>BSBM01000592.1:2692500-3947500 GCA_027924585.1 Larix kaempferi | reverse complement strand
TTTTTGATGCAAGGGGTTCAAGCATGTGCTCATATTCTTACTGGTTTTCCAAATATTTTTGGGCTCTTTCAATTTCTCTTTGCATTCCCTAGTGCCCCCCATATCCTTTCCTGTTCCCTTATATTATCCCTTCTATTTTCCCTCTAGATCCTTGCTTGCTCCCTTATATGCTCCCTCTCTTCACTTTTTGAGATCGTTTGTTGCTCTCTTTCTTATCTCCCATGTTCATGTTAATCCTCACCCCTTGTTTTTCCTTCCTCTCTTTTCATATAACTCAATTATAGTTAAATATAACCTTCACTTATGAGGATATGTGGTTGATGACTAAGATGAATTAAACTTTCCATGGCTGTCTGTGAATTTTCCTTAAGAAATTTAGATAGCGAGAAACCCATTTTGTTTCCAAGATTTGAATCACCATTAAGGTCCTTTATGCTTTAAACATATTCACATCTTCATGATCTACATTGTCAACATAGTAGTGAACCAATTGTGGCATATTAAACTAGGTGACATAGGAGCCATGGAATTAAGACTTTGGTCTTTTGTATTTTTGTTGAGTAGTCGTCTTAGGTTCAATATCTACTCCCTCAACCAATTAATCTAGTTTTAATTAGTCCATATTGTTGGAATATTTTATATTCCTTGAAAGGTAATAATGTCTTTGTATTATGTCAGAAGATATCCACAATCTTACGTAAAAGAGTAATACATTATATCTCATATTCATTATGGTAAAATATACTGTTGATATTCATTATTATATACAGAGATGTTATTATGGAGAATTATATTATCCCACATGTAATGTGTGAGAGTAATTACTCCTCATATCTTGGTATATAATAGAGTCAAGGGAGTCTCACATTTTATTCATTTGTGAATCATCCATTCATCCATTGTGGATCACATCATGATATTTCTATATTGTATTGGGGTTATTGGCATTGCTCTCTTGTAAGCTTGAGGGAGATATTCTGGAGATAATAGAAGACTACCTTCCCGTGGACGTAGCCCAATTAGGTGAACCACGGATATCTGGTGTACTCTTTTCTCTTGTTCTCTTTCTGTTCTTATTTACTGTGATATGTTATTGTTTGCATAGATAGGTAAGCTAGTTTAGTTAGATCCATATCTCTGACATGGTATCAGAGCTTGTTGTTATGATCTAGCACCTTCTATTGCTTTCAAATAATATTTTATCATTTGGGCATTGAATATTTCTTGTATATTTTCTATCTATCTGGTAGCCATTAGGCTTCTCTTTAGATCTGGGCATATTTCTGCAATTTTGTATTTCTAACCCTAACCTTGTTGTGTAGATTTTTGAAGAAATTTTCAAGGGTTTCTTTTTTTTTTTGTAGATCTATATGATTTTATGATTCTCCTCAAGGAGATCTATTTTCCGGTTTTCAAAATGACATTTTTCGTCCAAGTTTGGTAGACTTTGTGTAGGTTTCCATCTTCGACAGATTCAGCACTGTTTTCAGCCTTATACTGGACACTCATGATTGTTCCTGTGTTGAACTCGTGCATGCTTCGGTAGACCCACGACTTCACAGTGCAGAGACCCGCGAGTAGATGTGACTCCTCTACACCACAACCCGCGAACCTGTGGTTGACTCTACTGTCAACCCATGAGTAACAACGACCTTTTCTAAGAATAACCCACGAGTATCAATGTTTACTCGTAGGTTTCATGTTGGCAGACCCGCGAGTGACCATAACTTGGTCAATATTTACCAGAATTTAATTATAACCTGTTTTTGGAACTGGAGAAGCTATTCTGCATCCACCTACACAAACAGAACGGAAGTCTGGGCACTCAATCAAAAGGGTTGTATGTAAAATTTTCACTTTCCTTTACTATTTTTCTAACTGTGTTTGTAGATTCAGATCAATATGGTAAAGTATTTAAGTTTTCTGTTATTCATTTTTTGCATTTAGGTTTTCTTCTAATCATGTTTATTAAGAGATTATTTCTTGTTCTTGATATATAATTTGTCTCACATTTCTATATGGAAACATTGGCATCTTTTAAGGGCATGGATCTTTAGTATTTTGTCATGATGATAGCTATAAACCATCTAATGCTTAATATTTTAACAAGATACTTAATATTTTAACAAGATACTTAATAACTAATTTGTTCTTTCTTTGTTTAATCATGTTGATTTCTAATCATGTCATGTTTATAAAAGCAATTTTATAAGAACAATCTCATATGTGTTATCTTGTGATCATTATTTGTTTTATTTATATGTTATTGCTTACCTTTGTGTAAAAGTAATTTTATTTTTTTATAAGTAATATCTTTATGCTCTTGCTAATTAAATTCTTGAGTAAAGTCAATTTTTTGAATCCATGTGATATCATATTTTTTGTCTTGTCATAAGTTCTTTAATTGGGATATAGTTTCTTATTCATGTATTGCAGAGATTGTATCTAGTTCATGTGTTATTTTTCTCTAACATTTCTATATGGAAGCATTGACATTTCCAGGGCATCTCATCTCTTCCATAACATAGTGTTAACAAGAAATGAACCCATGATTAAGACCTTTAGTGACTTGTCATTTCATAATTTTTTCTATGTGATATCATGAGTTGATCATAATTTGCTATATGTTGATCATATTAAACATTTTGATTTATATATCTCATGTCATGTTTATTTCGATCATCTTTTACTCAATATTTACATGGCTTTGAGCAATCTTATAATCTTGAACTATTTATCATGAGCACCTTGTTCTTGTTGCAATGAGATTTCTATTCTTATGATTGCAAAGATTATATTGTTCCTACTTGTCTCTAACATTCCTATATGGAAGCATTGACATTTCCAGGGCATTCATCTCTTGCATAATAACATCATACTAATAAGAAATTCACCTATGCTTAATATTAGTTGCTTGATGACTAAATTTTCATATATTTAACTGAAATATTGGGCTCACTATTTATATGTTGTGGCTGACACTTAATGTGTAAACATAACTTCATTTTCCCTAATTTTCAAGTTAATATTTTATTTGATCATATTATGTTGCCATCTTTTTATATGATGTTTGCTAACCTTTGGTGTATAAGCATTTTCATTTATGTATGAGCAATTTTATTTTATGATCTTTGTTTACTTTAATCTTGAAAGTTTTTGTGCAGATAAGTTCTCTATTTAGGCTTTCACCTTATTCCAGAAATAATGAAGCATCGTATTCTATTGTTAAAGTCATGATGTTCATCTGTATGATATCATTTTCGATTTGTAGAACATTGGGGTCTTGTTCCTTCGAAGTTTGAGGTCTTCTATAGATATTTCTATTGCACCTTGATTGCAAGAATGTCTGCTATCTACATGCGTATTGGCCATCTGGGTATTTTGTACACTGTTGTGGTGTTCTTAGCCACATGTTCTGTTGTATCAGCCATCAGAAGGTATCTGTACAATGGTGTGGATGTTATATCAGAGTTCTTCATCTATCAATTATGGTTTTGATGATTCTTGTGGTGATCTAGGCATATTGTGGATCTAGTAGCCATGTCAGCTTCTCTTTAGATCTAGGCACCTTGATGTTGGATTGCGTCGCATGTTCTCGACATCTGTTGGATCTAGTAGCCATAAAGGCTTCTCTTTAGATTTGGACATCTTGTTGTTGGTATTTCATCGTACAACCTGGTTTGTGTGCAATTTCATGATTCAGTGAGAAGTGATTGTTCTTCATCAAATTCCTTTTTATAGCCGAAGTGTTCTTCCATTTTGCAGCTTTGGTTCTTCTGGAAGTTTTCATCAAGGGGGAGTAGTAATGACTCCTTCCTTCCTTGGTTAGTGGGATTTTCTCCCAGCCATTATTAAGGGGAAGTGTTGGAATATTTTATATTCCTTGGAAGGTAATAATGTCTTTGTATTATGTCGGAAGATATCCACAATCTTATGTAAAAGAGTAATACATTATATCCCATATTCATTATGGTAAAATATACTCTTGATATTCATTATTATATAAAGAGATGTTATTATGGAGAATTATATTATCCCACATGTAATATGTGAGAGTAATTCCTCCTCATCTCTTGGTATATAATAGATTCAAGGGAGTCTCTCACATTTTATTCATTCGTGAATCATCCATTCATCCTTTGTGGATCATCCATTGTGGATCACATCATGATATTTCTATATTGTATTGGGGTTATTGGCATTGCTCTCTTGTAAGCTTGAGGGAGATATTTTGGAGATAATAGAAGACTTCCTTCCCGTGGATGTATCCCAATTGGGTGAACCACGTATATCTGGTGTACTCTTTTCTCTTGTTCTCTTTCTGTACTTATTGTTAATATATTATTGTTTTGCATGGATAGGTAAGCTAGTTTAGTTAGATCCATATCTCTCACACATATGGTTAGAGTCTCAAGATGGAATACCTCTTGTTGGGTTTGCTTCATTTTAGCAGTGGTTAAACTAATGCTGCTTGCCCTAAATTTAGTTTGATTGATAGAGTTATGATCCAAGCATTAGAGTTATGTTATGTTATTATATATATATATATATATATAACATAATATATATCTATATCTATATATATGTTATATAATATATATATATATATATATAACATAACATATAATAATATATATGTTATGTTATATATATATACAGAGAGAGAGAGAGAGAGAGAGATGTGTGTTATATATAATATATAACATATATATATGTATAATAACATAACAATTGGCCTCCCTCCCGTGATAGTGAACCAGAACTAGCGAACCAAAACCATCGCTTCCATTGTGGCCGATATTTTCGAGGATACCTTCACGCGTTGCAAGGGAGAGGAGATGCATTCGTTTCCCATTGCAGATGATACTTGTACACACCCATTGCAGAGGAGAGGAGAGGCATTCTGGTAGCATTCTAGAGGATACAGGCGTTCCCAAGGCCTAATGAATTTGGTAAGGCCATTAACCCTACCAGCATAGGACAGCATAAGACCCTAACAGTAATACATTCAGCTTTACTTGTGTCTTATACTGACTCTTAAACAAATTGCAATATTTAACAAAATCAACTACCTTCCTTTTGGTTCCTGTAGCTAACTGAACCAACCAAGACTTTTCAAACTTTTCTACTTTCAATTTACAACCTTTTACTATATCAGGTGATAGATAACTCAAACTAGCACCTGGGTCAATTAAAATAGAGATGGGTATGTTCCTTCTATTTCGACCATTGAGGTCTAATGATCAACCTGTCTATTCTCCAAGGCTGCATTGATCCTAGGCATTTCCCTTGCTAAGTCACCAACTGTTGCCTCTTCCTGCACTATATGTATGTTGCTGATAGTTCTTTTCTTGTTAGGATAGTTTGTTGCATAATGTGGTCCTTGACATTCAAAAAAATTTACAGGTTCTTTCCGTTCATTATTCTTAACATAATTATTAGGCATGTCTCTGTTTCTTACAGCTGTAAAATTCTGTTGTGCATTGCTTTTAAAATTAGTTCCTTGAAAATTTATGTTAGGAAAATTTCGAGAATTCTTATTTCTAGCATTCCTATTGTTGATGTATATGTAACTTCGGAATGTATTTCATCTATGTATTTTATATATATTTATTGTACCCTTATTAGAGATGTGTTATTCCTCTATAAGGAAGTGTCGTCATGTGGATTGACAAGTGTCGCAAGTGTGTGTGTACTTGCCGATGGGTTATTAGACCACCATGAGTGGGGTCAGCCCTGAAATATATATTATATTGTGGATGTACCTAGCTAGACAAGTCAACCCTATAGGTCACTGGGAAAACAGGTTAGTATAAATAGAGATCAGGAGATCTCTATTTAGATCATTCGGAAAGTCATATCTCTCTCACTCAGAAAGTGGCGCACTAGTGAGGAGGAGGATCATATGCTTCTAGGAGACTATCTCAAGTGTATTTTGGTTGTACTTTGGTTAAGCCATTACTCTCTCTATCTCTGAGGAAGTTGTGCGGTTTTTCACCTTAGGGTTTTCCACACAGAAACTTTGTGTCTTTTGTCTCTCATGCTTTTGATTCTTGTGATGCTTGTCATGCTTATTGTGATTGTTATGCATTGATATACTGTATATGTTATTCTCTCAGTAAAGATCCAAGAGCATTGTGAATTAATGCTCAAAATTTAACATGGTATCAGAGCTAACCTGAGAAGACATTTTGCAGTGACAGAAACTTGAGTTTCTTGTTTATTGGGTTTCTCTCCATAGATTTTGGAAAAGCAGTATAGTAGATTGACTCTACTCATCAAGGAGAATCTATCTGTCCAATTAGAATTCAATTCTGAGCATTTTCAGATTTGGCCCTAAAAATTAGGGTTTCCACAAAAATAGGAATTTCTGAAATCTGAAGACATAGCTGGAAGCTCCTTACAAAAATCGAATTTTAGAGCTTTGAATCGAGATTTTTGGCTGGGTAGATATCCCGAAAACTCAAACCCTAATTCAAGGCTCTCCCTAGTGAACTCGGGAGGAAAAAAAGGCAAATCTGAAGGGTAAAGCTTTGTTGATCTCAAATTCTGAATACACCAGGATGATCAGCTCATCAAGGCACATCTTTCTATCCTTTCAGAAAATTGAAATTCACATTTTAAATTTTTAGGTTTTTTTCGACAAACCCTAATCCGTGACCAGATCCAATTTTCAGCATTTCAAGTGGTAAGACCTAAATCTTTTCTATTTCCATTTGAAGTACTCGTTAAGATGTCTCACCACACCAAGATTGAGGATAAGCTTGAAGGAGCTGATAACTTCCGAGCTTGGAAGTATAGGATTGGGTTAATCCTGGAAGAAAATGAGTTGGAATCATATGTAAAAGAAGACATCCCTATCCCAGAGGATGAAGAGGCTAAGGTATTGCATAAGAAAAACTTGGTCAAGGCAAAGAGAATCATTGCTAATTCTATCAAAGACCATCTCATACCCCATGTGTCTTCTCTAAAGACACCCAAGGAGATGTTTGACTCTTTGACCAAGCTATTTGAAGGGAAGAACATAAATCGGAAGATGACCCTGTGGAACCAATTAAAAGGAGTCAAGTTTCAGAATGGAGAAACCATTCAATCTTATTTTTCAAGGGTCTCCCAGATCAAGGAACAACTAGAAGCAGTGGATGAAATGGTGGAGAATGGTGAAGTGGTGATGACCACTCTAAATGGCCTACCCAGGTCATGGGATTCCTTTATTCAAGGAATTTGTGCAAGGAAGAAGTTGATCTCCTTCAACAGATTGCGGGAAGAATGCTCTCAAGAAGAAGCTAGGCTTGTGGCCCAAGAAGAAAAGATGGGAAATGAAGATCAAGCTCTCACAACACATGCCAGGAAAGGCAAGTCCAAGAAGGAATCATCTCATAACAGGAGATTCTCACACCACCATTATCATAAAGATAAGAAAGATCTCAGATGCTTCAATTGCAATGAGAAGGGACACTTTGCTTTAGATTGTCCCAAGAAGAAGAAAGACAACAACAACAACTTCAACATGAAGAAGAAGAATAACAAAAGAAGATATCATGCTCATGCTGCCGAAGATGATGAACCCCCAAATAAGAAGGCTAGGGCAGAAAGTGATAGTGATGATGACTCATCAAGTGAAGAAGAATATGTTCTAATTTCTGCTCTCACAGGTACTATCTCCCATGGTTGTAATGATTGGTTGATTGACAGTGGGGCTTCCAAACACATGACTGGGTTTAAGGAATCTTTTGTGAATCTATCTGAACATGAATCACCCCATAAGGTGAAACTTGGGGATGATTATCAATACCCAATCAAAGGAAGTGGTGAAGCCTCCTACAACCTAGATTCTGGAAAATCTTTGAAGATGAAAGAAGTCCTTTATGTACCCGGGCTTAAGAAGAACTTACTCTCCATCTCTGCATTGGATGCAAAAGCTATGAGGGTTGCATTT
Organism: Larix kaempferi; assembly: GCA_027924585.1. Classification (NCBI taxonomy): domain Eukaryota; kingdom Viridiplantae; phylum Streptophyta; class Pinopsida; order Pinales; family Pinaceae; genus Larix; species Larix kaempferi. Next base: position 3,939,561 of record BSBM01000592.1, on the reverse strand, counting down.
GTGGATGGCCAAGTCCTAATGTGGTCAAAGGGAAAGAACATAGATGATGCAGTAGTGATTGGAGAGCAAGAGGGAGGTTTGTATAAATTGAAGGGACAACCTGAACATGCCATGGTACATGAATCCATGGAGCCAAGTGAACTTTGGCATAGAAGACGTGCTCATATGCACTATAGGGCACTTCCAATTGCAAGCAAGGCTGTAGAGGGTCTTGCTGAAATCAAGACCAAACATGAAGGTGTTTGCAAAGGATGTGCAAAAGGTAAGAACATTAAGAACGCTTTCCCAAGCAGTTAAAGCAAGGCAAAAGACATCCTGGAAATCATTCACTCAGATGTATGTGGTCCTATGTCATCCAGTTCTCTGAGTGGGTATGTTTACTATGTCTCATTTATTGATGACTTCTCCAGGAATACTTGGGTATACTTCTTGAAGAACAAAGATGAAGTGTTTGATAAGTTCAAGGAATTCAAAACCTTGATGGAGAATCAAACTGACAAGAAGATCAAAACATTCAGATCCGACAATGGTGGAGAATTCACCTCAGGTGCCTTCAAAAAGCTTTGTAGTGATTTAGGGATTAAGAGGGAGTTGACTGCTCCTTATAATCCTCAACAGAATGGAGTTGCAGAAAGGAAGAACAGAACAATCATGGAAGCAGCAAGGGCAATGTTGCATGACTAGGATCTACCTATGCATCTATGGGCAGAAGTAGCTAGAACAGCTGTATATGTGCAGAACAGAACACCCCACAAGATATTGGACAACAAGACACCAGAAGAGGTCTTTTCTGGTAAGAAACCTGAAGTCAGCCATCTCAGAATATTTGGTTGTCCAGTATTGTTAACACCCAAAAAGTGCCCACTAGCTCATTTCCTTATTCACATGACCCGTTTGTCCACTTTTCAACCATCTGAGCCTCTAAAGCCACCAAAAAGTCACCAAAAGACCATAATACACCCCTTTTTCCCCTCAAAATGAATATTTTTCCTCAAAAAGGGTCCATAATTCCCAAAAATATTAAAAAGGGAATAAAAATATTCAAAATATTCAAAAAAGGAAAAAGGAGGGAAAAGGTACCTAAACCATGTTGGTCAATACCATTGGTTTCCTCAAAACCATAATGGTATTCCCCACCACCAAAAACTATAAAAAGGTGGTAGGGGCTCCTCACTTTCCATCCATCCATCATCCTATCCTCATGCTGTCAAAATCTCTCATGAGTTCTTGACCATTGTAGCAATCTTGGAGAAGAGACCATTGGAGCTTGGAGCTACTCACCTTGGAGCTGCTCAACACCACAACATCCTCACCATTTGAGGTATCATAATACAAAAGTTATTTTTTATTTTATTTATTGTTCTTGTTCTTAAATCTTTTCAAGTTTATTGTCATATGCACATGCTAGTTTAGTTTAGATTCAGATTTATAATTGTTTTTTGCTTTCAATATTTGAAACTGCTATCACTTGTTGATAGGTGCCCATAGCACTAAGCTTGGTTGCAGATTTATAATTGTTTTTTGCTTTCAATATTTGAAACTGCTATCACTTGTTGATAGGTGCCCATAGCAGTTTCAAATATTGAAAGAAAAAAACAATTATAAATCTGAATCTAAACTAAACTAGCATGTGCATATGACAATAAACTTGAAAAGATTTAAGAACAAGAACAAGAAAAAAAATAAAAAATAACTTTTGTATTATGATACCTCAAATGGTGAGGATGTTGTGGTGTTGAGCAGCTCCAAGGTGAGTAGCTCCAAGCTCCAATGGTGGTGGTATCCACGGGTTCTTTTCGCAGGATATGTATGAGCAGTGGGAGCAGATCCCTCTGTTGATTGAGGACTATCCATATGCCGGTATGGATTATCGAGGAGATCCAGAGATGGCTCAAGCCCAGGGACAGGCCTGGGGTTTAGATGGTATGTTTTTTGTTTTGTTCTTTACTATATCATGTGTTTTAGATGTGTTTGTTATGATTATAGTTAGATATTTATATGATGATTCATTTGCGTGATTGTGCAGATGTTGGTCCTGTACCACCGGCCAACTATGTGGCTCGTAGGGGACGAGCGATGGTGGTCATTCCACCTCCTGTAGCGGTACTTCCTCTACATGCTCGAGGATTTGGGGCTCGCGGTCGAGGAGATGGGCCTCGAGATGATGCCGTGGAGGGTGTCAGAGAGACACTAGACATGATCCTAGCAGGTTTTCCAGAGGATGGGTGGAGGGATTTGGATCGAGACATTGTTGAGCGTTGTTTCGATACGCCTCGTGAGTGGCGCTCGATCATGCTCAGAGCAGATTTGTTGGCAGCTAAGTGGAGGGATGGTGCTCGGCATGATCTGGCAGGGCCGGTGGAGGGGAGGATTCGTCTACGAGATGATCCAGCGGGGCCGATGGAGAGGAGAGTTCGGGCTCGGCATGATCCGGCGGGGCCAGCGGAGGAGGCGCCAAAGAATCCTGGAGACCGTGATGATTAGATGATCTTGTATCTGCCCCCAAATGCTGATGAGCATATGGGGAAGTACCTTTTTGTATGGCTGATGTATTTTTGTATATTGGGTTCTGAGGGCATCTATGACATGTTTGAATATATTATGATGTATATATATATATGATTTGGTATATAGTCGTATATGCACATGGATGCATTCATTGTCTTTTTGCTTTCCCATGGAGGCATGTTTGATTTTCTGTATGCCTGTGGAGGCACATGTTATGCACGTGGATGCAACATTTTGATTTTTGTATATGCCTGTGGAGGCACATGTTATGCACGTGGATGCATTTTTGTCATTTTTATATATGCCTGTGGAGGCACATGTTATGCACATGGATGCATTTTTGTTTCAGCCCGTGGAGGTACATTTGTGTTTATGATATGGTTTGATTGGTGTGCCAATCAAGAATGTTGTTGGCCATATGGTCTGCTACACTATTGAGATTCCTTGGGACATGTGTGAATGAAATGGATTCAAACAATCGAACCATTTGTTTAGTGCGCAAGAATTTTCTGAAAAGACAGGGATCGCGTACCTGGTAATCATTGTTGAGCTGGGAAACAAGGAGTTGTGAGTCCAAGAAAACGTTAAAGTGACGTATGCTCATTTGGAGAGCTGCGGCCAGGAGACCGGTCACGGCATCGTATTCAACTTGATTGTTGGTGGCGGCACCTGAACACACTCCGTCAATGTGGATCAAATCATGTGAAGGGGAATATATTACCCAAGCTGCAGAGGCTAGATTGGGGGACCAACGGCTTGCACCATCGGTGAAACCGACATAGCAGAGTGGAACAGGATCCATCTGTGGTCATGCAGAGAAAACATCACGAAACTCTTGGAAGAGTTTCTTATATGCCTGAGTTTCCGCTTGAGTGCATGATGCGCCTAGCGAGATGAGCTTAGGTTTTCCAGGTGTGGTGGAAATGTCGATTTGTATAATAGGGGAAATGTTGGACATGTTCCCTTCTTCGAAGGCATCTGGTGCTGGGATGGGGTCTTTGAACCAATCAACCTTAGTTGGTAGGAAATCTTTCGATTCGACTGATAGCTAGTTTTCTGTGGTGGATGTAGACGCCTCAGGGAGGAAGTATGAGCGATGATGCATATCGTCCCAAGGGTAGTCCGGTGCAGTGAGGGTTTCTAAAATTTGCTCGTCAGTATGAAAGTAATCAGACCATAAATCGATGGGTTCTAGTTTGTATGTGGTTGAAATCATATAGATGGTATTGATTTCTTCCGAAGAAGATGATTTCGGAGGGTAGATCTCCTTGATGAGGGGAGGAGATATCTCTAAGTCGCATTGTTCATCTCGTACAAGGCCGCTCTATAATCTGGGAGATCAGGGCAGTGGTGTGAATAATGGCCATAAATGCCGCATATCACACAAGGGTGGTTAGTGCGGAACATTTTGTCGTGAGGGTGAGGAGGTGGCTCAAGTCTTACCACTGGAATTCTGGTGTCATCATCCAACATATTCATGTGTTCTTGGAGTGCAGGTAATTGTGGACATTGATGAGTGGCATGGCCTACATCGTCACACAACGAGCACTTAGGGGGAATGTGAATAGTTGGGGGGTGTTTAGCTACCTTGGGGGTTGCTGGGGGGGTGCGAGTTATGAGTCCAGTGTTATAAGTTGGTGGGCCTCTGCCCCCTGTGTTCCGTAACGGAGGTGGGGCGTTTCTGGATGTTGATGCTGTAGTCACTATTAGGGGTGGTCTGTTTTGCAGATGAGTGACCAGAGGGGGTGGGTGGATGGTAGTAGGGATAGGTTGTACCAGTTGTCAAATAACAGTCGGAGTAGGTGGGGGGCTCGGAGCAGGTAAGTACCATACGGGTATCCCTAATGTTAGACCAGGAAGGTTGAGTGTAGCCATTACTGGCAAACTAACAACTCCGAAAAATGGGAACAAGAATGGGATAGTGTGAATTGGCGTTGTTCCAATATGAGTAGGCACTGTAGGTGTTTGTGGTAATGACGAAGGCTGTTGTGTGGTGTGCGACAGGGTGCACAAATTTGATGTTTTTATTATCAGTGAAGGTGGTGATATCGATGGAAATGTGGAAGTCATAGGTGACTCGGTGTAGATTCTAGGACCAATTGACGACACAAATGATGTCGGTGCGTTTTAAATGGTTTGTTCAATCATTGGTAGCACATTTTGAGGAGTTGTGGGGGCGTTAGGATCATAATATGTGAGTTGATCGATCTTGACAACGCGTCCTTCATGTGGGAACATCATGAGGTGAAAAACAGATGAAGCCACTGCTTTCATTTTGTACATATAGCTACGTCCAAGAAGGAGGCTGTAGTCGAGCTGGGCATTGATCACTTCGATGTCTATAAGAACTAATTTGTCACCTCGGGTACGTTCACTAAGAGGCCTTGTGGTTGAGCTGAGCGTCCGTCGTAAGCTCGTAATGCCATGGTAGATGGTTGTAAAGCGGGGGAGCCAAGTTTCTGCCACACAAGGGTGGACATAACGCAAATGGAAGCTCCTTCACTGATACTTGGAAAGCCAAATTTGATGGAAATCGAGGTTCGGCTTGGTCTAAGTCAAAAGCCATCATGTGTGTGTCGTCAAGGTCTACTCCTCCGATGGCGGATAGTAGTAGTTTTCGTTGTGCAGGGCATGTTTTCAGTACCTCTAAAGCAGACATAGCAGCGGGGGATTGTGCTAGGTCTTCCACGACGTTATAATAGGATGCTGCACGAGCATTAGGATTGTTGTTAATCCTTTGCAAAGAGATGCGAGGGATTTTAGGTCCTTCGTCCAACCACATATTTGGTATGCGTAGTGGTTGATTTGGTGGAAGGGAGGTGGATGCATCAGTGGGAGGAGTTTTTGGGGGTGGGCCGTACTAATTCCTGCAAGTTTGGAGGTTGATGTCATTGGATGACATCATTAATAAATGGTGTGTGCCTGGATCCGCATGCTGATAATCAATTGCGGCATAGGTGATTTGCTGCTGGGGTGCAGCAGATCCTTGTGGGGGATCCATATGGCGAGTATTTACTACTCCTTGGTTTGGAAATGGGTTTTGTAATATCATGGGTTGCGGTTGATTAAGTGGAGCTGGCTGTCTAGCGTGGCCCTGGCATTGGGCATCGTTAGCCCAAAGTTTACGTGCTTTCTCTAAATGGGGGCAGTTATGAGTGTAGTGTCCATAGACTCCACATATAGAACATGGATGGTTTGTTCTTAGGTTATTGTTTTTGGCTACTTGGGATGACGATCAGGATTCCAGTTAGGAGGAGCAGCATTGTTATTATTTGGAGGATTGAGAGGTGGTGGACCTTGCTTGTGTTGTTGGTTGTTGTCGCGGTTACGTCCTCTTCCATGGTTTTATTGTCCACCCTAGTTGCGTTGGTTGTTTTGATGTTGGGGCTGATTGTGTTGTGTGTACACTTGCCCTTGAGCAGTGGGAGGATTTTGGGGTGCCGCAGGTGCAAGAGCAGGTTGCGGTGGATAATAAGCTGGTGGGGCTGGAGGTGGTCCAGTTGCCTGCTGGGGTTGTTGGTAACCCTGAGCTATTGGAGGTGTTGGTAACACTGAGCTATTGACAATTTAAGACGATATCGTCGTCTTCAGGGTGAACCCCCTCAGTTCATTCTACTTGGCTCTACATGTCACTGACGTAGAGCCTTATCCCTTGACTCGACACGTCATCGGCCAAACACATAGTCATCCGATTCTGACACGCCTCACTTCACATCTGATTCTGAGGCTGAATCCGAAAACCCTACTAAAATATCACTAACCAACCTCATGGCTGGACCACAATACGACCCAATTTTTACCAGTACTATTGGAGATACATCCACAAACCCTTCTACTACTGTGCCATCCATGGTAACAACAACCCCTCTAGGCATGCCTAATATGGGGGACACTCCACCTTTAGGTATGCCCAACACAGGACTACCTCCTATTATGGGTATGCCAAACATAGGAATCACACCACCTCTCATTACCACAACCCAGATCCCAGGAATTCTTGGCACTATTCCTAACCCCAGTGTAACCCATGTTGCACTTGGGAACGCTGGCCCATACCAAATCAAAACGGTTGGAGGACACATACCTTCAATACCTAGCATACCCTTAGGGGCTACTAGACCACTACATAATGCCACCATTAATAGTTATGTCCCAGTCCCTATACCACACCCATCTGCTAGTTTACCTTACATGGCTAGTCTGAACTTACCAGACTTAGCCAGGATAACAAACGATCCTATCAGGCACAACCCTACATGGCCACCCATGCCTACAAAGCTCCCCTCGGACATCCCCAAGTTTGAAGGAAAACCTGGGGAGGACCCCCAAAACCACATAATGTCTTTTCACCTATGGTGTTCATATAACTCCATAGTGGATGACTCCATTCGACTGAGACTATTGCAATGAATGTTCACTGGCTCTGCAGCCAAGTGGTACATCGAACAACCACATGGGACCCACCATACTTTTACGTCTCTCACCTCCACTTTCCTTCAGTGTTTTCAGCTACCCACATCACCAACCATATCCATGAGTGGCGCAAGCGTCGTAGCCTCTGTAAGATAAAACTGGATGACCGCATATTTTTGGACTGATTTCTTAAATCACTCCTACCCCTCATAGCAAAAGATGTAGCTTCCGAATGACCCCAGTCAGAGGAAGAAGCTATCCTAAAAGCTCAGCAATTCGACCTGATTTATGCCCAATCAGGCTATCTCTACACCATCATACCAGACGCCCCATGAGGTGATTCTTCACACGGTGATGCTCCGGGAGCATCACATGCCGCTGATGGTATTATCGGCCACGTCACGGCGCAAATTAAACCTTTTAGCATGGTGAGCACCATAAATGCCCCAGACCTCTCTAGGGCTACATCTAATTCTGAAGCGACAACTTTGTATGCTCCAACGAATCAGACTCATCACACTCATGGACCCTCTTGTCCACAATACTGCTATGGGAAAGCGCCATTGACATATGTACCACCCACATACTATAATCAAATGGCCACCCAGAACCCGATTCATTTACCGACACAACCAATGTATTACCCACATCAAGCTACAACAGCTAACCCAACACCTCCAATAGCTCAAGGTTACCAACAACCCCAGCAGGAAACTGGACCACCTCCAGCCCCACCAGCTTATTATCCACCGCAACCTGCTCCCGCACCTGCGGCACCCCAAAATCCTCCCATTGCTCAAGGGCAAGTGTACACACAACACAATCAGCCCCAACATCAAAACAACCAACGCAACCAGGGTGGACAACAAAACCGTGGAAGAGGATGTAACTGCAGAAACAACCAACAACACAATCAAGGTCCACCACCTCCCAATCCTCCAAATAATAACAATGCTGCTCCTCCCAACTAGAATCCTGATCGTCATCCCAAGCAGCCAAAAAACAATAACCTGAGAACAAACCATCCATGTTCTATATGTGGAGTCTATGGACACTACACTCATAACTGCCCCCATTTAGAGAAAGCATGTAAACTTTGGGCTAAGGATGCCCAACGACAGGGCCACGCTAGACAGCCAGCTCCACTTAATCAACCGCAACCCTTGATATTACAAAACCCATTGCCAAACTAGGGAGTAGTAAATACTCGCCCTATGGATCCCCCACAAGGATTTGCTGCACCCCAGCAGAAAATCACCTATGCCGCAACTGATTATCAGCATGCGGATCCAGGCACACACCATTTATCAATGATGTCATCCAATGACATCAACCTCCAAACTAGCAGGAATCAGTACGGCCCACCCCCAGAAACTCCTCCCACTGACGCATCCACCTCCCTTCCACCAAATCAACCACTACGCATACCAAATATGCCGTTGGACGGAGGACCTAAAATCCCTCGCATCCCTTTACGAAGGATTAACAACAATCCTAATGCTCACGCAGCATCCAATTATAACATCGTGGAAGACCTAGCACAATCCCCCGCTACTATGTCTGCTTTAGAGGTACTGAAAACATGCCCTGCACAATGAAAACTACTACTATCCGCCATCGGAGGAGTAGACCCTGACGACACACACATGATGGCTTTCGACTTAGACCAAGCTGAACCTCGATTGCCATCAAATTTGGCTTTCCAAGTATCAGTAAACATTCGAAACCTTATTGTGCATCGATGCATCATCGATGAAGGAGCTTCCACTTGCGTTATGTCCACCCTTGTGTGGTAGAAACTTGGCTCCCCCACTTTACCACCATCTACCACGGCATTACGAGCTTACGATGGACGCTCAGCTCAACCACAAGGCCTCTTAGCGAACATACCCGTAGAACTAGGCGGCAAATTAGTTCTTATTGACATCGAAGTGATCAATGCCCAGCTCGACTACAGCCTCCTTCTTGGACGTAGCTATATGTACAAAATGAAAGCAGTGGCTTCATCTGTTTTTAGCCTCATGATGTTCCCACATGAAGGACGTGTTATCAAGATTGATCAACTCACATATTATGATCCTAATGCCCCCACAGCTCCTCAAAATGTGCTACCAATGATTGAACAAACCATTCAAAATGCACTGACATCATTTGTGTCGTCAATTGGTCTTGGAATCTACACCGAGTCACCTATGACTTCCACATTTCCATCAATCTCACCACCTTCACTGATAACAAAAACATCGGATTTGTGCACCCTATCGCACACCACACAACAGCCTTCGTCATTACCACAAACACCCATAGTGCCTACTCATATTGGCACAACGCCAATTCACACTATCCCGTTCTTGTTCCCATTTTCCGGAGTTGTCAGTTCGCTAGTAATGGCTACACTCAACCTTCTTGGTCTAACATTCGGGATACCTGTATGGTACTTACCTGCTCCAAGCCCCCCGTCGACTCCGACTGATATTTTACAACCGGTACAACCTATCCCTACTACCAACCACCCACCCCCTCCGGTCACTCATCTGCAAAATAGACCACCCCCAATAGTGACTACGGCATCAACATCTAGAAACGCCCCACCTCCATTACGGAACATAGGGGGGAATGGCCCACCAACTTATAACACTGGACTCATAACTCACACCCCCCAGCAACCCCCAAGGTAGATAAAACCAACCCAACTATTCGCATTCCCCCTAAGTGCTCGTTGTGTGACGACATAGGCCATGCCACTCATCAATGTCCACAATTACCTGCACTCCAAGAACACATGAATATGTTGGATGACGACACCGGGATTCCAGTGGTAAGACTAGAGCCACCTCCTCACCCTCGCGACAAAACACTCTGCACTAACCACCCTTGTGTGATATGCGACATTTATGGCTATTATTCACACCACTTCCCTAATCTCCTAGATTATAGAGCATCCTTGTATGAGATGAACAATGCCGACTTAGAGATATCTCCTCTCCTCATCGAGGAGATATACCCTCTGAAATATTCTACTTCGGAAGAAATCAATACCATCTATATGATTTCAACCACATACAAACTAGAACCCGTCGATTTATGGTCTGATTAATTTCATACTGACGAGCAAATTTTAGAAACCCTCACTACACCGGACTACCCTTGGGACGATATGCATCATTGCTCATACTTCCTCCCTAAGGCATCTACATCCACTGCAGAAAACCAGCTATCAGTCGAATCGAAATATTTCCTACCAACTAAGGTTGATTGGTTCAAAGACCCCATCCCAGCACCAGATGCCTTCGAAGAAGGGAACATGTCCAACATTTCCCCTATTATACAAATCGACATTTCCACCACACCTGGAAAACCTAAGCTCATCTCGCTAGGCGCATCATGCACTCAAGCGAAAACTCAGGCATATAAGAAACTCTTCCAAGAGTTTCATGATGTCTTCTCCTGGTCTTACACTGATATGCCTAGCCTGGATCCCAAAATTGTGGAACATCACATCGACACTTGGCCCAATGTGCCTCCTTTCCGATAGAAACAACGACCAATTCACCTGTCCAAGCTTCCAGCTGTTAAAGCTGAGATCGAAAAACTCCAAAAAGCAGGATTCATATATCCTATTGCCTACACCACCTGGGTTTCAAACCCAGTGCCAATAAACAAAAAAGTGGGCACCATACGCGTTTGTACTGATTTCTGAGACCTCAACCTCACTTGTGCCAAAGACAACTTCCCCACACCTTTCATTGACCAACTAATCGATGAATGTGCGGGACATGAGGTCTTTTATTTTATGGACGGTTTCTCCGGATATAACCAAATAAAAATATGTAAAGAAGATCAATACAAGATAGCTTTCACTACCCCATGGGGCACCTTCGCCTATCACGTCATGCCTTTTGGTCTCAAGAATGCTGGAGCCACCTTCCAACGCGCCATGACTTATTGCTTCAATGATCTGCACAGGATCATAAAAGTATATCTGGACGACCTCACAGCTCGATCCAAGAAGCGATCTGACCATTTAGACGACCTTCGACAAGTTTTCTTGCGTTGTCAAAAATACAACATCTGCTTGAACCCTCTCAAGTGTGTCTTTTGCGTTACATCAGGTCACCTGCTGGGGTTTCTTATCTCAGAAAAAGGCATCACTGTAGACCCCTTAAAAGTCCAAGCCATTATAGAATTACCATCACCCCGTACATTAAGACAACTTCAAAGCCTCCAAGGGAGGTCCAACTTCCTCTGTCGCTTTGTCCCTGACTATGCCACAACGGTCCACGGTTTCCTACGACTACTACATCTGCATACCCGTTTCATATGGGACCAACAAGCAGAGACAACTTTCACCGACTTAAAGAAATCACTCACAAATGCCCCATTGATTTCTCCCCCATATTTCACAAAATATTTCACCCTCTATGTTTCAGCATCCGAACATGCCGTATCTGGAGTTCTTGTACAAGAAGATACTGCTCGCCAAGAGCATGTCATCTACTATGTGATCCATACCTTGTCCGGCCCACCCCTCTGCTACCCACATGAAGAAAAGATGTCCCTCTCCGTCATCTTTTCAGTACAAAAGCTGTGACATTACATTCTCCTGAGCCACACTACAGTCGTAGCCAATTCCAATCCTATGGTTTACCTCTTGACGTGTCGCCTTCTTCAAGGCCGTGTAGCTAAATGGGTGATTATCCTGCAAGAGTACGACCTAACTTTCAAGACCCCAAAGAGCACCAAGGCCCTAGCACTCGCTCAACTCATCACAGATCTCCCATCCTCTTCGTCATCACCCGCTATCCAAACGGATCTCATTGACGATCAGATTTTCATCATTTCTTCTGACGACCCATGGTACGGCGACATCCTAATCTACCTCCACACACAAAAATTTAGACCCCACATCAATCGTGACAGATGACGTCGTATATGACACCACGCCCCCCGATACCTCCTATTAGGCGATGTACTTTATCTACCCGGCGTCGATACCATCTTACGACGTTGCCTATCTCATAACGAGGCAAAACAAGTCCTTAATGACTGCCATAGCGGTGCCTGCGGAGGCCACTTCTTCGGCATGGGCACCGTCCAAAAGATCATCCGCGCAAGTTACTTTTGGCCTTCATTATTTACTGATTGCATCACCGTAGTCAAACATTGTCAAAACTGCCAACTTTTTGCCCCCAAGGCAAGAACCCCACCCGCCCCCCTTCATCCAGTCGTCACTGTCAAACCATTCTGCAAATGGGCCATCGACTTCCTCGATTGCAATCCCATGTCAGCCGGCGGTCGTAAACACATTATTGTGGCCATAGATTATCTCACCAAGTGGGCGGAAGCCATGCCTACTTACAATTGCAAGGCCAACACCGTAGCATGTTTTTTCCTCAACCATGTTATCGCTCGTTTTGGAGTGCCAAAGCAACTCGTCTCAGACCACGGCTCTCACTTCGAAGATGCTGTTTGGAGAGAATTATCAACCTTACTGAAATTTGAACACCATTTCTCCTCCACCTACTACGCCAAAGGAAACGGCCAAGTCGAAGCGATCAACAAAATTTTGAAAACCATCCTCCAGCGCAAACACAAATCAAATTGGCATCACATGCTCTTCCTGGCACTATGGGCATACTGCACGTCAACCAAAACCACCACTGGTTTTACCCCTTTCCATTTAGTTCACGGTGTCGAATCTGTCCTCCCCATCGAGTGTCAGATTCCAACCCTACATATGGCCATTGAACTCCTACTAGACACTTCCCCAATTGAGCAACGCTTACTACTCCTGGAGCAGGCCAATGAAGATCGGCGCACAGCCCTTCAAACCATGGAAGCAGCCAAGAACCGATCCAAACTGAGTTACGACAAACATGTCCACTCAAGAACTTTTACTGAAGGGGACCTTGTCCTCGCCTATGATCAAGCTCATGATAAAACTGGGAAAGGAAAGTTTGTGTCCATGTGGCAAGGCCCATACATTATACACACTTGCCTCGGACAGGGGGCATACATTCTGACCGATTCAGAAAGCAACCCCCTACACAACCCACGCAACGGGTTGTACCTCAAGCGATTTTACCCATAGCAAATCTGATGGACACCACCATCCCTTATTGTACAGTATTATTTTGTTTTTCACAAAAAATTCAAAAAACCTAAATATTTGTTTTCTTTGCATGACCACAGATGGATCATGTTCTACTCTGCTATGTCGGTTTTGCTAATGGTGCAAGCCGTTGGTCCCCCAATCCGGCCTCCGTAGCTTGGGTAATATATTCCCCTTCACATGAGTTGATCCACATCGACGAAGTGTGTTTAGGTGCTGCCACCAACAACCAAGTTGAATACGATGCCGTGACCGGTCTCCTGGCCGTAGCTCTCCAAATTAGCATACGTCACCTTAACGTTTTCTTGGACTCACAACTCCTTGTTTCCCAGCTCAACAATGATTACCAGGTACGTGATCCCTGTCTTTTCAGAAAATTCTTGCGCACTAAACAAATGGTTCGACAGTTTGAATCCATTTCATTCACACATGTCCCAAGGAATCTCAACAGTGTAGCAGACCATATGGCCAACAACATTCTTGAATGGCACACCAATCAAACCATATCATAAACACAAATGTACCTCCACGGGTTGAAACAAAAATGCATCCACGGGCATATATATAAATTACAAAAATGCATCCACGTGCATAACATGTGCCTCCATGGGCATATATATAAATTACAAAAATGCATCCACGTGCATAACATTTGCCTCCACGGGCATATATAAATTACAAAAATGCATCCACATGCATAACATGTGCCTCCACGGGCATATACAAAAATCAAAATGTTGCATCCATGTGCATAACATGTGCCTCCACAGGCATATATAAAATAACAAAAATGCATCCACGTGCATAACATGTGCCTCCACGGGCATATATAAAATGACAAAAATGCATCCACGTGCATAAAATGTGCCTCCACGGGCATATAAGCAAAAAGACAATGAATGCATCCATGTGCATATACGACTATATATACCAAACCATATATATATACATCATAATATAATCAAACATGTCATAGGTTCCCTCAGCACCCAATATACAAAAATACATCAGCCGTACAAAAAAGTACTTCCCCCATATGCTCATCAGCATTTGGGGGCAGATGCAAGATCATCTAATCATCACGGTCTCCAGGCTCCTCTGGCGCCTCCTTTGCTGGCCCTGCTGGATCATGCCGAGCCCGAAATGTCCTCTCCGTCGGCCCCGCTGGATCATCTCGCAGACGAATCCTCCCCTCCACTGGTCTTGTCGGATCATGCCGAGCCCCATCCCTCCACTCAGCCGCCAACAAAGCTGCTCTGAGCAAGATCGAGCACCACTCACGAGGTGCATCGAAACAAATCTCGACAATGTCTCGATCCAAATTCCTCCACCCATCCTCTGGAAAACCTGCTAGGATCATGTCTAGTGTCTCTCTGACACCCTCCACGGCATCATCTCGAGGCCCAGCTCCTCGACCGTGAGCCCCAAATTCTCGAGCATGCGGAGGTGGTATCACTACAGGAGGTGGAATGACTACCATCGCCCGTCCCCTACGAGCCACATAGTCGGTCTGTGGTACAGGACCAACATCTGCACAATTGTTGGCTGCTTTACTGGGCAGACCCGGGTTTTAATGAAGCGCAGCAACAAAACCCCTTGGTGCACTGGCCCTCTCGGCAACGAGCTGCGCGGCAGCTCGAGGTCTCACCCGAAGTGGCTATGGGGGGTTAAGGAATCAGGTTTCCTTAACCGTGGTGACGCGGAGATTGTTATTCAACTCTTCTTCTCCCTCAAATATCGGCGGTCGGACTTTCCCGAAGGCCTCGCGACGCAACTGCGCGGATGCCTTCCTTCCTGCAGACCCACTGCGCAGTTTCATCCTCCGGGCGCAGAAGGCGCCTACTCCTTGCGTCGACGCGCTCAAATACCTTCTCGCCCTGCGCACTTGTCGCAGTCGCGCGAAACTCGGTCGCTGCAACGACAGCGTTCCACTATTCCTTCTATACTTGGCGATTATAACAATAAAGGATTATAACAATAAAGGATCTTCCTACTCTCACTTAAACAGTCGCAAAGATGATGCAAAAGACGTACACACAGGTAGTGATCTTAAACAGTTTATCATTCACGCAAACATTACAACAAGAAGATATATGCGAAGCTCATCTCCTCGAGGAAAAACCACGTCCACGGGAGTGTTATATTAACCAGAAAATGATAGAGTTATACAATATGCTGCGCACACAGCTGCAGCCTTAGATCTTTCCAGGAAACTCCACGCACACAGCTGGGAGCCCTTCTCTCAAGCTTGTCTCCTCTCTATGGAGATTACAAAGGCACAGACGTCGACTCAGACTGTCTGGCAACTCAGGGATTAGCTCCTCGGCTATCCGATTTCCTCTCTAGTTCTACGCCCCGGGTAGAAAATACAGAAGGATAATCAACACATGATCTATCCTTTAGACGGGCTATCTAACAGTCTAACATCTAGCTTTCTCTAACTCTCTAACCCCACATCTATCCATTACAATTATTCATATATATAGGTGGCCATGACGGTCACACCTTTACAAAACTGTGGGCCTTTCCCAACAGTGATTCCCAAAAACCCTAACCACGCACATGGCTAGGTGTACTGTAGGCGCCGCTTGCAGTCACGTCGCCGCTTCCTGCAGGCTCCATGAATTCCGGCGCAGATTGTGGGTATGGGCGATCGTCCTTCGCCTTCAATGCTCTGGTCCGTTGCTCCTCCTTGATCCGAGCAACCATAACTTCTGTACTGAGCCTTTAAATGAGGGTAGCTGAGCCCTCTACTCCATCGCCTTATTTATTATGGTAGCTGAGCCACCTTCATTCTTCGATGACGTGCGCGCGAGCTCCGCAATTTCCGGTCCGTGATCTGCGCTGAGATCATCCGTCTGGCACCGTACTGCGCACCGTCTCCTTCTTATCCAAAACTTAGTGCTTGTCCCAAAATTAGCACTTTCCTTCCATACTCGTGCTTTTTCCCAAAATTCGCAGTTTTTACTATAGCTGCGACCTTGGCCCCAACAACAATCACACAAGTGAACCATCATATAAATATCTAACTATAATCATGACAAACACATCTAAAACACATGATATAGTAGAGAACAAAACACAAAACATACCATCTAAACCCCAGGCCTATCCTTGGGCTCGTGGAATCTCTGGATCTCCTCGATAATCCATACCGGCATATGGATAGTCCTCAATCAACAGAGGGATATGCTCCCACTGCTCATACATATCCTGTGAAAAGAACTCGCGGATACCACCACCACCGTGGGGCATCATTTGCCCCCACTGCACCATGCGCGGCTCGCTAACCAAACCGTCCCGAACCGGCACCCGTGGCCACAAATTCGGTATCCGCTCAAAGAAAAAACAACACAAAAAGGAGGCATAGCAGAACTCTCCCCCCTCCCGACTGACCTTGTCTAGATCTCTCTGGACACCAGCCAAAAACATCTGACCCCATGCATAGTAGGTCCCCCTTAGCACATAATCCACCATCATCGTTTGTCCCCCCGACAAACGATGTGGCACTGCGGCACACAACACCCGCAGAACACAAACCCCAACAGCCCGCATGTCCCACTCCTGCAATGATCTCAGGTTCAAAGCGTTGTTCTGCACAATCACCCCAGCAACACAGAAGGTCTCCAGGAGATCCTCCATGTCCACACCTGCCAGGATCCTCGGCAGAAGATCCCCCACCTCCCCTAAGCGAGGTAAACCGGTAAGAAAATATACATCAGTAAGGGTGATCTCTAACCTCTCACCCCCAACAATAAAGGAACTCTCTGTAGGGACCCACAGACTCACCAATTTGTTCAGTAGCGGTCCTACTGAATGCATTGGCGGAATCTGAGCGAACTTCAGGAGCCCACTCACAGCCAGAGCCTGTTGGACCCCCTGATCGGTCCGAATCCGAATCATCAAATCCTCCTCCATCTCTCACTCTCGCCATGACACCAATGGTCTCCTCAACATCCTACCAAAAAACAAAGAAATTTTTTAGAACCAGAAAAAAAATTTCAAAAAATTCCATCGCGGCTTTTCCATCAAAAGCCGCGATGATCATCGCGGCCTCCATCCAAGAACCCGCGAGGAACATCGCGGGTATTGACCACACAGTCGCGATGAACATCGCGACTTTCAGCCTGACAGCCACGATGAACATCGCGACTTTCAGCCTGACAGCCGCGATGAACATCGCGACTGTCAGCCCCGAACCCGCGATGAACATCGCGACTATCAACCCCAAACCCGTGATGTTCATCGCGACTGTCAGCCCCAAACCCGCGATATTCCACGTTGGAAGGCCAACATGGAATTTTGCAACCTTCGGGGTCCCGCCGCTAACCAAAAAATACATAATTGAAAAGGCTAAGGCGAACAGGGTTACCTGAAACTCGCGGAATCGAAAACCAACGGTCAAATCTCCCGAAAATCAAGAAAGAGCTCTGATTGCTCTGCCAAACTCACACGTAAAAATGGCACATCATATGGGCTCCACACCCTATTTATAGAAGTTTCACCATTTTTCAAACAACCATTGCGGTATCATACGACGTCCATTCCTCAAACCATTGGAATCAGCACAGCGAGAACTTTATGATAGTTCTTTCCTTTTCCTGTTTTTCACCAGATCCATTTTTGACCATTTTTCACGCCCTCGTCGCCTCGGTTTGCGTGCCACATCAGTCGTTCTCCAATTTTGATGAACCTTATATCGCCGGATTTAGTATTCCGTGCTCGTGATGATGCTTGAGATTATCTCTCGCTCTCACGCCCAGATTTTTTGGGCATTTTTCCCATGCCCCCTCGTTGCCTCGGTTTGCGTGCCACATTGACCGTCATCCATTTCTTACGAGTCTTATATCACCGGATTCAGTTTTTCGTGCTCATGATGACTCTTGAGATCATTTCTCACTCTCACGCCCTGATGTTTTGGGCATTTTTTTCCATGCCCCCTTGTTGCCTCGGTTTGCGTGCCACATCGACCGTTCTCCATTTTTAACAAGTCTTATATCGCCGGATTCAGTTTTTCGCGCTTGTGATGATGCTTGAGATCATTTCTCAATCTCACCTCCATATCTTTTGGCCATTTTTACTATGCCCCCTCGTCCCCTCGATTTACGTGCTGCATCGGTCGTCGTCGATTTTTTGACAAGTTCGATATCATCGGATTCAGTTTTCTGCACTTGTGATGATGCTTGAGATCATTTCTCGCTCTCACCCCATAATTTTTGGGCATTTTTTCAAAATGCCACTCATCACCTTGGTTTGCGTGCCACATTGGCCATTGCCCCCTTTTTTACAATCTTTATGTCACCAGATTCAGTATTCCACACTTTGTTCGGTATAATTTTACCCCTTTTTCGGGCTGAGCAATCCCTTTTACGAAAAAGGCACTTAGGGAGTTTCTGTTAAGCTCTTTTCTGACTCCTAAAACAATGAAAAGATCGCCGAGCAACCTTGCTTCCTTTCATGCTCGCTAAATGTATCTGAAAGGGTGTCTACCTGGTATAAGTTTACCCCTTTTCCAGACCTTGTAGACTAATTACGAAAAAGGAATACTCTAGTCACATCGGCTAGAAGAGTTCTCCATTTGCACCATTTTATGCTTTTTCGGGCCTTGGAGACTAACTTACGAAAAAGAACACCAACGGAGTCCACTTACCGCTTTCAGACTCTCTAAACATGAAAGCGACCACAAGCAATCACCATCCTGGGCTCGTAAAAACCCACAGGACGGTACTCACAACCACTACAGAGTCTTCTTATCATTTTCAGACTCCTTAAAAATGAAAGCACCCATGAGCATGAACAGTCCTGGGCTGAAAAAATCCACAGGACAGTACCATTTCAGAGCACACTTTTATCCCTTCTTGGAGCTCATTAAAACTACGAAGAAGGACCCAATGGTACTTCTCGGTGCCAGAACAGATCACGTCTACTCATATGGCAGCTTCCCCATTCTGGTCGCCTTTGTTCAGAGTATTCTGCAGTATGTCACCCTGAGAATCCCTCGACAACACCCATCAGCTTGACCCCCCAGAGTCAATACATACCCTTCAGTCCCTAAAAGCTATGATCCCCACACCTACAAGTCAGTTCCCTACACTGCCAGGTGAACCATGTCGTCACGCTTTGAACAAAGGAAGTTTGAGTCTACCCACTCTATGACCCCAGTTACTTCCCATCCCCACAAGTATGTCAGTCCTACCATCAGTACTACCACACTTCAGTTCTACACATCGTGCTCCTATCAAGGAAACATCATTTCGTTGTTAGTTGCTGGTCCCCCTCTGTCGACGACAACCAAATTTATTCCATAGGATTGACCTAGAGGTCCCTGTGTCTTGAACTCATCACCATTTATGATGAGTGCCTACGAATCATTTCGAGAAGAGTCCTTAGTGCCTCTCCAAATGGTTGTTTCTCACATGCTCGACTTCAACACCTTGATCGCATCATTGAGACTCGCACAGGGTATTGGTCAATTCAGTTATTTGTTGAAGACCCCAGATACCACCTGAATCTTCCGCATCTGACAGTCTACCTATGGAAACAACCAGTTACATTTTTTCTGTAGATATCTAGGTTGCACATGGCGACAATATTTCGATGTACCCCAGTTCTATACTCCCTCGAGTATACAATTACATGTACTTCTCAGAGATGACTCACAGTCATTGAGTCCCTACAGATATTGGACACCTTCGGTTTCAGCAGTTCATCAACCCTTCTGAGACCTTATTTAGAACGGTTGTCGCTTTATTCCAGTGTATCAGTTATTGAGATCAGTCATGTTATGATCATGATTACATCCCAAAATAGTGTCCCCTTTGGACCATTATGATGTACCAACAAATTTTTTATGTCTTATTTAGGTCCCCCTCCTTGGGCCTAATTGTTATGTATATGTCTTGATACGAGCATGGGTATGCCCGCCTCGTCCATTATCAGAGATTATTCCTCATTCATATTGAGACCATGCAATATTTTTTGTTTTTGCAGCTTCCAAGGGCCGTTGATCCAGTCTCCAACCGGTCTCTTCTCTTCCCCAAACCCCAGGAAAAAGACAAAAGAACTATGATGTCTATCGGCCATACGATGAGCTCCTGCCCTCACACATCAGGGGGCAATCTGTTAACACCCAAAAAGTGCCCACTAGCTCATTTCCTTATTCACATGACCCATTTGTCCACTTTTCCACCATCTGAGCCTCTAAAGCCACCAAAAAGTCACCAAAAGACCATAATACACCCCTTTTCCTCCTCAAAATGAATATTTTTCCTCAAAAAGCATAAAAAAACCCTAAAAAAGGGTCCAGAATTCCCAAAAATATTAAAAATGGAATAAAAATATTCAAAATATTCAAAAAAGGAAAAAGGAGGGAAAATGTACCTAAACCATGTTGGTCAATACCATTGGTTTCCTCAAAACCATAATGGTATTCCCCACCACAAAAAATTATAAAAAGGTGGTAGGGGCTCCTCACTTTCCATCCATCCATCATCCTATCCTCATGCTGTCAAAATCTCTCATGAGTTCTTAACCATTGTAGCAATCTTGGAGAAGATACCATTGGAGCTTGGAGCTACTCACCTTGGAGCTGCTCAACACCACAACATCCTCACCATTTGAGGTATCATAATACAAAAGTTATTTTTTTATTTTATTTCTTGTTCTTGTTCTTAAATCTTTTCAAGTTTATTGTCATATGCACATGCTAGTTTAGTTTAGATTCAGATTTATAATTGTTTTTTCCTTTCAATATTTGAAACTGCTATCACTTGTTGATAGGTGCCCATAGCACTAAGCTTGGTTGCAAAACCAAGCAAACAAGTATACACTCATGTCCCAAAGGAAAAGAGAACTAAACTAGATCCTTCATGAAAGAAGGGTATCTTTGTGGATTACAGTGAAAGATTGAAGGCTTACAGAATATACTTTCCAGGGTTCAAGAAGATTGATGTCAGCAGGGATGTAACATTTGATGAAAACTCAGCATTCATCAAATCAAGGAAGGCACCTATCGAAGTTTATGAAGAACCTAAGGAAACTAGATTTCAAGACACTACCATGACTGAAGCAGTTCCAAAATTTGTTCTTGAGTTTGAAGATCCGCAAGAACCTGTAGATCCACCCCGTGAGGATAACTCTCACAAGAGGAAACCTACATGGGCTAGAGAGCTCATTCAAGATGCAGAAAGATTTGGCATTCCAGAAGAAGAACACAGAGCAAAGAAGAGAACCAGATCACATACCAGCTATGTTGCTTTACTCTGTGACATTAGGAACAAAGAACCTTCTAGTTATGAAGAAGCAGTGGAAAAGAAAGAATGGAAGGATGCCACGGTTGAGGAATACCAATCAATAATGAAGAATGATGTTTGGGATGTTGTCCCAAGACCTAAAGAGAAGTCTGTTGTGACTTCCAAATGGATCTACAAAATCAAGCATGTTGCAGATGGCAGTGTAGAAAAATACAAAGCAAGATTCGTAGCTCGTGGCTTCTCTCAGAAAGAGGGAATAGATTATGAAGAAACTTTTGCACCTGTAGCCAGGTATACTTCCATCAGAACAGTACTTGCCCTGGATGCAGCAATGAAATGGAAAATACACCAGATGGATGTCAAGACTGCTTTCTTGATTGGTGTAGTTGAAGAGGAAGTATATGTGGAGCAGCCACTTGGTTTTGAAATACATGACAGGGAGTCATATGTGTGCAGATTGAAGAAAGCCTTGTATGGCTTGAAGCAAGCTCCCAGAACTTGGTATGGTAGGATGGACAGTTTCCTATCTAGTTTGGGATTTACCAAGAGTAAAGCGGATTCCAACCTTTACTACAAGGTTGAGGAAGGGAATCCTGTGATTCTACTCTTATATGTGGATGACTTATTTGTAACAGGAGATGACAGATTGATTGCAAATACTAAGAGGAAGCTTGCTGCTGAGTTCGATATGAAAGATTTGGGAATAATACATTATTTCCTAGGTATGGAGGTGTGGCAAAGTGCAGGTGGGATCTTCCTTGGTCAAGGGAAGTACACAGTAGATATCCTGAAGAGATTCGGGATGATGGATTGCAAGGCCATGGCCACACCTATGGCATCGAATCTGAAGCTTCTATGTGATGCTTCATCTGAGCCGGTTGATGTCTCTATGTATCGTCAGATGATTGGGTCCTTGATGTACCTAACAAACACGAGACCAGATATTTGCTTTGCAGTGAACACGTTGAGCCATTTCCTGACAGATCCGAGGAGTGTTCACCTGGTTGCTGTAAAGCATGTTGTGAGGTACCTGAAGGGTACAGTGGATTATGGGCTCAAGTATGAAGCAAATCAAAAGTTTAACCTGTAGGGTTATGTTGATTCAGATTGGGTTGGCAGTGCTGCAGATAGGAAGAGAACATCTGGGTGCTGCTTCAGTATGGGATCAGGTGTGATCTCTTCGTTTAGTAGGAAGCAGTCCTACGTAGCACTGAGTACAGCTGAGGCAGAGTATGTTGTAGCCTGTTCAACTAGTTGTGAGGCAGTATGGCTACAGAAGCTACTGTCTGAGTTATTTGATCTCCCGTTGGATGCTACTGGTATCTTCTGTGATAACCAGAATTGTGTGAAGCTGTCCGAGAACCCAGTGTTTCATGACAGGTTGAAACACATAGACATCAAATATCACTATATCAGGGATATGGTGCAGGAAGGAGCTGTGAAGCTCTTGTATGTTGCGACGGACGAGCAGATTGCAGATGTGCTGATGAAGCCATTAGCCAGGGTGAAGTTCGAGTACTTCAGAGAGAGGCTTGGTGTTCTTTAGATTGATGACACTTCGAGGAAGAAGTGATGGACACATTTGCTGAAGCCATTCCAAGCATGTTGGAAGGAGGATCCTTCACATAGCTGTGGATGTAAGCGCTGGATGATGAGCATCAGGATGATGTTCTAGTATGATCAGTTGGATCATTTATATGTATATGTATGTACGCATCATGTTGGATGCTGGATATGATCAGTAGTATCATTTGTATGTATTTTGTATATGCATCATGTTGGATGCTTGGACCACTTATCTTATATGTATCAGGTGGATACATTGTATGATCTGGTGGATCATGTATGATGATATGTATCATGTATTTGTATTTGTATCAGGTGGATACACTGTATGATCAGATGGATCATGTATGATGATATGTATCAGGTAGATACTTGGTGTGCATCAGGTAGATGCATTGTATGATCAGGATGATCATGGATGACGAGCTTCAGGATGTTGCTCCAGATGACATGCAGCAGGATGTTGCAATGATGATGATCAGGATGATCATGTGTACATCAGGATGATGTATGGTGAGTATTAGGTTGATACTTTGTGGCCATGGAACAGGTTGTGCAGATAAGCATGTAATTTGTGCCCTGGGAGATTTGCAGATAGTCTTTCGAGGTTTTTCCTATGGCATGTAATTTGTACCCTAGGATATCTGGAAAATGCTCTTTCGAGGTTTTGCTTGGGAGGACATATAATTTGTGCCCTGGGAGATCTGTAGATAGTCTTTTGAGGTTTTGCCTATGGCATGTAATTTGTGCCCTGGGATATCTGGCAGATGCTCTTTCGAGTTTTTGTCCTATGGCATGTAATTTGTGCCCTGGGAGATCCGATAGGTTGAGCCATGTGCTCGTAATCAGTCCTGGGATGCTCTTTCGAGGTTTTGCCATGACCACATGTAATTTGTGCCCTGGGAGATCCGATAGGTTGAGCCTTGTGCTCGTAATCAGTCCTGGGATGCTCTTTCGAGGTTTTGTGGTGACCACATGTAATTTGTGCCCTGGGAGATCCGATAGGTTGAGCCTTGTGCTCATAATCAGTCCTGGGATTCTCTTTTGAGGTTTTGTGGTGGGGTCACATGTAATAAGTCCTGGAGATCTGGACAGGATGAAAAAGGCCTCAAATGCTCTTTAGGGTTCTTGCTAGTCAAGAGACTCTTTTAAGGTTTTGTGACGCACGTAATAAGTCCTCATATTTCCACAGTATGGCCAGTGATGATGAAGACCTGCAGGTGGTGGGCCTACATCCAGTATGAAAAAGGACTGGCTCTGTAGAACTTCATATGACGAGTAGAGTCATAGATTGGTTGAGATAGCAGCAGCAGTGATGATGATGATGACGATGATCCCGAGAAGAACAATTGTCTAGCAGATCTGTGTCAAGAAATACCTTCCTAGTTAAGAGGGAGTGTTGATGTATATGTAACTTCGGAATGTATTTCATCTATGTATTTTATATATATTTATTGTACCCTTATTAGAGATGTGTTATTCCTCTATAAGGAAGTGTCGTCATGTGGATTGACAAGTGTCGCAAGTGTGTGTACTTGCCAATGGTTTATTAGACCACCATGTGTGGGGTCAGCCCTGAAATATATATTATATTGTGGATGTACCTAGCTAGACAAGTCGACCCCATAAGGCACTGGGAAAACAGGTTAGTATAAATAGAGATCAGGAGATCTCTATTTAGATCATTCGGAAAGTCATATCTCTCTCACTCAGAAAGTGGCACACTAGTGAGGAGGAGGATCATCTGCTTCTAGGAGACTATCTCAAGTGTATTTTAGTTGTACTTTGGTTGAGCCATTTCTCTCTCTATCTCTAAGGAAGTTGTGGGGATTTTCACCTTAGGGTTTTCCCCACGGAAACTCTGTGTCTCTTGTCTCTCATGCTTTTGATTCTTGTGATGCTTGTCTTGCTTATTGTGATTGTTATGCATTGATATACTGTATATGTTATTCTCTCAGTAAATATCCAAGAGTATTGTGAATTAATGCTCAAAATTTAACACCTATTATATTTAAAATTCTTCTTTCTTATTTCAAAATTACTTGGTCTATTTACTTTCCAGCTAGGCACACTTTCTCTTTTTCTGTTATGTTCAAAACAAAAATTTTCCTTCCTCATAACCTCCTCAAGAGTGTTAGAGTTATCATATTCAATTATGTCCTTGATGTGGAAAGGCAAACAACTCAGAAATCGTTGTATTTTAGGCTTTTTGTCAATAATATATGGTACATACCTTAATAAACTTAAAAATTTACTGCTTAACTCTTTCATGTTCATAGAACCTAACTTCAACTCATAGACTTGTTTAGCCTTTCCTTCATAGTATTGTTCAGAAGAAAAAAAATTATTTTTAAATAATGTCTTAAACATACTTCAAGTTAGATACTTTTCTTTAAGAATTTTTACTCTTTTGATATCTTGCCACCATATATCTGCTTTTCCAGTTAGATTGTAATTGGTTGTCTTAGCTTTCATCCTGTAGGAATAGTTATAAATTTGGAAGTACTTCTTCATTCCTGACAGCCAAGCTTCGGCTTCTTCTCCTTTCTTTATCTCCCCATTAAACATTGGAGGTTTTATCTTATTGAACTCCCCTGAGATTTCTTCATATGGTTTGTACTTTCTCTTTTTAGGACTGCAGTCTCTATCACTGCTGCCTTGGAATACTTAAACTTCTTTCTATGTGTTTTAACATCAGCTTCAGAAGAAAAACTACTTTCATTAATAGAGAATTTTAACTTTTTCCCTTGTTTTGGTAAGACATGGTTCCAGATTCAATTTTAGATTATGTTCTTTTATATTTTCTCTCATTATGAAATTTATCTAGTAATATCTTATTTTGTTCTTCCCGTGCCTTCAATATTCTCTTATTTTCTTCTTTAACATTTTTCATTTCAGCTTTTAAATCTTTAATTGTTCGAAGAAGTTCAGATGAATTATCATTTAATTCTACGTAAATATTTTCTTCATTAACATGTTCCTATTCATGATTATTTTGTTCATTAAGATGGGATTTGTCCTTGGCAGATTCTTCCGGTCCTTCCATTACCTACAAATTAGATATCGAATGTTTTGTATAGAAACAATTTAAAACAAAAATCAGTAATCGCATTTTCCGTTTTACATTTGTTTGCACCAGTTGAGCCTCTTTCAGGCCTAGTGTTTGAACTTGCGCTCTGATACCACATGTAACACCTCCAAAAATCCATAAAAATTAAAAATTTTTATGTGTAGTATAAATGCTACAATTTATTATGCAAAAGGGATAATTATGTATGTTTAGCTTTATATTGTCTATTTCGCTATAATTTTATTTGCGACACTTACTTATTACGAATGATCGTCAATTATTAATTATGTCTTAATGACATTGGGATTATTATGCGAATATGAAAACAGTCATAAAAATCAGTATGATACTTGCGGAATTATTTTCAACTTATTAACTGTATAAATGTTTCATGGATTCATCGATGCTACTTAGCATCAAATTCATGATATTTTAGGTTGCGATACTTACGTTTAGTTCATCATATCACAGAACATGTTTTTAAAGGAGTAATAGTTAAATTATGATTATAGTGTTAATACTGAACATGTATTTCTCTTATTGAAGGGGTCCTTGTGCAACCCCCGAAGTTTACTTAGATTTCTGCTAATGCACTCTACCACCTTGATCAAGTTACAGGTGAGGTTAGGCATCCAACGAATTTGATGTTGTTAATATGCTCATGGTTAGCATGGTAAACAAGCAAGCTTCTTTACTTAGTTGGTCATCTGACAATCATGAAAGTTGGTCAAATTCTCTCTTAAGAGTTTGTGGTTACTAACCATCTTGATGGTGAAAAGCATCTCAGTTTTTAATACTTGATTATGTTTTTAATTGTATTATTTGGATATTGTTTCACTATAGGGTTAGATTTCCCTAGGCACAATTCGATGGTGCTTGTAAAACTTGAATCAAACTATATTGAAGTGGATCAAAGGAAAAAGGCGCCAAGGTAATAAACTACTTAAGCAAAACGATGGTGAAAACTATAGAATTGGGGTTTTTTATATTCGAACGATAGTGGTTGACAAGTTGCATAATAAATGTGACCATGTGAAGGGTTTGGTTGATGGTCTCCATGTGTGGGGGAAACCTAACCTTGCGCTAAGGGTTTGGTCCTTGGCCTTTTGTTATGATTTTTGAAGGGTTGGGAAGCTCTGCTCTCTCGGCCGCCATGATTACTGGGTGAAAAGTATAATGATCGCAGAGGTAAATCTCATGAAGTTTTGACTGAGTAATAGTGTTAAGACTTGTGCATTCAATTTATCTACAAAAGAACCATGCTCTCGTCTATTTTGGTATTCCACTGTGATGGATAAGCGCAGTTTGAGGATAGCATTTGAATCTTAACAGGTGATGTTCGTTGTTACTATTTGTAAAAATCATTTTTTGTTTATTTACATTTCTCTTATGTGTTCTTATCTTATTGTAACTACTTGTTTCTTGTGTTGGCAAGGATTCCTTGATGCTCTCCAGTATTGGCTTGGTCTCGGTGAAGCTTCAGGACACGAGAGACAAATCAATGGTTTGAGGACCACAGTAAGCTTCGGGCCTTCCATTTGAATGACATCCTTGTCAATAGATGTTTTAGGGTTACTGTTTTGTGTTGCCCATCTCTTGTATTGTGAGCCATTTGGAAAACATTGGGGACCATACGGTTGATGTGATGGTTTTTCCTGGCTAAGCTAGTGTTGGGGTTTCGACCAACTATTACAAAATAAATTAAGACTTCTGTTTATTTGTTTTTGGGTACCAAGTTTGGTAGACCCGAGTAATGTTCACTACATTTGTACTCGTTTATATAAAGGAAAGGTTATTGGTTACGATTCTTGTATAATCTTGTTCTATTATGGATGTTGGTTTCCCTTCGGCCTCCTTTATGGTTTATCTATTTATATTCTAGTATAATGTAACTCATTTTGGAGCTAAGCCCTACTTCATAGTTTTAGTGTTTATGATGTGATGCAAAAGTATTATTTAGTTTATAAATTTCATAGGGTTAAACCCTAAACCCTATCCAGTAATAAAGTTTTGTAAATTGATTTTAATATTTAGGTAGAACCGGGCGAGCTCTCTTGAGACTCGAACCCTTGTCTCCTAAACTTTTAATAATTCTTTTGATGATCTGTCCGGTTAGGATAGCAACGATGTAATAATTAGATGTTATCGAGCTCTATCTAGATGGCTACGATATATCCATCGAGCTCTGTTTATGATACAAATGGTTTGGATATAGATTAAATTGGTTGACTGTAAATTATTTATGTGGTTAGGTTTACTAGTTCACACCTGTCGATGTTGGGATTTACCCTGTCGTAGTTAACTCTTTGGTTAATGTCATTATTTTAAATGTTTACTACAGCTCTGCGATTATATGATATTTATATAATGTTGATGTACGATTATTTGAACATATCGATAAGTGTCTACAGGGTTTGACCCTTAACATAGGTTAATGCTTTAAAAAGCATTATAATATATTATTACAAGTTACAGGGCTCGACCCGGGACCATTCTTTTATCTCGTCAATGTTGGGTAATTATGAAGAAATATTTATACTTAGTATTCGAATTTAATGTGGAGTAATACGTTTTCATTGCTTATTGAATAGTATCAGAATGATTTCAATATATATTTATAGGATGTGTTGATAAAATATATTCTCGTTTAATGGATGCATTTACATGATTGTTTGAAACTATTCTGATTGTAATATTTTACCATTAGTAAATACAATACTAATGTATAATATGTTTGTTTATGGAGTTCGATACTTAATATTTTAGCTATGGTTTCAATGTTATTTGTTTATAGATAATCAGCAATATACGTTGGAAATATAAATATTAATGATAGCAGCATTCCTTTTACGATAAACTCTCATATTCTGTGTTATTTGGTCTTTTATTGATATCTAGTATTTTTAAATGAAAAACAGAGATAGTCTCTGGATTTATTATTACAGTATGCATTTTATGAATATATCTATACATGTATAAAAATAAGATATCATTATTCTAATCACA
This sequence comes from Larix kaempferi, assembly GCA_027924585.1. Taxonomy (NCBI): domain Eukaryota; kingdom Viridiplantae; phylum Streptophyta; class Pinopsida; order Pinales; family Pinaceae; genus Larix; species Larix kaempferi. Next base: position 3,910,634 of record BSBM01000592.1, on the reverse strand, counting down.
GCATCGAAATCATTTCTATCTATTACTTAAATATCTTCTCTGTACTAGAGTACATCACAATATCTGACAGAAAAAATACAAAGAAGATTTCACATTCATCAATCACTAATTTCTGAATCTATTCATTCAATCATATACGCAGAAGTAATTTATCAGTTCAGTACTCTAACACTTTCGACATTTAAACAAGCATGCTACAGATTTGGAACCTAACAGCTTACAAATAGTATACTTCAGAATGTAAGGAGTAAGATTAACATATAATAAGAAATAAGACAATAAAACAATGTAGAACCTGTTTAATCAGTATAGGTGGACAAACACCCAAAGAAGACCGTTCCTCCCAACCATCTCCTAAAAGAAGCCAAGATCACTTTCTTGAGGACCCCCGAGCCTGTTCACTGAACCACCAGGATGAAGATACTTTGTAGAAGCTTATGACAATCTCTTTGTACTTCAGCAATCATGAAGACTTGCATACAAATAACTCTATGCAAACTCAACAAATTAACTTAATATTCTCACTCTGCAACTCATTCTAGAATCCCCTCATCGAATTCCTCTTGTGTGCTCAACATGACAGTTTCCAGCAATCACAAGGAAAAATATGTGTGGGTTTCCTGCCCCATTCGATGATTATATGTTTTCCTAGGTCTTTGGGTCAGTTGAAAATCATTTAATGAGCCACCTGCTTAGTTCCACCTTCTTTGGGGAACATGACCACAATTTTAGGGAGCTTGCCTCCTACAATAGCTAGTAAGTGAGGGAAAATGCATCCACTTGTCATTTGCCTTCTACAACACTTTCATTCCCCCTAGTGGGTCAGTGAACACTCTTCAATAGTCCTCTTTGGATGAGTGTCTCCGATTTTAATTTATTAAATAATAATAACATTCAATTACAGTCATCCTTGATCACCCTTTGTCATAAAACTTTACAATAAAATTTAGAGTAATGTTTTTCCACAAACATAAAATGTTTTAAGTTCTAGGTAGGTTACATTGGCATTCAGTTTGAGACCTGCTTTTTTGTTTCCAATGTCTTAACCCTTGCTAACAAATACTTATTTTAATTCATCACATTTCCTTATTTACTCTTCAAGCTTTCATTTTCATGGGCCTCCCTTATATATGTATAAAACACAATTTTAGCTACTTGAGGCTTGAAAGTGGTTAGGGGGAACTCCCTTTTATGTTCATCATATGCTAGAGTAATCTAAGATAATTCATTGAGTCTGCTAGTTCTCAAGTATAAAGGGAAAAAACGGCCCCTGCAGCCTTCAAAATGATGTTTAAAGTCTGCATTTTCTGTGTTACTAAACCCTAGGAGCCAGCATGTTTTCCTCTCCAACTTCATCCCTGATGATTTCATGCCCTCCCTTTCACTTCCAACTTCCTCAGAATCCCCCATTTCCTTACCTTACACCCTCGGCACTCCCTTTTCCTTCCTCGGACATACTCCTTGCTCCACTGGTTCGTTGCTCCCACAGGCCTGCAAATGGGCAACCTCTCACTCAGTTGCAAGAAGATACTTATAGTGACCGCTTCAGGACTTATTTGAGCCCTCATTATTTAATGAAATATTTTTACAGGTTTTATATCATATAAGATCATTATAGACCTCAAATTACTATTTTGCAGCTTCATTGTGCTTATTCATACCCTTTGTTCCCATTTTTTGCAAAAGCATAGTCTAGCTTAGATTATAATCAATTCATTTTCTTCCCTGTGTATTAGGACTGATATCTTGGGATTCATGATGATATTTTATTACTCATGATCATTAATGTCTTTTACATAGTTCAATAGTGATACATTTGCTGCTTTTGTTTGGTTTGTGACTTCAAGAGCATAATTTTGGTGGCATACTCTATCTCTCATTCATTGGTATGATATTAATATGATATATAATTACACAGTCATATTATATCCCACATTAAGATCAGTCCTCTTCCACTACTGAGAACTTGTTTGGGAGTTTCAACTAGCAGACAAGTCTACTATCATCCCCAAAGGAGTGTTAGAATATCTTACTATATAAATACACTCATGGGAATGTGTCCAACTGACTTTATAGTGTTGCAACCGAAATCCAAACTCAATAGGTATCCCCTAATCTTTAGCAGATCATGTTTACCTATAGTCGATGCCTATATAGGGTTTAAGATAGTAAAAATGACCATTAATCATGGTCAATTACAAAAGAAGCTCACTCTCTACCCCCCCTGCTAGATATTTTATTTAAATACAATAGCCATTATGGATATGACAAGGGGGAGCATGAAAACTTTGGAAATACTATCCATCCCGTTCTCTTATTGAAACTGCTTTAGCATTGAAAGAAACGGGATGAGGACACATTCATTTCAAACTTCATGCATAATATATATCCCAGCACTGTCCAAATCATAGAACACCTTGATAACAAGGAGGATGAAATCCCAAACTACATGTAAAATATATATTCCAGCTCTGTACCTATTCATAAATATAGTGACAATGAAGATGATGAACAACCTATAAGCCAAGAAAAAACAAGCAATACCTCTTGGAAATATTTTCTCACTAGTAAAATAGAACAACCATTAGTTAAAACAATAGAGATCCTCCTCGAGAAGACTCTTAAAATTAAGAGCAAATTAACCAAGATTGGGATCATATTTATATTTTTGTTTCCCTTGCACTCTACTCCATCATTGATATCTTCAGGTGAGATTGACCGAGAAGGAGAAAGGAAAAGGTGGGGAACAATAGAGAGGAATGTTGGGTATATTCATTCATATTCCATTATGCACATAATGGTATATGTCTTTAAAAGACATATGTAGGGATCAACATGCCAAGGATGATGGTTGGTTAAGGGTTTAGGGTTTAGCGTTTAGGGTATTAGGTTTATGGTTGGTTTGTAGTTGGTAGTATTAGTGTTTTCATTTTCATTTTAGATTTCATTTATTGCATTTAAAGAAAACTAAAATGAGATGGTTTTCAAACCATAATCTGGGTGGGTTTCCTATTTAAACAACAATTAGTCTAAATGGGAATTATCATTGGGGAAATCCATTGTGTCGACATCAAAGGTCATTTTCGCCTGTCAACGCTTGTAAAACCATATTAAGGCTCATGTAATGCAAATAAAAAAATTAATCTAAAAATGCTTAAGATGCTAGCTGGAATATATTAGATTCATTTGAGATTATGCAAATCATATTCTTTTAAATAACATAAGCTAAAATCATCTAGCTTGGTCATAATGTCTATGAATGGTTTGAGTTCATGAGGTGAATTTTATAAAAGTTATGACAACAATATGGGAAATATATTGGCAATTTAAGGGCCCATCATCACCCCCCAATTAAAAGGTTTCACATCCTTGTGCAACAATATAAAAAATCAATCCCAAAAATTGATGTTTCCCTGCTAATTCTTCATCATTTGATCGATGCTCTTTGCATGTATCTCAAAGGTCACATGTTATTACCTAAAAACTTTTCCTCAACCTCAACTTTGTAGATTGAATCTTATTAGCCCCCTGTGAGCTTCCTTTTTTCTATGGATGGAACTCCTTGTCACTCATTGTTAGGAATCTATTTCATGAAATTTGATGTATCCACTTACCAAAGAATCACATATAAGTAGCTTCAGTAGTCCATTGTAATATCCCCCTTAATAATTTGTGGAAGTATAACTGAGTTTAATGCTGTGTTGTTGGTGCCTTTTGGTTTCAAACTTTTGTCAAAAAGTTAACCTTCCATCCTCTTAGTATGTTTTGTATGGATTGAAGTTGTGTTTGTTGTTCTTGGTTTATCTATTTCGTCAAACATTTTTGATATCAATCGCATTTAACTTAAAAAAATAATGCCCTCTTCCCAATATGAGTTTCTTGCATTAAATGCCAAAGGGAAAACACCAATATTACATGAACTTGCTATGGAACTAATTAATGGCTATAACAATGATTAGGAAGATACTAAGCTCCAATTTACAAGGAAATATCAAACCTGGAAATGACAAAATGCAGTAGCCTCCCTTAGTGACTAGGGAATGGTACCTTATGGATGTTACATCCCTCTTTAGTGCCCAGAATTCATGTATTGGCGCTGCTGATCACAATGATTAACATAAATATATGTGTTATTATTTAAATTTAGTTGAATTTTGATAAGGTCTTTACTAAATCTGGAATTCTTAATGTGCATAGTTTAATAAGTGCAACCATACCTTATCAAATGTTTGTGATTTTTTAAATATGTATGCATCGTGTTAAGTGTATATGCAACCTTTTAAATGTGCGAATAAATTATTGAGTGGGCCTATACAGATTGATAAAGTGTACATGTGTATATTGGAATTTAGTATCTATGGTGTTATTTGTGTCTTGAGTCGAGTTAAATATGAGATTTAAGAATAAGGAGTGATTTAAAAAGTGGACAAAATTAAATTTTTTATAAAAAAAAAATTTCAATGAGACAAAGTTTCAATGTGATTCATCCATTTTTTTTTAAATTAGGACAATATGAGTCTTCTTAAAATGGGCTAAAACCCCTACGAGAAAAGGTCCATGGTCACAATTCCCATCAATTAGGAGGAACTATAACTTTTGACAAAATTACTATCAAATGTGAGAAAGAATTTAAACCAAAAAAATTTATAGAGATTTTCCACATTTTAACTTACTCAATTAGAATAATATACTTTACAAACATTAGAGTGTTATTGTGATACAACAAACACGTCATCTTAAAAATGAAATCTCATCTCAATATTGAAATTTGAGAACCCTACTCCTCAATCCCAATGAATCCCACCCATTAGTTGTGACGAGAAGTTCCTTAAAAAACTCTCTTAAACCTTGTAATAAGTGTTATATTCCTTCATATCAAAGCACAAAGATCAACCTAAGATGTTGTGAAGGATAGAACCATATTTAAAGTGCATGAAGTTGTGCATAAATAACTATAGCTACATTCACATCACTAGCGCTAATGACTATATGCATTAAATTTCCATTAACCTATACAAAAGGTAAAACAAGAGGTATTTCTAGAACAACTAGTTCCTACCTCAAGATTTGAACCAATGCTGAAAAGCACATCACGCAAATGCACTTGAATTCATTCCTAGAGAATCATTTAACTATAACAGGTATGTTAGAAAAACAGGATCGCAGAGCAATAACAATAAACATAAATGAAAATATAATCACACAAACACATTACAAGAGAGACACCAATATATCGTGGTTCACCCAAGATGGGCTATGTCCACACTGAAATTGCCAGTCCTTATTATCATACCGTCCAACAAAGTGAAGGGATACAACCTGCAGCACAGCTGCTGCACTTCGTCCTCATTGTCTGACAGTCTCTCTTCTTGATCTTATAGATCTTTACAATGCATAATACCTAATACATCAACACTAGCAGTATTACAATGTCTTTCTTTTATAAGGGAAATACAATGGGAAAATACCATGGGTTACCCAAAACCATGGGCCCGTAAACTATTAGTGAAAACATCCCCAAGGCTGGGGAATGAGTGTACAGTAAGCCTGGGGTACAAACACGACTGAATAACATCTCTGAATCTGGAATATTAGGCTCCACAACCAACAATCTCCCACTTGGAGACTGATCACAACAACTCCACCGTTGTTGCACTTGTTGGACTTGGACTCGGAAAATTTCTCCTCCTCACCTTCATGCTAGAAGGCCAACTGAAACCGAGCAAGAACTCAGTTTCTCTCTGGTCACTACCTTTGTGAACATGTCTGTAGGATTCTGGCTAGTATGTATCTTTTCTAGCTTCAACAGTTCATCTTCTAGAACAGAGCGTATGAAATGGTACTTGAGCTATATATGTTTAGTCCTGAAATGGAATGTTGAGTTCTTTGCAAGATGAATGGCACTCTGGCTGTCACTATACAACTTGCTATCCTTCTCATTCTTACCCACTTCCTCCATAAACCTATGCAACCAAATCATCTCTTTACTAGCCTCTGTAACAACAACATACTCTGCTTCCATTGTTGAAATTGCAACAACCTTTTGTAGTCTTGAAATCCAACTTACTGTTGTTCCACCTACAATAAACACATACCATGTGGTGCTCCTCCTACTATCCCTATCACTTGCCATATCTGCATCAACATATCCCTTTAGAATAGTGTCTGAACCTCCAAAACATAATGTCTGAGTCGTAGTACCTCTCAAATACCTAATAATCCATTGTACTGCTTTCCAATGTTCTTTCCCTGGATTGTTCATATATCTACTCACAAATCCCACTGCATGTGCAATATCTAGTCTTGTGCACACCATGGCATACATCAAGCTGCCAACTGCTGATTGATAGGGAATCTTGGACATGTAATCTGTCTCTTCCTGTGTCTTGGGACACATTTCCTTGCTTAGATTGAAATGGATGGCCAAAGGTGTACTAATTGGTTTTGCATTCTGCATTATGAACCTCTCCAACACCTTTTGTATGTACTCACCCTGAGACAATGTCAATTTGCGATTTTTCCTGTCTCTTGTTATTCTCATACCAAGGATTTGCTTTGTAGCACCCACATCCTTCATCGCAAATGAATTAGCTAGCTTCCTTTTGAGTACATTTATATCCTGCATGTCAGACCCTACAACAAGCATGTCATCCACATACAATAACAAGATAATATATCTTTCATTGTCTAGCCTCTTGAAATAAACACACTGGTCAGAATGACATCTAATATAACCTTGTTCTGTCATAAACCTGTCAAATTTTAAATACCACTGCCTTGGAGCTTGCTTCAAGCCATACAAGCTCTTTTTCAACCTGCATACCAAGTTATCCTTACCTTTGACCTCATACCCTTATGGCTGCTGCATATATATATCTTCCTCTAAATCCCCATGGAAAAAAGTTGTTTTTACATCTAACTGTTCAAGATGCAAATCTTCTACCACCACTAGACTTAAAATAGTCCTAATTCAAGTCATCTTAACAATAGGAGAAAATATTTCATTAAAATCTATACCTTTCTTCTGTGCATACCCCTTTACAACAAGTCTGGCCTTGTACCGCTTCTTACCTCCTCCTTCTTCCTTCAGCCTGTAAATCCATTTGTTTTGCAATGCTCTTTTACCTGCAGACAACTGAACCAAATCCCAAGTCTGGTCTCCTACCAATGAGTCCATCTCCTCATTCATGCCTTGCTCCCACTTCTTTCTAGTTTCCACCATCATTGCTTCTTCATAACATTATGATTCACCATAACTAGTCATCAATAAATAATACATTGAAAGAGAGTATTGTTCAGGGAGTCTACTTAACCTGGTAGATCTTCTTGCAGTTGCAGGAGTTTCAGGTACTTGCTGTTGTTCTTGATTTTATGGCACCTTTGGAACTTCATTTTCTTCAATTTCATCAAGTACTGTGTACTCTGTCTTTTCCTTTTCCTGTTTCTTTCCCTGCAACTAATCTTTATACATGACATTTTCATTGAATATTACATCTCTACTCCTCATGATTTTGTTATTTTCATAATCCCATAAACGATAACCAAATTCATCGACCCCATATCCAATAAAGGTACATTTCTTGGATTTAGCTTCAAGCTTTGTTCTATTTTCTTTATCAATATGGACAAATGCTTCACAACCAAAAGTTCTCAGAAATGAATAGTTTACCTTTTTATCTATCCATGCCTCCTCTAGAATACCACCATCCAAAGAAATTGAAGGCCCTTTGTTTATTAAATAAAGAGCAGTATTTACAGCATCTGCCCAAAACTGTATGGGAAACCCTATATGCAATCTCATACACCTTTCACTCTCCATGATCATTATATTCATCCTTTCGGACACACCATTTTCTTGTGGTGTTCCTGGAACTATCTTCTCTCTACGAATCCCATGGTATGAACAGTAACTATCAAACTCCTTGCCGCAATACTCACCTCCATTATCAAATCTGAGACACTTTAGCCTTTTTCCTGTCTCATTCTCAACCAAAGCTTTCCACTTCTTAAAAGCAACAAACACATCAGATTTTTGTCTAATGCAATAAACCCAAGTTTTCCTAGTTGCATCATCAATAAATGTAACATAATAATGAGAGCCACCAATAGATTGTACCTGAGCTGGTCCCCATACATTTGTATGCACAAGCTATAACTTTTCATTCTTCTTCTGTTTCCCAACCCTCAGAAATATGACTCTCTTATTTTTTCCATAAACACAGTTCTCACAAAATTCCAAAATTACCTGCTTCAAATTTGGCAACAACTTCCTTGAGTCGAAAATCTGCATCCCCTTCTCACTCATGTGGCCAAGCCTATGATGCTACAATGTTGTATCTGTTCATGTGGAAGCTAAAGAGATAGAATGGTCAGTCTTATGAGGACATAAATACAACTTACCTACCCTGTCTCCTTTTGCTATCACCATTGATCCTTTAGTGATCTTCCACCACGTTTGTCCAAACGTAGATAGACAGCCGCCATCTCCCAACTGGCCTATTGAGATCAGATTTATTTTCATAGCAGGAATATGCCTAACATCCTTTAGCAACCAATCAGTTCCATTCTTAAATTTTATCCATACCTTACCCATTCCAACATTTTTACATGGCTCATCATCACCCAATAAAACATGTCCAAAATCGCCTGGAACATAATCATGAAAATATTTCCTATGGGGTGTAGCATGACATGAAGCCCCTGAATCTACTACCCAATAATCACTAGTATTATCTAATGCAAGAATCAAAGCATCTTGTAACACATCACCTGCTACATTTTCTTCCTGGGTAGTTTCCTTCTGTCCATCTCCTTTCTTCTTTAGAGATCTGTAGTCTTTCTTCAGATATCTTTCTTTCCACAGTTCCAACACTCTATTTTTCACAGTCTTGAATTGGATCTGCCCGTTTTAGACTTGCCACGATTACCTTGGCTCTTTCCTCTCTCCTTTTGTCTTCCCCTGCTCTCCATGGTCAACGCATTACCTGATGTCTCACATGTGCTTTTTATTCACATTTCTTCGCTAAGAATAACACCAATAACATCATCAAATTTCAAGATGTTTGAACCAGAGACAGAGTTACTTACAGCCATGACCAAGCTATTCCAGCTTTCTAGCAATGAACACAAGATTAGAAGAGCCCTAACCTCATAATCTAGGTTCACACTTACAGAACTTAGTTGATTTGTAATCATATTAAAATCATTTAAATGATCAGTAACAGATCCACCTTCAGACATCTTCATATTAAATAAACACTTTATTAGAAATACCTTGTTGGAGGCCAAGGGTTTTTCATACAACTTACCCAATGCGCTCATCAACCCCTCCGTTGTCATTTATTTTGAGATATTGAAAGCCACCGACGAAGCCAAGGACAGTCGTATTGTTCCCAGTGCCTTTCTGTCAATAACCTCCCATTCTTCGTCCTTCATAGCCACCGGCTGCTTTGATCTTCCTCCCAACGGTAGGAATCGATCCTTCTGGTACAGATAGTCCTCCATTTGCATCTTCCATAACTGGAAGTTTTGGCCATTAAACTTCTCGACCTTAAACTTTCCTTCTTCTTCCATTGCTCCCACTCGAACCAGAAACCCTAGATTCCTACAGGTTTATCTGCCAAATAGACCTTCGGCTCTGATACCAATTGTTAAAAAAATAGGATTGCAGAGCAATAACAATAAACAAAAATGCAAATATAATCACACAAACACATTACAAGAGAGACACCAATATATCGTGGTTCACCCAAGATGGGCTACGTCCACACTGAAATTGCCAGTCCTTATTATTATACCGTCCAGCAAAGTGAAGGGATACAACCTGCAGCACAGCCGCTGTACTTCCTCTTCACTGTCTCACAATCTCTCTTCTTGATCTCAAAGATATTTACAATGCATAATACCTAATACATCAACACTAGCCGTATTACAATGTCTTTCTTTTATAAGGGAAGTACAATGGGAAAATACCATGGGTTACCCAAAACCATGGGCCCATAAACTATTAGTGAAAACATCCCCAAGGTTGGGGAATGAGTGTACAGTAAGCCTAGGGTACAAACACGATTGAATAACATCTCTAAATCTGGAAGATCAGGCTCCACAACAAACAAGGTATTCTCATGTCCAATTTTCCAACTTTATAGAAGGTATTCTCAAGTCCAAATTTCCAACTTAAAAAAAAAAATTGACCTATCAATGTGGATTGGTTCATGTCATCGTTTGAACGAGTGACCATCTTGAGGCCGATTAAATAAATAAAAACTATCATCTTGAGACCTAAATCGATCAAATAAACTAGCATGCGTGAGCATTGCATGTGATATTTAATGCAAGTAGCAATAATTGGGTTGTTATGCATGCTCTTGATAACTGTAACATTGGAATGCACACTTGTCATACTAAAGCAACTTTGCAAAACTGGTTGGCCTATTTACATTGCAACAAGATCTTGGAAAACCCTGGAACTTTGTTAGATGATAAAGGTAAATTTCCTTCATCCATTTTCTTGCCAAGGGTGGGTCAAATGGAAATGGAAAAAAGGTTCCCTAAACTCAAGTAGCCACTGCATTTGTTTGGGATGTGTGCCCATAGAATAAACCAACTCCTATTGCTTGTTGTTGAACATCTAGAGATGTAATCGAATCCACCTGCCGTGGCTGCAAATGAAATAAATTATGACTAAATATTTGGAATGGTCCCCATTCGATATCCTCTCCAAGAGGCATACCCATGACAACTTGCAAATAAATCGGATTATCCTCCCCAAGAGGCATACCCATGACAACTTGCAAATCAAGATGATTGATGCAAGTTTAAAGAAGATGGACACCAAGACAATAGTTTTCTTAGCTACTCAATTTGGACCGCAGAGACTAGACATTCAAGTAGTTTCAAATGTATAAATAAAAAATATGCATTGTAACTAAGACATTCCATGGAAAGCATTACTACACATTGTGTACTATAATAGGGAAAATTACTCCATAGATATGGAGTCTGGACATTCAATGAATGCAACAAAATATTTCACCCAACCTCAATAGCCAAAAACATAACAAAAAAGAGCAATGCCAAAGCAAGGTATAAATTCCAAACAAACCCTCAGGTCAAGACATAAAAGTTGGTTAGTCATGGAAGTAATCACCTGGAATACTCATGGAAATTCCACTCGGATCACTAAAACCTGTTTCAGATAGCTTGCTAGTGCATTAAATACCAAATGCACTCGGATCACTTCTTCAATTGCAAGCCACTCACTTCTACTGAATCTTTCCCAATGCATTTCAGTGATATCTTCATAGAGGCTGTTGTTTATTATGAATATGTCATAGTGTCATGTCAAACCTTTTTTAAGATCTCATGTAATAGACTATTGGCCTCTTGGGGTGTGCCTTCCTTGCGTAGTCCATCCATGAGGGTGGTATATGTAGTCATATCAGGAATATGACTATTATATTTCATAGCTAAAAATAACTTAAAACACTCATTAATATTACCAACTTTCCAAGTCCATCCATCAATGTGTTGTATGTAACAAGTTTTGAAGCTTTCTCTGGAATCTCATAGAAGATATGTTAAGCTTTGTCTTCCCTGTGAGTCGGTTGAATTTTTATTACATGGAAAAACTTATTTTCATTTCAATTCATACAATTGGCTTAGAAATATTTTTCAAACCCTATCCTCTCCTTCATTTAAAAATCACAAGTTTCATTGCAAATAGAAGCCATATTTCCATTTACTTGTCATGCATTTTACCGATTAAAAGTAGAAGAAAGTTATTGTTGGATTCATTTACTTTGAAAGAGTAGTTCTAGTTTGGCATAAGAGGAAAAAATACAAAAATGTGTAGTTTTTCTCTTTGAAAATTGTGTGCTTGTGTTTATTTTGCTTTTTGGATCGGAGAACTCTCTCCTTCTTGTAGCTAGTTTTTCATCAAAAAGAAAAGTGCATTGATTCATTCACTTATGCATGGTTTGAGTCGATTCATAACAAAATAAGTTGTTACTTAGGTAGGACACTGGGGATAGGGATCCAAATAATTCCCCCTTGTTGTTTTTCATCTGAGACATAGTTGTTGTCCTTTAGGGTACTAAAATCCTCTTGTATTTGTTGAAACAGTCATCGACCAGTTTGTTGAGAGGGCCCCTCGTTCCACAAGAGAAAGCAACGAGGAATGGTTCCAGATGGTCTTTGTGGAATGTCACACTCCACTTAGCGCCTAAGGACACCTCTCCATTGTCTTCCTTGTATTTTCTGTATAGGTGATACAAGGGCTCAAAGGAAGAAGCTCTAGTTAACCTTCTCGGACGTGTCATGAATGAGGTAGCTTAGTGGATTTTCTTCTAGGATTCTTTTATCCAGGATCCCTTTCAGTAGAGGGATATCCTTCCACTTTTGGTCTCTCACTTCGTATTGATCGACTTGGACTTCATCACCTTGTGAAGGATACGATCTGTTGAGGTCTCCAGACCTTAGTTAGCAATATTTCTTGCTATCATACCTTTTAGATGGTATTTTATTTTATGGTGCTACTTGTTGGCATTCTAGCCTTTTTGTTGTAGCTCTCTTTCTGTGGCATCGGTCTCGATATAGTTTTAGAGCTTGATTTTGGCATGCGTGCCTCTTCTTTTTCTGGCTCCCCTTCTACACGCTCAGTTGCTTTAGGGTTTTTGAGTTCCTACATGGTCAGTTACCAATATGATGATATGTGATGTCCTCTTCCCCTAGGTCTTCAAGATGGTTGAGTTATATGGTCTTATCAAGGGACTAGACACCCCTTGATGGAGCCACTAATGCTTGAACTTATGAGTAGTCTAGAAGACCACGTGATCACATCATCCATGTGGAATTTTCCTTTTGCAGTGATGATGGACTTTCAGTTTATATGGAACACTGGTACATTTGAGAGAGAGATGATTGGTTGTACCCCACCTTGGTTGATTGACTTTTGGTCCTTTCATTTTGTTGATAATATTTTTGTGGTACCTTTCCTTTTACCTTTTGGGTCTTTTACTCATCTTGAGTTATCTTTTGATTTGTACCACCTTTTATGTTTTTGGTCTTATGGGTACTATGGTAGTTTGTCCACATTTGAGGTACACCCCCTTAGTCCAAATGGTTATGATTCTTTATACCCTATATTGAGCCTTTTTACTGTCATTGAATTTCTTTGATTGAATGTACCATAGCCCTGTCATCTCCCTCTCTCTGGTTTGTACTAACCCTCTAATAGGGTCACTTGGTTCCTAGAGTTGACTGGCCTCTAAGAGGCACAGTCATTTCTGAAAGTAACTCTTCTGAGTATATTACAGGAAACGTCTGCACCCAGGTAAGTATCTTCATGTACTTATTTTCTTGTAATTTAAAAAATTTTATTATTACAAATTACTAGAGATTACTTTAAAATAGTGACCATCTGGTAGTGTTAAAGGTGAGAAGTTGAATTTTATTTTTATTTTTTTATTTTTTGTATTAAGTAGTTAAGACTTGTCCTGTCGGACAAAATTGGTTGTGATCATATATGTGTTTGTCTGTTAATATTTTACTTGCATTAAGACTTTTGTTGTAATCATTCTTTTTGCTTTACTTTGTATATTTTGCAAGTCCTATTGCATCCTTTTAAAATGAAATCGTTTACCATTTGTGCCAATAGTTTTGCAGATTTGGTTGTCAAAATCAAGTATTCTCTAGTGTCAAATAGTGACTTAAAACATGCATCATAAATTCCTTTTCTGAGATACCTAATGCTATGTTTCATATTGTGAAAGGCATAATCCCCACACACTATCATACAATATTTTAATTCTACTACTTTGTAATGGAAAGCACTCATACATTGTAGTTACAAGATGTAGTTACAGGGAGCTATTGCATATAAGAGGTAATTACAAGGAGATATTGCATATATGTTATGAAAATGGAATTTGCCTTAGATGTTATAGGGTTCACTCTAATGATAACAATATATGTATCAAGGTTTTAAAAGAAAAATTACTTTAATCTGCTTGAAAGTAAATTGGATTTAAAAAAAAAAAAGAGGTCTCCCATAGCTAAATTTGGTCAAAAATCAATTTGATTTATAACATTTTGTTTCAAAATATTTAAATATGATTTCTAGATCATTCACTCAAATATGATTTAAATATGATTTCTAGATCATAGATAAGATCATCAAGATCTCTATATATAAATATTTTTAAATTACACATCGTCGTCGGATATCCGACTCCCAATTCAAGATATCCGACGAAATTTCCATACCACCGATGGCTAACAATTTCGGATATTTGGCTTCTTACAATGCAAATCCGACACTATATTATGCCCGCATTGTCGGATATCCGACACTATATTATGCCCCCAGGGTCAGATCTCTTACACTAAATTATGCCCACTTTGTCAGATATACGACCCTATATTATGCCCTCATTGTCGGAAATCCGCCTCCCCAATCCAAGATATCCGACGAAGTTTCCATACCACCGACGGCTAACAACGTCTGATATCTGGCTTCTTACAATGCAAATCCGACACTATATTATTCCCACATTGTCGGATATCCGACACTATATTATGCCCACAGGGCCGGATATCTTACATTATATTATGCCCGCAGGGTCGCATATCTGACACTATATTATGCCCACGTTGTCGAATATCCGACACTATATTATTCCCACTGGGTCGGATATCTGACATTATATTATGCCCACAGATGTCGGATATCCGACATGTTCATTTTACTGTTGAATATTCGTCGAAGTGCCACCGACGTTTAAAAAGGAAGATGCTTGTCGAATGGTCAACAACATGATGTCAAAAATCAGACATCTATGCCATCGGATTTTGGGTACTAAAAACCTAGTGTAAGATCTCGATATCGACCGATGGCCTAATGTGCACAATTTTTAGCGTTGAAAATGGAGCCTCCTCCCCCTCAACACTGTCATCGGCACCACTGCTGAGCCATGGCATTGAACAAATGTTGCTTCCATCGGTCCCACCAATATTTAAAATACCTTTCTTGTATCCCCCCACAGGTGTAAAAGGGACGGTGGTTATGGATTAGTTAACTCTACTCGAGCTAACTTTGGGGATCCTAGTCCGTTACCTTACACAACCCTTCCTAGAGATGGGTTCTAAACCAGTCGCCCATTATGAGTTTGTCCCTTTTGTGGCTAATACGGCCACAAGCCCAGTAACACGTCCAGTTAAAAAAACCCAACCTATGACATCCACAAATACACCTCAATCAGTCATCTATCATGTCCCCACAAAATTGAGCATTGGAACAAGTTCCTAACCCAACCAATCCCTTGGGTTGAGGAGGCTATTGCATAACAATGGGGTTAAATTTTGTATTCCAGGCAATTAATTAATTAGGAGTGTGCATTTAATTTTATCCATAGTTTGTTGTCCACTTGGAATAAATATTTATGGTGCAATTAATATTTGAGGTAAATTTAATATTTGTATTGGTATGCTGAATAAATGGAGAGAATGCTCCACTAAGATGCATTAGTGGATAAGGTTGGATGAGTGACTTGAGGAAGAAGTTAAGTAAAGCACACAAGTCCAAAAATGATGCTAAAAATGATGCCAAAAATGATGCCAAAAATGAGAAAAGAGGAATATTTCAGGAAAAACAACATAAATCCAGAAAGTAAGATAAAACAGGAAAAGAAGGAAAGTATGAAAATTAGGAAAGTTCAGAAAAGAAGGAAACTCAAAAAAAGAGTAAAAAGAAGGAAATCCCAAGCAAAGCAAAGCAAGCAAGGAAAGCAATATTTCCTCATCCACTCAAGGAAGGCGCATTCCTCAAGGATACTTGCTTCCCAATTCATCCAAGTTATATAAATAATTCCATGAGCACCACATTCACATATTTTGTTAGTTTGAGAATTTGTATGAGTGCTGCCTCTAGACTTGGGAGATGTGCCCCTAGTCAAACCCGGGAGATGCGCCCCAGCTTTTTGTGAGAGGATGATGGAATTCATCCATTGTCACTGATTTTTATTTTAATTTCCTATATATAATCAAGTCAAATCTTAATTTCAGAAGCATCATCATCCAATTCAGAGTTCGAATCTTCAAGCCTTCTATGAGTTTATGCAGTTAGTTTCTCTTAGAGAAGAGGAGAGATATTTATATATCTTTATGAGAGGCATATTGGACTATTTATGATGTAATAACAAATGATGTAATTTTATGATATCATTCCATTCAATATAAATTCCATAACTCTAATTTCTTCTTCTATTTCTCCCCCCCTTCTAGATTTAGCTAGAATTTGACTAGCCTTCAGTGTTTAATTCATAATTCAATGAGTATAATTCCAAATGAATCCATTATTCTTTTTGGAGTTGAGTGACATACCATATGTCATGATCCAAGTCTTTTTTCAGAATTTCGTGAGCCTTTGAGAATTTTTTGGGAGTCCAGAATTTGCCCCAGTTGAGCTGTCTTGGAAGACAATTTTTGTGCGTTTTGTGTAAGAATTTCTCAGATATTTATGAAACTTTATGGAGTGCTATATTTTTTCTTAATGAATTTATTTGAATGATATTTATCCTCTCTGATGTCTGCAACACTCCCCATCCTCCAATCAAGTTTCCACCCATACTGGTATGCATATGTTGAGAAGCCCAGGAGCATTGTAGTAGAGTTCAACCGGGATGTTATTGAAACATAAATGGTCTCAGTTCATTGTGCAGAGGTATAATTCCACATCATATTTTTCTATCCATCCAAAGCCTTTGATCTAATCCATTCTCGTTCTATTTAGCTTCCACAATCATTGTTTTAGTCAATTTTTAGAAGTATAGAGTTTTTGTGCCACAATCCTAAGTTGGTACATTACATCGTCCCCAATACCACCAATGGGGAAACAAAACAACCAAATTTGAAAGTTCCATTATTACCTAATCCAATAGAAACCGCTAAGCCTAAAGCAGGGGGCATCAACCAGCAGGGGTTGAAAGCATCAGTTATGTTGAATACTCCCACTCAAAGAATCACACCGTCGTGTTCTCTTTGCGGGAATCAAGGACATGCATCCAACCTATTTCCTACTCTACCGGATCTAAGGAATTTTCTCAACACTCCCATGAGCATCACCCACACTCCTCCAACAGTGAAAGGGGACACACCTCCCTCGCCCACATCTAATTCCAAAACATTGTGCACAAACCACGCATGTTCCATATGTGCTCAACATGGGAACTATACGCACCATTTCCCTGAACACCATTGATATCAAAATTCATTGGCAACAGTCTATCTCACCCAAGTAACAATTGAGGAACCCCCCTTCTTAAAACAGGAAGTAGCATCCATTAATGTGATCACCACATCAGTGGCACCATTAGTCACCCCTCCCAAAGAATTTTTTCCAACTACAAAAAATGTGGTAGAACCTGTAACACCGCAAGACCCATCTAAACTTACGGCAACGCAATCACACAATGAATGCTTGTCATGTGGACACTCCTCCCATATGATCCCTCCTAGCGCCATTGCATGCATAATGGAGAAAATCAACACTCAAGAAGACCGAGAATGCTTTTGTCCATGCATACCAAGACCTTGCCAATATTTTGGAGAGACCACCCATTACTCCTTACAATGCCCCATTTTGTGCGTCGAATGCCAAAATCGTCTCAAACTAATTAGAATGCAAGTTTAGTTACAACCCCTCTGTAAAACCCCGCAAAGTTCAACAATCGAGGAAGTAATAACGACATTACTAGATACAATCAATGTTGAATATCCTTTAGTCGATTTCCTCACTTGCAGTGATTTCTTGTCCTCCGACGGAGATGCAGAAAACCTGCAAGCATTCCCACAAAACTAACAAATCAAAAGGGGGTTTGTACCCACTCAGCACAAACAAGACATACGACACCAACCATTGTTATTCTTATTTTGTGTCAAAAACTTTACTTTCGTTTCACACTATCTCGAATTAAGAAAGTAAACTACCTCTCTTATTCCAATGCATATGGCCTCCCCAGCAGACATCTACATAGGTTATTGGGACGGTTCTAGTCAATGGTCCAAGAATATAGCATCCGCTACCTGGTTTATATATTCCCACTGCCATACACTTCACCACACTGGCGGAGTGTGCTTGGGGGCACTAACAAACAACCAAGCAGAGTACAATGCCATAATAGGTCTCTTAAGCGATGCCCCTACACCTAGTAATTCACCATCTATAAGTACATCTCGACTCCCAACTTGTCATATCACAGTTGAATAATGTATTCTAGATCCGCAACTCGCTCCTCTTCCAAAAGTTTCTACGCGTGTGCCTTCTTATTCAACAGTTTGAAACCATAACTTTCACACATATACCAAGAAACGTTAATGCATGCGCCAACTCCATCGCTAATGAGGTATTGAATTGGCACGTAGTACATCACCCAGTTGCATAACCTTGCATGCCAATCATACATAAATATTTTTATGTGTTTCACCTACGACTACACATACATGTATCTCATCATCACAAGTCCTACAGTCGATAATACATGCCCAAAACTAATATGCTGGTATCAACTACTACATAGGCATCACATTAACACATAGGCAACATAAAGAAAAATACACATACATCACATACATACAGAGACACATACACCATGTGCTGCAAAATTGGTATATGTATATATATATATATATATCATATATCATATATCATATATCATCAAAAAATGTCTATCATGTACAAAAAAATTCCCTCTTGGGGCATATACATCGCAGCCTTATGGGGGATACATAAAAAAACCCACCTCTGATAGGCTCATAAAAAAAATGTATACATAAAAAATGGGGCTCATCAACCCTATACAAAAAATAATCAAGCTTCCCCACTAACTAGTGGATCTCGAGGTCCCAAACTGGATAGTGGCCACACATCCTCCCCTCGCACCGGCTCTGGTCCCTATCGTGGCCACTATCATAACAGAGGGGTTTCTCCCCCTTGTATCTCCCGTGTCATATGTGCCTCCATGTTGTCCCACACTCAGCTGGTAAGTGGAGTGTCAGGTCCAAATCATCATCCTCGAGGTCAGCCCAACCCTGCTCATCAACACCAACATTCATCCCTCCAAACCTCATTTCCAACTCTACCACTAAAACAGATAGCCAGTCCTAGGAAACCATCCCCCCTACTGCAACTCCACCAGCACCACCCATTCCATTAGAACCACCCTCAACCGCATCTACTCCTCCAATGGCATGCCTAGCATCGACGACTGGATGATCTGTCCTCGATATTGGTCTCTGAGGTGGCCTCACAAGACCAATATCTGCATCACAAAAATTAAAAAAAACCATCATCAGTACCTGATAAACATATATATCATAAATGTACAGAAATAAGAGTATGTACAAATATATATATGTGAAAAAGTACAAAACCATAAAAACATATCAGTCACATCGAAACCTCTACCAGGAATGGGAAGCTCTTGATCTCCTCGGAAGTCCATCCTGCTCCAAGGATATCTCTCTAGTCATCCTATATGACCCTCCCATATATCTAGCACCTGTGGCATATAGTACGCCCCCATGGGACCTCCACTAGGACGAGACATAATATGCCCCCAAAACATCATCCGTGGCTCCTAGGGCCCCCTCGGTGGCACAAACACCTGTGGCCGCAATGATTCGTAGCGCTCAAAGAAGTAGGTGCACAACACACTATCGTAAAAGAAGGTGCATCTCCCCCTACCTTGATGCAAATATGTCATATGTTTCATCATCAAACCCCACGCCATGCAATGACCAGCCATCACCCTCTCTACCAACTGAAGTTGGCCCCCTGTGATCCGGTTAGGGGACGAGGCCCCCAATACATGAAAAACGGCTGTCGCAATAGCCTCCACCAGTACAGCCCTCAGGTGGCTCACCAACACTCCACCAGAGTTCACAAAACTTCAGTCACCACCACAGTATCGATCCACTAACATATGGATCGTATCCCCCACCAAATGTGGAGGGAGAGGCTCCCTCACCCCTCGGGGAGTTAGTCCCATCAAAAGATAGATATCCTAAGTCATGATGCTCAGGTCCTAGCCTCCTATATAGAAAACTCCTCAGTTCAGGACCCACATTTCGAGATCCACCACAAGAGGTAATCGGCTGACTGCATGAGAGGGAACTTGAAGAAATTCAAGAGCCCAACATCCCGTAAGGCCTCGGTTGCCGCTAGGTCGGATAACACAACTGCTCAAAGGTCATCATACTCTCTCTCTCTCTCTCCACTCAATATCTCGGATATGCGTCATCACTAACCAGCAACCACTTGCATAAAGAAATGATCACCCATTGGACTTGTAAAAGCATCAACACTTCCTTCTCTAAAAGGTCCACGCATAGCATGACATTTTACAACATATCCGCGCGTAGCACGGCCGAAACACTATTCATCCGAGTGGAACTAGCGTGCGGGGTCTATATAGCTCGATCATGCGGGTCGCGCGAGTGTTCAAGGAAAAATAACGCTAAAACGAGCGCGCGGCTGAAGCATATTTATCCCAAGCTACGCGCGGTACAGTACATTATTTCCACGCTAGTGAGCGTGCTGCACCGCGCGATATTTTCCAAAAATTCCATGCGGTAGTCCTAAAAACATAAAAAGGACCCCTAGCCACCTAGGGGACCCCCAACCCTAAATATACCCAGATAAAATTTAAGAGTACAAGGGTCATGCATACCTACACTACTACATATGGCTCAAAAGTCCCATGAAAGTTTGCCACAAAACAGTTAAAATCGATGTTTTCGTGGAAAAACAGTTTAAATTTTTGGAAAAAATTGAAAACTCCCCCAACGATCGTCGCTATAGCCACGGATGGACTTTTCGTCGCTATAGCCACGAACAGTACATCCGTCGCTATAGCCACAAAAAATACATGTAACAAATTTTATTAACAACCAGAGGAAAAATACATAATTTTAAACTTAGACACCATCATTCTCCAATTCATGGTCTTGTTTTTTAACATTGCTTGTGATTCAAGCATAGCTTATCCCACCATAATTAGGTTTGTCATTCCAATGTCGCACATGAAAATATCTTTCTTTTAGGGTCTTTTATTCCTTTAAACCCAAGTTATTTTATTTATCTCACCTATCTAATAAATCAAATTATATAGATTTATCTTAAATTTGAATATCTTCTTTCTTTTAGGATGCCTGTTTCAGTTTTTCCAATGGCCTCTGGAAATATAGAGAAGGAAGAAAACGGGGTGGTTTCAAAGGATCTATGCTGCAAGAGATCATATGGAAAGCAATGGAGATGGTCTCTTTGTTCTTGCATGTCAACTACCATGTCAACCTATAGACCAAATCATCAATAATGACTCCATATTCCTCAATGCTACTTGATGACAATTATGTAAGCCTCAACACATTATGTGATCATACCAATGTGGTCATCAATGACACTGTCATATAGTCAGTCAGACAATATCCCCTTACATTGTTGACATCAATTACACAAACTATCCAGCAATCCCCCCCTTGTCATTGATGGCCATTGGCAACCACTGAGTAAAAGATAAATTACTCCCCTTGTGGGTGTGCCGGAAATGTGACTTAGTCATGGGTCACTATTCATTCTCTTTCTACATTCTCTCCTCCATGTGTCACTCCATTTCTCAGTTCTATCAGACTAATGTTTTACTGCATTCCCTACCCCTTTGACAACAATGACAATGACATGCTCTGCTTGATTTTAGATGCCTTATGTAAACATCTCTTCTTTCTCACACAACTCCCCCTTTGACTGAGCTGGATCCCCCTGATCTTATTCTTCATTGCTCTCGGGCCTCATACAGCCGTATTTTATCAGCACCTCTCTCATATATTCACTTAGGTCTTCACGATTGTTTCAAGAATTTATTTAGTCTTGGCTGCTTCCCTTGTCATGTGTCTCAAGATGTTTGGATTTGCTTGATGAACTTGTCAAACACTTCCTCAATGCATCAATGATATTCACTACTGCTCTAAGGATTTTTATTCATTTAGTCTTCTCATTTATCCAAACTAATTTCCAAATGCCATGGACTACTGCAAAATATCTTCATGATAGGTATTCTCCCCCTGGGATTGTGCTCTTCCATCTTTCATTTCCTTCTAAGATTGTCCAAAAACCTATCTCAAGGCTTCAATGATAGATAGCTAAATCTCTTTTGTTATATCTATCTTGGACACTTCAACAGTTGTGCCAAGGTCTACTCTAAAACCGCTTCAGGGATCTGTCCAATGTTGTCTCCTAGATCTGCCAAATACAACCTTATTTGATGCATCAATACTGATCCAATATTTCATGAATTCATCTCTTTCCATGTGCTACAAAATTGTCCATAACTCTGATTGCAAAGAGTCTCAAGGGTACTGACAATTCTGAGTGCTTCAATTACTTCCTCTGAACCTTCTAAACTTATAACTAACAAAGAGTGGAATACTCATCAACGAGTTACTCTTGTCATGGACTATGATCAGGCCTTGTTGAGAGGGCACAATCAACTCATTCTCAATACCAAATACACATTCATATATATCAGTTGAACCAACTTGATATCTTCAAATCTATGATACATCATGTCATATTGCTATCTGTCATTTAGTTTATTAGTTTAAACATTTCTTCAAATTAGTAACCTTGGTTACTATCATTGTTCCTTTTCGATAGCACATTGTTGCAGCTCTCACAATCGTCTCATGACAGTTTGATGTCAAAAGTCATTTCTCAAGAGGATCTTACAATAGATTTCATTAATCCTTCTATACTCTATCAAGAGATTTGTACAACAATCCATAGTTAATATAAGTTCGTGACAATCTTCAAAATGTTTTGGTGGTTTGGTTACAATTGTCACTATGTAGGTTTGGTGGTTTGCATGAAGATATAATGTATGATTGCTCCTAATTCATCTTTGAAGTTTGACAATAACCCACTTATTTGCTGGAACCATTGCAATACAAACCATTTCTTTTATTTCCTAGCAGTTGGTTTACAAAGGAGACAAGTTCATACAAAGCATTTATTCATTTAAAAAAAATACATAGAAGGTGAAAGCAGACAAGTTCATACAAAGCATTTATTCAATTAAAAATAATCCATAGAAGCTGGGTGATTAATTCAATTAAAATGAGATCTCTTTAAAAACTAGGTTCAATCTAGATTCATTTGGTTTATAGAGCAGACAAGTTCATACGCAACATTAATTCAATTAAAAATATACATAGAAATTGAAAGCAGACAAGTTCATACAAAGCATTTATTCAATTAAAAAGAATCCATAGAAGCTGGGTGATTAATTCAATTAAAATGAGATCTCTTTAAAAACTAGGTTCAATCTGGATTCATTTGGTTTACAAAGCAGACAAGTTCATACACATCATTAATTTAATTAAAAAAAATACATAGAAGGTGAAAGCAGACAAGTTCATAGTACATACAAAGCATTTATTCAATTAAAAAAAATCCAAAGAATCCATAGAAGCTGGGTGAAATTCAATAAAAATGAAATCTCTTTAAAAACTAGGTTCAATCTGGATTCATTTGGTTTACAGAGCAGACAAGCTCATACACATCATTAATTCAATGAAAAAAATCCATTGGAGCTGGGTTATTATTTAAATTAAAAATAAAATAGTTTTAGAAATGGGGTTCAATTGGTTTTTAAAAAAGTGCGAAAGAAAAAATAACTTTACTCTTATAGTCTATTCATGATGTTTTTTTAATAATAAGTCATTTGATCATAAGTGTATGGATTTTGAAAAAAAATCCACATACGAATTTTGTTGAAAGTCATACTCATAATTTTATTTGATCGATGAGAATTTTTATTATGGAACTTTAAAAAAAAAAATTGGTGCATTTTAAAATGATAAAAGATGATTTTAATTTTTTTAAAAGGGTAGAACTTTATTTAACCAAATAAAATGTGTTTATCCATTTATTAACTCAAGACTTTGTTATAACTCACTACATTTTTATGCATCTACCTACCTCTAGAATGTTGTACTTTTTAAGGGAGATTTAAATAGGTTCCTTAACTCTTGAAAGGAGTATAGCCTTTAGGTTTTGTTTTGTTTTTTTTTTAATTTTGGACCAGGGGGTGGTAAGTGGGTGGTAACTCGCCATCGTGATCTCAAAGAGATCACATCAAACCAACATGCTCCCACTATACCCCTTAAGATATAAACAAAAACTATAAAGAGGGGTCTAGCCTTTATTTTTATTTTTTCTTGTGGACTAGGGGGATCGATCATTGGGCATAGTGACCTAGGGGGGGGCTAAGAGAGACACCTCGAGACATTGTAGGATATTCTTTATCATAGGGTCACCTACCCTTTCACTTTGTTAGTTCATGCCACATGTCATGGGTGTTGGAACTTGGATGGGAAGGATGACATATAACCTCTTGAACTGTTATTACCCTTTGACTTAAATTTTGGTCATCTATGTAACTATTAGTTTTTAGTCTTAAGAATTATAAAAGGGTGGGATTTTGATCCACTTTTATGTGCGTACGTATTACAAAGCAATCCGTAAGTATTACAATGCAATCCTGACATGTTTAACAACTACCACGGGATGCTCCCATGGCAACCTCATGGGTTGGATGTCCTCATGGGAATTGAACCTTCATCATCAATGAAATGATCTAGGCCTTAGCTATTGTGAATAATTTATTTTTTAAGAGCTATTTAATAGATGCGTTGGCTATATAAAAGGTCTATGCTATTTTTGAAAAAGTTTTAAATAGGCCCATTGGCTATATAGAGGAATCTAGGTCTTATGTATCATGAAAAGATTACTTGAGGTAGAGGGATTCACATATAATGAGTGAAGGATAAGAGTATTTGGTAACTTTTTCTTTGTATTTTATAGATAAACAATATTTGGTGACATTTTCTTTGCATTGTATATAGGAACGTAGACATTTGATAAGCTAGTTTGGCATGGATATCCTAATGTGTAATGTGTTTGGTTGTGTGATGAAATTTAGATAATGATGTACAAAGTTAAAAAGTAGTTAGAACATATGATAAGTGGGCAATAGTGTTTTTGTAACAGTTTCTTTGCATTGCATAGATAATAGTGTTTGGTGGCATTTTCTTTGCATAGATAATAGTGTTTGGTGACAAAGGAACTTATACATTGATGGCAAGATTATTGTAATGTTTTTGATTATTTGATGGAAGTCAGATAATGATGAACTAAATTGGAAATCATTGATGAAAACATTTTCAAATTGCACTAGATTTCACATGTGAGATATAATGTAGATAAGAACATTGTTATCATGTGTTTCTCAAAAGAATGAATATGAATGAAGAGATGTTTCCAAGGATGATAAGGCTAACACTCTAAGATAGAAGATGCATACACTACATTAGGAACAGTCACAATTAATTTGATGTTCATCAAAAGGATGTTGAGTTGTGGTTGGATCAAGATCATTGATGGAATAAAATAAGAGAAGGTTGGATATATTGTGGGAATAAGGCACCCTACTTTCACATAGCATGAACAAGGGATATACTATATAGGTACATGTGTTGGACAAAGGTGTAGGGTGTCAAGGATAGTTACATGGCAGGAGTGAAATGTACACATGCAAACTTGACTCAACAACATCATCTTGGTGGAACATTGAATATGTTTTTGTCTAGTCTCTAAGTAGGATTAATGTTGTATATGTTGGTCATTATGCAGTTAATATGGGGAAGGAGTAATAACCACTGTTAGGTTAGGATTATTGTAATTAATTGTCAAGTAATGATATGTGCTAGCATGGGAAGTCCTTTGTGCCCTTGATCTATGAAATATTTCATGCATTTTAATATATTTATATGTGCTATATGTGCTACTGTAGGATGATTATGTACTCCTTTTCCAAAACAAGGTGGTGTATATTCCAAAAAATATGATTCCTATATCTTATAGACTTATGATCCTTCCCAAAGTGGATGAAAAGATCGTGATGAGTTGGTTACATATGAAACCATCAAAATAACACATGCTTAATTCTTTAAAATTTACTTCCATGTCTTAATTTATTCTTCTTTTCTTAACTCTTTGTCTGATGGGATGGATCACGAGCAGTGATCAAATTTGAAGGGTGGGTCTTAATTTTAATTGGAAGGGCATTTGTCCTTGGAGTCCTTCAAATATTAAGGGCAATATAAATAATTGTACTTCAATTGACAAGTATAAATTAATTAAAATCTTTCCCTAAAAATGCAAATAACAAATATTGCCCATCCAATTTTTTACAATCTTAATAAATTGAGCACTCCTTAATAGCTCACTAATATCTACATAAAAAATTGGTATCTTTTCAATAAAACTTAATTTGAACACATTAATTTGACATATGTATAACATTAATTTTACAGTTCATTAAAATAACAACTATTCTTTTGTATTTTTTTGTTTTGGCTCCACTTCATTATACAAAAAAAATACTATGCAATAACTATATTGGGGCATCCACATGATCTTATGCATAGTGCAGGAAGTTGTAACTAGATATAGTCTTAAAATAAAACTAGAACTATGAGAAAATTACTCATTGTTAACTGTGTACAAAAGCAAGCCACTAATCAAAACAAGGCTATAATAAACCTACAACCAAAAAATGCATATAAAACCAACCAAATACTTAATTCAAACCAAAGAGAGGGAATCCATTTCAAGCCCAAGAGATGTAATAATGATGGGCATTGGGTGCCTAAGAAAAAATAATACATAGCTTAGAAAGCATTAAAAAAATACTCCATACCAAGCAAGTTAGCAAAGCTAGCATCATAGGAGCTGTGGCATCAAATTTTGTTGTTCAAAATTTGTCATGACAACATACATATATAGGATGGAGGGGAAATGGAATCAAGCCTAAGTGAATTGGAGCCTTGCAACTCGATGCATGTTTGGGCCTCAACAATCTGCCTTTTAAAATTGAACCAAAACACCAAAGGAAGTTTGTTAATGGCTCGATTTGAGAAAATTCTAAATCTGAGTAATTAAGTGATTGAAGTTCTAAAATTTGTTTTTTTCTATACCAATCCATGATTTGACAAATTCACTATCACTGGCATGAGATTTAAGTTATTTAATGAAAATAATTAATGTATCTACCTCCATGTCGAAACCATTTTCAATGTTGATGCAAGCCACTACCCTCCTTATTGTTTTACCAAAATGCATGATAATGAGGAAGAATTCTTAAAATTATGGACTTCACCTTCAAAGAGTGCCTTATAAGCACATTCATAAGGAGTGATAACAAGATCACAACAATCCAATGTGTCAAATCTCAGTTGATAGTGTCAATTAAAGACTTATGTGGTAAATTTAATATAAGACTTCCTTATAGTTGTATCTTACTCTTTGCGTCTTGACACATTTGATATTTATGGTTGTCTCTATGCCTTCACCCAATTGATATTATAAGGTGAGGATGTGCATGCATAATAATCCTTAGTTATGACTATGAGATGAGGATTTAAAGAGACGAGGATGTAAAGAAAGGTATTTTGTATACGTATTTTGGTGGGGAAGACAAATGCGGTGAGAAACCACATATGTTTAGAAGGACGGAGGGAGATTACATCATGATCATGCCACCCATAAAATTGAAGACTATTCCTAAGTCAAAAATTGTTTTATTTTTTAAAATTTTATTACTAACCATTGTGGTGCTTTGGTCCAAATGTATTTTCATGCCACCCATAAAATTGAAGACTATTCCTAAGCCAAAAATTGTTTTATTTTTTTAAATATTATTACTAACCATTGTGGCTCTAATACCACTTGGAGTAAAACCAGTGATACTTTATATCTAAATTTATTATTCCAGTATTACAATAATGAATGAATTACATTATATAGGGCCTTAGTGAAGAGACACAACTCTTAACAACCCTCATTACATGAAATAATGATAATATTTTTATTAAAATTAGTTATATTACAATCATATTTAAAGTATTGCTGGACATTTTCACATTGGAAAAATAGTAACAGATTTACAGAGGTTTGGTCCAAAAGTATTTTCTAACTCCCGCGTGCACATGCAAAGCTCCAGCCGAGAGAGCCGAGTGAGCAGAGACAAGTGTAGAGGAGGGAGCCGAATACCACCAAGAACATTGCAGAGGAGGGAGTCGAGACTATTGAGAGAGCCGGTTTCGTCGAGACCATTGTAGAGGAGGGATCTAAGACCGTCGAGAGAGACGATACCATTTCATAGGAGGGAGCCAAAACCACCGAGAAAATTACAGAGGAGGCCGTTGAGACTAGGAGATCAACACCATTGTAGAGGAGGCCGTCGAAATGTATTCGGTAAGTCTGAAATGCACAATTTGTACACCAGGGTTGGGGGTTTGACTGTTTGTTAATGGGGGTTTGGAAATGAACAAGTATTAGCCGGCCTTTGTCATGCACAGGAGGATAGATGTCACCCTCCATTTTGAACCACGTTTGCAAGAGTGCCAATATTTATGAGGATGGCCAGAGTCAAGAGCAAGATACACTACTCCTCCTTTGTGTTTTTTTCTAATTTAAAACCCTTCTTACAATCCAGTGATATCACCTACAAAAAATCCCAGATGCTACTTTCTGTTGTTGAACAATAACAGATATTTGCGTACTTCCACCTCCATAGCAATATTAAGTTTTCAAATTATCGAACTAAATTTCACAATAAATAAACAAGGGGATAAATGGTTAACTGATCACTTCATTGCATGTCTCCTTTTATGCAAAGGAGGCATTGATCAAATCGGCTTAGTAATAAAACTAATTTCTGCATTGCACATGTATAGAATTTCATCCCCAAAGTGGGTGATTTCTTTGATTGCATCTGTTGATGTTCTTCTCCGAGGGACTAATATTTGGTTAACCAGAGTGGATGCACAGTTTCTATGAAGCTTTCTATCTATAGGTTCCTTGCCCTCCCATGGATGTCACAAACCATTATTATGTGTCCCTTACTGTTGAGCTCTGCTATGTCATTAAGTAAGTGTAGTACTGGTTTTTACTGTTTGAGAGAGAGAGAGAGAGAGAGAGCAATCAGAGTATGATCAGTGACATGGATAATGCTATGTTTTTTCACTTTTCAGACCATCATATATTGATATGAACCATAAGTCACCAGAACAGACTTCAGCACAATCAGTTGGATTTGATCTGGGAAACAAGAGTAAAACAATAAAAGAACGTAAGGATTATTGGAGGAATGGTGTCTATTTTAGGTTGAGTGGTGTGGCTAAAAGTGCTCCTACATCTACATTTTCAAGTTCGGCCCTTAGTCCGCGAAGGCTGAGCAGTGGTGATGTTTTTCCTCTGAGAAATTTCAAGGCTGGTCACAGACAGGAGCTTGGAACTTCTTCATCGGTTCCTTCATTGGGCCAAAATTTAATGGCTGAAATGATTGCACAACATTCGTCAGACAAAAGCCTGATTATCCCAAATCCATCTCCACTCCAGAGTCCAAAGATAAGAAGTCCTGGTCAGAGATCAAGAATACACATTGGAGCAGTATCACCTCTTCATTCAAGGTTGGATTCAGACTTCTCAAGAGGATGGCATGATGATAATGTACACCCATTGCCACTTCCTCCCAGTAGTACTAGTTCTTTTGGTCCTCCTCCTTTATCGCCATCTTCTCCATCAATAGTTGTCCAGTGTAGCCCTGGAAGAATTGAGACATCAATTGCCCCAGGTCGATGGAAAAAAGGAAAGCTTCTTAGTAGTGGCACATTTGGCACTGTCTATGTTGGTTTTAACAGGTGAGTTTGATTTTCCTTGGGAAGCAGAGCCTGAAGCATTTTTAGTTTCTTTATAATTAGAATGGAATTCAGTCCTGAGTTTGAGACATGCATGCCAATCTTATAGTTTCTGTTGTATGCTTGTATTGCAAAATGGTGCAAAGAAACTCGGGATATGTGCACCATGAAAGAGGTCCCTCTGGTTCCTAATGATTCCAGATCTTTGGAGAGTATCAAGCAACTGGAATAGGTCTTTTTCCTCTTCATCCTGCAATATGTAAAAGCTACAAAAACAATATATTTCCCTAGAAATTGAAATTTATATTAATGTCTACTAAAGACCAAACTAGGTCAAAAGGATTGGGGATTACATCCATCCTATGAAGTCCAATAAAAAACAAGGGAGGTACAAAACACCCCCCTAAAATAAAAATAATGAAAATAAGACCCACATTCTATACTAGAATAGTTGTCCTAGTAGGATGCGTATGCATTCTCATGCATATAGAAATGGTTAAAGAGGAATACAACTGTATAGAATGGGGTTACTCACATAAACTAACTTTTTTTTGGCTTTCTTGAACCTTTCATGTACTGGAAATAGTGTTATTTCTGCTAGATGAATTTAAGGAAAATACAAAGTTATGGAGAATAACAAAAGAGACTGTCTCTTTACTCCCCTACTTGCTAATTTTTGTTTTGTTCTCTGGCCCATATAAATAGCATTTTAAAACATGGAATTTGTTTTGATAAAACATTTACTTTTCCTGTATGAAAAAATTAAAGCAAAGGAATTTCCTGTGTTTTGCTCTCGATTCGCCTTTAAGTTCTCTTGAAACAATTACACATGCAGTATATGGTTAACAGACTAAAAGGATATTTTTTTCTCACATTATAAGCATACCCGGATCTACTGAAGTTTCCATTTTCAAGAAACTATGCAGATGTTTTCTTTATAATCAAACTTTTGAACATTGTATTTTTTTTAAGTGTGAAATTTTAAATGTAGCATCTTAATTGAAATGAGCAATAGAACCAAGTTTAGCTTTTGCTTGCAACTTTCTTTACAACACTGAGTGGAGCATTAATATTGTTATGGCTCTGCGTAAGAAGATACTGTAATTCTAGAAGCAATACTATCCATATCAAAATACATCAAAGGGCAACTTAATGTCAAACAAAATAAAGGGAATATTCGTAACAAAAAGAGCCATTTATAAAGACTAAGGAGCGAGGTGGACCCACATGATGACAACTACCTTAAATCCTAATTGAGGTTCCATATACTAGAATAGGGAGCCAATATATTCATGCATGCATCAACCAGCATATATAGGGAATTTCGAGGACCATTTTCCCTCATAATTTATAATGTTCTTTTCTTCATTAATTGCACAATTGTCCTTCATAATTGCAGCAACCTCGTCCATGATCATACTAAATGCAATTCTTATGTCAATCAGGCCATTTAGCATATTTCTATATTTTTTTTTCTTATAGATTAGCCATAATACATGTCTACTACCATGCTTTGGTTTCAACACCAGTTTTTAGAAACTTGGTTTCAATTTCCAAATTTCAGCATCTGGTTTCAATGACCTTGTTTCAAGGTATTGCTACGATTGTATTGTCTTGGGAATATGATTAGATTATGATTTCCTTTGCCTTTTCGATTAATGAGAAATGCTTATATCTGAATAGCATCATCATGAGCCTTAGTTCTGGCCTAATAATTGGTGATGTAAACATGTACTGGCATGACCTTTATATTATGGGAATCTCAAAATTATGAAGGCATCGTTTGGGATGTAATACCTCTCAGTGGGACCGAGTAAGAAATATATTTATAGATCTTACGTTATACTAGGACATAGAGACTTGCAATAGTAGCAATACCAATGATGCAATTATTTTGTATTGTCTTTCGCTATAAGTACAACTGATGTCAATAAATATGCCAAGTCTATGGATACCAATAGTAATGAGTCAGCGTGGTGGACCATGGGTGACTTTTACCCTACTATTAATGGCAATGACCACATTTGATGCTTGCCGCATGGTAAGTTTCATGTTGGGCATGTTTTATCTCTTTCAAAATACCCACTATGATATATGTACAAGCAATTGTCCAATTAGAGTCTGTGCATGTTGCATTGCATGCAAACAGCTCTTCTTCTATCTATAAATGTAAAACTATGTTTCTCTACATAGGGAGATTCTTCTGTATGTTTGTAACAAAGATCCTATCTAGCCATTGTGCAAGTAATTTTTAAATCATTGTTCTTCACATAATCTTATTTGAAATTGTAGCCAGTCTCTGCGCATATATTCATTTTCCTATGAGTTCATGTATACTGCTCTAAAACCTATGTGTATTAGAATTTGTGTTTTGGTTGTTGCTAATATTTCTGGGCATTGAAAACCATTAATGATCATTCGATGCATAAGAGAGCTAATCAGTATAGCTTTGGATGAATCCACCCAACATAAGAGACACTTTCATCCTATTTATTAGCCTTTTTGAAAACAACCCCTCATTTATTGGCATACCCGTCAGTACATATTGAACATACATATACTACCAGGTACCATATCCTGAAGATCGACAATATTATAATGCAGCTTTAAGCTACTTTTGTGATCCTGCAAATCAGTCTTTAGTCTGAAATTTGAATTTGCTATAAGTTGAATCCAAATTTTGATTTGTAGAGTCACGTATCATTTGAAAATTAGATTTCCTAATGTGCCGACAATAGAGAATGCACATAAAGCCTTAGCAGCCAAGTGCAAGTGCTTGCCCTTATTAGAGATACAAGTCATGTATGGGCTGAACTCTCGGTACACAAAGCAAGCCCTAGTAAAGAAACTTGAGATCCAAATGCAAGATCATTTACTAAGAGACTACACAAGAAACAGAGTATGCTTAGATAACTGGGAGTGGGAATACATGATAAGCAATTCCAATTGCCAAAATGGTGATGAAATATAGAATTTGTCACCTGACATTATTTTTTCAAACGAGAGTGACCTCCTGTAACATCATAATTGAATTTATGTTCTCATACTTTGGCTATGTGTATAAGAATCAATTTCTGGGAACACAATAAAGCTAGTTCCTATTCGATATTCTTTCAATTAGTGGACTATAATAGTCATCCACCTAGTGGCACACTACTGGGCCTTTTCAAGAAATCCCTACAAGTTAGAATTTCATAGGACATTAATACAATGATTTAACTAGGGAATCCAGTTAATGTAATGAATTATGTTGTTATAACCCAAGTCAATCAACTCTAGGTGGTTAGATGTTAACTTTGCTCGATCAAATTAGGGATTACATAAGTGCTTTTGATGCTGAGACGTTTGCACACGGTTCTGAATTTTACGCTTGTTAAAGGCACAATGATATATGCACAAATTGTAACAGTAAAATGAAACACTCACATTAGAGAGAAATTGTCAGACTGTATTGTACACTGTATATTACATTATGTATATATATGGGTAGAAAATTGGTGGATGAATATTTTTTTATGTAGCAGTAGGTGAGAGTCGAGACATAATATTTTATCGAGCCTCTGATGATGCATTTTACAATGGGATAGTTGACGTTGGAAGATATAAAAAATATAAAAATACATCTTGGACTAAGTCAACTAGGACTAAGTGTCATCATTTCCTCCCTGCTTAGAGGAAATTGCCCTCATTTTCTTTTGTAGATGAAGAAACTATGAGGAAACTGCTACTCAAAAATTGATTGGGATGACCACTTGGTTGGGGTGGATGAGATTCCTTTGTGGACAACCAAGTAAGTGGTAATTTTCCTTTGCCTATTAGTTCTAGTTTAAACATTGAACAGATATCTTCAAGCAAAGGGGGCTGAAAATATGGAATGGTGTCCTCCAGATGTTTCACTGAAATGTCCCCTTCCATGTGTGAAGCCTCAAACGACTTGACTGGACTTAAATGACCACATCATGGATATCAAGCTAATGTTTCACTGAAATGTCCTCTTCCATGTGTGAAGCCTCAAACAACTTGACTGGACTTAAATGACCACATCATGGATATCAAGCTGTGGTGGAAGATCGAATTTAAAGACATTGGTGTTGAGATTTTATGGCTAATTTTCACTAGTGGCCATGTGCCAACCCCCTATCTGGGGTATTGAGGCTCTTAATGGGGTGACTTTTGGGTATTTAACCCAATTATTACTCTTAATTGTATTTGGGATAAGGCTGACCTAATCACCTCTTGGGGAGCCTAAACCCTACTTGTGTGGTATAAAGAAACCACTCCACTCATTTGTGGGTCATTCATTCAAGTTGATTTATGATCAAAGCCTATGGACATCCTATCTATTGCACATCTCTCTTGGAGTTCATATGTTTTATGTTGGTTGATCTCTCTCATGTTTATCATTGAAGTGCTGTCACATTTCTGCACTTCTCTTCTTGAATTGGATTATGGTTTGTTGGAGAAATTCACCATAGATCCCCTACCTCATGATTTTAACATGGAATTAGCTAGTGTGGAATTTTCTTCCTCTATCTAACACTTTTTCAGGTTGTTTCAGACCTGAATTAAGGTTTTCAGCACTCTTTTATTAGACAACAAGCTGTTTTTAGTGTTTTTTATACATTTTTCTTCACCAATGCACCCATTCTTGACACCTTTTCTTGATTTTAGACAAACTCAAGGAAGTTGCTGCGATTTTGTGCCCTTTTTAATTGCAGCACACTCCTTTCTTTTTCTAGTTTCAATCAAAATATGTTGTAGATCTGCGCTGGATCTGTGCCATCCATGGATGGAAATGGCTCTTTCCCTGTCTTAATGGGGTTGTCATTTATGGCCTGATCAGATGACAGTGCTTCTTCATAGCAGATACCTATAGATGTTTTTGGAGAAATGGCTTCCAGCTACAACTGATGATAGCTATGATTTAATATGTTTGAAGAAGTATGAAGCCCTTTGGTTGATCATTCTCCATGTGGAACTGGATCTTGTCCATTAAACAAAGGGCAATGAAAGAGCAAAATAGATTTGGGATTCCTTCCACACTTTATTTGGCGCAGTGAACACTACTTGTGTCAATTGACTTGAAATGGAGCTCTCCAACCTCAGGATGCTGGATTTTGCAATAGATGATGCATATGAGTACATTGCTAGGCTCAACAACCTAAAAGCCGACATTCTTACAAGCGGTTGGAAAGGTAAACAAACATTGAATATATCATTATTGTTAACAATTTTTCTCCTACATTCAAATTTTTACTATCATTTATTATGGCATTCCTCTTTTTATTCCAACACCTGCTTCCTCCACTTTGGATAATGTGTTTTCTATTCTCATCTAGCACCAACTCACCTTGAGGAACTTGGGAGAACTATATCTCAGAGAGCATGCCCACTCTAATGCTACTACATCCTCATGTACGCATGAGTCTCTAGGGGGCACTTCCAGATTCTCAAACAAGAAGAGGTTGTGCCAAAAAAAGCAAAACAAAATCTATTTAAAGTTGATTTTTCAAACTCACCATAAATTGATAGCGTTGCTTTTACTTTGCTTAAAAATTAACGGTACTTGCTATTTCCCAGAATAATTCACCAAACACAACCATTCTTCCAGAAGACTAGAAATATTAGCCAGAGGAGCTTGTTGTTCTTGATTAAATATCAATCCCTTACCCTCATGAATTTCCTATTAGTTAACAACGTCTTTTAATTATTATCTTGACTCTTCATTGATGCAAGTCTGCATGCTATAACCAAAAGAATTTAAGATTTTATCTTCCACATTTTGACTGTTATTGATTCAAGATTATATTCCAGGAGGTTTTGACTTCTGAGGGCCACTGCAGGGGTCAAGTGGGGGTCAGTTTCCACTACTTACCCACAGTAGATGGGAATCATTCCCACTCCACAATATATCTGCTAATGGCAATGACGACACTTGATTTCCCCCAATTAGATAAATGGAAGACACTGAATTTCTCCTTTGCTCTCAATCCCTTTCTTCTGACTTTCAAATGGGTCAACAAAGTTTAAAAATACAGATTTTATAGGAAACCTGTTGTGGATCCAACATTTTTTTCCATTGATTGGCAATATATTCAACCGTCAACGTCTGAAGAAATCACCAAGCTAAGAATATTGCAATGTTGCCAGACCCTCTTTCCAGACCTATATGTCCACTCTGTCCTAGAATTTGCATGAATTGGTGACAGGAAACGGTTATTTGTAATTGGATTCAATGGCATCCAAACTGAAGACGGGTTTCTACAGTAGTCAAGTGTTGGCCTCTTGACGGTTGAACCAAATTGATAGTTTTCTGCAGGATGAAATTGGCCCAATCTCTGTGGCTTTGCATGTTTGTATGGCCATGAGTACTTGATCATTGAGGAATGTTGTGCCACAACATTGAGGAAGTCATGCCTTGGAAATTTAATTTTCTTCATGGAAGTGATGTGCTATTAGGGCTTCACTTTCTATCTTGGCATACTTAACATTGTTGATGCCATAAAATCCTATGCACATAGGAAGAGGAGGCCACAAACCTTTCCTGTTTTTGTTGAGTGAGTGCACACTATCCAAATGTGCAATGGTAGATGTGAATGACTTTCAAGGCTTATTTGAACTTAGATGCATAATTTGAAATGCCCCCAATGGTCCTTTTCAAGAAACTTGGAATTTGGCTTAGTCGAAAGGCAACTAAAGACTATCGGGATGAATTGAAAGTTTAACATTTGAAACCTCTCGATGGATTTTTGGCACATAATGAAAGTTTGAGATTTATAATTTGCTGAGGACTCTTGGAATGAGTGTGTCTTTGGGGAAGAACTTTTGAAGAGTCTTGACAGTTTTGATCATACATGTTTATCAGATCAATGATTGTTTCAGAATGTTTCCAAACTTTAAACCTTTAATGTGTGGGTGTGTAGATGTGTGTTGTAATGAAAAGACGGGGAATTTGAAATTTACCTTTCCAAAACTCTTACTTTCACTATATGCATGTACTGGTCAAACAAATCTCCACAATGGGTTTGTGTGCCCCACCCCACAACAACAAAAACAAAGTTGGTAGAGGCTAAAGTGGCACCCCCCCTGTCGTCCATGTGAGTAGAAATAAAACATAGTCATTCAGGAATATAGCATTCAGTCATTCTAAGAAAAAACAAACATTCTTAACTTCCTACAACTTACAAGCACAAAATATCTCAATGAAGTATCTATTATATAATCTTTTGGACCATGGATTTTCTATAAGGGTCTATAAGCCCCTTAACATTCCATGAGGTTACATTAGGGATTAGTATCAACGTAGTCCATAACCTCTTTAGTACCATAGTCGTTGAGTCCAATGAGTGACCTATACGAGTTTGGTGAAGCCGTGTCCTTGAGCCCAAAAGATTGTATCCAATGAATCAAGGTATGAAGTTTGAAACTTAGTTTATTTCAAATAATCCCCAACCTCTTAGGGTACATCAGTAATTATCAGAGAAGGAAAAGAACACACTCTTCACCCCTCCCCTCTTCTCAAGAGGAAAAGGCTCGATACAAGCACAATATATCCTTCCTAGTGGTTGAGGCCGTAGACATTAGATGTCAACATTGTCATTGAATATTTCTTGGCTAAATAAGCCTTCTAGGTCATTAGCATAATGATTATCATAGATGAATTGCTGTAAATCTTACTGTCCTCTTTGTTCTGTTCTCATTTAGCACCCTTCAAAATAAGATTGGTCTTTGCTTCTTCCACACTAAAAATATTGTTGTCTATTAACCCTGCATTAACAAGGACAATGTTCAATAGCTATCCATAATAACTTATTTCTTCTACTGTAGTGGATTTGATTTGTAAGTGATAACAGGTTATGTCATAGATAAGTGATAACAGGTTATTTCATTTTAGAAAATAATTTATTTTAAATAGATTTGATAAGACAGAAAGATAGTTATAAGTTGATATGTATTTATTATAAACATCATTAACAAATTAGATATTTTTTTTATAAAATACTTCTTATATTTATAAAAACATATTTACAGTGATACTCACAAAAAGTTTTGAATCCATGTCTCTATATTTAAATAAGCTCACCGAGCTACTTGCTATTAAACTACACTCTGTATTCTTGAGATCTGTGTATGATGTTGCCTTAACTTAAGAAATGAAAAAGAGGTGTACTCACAAAAATTATGATAGCATCACCATGCTTAAAAATCAGCATATCTCCTTGTAATAAAGCATCTTGTCAGGATTTCAACTGAATAGCTAATTGGCAGTTAACTTAAGAATATAATAGCATGCCATTGCCATATAATTATTTGGCACATACTTTGGTTGTTTGTTCCAGTTGTGGCAACATACAATTCTTTAGCACATACTTTGGTTGTTTGTTCCAGTTGTGGCAACAAACATCACAAAGAAGTTATAGGAATTTCAACATATCTTCTTATATATAGGTACCTTGTAGTGAAGCATTTGTCAACCTTCCAACTTATAATGGGCAGTTAACTTATGAACATGCCACAAAAATGATAAAATTCATAGTGACAAAGTGGTTAAATTCACCACTCTTCTGGACTTCACTCTAGCAATGCTATGGCCGTTAGGTTCTCTATCCTCCTGGCCTTGACAGTAGCAAATATGCAAGGCTCTATCAGCTATTGGGATTTCAAGTCTTGGTTCTATCAGCTATTTATTTTTTTGTGAGAAAAATATGAGGAGCTTTCCATGGCTTTTGCATATATAATTTCTTCAATGGAATCTTTAATTGATAGTATTATTTTGTTGAAGCAAGAACAATTTTAAACAACAAATTATGGGTATGCCGAAGCAATACAGCTTTCTTTTATTGCACCCCGAGGTACAATTTCTAGTTTTTAAAAAAATAGACATGTCTGTCACTATAGAGACGACAAGCGCTAGCAATTTTCGATGAACTTGCTATACTAGCGACGGAAATTTTCGTCGCTAGTATAGCAAGTTCGTCGAAAATTGCTGGGGCTTGTCGTTTCTATAGCGACGGACATATTTTTTTTAAATATGTGAATCCATCTCTATAGCCACGCACTTTTGGTGCTATAGCCATTAACTTTCGTTGCTAGAGAGACGAAGATCAGTTCACTTATTTCTTTTAAATATGAACATCTGTCGCTATCGCCATGCACTTTCGGTGCTATAACCACGAATTGTTGGTGCTATAGCCACAAACTTTCGTTGCTAGAGAGACAGAGATCATTTCACTTATTTCTTTTAAATATGAACATCCGTCACTATAGCCACGAACTTTCGGTGCTATAGCCACGAACTGTTGGTGCTATAGCCACGAACTTTCGTTGCTAGAGAGACGGAGATCGGTTCACTTATTTCTTTTAAATATGAACATGGGTCGCTATAGCCACTAAATTTTGGTGCTGTAGCCATGAACTTTCATTGCTAGAGAGACAGAGATCAGTTCACTTATTTCTTTTAAATATGACCATTCATCGCTCTAGCCACGAACTGTCGGTGCTATAGCCATGACCATTCGTGGCTAGAGAGACGTAGATCACTTCATTTACTTTTTTTTAAATATAAACAACCATCGCTATAGCCACGAACATTCAATGCTATAGCCACGAACGTTGGAAATTGTTGCTACAACGATGAAATTAGTGCCACGAAAACAAGGAGTCGCGACGGAAAAGTGTTACAATAGCAAGGATTTTCCATGGTAAAAATGTCCACATGTACTAGTGCTAGAACTCAATGCTCGATGAACGATGCACTAGATCTCCTAGAATCGCTCAAAATGCACTCTAGGAGGTCGATGGCACAAAGTATGAATGATTTTGAAAAGTAGGCCCCAACCCTATTTTATACTCATTTGACCCAAACTTCCAACTGATGCCACGAACAAACCGTAACTCTGTTTCCAAAATCGTTTACACCACGACGATCAGCACTTCGATCTCTTTGACATGGAACCAACCAATATGGATTCCCACCAATTTCACCATACCACTATTTTTCTATCCAAGTATGCACTATTTTGGTTATATGACTTATGCATTTACAAATACCTTGGTTATGACTTTTACTACACTTGGGTATATGCACCACATGTACAGGACCGTGATCAGGCAAATATGGAGCCTCTTGTTTTCCCATTA
The DNA here is from genome assembly GCA_027924585.1 of Larix kaempferi. Lineage (NCBI taxonomy): Eukaryota > Viridiplantae > Streptophyta > Pinopsida > Pinales > Pinaceae > Larix > Larix kaempferi. The sequence continues at coordinate 3,870,680 of BSBM01000592.1, read as the reverse complement.
TACGAATAAGACTCCAAATCTCTAACAACAAGTGACAGGAACCCTACCGTAGCTATCATTCCTAAACTATCATATAGACTCTATTTACCCTTCGTTTATAATGCATATCCCAGTATTCTCGCCGATAACCATAGGGTCCAAATTCATGGCCTTGATGTACCCTCAACATCATTCCCTTCAATATCATGTTCCCCCATGGGTGTGCGCACCATTTCCATCCCCATCATCAATTGGAATCCATGGTGTTGACCCCCCACAAGTCCGAGGCATTTAATCCAACTTGAAAAGGCCCCTCTTCGAGTATCATTTTTTCATTTGGGCATTTACTCCACCAAGTAGACAATCGTAAGATCCCTCGGCACATGTTATGAGAATGATTCACAAATCCCCCTCATACCTCCATGAGCACTTTACCATTCGCAATCCCCCTCATATCATCTCTCCCGCAAAGACACCTATGGGTCCCCCACACTCAGACACAACTAGTTCTATTCAGTTATCCCACAGGTATATACAACATAGCAACGTTTCATGGGGCACCTGTCATTGCATCTTCAAATTATCCCTCACTCAATCATTGGAAAGTGTCCCCCAATCCACTCAAAAATGTGGGGAATCCCCCCATCATCAAATTGGTCCCCAAAGACATGCAAAACTGTGGGGACCCCACCAACATTCTTTATGTACAGACAAGTTCCCTCGTCACCCACATTGAGGGAATGCCATATTATTTTGGCAATAACCCATGGTCGCATTTGATCAATGTATTTGAGTCTCCATATGTTTAGCAGTATATGTTTTTTCGGTTACCATTACCATTTGTTTTTCATCTCCATCAAAGCCCTTTCACTTGCAGTTTGTTTCCTCCAGTTTCATTATGTGTCATCCTGATAGAAAATTTGTCATCCCCAATCCCCATGTTTACATCGATCAAAGGAAGTTATGGGCCCCACGCTTATCAACCAGTCTTCTGTCAGGTTTGTCTGTCCACCAATTGATTACAATATGATCTCGGTTCTCAGGATAGGACCCTTATCTTATCATATACTTCAACTCTCGTCAACGTCAAAACACTATATTCTAAGAGTTACAGTAGTTGTAGTTGTACCTTTGGATCCCTTTCAATCACTATAAGGGATCGCCTCGAACTTAGTAGGGAGATTCGTTAGTGCTCCCTAACTAAGTGGTTTCCCCTATGCTCAACGTCAACACATCATCGCATCAGGGGGGAACATACTTTTGAAGGTAGCAATGTTCACATTTGGAAATCATGATAGGAGTTTATTCGATAAGGTGAAGCCCTTGGGAAAACTTACATACCAAGTTTAGTCCCCCACCATAGTGGGTTCATCATGGTCACTAGCAGTTCCACTTATTCAATATTTCGCAATAGCTCCGGGGGAATTTACTCTAACATGGATTGAATCTGCCTTCATCCATGTCCCAGCAGTATAGTAGATTCAACACCTTTGTCCTCTCTCATTGTAATCACTTTGACATCATTTCACGAGCATGGGCATGCATGCCTTGTTTGTATAAAAAATATTCTTTATTACAGCTCCAATGGTCATCACCAACAATATTCCCCCATGGGAGAACCTTATTTTATCCACATATGCTTCATCACCAACAATATTCCCCCAAGGATCAAAATTCGACTCCTCACACACTTGGGGTCATTAATCATCTCCCCTTGTGTACCTTGGAACTAGTTCATGAAGGAGGAGAGTTCACATTTGGATCTAGTTGTTTAATGGCCACTTGTTTGCCTATAAAAGGAAGCCTTTAACATGCATTTTATAGAAAGAAATTAGACCAAGGTTATGTTGTTGGATTTGATTTGGATCTTCCTCATAGCCCACCATTTCCTACCATTGTGAGCATTTCCAAGCTTGCTTTCCACCTCCCATCAAGGGGCAAGTGTTTCTCTCCATTGTTCTACCATTTACTTAGCATTTAGTTTGGACAAGAAAGGCCTCCCCAAGGGATATTTTTGGCTTCCCTTGAATCCCTCACCTCCTAGGTGTTGTACAGTTATTCCATTGGTAAATACAAGAGTGGTTTAGCATATATTTGGTTGTTGTTAGAGTTTTCATCCTCCCCCCATCTCTTTCATTTTATTTTTATCAATATTTTCATGTTTGTATGTCAACTACACTAACAATATCTTGCAGTATCATTTGGAGGAATACCAAACCACATCAAATGGGGCTCTAAGGACTGAGGCCTTGTAGCAACCTACAAGGCTTAGCCCCTTACCAAGTGGAAGTGTGCACTTCGCAATTTTTTCCACAATAGGGGGCTTAACAAAAGGATTTTTGTAGGTATTTATCAATATCTACTGAAATTAAGAGTATTCTTTAATATCCCATGAACAAAGGAACTATGACGTAGTTTCAGTAAGTGAATACCCTATGGGTATCGTCTTGCAATGGTGGATGAATGGGTCTCTTAATGGAATCTGAATCACTATTCCTATATTTCTCCTCATATATATACTCTTGTTGCTAGCCCCTTCTTTACCCATTTCAACTAAAACCCCATCGGGTGAATCAACAAGGAAGAGAACTGAAGAGACTAAAGATGCAAAAAAATATGAGCACCATGTAAATATATACTTGATTCGCCTCTCCATCAAAGGGGATTTTCCATTGAATTAAAATTTTGCATTACAAAATACATACCCATCTTGGGTTGTTGAAGATCATTGTTTTTTCAAGTGTTTAATTTGTATTTTTAGTCCATAGAAGTGGAAGCAATCACGATGAGAAACTAGTAGTGGTTTTCCTTGCTTCGTGTAATCTTTCCAGGGGACATACCCAGCCTTCAATTAGGTTTTGTGAGGCGTTAAATTTGATTTCTTCTAGTGGGGTTTTAAGTGGGTGTTATAGCAAGAGGACAAGATGTATGCAGGGGAAGAGGAAGAATATGTAAATGAAGATTAGGTGATAATGCAAGAAGATGCATGGGAAGTTATCAACAACTACTTTGAAGAGAAGGGGTTGGTCCACTAGCATCTTGATTCCTTCAATGAATTTATTCAAAATACCATGTAGGAAATCATGGATGAGTCTGCTAACATTGAAATTCGACCCAAATCCCATCATAATCCAGGAAGACAAACTGACTTCACATAGGTAATCAATTATCCTTAGTATTATCTAGGTTTTTTATTTTCATTGAATTTCACATTTTGTTTTGCTAGGAATCAAGTGATCAAAACTCCTCCACAATAGTGAGGAAAGTCGTAAAAACTATTTTTTGGGCATATTCATTGTTCACAGTACTTAGCATTTGTAAATCGTGATACCCCCCAACCCCAAGTTTGAGTTTTTCATCAGTTCAAAACTTTAGTTCTCTACATGAACTTTGGAGATAAAACATCTTTCTTTCAGTATGAACCCCATAAGGATGGCATTATTGTAAATTGATATGTGGCGAAACTATTTATTTGTGTTAAGATTCAAGCACAAAGCTCCATTGCTAATTGTTGAAGGTGGGTACTCATAAATGGTTCCATGGTCCACCTAAAGGGTAAAGAACACTCCAATTATTTGTTCCAAATTATAATAAATTCAAAAATCATTAATTTACGCTTTATGAGAACCAATTTACATAATTTATCATCATAAAAACATAAAATATACATAGCAACATGAACCATTCTAGATGTGAGGGATCATCATTGTCATTGTTGGATGGCCCTCAGTGAACTGTTTGGGATCCATAATAGTGATTCCTTATCCATCGTTGTCATGTGGTTGTTCTTTTGGAGGCTTCTTTGCTTCAAAGATTGAAAGGGATAAAATAACAAAGTTTTCATTCAATGACTTGTGAGGGGTGATTCACAAATATTAAAAAAAAAGAGTGAATATAAAATGTTATGTTCATTGTCCACACAACATTTTTTATGTTTATGATCATTATATGATAGTTTTTTTTCTTTTAGATTTGATATCAATTATGTCTGATTTGTTGTTGAAAATGTAGAAAGACAACATTAACAACCAGCGCGAGCATATTCTTCTCCTAATTGAAAATGTACATGCTCGCTTTAGTATACCTAAAGGAGTTGAACTGATAATTTGCTTGGCCTCATACTTGGCATGATAATGAAGAGAAACATTGACTACAATCTCTGCATTGTTTGCTTATTTCTTCTTTTAGAGAAAAGTTATCCTTAAATATGCAATGTATCTGTGATACATGTTTTTCCTGACTATGGAATTTATATACGTGCATAATAGTAATTTACATTTTAAATACTAGATTCAGTTTCTATTTTTATTTTTATTTTTTAAATTTGATATTGTTGACTAAATAAATTATTTTAGCTATCATTAATTGTTATGAGAAGCATTGGTAAAGATGAGTGTTATCACCTAGTATTTGGAATACTTGTTTTTTCTCGATGCAAAATCAAATTTGCAAGTAATTTTTTTATTTGAACTATCATGGAATGTTAGGAGAAGCATTAGCAAATACAAGTGTCATCGCCTTGCATTCAATGCTATTGATTTTTCTTATTATAGAGTGTAGATGAAGCACCGGTTCATCCTGTTTGTTGTTAGGGATATGGATTTTGATCTTCCTGATCTTCCTGGTATCGTAGTGATCTTAAATAATTCTAGTGGTTCTCATCTTAATTTTCTTATTAATAGTGATTATTTTCATAGTAATAATTATCGTTATAGTGATATTTTTTGTATGATAGTTCTTTTTATCTTTGTTTTATTAAAGGCTTCTTATGATTGAGATTTTTTTGTATTTCTCATTCCCGCCGTGTCAAAAATAGAACCTATTGTGTGTGTGACCTGAACGAGCTCCCTGTGGTCAGATGGATACCCGATCTCATGCCAAACTCGATCTGTGCCCATCTAAATCCTAGAAGTGTTGAATCATTTCTGGGGAAAACATAAGGCAAAAGGCTCATTCAAAAATCCCACTCATGCATATTGCTAGCTAGCTAGCACAAGTAGAAATCATAAATTAGTAGGATATGGCTAACTTCCTGACCGATAGAATAAAATAAGAAAGAAAAGGAATTATTGGGTGGATTTTGAGGTAAGAGAACGAACTAAGCTTGTGAAGTCTGAACTATGAGAGGAGATAGGACATGGAAGAAGGCTCTCTCACTCGTGCTTCTTAAACCCTTTAGAGCACTTCAAATGATCAGGCCAATATGGAGCCTCTTGTTTTTCCATTACACGAATAAGAATCCAAATCTCTAACAGCAACTAACATGCACCCTACCGTAGGTATCATTCCTAAACTATCATATAGACTCTATTTACCCTTCGTTTATAATGCATATCCCAGTATTCTCGTTGATAACCATAGGATCCACATTCATGGCCTTGATGTACCCTCAACGTCATTCCCTTCAATAGCATGTTCCCCCATGCGTGTGCGCACCATTTCCATCCCCATCATCAATTGGAACCCATGGTTTCGACCCCCCACAAGTTTGAGGCATCTAATCCAACTTGAAAAGACCCCTTTTCAAGTATCATTTTTTCATTTGGGCATTTAATCCACCAAGTAGACAATCATAATATCCCGCGGCACATGTTATGAGAATTATTCACAAATCCCCCTCATACCTCCATGACCACTTTACCATTCGCAATCCCCCTCGTATGATCTCCCCCACAAAGACACCTATGGGGCCCCCACTCTCAGACACAACCAATTCTATTCAGTTATCCTGCAGGTATATACAACATAGCAATGTTTCATGGGGAACCCGTCATTGCATATGCAAATTAGCCCTCACTTCATCATTGGAAAGTGTCCCCCAATCCACTCAAAAATGTGGGGAATCCGCCCATCATCAAATCGGTCCTCAAAGACACGCAAAACTGTGGGGACCCCACCAACATTCTTTATGTACAGACAAGTTCCCTCGTCACCTCACATTGAGGGAATGCCATATTATTTTGGAAGTAACCCATGGTCTCCTTTGATCAATGTATTTGAGTCTCCATATGTTCATTTGTTTGCGGTTTTTCAGTTACCATTACCATTTTTTTTCGTCTCCATCAAAGCCCTTTCACTTGCAGTTTGTTTCCACCAGTTTCATTATGTGTCGTCTTGATAGAAAAGTTGTCGTCCATGCTCCCCGTGTTTACATCGATCAAAGGAAGTTATGATCCCCACTCTTATCAAACAGTCTTCTGTCAGGTTTTTCCATCCACCAGTTGATTAGAATATTATCTCGGTTCTCAGGATAGGACCCTCGTCTTATCATATACTTCAACTCTCATCAACGTCAAAACACTATATTCTGAGAGTTTCAGTAGTTGTAGTTGTACCTTTGGATCCCTTTCAATCACTATAAGGGATCACCTCGGACTTAGTAGGGAGATTCATTAGTGCTCCCTAACTAAGTGGTTTCCCCTATGCTCAACGTCAACACATCATCGCATTAGGGGGAAACATACTTTTGAAGTTAGCAATGTTCACATTTGGAAATCATGATAGGAGTCTATTCGATAAGGTGAAGCCCTTAGGCATACTTACATACCAAGTTTAGTCCCCCACCACAGTGGGTTCATCATGGTCACTGGCAGTTCCACTTCTTCAATATTTCACAATAGCTATAGGAGAATTTACTCTAACATGGATCGAATCTGCCTTCATCCATGTCCCAACAGTATAGTAGATTCAACACCTTTGTCCTCTCTCATTGTAATCACTTTAACATCATTTCACGAGCATGGGTATGCTTGCCTTGTTTGTATAAAAAATATTATTTATTACAGCTCCAACAGCTATCACCAACAATATTCCCCCATGGGAGAACCTTATTATGTCCACATATGCTTTGTCTTACAGAACAGGAGAGAAACAACAAAAAACATGATGCATTATCATCTCTACATTACCCTTCAAACCTCATACATCAGGGGGCATATGTTAACATCTAAAATTCGCACACATGTGACATTTCAGCGATTCATCTAGTAAAGCGTCATCAACATAAAGAATGGATCTCACCACAGGAATCATCAATAGATCCAAAAAAAAACATGAGTCCATAAGTGCCAAGAAACATTCAAAACAAAGGGTAGTGCGAGTATTACATAGTTGATTCGTGCTATAGCGTAGGTTAACTGAACAATGCCCATGCTACACCCATGCGGCTTTTCCTTTGATAGTCGCGCTACTATCAAAATGGCAGGACCAATCACTCCCAACGAAGCATTGAATACTCAATCCTCCCTTAGTATCAGAATTCAACTCCTCACAAACTTGGGGGCATTAATCATCCCCCCTTGTGTACCTTGGAACTAGTTCATGAAGGAGGAGAGTTCACATTTGGATCTAGTTGTTTGATGGCCACCTATTGGCCTATAAAAGGAAGCCATTGGCATGCATTTTATAGAGAGAAATTAGAGCAAGTTTATGTTGTTGGATTTGAGTTGGATCTTCCTCATATCCCACCATTTCCTACCATTGTGAACACGATCTGTGCCCATCTAAATCCTATAAGTGTTGAATCATTTCTGGGGAAAACATAAGGCAAAAGCCTCATTCAAAAATCCAACTCATGCATATTGCTAGCTAGCTAACACATGTAGAAATCATAAATGAGTAGGATATGGCTAACTTCCTGACCGATAGAATAAAATAAGAAAGAAAAGGAATTATTGGTTGGATTTTGAGGTAAGAGAACGAGCTAAGCTTGTGAAGTCTGAACTACGAGAAGAGACAGGACATGGAAGAAGGCTCTCTCACTCACACTTCTTAAACCCTTTAGAGAACTTCGAATGAATGGCTAAAATAAAAATTTTGAATTTATGTAGGTTATCCCTTACCTGTGACTTTGAATTGTATAAATGTTCTTGGAGTCATGGGTAAATATCTGGGATGCTTCAGTCAATCCACCAGCAAATCCAACTAGGCGGGTATGGGCCCCGTGGCACATCGATATCAAGAGCCTTATGTTGACTGAATTGACCCAATAAAATAAGCAGTATTGTAGGAAAAGGTATCTAGAAAGGTAATGGTATAATAATTGAAACCAATAGCATCTACTAAGTAAGCATATCTTTAAAATTGAGATTGAGATCCCATTGATCCAGTGAAAGCAACAACTAGGGATCAAGAAGTCTTTGGAAAACTATTTGAAATGGTGTAAATATTTGTGTAAATGTCCACCTTGGATTAGGTATATGTGTAATATGTTTGCTAATGACTTCAATTCATGAAAAGGTTAAGTCGGCACTTCATTGTAGTCTTTGGATTGATGCAATAATCTGCTCAGGTTGCCCCATGACAATAGACTATAGAAACATTCTTTCCTTCATGTATGTGCAGCTTGGATGCATTAAAGAATGAAAATAAATTGATTCTAGTTGCTTTATACTAGATTTCGGGTAAAGCTGCTAACATTCGCTATTTGGTCGAATGTATTTGTTATATTTTTCACAATGTATGTAGGTCATTCCTACCATGTAATTTCTTCTGTCATGTACCCACCCATTTAACTAATGCAAGGCAGGGTACATGATGCCAAATTCAGGGCTTTCCCATGATCTCAGCCCATTAGTTAGATTCATATAAATAAATTATGAATATGCAGATGTAAAACAAATCAATTATGATGCACAGCGGAATTAAAACATCCACACATATTACTCATGCATACAGCATATCAACAGTTATTGAATTAATATAGTGCAAAAGTAAATATAGAGGCATAAAAACACTTATCTTCATTTTGCAACTGCCCAAGCAACTAGCTATGTCGCTGCAACGTTCCACCCAGCCATAGGCTCTTCGACAGCTTATACTGAGTCCGTCCGAAGGCCACCCCCGAGCTGGGCATGATTCCTTCAAGGAAAAGCAGACATTCACTCTCTCAAAACCCATTTAATCATTCCATCGGAGCCAAGCCAGTCCATAGCTGGGTTTATCAGGCTACAATTGAACCCTGGATTATCGCACTCAAGCTCAAGCCCAAGCCATGGATACCCATACCCATACCCAATATACTCTTCTCTCACGCAGTAAGCACAAACAGGGGCAGGGATACACATTTTAGACAGTGGGATTTACAAATAAGATGGCCATGGGTTTTCCCAAAAACGTTCCCAACCAAAAACAGATTGTGGGATGGGAAAACAACCACAGGGGGGGAAACGATTTCTTCCACAAATATCTCAGCCTTCAACAGCCCAAAACGGTCTCTATTGAACCCCCATTCGATTTCCCTTCTTCCCCACTGGTATACAACACAGAAAACGCCCTTCGCTATTGGGGAAATGAAGAAAACGCTGCAACATGCCTGGAAAACGCCCAGGTAGCTCTCAACTCGTGAGGGAGGAAGAATGATCATGGATAATGGCTTGGGGGAGAAATTCATGGCTCTTTCTTGCCCAAGGAGACAAACACGTTTTTCCATAAAGGGTGGTTTTCCCATACCCGAATTTGGACAGCCATACCTCTCCATTCCCAAGGCATTAACTACCTCAACCAACTCTTGGGAGAAATCAATGGTTGGGTACAAAAGTCAACATAGGTAGTTGAGGGTTTGATGGGTTCTCTCATTGACACTTGGCTTGACCTGATTGGCTCAAGGGCTTGAATGTTTTCCCTCCCAATTCCTTGTGAAATCATGCCCCCATCTCTTTGTTGCATTGCATAGCTAGTTGTGGGTATTTTTATTAAAATGCATATTACATGATATTTGAATTTCCAATGTGCATTGCTAGCACACAAACCATATGCATCACTAAATCGATGGCGGGGCATTGGCCTTGAGCTCCTCACCATGATTTCATAATAATATTACATCATTTATAATGTTAATGCCATGGGGTAAAACTGGGGACATTACATCTTCGGTCTGCAAAGTTGTTATGATCTTGATTCATATTTTGATTGAATAAGTTTATTATGGTGGTTTCCAAATTCATTTTTATAATTTTATATTTTCAGATTTCTTTATAGTTTTGGTGTTCTATAGAGTGTAAATGTTACAAATTTTGTGATCTCCTCTTGTTTTAAATTACAAATATAGAAGGGGAAAATAAAAATGTTTATTGGTTTTGTGTTATTTGTGTTATTTTTATTGTTAATATGTTATCCATTTCCCTATTATGTTTTTTAGGCTTTGAGTGAAATATTCAATTGATATGGGTGCAAATTGCAAGAGACCTCGAGGAAATATTGCAAGAATGATTGGCCCAACTTACTAAGTGTTGCATTGGTGAACATGGTGTAACCTTCCTTCAACAAATCATCTCACCAGTACATAAAACTATAGCAGCGGTAATTTTTTTGTGAATTGATATTATAGCTGGAGTTAAATGATTGGAAATGGTAGGTGTGTGTTCACATGGTTGGGTTGCACTAGATTTATGGATTTCCACTTAAAATTCATGTTACTTGTTGGTGCTTTGGAAATCTACCCTTTGATTATATTTATGTTTGATCAATTCTTATTATGCCACTATTAGTGCCTCATGGAAGAAAAAAAGTCAAAATAAAATTTGATTTATATATTTAACTAAACTTGTTTTTAGTGTGAACTTTTATTCTATTTAAGGGTGTTAGCTCAATGGAAGAGCACCAGCCTTACAAGCAGGAGGTTGGTGGTTTGATTCCTTTGTTCCCTATCTACACAAATCAATGAATAAAAATGACTAAATATACTATAACTTGACAGCAATTAAAGATTTAAATGACAAAATTACTATAATTTGATAGCAATTAAAGATTTAAATGACTAAATATATTACTTGTTGATGGAAATAAATGACTATCATGACTAAACAAATGACCAGTTAACAACAATCAATGACTAAACAAACTACTAAATATAGTACCCATGGACAGAAATCAATGAATAAAAATGACCAAATATACTACCAGTTGATGGCAATTAAAGATTAAAATGAATAAATATACTACTTGTTGATGGAAATAAATGAGTATCATGACTAAATAAATATCCAATTAACAACAATCAATGACTAAATAAATGCCCAGTTAACAACAATCAATGATTAAAAAAACTACTAAATATATTACTAAACTAACCAATCAGAACAACCAATAAATGACTAAAATTTTTTAGTCATATATTTAGTCTTGTTATAAGTGATGGACAATAATCTACTAATAGTCATGTGACTTAACTTAGTCATTTATATGCAATCTTTAGTAGTTTTTTTAGTCATATATTTCACTTTTTTCTACTAGTGTATTTAAGGGGGAGAGGATGTAATATCCCTAGAAGAAAACCCATGGAGAGGATGAAAATTTCCAAGTGTCATATAAGTTGGTTACATGCATTTTAACTGCATGGAATGGGAGATTAGCCACACAATCACGATGAACACAACTACCAACCACATGGATGCAAAGGAAAGAAGAGAATAATAGTCCAAGAACTCAAAAAAGGGAGGTCTTTCGTTTAAGAAGGGAAATGGTGGGTAGAGCATGGGATTATTCAGTAATGAAAGGAGGCAAGAAATAATAGAAGGACTAAGAAAAAAGATAGAAAAAAAAATAAATGAGATTAAAAGATCGAGCTGGGGGTTTTTAATGTAGAGGAGGATCAATAAGCGAGCTCACCTTTAGTATCATGACCTGGATCAGGGGTGACTATCAAGACAGGAAAGAATATATGGACATACCTATGGTTAGGAGGTACATTGCAATCCTTCACTTAGTTTCCCATCAAATCGACACTGCAAAGAGAGATAAGTATTTTCCAAACTCTGTTTCCAATCTATTGAAATTCATGTGTATTATTTTGTATCATAACATGTAAAGGTAATTATATATAAATGTTTTGCCATTACTTTTGTTAGTAATGATATAACACATTTATTAACATGCATGGCCATGTTAGGGTTTGAACGTTTTCTACTAAAGCAAAGGAATATGTCTTGCATGGGTAATTATATTTTGATATGAAATTTGTTAGGGGAAACTAAGTAATATTCGTAAAGAATGCATGACTGGTTCATTGCCCTAGCTTAATTGTGACGAGTATCCATAAAAGAAAATAGAGGATTATTATTATTATTTCTTTTTAGGATAGATAAACTATTTTATTGAAAAAGAATAGTGTATTGCTTATTAAATAGTTACTTCCAACTTGGAAAAAAAGTAGAGGTTTTTAATAATTTATAAGCAAAGAACAAGAATGGAAAAATCTGGGGCTTACATCCTATTTAATAAAGAGTTATTTTTAATAAACTATACATAGTTTGGATAGTAGTATTTGGAAACTAATAACAAATAGCATAGAAAAAGCATATCTTTAAAATTATTATTAATTAATCTATATAATAGAATTGAATACTAGGAACAGACATAGTATTAACAGGCCATAAGGGAGAATCATATTCCAATACTTCTCAAAAATAAAATTTGGACAGACTTCCATATTGGAGTATTTTCCTATATCATGCAAACATTAGCACATAATAGTGTAAATATGGAATTAATTCAAAATAAGATCGACGACGCACCAAACAACTTCATAGAGTTATATGTTAAACCTGTACAATTACTAGTAAATAGAAGTGAAAGGCCATGAAGGCTCTTGTCTAAGAACAAAACACTTAAATGTTAATACAAGGAATCTAACGACTCTAACAAGCAAACCAAGAAATCTTACATGTTCGACCATGTTTTGATCATTATTTACAATATGTATAGAAGTCATTTTATTCCAAGACTCTTATCACTACAAGGAAAAGATCCTGCAGCAGAGGTCATAGAGGAGGCTTTTAGTGTTACAAATTGATTGGCAAAAATTCTCAAAAAACCCTCCATTACAACCTCCACCAATGGTAGTGGATGTTTTAACGTAGATTATTATTGATATATTTTATAACTAAAAAAACTTGGCACCTGGATTTTTTAGCGGATGCTTTTTGACCGATGCACTTTCTTTAAATTGTGCGCCCCGGTGCATGTAGTAACGCACCAGTGCACTCAAATAGAACGAGCATCGGAGAGTACCAAATTTTGACACCACACCGGTTCTTGCATATATATTATAAACACCGGTGCTTACATACAACGTAACGCACTGATGCGATATGTTACATCATATGGACCAGACAATTTTTAATATTTTTAAATTTTACCAGTGTTGTCCATTTATCATAGTGCACCAGTGGATTTCATTGTAGAATGCACCGTTGTTTACAAGCTATCAAAATAACCCGGTGCATTTAAAAAACTCGAACACACTGACGTCCTTAAACACACAAAAAAATGGTTCATATAAGATTTGATAGTTATCGATGTGTATAAACCATTGACATGCAACGATGCGATAAAAAGACGAAAAACACACCGGATAAGCCATCTGTCACATGGACATTCCTATTTTTAAAATTTAATGGTGCGTTTAATTTACATTGGAGTATCATGCATGTCGTTTACATAAATGCATCGGTGCAACATCAATTATCAAAAGCACCACATATGATTCTTTGAACAGTGGTTACTAACATTGCAATCAAATATATATATTATATTTTTTAATTCCATCATTTATCTGAAATTGAAATATTTTTGTATAGTACTATTCATTTCTATTTTAATTATTGCGTTTGATTGGATTAATTTTTTATATCAGAGATGCAAGCATCTCATATAACATTTAATCGTCCATACATTTAATTACCAATCTACCATTTCCCATGTAACATTTGAAAATAACATTAAAGAATGCAATAGAATAAAAAAGATTATTTTATTATATATCAATAAGAGTTCATTTTTCATAAAAAAAAAAGACAACATAGAGATAACAACAATCAAAATGTCAATATGCATGCAATTGTTACACTTATTGGTAACCCGTTGTTTTTCAATTCAGACACTATGTCAAGTACAGTATTATACAAAATGTCTAATTTTCACAAACAATTATTTTAAAATATACAACAAGCTACATCAACTTGCATTAACATCAAAATTAAATACGGATCATCATTCTTCGCTAGAACTGTTATCGATCCTCAAGCCACTTGCATCAATTGGGTTATTTGGCCGAATGTTTTGATGATTGGTTTGATTGTTTTCCTCTTCTTCAATTTCCATTTGCAAACATAAAAATAATGTGTATCGAGTGTATGTACATTGCTGGGAATAATGAAAAATAAAATAGATAGAATACATGAATGTAGATTGAAAAAGTGATGTACCATAGAAATAATTGAGTCATGAATGATACACATTCTTTCAAAACCAAATCTCATGCATTCTATCAACGAGTCTTCTTTTGGATCCACTCCATACTTTTTTTCCTACAAGTTTTATGCCACGTCACAAATCCTAGATTTAATATAAAGGATTATTAATTATAAAATGAGAGAAGTAAAACAATAAAGATACTTTCAAAATCCACAATTAATTTTTGATATGCCAACACATACTCACAACCCTTGCTTAACCCAATGCCAATTATTTATTTTGATGGCTCCTCTTTGTATGTTAACACCTATTTCAAGACATCCAAGGATTGCCAGTGAAAACAAAAAAAATTAAATATACAAATCACAACTACTACAGAATCTTAATTTCTTATAAGGAAATCAGAAATACTCACAAACTTTGCTATCAACCCCTTTTTTCCTCATTGTCCTATCTTGTGTGATGACTGGGTTCCATTTTCTTTTCTTTTCTGCAACATAACAATTGAAAATTAGTATTTAATGTTGAATTAATTAATGAGATGTACATAATCCTAAAAATCAATGATTTCATTCATTTGAAGCATGTTGATGTTGAGATGTCTCCTCCTGCGATGCAATTATGTCCATTTCCTTGACCATTCATTGTACACTTTTTGGACATCCCTACTGGCACATTTCGCATATCACCTCGTCCATCCTCCGGAATTTTCATAATCTTCCTGAAAATGTAAAATGACATTAAACTATTTTTCTGTTGATATGAAAAATAAATATAGGAGAATTAAAATTATTGAATGAATGATGCTCTGTAGTAGTTATAGATACATATTCTACATAAACATATTTACTTTTTGAATGATTCTTTTTTTTGTTGTATGTTTTTTATATTGCAAGTCTAACAAGTCTCATTGACCATTCCTCTAGGAACGCCTCTTGTAGTTTACATATGACCTGATTATTCGAATCATTTAATTTGTTTCTATATTGTAAGTGAAAAGTACGTTTGTACATTCTTTCCACTATATCCATCATAGTATTATAAAAAAAAATCCCCCTTCTATTAACTTCCAACACCACTCCATATGAGCTAAGGACCAATTGATCATCATTTGCATTTTCCATAATTTGTTTTTCTTATGATGACATTGACTTCTGTTGCTGTCAATCCCTACATAACATTCAACATATGTGAATTAGATTATCTGAAACATATTAGTGAATATTCTTAAGTACATTATTACTCAAATTTGAAGAAATAATTTATATTGACTTATTTTTTATTCACCTAATTCATCCCTCTGCAACTTTTCCATCAATGTTTTACACTCTTCTGGACTTAGATTGGAAAGAATATTATCGAGATTCCTCATTTTTTGGCTATGCATGTCACACATTAACCAATACATATTAGTTAACTTAAGAAATAATTCACACAAATTAATTTAAATACAAAAATCAATTAAAATTACTTGCCCTCTTTGTAATTCTGAATGTGATCCCATCATGTTGACTACAGTTCTTGTTTATTGAACTCATACCATGCATTTTCTATCAATAAACAACCCAGACTATTAAATATAGAAGTCATCAATATATTATACAAATAAATTACAGACCTTCAAAAGATCAAACAAATCTGATATCGGTGTGCTTTATCACATAAAACGCCCCGGTGCATGTATGTACATAGACACACCGGTGCATGTATGTACATAGACACACCGGTGCATTATATCAACGTAGGTGCACCATGAAGGGCTGCAAATTATTTTACGTTTTATGAAAATTAAAAATTATGTGTTCCTGCCATCAGCAGTGTGATATTCGTATAAATGCACCACGAACAGAGAACCGAGAAACACAAAAATGATTTTGCAATTTTATAAAATAAAAGATCATGTGTCTCATATCAGGTTTGGTGTGCTTTCATTATACCCACACTAGTGCATTCATGTAATACAAACGCAATGATATTGATGCATGTGTTTTTTATTGAATAATAATAATAATAATAAACTTACAAGGGCCGACATGGTTACGGATTCAACCAAAAAGTGGCCCCATCTTACCATATGCTTGCTATATATAATCACAATCTCAATAGATCTAAAATCCCTAAAAAGTGAAACCATAATTGTATATGAAAATAGAGGGATTTAAACCCTAATGTAAAATTTTGCAGCCACATTAGTGAGAAAATAAGGGTTGCAACATTGAAGATAAGTATGAAGCATTTTTTTCTAAATCTAGTTAAAATCTAAATAGTAGAGATCTCAGCCATACATACTTGAAATTTTTACTGTGTAGGGTTTTGTTTGATTCACCATATCTAACAAATTTCGATCCTCAGAATAATCCAATTGCTCCAAACTCCTTCCACGTAAGTCTCTCTTCCAAAACTCTCCCCTAAAATTTTCAGCAAAAGAAGAATTAATGTTTAGTTTTTTTGCTTTTAAACACTATTTAGAATTAGTTTTCGAACTTAAAATTGCCGCCCTTTTTCATATTAGGGCAAAAATAGCTTGTACGATATATTTTTTTAATTTTTTTTTGGCATTTCAGTGTGCTTGTGGTCATACCACACCGGTGCAGTCATATATGAAATGCATTGTACCTTTGAATTTCAGCACAATACTAGCAATATTAAATTCAACAACTTAAAAAAAAATGTCGCGGTGTGTGTATAATTAGGACTCTGTGGTGCGGTGATGTTTATGAAACACACTAGCTTGAAAAATGTTGTAAAATGCATGTATAAATATCCACTAGCAAAATCTAGTGGATATTTTATATTGTGGATGCTCTTTCACTGTGAGTTTATAGTTTTTTAGCACTAGTGCGTTTGGTATATGTGAGCGCACAGGTGCATTTATATTTGAATAGACGTACCATTTTAATTTGTAAATCCTGTGGTTTTATGTATCCACTTAAAATTATATATTCATCTCAAATGTTATTTTAATATTCAACCATACCATTTACAATATTTCATGGTATATATATGTTGCTTAAACTCACCTTATTCTTACAAAATCGTTTCCAAACTATATTGGAAGTTAGATTGTAATATAGTTCTTGAAAAATGTTAGGATTGTAGAGATGTATATTGATTGTTGATTTGGCTCAAATGCAGGGAGAAAAGTTTGTAGTATCAAATGGTCAATTCTTCAGATTCCAACTCATTCCATCTTGTTCAAAGTACGACGAGTTCTCCCTTTCTATCCCTAGTAGGTTCGGGTTTTATTTATTTTGATTATTTATTTGAATTTATGTTATCCATGTGAATTTGAATATCAATTTATTCTTTATTGCAGGATCCCAATTCAGGTTTGAGTTTGGATGCACAAGAAATTCCACTAGTTTCAAAACATAGTAATCTCTTATCAAGAGAAAGATACCACAAGCAGTTTGTAGATGAAAATGAGTAGCCGCTTTACGCTACCAATTGTAACATGCCATCTTCAAGCTGAAATCCTAGTTCATTGACAGTAAGTCGTCGTGATTTGGAACTCTTTTATGACACCCCGGTAGTTTGTGGTTGTTCAAAATGTCAAGGGTTGAAGAAGAACCCTCGGCATGTCACACTCACCCATTACACCAATGATAGATTACCCAATGTTGATGGTCCAATATCCAATACTGCAGTTAAAAATCCAATATGTGATATAGAAAAGACACGCAGGAACAATTTCCTATTCTCATTTTTTTAAAAGTTGGAATCCAAAACAACTATGTATCATCCTAAATTGACAAACCCCTCTGCTTATGTTCATTCAATTGAAATTTCAAGTGATCCAAAGTATAATATGAATGCCACCCGACCCATCTCTACTAGAAGATCCAAAAATTTGCATGAGTTGAGAGAAAAACTATCCAAGTACACACTGAGGTTCATCCAATTGTTGGATGGTAGCGATGATTTCTCCCTTCCTGTGAATATGAAAAGTAAATATCAAACTTCTTACAACCACACTTTGTATGGCGCTTGGCCGTCTTCTCTACCTATTCATGATGTTGAAACCGAATTATCATTTTGTGGTAATCGTTTTATGATTGCCAAGTCTAATTTAGATGTTGCAAATCTTGGGTTGTTTATCCTTTCACATGTACTCGTTCCTCCCAAACAGGAAATAGCACTTATGTCATTTTGAGGTCCTATTTATTGTCGGTTTGATTACTTGAATATTGTTAAATACAAGCATAGCATTTATATGTATAGTATGTGCATGAATGGTTATGTTCCTGAAAAATTTAACAAGAAGAACCTGTTATATATAGATCGTCATCCACGCACTAGTGGGAACATTGTAGGGTTCATAAATAGTTATAGGTGCTCTTTATTTTCTACAAATTGTTCATTTAAGGAACACTTCAATGACCAGGAGTTCTTTATGAAAAGGAAAGCATCCAGATTTATTGTTGTACATGCAATACGTAGTTTGTCTCCTAGTGACGAGTTGTTAATAAACTATAACATCCGTAAACCACCAATTGCTCATCAAAGACGCCTTGCATTGGTATTTCCCTTAGACATTCCCTTGGGGCATAAGACAAAAAAAATTTATTAATTGTATTTGTTAATTTTCAATGGGAGTCATGTTAATGTATTGCTCAGTTTGAAATTATGTTTTATAAATTGTTAATTTAATTTATAAATTCAATTTGAAAATGTGTTGCTCAATTGCAAATTTTTATATTAAATGTGGAATTGATGTAATTTATCGCTCAATATGAACGTTTGCTTTATAAATTGTTTGCAACTTAACATTTTCTACTGGAAATGATCCTCGTGCTTCTATAATAATTGTTGTGTATAATGCTAGATCAAACCAATTGCATTTTGATTACTAACATCATCGATGTAATGTTCAATATTTTTGAAATAAGGATTCTGATGATGAGTGACCTACCTACCATCTTCTGTTGCACCCCAGTACAATTTAAAATCAAGAGAAGGCTGAGAAAAGAGTGCAACTTGGAGAGGAAGCATACCAAGTATGGTTGAATCAACCACGGGGGGTTCACTAGTGAGGCAATATCATATCACGTCCATTCATATTGGGGGGTTGAATACTCTTAAAACCTCAAAAATATATTGCCTCGTATTAAGGGGTCAAGGGGGTTTTTTAATTTGACATAGTAATATAAATATTGGGGGTTATTTTATTTGTGAGTGCCGAGGAATAACCTCCAAATCATGGGATGGATTCATACGTCCAAATCACAGGCTCAATTCATACCCACCTAAAACTTAAGGACCTTCCATTTTTATTTGATATTGCTTATGATCCTAAGGTTTGCATAAATTTTATAATAATGTACCAATGGTAATATCGATGGAAGTATCTTTGGATTATTGGCCTTGAGCAATCCTTATTTAATAGCTTATTTTGGCTTGGTTTGAATTGATGTTATATTGTTTTTTATCTTTAATTTGAGAGATATAGTTAAATGGGAGTTCCGGACATGAACAATTGTATTGTATTTTTTGTAGGCATTCAAGTAAAGGATTTACCTCTTCATTTTTTAGGTTGGGGTTTAGGTGGGCATTGGGATTCAATTAAACCTTGCTCCATGACAACCAAGAAAAGTGAGATCAATCTTTCTTGGCTCACCGGAACCAAGAAAAGTTAGATCAATGTTTCTTGACTAATTATTTCTTTCAAGTTTTTGTATTATTCTTTAATATTTTCACATTACCAGTTAGGAATAGTTGTTAGATTGAGTTATATTTGGCACATTCATAATTGTAATTTCAATTCTTATATGCAAGGCATATGTCTTAATATTGTATTGGAATTAACATGAACATAGGTGAAAATCTAAATACTTATTTGCATACCCTATGTGTTATCGTTACCATGGAATGGTATCATATAAGTTTCACCATCTGTGTATCTTTATAACTATTGCATGCTTGAAACCTAAAAATGGAGATTTTTCCCTATCCTTTAAAGATAAAAAAACTAGATATAACCCAAGAAAAGGTAACTAAATGTTGTTAATTCCCGTGATTGCAAAAATAAATGTAGAGGAAGTGGTGGCAATTCATTGGATCTTGTGAATGACTCAAATCCAAGCTATGCACATGATCATATGGTGTTATTGAAAAGTAAAAGAAAATTTTATATGTTCATTTGGGTTCAAACATCAATGATGTTTGTTTTGATAGGAAGGTAGGGGTGTCCTTCCAAAAAAGGGTTTCAATTTTGCATTTTTATGGAGTTTAATTTATTAATATTATAGAAAACATGAGTTATATATGGCTATATTCGTATTTACATGATATAATATTTGTAGATTGGCAGGTTGTGTTGTGAAACATTTGCAATTTTCATATTTTCTAAGCATTGCACTAACAATTGGAGTATCACACTTTTACATTCTTTGTTATGTTGGTCTCTTGACTAGGTTGTGTTTTATGCATTTTTCCTTCCCCAATACTATTTCTTTGGGTGTTCCACTATCCAATGCTACAAATTGATTAGTCGACCCTACAATCCTAGTGGGATCATTATTAGCATTATACTATTTTTTTTAGCATCTTTTTTGCTTATACTAAGATGTGTTAGGGCTCATGTTTGTTATAACTTGATAATATGATATAAAGGGGGTGTTAAAAATGGGTTGATAAAAATGGATACCTATAATATCTAGTGAAACTAGGGCTTTTCTTAATTGGAAAGGAATATTGGGAGGAGAGTTCAACAATACAATTTTAGGATGCATTTTGCAATATTTAGTGAAATTAGGGGTAGTCTTTAATATCATGCGAATGATCGTGCTATGTAACAATTTCCCTGAGTGAACCCCCCGTGGAATCAACCACCTATTCAATTTCCATTGTGTCCATCCTCACTAATTAGGAACTCCTATAATAATAGTAGTTCTTCACATGTTGGAAATGGAGCCAATGAAGTAGACATTGGTATGGATGAGTTATTACAACAAAGGAGTGTCATGGATGCAATGTTGTTACATACATTCCAAGACAATGAGCTAGGGGATGACGCTCATATCACTGAATCCTTCTTCAAAATTCTCGATCCGAATTTTAGGGGGCATATGGTCTAAATTCGGATGTATAAGCCATAAAGCATTAAATGGAGAGGCCACCCTCTCCCATTTATCATAAAAGCATTAAATGGAAAGGTCTCTCCTTAATGCCGAGAGAGGAGGAGATTAAGCATGCAAATCTGTCATAAAATTCATATGAAAAACACTAATCTTGCATGAGAATAAGCATGAACAAAAACATATGAAGTGAATGGGAGGTGAGGCTCAAAGAGGATCCCCACCTCTGAAACTAATTACCAATAAGTCACTCAGATCTAATTAATCTCACAATGAACAATATAAAATAGGAAAGAAACCAAATGAGTAACTTGTTATCATGAGAAGGCTTGATAGGCCTTTATATAGCATTATTACAATGTGTCTTAAGGCCATACCATGGGCCAAAACCACGTGCTACCAAATACCATGGATATGAGAGGGTGTCCTCTCCATTTAAGGCTTTTATGATAAATGAGAGAGGGTGGCCTCTCCATTTAATGATTTTATGGTAAATGGGAGAGGTGGCCTCTCCATTTAATGCTTTTATGGCTTATACATCCGAATTTATACCATATGCCCCCTAAAATTCGAATCACCGGATCAATCCTTAAATCGAATTCCACCACACCTCTCTTTGAACCTTGCTGGTCAAAGTCTACGCAGTTGGGGAAAACAATGTTATTGTACAACTTGAAAGAAAAGTATGGCATGTCAAACGCGTGTTTCTCAGTAATGTTGAGGTAACTGACCATCAACCACATTATATTTTGAGGAACCGTGTGACACAATCATCAATGAAAATGGTCAATTTTATGAACGTTAAATGACATTGTACATTTGTATTTACCACTAACTGCAAGTTATTCAAAGCTAAGGTACTTCCGAATGATAATGTCTTGCTCAACAACTGCGAAGAGGCAAAGCAAATGTTGAAAATGTTGGGTATTGAGTACATATCATATCATGTGTGTCCCAATGATTATATTTTATTTAGAGTTGAATATGCAGAAAAATAGATATGTCCAAAATTTGGACATGATAGGTATAAAGAATTGAATAACAAGGCTAAAGCACATGTTCCTCCTCATAATATATAGAGGCACATGCCTATAATCTCAAGGATTCAAAGTCTCTTTCGTTGCAACGAATTAGCTATGCTACATGGATGGCATGCATAGCACCGAATTGAGGAAGGAATTATGCAAACCCCAATAGATTCAATAGCCATGAAGCATATAGAGGATACATGGACCGATAAATTCAAGGATGAAGTACATAGCCTTCGATTGAGCATATCCATTGATTGCATCAATGCATATTCCCAACCAAATACCATCTATATTGTTTGTCCTGTAGTAGTGATTAATAACAATATCCCCCCATGGTTTTCCGTGAAGAATGAACATCTTATGTTGTCTCTTATAGTCCATGGTAGTAGACAAGTGAAGAATATGGATGTTTACCTACAACCATTTATTGATGAATTCAAGGAATTATGGGAAGGGATACAAGTATATGATGTCTCAGGACCCATCTCATCAGAGAGGAGTTTTACATTGTATGGAATATGTGTGTACACTAGTGGACTCCAAGAATGGATGCCTAATTAGGATAGCTAAAGTAGGAGTATACTTTAATTATCGACCAGGGGATGTACAAACTTCAGAGGTGATAGCACTGTATGTGTTCTATATGATAGTCTTCGTCGTGTTTAGGGTGTTGGTATATATCTTAAAGTTTTATCTAATCAAGGAAGAAAGTGAGCTAAAAAGATTGTGAATCTATGAATGACAAATTCCTATGCTAAGAAGTTAAATGCTGAAAACTGTAAATCTATACTAAGAATTGAAAATGCTGAAAACTGTAAATCTATACTAAGAATTGAAATGTTGAAAGCTTGATAAACTTAGTCTAGAAAAATGTTGAAAGCTGGGATTTTAATCTAAGAAGTGAATATTGAAAATCAAGTGCTGAATATTAAAAGCCTAAATTAAAAACTTAAATACTGAAAACCAAATCCAGAACGTAAATATCCAATGCTGAGAAGTAACCAATCATATCTATTTGAATTAAACACTCAAAGCGATGATCATTGATTAAACCAAAGAACTAAAAGTAATTAACCTCTATGATCTATTCTGATAAGGGAAATATGCATGAACTCCTAGATATGAATCATTGTTTTAGAACTAATACAACAATGCATGAAAACATATGTCAAAATATGCTTGCTCAGAATGCAGCTACAGGACTACGGAAATAGTTTTTCCAAACTATGGAATGCACTGTAATCAACTACAGAAATTATGTGGAATCAAACGATCACTTTAATACTGAAATAAAACCATGTCATTCAAATGCCATCAAAATACTTTCATATACAATAGGAATTAAATCAATGCACATCACATGTGGAAAATACCTGAAAACAGAGTAAAACTCCTTTCTTACGTGTTGGAGGGGCCCTCCCCAACCCGTACTGAGGAGTATGGAAAACTTATAAACGCAGGCTTGAAAGTAACATCAGTCTTCTTATTAAAATAGTAACTTCATGGTTCAGGAAAAGTCGTTAACACCAACTGTCTTTGCAGTACAAAAATGCATAAACAATTGATTCTACAAAATAGCAACAAGACCCCCTCGCTACCCTAGAGGTCCATATATATATGCCTTTAATTCTAACCTAGTCTATGATAATAAATGTTGACCCTATTAATCCAGGATTCTGCTAGAACTTAGGGAGATATGAGCACTGAGCCCCTCTGTTATCTGCAGTCCTCGATCCTTGACTACCCCGTAGATACCTCAAGACTTTCACGCCATGTTTATGCCTGCTCATTACCAAGGTTAGCACGTGGAAAAACGCTTTTCACATAAAAAGAATAATCTCTAAACATCCTTATTAAATAATCAAAGTAAATACATTTTCCCACAAAACAGGTGTATTTAATTCACCATATCTTGTGCTTTACTGTGGCAAGGAGGCTATAGGATACCTATAATTTGGGTTCATCATCTCCCCCATGCTTGAAGGATTCACCCATCCTTGGGTGACACACTCGGCTCTTCGATAGCTTCTCTGATGTCCCATGCGACCATTCTGGGAGCCCCTGCCTGCCTGCAGTAACCCATGCTCTGGTCATCCCTGCCCCATGTTCATTTCTCTTCTTCCTCATTAATTTTCTCTTTAATAATTAGAGGAAGGAAAAATGGAGGATTTAGCTTCATGCCAATCCATCTGAGTTGATTCTTGATCAATGATTCTTTGTATAGATTATCTTTGACGAGAGTAGCTTCTAGTTTGAGAGGGAAATGAGGTTCCTTCTTCTTCAACTCATCTCCAATCCTTGCCCACATATCATTGATGGCCTCCTGTACCTCTTTGTATGTGTATTGAAGGGTGAGATCAAAATGCGTGACTGCCTCCTACTGTTTTTCAAGTACGATAGGAATTAACTCTTCATTAGTGGTGATAGTATGGTGGGCCTAAATTACCCTTTCAGGGTGATATGCCTCATCTCTAATCCATAATGGATTTTGCCACTTCTCTGCAAGATATATATGATCATCTTGTGCCCTTTCCACCTCGTGGTTCATCCAGGAGCATAATGCTCTCAGCTTGAAGTCGCCTACGTATGGATTAGGTGACCAATTAGGTGTGCTTGGCACCACTAAGTTATGCAAGAAGAATTCGCGCAATTGATCATTTTCCAACTATGTGCAATCCAGAGAAGTGTCCACAAATTCCCTTGTAGTGTTCAATTCTAGAGACAGGCCTTGTTTTAACCTTTGCAGCTGGAACCTTCCCCGCTTTTCTTTTAAGTTGAGCGTATAGATTCTGGACGGGGGTCTGAGTTGCAACATTTCATCATAGATTTTTGTAGTGGCAGTCAACGTGTCCTCTAATTGTTGGATTTTCTGGTCTTTCTGAGCCAATTATGTCTGAGCTTGGCCCAATTTCTCCCTCAGTGTCACATTTTGTTGTTCTTCTAGCTTCAATTCCCCTACGTGTTGCATCTTCAATATCTGGGTTTTCTCCTGTACGAACAGTGGAGGTGCTGGTGAAGTTGGCTAGATTCTCTGAATTCTTGCCTCAATATTTAATGCTTCCAACTCTTCCTTGACCTTTGCCAACTCTATCAGTGCCTCATTTAGCTGGTCAATGACTCCAGGGTTTATATTTTGATCAGCAGGGTTTACATCCTGACTAACGGGGTTCCATTGGTCATCATCTTGTTCTTCAGGTGTGGTTGGATCGTCCTGTTCCACCCAATCATCATCATCATTAGATACGTTTTGAACTATGGGGTTGGGTACTCTCTGTTCCTTCTTTGCCTGTTCCTTCTTGGAATGCTGTGGGATCCTCATACTTCATCGTTTTTCCCCTTGCTTGTTGGTGGAAACCCCTAATTGTTTTTCACCGTAAGCATATTTTGAATTTTTTATTCTAATCAGGGTATCGGCCATAATTTCGTTGTCACTATCTAGGTCGATCTTTCTCTTGGCCCCTGATACGGAAGTGGATTTTTCCTTTGACCCTGAAGCTAGGGGTATTCCTACATTAGGTGTACCCCTCATTCTCTGCACATCATTTGCTGAGATTACCAGAAACTCCTCCCATGAAAGTTCTGGAACCTGTACTGTTAACTCTTCACGAATTATCAACTTGATTAGCCCATGGTGGGATAACGCATCTTCTTTTCCTTCAACTAATTTTTTGCTCATTTCTCCCAAAGACAGGAGAAGATAATAAGGAATGCTGATGTTGTTGTTTGGCGTGATATGGCTCCTGTGCCTCAGAAGATCTAGAATTCGGAAGTGGAAAAGAGGGACATAGCTCAGTCTCCCTGTACACGTCACATATTTATGAACGACAGCAACTACGTCATCCCAAGGTGTTGGCATAGTGACCCTCTTGACTCCATTTTTTTCTTCTTCATAAGCTTCTCCAGGTCTAAAGAAAGCCGCCTTTGCACTTTGGTTGGCTTCCTTGTCTTACCTGAACCAGTGTAGACCCATGGGTAGCCCTGTGTATTTTGCAATTGCCTCCTCATCCAGTCTGATACGAAGTCCCCTAACCCAGGTGACGAACTACTCCTCTTTGATGTGCTTCAAGTTTCTTGCAAATTCTAAAGCCACTTCTGTATTAGACCCTCTCATCCCTGAGATGAAGCGCATCTAGTCCGCATTACGGAGGACTGATAAAACCTTTGGGTTTTCATAAATGGCTTTGTGATCCTCTGGATCACTCTTTTTGAACCCCTTTGTCATCTTGAATTTTCTACTATAATCAGCAAAACGAAAAACTTTGAGCAAGGTTGACTTACCTCAACTACCTGGGATTGATTCACAAGTTCAAAGGCGGCTTGGTGGTTGAGTGACAACGCAAACTTGCCGGCTGAGTGACAACGCAAAATTTCAGCTTTCCTTCTTCTGGAGAGCTCGTATTGAAAAAATGGGTCTTTTTTGTAGACTATGCCACCTTATTTAGTTGTTCTCACACACCTCTCCCGATCATTTCAAATTGTACTTGCCACCTTACACATTTTATTTCCATTATTGAACCCTGCATTTATTTCCATAATTGTGCATTGCACTTCTACTCTGATCATTGGGAAATATAGTGGCTGGATGCGGAGATTGATATTCTGACATGCCGAAGGTGGGTAATCATGATTTTGTGAGGTAATCTGAACCTTGCCACCAATTTAATTTAAAAGTTGTCCTCAGCTTCAGAAATAACCATTTTGTGGGATGATGATTTGACCTTGAAAATAAAACAAATATTTTTAGGGATTACCTCATTATGCTTAGCGTACCTGAGTGCTTGACGTGGCTTGATTTCATGGGCGCTGTATTCTGTAGTAGCTTTCCGCATTGTTTGTAGTTATTTTAGGCATGTCAGTAGTTACGTGTGTTTGCCTTCATTCAACCAGTTCTTTTGAAAATGTTGTATCGGCATGCTTGATTTTTGTGTCAAATTTTGATTTGACTTTGCTCTTATGCTTAGTATTGAGTTTGAAATATTCCCTGAATCTGTTGACTTGATTTTTGTAGTGCATCATTTTTTCTGGGTCACTGGAATACATGGCTGGCTCGCTTGATTTGTTTATTTTCTGGCTTACTTGATTAGATTTCTGGCTCGCTGAACAGGTGGCTGGCTCGCTTGATTTCTGTAGTGCTTGATTATTTTCTAGCTCACTTGATTAGATTTCTGGCTCGCTTGAATAGATGGCTAGCTCGCTTGAATATTGTTACTTTGTGCGCTTGATTTGATCTACTTGTAATATGTGTGTTGGTTCTTCATGGGAATGTATGATTTGCTGCAATTCACTTGTGATAACCTTGAGTGAATCATTTTTTGATTTTTTGATTTTCAAATTATTTTGTTCTTTTTCATTTCATTTTTTTGTATTTTTCTTTTTTTTCTTTTTTTCATCATTTTTTTTCTTTCTTTTCATTTTTTTCTTTTCTCTTTTTTTCATTTTTTTTCTCTCTCTTTTTTTTAGTAACTGCATTTCAGTTACATTCGATTCTCTCTATCAGCATTAGACTTTGCTGGTAGAGTATGTCTTTGAATTCTTCTTTGGACTGTGGTGTCTTGTAGATTTTCAATCTGTGTCCATTCACCAACATGGAGAATTTTTCTTCATCTATTGTTGTAATTCTGATAGCTCCATTGTCATAGATCTTTTCAATGATGTAGGGTCCGAGCCATCTAGTTGTTAGTTTTCCCTTGAAAGTGTGAAACCTGGAGTCATAGAGTAGTGCCTAGTCACCTTCCTTGAACTTTTTCTGCTTTATGTGTGTGTCATGCCACTTCTTTCTTTGTTGTTGGATGATTTCAGTATGGCCAAGTGCGTGTTGGTGTTGCTCATCTACTTGATTTAATTGTAGCATGAGTTCCTGTTGGATGTCTGAAACTTCCATATTTAACTGTGCTGCAATTCTTAATGTCTTGATTTCAAATTCAATGGGTAGCATAACTTTCTTTCCATAAACTAGCTCATATGGGGTGAAGCCTGTTGTTGTTTTCCATGCAGTATTATAAGCCCAAACTGCTTCACTTAATCTGTCTGCCCAATCTCTTTTGTGGAGTTGCATTGCTTTTGTCAAGATCCTTTCTAACTCTCTGTTGGTTACCTCAGCTTGACCATTAGCTTGAGGGTGATAAGAGGAGGACTGTCTGTGCTTAACATTGTTTCTTTGAAGCAAGTCTTCGATTAGATTTGATGTAAACTATGGGCCTTGATCAGAAACTAGCTCTCTTGGGACTCCAAACCTGTGGAAGGTTTGCTCAGTGAAATTTTTTTCCACATTGGTTTCATTTGCTGCAGCAAGTGCTGCTACCTTAGTCCACTCTGTAAGGTAGTCAGTGCATACCAGAATGTGACTTTTTTTATTTGACTATGGGTTGATTGGGCCAACGAAATCAAATCCCCATTTCTCAAATGCTTCTAAGGAGATTTGTGGATGGAGAGGCATTTATTCTTTTTGTGTGGGCTTCCCCATTTGTTGGTAGTCATCACAGTGTGAGACATATTCATAGGCATCCTTGTGGAGTGTTGTCCAATAATATCCTGCTTGCAAAATTGTATAGGCTATCCTTTTTGCAACATAGTGTCCTCCACATGGCTCATTGTGAGTGGCATGCATTATGTCATGCACTTCATCTCCTCTAATGCATCTTCTTAATATTTGATCTGGCCCTTTTTTGAAGAGAATTCCCTCTATCCATGTGTAAGTGGCACTTTATCTTATGACTTTATTCTTCTCTTTGTAGTTGTAATGTGCTGGAAATTTCCCAGACACTAAATAGTTTCCTATGTCAGCAAACCATGGGCTTCTTGTGGAGATTCCAAAAAGATGCTCATCAGGAAAACTGTCATTTACCACTTCATTGTCTTGTCCATGGGTGAGTCTAGATAGAAAATCAGCCACTACATTGTGTTTGCCTGGCTTATCCAAAATTGTGATGTCAAACTCTTGCAGGAGGAGTAGCCATCTAATGATTCGGGCACTTGTATTCGGTTTGTTCATGAGATACCTGATTGTTGAATGGTATGTATGGAAAAAAAAATTGGTATCTAGTTATGTAGTGCCTGAATTTGTTAATGGCATGTATGACAGCCAAAAAATCCTTCTTTGTTACAGTATAATTTAATTCTGCTCCTGCCAAATTTTTACTGATATAATATATAGCATAGGGCTCCTTCTCTCGTTCTTGTCCAAGGACAGATCCAATGGCCTTATTTGATGCATCTGAGTGGATGTGGAATGGAAGTGCCCAATCTGGTCCTTGGATTACTGGAGCTATAATTGTTTTCTCTTTGAGTTTGTCAAGTGATAGCATACAATGTTTTGACCATATGAATTCTGTGTCTTTTGTGAGTAGAGCAAACATTGGTGCAACAATTTTGCTATAAATCTCAATGAATCGTCTATAGTATCCTGTTTGCCCAAGAAAACTTCTCACATCTCTTTGTTTCATAGGTGGTGGCAGTGTTTTGATGACTGTGACTTTTGCCTGGTCAACTTCTATTCCTCTCTGTGAAATATGGTGTCCAATCACAATGCCTTCTTCCATGAGCATCCTACATTTATCGTTGCTAAGGCATAAGCTCATCTCAATACATTTTTTCAAAACCAGTTCTAGATGTTTTAGTGCTTGGTCGAAATTCTACCCATAGGGTGTGAAGTCATCCATGTAGACCTCCATTTGTTCTTTAATAAAATCAGAGAAGATACTTAGGATTGCCCTCTGAAACGTTGTTGGGGCATTACAGAGCCCAAAGGGAAGCACTATGTATTCATAAGTGCCCCATGGGCATGTGAATGTTGTTTTGTCCTGATCAGCTGGGTGAATGAGGATTTGATTGTAACCACTGAACCCATCCAAGAATGAGAAATATTTGTTCCCAGCTAATGTGTCCAATACTTGATCGATAAATGGGAGAGGAAAGTGATCTTTCTTGATTTCTTTATATAGTTCTCTGTAGTCCACACAAATCCTCCGCTTCCCTCCTTTTTTAGAAACTATGACCAGTGGTGATACCCACTCACTATCTGAGATTGGGTATATGAACCCTGCATCTAACAGCTTTTGTAACTCCATCTTAACTATGTCCTTTAGTACTGGGTTCATTCTTCTCTGTGGTTGTTTGATAGGAACAACACCTCCCTTTGTATAGATATAATGTTTATAGATGTCTGGGTGGATACCCTTCATGTCAGTATACGTCCATGCAAAGGCTTTGTTGTTGTCTGTCAGTACCTTCAATAATTGTTGTTCTTGTCTTGGCTCATTGGAGTTAATATTAATCGTTCTGCCAGGCATTATCTCGATTGTTTTTATTTGAATTGGATGTTGTTCAAGTGTGAGTACCTATGGCCACATTTTGTCAGGATCGTGGTTTAATGTTTCCTCTCCTTGCTGCTAATCTCTGCCAAGAAAATATTCAAACATATTCTGATTAGAAGAAGCATTTTGTATAAACCTATCTAAATGACTATCTTCGACGATGGCTTTTAGTGATAGGGAAGCTTCAATTGTAAGGACAGGTCATATGTTTTAGTTGGATGTGTCATCATAATCGTCTGTCCAGTTCTGATATTCTAGGTCTGAAGACTTCCTAGCTGGAGGATAAATAGTGATTTTCTTCCTAGCTTGGCCACTGGTGATTGTCATATTGCCCGATCTGCATCCTATGTAAGCATCTGCAGTTTCCAGCCAGGGTCTCCCTAGTATTATGGGGTATCCACTAAGTTTACTCTTTACTTGGATGACTATGAAATCAGCTGGGTATTCCCAGGATTCTATATTGATAATTATGTCTTCGAGTATCCCTTCAGGTCTTACTGTAGATGTGTCTGCTATCTATAGCACGGTAGTTGTAGGTCTGACCATTGATTGGAGTCTTAGGTGTATCATAGTATCCTTGGTCATCACATTGATAGAAGCTCCTAAATCAATTAGGATTCTGTCTATCTATCTGTTATTGATGGTTACGTTGACTACTGGGCTTCCTGGATCAAGGTATTTGGGATTAACAACAATACCCATCATTAGATCTGTTAACCGGCCCACTACATTTATCGTGGGTGGGTCACGTCTTCTACTACCAGGTCTTTTCAAACAATTATCTTTAATGAATTTGTTGCAAATAGGCACATCTTTGATGGCCTGCAAAATTGGAATTTGGATATTCAAGTGTTTCAATTCGTTCAAAATTGCATTTTCCTCTTCTTATTTTGTATTTCGTACAAGTTTTTCAGGGAATGGAGGGTTTCTATTTTGTGTGAGTGGCCAAATTTCTTCCTCCTGAGGGTTTGGCTCATTTGGATGTTGAATATGAGGTTGTGTTGTTTGTTCGTGAGCCTCATCTTCTTGATTATTCTGTGTGTGTGTATTTTGCAATTTTTTCCCAGATCTTAGATTAATTTCTTTTATCTCCAGTGTATCCACAACATAGGTTGGAAACTGTACCATTTCAATATTGTAGGCTTGTTGTTGTGGTGGCTTATTGTTGTTAGGGTTTGGAATTGGCTAGGAAGGAATTGGTGGAGGTATGGGGGGTGGTTGATTTGGTGGTGGCGGCATGATGAGTGGTTGTTGCTGCTACAATGGAGCTCTCCAATTCGATGAATAAGGGTATGGATTGCCATAATTCGTGGTTGGCTGAGAAAAAGGTGGGGGGTATGGAGAGTAAGATTGTGGGTAATTAGTTTGTTGATATGGTTGGTTTTGCTACCACTAGTTTGGACTTGGTTGAGATGGCCATGGGGCTGGTACTGTGTTCCATTTTTGTTGTTTATTTCCTTGGTTATAGTAAGCTTGGTTGTTGGGTTGGTAAGGCCTAGGAAAATTATTCCTCCTTTGATTC
Source organism: Larix kaempferi (assembly GCA_027924585.1). Lineage (NCBI taxonomy): Eukaryota > Viridiplantae > Streptophyta > Pinopsida > Pinales > Pinaceae > Larix > Larix kaempferi. Next base: position 3,838,567 of record BSBM01000592.1, on the reverse strand, counting down.
ACAAAACAAAGTTGTTCTATTGCACCTTCAGTTGTGGGATCTTGAATAGCAGCTTTACATGAGGGAAACAGAGGACATTTATCAGTGGAGTGATCGTCAGTGCAGAGACCACATATTTCTATGGTGTTTAGTGTGCACTGCCCCTTCTCATGTTTTTTTCTGTAGCGTGGACAAAAGACTGCCAAGGCTTGGTTTATTTCGTCGTGTTTCTTCTTGATTTGAAGTGCATCAAGTTGCATGGCCAAAGATTGTAGGATATCGGTCTTCATGTCATCTTACAGGTTTCCTAAATCATATTTTTTAAGGTTTGGTCCTGAATATGTTGATCCCCCAGTAAATGGGTGTGAATCCCTTGTCCTACTTTTACTTTTCCTAGATCTAGAGTAGTTTTTGAAGATTTGTAGGATTTGGTCATAAGTCTTCTGGAATATATCTCCATCCCCCAGAAGGTTTAATACTTCAAGATTTTCCTCTTTTATACCTCTAAGAAGGATGAGTTTTAGTGATTCGGGATCTAAGGTGCAGTGACTAGCTCATTTGTAGCTGAGTTGAAATCTTTGGGCATAATATTCTAATGATTCTCTTTCTCCTTGTTGCATCCGAAAGATTTCATCTCTTGTATCCTTTGCTTTGTAGTAGTCCCTATATTTTTCTAGAAATGCCTGTTTCATTTGGTCCTAGATAAAGATATTGTTTCCTTCAAGGATCATGAACCACCTAAGTGATAGATCTTTCAGTGTGGAAGGAAAAAGCCTCAACTTTTGTGCATCGGTAGTGTAATCAAAGGATCTGCAAACTACCTCAAACTCAAACAAGAATGTGTCAGGCTCTTCTGAAGTCAAGCCATGGAAGTTTGGAAGATTATTACGGGTTATATTCTTCATCCTAGCATCCCCAAGAGATATACTGATGGGAAAGGTGAACAATTCTCTAGGTTCTTCATCTTCTTCTGCCATAGTAGTGTTTGAGCTAGAGCTAGCAAAGAAGTTATCTAAGTTTGGGTCATAGCTAGAATCAATTTCTTCCTCTGAGTTAAGGAATTCAAATTCAGAGTTATTAGAACTATTGTTGCTCATAAGGCAGGCAGGCAGGAAGCGTCCAAATCTATCTTTTTGTCGTCTAGGCATTCATGGTAAAAAAATTATGTTTTTGGTTGTTTTTATGTGTTTTTTTTTCCAAAGATATCTCCTAAAGATTAAGCACCTCCCCGACAACGGCGCCAAAAAGTGGTGGACTCCAAGAATGGATGCCTAATTAGGACAGCTAAACCAATAGTATACTTTAATTATCAACCAGGGGACATACAAACTTCAGAGGTGCTACCACTGTATGTGCTCTATATGATAATCTTCGTCGTGTTTAGGGTGTTGGTATATATCTTAAATGTTTATCTAATCAAGGAAGAAAGTGAGCTAAAAAGATTGTGAATGTATGAATGACAAATTCTGTTTGACGGACAATCCACTCAAGCGGACGCAAGATGGATCTCCCTAGCTCAATGTGAGTCTAGAAAAAATAGAACATAATACAAATGGATTTCCTAGATCTACTCAAGGATCAAGTACTAGATGTCTTACCTTTTACTTCACAATCATTTCTCTTGAATGTTGCTCCACGTCCAGTGGTCGTTAGATATCAGCTACAAGACCTGTTAAGACATAAAGAACAACACAACATGAGTAAAGAGCATCTATACAATAAGAGATCTAAGTAAACAGTTAAGTAGGTAAACTACTCAATATCATCACACATTAACAATATTGATGGAAAGCATTTGTATTATTGTAAATAGGGAAATACATAGCAGAGACATAGAACTACAACCAAAGCTTAACGCTGCAGCCCTTCTCCATCCAAGCCATTTTCCATATCCTCCTAAGGAAGTATGAGTCTCCCAATAGATGAGCAGAGATCTATCAAGGATGATTTCACTAGCATGTAGACACTATAGACTTCCTCCCTTTGGAGAGGGGTAGAACTTCACTTATATAGGACTAAGTGGATAGGATAGGTTGAGATATGGTAGGAGAGTGATAGGGGATCCTTCCAATAGGTCAGGAAGTTAAGGCAAGCTCCCCCAACAGGTCAAGGATAGGGATTCAAGTCAGCAACCTTTGAGAATGAGCTCGAAGAAGCTATTTTTTCCATTTAACTGACTTCGTCGCACCCCGTAATGGAGCAAGGTGCGACGTCGTAGGTTGCATGAGTGCAACCTGCAACGATCTCTCAAAACCTAGTAGAAGCACAATGATGTCCTTTCTAGGTAAGTGACTTAGTCAATGGGACTTCAGGGATGTATACACTGAATCTAATGGTGGTAATATTTTAGGTGTAACAGAATGACCCCCAAAGCATGAAGCTGTTTAAAGATTGGACAGGTGAAATGCTTTGATAGAAGGAATGGAAATGGACTTGTCGGACGAAGGACGCTGCTGCAGTACAACTGACTCTGAGTACAAAATCTCAAATGACTCACAACATGGCTGCCAACCAACACAATGCAGATCCATGGTAGTAATGACCAACTGAACACAATCATGGCTACTAGACACAAGCGTAGATCCATGATGAGATGATAACACAGCCACGACCAATACAAAAGTGGATCCGTGTAATATGACTGAATACAAACTCCATCGCAACCTGGGTAAAACATGACTCCCGAGGGTCTTCAAGCCGAACCCACAACGATACGAATCTATCCATGTGATTACAAAGGTCTTGACATCAAACATGCCGTAGAAACCACTTGATTACCAGTCATTGATGTAAACCGTTAACAAGCGCGAGGGAGATCACCATTAATGTCAATGATTCCCAAGGTATCACAGTACATATCATCAAGTGTGAATAAGTGAGTTGAAGTCAAACACAAGATGAAATCTTTCAATCAAGAGTCAATGATGTAAACTCATGTTGAAAGCGAGGTAACCTGCCATTGAGGCATGCAAGGCCAAGGTACTTGGTTGGTTTCTAGATTCAATCCTCGGATGATGAGCTGAAGTCAACAAGGATGAATCCGTCGAAGTAGGGCCATGATGAATCCCCCATCAATCGACATGAAACACGACAAAAGATGTGTAGAGTGGATTGGATGGTATAGTAACATGCAAGACTGACTCAAAGTAAACCGACATGGTGACGGGTGTATTGACTACAGATGATAAATGGTAGATGTATTCTTGAACATGGGCATGGCATGACTTGGTAGTATTGACATGATGAGCACAACACTAACTCCTAATGCAACAGATGAGGGAAGCTTTCTTTGAATGACTCAAAGGAGTAACAAGACCTAGGAAGTAGGTAAGACTTGATGACAAATGGATGACCCAAGTATAGTATGCAAATGCAGATGAGTGCCATGTTCAAGAATGACTACGTACTACCACTGACAAAGTATGTAACACAAAATCCTTCCTTTTTTCCCCATCATGAATGATGAGTGCCTCACGTGTTTTTTACAAGCTTGATGAGGGTAACCAGATGCTCGGTATAGCTCATCTCATAGATGAGTCCAATACCAAATGTTTTACGAACCTAGGAAAGGAGGGGTTCATCCCAAAATGCGCCCTTCGATGTTTGAATTTTAACGAGTCCAAAGAAAGAAAACTCGGTGTCATTTCATGTTTAGAGAGTCTGAAAAAGAACTAAAGAAGACTCCAAAAGGTCCTTTTTCGTAAAGTTAGTCTCTTCACCCGGAAAAGGGTAAAACAACGCAGGAGAGGACTCTTCCAGTCATGATTGGTTGGAGTATACCTTTTTCGTAAATAGTGCCCCTTTGGTCCAAAAAAGGGGTAAACTATCACCGTTCAAATTCTTTTACAAGCATGAACGCAACAAATTCGCTTGGCAATCTTTTTGTATTTCGAGAGCTTGAAAAGAGCTTAAAGACAAACTCCAGGGGGTTCCTTTTCTGTAAATAGTCTAGCGAGGTCGGATAAAGTGATAAACCTATACTCGTTAGACACACATTTTTACTCAACTTTTTAACAAGCACGCTAATGGTATCAAAATCACTCAGAATCTTTTTCATATTTGAACCAGAGCACGAAAAGTAAAAAGTAAGCTCAAACCACTTTTCATGTTTTAACCAAAGCATGAAAAAGTGAAAAGTAAGCTCAAATACTATCTTACTATTTTTAACGAGCTCAAAGATAGGTTGGAAGAATGCTCATCATGTCTGCTTCATTTTTTAACGAGCTTGTAACAAAAAATGAACTATGCTCGGGGTAATTTTCATGGTTTAATGAGCTCAAAACCTAAAAAGTAAAGTATGTTCGAAAATGTTCCCAATGGTGAACTTTTTCCCAACATGGCATCCAGAGGTTGGTTTGTGCCCCCAGCATGATTGCTAGAAGTAAGTGACTTAGCTCCAACATAATTTGGAGAGGCAATTGAGTTGACTTCAATGTAACTTCCAGAGGTTGAAGACATGCCCCCAAGCTTCATTTCATTTGCCAAATGCATAAGCGGGTGAAAAAAAGGTTCAGGTACTAAGTCTACGAGGAGACTCGACTCAAAGGGAAAGGATACGTTTCATTTTTTAACGAGCTTGACACAGGAATAGAACTTTGCTCAGTGAAGGTGGTCTCATTTTTATGCAAGCTTGAAACCAAAGGCAAACTATGCTTGGGAGTCTATTCCATTTTTTAACGAGCTTGGAATCAAAGACTAATCTGTTCTCAAAATACTAGTTTCATTTTTTAATGCGCTTGAAGCCAAAGGTAAACTCTACTCAGGGTTAAGTCCCATTGATGGGTTCCTTCCCAATATGATTCCCATAGGTTGGTAAATGCCCCCAGCATGATTGCTAGTGGCTTAACATGGTGGTGTTTCCACAACATGATTGTTGACGGTATGACATGTGGTATGCCCCTCAAGCTTCATTTCGTTGGAAACTCCTACAGATATTTGAAAAGGAATACTCGAAGGAAGATGAGATTCTGTTAGACCATTCCAATCAAAGGAAATGACCTCAGTACTTGGGGGGGTCTTGTAGGAATGGACAGGGTCTCCCCTTTCCTAGGACATTCTAAACTGACTAGGAAAACATCAGTGGTTTCCAATTCACTCTCACTTGGAAGATAAGAATGAGACGAAGATTGTGTCATGGGGACTTCTTTAGTCTGGACTTTCTCCAATGAAAGAGCGAGATCGAGTGGAGATGGCATCAACTCGATCACTTCACTCTCAGAAGGAAGAGTGGGATCAATTACAGATGAAACTGAATTGATCACTTGGTCAACTAGTGGGAAGTCGAGGGAAAACTTACTATCGCTTGTTGGAAGCACCTATTGAGGACTAGTAATATCTTCCAACCACCGTGAAGCTTCATCCATGCTTGGACAAAGAAAAGTACGATGCATACCCTTGCATATCAAATAGGGATACAGGACTTTACCCTTCCAACCCTTCACCAACCGGTCACTAGTCGAGGGAGTGTCATCAACATGATGGTCAGAGGTTGATGATAAAAGTGGTTTGGGGTTTTTAGACCACACTTTTGACACACGGGAAATATCAGGACAATTCTTGAGAAGGTGATCACCCTTGCAAAGTTTGCAAGGGAACTTGGGCTTCTGAGGTGTTCTCATAGAATGAGTGCCACCATAGGCAGATGGTTGATGTTTGGTCTCTTTCGTATCCTTCTTCTTCTTAATCTTCCTTTTCTTCTTCTTCTTCTTCTCCTCCTTCTTACTAATGTCAAATTTTTCAGTAGGAGAAGAGGAAGAGACAGAAGCCGATTCAAATTTCGACGAAGAAGGAGAAGGGTCACCATGAGATTGATGCTCATGTGGTGAAGGACCTAGGTTTGACACAATTTGTGCACTTGGTGTAATTGGATTGGAGAATAACCACACTGGTAATCCTATCATCAATCCAGGAAGACTCAATGTAGCCATAATGGGAGGACCAATAGTTCCACAAGGGGGAATAACAAATGGCATACCTGGGAAAGGGGCCTCTTGGTTGGTAGTCCCGGAAGAGTCTTCCATATCTAAACTTCCTAAGAGTCTCTAAAGTACCACACAAATCAAACACTACTCAAGTCTAAAAGCAACAAGCAAACTGTGTGAATAGGAGTGGATGAAAAGTCAGGATCCTCACAGGATTATCAAGGCTTCACAACTCACTATGTACTGCAGGGTCCAACAATATGATGCGACAAGGAGGATTAGGACCGTACCCTTGCCTGCATACCCGATTACCTAGACGGTACGTGCGTAGTAGCTCCCCGAGTGGTGTTCTCATTGTATTGCTCTGCCAAGACCGCCAAAAGGTTGACTCAGTTGGTTTCAGGAATCCTAAGGGTGTCTCCCGATATACGCAAGGTACGTGGGAGCTCAAATCCGTAGTGGTGTTGTCTAATGTACAATCGTTCGGCAAGAAACCTTCCGATATACTACCGAGTACATGATACACCCTTTGATATACCCCAAGTACTCAAGGTGACTTGGTGGGTACGTGAAGGAGCTCGATATAACGATAAGTACATGGAAGACTACAATACCCCCGGGATACAGTGCTAGAAAATAACGACAACTGCCACGCTTAAAGACGCCGAAACACGTCTCTATCTTACACACAGTTACTAAAGGATTTTAACCTAATCTAGCGTTAATTTTATCTTGTATCGTTAGGTGGATGCATGAGGTGAGTACATAAATGTAAACATAATGCAATCCTCAACTACATGATAATGCCCATTTTCTTTTCATTTTCAATGAAAACTACTTAAGGTAAGGAGAGATCTTTTTCTTTCAAACCAAAAATACTTTAGTAGCGAAAAGAAGAATTCCTTCCTAGAGTGCAATAACTCTAACTTTCTACAATAATAAGCCAAAATGCGCAAAGAGAATGAAAGATGCGACGAATCTTAACAATGTATAAGACAAAATGATGAAGCACTTTCAATTTTCAAATGCATGTACCAAAAATGGAATTTGATAACCAAATGCTTTTCATATCTATATACAGAAAGTGAGAGAATATCTATAACACTCTAATCATTCAGAAATTCCGAAAGAAAAATGGCAAGCACCCAAACAACTCAACGGCACTCAAGAAAGGCTCAAAATCTACCATATGCAATAATTATAACTCATTTCCTATCTTTTTACACTTGAAAAAGACACATCTAAGCTAGGGAAAGAAGGATTCCACAAACGTTTCCAATCAAATGCAAGACAAAGATAAGCACTTAATAATCATGTCTAACTCAAATGTACACAAAACTGAAACGAACCTTTCTTCTTCTTATGAGTGTGAGACCAAAAATTTCAAATTATCAAATTAGAGCAAGAAAAATACTTATGTTTTCCAATTTCATGCATATAGAAAAAGAGTGACAAAATCAAGATTCTCTTTGAACTAAAGTGGAGACAAAGAATCAATCTTTTGTTGATGTATATGTAACTTCAGAATGTATTTCATATATATTTATTGTACCCTTATTAGAGATGTGTTATTCCTCTATAAGGAAGTGTCGTCATGTGGATTGACAAGTGTCGCAAGTGTGTGTACTTGCCGATGGGTTATTAGACCACCATGTGTGGAGTCGACCCTGAAATATATATTATATTGTGGATGTACCTAGCTAGACAAGTCGGCCCCATAAGGTCACTGGGAAAACAGGTTAGTATAAATAGAGATCATGAGATCTCTATTTAGATCATTCAGAAAGTCATATCTCTCTCACTCAGAAAGTGGCACACTAGTGAGGAGGAGGATCATCTACTTCTAGGAGACTATCTCAAGTGTATTTTGGTTGTACTTTGGTTGAGCCATTGCTCTCTCTATCTCTAAGGAAGTTGTGGGGTTTTTCACCTTAGGGTTTTCCCCACGGAAACTCTGTGTCTCTTGTCTCTCATGCTTTTGATTCTTGTGATGCTTATTGTGATTGTTATGCATTGATATATTGTATATGTTATTCTCTCAGTGAAGATCCTAGAGATTTGGATCGAGATTTTTGGCTGGGTAGATCTCCGGGAAACTCAAACCCTAATTCAGGGCTCTCCCTAGTGAACCCAGGAGGACAAAAAGGCAAATCTGAAGGGTAAAGCTTTGCTGATCTCAAATTCTGAATACACTAGGCTGATCAGCTCATCAAGGCACATCTTTCTATCCTTTCAGAAAATTGAAATTCACATTTTGAATTTTTAGGTTTTTTCTGACAAACCCTAATCCGGGACCAGATCCAATTTTCAGCATTTCAAGTGGTAAGACCTAAATCTTTTATATTTCCATTTGAAGTACTCTTTAAGATGTCTCACCACACCAAGCTTGAGGATAAGCTTGAAGGAGGTGATAACTTCTGAGCATGGAAGTATAGGATTGGGTTAATCCTGGAAGAGAATGAGTTGGACTCATATGTAAAAGAAGACATCCCTATCCCAGAGGATGAAGAGGCTAAGGTATTGCATAAGAAAAAATTGGTCAAGGCAAAGAAAATCATTGTTGATTCTATCAAAGACCATATCATACCCCATGTGTCTTCTCTAAAGACACCCAAGGAGATGTTTGACTCTTTGACCAAGCTATTTGAAGGGAAGAACATAAATCGGAAGATGACCCTGCGGAACCAATTGAAAGGAGTAAAGTTTCAGAATAGAGAAACCATTCAATCTTATTTTTCAAGGGTCTCCCAGATCAAGGAACAACTAGAAGCAGTGGATGACCACACTAAATGGCCTACCTAGGTCATGGGATTCCTTTATTCAAGGAATTTGTGCAAGGAAGAAGTTGATCTCCTTCAACAGATTGCAGGAAGAATGCTCTCAAGAAAAAGCTAGGCTTGTGGCCCGAGAAGAAAAGATGGGAAATGGTGAAGTGGTGATGACCACACTAAATGGCCTACCTAGGTCATGGGATTCCTTTATTCAAGGAATTTGTGCAAGGAAGAAGTTGATCTCCTTCAACAGATTGCAGGAAGAATGCTCTCAAGAAAAAGCTAGGCTTGTGGCCCGAGAAGAAAAGATGGGAAATGAAGATCAAGCTCTCACAGCACATGCTAGGAAAGGCAAGTCCAAGAAGGAATCATCTCATAATAGGAGATTCTCACACCACCATTATCATAATGACAAGAAAGATCTCAAGATGCTTCAATTGCAATGAGAAGGGACACTTTGCTTCAGATTGTCCCAAGAAGAAGAAAGACAACAACAACAACTTCAATAAGAAGAAGAAGAATAACAAAAGAAGATATCATGCTCATGCTGCCGAAGATGATGAACCCCCAAAGAAGAAGGCTAGGGAAGAAAGTGATAGTGATGATGACTCATCAAGTGAAGAAGAATATGTTCTAATTTCTGCTCTCACAGGTACTATCTCCCATGGTTGTAATGATTGGTTGGTTGACAGTGGGGCTTCCAAACACATGACTGGGTTTAAGGAATCTTTTGTGAATCTATCTGAACATGAATCACCCCATAAGGTGAAACTTGGGGATGATTATGAATACTCAATCAAAGGAAGTGGTGAATCCTCCTACAACCTAGATTCTAGAAAATCTTTGAAGATGAAAGAAGTCCTTTATGTACCTGGGCTCAAGAAGAACTTACTCTCCATCTCTGCATTTGATGCAAAAGGTATGAGGGTTGCATTTGTGGATGGCCAAGTCCTAATGTGGCCAAAGGGAAAGAACATAGATGATGCAGTAGTGATTGGAGAGCAAGAGGGAGGTCTGTATAAATTGAAGGGACAACCTAAACATGCCATGGTACATGAATCCATGGAGACAAGTGAACTTTGGCATAAAAGACTTTCTCATATGCACTATAGGGCACTTCCAATTGCAAGCAAGTTTGTAGAGGGTCTTCCTGAAATCAAGACCAAACATGAAGGTGTTTGCAAAGGATGTACAAAAGGTAAGAACATTACGAAGGCTTTCCCAGGTAGTGAAAGCAAGGCAAAAGACATCCTGTAAATCATCCACTCAGATGTATGTGGTCCTATGTCATCCAGTTCTCTGAGTGGGTATGTTTACTATGTCTCATTTATTGTTGACTTCTCTAGGAATACTTAGGTATACTTCTTGAAGAACAAAGATGAGGTGTTTGATAAGTTCAAGGAATTCAAAACCTTGATGGAGAATCAAACTAACAAGAAAATCAAAACATTAAGATCCGACAATGGTGGAGAATTCACCTCAGGTGACTTCAAGAAGCTTTGCAGTGATTCAGGGATTAAGAGGGAGTTGACTGCTCCTTATAATCCTCAACAGAATGGAGTTGCAGAAAGGAAGAACAGAACAATCATGGAAGTAGCAAGGGAAATGCTGCATGACGAGGATCTACCTATGCATCTATGGGCAGAAGCATCTAGAATAGCTGTATATGTGCAGAATAGAACACCCCACAAGATATTGGACAACAAGACACCAGAAGATGTATTTTCTGGTAAGAAACCTGAAGTCAGCCATCTCAGAATATTTGGTTGTTCAGTATACACTCATGTCCCAAAGGAAAAGAGGACCAAACTAGATCCTTCAGGAAAGAAGTGTATCTTTGTGGGTTACAGTGAAAGCTCAAAGGATTACAAAATATACTTTCCAGGGTTCAAGAAGATTTATGTCAGCAGGGATGTAACATTTGATGAAAACTCGGCATTCATCAAATCTAGGAAGGCACCTATCGAAGTTTATGAAGAACCCAAGGAAACTAGATTTCAAGACACTACCATGACTGAAGCAGTTCCAGAAGTTGTTCGTGAGTTTGAAGATCTGCAAGAACCTGTAGATCCACCCCGTGAGGATAACTCTCACAAAAGGAAACCTGCATGGGCTAGAGAGCTCATTCAAGATGCAGAAAGATTTGGCATTCCAGAAGAAAAACACAGAGCAAAGAAGATAACCAGATCACATACCAGCTATGTTGCTTTACTCTATGACATTATGAACAAAGAGCCTTCCAGTTATGAAGAAGCAGCGGAAAAGAAAGAATGGAAGGATGCCATGGTTGAGGAATACCAATCAATAATGAAGAATGATGTTTGGGATGTTGTCCCAAGACCTAAAGAGAAGTCTGTTGTGACTTCCAAATGGATCTACAAAATCAAGCATGCTGCAGATGGTAGTGTAGAAAAATACAAAGCAAGATTCGTAGCTCGTGGCTTCTCTCAGAAAGAGGGAATAGATTATGAAGAAAATTTTGCACCTGTAGCCAGGTATACTTCCATCAGAACAGTACTTGCCCTGGCTGCAGCAATGAAATGGAAAATACACCAGATGGATGTCAAGACTGCTTTCTTGAATGGTGTAGTTGAAGAGGAAGTATATGTGGAGAAGCCACTCGGTTTCGAAATACATGACAGGGAGTCATATGTGTGCAGATTGAAGAAAGCCTTGTATGGCTTGAAGCAAGCTCCCAGAACTTGGTATGGTAGGATGGACAGTTTTCTATCTAGTTTGGGCTTTACCAAGAGTAAAGCGGATTCCAACCTATACTACAAGGTTGAGGAAGGGAATCCTGTGATTCTACTCCTGTATGTGGATGACTTATTTGTAACAGGAGATGACAGATTGATTGCAGATACTAAGAGAAATCTTGTTGCCGAGTTCGATATGAAATATTTGGGAATGATGCATTATTTCCTAGGTATGGAGGTGTGGAAGAGTGCAGGTGGGATCTTCCTTGGTCAAGGGAAGTACACAATAGATATCCTGAAGAGATTCGGGATGATGGATTGCAAGGCCATGGCCACACCTGAGGCATCGAATCTGAAGCTTCTTTGTGATGCTTCATCTGAGCCGGTTGATGTCTCTATGTATCGTCAGATGATTGGGTCCTTGATGTACCTGACGAACACGAGACCAGATATTTGCTTTGTGGTGAACACATTGAGTCAGTTCCTGACAGATCCGAGGAGTGTTCATCTGGTTGCTGTAAAGCATGTTCTAAGGTACCTGAAGGGTACAGTGGATTATAGGCTCAAGTATGATGCGAATCAAAAGTTTAACCTGCAGGGTTATGTTGATTCAGATTGGGCTGGCAGTGCTGCAGATAGGAAGAGCACATCTGGGTGCTGCTTCATTATGGGATCAGGTGTGATCTCTTGGTTTAGCAGGAAGCAGTCCTGCGTACCACTGAGTACAGCTGAGGCAGAGTATGTTGCAACCTGTTCAGCTAGTTGTGAGGCAGTATGGCTACAGAAGCTACTGTCTGAGTTATTTGATCTCCCGTTGGATGCTACTGGTATCTTCTGTGATAACCAGAGTTGTGTGAAGCTGTCCGAGAACCCAGTGTTTCATGACAGGTCGAAACACATAGAGATCAAATATCACTATATCAGGGATATGGTGCAGAGAGGAGCTATGAAGCTCCTGTATGTTGCGACGGATGAGCAGATTGCAGATGTGCTGATGAAGCCACTAGCCAGGGTGAAGTTCGAGTACTTCAGGGAGAGGCTTGGTGTTCTTTAGATTTATGACACTTCGAGGAAGAAGTGATGGACACATTTGCTGAAGCCATTCCAAGCATGTTGGAAGGAGGATCCTTCACATGGCTATGGATGTAAGCCCTGGATGATGAGCATCAGGATGATGTTCTGGTTTCTACTTTGTATGATCAGTTGGATCATTTATATGTATATGTATGTACGCATCATGTTGGATGCTAGATATGATCAGTTGGATCATTTATATGTAAGTACGCATCATGTTGGATGCTGGATATGATTGGTTGGATCATGTGTATGTATTTTGTATATGCATCATGTTGGATGCTTGGACCATGTATCTGTATATGTATCAGGTGGATACATTGTATGATCAGGTAGATCATGTATGTTGATATGTATCATGTATTTATATTTGTATCAGGTGGATACACTGTGTGATCAGGTGGATCATGTATGATGATATGTATCAGGTAGATACTTGGTATGCATTAGGTAGATGCATTGTATGATCAGGATGATCATGGATGACGAGCTTCAGGATGTTGCTCCAGATGACATGCAGCAGGATGTTGCAGTGATGATGATCAAGATGATGTATGGTGAGTATCAGGTTGATACTCTGTGGCCGTGGAACAGGTTGTGCAGATAAGCATGTAATTTGTGCCCTGGGAGATTTGCAGATAGTCTTTCGAGGTTTTGCCTATGGCATGTAATTTGTACCCTGGGATATCTGGTAAATGCTCTTTCAAGGTTTTGCTTGGGAGGACATATAATTTGTGCCCTGGGAGAACTGCAAATATTCTTTCGAGGTTTTTCCTATGGCATGTAATTTGTGCCCTGGGATATCTGGCAGATGCTCTTTCGAGGTTTTGTCCTATGGCATGTAATTTGTGCCCTGGGAGATCCGATAGGTTGAGCCGTGTGCTTGTAATCAGTCCTGGGATGCTCTTTCAAGGTTTTGCCATGACCACATGTAATTTGTTCCCTGGGAGATCTGATAGGTTGAGCCTTGTGCTCGTAATCAGTCCTGGGATGCTCTTTCGAGGTTTTGTGGTGACCACATGTAATTTGTGCCCTGGGAGATCTGATAGGTTGAGCCTTGTGCTCGTAATCAGTCCTGGGATTCTCTTTCGAGGTTTTGTGGTGGGGTCACATGTAATAAGTCCTGGAGATCTGGACAGGATGAAAAAGGCCTCAGATGCTCTTTAGGGTTCTTGCTTGTCAAGAGACTCTTTTAAGGTTTTGTGACGCACGTAATAAGTCCTGAGATTTCCACAGTATGGCCAGTGATGATGAAGACCTGCAGGTAGTGGGCCTACATCTAGTATGAAAAAGGACTGGCTCTGTAGAACTTCTTATGATGAGTAGAGTCAGAGATTGGTTGAGATAGCAGCAGCAGTGACGATGATGATGACGATGATCCTGAGAAGAAGACTTGTCTAGCAGATCTATGTCGAGAAATACCTTCCTAGTTAAGAAGGAGTGTTGATGTATATGTAACTTCATAATGTATTTCATCTATGTATTTCATATATATTTATTGTACCCTTATTAGAGATGTGTTATTCCTCTATAAGGAAGTGTCGTCATGTGGATTGACAAGTGTCGCAAGTGTGTGTACTTGCCGATGGGTTTTTAGACCACCATGTGTGGGGTCGGCCCTGAAATATATATTATATTGTGGATGTACCTAGCTAGACAAGTCGGCCCCATAAGGTCACTGGGAAAACAGGTTAGTATAAATAGAGATCAGGAGATCTCTATTTAGATCATTCGAAAAGTCATATCTCTCTCACTTAGAAAGTGGCACACTAGTGAGGAGGAGGATCATCTACTTCTAGGAGACTATCTCAAGTGTATTTTGGTTGAGCCATTTCTCTCTCTATCTCTGAGGAAGTTGTGGGGTTTTTCACCTTAGGGTTTTCCCCACGGAAACTTTGTGTCTCTTGTCTCTCATGCTTTTGATTCTTGTGATGCTTGTGATGCTTATTGTGATTGTTATGCATTGATATACTGTATATGTTATTCTCTCAGTGAAGATCCTAGAGTATTGTGAATTAATGCTCAAAATTTAACATCTTTTCTAACAATCATTAGATAGCTTAGCATGTAAAGGAAACAAGATGCATAACCCAAAAAAAGAGGCTCAAAAAGACATGGGTATCCCACACTCTTCAAGTCTTTAAAACAAGCCAATCACACTAAACCAAAAATGATCTCAAAACCTTGAGATGGGTCAAAACGACTAAAGAATGAACGATTCATGGACCCCCCTTGGCCATGAGGGGGAATTTTTTTTTCAAAAATAGAACCGATTTCGCTTTAAAATGTAAGCAAAACACTAATTTTGACTCAAGGGGCCAAACATGAATCCAAATCTCAAAAGACCCAGAAACCAATACAAACAAGCCAAACAAAACGCTGCTGGACAAAAAGGTCTCTGCCTGGAAGGTATAGTGTAGAGGAGTCTGCACACAAACCAAAACTCAAATCAGAAAGGGAGAAGGGGTGCCTGTATGGAAAAAAATGGCAGATTGGCGCACTCTATGCTTGTACATAGTGCGACGTCGCAGTTCACCAATGTGGGAAGTGCGACGACGTTGCAGTAGACCAAAGGAAGAGATGTGACGACATACTAACAGGCAAAGAACAGAGATCAAAAACACAAAATGTCACTCTAGGTACACTGACTAGGTGCGATAGGCGAGAGCTGAGTTCAAAAATGAACCAATTCTCCAACTAGTGAGCATAAAAGGGTCTACAAATGAGATGTGCAAACTCAAAGGAAGCTAATCAGACTCTTCAAAGTGAAGATCTGATGGTGAAATCCACTTCAAGAAGAAAATGACAAAATAGAATGGCTTGTGACAAGTAATCAATTGAAAAGTAAATTTCATATTGACAACTACAGAACAAGATGTATTCCCCAATATGGTCGCAAGATTTGTTTGACGAACAATCCACTCGAGTGGATGCGAGTCGGATCTCCCTAGCTCAATGTGAGTCTAGAAAAGATAGAACAGACTACAAATGGATTTCCTAGATCTACTTAAGGATCAAGTACTAGATGTCTTACCTTTTACTTCGCAATCCTTTCTCCTGAATGTTGCTCCACATCCAGCGGTCGCCAGATCTCAGCTGCAAGACCTATTAAGACACAAATAACAACACAACACAAGTAAAGAGCATCTATACAATAAGAGATCTAAGTAAACAGTTAAGCAGGGAAACTACTCAATATCATCACACATTAACAATATTGGTGGAAATCATTTGTATTACTGTAGATAGGGAAATACATAGTAGAGACATAGAACTACAACCAAAGCTTAACGCTGCAGCCCTTCTCCATCCAAGCCATTTTCCATATCCTCCAAAGGAAGTATGAGTCTCCCAATAGATGAGCAGAGATCTATCAAGGATGATTTCACCAGCATGTAGACACTATAGACTTCCTCCCTTTGGAGAGGGGTATAATTTCACTTATTTAGGACTAAGTGGATAGGATAGGTTGAAATATGGTAGAAGAGAGATAGGGGATCCTTCCAAGAGGTTAGGAACAGAAGGCCGGCTCCCCCAACAGGTTAGGGATAGGGATCGAAGTCAGCAACCTTCGAGAATGAGCTCGAAGAAGCTATTTTTTCCATTTAACTGACTTCGTCGCACCCTGTAATGGAGCAAGGTGCGACGTCGCGGGTTGCAGGAGTGCAACCTGCGACGATCTCTCAAAACCTAGCAGAAGCACAATTATGTCCTTTCCAGGTAATTGACTTAGTCAATGGGACTTCAAGGATGTATACACTGAATCTAATGGTGGTAAGATTTTAGGTGTAACAAATTCCTATGCTAAGAAGTCAAATGCTGAAAACTGTAAATCTATACTAAGAATTGAAAATGCTGAGAACTGTGAAAATGTGGAAAACTATAAATCTATACTAAGAATTGAAGTGTTGAAAGCTTGATAAACTTAGTTTAGAAAAATGATGAAAGCTGGGATTTTAATCTAAGAAGTGAATACTGAAAATAAAGTGCGGAATATTAAAAGCCTAAATTAAAAACTTAAATACTGAAAACCAAATCCAGAACGTAAATATCCAATGCTGAGAAGTAACCAATCCTATCTATTAGAATTAAACACTCAAAGTGATGATCATTGATTAAACCAAAGAACTGAAAGTAATTAACCTCTATGATCTATTCTGATAAGGGAAATATGCATGAACTCCTAGATCTGAATCATTGTTTTAGAACTAATACAAGAATGCATGAAAACAGATGTCAAAATATGCTTCCTCGGAATGCAACTACAGGTCTACGGAAAGAGTTTTTCCAAACTACGGAATGCACTGTAATCAACTACAGAAATTATGTTGAATCAAACGATTGCTTTAATACCGAAATAAAACCATGGCATTCAAATGCCATCAAAATACTTTCATATACGATAGGAATTAAATCAATGCACAGCACATGTGGAAAATACCTGAAAACAGAGTAAAACTCCTGACTTACGTGTTGGAGGGGCCCTCCCCAACCCGTACTCAGGAGCATGGAAAACTTATAAATGCGGGCTTGAAAGTAACATCAGTCTTCTTATTAAAATAGTAATTCATGGTTCAAGAAAAGTCGTTAACACCGTCTTCGCAGTACAAAAATGCATAAACGATTGATTCTACAAAATAGCAACAGGACCCCCTCGCTACCCAAGAGGTCCATATATATATGCCTCTAATTCTAACCTAGTCTACGATCATAAATGTCGATCCTCTTAATCAGGGCTTCTGCTAGAACTTAGGGAGATATGAGCACTGAGCCCCTCTGTTATTTGCAGTCCTCGAGCCTTGACTACCTCGTAGATACCTCAAGACTTTCACGCCATGTTTATGCCTGCTCATTACCAAGGTTAGCATGTGGAAAACGCTTTTAACATAAAAAGAATAATCTCTAAACATCCTTATTAAATAATCAAAGTAAATACATTTCCTCACAAAATAAGTGTATTTCCTTCACCATATCTTGTGCTTTACTGTGGCAGGGATGCTATAGGATACCTATAATTTGGGTTCATCATACACCACACATGATTATCCAAGGTTAGGATTTTGTTTAGGTAAATATATTGTTGTTTGATTTGTTTATATTCAAAGAAATAATTTTTGGCATATTTAATTCGGTGTGACTGTCTTCATCTTCAACACTAACGTGCTCTCTTTACTACAACATCGCAGGTCTTGTAACAAAAGGTTATTATGGATGTAAATGTTGTGGACCTTTTATGAAGGCTAGGTGGTCCAAAGGCCTACGAAAGTCAGTGTACGACTTCTCTAGGTTATTCCTCCCAGAAAACCACTCTTATGAGAAGAGAAAGAATTGATTTCAATGGTAAACGAGATAGAACTCAAAGGCCTGAAATAATGACACTGGATTACTGGATTAGGGAATATGAAGGAGAGAAGGAGAAGGAATACACATTGATTTTCAATTCAAATGTGCAACCTGTGATCAATGATCCTAAATGCTTCAACACCTATGTTAAGAAAATTCCCAAAGGGATGAAAAGGAAATCAATATTTTATGAGCTCCCATATTGTGAGCATCTTAAGATTTCCCATTTACTAGATCCCATGCATATATTCAAAAAGGTTTCATGTTCTTTGCGGTGTCACATATCATCCAAAAAAAGTGACAAGTTGGCTATCAGGAAAGATCTTATTTCTTCAAATACTAAAAAGAAGCATTGGCCAAGACAAGAAAATAGAGGAGAGGCTAGCCCCTCTTTTTCATTTAAAAAAGGCGATGTCCCTTGGATTTTGAAGAAATATGATCTTAATTTGGAAAAGGAAGTTATATTGGGTGTGAAGGTGCCTTATTTTTATGGTCTACTCTACGACGCTACTTCACTGCAGAAGAAAATTTTCCAGGTTTGAAATCACATGACCATCTCAACCTTCTAAGGGTACGTATAATGTCAAAAACATGTTTTTACTTTTTATTTATATCTTTTACCACACGAGTTAAAATGCAATTAATTTTTTGTGTTTACTTTGTAGTGTCATTATCTGTTGTTCATGTGTGGGTGTGTGAACCACGACCTTCCCAATGACCTACGATGTGTCGTATCTAAACTATTTATATTTGTACGGTGGATAACATCAAAGGATATTTACATCGCTAGAATTCCATAGTGGCATCAAGAGATAGTTGAGATTGTTTGTATGTTTGAGAAGGAATCGTCGTCGAGTTTCATGGACTTGCAGGTTCATCTTCTAATTCACCTAGACAATGAGGTTGAATTATTCAGGGTGGTCTCATGTCACTGGATTTTCTTCTTCAAGAGGTTCATGAAAAAAATGAAGGGATTTGTTCGACAAAGGGAAAAACCAGAGGGGTCTATGTCAGAGGGGTACATAGTATATGAGTCGTTCTATTATGCCAGTGAGTACATCAAGCAAAGCGACCACACACCAGGAGCAGTGATTTGGGATGATAAACGTGAAGAGGACAAAAGGGAAGGGGAGATACTGGAAACGAACGTAAAAAGGCACATGATAAAGAGTAAGTCACTTATCTTTCGATCTTTAAATTTCCACATCGTAACTATTCACAACCAACTTCAAAATCTATATTTGATCTCATACGTATTGAATGTGGTTTTGTATCCATGAATACAACAATGGATTCATAAATTGATGCAATCAATAAATTCATTCTTTACAACACAAAGGAAACACAGACGTGGGTCACATTATATGAAGAGAAGAGGAGGATATGGGACATTGACAGAAAATAATTTGGGTGGTTGCACGATAGAAGCATGAATATGCCAGATCATTTAAAAGAAAATATTCCAATGATATGTCCAAATAGTTGGGTTTTAGACCAAGTCAAAGATAAATATGGTTCATCCGGATGTTACCCTCCTAAAGAAGAGTATGTGCTAAACATTGGGATCGAGTGCAACAACTCGGTAATAAAATATTTATTTACATTTCTAACTTTATAATGCAACTTTGAATTATAACTTCTATGTTTAATACATTAATGCTTGGGTTATTAGACATATGACACCATCATTTTTTAAATTTTCTTATAGGTGCATTCATTCCCATCTATGTGGGATTATGGACATCATTTTCGCACCAAGGATGTTGATGATGGACGTCTTACACAAGACTGTGGAGTGGAAGTCGAGTTCGGCCAATCTAGTTGTGCTTGCCACCACGATCGAAACCTAATAGGAGGGATGTTGGGTTATATCGAAAAGATACAAGAGAACATTCAACTGGACTTCTCATCTTTCCAGTGTGTTATTTTTAGGTGCAGGTGGTGGGACACATTTGACAGGAATAATGTAAAGGAAGATCGTGATAGTGGGTTGATATGTATCAACTCTAGAAAGATGTGGGATGAAAGTAACCAGCCTTATGTTTTCCCAAAACACTTCAACCAAGTGCTATTTTAATCGTATGTGTTGGATAAATATTGGTGGTTCAGATTAAGACATGACCCTAGATCTAAACATGTTTTTGAGAACAACAGTGCTATCGTGTCAATCGACGAAGATAATGAGGGTGATGGCAACAGAGAGTGATATGTACATATTTTATTTCATCATTTACAGATTGAGATATGATCATTTTGTTATTCTTATCTTTGATTGTCTAATTATATTGTTTATTTTTCATGTTATGATGGTGGAAATGGAAAGTTGATTACTAGATACAATGTTTAAACAATTTGAGTTGGTTAACAACCAATTTGATGTGAATTAATATGTTTCATGTCTATCAAGTAATTTGTGATTGTATTTCATTCTCCATAGTTAGAGATGATATTTGTAGCTTTCCATTTAGTTCATAATTGTAGTGTGGGTTTTATCAGTTAATTTATTGTATTGTTACAATTGGATCAAACTCAACGAATTAGAGTACGAATTATCATTGATGTTAATCATATTTATTGTTTTTTGTAATTTCATCTACTCTCATTTCAATAACAAGGTCAATTTAATGATTATATTATACTTAAACACTTATATTTTATTTTAGATACTTAGACACTTATATTTTGTTTTAGATACTTAGACACGTATTTAGAATATGCATAACAAAACAATATTTTTTTTAAATCCTATTTTTGGATTTTGGAATATGCATATTCACATCTATATGTATTTCAAGTTTCTATATGGTACGTTCATGCTTATTTTTGGTTTTATGTTAATGCTTAAGCGGTAGAAGTCAAACGGTTTGAACGCACCGCACAATTTTTTTTATTTTTTTTAAATGACAATTTCAAGCTCAATTTTAAAAAATAAATTGCTAAAAAAACTAATTATGAAGTAAGAATCATTTTACTTGTTGAACGGCTCGCCGGGGAGGCATATTGGCAATGTATGGAAACTTTGAATTTTTTCCACTGTTTGGAAAAATTCAAACTACAGTCAACAACCAATAGCAGTGAGAAATTTGTCCATGTGGACCACAGATGTGAGGGAATCTACATGGGTGAAATGCAGCACTGGTGTAGATGGGCTCAAACACACTAAAGAGGTAAAAATGAGTTAGTCGGTGCATTTTTTTTATTAAATCATGTTCCAGTGCACTCGACAACTGGGCACACCGGGGCGCTCAATGGTCATGCGTACCGATACAAGCGGGTGTTAATATAAAATAATAATTAAAAAAAAAAAAAAAATAATATTGTTTTTAACAAAATAGTTTCCAGTGCATTTGGTTTCTTCAGACGCACCGAGGCGTGTCATTTCAGTTAGTGCACCGGTATTAGTTTTTAAAAGGTTGCTCATTTATAAAATTATAATTTTTTATTTTTAATAAAAAATGCCAATGTGTTTTTCTATACAACACGCACTAGGGCGTTTAACAACTAATGCACCATTTATATGCTTTATGTAAAATTTTGCTATTTTTTTTTAATATATTTCGGTGTGTTAGTGATGATGAGATGCATTGGGGCAGTTAGTGTTACTTAACACATCGATATGAGGTTTTTATCTAAAATTTAACGTGTTTTTTAATTAAATTAAGAAAAAAATTATTAACATATTATACAGTGCGTTTGTTTCTACTACACGCATTGGAGCGTTTTGGTGTTCGGGAACGCACCGCTCTGGTTATTGCAAATTATTTTGTTTTGAAAATGATGTTTTCCCATCACGGTGTGACATGCTAGGAAATAGACCGGTGCGCGTTGCTAGATAATGCACCGGTGTGCTTAATTTACTAAACGCAACGAAATAAAAACTTCTGCTAAAACCTCTAGCCGCTCACCTCCGCTAGTGACCTCCGCTATACATGTATATTTGGGCTCTTTTGGGAGGAGCATACACTAAAACCTCCACTAAAGGGCATTTTACTCATAGTGTATAATCATGGGGTTACATAAATTCCTGTAGATGTAACCTAATAGTAATAGAGATATTGTACAGTACAGTGCTACGCACAGGAGTGTGCAAGGGTTTGGATGAACCCTGTATGAGAAAAAAATATAATCAAACAAAAAAAGAGAAGCAATCTTCTTTATTCCTTCCTCAATATATGTCAATCACCAAAACTACAGAGAAGACGAGGCCACTAATGTAATTTTGCAGGCCATAAATACATTGAATATAGAATACACATTCTTACAAAGAGTTAAAACATGAGTATTCTAAATTCGAAATTACAAATAATATATAAACTTACAAGGAACAACCAACATAAACAATGCAAACACAGTATTATCATTGAATTCCATATGTATATTTAAGGACCCAAAATTTTGGATAGAATTATAATAAAATAGCCATTGTAGGGTTCAACGAAGGCATTGTACATAAACCACTCATTATAAAGGAACTAGTACATTTGATACAATAGAGAGTGATAGTCTAAACAAATGATATGGCAGAGAAACAAAATTAAGATAACTATCTTACAAAAAAGGTCCAATGTTTATATTGAAATAATCTTGTAACAATTTGTAATTTCAACCCCTCTTTGGAGAAGTGTTTTATAAGGAAACCCTACTAGATTTGAAACCGAATCAAAGGAAATCCAGTGCAATAGAACCGCGCCACCTTGAATGGCCAAATATAAAATAATAGTTCAAAGTATGGGTAGCCTGACTTTGTGTCAGAGTCAAAGGAGAACACAAGTTTATACATACTTATGCAGATTCCCAAGAAGTAGAAAAGGTAAGAATATTCAAATTCCCAAATGATATTAAACATGGCAAACAACAATTTAACCCAGTTAGCATTGTAAAAATTTGTTGGCTCGCCAAATTGAAACTCTTTGCATCCTCCAAATCCACTTTTGACCTCCTCATTTGACCTCTATATCTTATAAATCCATCTATATTTTCATATATTCACCTAATTACCCAGCAAGTATAGTCAGGTATAATTATTTACCTAAACTCTTGGATTTCCTTTAATTTAATGATTAAATGTAATTCTTGGAAGATCGTGACTAATTATATTAGATTCTGTAGCATGTTTTGATTTCAGCAGCAGATTGAATATCATGGAAGACTTCCTATGCTCCAGGTTCTGCCAGCTTGCTCAAGCAAAACCGAATTTATCCAGCTCTCATCGATGATTCACATATACACATTAATGGGCTCTTCATCTCTAGGAACTACGTGCCATAGAGATGAAGATCTGTTATTAGATAATGAATTCAGAATGTCTTTTGAGCATGAAGGAGTTAATCATTAATTGAAGGAATCGTTCTACGTTCAGCCAACGGATGTACTCTTAATTAGAAGATAGGCTTTGTTACTACAAAATCAGGATTATTTATCCTAGCTTTCGAGCTATTAAAACCATGGATCGAATTATAATAGAGAATGGATGACTATTTGAAGAATTACGTTGCTCCAGTGCTAGTTTTATGAATTAAATAGAGGTTGATTGATATGATGTTGTTTTATTACTTTTAGCAATGACATATATGATTCTGTAGATTGTAATTTAATTTGTTTTCTGTCTCTCGTGTTTTCTTCATTTTATTATATGTCTGCAGCTTAGAGTTTTATTCTGCAGGTCGCTTAAGGAATTGTGGTCTTGTTGGAAAGGATCCACCAGGAAGACCATAAACCCTTCCCCTGTAACTTTAATTCATGTATAGAATAGATAATGTAACTAGTTACTTTGTGTTTTTATTAGAAGTAAGAATTGTGTTTAGTAAGATTGCCAAGTAGCTGTAGAAAACAAATTGTATATGCTTGGAATCTATTTCTCATTATTTTATTGTTGTTGAAGAATTGTGCACAGTGTTTGATGATGTAGAAACGCGCTCGGATGTTTGGGTAGATTTATTTGAAGCATTGTTTTGAATTCCTAGTGTCATAGATTTGGACTGTATTTATTTTACTGTAGCTTTAGATTCTAGTATTCTTTTTGCTTTAGATTCTAGCTTTAGATTCATGCATTTCTTTCTGCAAATTTGAGTTTATGAATGGGATAGATTTAGTTGTATTCTTCTTCAATTTTAGGGTCTGCAGATCTCCTTTGTTTGATCATAGTTTAGACTCTAGGTTAATTCGAGTGTTTCTTTCAGTAATTTTTTAATATAGCCTTAGACTTAGTGATAAGTATCCCTTGCAAATTTCATTTATTTTACGGTAGTTTTAAATGCAAGTTTAATTTTGAATAGTTTCAATTATAAGTAGTAATTCATTTTAAGATTGAATTGAACAGTGAGCTCTATGCTGATATAAAACTTATCAAACTCATGATAAAGAAATATATTAATTTGACAAAAGCATTAAGGCATTTAATGAGAAATCAATTTCTAGTTCACTTTTTGTCACATGTTCTGTTTTCTGTGTCATTATATAGTTTTTTGCTTTCTGTGTCATTATATAGTTTTCTACTTACTTAATTTAGTTTCTGAGTATGAGTGATTTTTATTAGTTATTTTCATTTGCAAGGATATGCTTTAGAGGTAGGATTGTATTGAAGTCAGTTTGAACATTATTTCATTTTTGCAGTTACATTAGAGCTTGAAATTTGAATGCTTTGTAGATCTTAGATGTGAGAGTATTTTAGTCAGCATTAGGATCTTAAATTTGAATAGAGTTGATGATCAATAGATTAAGAATCTTAGTATTAATCATTTCAAATATTTTCTAGATTAGGTTAGATTAGGTTAGGCTAAGCTCTAATCTTGCACATATAGTGCTTGTGCCTCAAAGGTTACCTCCCTGGGTTGACATTTTATGAAGGCTATTTGTAGTGATATATTTAGCTCAACATTTTGGCGCCGTTGCCGAGGAGGTGCTAAAGGGGTTGGAGTCTAGGTAGATAGGATGATTTTTCATTACACAACAAGGGGGAGGGGAGAACGGTAAGACGACAGGTAAGAACCTGCGCATCCACTATAGTGGGGTGCCCCAAATCCTTGTTGTTCCTTTTCCGCACAAGTTTGTATGCTTCCCTTTCTGAAAATATAGATAGTGTACTCTCACATAGTTTAATTTCATGCATATATGCTTTTATTTTGGTAGTTTATTTTCCTGTAGTTACTTTTGATGCAAGTGTGTTTTTCTTTTCACAGTGTGCAAGAGTACTTTTTCTTCATCAAAAGTAAGATTTCTTTCAAGTAGGAATGTTTTTTTTAGTTTATGGTTTCATAGTGAAGAGTCGGATTGTTTTCATTTCAATATTGGTTTTGATTGCATAAAATATTAGGCTAGTTGCACCCACAACACTTAACTTAGTTTCTTTGCTTTCAAGTTATTTACATTTTTGTAATGCATGCATTTGATTTTTTGCATAAATAGTTTTTCTGCAAATAGTTTAATTTTAGCTTTAAAATTCGAAATTTAAAATCATTTGGGTGTTGTAAGAAACTTGTTACTGACCCATCTGTGAAGCAGGACATTTGAACCAGTACAATTTTAAGGATGCTCAAAAATTTGTTGAGTAGAGAAGGGCTTATTACCACAAGGAAGTTCTTCAATCCTTGTTGCAGTATCAGGTCCATATCTGAAGAAGAATTTATCTTCCAAGGTGGGAAGAAAATCAATAAGTATCCTCAGCGTGAAGATCTAGGTCTATTCATTTATCCTTCCTCATTCGATGAAGGAGACCAAGAATCATGGATAGTAGCTGAGGAAGAACAACAATTAGAACCTGAAATTACAGAATTTCTTGCTTTCCTGGTACCAGAGGTAGAATATCATCTTGGCTTAGAAATAAAGGATACTAAAGGAGGAAGCCAAGCAAATCAAGAATCTATTAAGTCATGGCCTAAATCAGTTTTCCAACTCCATCCTGTTACTTTTCAACAACTTTTGAAATGCAGATTATATGAGAAGTTGGTTCTTCATATCTGAGTATTTGTTCATATACATTATGTGAACAAGAATGTTTTAGAAATCCTGATTCGTAGGTGGTTACACTACAAGTATGCATATACTTGAAATAATCTTTTTACTTCCAGTAGAATAGGGTAGTATAGGAAAAAAGAAAAAGAAAAAGAGATAGGAATAAAAGTAAAGAGAAAAATAAGATTTACTGTGAAAACTAGTTTGTCTGGCACAATCTAGCAAGGGTCTAGTTAGAAAACCAGGTGATTGGATGACTAGAATCCATAATAAAGTCTGTTGGTGATGTCTACTTTATTTCTGCAAACTCATTTTAGTTTTTTGCTCAGCTGGATGATGGGAGATTTTATTAAGGCTCTCCTTCCAGCAAGTTTCAACCCATCGACTTCAAAACATTTTATGGGTTTGAAACTCAAGACATTAGTGGGTACCCTAGAGCCTGCATGCCCTAATGGCAGGTATCCTTGTCATCTGTTAAGGAAATACATTAATGTTTCTTGGAAAAGGAATTTTATAGTTCATTCGACTTCAACAAATCTATTCATGACTGTTAGGATGTACCAAGTGCCGTGATTTCCATTAACATTAAGGGTGGAATATCTCGCATTGGTTAACAACTATCCTCATTGGTTGGTAATCCACTGATTTCTACCTATGTTCGACACCAACAAAATTTATTCACATAGGTAGACTTGCACAAATATAAGGACGTGGATGAAGACCTTGCAGTTCATTACTCAGTAATCATGGACAGTTCCAATAGTTTGCAACTTTCACTTTGAAGAAGGGAAGTCTATTCCTCTGTTTTCTATAGCAGTCCAGTATCATTCAGCACATACATTTGACAACCTATCAGAAGTATCACTCTCAGTCTTGCAACAGCACAATATTTTGTGCAAGTTAAAACATAAAATCTTATTATGTTACAGAAATCCCATTCTGTCACAGTAATTACAGTATGCAGCAAAAATTTTGGCAGCCGAGGTATTTTGAAGAACTTGGTCTTATAAGGTAAATCTTATATGAGGTAACGATTCTTTATTTGAATATATTTATTTCATTAAATCTAAGGAAATTTCATTATGAGTTATACTTACAATACTTGCTTAGCCTATTTCTTTCTACCCTTTGAATGCCATCATATAGTTTATACCCTTCTTACCATACTTTTGTTTGTCATCATCATTCTGTAACCCCCTATAAATTATAGGTAGATCTTCATCTCTATGGCACGTAGTGCCTAGAGATGAAGATCTTATTCACCTTAGAAGAGTATGATGATGTTTATCTTCTATCCATTCATAATTCGATTTCCTCTTTGCGTTTCTGTGCACAATAAGCCATCATCCTCACAAACGTTTATGCACCATGCATTTGAATGATAGTGAAGTACGACTCAGGATTATCACTTACCACTACATTCAAAGCATTAGAAGCCTCGAGAAAATCTATTGAGATTTATCACACGCTTACCTAGTAATCTTCGTCATTCTCCCAGTGCCTATTTTCATCCTCTGTCCTCTATCCAATTATCAGTCTGAGCATAGTGTCAAACAAATTATGGGAAGAAAGGGGGTTGAACGTCATGAGCCAATTTCTATCTCCGTGTTAGAAGGCCTTCCCGAGTTCAATGCATGTAAAGAGAGGTTTGAAGGCACATATTGGTATAAGTTCTTTCAGAAATTTCAAGGGTATGATGATGAAATCACACTATATTTCGCACAGGGATTTGATAGGAAAATAGTGCACATTGGCAATTTCATCATGGCAGTGTCTGAGAAAAAATTTTCTCATGCCTCTGGCTTACCTTATCGAGGGGAACGATGGTTTAAAAATAAACCTATAGAACGCACAGTATGTACCAGGTTTTTGAAGGAGGAGCATCAGTTTGCAAGTTGGAAAAAGGGTTTCCCTCGTGACTGGATGAAGGATGAATGGTGCAATGTGCTTTATGTGTTGCAGAAATACTTAACTTGCGAAGGGAGCAATGTAACCACTCTGAATTAGCATGTCCTCCTGCTCTTTCATTTTGAAGCCGAATTGGAAATAAATTTCCCATATTTCTTATGCAAAATTCTAGCTAAGATGTCAAGACGGGTTCAAAAGCATTATGGGAATCCTTATAACAGTCTCTTGTGAAAATCCTCACAGCAGATCTAAGAGATTATGTGTACCTCACAAGAGTAATTATGATTAAGCACAAAAATAGAAGAAGAGTGAACAATACAGTATAATGAGAAACAGAATAATACGGTATAGTAGAACTCAGATAGAAGCAATAATACTTCACACACACTAATTAATTAATCACAGCATGGACAAATAAATAGTACAATGGTAGAGAGTATTCGAATGCCTAAGGTGGCAATTCGAATTAGCCTCTCAGAGTGATCATAAGATCAATAGAGTGTCATCGGAGCACAACTAGGTGTCCTCACGATCATCGGAGCACAACTGGAATTCTCCATCATCATCAGTGGAGTCATCAATGCTCAAGTAACTGTAAACCATCAGTCAAACTAACTCTGGTAGGTGTAACTCAGTATAACTGAGTGTAACTCAGTGTAACTGACTGTAACTGAGTTTAAACTGAAGACAACCGGACTGGTAGGTGAAGAAGGGCAAGTTGCTTCCTAAAATCAAGGAAGAAGGGCGCATTAAGCAACTGGAGGGCTAAAACTGAATAGTGAGAAGCTCCTGGGGGCTGGCTAACTGAGGGCTAGGTGCTGGACTGATGACTGGGATGCATGCAAACCCTAGAATGCATGCAAACCCTAAAAGTGCATGCATGACTGAAAATGTAAATGATCAAAATACTGGTGGGACTAGGATGGAGTATAGGAATATCCTAACATCTCTACCATCACGGTTTGATCAAAATTCTCATTGAGGATGAATTGTGTATTCTTAAGGATACCTGGGAAAATTTTGTGAACAGATTTCGGGGTCTCCTTTCATCTAAAATCCCTCCTTCTCCACACATTCAAGTTTCTCTTCAAGCTGAAGGTTGTGAATTAGAACCCGTTCCTACCCAAGATCCAAAACCGCCTCTGATTAATCTTCTTGCCACAATCTTATAGAAAGTAAAGAAGCAACGAAGTTTACCTAAAAATCCAGTTGTTGCTCAACCATCAGATCGTCGTGTCATAAGGAGTATGAGTGTTAAACCATCTAGCGCTGCACTCTCATCGACCTTAATTAATTTGGAAGAATCCCCTGAGTCATACCCGAAACCCTTTAAGAAAAAGAGGAAGATCTCCTCGGAACCCTCTCCTGTGCTCGAGCATGATTTTCCTCACAATGATTTCCCTAAATTCGATTTTCCTTCATTAAATCTTCCTAATAATGGCCCTCTTGAATTTGAATATACTAAGTCTGCTCATGATCCATTGTCTTCTAATTTTGGCCATGTCAAATATGACCCTGAATTATTTGATCCTCAACAATTTGATTATGGCATTCCTGAAGATGACCTGCCCAATACTGAAATCCAGGAAAAGAATAGGGAAATAGAGCAGCTAAAGATATCGCTGGAAGAGTGTAATGTTCTTGAGCGGCACATTAAGGCTGAGAATGAACAACTGAAGGTGACCAACATAAAATATGTGGAATCCATTGACGAATTGAGGACATGTGGTCTTCAGCTTGCAGAGAAATATGAGAAATTGACCACCAAGCGTCAGAAGACAATTGATGTAAATAAACACCTTGCAAAGGTAGGAAGGACTTGGAAAATAGAGGTCTGAAAACATCTTGCTCACATCAGCATGTTAAAGAAGAAACTCAAATCCAAGAGAAATCAAGCCAGTGAGAAACTGAATATCACTTCCAAAACATCATAAGTTTTGTCAAGCCCATTTTTGCAATTTTGAAGCTTCTAACCGGTAAGTTTGCATGGGGACATGAAAATACATAGGTGTGGGAGAGAGTGCTGGCTCGCCAGAGAATAGGCTAGTGAAAAATTGAATATCATTGTCACTGCATCCTAAATTTTTATCAGAAGGATTGAAAATTGGTTTTGAAATTTTTTTAAGCTTCTAAAAAGGGTATGTTTGCATGAGGACATGCAAATACACAGGCATGGGAGAGTGTTGGCTCGCCAAATTGACACTCTTTGCATCCTCCAAATCCACTTTTGACCTCCTCATTTGACCTCTATATCTTATAAATCCATCTATATTTTCATATATTCACCTAATTACCCAGCAAGTATAGTCAGGTATAATTATTTACCAAAACTCTTGGATTTCCTTTAATTTAATGATTAAATGTAATTCTTGGAAGATCGTGACTAATTATATTAGATTCTGCCGCATGTTTTGATTTCAGCAGCAGATTGAATATCACGGAATACTTCCTATGCTCCAGGTTATGCCAGCTTGCTCAAGAAAAACCGAATTTATCCAGCTCTCATTGATGATTCACATATACACATTAATGAGCTCTTCATCTCTAGGCACTACGTGCCGTAGAGCTGAAGATCTATTATTAGATAATGAATTCAGAACGTATTTTGAGCATGAAGGAGTTAATCATTAATTGAAGGAATCTTTCTACCTTCTGCCAACGGATGTACTCTTAATTAGAAGATAGGCTTTGTTACTATAAAATCGAGTTAGTTATCCTAGCTTCCGAGCTATTAAAACCATGGATCGAATTATAATAGAGAATGGATGACTATTTGAAGAATTGTGCTACTCCAGTGCTGGTTTTATGAATTAAACATAGGTTGATTGATATGATGTTGTTTTATTACTTTTAGCAATGATATATATGATTCTATAGATTGTAATTTAATTTGTTTTCTGTCTCTCGTGTTTTCTTCATTTTATTATATGTCTGCAACTTAGAGTTTTATTCTGCAGGTCGCTTAAGGACTTGTGGTCTTGTTGGCAAGGATCCACCAAGAAGACCATAAGCCCTTCCCCTGTAACTTTAATTCATGTATAGAATAGATAATGTAACTAGTTATTTTGTGTTTTTATTAGAAGTAAGAATTGTGTTTAGTAAGATTGTCAAGTAGCTGTAGAAAAAAAATTGTATATGCTTGGAATCTATTTCTCATTATTTTATTGTTGTTGAAGAATTGTGCACAGTGTTTGATGATGTAGAAACGAGATTGGATGTTTGAGTAGATTTATTTGAAACATTGTTTTGAATTCCTAGTGTCATAGATTTGGACTGTATTTATTTTACTGTAGCTTTAGAGTCTAGTATTCTTTCTGCTTTAGATTCATGCATTTCTTTCTGCAAATTTGAGTTTATGAATGGGATAGATTTAGTTGTATTCTTCTTCAATTTTAGGGTCTGCAGATCTCCTTTGTTTTATCATAGTTTAGACTCTAGGTTAATTCGAGTGTTTCTTTTAGTTATTTTTTAATATAGCCTTAGACTTAGTGATAAGTATCCCTTGCAAATTTCATTTATTTTAATGTAGTTTTAAATGCAAGTTTAATTTTGAATAGTTTCAATTATAAGTAGTAATTCATTTTAAGATTGAATTGAACAGTGAGCTCTATGCTGATATAAAACTTATCAAACTCATGATAAAGAAATCTATTTATTTGACAAAAGCATTAAGGCATTTAATGAGAATTCAATTTCTAGTTCACTTTCTGTCACATGTTCTATTTTCTGCGTTATTATATAGTTTTATGCTTTCTATGTCATTATATAGTTTTTTGCTTAATTAATTTAATTTCTAAGTATGAGTGATTTTTATTAGTTATTTTCATTTGCAAGGATATGCTTTAGAGGTAGGATTGTATTGAAGTCAGTTTGAACATTATTTCATTTTTGCAGTTACATTAGAGCTTGAAATTTGAATGCTTTGTAGATCTTAGATGTGAGAGTATTTTAGTTAGCATTAGGATCTTAAATTTGAATAGAGTTGATGATCAATAGATTAAGAATCTTAGTATTAAGCATTCCAAATAGTTTCTAGATTAGATTAGATCAGGTTAGGCTGAGCTCTGATCCTGCACATATAGTGCTTGTGCCTCAAAGGTTACCTCCCTGGGTTGACATTTTATGAAGGCTATTTGTAGTGATATATTTAGCTTAACAAAATTGTCTAAAAAATAAGAGTATTAGAGAGACATAAGGAGGAGGTTAGAATTTCTAACTCACATGTGGAAAAACTTAACATTCATAATATACTTTATATACTTTTGTGACAATGCAAAACTTTCCCTCACTTGCACATTGCACCAGTAATAAAATTAGGGTATGTGTGCACATGAACGCCAAACATAAAAGATGAAGAAATATTATATCTACAAAGAAACGTAGAGATGAGATATTACCTGTGAAATAATTTACTAAATAATAAACCATGTTCAATGGCAATGGAGCTCGAGCCCTTAGTCCAAACTGAAGTTTAGCCATAACTCACTGAAGAAGAGGCAATTCAACAGGAGATGGCATTACTACATATTACAGGAGCATAGTAGATAGGGTTTTTTTAGAGTGGAGTATGAGGTATCATTCTTTGAAGAAAGATGAATGGTCGAAGCTAGAAGATTCACAACCCTCCGCTCCCACACAGTGAATGCCAATAAAAAAAGATGAAAAAAATATTTATTGTAACCATTAAACCGAGGTCAGGTAACTCAAAACCATCAACCATTTAATAAGTAGTACGATTGACAGTGTACATGGCTCATGATAATGGACACGTGGAAAATAATTTGCTATGTCAAATTTTTTGAGTAGTCCATGTGGAAAGCAACCCACATGTGAACTAAATGTGTGGTTAATGCCACTAAATTTGCAATCTGTATCCATTATCCACATATTCATAATGTTCACATTCAACATTTGAACCTATGGAAATCGCGTGAACGAACTTGGTTTTTCATACGAAAAGAAAAAGTAACTTGCTATTCCAAGTAAGAATCAAAGTTACCATAAAGAACCCGACTGGGACTGAGAACTCTAGAAGATATCAGACTAATCAGGACTGATCCTACCTTAAAAAAAAGACAGAGCCTCACCCGTGTCTTGAAAACAAAACATAAACACCGATACGTTGACACTATTATACTTTGCAACATGACATTTATGCCGTCATTCCCCAGACAGGTCAGACCTGGAAAAAAAAAACTGTTACAACAACAAATGTATAACCCTGAAATTTGAGGAGGAAGGAAAAATACAAAAGAATAAGGGTCTATCCAGACGTAATCGATGCTAATGTAACTTGATAGATCCAGATTCTGTGACAAAAAATTCAATCGATTTTTCAAAAAATAGGATAGTTGATTCATTTCTTTGATAATATGTCTGCTTCCTGGTTGTATCGTTTAACAATATGCAAAATAGAAATGTTTGGAAAGCTGGCCAGGAGCTCCCTCACCCTATCACACTAGTATGACAACAGATCCACCTATAAATTTGAAATATTCCTACTCCAATCTATAATATTTTTTTAGTCTCCATATAACCATTCCAAATTTAATGATTTAATTTTAACAAAACTAAGAATGCCCCATAAGGCCATTAATTTTGCTCTGTTATTGGAATATTGACTGCATCCCATACACAAGGAGAATATGCTCATTTCATCAATTTGTTTAAGCATTCTTTCCCCACTGCTAACCTTCGTAGCTGCACCATCAAAGAAACCAAATATTGTGTTCTGTGGAAAAACAGGTTCATTATAAATCTTCAAACACCAGTGAAGCCTCTGTCTGTAGTATTCTCTAAACATTCCAATGCTTTTTTATGATATAATCCTTTGCTTGATCTTCTTTTCCTCAAAAATCGACTCGTTCCTTGCTTTCCAAATGTGCCAGCAAATGTTGAAATGCAAGGATCTGTAGTTTGGAGCATTATTATACCAGAAGGTCCAACTAACAGAAAAATCCTCCAAAGTCCATTGAGTAGGAATCCTTAAGTAGTTGGTGATGTCCTCCCAAACCAATCAGGTAACTGGGAAATCGATGAACAAATGTTGCATTGTCTCAATATCGTTTTTACAGAGAACGCATAAGCTAGGTCCACGAAATCCCCTTTTAAATAAGTTTTCCCAAGTAAGAATCCTCTTTTCCAAACAACGCCATGCAAAACATCGAATCTTGAGAGGAAATGAGAGTTTCCACATAGGTTTGGACCACCATGGAATATAGTAATTGGAATGAAAAGCTGCAATAAAATCATACCTGCACTTAACAGATAGCGGTCCATTCAATTTATTTGGAGTCAAGACAAGAGAATTTGTCTTGTCACGAAGATGAATACCTAGGTGGTTAAGTTGAGTGATATAGGAATACCACTCCACAGCAATAGCACCGTCTAAGCCAAGGTATCGTGCAGTGAACCAAGATGACGTCGATCCCACAGTTTTCCTAATTTGAGACATCCTAAAAATATCGATCTCCTGTAGATAAGAAAGAAGGTCTTCAGACAACTAATAAAATTCTTCACCACTAATGAAGGAGTATACTCCAAGGAAAATCAAGCGTATGTCACCAACGTTCCAAGCAAGACCAACCCATAGCCATTTCAGGACCTTCATTAAACCCTTCCAAATCGTAGAATCCTATGGCCATTTTAATGGAGCATCTCTGATTGAGTGTATAATAGGCATACCTTTAAGATACTTTCCAATGATAAGTTTTTTCCAGATACCTTCACCAAAAAGAGAACGATGAAGGCTCTTCAGTGTCAAGGCCTCACTAAACCACCATAAGTTCTATAATCCCTATCCACCTACATATTTGGGTCTCATTATTTTATCCCACTGTGAGAGATCAATATTTGAATGAGAATAATTTCCAGACCATAAAAAGTTGAATATTCCTTGCTAAGAAAATTCAGAATCGACTTTGGGATCTGCATCAAAGTCATCCAATAAACTGGTAGACTTTCCGAGACATACTTTTCCAAGATTAGACGGCCACCAAGCAATAGCCACTTGTAAATCCAGTTACTGATACGTTGATCCAACCTGTGAATAAGCCAGAACCAGTCCACATTCTTATAATTGTTAGGTTTTAAAGAAAAACCTAGGTATTTAAAACCGTCGGCTAAATCTACCACCTTATATGGAAGCCTCTGTAGGATGACAACCATAGAAATCTCCGGCACAACATTTTGAATGATTTTTTTTTTTGGCTGACCTCCATTCCAGAAGCATTACAGAAGGTTTGAATTATATTGAAGAAGACCTTCCATTCATCAAGTGTTCCATCCCCAAAGATAAAAATGTAATCGACAAATAGTAAGTGGGAAATATTAAGTGTTGAGGACACCTTCACTCCATTCAAATTTTGCTCAAGTTTGGTTGTTCCTACGATTATGTTGAGTCCCTCCATGACCAATTAAAATAGGAGAGGTGACAAAGGACAGCCTTGTCGTATCCCTATGGAACATTTTAAAAAATTAGTAGGACAACCATTTACTAGAACATAAAAATTAGCAGACTAAACACATGCCGTAATCCACTCAACCATAAGCATTGGAAATCCAACCTGAATGAGAATTAATCTTAAAAAAACCTAATCCACGCGGTCATATGATTTGACCAGGTCCAATTTAAGTATCCAATATTCAAGATGTTTGATTTTAATAGAATGGATACTGTCTTGTGCCACTCCAATGGCATCATTTATTTTTCTATTACTTAGAAACCTAAACTGTTCAGGGGACAGACAATCTACAAGCTTGGATTTGATACAGTTGGCAATAATTTTGGATATTATCTTATACAAAAGGTTACATAATTAAATTGGTTGAAATTCATCAAAGGATGATGGGTTTGAAGACTTAGGAATAAGGGCCAAAAAGGTGGCGTTTAGAGCAACAGAAACAACACCCTTTAGACGAGATTCTTCCACAACCTACAAAATTTCATTTCCCATTATGTAAAATAAAGCCGCATATATCTCTATTGTCCACCCATCCAGTACAGGGCTCTTGGACCTTGCAAATTCCTTAATGACACCCTCGACCTCTACCAATGTAATAGGTCCTCCCAAAAGAGAACCCTCCTCCTTGGAGAAGAACTGGGGAAAGAGTTGAGCTACTTTGAGTTGTGAAAAGGATATAAGTAGATTTTGGATATTTAAATAAAGTAGAGTAAAAGGTACAAGCCCCACTCTCAAGGTCTTGTTGTCAAAAATCCACATATCCATCACCTCCCTTCAATTCCCAAATACAGTTACTTAGTCTTCTCTAGTTTGCAAAAGCATGGAAGAACTTAGTGTTATTGTCACCAAATTTTATGCAAGTTTCCCGAATTTTTAGTCTCCACTCCTCTTCATTTAGTCTAAGAATATGAGCCTTCATAGACTCCTTGTCGGCAAGGAACGATTTATCCTCAACAGAAAGTATGCCAAAGGAATTCTATTCAAACAAAGACTTAATATCTTTTTCAATGGCCGCTAGCTCGGAATTCAAGGATAATTTCTTGATTTTTCCCCACAAATTCACGTCCCTTTTCAGTGCTTTAAGTTTAGCAACTTGTTGTTCAGGATTTATACCTTATAGTGAGGAGAGACACTACCAACTTGGGCGGGGTTGACAGGTAAATACATTCATTATATTGCATTTAGTTCCTACAAATGAAAGAGATCAAGATCTCGAAAGATGTACCTTTTATCAACAGCTGGTCTTAGCTTTCACTTGGTCTTCCACTTGATCTTCCGCTTGATGAACCTACAACAAAAAAGATACCTTCCTCAGTGTATCTTGACTGCAATAAATATGATGAATATTGAAAGCAATTAAACATCAACAACAATCAGATACTACACCAAATGAACATGCAATCCGATAGACATTCGATTTGGGACAGGAAGGGTATTTCCACCTTTTTATTGTCAAAGAAACATGAATCAATACAAATATACCTGACGTGTCAAGATGCTTCTGCAACCGAGTCCTAGGATCCTGCTCTTCACAATGACTTGGGAATTCCTCTAGCGTAACAATGCTTAAATCATTCTTTCTAGGTTCCTCTCTCATGGATCCTCCTTGTATTTATGGGACAAGGTAGGCAGTTGGAATCGAGAGGTGGTTGAATTGGGAGGTTGGGGAGGTTGCAGAACCAACTTCAACTAATCCCAATTCGTAATCTTAATATATTTTTTGATTTCATCTTAAGATGTGCGCAAGTTTCATACAACAAGAGTAGCGCATAGAGAGCAACTTTAATGCTGTGCAACAAGAGTTTGCAACTTTTTGGAAAGTGTGCGCTGGTTGTCCCTAAGGAAAGTAGCGCATCTTTTGAGGTGTGCACTGGTTTGCTAGAGTAAGAGTAGCACAAATGTGGTGAAATCAGGAGAAATAGTAAATTTATCAGCTATAAAGAGTAGTTCCAACCATAACTCATCTAAGTCAATCTAGCTCTTCAATCCATGGTGTCCTTTTGTGTGATCGACAGAGCAATGTGATCACGGACGGAGAAGTATATATTTGACCTATAACAGATGCCCCCTAATGTGTGAGGTCAGAGGGAAATGATGTCCGAAATACATTATAATTCCAAGGCAAAGGAGGAGCAAGAAACCGCAGAACCAAGTCACAAAAGTACCTGAAACAACGATCAAGGTCAGCGAGCAATTACAATCTTGACATCATATAGATGTGTAACATGATACAACATGATATCCGATACATAACTAGGAGATGTATATATAACATGTCCACTGAAATACAAGTGTGTATCCATGTCAAAAATGAGAGATCATAGCCATAACAACAAACTGGATCTATGTCTCATGAAGAGCCAAAATGAGTGAGGCTCAGTCTTGCGCAGCTTGGGTGATAACATAAATATGGTGATGCTATCATAGTCCCAAGGTCTTCATCCAAACAACCCAAGGTACTAACCCTAACCATGTGAATAAATGAGCTGATTCTATCCAACTCCTTGTTGGAATTTTGTTTCTGGTTGTTCTATCCGGACCTATTTATGTCTTTTGATACTTGTGTCCAGGCCTATGGTTGTTTTGGACTTTATTGGTCATATTTATGTATTTATGTCATGACACTATGATACTTTGCCTCTTGGAGGTTTGTTAGCTTTTGGTTATGCTGTTGGTGGATTGCTTGATGCATGGTGGCATCCTTTCAGATACTTGGTTGAATATTGGTATGGTTCCTGTAGGCAGTGATGATATTTGGGGCTCATGAGCTCGTTTGTTATATTCCACATGCCCGATGGTATGATGACCTGTTGTGATATTCCTATTTACTATTTCACGGTATTAATAGTAAGATAAATTTATGTGTGAAAAAATGAGCTGAAGTCAAACATGGGGGGTATCGTTTGATTACCGGTCATTGATGTATACCGTTAACAAATGTGAGGACTTCCATCGATAATGATAATGGGGTCTAAGGTACCTAGTACGTTCCAACAAGTGTGAATAAGTGAACTTGAAGTTGAACACTTGAGGAACCTGTCGAATAAGATACATTGATGTATTCTCAGTATTCAACAGTGAGGGAAACTACCACTGATGACTGTTGGGCCTTGGAATTATCCATTTTCCCATCATTTATCGACATACCTTTCATCCATTTTCTTACCATTATTTCTCATTTATCATTCCATTTTTCATCCATTTGTTGTAGCTGCGTGTTGAACAGCATGCTACTTCCATTGATCTTTTAAGTGGTTAATAGTGATTATTTTCTTTTATCTTTGATGAATTAAAGATTATTATGCATAATTTTACTAATGATGGTTTATGGAGTGATTTTCCATGTACAGGATGCTCATTGCCAGCTGTTACAGCCTTAACCAAAAACGCATGCCACATAAGAACACCTTGATTCACGTCTTGATTTGCGGGCATATGGAAATGAATCTAAAAACTCCGAGACATGGGTTTTGTGCGTAAAATACTCATTTACCTGACTTGCGAGGAAATCGCCAAACAAAGCTACGGTTTGCGATATGCAGGTGGTTCTTCGAGAGGGTATTTTCCAGATTTGGTGTTGCGGCCGGTTCCAGAGTTGCCAACAGTTACGGCCGTGTTCCAGCTGTTGCAGATCACAAGTTGGGGGCTCAGTTCTTCATCCATGAGATAATTTTATGTATAAATATGTAATCAAACTCATTGAGAAGGGAGGATAGATTGATAG
Source organism: Larix kaempferi (assembly GCA_027924585.1). Taxonomy (NCBI): domain Eukaryota; kingdom Viridiplantae; phylum Streptophyta; class Pinopsida; order Pinales; family Pinaceae; genus Larix; species Larix kaempferi. The sequence continues at coordinate 3,799,738 of BSBM01000592.1, read as the reverse complement.
GGGAAGCATGATAGATTAGGCAGGATAGGAGATGGATGATAGGAGATGTAAGATAGGAGAGAACACAATGTTATGATGTAGGATTTGGTCCAGATCTATTGTAATTCTTCCATTATGATAATTTATGCTGGCAGTTTCTTAATTCTGGAGTTGTAGAATTTAATTGTGGAGATCCAAATCTGCTCAGTGGAGGAAGGGCCCTCTTCCCTGAGCAGATGCTGGTAGTGTTAATTGTAAGTGTTTTATTTTGTAGATCTGTTAATTGTTAAATCATGCTTTCATTCATTAGATTTATCATAGTTGTTTTATTATTCAGTTCATGTTTTATTCATTTGATTTATCATAGTGTTCTTCTGTTAATTCATTTTGATAGATCGTTGGCCAACTTAGCATTGCTTTCAGGTTTATGTAATTAGATCTTATTTCATGATAATTTATTTTGTTAAAGTGTGATTAGATTTACAGTGTGATTTTATGAATAGGCTGAGGATTGATTTACTTTCAAGCATGTGTGATCTTGTCTACAAACAATCACGATTGCATACCAATAGATAACAATGCCAGGTAGAAATTGTACTCACATATATTTTGCACGATAGCTTTGAAATAAAAGAATTCCTCGGGTTGATAATTTATGTTTAGCACTCTGCATGTTAAAGTTTTAATTAACTGGCATATAGTGGGCACGACAATGACTGCAATCCCCAAGGTACTAACTGAAACTCTAAACTTCGTTCCCAGAGCATAATGAGTTGAAGCCGATGGGAAAAAGTCCACTGGAAGGGAGGCCTTAATGCATCCTCCATCATCCAACACGAGGAACACTCACAAGTATGAGCTGATGTGGAGTAGGACAAGTAACAAGATGAAACAAACTAACACCAGGATGGCCGACACATGAAGTCAAGGTAAACTGGAGAATGGACGACACAGGGTGTATCCTTGAACAGTGAGCCCGACACAAAGTGACTTAGGCAGTTTTTAACATGAGGGAGAAGTGATATAAGCCTGTAATGTAGGAGACATTAATAGACCCTCCATATGATTGGAATAATAACCAATCGGGGGAGTAACAACTCGGAGATCAGGTTCACTCTAAGGTCAAAAACTAAAACCCAACTGAAATGATAGACTCAAATAGGTGTTGTGTTCAAGGACATGACTGACTTAACTGCCTTTGAAACTGAAAAGATGTGATATACCCTTCTTATCCCTTATTCTTTTTAGTAAAAGAATGTCCTTCTTGTTGTTTTAATGAGTCCAAGAAAGAAAACTCAATAAGCCCAACCATGTAGAAAGTTTAACGAGCCCATGGGAGGAAGACTCAAGACCTTCTTCATTGTTTACAGAGTTCGTAGAAGAGATAGAAGAATACTCTATAATAATGATCTCTGGATATTAATATCGAGTCGAGATATGTTCTTGCTCGTCGGTGTTTTCAATTTTAAGGAGTCTGGAAAACTTTAAAAATAACTCCATACACCTACCCATGGATTTTAGTATCGAGCCCAGGTTGGTATATGCTCGCCGGTGTTTTCCTGTTTATAGAGTCTGAAAAACTTAAACAATCCTCTATATACCCTCTCGTGGATTTCACATCGAGCTTGAGTAGGTAAGTGCTCGCTTGGTGTTTTCATGTTTCGAGAGCCTCAAAACCCTAAAGAAGGCTCAAAAAGTCATTTTTTGTATAGTTAGTCTCCTCCCCCGAAAAAGTCTAAAACGATGAGAGAAGAACTCTTCTAGACATGGATGACTAGAGTATTCCTTTTTCGTAACTAATCCACAAAGTTCCAGAAAAGGGGTAAACTTATACCTAAGTGGATGTTGCTTCAAATCCTTTAACGAGTCTAAAATGACAACTATACTTGGCAATCTTGTCATATTTAAAGAGTCTAACAAGAGTGTGAAAGAAATCTATAAAGATATTTTTCATAAAGTTTTAACAAGCCCAAAAAAGTAAACTCGCGACCTCCTTACTATTTTTAATGAGCTCAAAAGGATAGATGGAAGAATGCTCGTAGCTTCCTTACTGTTTTTAACGAGTTCGAAGTGAATGTGGAAGAATGCTCGTAGGTGGATCAATGTCCAAATGAATGGCAGACTGCATTATAAACTCTAGGAAAACTTCATGAGGGGGAAGTGTATTATCCCAGATGGAACACATATCTAAACATTCAAATGGAGTCATCACCTGGTCAATTGTCGGGACCCAATCCTTAGAAGGTAAGCATGAATTTAGAGGCTTCTTCTCAGTAACAATTGGACTCAAGGAACAATATGCCACATAATTTGATTGTGACATGGTAGTGCCTACTGGCGAGGGATATACTTGGTCTGTAGTTGGGTAATAAGAGGGATCAACAACTGTAAGATGATCGATAGTGACAATGCTTTCATTGTGAGGAAAATGCATCACACGAAAGAGCGTAGACACCACAACCTGCATAGCATATACGTAATCACGCTCGAGGATCATATCAAAATCCATAGGGTCCTTTAAAACCATAAAATCAACTAAGACTATTTTTCGACCCAAAGTGACAGGTACTTGAGGGAGGAACCCCACCGGTTCACTAGGTTTTTTTATCGAAAGTCAACGGCCAATTAACAACTGGAACAAGGTTAGGAAAACCTAAATCTCTTCAAGCATAAGGGGATAAAATACTAATAGAGGATTCTTCATCTACAATACATCAATGAACCGCATGGTTTTCGATATCAACCTTTATCTGAAAAGGTGTAGCAGAAGGAAGGCGAGGCCCAGTTAGACTATTCCAATCAAAGGAAATGATCCCAGAGCTTGGTAGGGGTTCACTCGGCACAGATGAAGTGCCCCCCATTTCAGAAACATCTGAACTGGTAATGCAGAAGACTTCAGGGACAGGTGCATCAGTCTCTGAAGAACTGATGGGATCAGTCGAAGATTGCATCGATTCGATCACTTCACTTTCTGAAGGAAGAGTGGGGTTGACCAAAGATTGAATTGGTTCAACCACTTCATCAACCAAAGGTTGATCAGGTTGTGGGGACTCTATAGTAAATTCAGGAGCAGAGGATCCTTTAGACATGGACCACACTCTCCGCACCTCTGGAATAGCAGGGCACAGGTGAGTAAGGTGATCTCCCTTACAAAGTTTACAAGGGAACTTTGGCTTGTGTCCTATAAACCGAGACTCCTTTACAACAACAATACTCTCAGCATGACTAGCATTGGCTGGCAGCTTGCCCCCAGCATGACTTGTAGTGGCTGGTTGCTCAGAAGTAGAAGAATTTTGAACTACGGACCACACTCTTTGCAATTCTGAAAGTACAGGGCACAAATAGGTCAGGTGGTCTCCCTCGTAAAACTTACAAGGAAACTTAAGCTTCTATTTATTAGGTTTGTCGACAATGTCAACTTTTTCAGCATGACTTGCAGTGGTTGATTCGGTGTTTCCAGTATGACTCACAGTCACTGGTGACTTGTCATTAATATGACCAGCAGTGATCAATGATATGTCCTCAACATGAGCAACAGTGGTTGAAGACATGCTTTCAGTATGATTTGCAGTGACTGAAATTTTGCTCCCAGCATGACCTCCAGAGGTTGGGTAGGTGCCCCCAGCATGACTTCCAGAGGCTAGGTGGGTGCCCCCAGCATAACTTTCAAAGGCTGGGTGGGTGCCCCCAGCATGACTTCCAAAGGCTAGATGCATAAGTTCAGTATGATTTACAGTGACTGAGTGAGTTCCTCCAACATGACCTCCAGAGGTTGGGTGGGTGCCCCCATCATGACTTCCAGAGGCTAGGTGGGTGGGTTTAGTATGATTTATAGTGACTAAGTGAGTTCTTCCAACATGACCACTAAAGGTTGGGTAGGTGCCCCCAGCATGACCTCCAGAGGCTAGGTGGCTGCACCCTTGCTTTGGCATCTTCTTCCTATTCTTCCTCTGTCTATTCCTTTTAGACTGCTGGTTACTAGTATTACTACTTTCACCACATGAGGTATAAGGAGGAGAAGATGTTATTGGCGAAGCAGGCATAGGGTTTTGATGCTCTTGATGTGAGGTTCTTACTTGAGAAGCATCAGGAGCATGCAAGGCGTTCGGAGTGGAAAACAACCAAATCGGTAGCCCTATAGTGAATCCCGGAAGATTCAAGGTAGCCATAAAGGGAGTACCAATGTTCCCAATGAAATGAAAAGCACAAGGATCCCCTTGAACAGGGGTCCCTTGATTGGTGCTCATCGGGATGTTATCCATCGTTTCCGACTCAATGGGCCAAAAAAATATTGAAGGCCAACTAAAAACAAGCAGCACAAAGAGCACACCACTAAAAATGTCCTATAGTGATCAAAACCAGGCAAACAAGGAAAATACTCTCAAAAGCAATTCTAGGATGATGAGGGCCCAGAACAAACTAATAGAGTATCAATGGTCAGTTACGCGGCATCCAATGGAGGTCCTTTGGGTGCAAGCATTTGAATTACCAAACCGCCCTCCCAGGATTACTACCAAAGGGTTACCCTCCACGTCTGTCTAAGGTGGAGTGGGAATATCCTTCCACTCTACCTGTGTAGATCCCTAAAGGTTATGATACTAAGGCTACCACCAATACGAAATAACCTGGGGGGATAGTCGTCAGCCTAATTGAAATGCATGGGCAGGGTACCAAAGCCCGAAATCCAAAATCACTTTAAAAAGCACTAGTGGACCCCCGTACGTGAGTCAACTCTGGTTTATGGTTGATGGGAAAGTGAGGGGGTATCCTCAACAATTCCAATCGCCCACAACCTTGTGCTTAACTCTGGTTTGAGTAGAGCATCCCAGGACTATTTGATAGAGATGGATTTACCTAATAGATAGTCATACTATGATTGTTGAGTAATGAAGCCAGTTTTGGATAGTTTAAGGTGATTTAAATCTGAAACTCTACCCTAAGCTAATTGATGATGTGTATACCTAAAATGAAAAATGTTGCTAGTTAATTTTTTTAATATTTCTTTTAAGGGCTACTTCTTACTCAAGGATTGTAGTGCAGTGTGTGGAATAGTTTTGACAGGAAAGTAAAGTGCATGTAAAGTAATGCTTTCAAATTCACAAAAGACACTTTCTTTTCGTTTATATTCTTTCAAAAATCGAAAACTAGGCAATCCTAAATAAAATTCTTTTTGTATTTTCTTTTAAATTTCAAAGCAAACTATGCTACTTCAAAACAATGATAGATCTTACTACTAAGCTACTTAAAACACTTTTTGTCTTTCCTGATAATTGTAAAAGAAAAAGAACTTGTAAAAGAGCATGTAAGACCTAAATGTAAAATGTGAGTAAAACAAACATCTAAATGGCTCAAAGAAACAAATCACAAGACTTGAAGAAGACTCAACCTACCAAGTTGTTCCAAAAGAAACAAATTTGGGCTTGGAAACAAAGTGTAAAAGAAACAAGGGAAAAAGAGATGTTCGTAACGGAAAGGCAAACCCAAAAAGTTGCTCCTAAGCACCCAAAACCCTAATAAAACACTAAGCCGAGCAAAGGAGTAGGTGAGTGAACCAAAAAGCGACCCTACTAACACACGGGCTCAAAAGAAAGCTAAATAGAAAGCTTTGACTCACTTGGACTGAAATTGAAAAGACAATTAGAAAGTATCTAAACCAAGCAACCTTTCAAAAGCACCCTAAGGACTCAAACTTGGGGTCAAACTCTAACGGAAAGGATAAGACACAGTGAAAGTGTGCTATTGTTGCCACAAACAACAAATGTTAAGGACTCAAGTTTGTATGACTACAACAAGCAACTAGGGCAGAAGTGTGCAGCTATGTCTAAAAAAGAGTAGTGCACAAACTTCAAAAAGGGCTAGAAAACAGTGAAGATACTTTAAACAAGTACTCAAGCAAGCAAAGACAAATTAAAGGACTTAAGAGAGGTAAGTAAGACTCAAAAGAGACATAGAAGTCTCAAGGGTCAGTCACGGAAGCAAAGCAACAGGCTGGAAGTGGAACCAAACCACTGGAAATCAAACCCTAACAGAAAATTGGAAGACACAGGAAAATGCACTACTGTGCAGTGCAGAAACCAGCTCACACTAGAAAAGATGCGCTACTGTTCAGTACACAAACCAGCTCTCATCACAAAAGATGCGCTACTGTAAGTAGGTTAAAACCAGCGCACATCTCTCAGAAGGACAGAAACAAGCTTTGCAACAGTAAACTAAGATGAATCAAGCAAGAAAGAATAGGTAACAAAGACCTATAAGACCTCTCAAAGAACAAATAAACTGAAATGAACTGGAAGAAAAACTTAACTAGGCCTCCTAGAGCAGAAAAACACACGGTTACTCCCCAGCGGAGTCGCCAGTCTGTTGTTCAGGATTTATACCTTATAGTGAGGAGAGACACTACCAACTTGGGCGGGGTTGACAGGTAAATACATTCATTATATTGCATTTAGTTCCTACAAATGAAAGAGATCAAGATCTCGAAAGATGTACCTTTTATCGACGACTGGTCCTAGCTTTCACTCGGTCTTCCACTTGATGAACCTGCAACACAAAAGATACCTTCCTCAGCATATCTTAACTGCAATAAATATGATGAATATTGAAAGCAATTAAACATCAACAACAATTAGATACTACACCAAATGAACATGCAATCCAATAGACATTCGATTTGGGACAGGAAGGGTATTTCCACCTTTTTATTGTCAAAGAAACATGAATCAGTACAAATATACCTGACGTGTCAAGATGCTTCTGCAACCGAGTCCTGGGATCCTGCTCTTCACAATGACTTGGGAATTCCTCCAGCATAACAATGCTTAAAGCATTCTTTCTAGGTTTCTCTCTCATGGATCCTCCTTGTATTTATAGGACAAGGTAGGCAGTTGGAATCGAGAGGTGGTTGAATTGGGAGGTTGGGGAAGTTGCAGAACCAACTGCAACTAATCCCAATTCGTAATCTAAATATATTTTTTGATTTCATCTTAAGATGTGCGCGAGTTTCACACAACAAGAGTAGCGCACAGAGAGCAACTTTCATGCTTTGCAACAAGCGTTTGCAACTTTTTGGAAAGTGTGCGCTGGTCGTCCTTGAGGAAAGCAGCACATATTTTGAGGTGTGCGCTAGTTTGTTAGAGTAAGAGTAGTGCACATGTGGTGAAATCGGGAGAAACAGTAAATTTCTCAGTTTTAAAGAGTAGTTCCAACCATAACTCATCTAATTCAATCTAGCTCTTCAATCCATGGTGTCCTTTTTTGTGATTGACAGAGCAATGTGATCACGGACGGAGAAGTACAGATTTGACCTTAACACAACCATAGAATCCATAGCAGAAGAAAATTTTGATGCTAAAAATGAGATCCAGAAGGATCGAACCATCTCCACAAAGTCTAGTTCCTTAAGCCAGGAATCATTAAATATGAAAGGAGGAATCATCATTTTCAATTCTACTTCCAATTGAAGAAAAATTGGTTGATGATCAGAGATCCCCATAGACCCTATCCATGATCGATATCGCCATAAGGAATGAATCAACGATACAGAAAGAAAAAATCTGTCCAATATTTTGGCAACCCCCGACAATCCTAACTGACCATTTCTCCAAGTCATACCCATTAGGAGAGGAGGAATGCCCACCAGATTAGCCTCGGTAAAAAGATCGGAGAAAAAATCTGCTAATGGATCAAGCTGAGGAGAAGAGCCCCATAGTTCATTGATGGAGAGGGTAGGGTTTAGGTCCCCCTCTAGAATGAGAAAATACACCTTAAGGATCCCACAATCCACCACCTTCGACCAAAACAATTCTCTAGAAGAATATGGAACATAAACGATGTTAGCAGGGGAATAGAAAGATTCAAATGAGGCCAATATTGGGTTCCAAATAGACAACAGACCTCCTCACAAATTGTTAGCATCTAACGCACTCACTTCCCATCTAGGAAAAGTTTGAGAAAAAACTCACAAGATTTTTTAGTAGAGCACATAGTCTCCTGAATCAAAATCACATCCATTTTGTTTAGAGTGAAAAAACGTTTGAGGGAATTATGTTTGTCTCGCCCCTCGATACCCATGATAGTAAAGGATGTAAAATTCATTGCAAACCATGGTTCAAGGGGATGAATTCTCTAATATCCCCGGAGGTCGAAACCATAACAGGCTGAGAAGATTCAGTAGTCAATTACAAATGAGACGAGAGAGGGATGTATACCAGGGGAGAAATATCCTCTCCAAGGGGACGACCACCAGCTTCTTTAGCCAAAGCTTTCATGTTCTTCTTTCGGATCATAACATTAGCACACTTCAAATAGGATAGGGGAAGGACCTCCTCTCTTGAAGGCCTATGTGAGAAGACCAAAATAGGGGAAAGAGTTGATGATCCTTCAGCTGGATAAACAATAGACTTTAAAACTCCATGTAAAGGGAGAAGAACAGTATCCGAAGGGCCACTATCTTCAGGTGACCCATCCCCAGCCTTTTCAGACACCATTTAGGATGAAGAAACCTTTCTAGAGGCAGAGGGAGAGATATTCCTAGTACGAGCAAGTTTACAAACAGGTCCCTGACCAATTGGTTCCATTTTAGACTGCAACCCAGAGTTTGGATCACTTCCCCAAAAGGAAGTACAATTTTCGAAAGGCGACAAAGGAATGGAACCCACTTAAACCCTCGGCTGATGTAGAGAACGGTCCACCGAAGGAGACAAGGGGTCCGAAGGGGCCCAATTCGGACCTCCATCCCAAGGAGAATCATCCTCATGAGACAAAAGCGAGTCCCCCAAGGTCGTCACAACATGAACATTTGAGCTAGACTTAAACATAGAGACATCCTCATTTTCCACTCCAGCTAAACCCAAAGCCTCAAGGTCGATGGCAGAAAGAGAACAGAAGAAAGCTGGGAAGAGATTTTTTAACTTACCAATAAACAAAGTTGAGACCATACGTATATTTTTAGCAAAGTCTCGATGATCTTCAAGCTGAGGAAGATTCTCACCAGAATTATGTGTCCCCTTTGTCCAAACCAACACCCTTCTGAAAGCTACCTCTAAGGTTAGGGCATGAATCCCTAAGGCGACTCGTTTGACACCCAAACCATCAGAAGGGCACCCTTGGGTAATCCAACTTCTCATAGAAAACCGAGTCCCCCCATTTAATATGGAGATCTGTAGGAAACCCCTCAGAGATATCAATATCAATAATAATAGAAGTTGCACGCTTGTCAAAGCTGAAGAGCATGGAGTCTTCCATGTGAATGAAGTGACCGACCACATTCGCGACAGACTCCAAAATAGTCTAGGTCCAAATTTGTAGAGGAAATCCCGGAAGGATAAACCATAGATGTTTCTTCCTAGCCTTCTCCTTCATAGGTTCAATCTATGAATGCCACCTATCTAACACCAAGGAGCCACCATCAAACACCCATACTCATATCAGAATGAGATCCAAATGTTCAACAAAGTGGAAATGAAAATGCAGCCATCCATTAACTAGAAGGCATACTTTAGGTCGATACCCAATGATAGGTTTCGAATGCATAGTAACCCAGTCCATCAACTGAACTCTGGAGAGAAAAATATATTCAAGACGCCCGACCAACACATGTTTAATCATGCTTTCCACTCGTGCAAGGTTGATATACTTACTAATACAGTGTGACAAAGGCGTGATACCACCAAAGAAAGCAAAGTCCCATAAAGGAAGGGAACTCAGGGATCAACCATTGGCGACAAGTGAACCCGAGGCCTCACGAGTAGCCTCTCCGTTGACATCTACAGAAACCGTTCAACACCAACATTTGGAAAAGTCATCCGATGAAAGCGGAAACCTTCCCCACCATCTAGATAAATCTCAGAACCCCCCGAAATGGCAACAGCTGGAAAAGGCACAGAACACGACAGGTTTCCAGAAGGATCTTTCAATACCTTCACCGTGTGAACCTCCTCGATGCTGACACCGCCTGAAGCAAACCCAACATGCGTCAATGGAGACAAAGTATCCTTAAAATGACACCCAATAGCTGAGAGGGAATGATGTCACACTCAACATTGTTTTCCATAAAAATAAAGTATAGACCTTCGAACCCGGTTAGGGAAATCCGAGTCCGTCTGAAAAATTGGGCTACCACAAACCTCTCCATCATCCAAATAATCCATAAGTTCATCCTCCATGGATTACCCTCCCCAAGAAAAAACCTAATCAAGCACCCACTTACATAGCACGAAGACACTCTTCTAGGGTCCCAACCACCACCTCACCAGCACGAGTCCAGCGACAACACAAGAGAGCTCAATAGAAACCAGAAAATTACAGAAAACCAGAGACCCATGACTTCCATAACCATTTTGTCTTTTTTTTTTTACACCATGGACTTCATAAGGTTGTAACTATGTTTGTTGGAGCATGTAATGTAGTTAGCTTTATAAGTAGCATGTAATGTAGTAAGCTTTATAAGTAGAAGCATGGATATAATAATATACACCATAAGAACTATGTTACAAAACTCTCAAATAATACTTGCAGGAATTCAGTTGTAACAATCATTAAGGCATGGCCATATAAATATTCCCTTCATATATAGTATATTACTAATCCCCTTGTCTTTATATGTAAGTAGATGAACACTTATGGTTTAGTGTACAAGCATTGCTATGCATCAAGAATTAGGAAAGAGAACTAGGGAATATTTTCCCTAAATAGGTGTTATACCTCAAATTGCCACACCATGTGTAAGTGAGGATCTACATGTTTCACCATCATGGAAAACATGATATCTATGCCTCTTAAGGGTGTTAGGACCCTTCATTCTAATGTTGGTCCCTTCCCTAGTCACATTTGGAAGCAAATCCAACAAGCAAGGGGTCAAAACCCACCTTAACTACCTCCAAAAATTACCTTACTAGAATTTTTGCGCCCTGCTAGTGTTCCTAGGAGCAAAAATTTAATCTTTTCCGCGCCTTGCATGCCTATGGGGGAGCGAAAATTTAATCTTTTTCGCACTTTGCTCACTTATAGGGGAGCGAAAATTTTGTTTTAGGCTTAGCCCTTTGATTTTGGATCTAATGGAGATTTTCTTGGGATGAGCTACCCCTTCGAATCCCATCTCACATTCCCTCCTTGGCATGGTTTAGATCCTTGATCCACATCTTACTCACTTAGATCCATCATTTTCTCCTAGTAGTTGGCCTTCCCAAATCCTACTTAAGGAGGACCATCCATGGGCTGTGGGAGAACTTGGAAGCACCAAACTTATGATCCTATGGTTGGGAAACACTCAGAAAGGAGGCCATTATGATCCCATAAGTCTTCCAAGGGTGATGTTGGAGAGCTTGGAAGGAGATGCTATCATCTTGGAAATCAGGTATAACATTGTAATTAGCTTCTTTGGCTTTCTTAATGATAACTTGGCCTATTCTCCCATGTCTTGTTTCTTGTTATATTGATGCATGATATGTTGTAGATTAGATCTAGATTAATACATCTACCTACTTGGAAGTTTTGGTCTTTGTCTTGTTTAACAGGTTTAAGCCTTGAAGATCAAGCTTGGAGCTGGAGCTAGAACAACCTACAGGTTGGAGGTAAGTTTTACTTCTTCCTTTCTTCTTCCATGTTCAATATATTAGGTATTGTGCTAGATCTAGGAGAATAGATCACCATTTGTTTCATTTTTTTCATGGATTTAGTATCTAGGGGCTTAGTTATGTCCATGAGAGAGTTTAACTATCCATAGGAAGAATTATCTAACACAGAAATTGGAGACTCCACTGGGGACTACCAATCAGGAAACCCCTTTTCAAGGGGTTCCTTTTGTTTTTCCTCCATTTTAAGATATTGGTCCTCCCTTTATTGCTACTTTGAATCTTCCTGGATTGTCTATAGGATTACCAGTAAGATTATTCTCCAATCCGGTGATCCTGAATGCACCTAATGCTTCAAATGTTAACTCTCCATCACAAGAGCATAAATCCCAAATTGATCCTTTGTCTTCTTCATCGGATGTATCTTCTTCTGTTTCTTCTTCCTCGCCTAATAAAAGCAGCAGTGCTAGTAATTAGGAGGATAAGAAGAAGAAGAAAAGGAAGGTTAAGAAGAAGAAGAATAAGAAAGATACCAAGCATCAACCAACTACCCCTAACAATGCTCTTTCTAGTCAGACACCTCGACAACCCAAGTTCCCTTGTAGGATTTGCAGGGGAGGGAACCTTCTTAAGGATTGTCCCGGTCTTTCCAAAGTATTAGAAGAGTGGTCTAAAGCCTCCAAACAACCTATATCACCATCCTCTAGCCATCATACTAATGATACCCCATCCACCAGTGACTCTATGGTTAAGGGTCAGAAAGGTAAAGTCAAGACTCCTTGTTTGTTATGCAAGGACATGCACCTTATTTACCTTTGTCCTCACATGGATGAAGCTTCACAATTTTTGGAAGACATTATTGTATCTTGGAATCACCTTCCAACCGGATATCGTAAGTTGTCCCTTAACCCCTCATTGGTTGACAAAGTAGTCGATCTTGCTCCATCCTTGATGGATCCCACTCTTTCCTCAAAGAGTGGAGAACAAGTAGTTCATCCCGATTTTCCTTTGAAGAGTGAAGTTGAAGTAGTCATGTCGACGTCATATCCACTCAATCCTGCTCTTTCATTGGAGAATGTCGAGACTGAAGTAGTCATCATGACAAAATATTCATCTCATCCTGCTCTTCCAGTTGATAGTGAACTGAAAACCAATGATCTTTTCTTAGTCAGTTCATATTGTTTTGGACAAAGGGAAATCCTGTCCATTTCCATGGGATCCCCTCCAAGTACTAAGGTCATTTCCTTTGATTGTAATAGTCTAACAGAATCTCATCTCCCCTCGAGTGTTCCTTTCCGGGTATCTGTAGAAGTTACTAGTAGGAACGTACTTCGCACTATTGTTGATGAAGGAGCTTGTGTTAGTATTTTATCCTCAATTGCTTAGCAAGCTATAGGATCTCCTCAACTTGTGCTAGCCACTAATCAAATATTGGCTTTTAATAGAAGACCTACTGGACCTTTAGGGATCCTTCCTCAGTTACCTATTACCTTAGGAGGGAAAACTATCTGCATTGATGTTATGGTATTCCAAGGTCCCTTAGATTTTAATCTGCTTCTTGGGAGAGATTATGTCTATGCCATGAATGTTGTAGTGTCCACACTCTTTCGAGTGATGTATTTTCCTCATCAGGGAAACATAGTGACCATTTATCAACTTTCCTTTGTTACACCTAATCAGTGTATGTCTGTTAGCCACCAGAATTCCCACAGACTTCCCTGAATGTTCCGCATGTCTTAGTGGTTCCTCCCACATTGTCAGTCGTGTCTCTCGGCCCTGGACATCACGCCGGAGTTAAGTCGTTAGGGAACCAATAACTTCTTCCCATCATGGAAGAATCTTAGAGGGGAATGTTTCCATCATCTAGACATCATGCCGGAGTTAAGACCACTAGCTTCTTATGATGAGGGAAAACTACCAACCTGTGGACATCATGTTGGGTAGGAACCAACTGCAAGCATAGTTTTATCATGTTTTAAGCTCGTTAAAAAATGAAATAGGCTACTTCAAGCATAGTTATTTTATGTTTCAAGCTTGTGTAAAAATGAAACAGGTCATTATGAGCATAGTTCCCTTTCCATGTCAAGCTCATTAAAAAATGAAACAGACCATCACGAGCATAGTTCTATTCCTTTGTCAAGCTCGTTAAAAAATGAAGCGGGTCATTATGAGCATAGTTACCTTTCTATGTCAAGCTCGTTAAAAAATGAACCAGATCCCTCTCCGATTGAGTCGAGTCTCCCACCAGATTTAGGATTTGAATATTCATTTCATCTTCCTGTGTCACTTGATCCTCATGCTTTCTATCCCTCTAGTGAAACTTTTCCTATTAGTATCTAGGAATTTAATTGGGTGAAGAAGAAGAATAAGCAAACAGAATGAAGCTTGGGGGGGATGTCTCCAGCCTTTGGACATCATATTGGAGTTAAGCCGCTAGCTTTCACTAATAATGTTGGCGGGGGACTTTCCAACCTCTGGACATCATATTGGGAAATAACCCGTCAATGGGAATCATTACAAGCATCGTTTAGTTTCAACTTCAAGCTCGCAAAAAAATGAAGCCATCATCCTGAGCTGTAATAAACCTAATTGGTTATTACAAATGTATTTATTATTAGATTAGGATAATTAATTATTAATTATTAAATGACATGTCTATTTATCAATAGACATGTCTATTCCCATTAGGCCATATTTAATATCGTCCATTCCTATGTAATATTCATCAATTCAATTATAAAATATATATATTATCAATTACGATAAATATGTAAGGATGAATCCTTACAAGTGGTATCAGATCTTTCTCTTTGGCATTCATATTCTCGGTGTTTTCTCCATATCTCCATTTCCATATTCTTCACCTTCTCTCGTCCTCCTCATCCAGTGTTCTCTTCATTCCCAGATCCATCGCGTATCTTCCCCATTCATCCACGCCCACACTCATCCCAATCCACACCCTCCTCACTATTGCACTCCCTCCTCATTCTGTTGTCGCTAGACTCTTGCATTCCATCCCTTCTTTCATATGTAGAACCCTTATCTCCTCGTGCGCACACTCCCTTATCTCCCTCATCCGTGATCACCCATCCCCCAATTCCTTGTGCTTCCAGCCCGCAAAACCTTCACTACCCTCCCTGTTGCTCGCCTATCATTCCACACCATCCCTTCCCTTTTGCGCTTCCTCATTCCCATGCCAACCTTCCTCCATCTCCCATGCCAAACCAGCTCCTTCTCGCCATCTCCTGGCCACACCTCCCCTCTTTCTGAACCTGCACCTTCCATCACCGTCTCCCCACGATCCACACTCCTCATGTCGTTTGCACTCTCTTTCCCACTCTACATGCCCCCCTCTTCCACATATGCTCACTCCCTTCTCGCGGACCCACTTTAACTCCCACGTCGATATTCCACTCCCTCTGTGCTCCCATTAATCTCCACTCTGCGCTCACTCCCTCTGCACTCTTCATCACCTTCACCCAACCTGCGCTCCTCTTTACACACACCTCCCTACACCCCACCTCCGCTCCCCTCCTCGCCCGAATATTCTACTTCTATCCCGCCACACTCCACATGGTCCCCTTGTCCTCCAACCTATACGCCTTTCACAACATCTTCTGCACTCATCTGAACAACCTGCCACCCCTGCACTCTCGCACGTGCTCACTCTGTGTTGTTCCACCATCCTCACGCTACACACTCCCCACATCCGCGTTTTGTGCACCCCACGCCAATCGCTGCCATTTCACTAATCTTCCCTCCTACCACCTCCACGCAGATCCGCTCTAGCTTTCCCCCACCCCTCCCTCCATGCAATCCTCCCCGTCCGCCATCTATTTAAAAACAAACTATATATATAACTATATAGTTTATTTAAAATTTTATTATTATTATATAATAAAATTTCAATTTTTTTTTATAAAATTCAAAGAAATATTATTATAATAATTATTAAATTTATAAAAAAAAAATGATTTTTTCGAAGTGAATTCATTATGTTCTCGTCTTTCACTGAGCCCATGCCTGGTTAGAATGCAAAAATGAATATTGAATCTAAACTCGAAGAGGTTGAAAAAAGATGTCTTAAAGAAGAGGAAACATACAAAAAATTGAAAATGATTGTATTGGAATTAAAAGAAGAAATAGCCAGGAAGAAAGGAAAGGAAGAAGCTATTGCAGCTCTCGAGTTCTCCAGTGAAGTAGAGCTACGAACTGCATCAGCACTCACGACAGAAGAAGGGACGATGGCCATAAAGGAAGGAGCTATTTCGACTACTGAGTTCTCGGGTCAAGAAGAGCTGGGATCTACACCCACGACAGAAGAAGTAACTATGACTCTCGAATTACCAAGTAAAAAGGAACAAGATACTACTGCAACCATAATGGAAGAAACAATTGCGACTCCCGCGTTCTCAGGTTAAGTAGAGCTGGGAACTACATCTGCACTCACTGAAGAAGGTATTGTGACCATAATGAAAGAAGCAACTGCGACTCCCAAGTTCTCAAGTAAAGAAGAACAAGGAACTACGACGACTCATAAGTACTCAAGTAGGGAAGAATCTAAGGTCACTACTACCCCCAGGAAAGAAGGGAAACCATGCCGATCGCCTCCTTATATACCTCCTCACAAAAGATCCAGGACGCCAGACACCAAGAGGGATAAGAAAAGGCATCCCAATGTCAAACCTCAAAATGCAATACGTAGTAAAAAGTATGCACGCCTACCGGAAGTTCGTTGTGGCTTCTTACAAACTAGGGAAGTAAGGCACATTAACACGTCAGCTGAAAAATATATAAAATTGTCTAGTAAAACTCCAAAACAAGGACTTGTTAAGGAATTCGATGATAAGGACGATGAAACAGAAGAGGTAGAAGACAAGAATATGGAATATATATATGATATGGACAATCACAATGCCAATATCAATTGTAAAGAAAATAACGATGTTGTAAAAATCAAGGAAGTCAATGTCATAGATTATAAAATGCCAAATATTGTTGGAAGCAATGTCAATATTAAGGAAAAATATGAAAGAATTAAAGTTGTAGAACGATGCAAATGAAAATATAAAAACTAAAAATGATCCTAATAAAGAAGGAAACTTCGAAGATAAGGAGACACTTGAAAAGGAAAAAGTTCTACAAATTGTCGTAACTCAAGATATTCGAGAATCTCAAGATGGAAAGGATCCTAGGGAACAACTAATGACAAACTTGTCAGACAAAGAAGTAAGTACATTACTAATAGTTTCCTCTACAGATAAGAAAACCATATCAAAACATGCAGAATTATCAAAGATCAACATAAAATTAGAAGAGCAAAGGAACATCGTTAGATTAGCAGATCCGAAATATACACCGATTAGTTGTTATGCGTTCATCTGCAGAATCATAAGCATGATAAGATTTGAATGGAAATGTGATCAATTATTCCAAGAACTGCTAAACCGTGGCACAATTATTTGTGGCAAGAATTCCAGTTGCAGCACACTCGTAGAAGATTTGTGGTCGAATATTTTCAGAGCAGGATGAATTGTAATAAACCTAATTGGTTATTACAAATGTATTTATTATTAGATTAGGATAATTAATTATTAATCATTAAATGTCATGTCTATTTATCAATAGACATGTCTATCCCAGTTAGGACATATTTAATATCGGCCATTCCTATGTAATATTCATCAATTCAATTATAAAATATATATATATTATCAATTATGATAAATATGTAAGGATGAATCCTTACATGAGCATAGTTCATTTTCTGTTCCAAGCTCGTTAAAAAATGAAGCAGATACTTTGAGCATTCTTCCAACCTTTCTTCGAGCTCGTTAAAAATAGTAAGAGGTGTCGAGCTTACTTTTCACTTTTTCGTGCTCTGGTTAAAAATATGAAAAGTGGTTTGAGCTTACTTTTTCCTTTTTTGTGCTCTGGATCCAAACATGAAAAATATTACGAGTGCTTTTGATACCATTGTCGTGCTCATTAAAAATTGAGTAAAAATGTGTGTCTAACGAGTATAGGTTTATCTCTTTATCTGATCTCGCTAGACTATTTACAAAAAAGGAACTGTGTCGAGTTTACTTTTTACCTTTGTCGTACTTAGTTATCAACCATGACCAAGTCATCTTTCGAGTGGTAGTTTATCCCCTTTTCAACCTCGTGAGACTAGTTATACGAAAAATGAACTCTATGGAGTTTCCTTTAAGTTCTTTTCAAACTCCCAAAATATAAAAAGATCGCCGAGTGAACTTGCTTCCTTTCATGCTTGTAAAAGGATTTGAAAGGGCATCTATTTAGTTTTAGTTTACCCCTTTTTCAGGTTGAGTAGTATTAATTATGAAAAAGGAATACCTTAGCTGGCCATCTACTAAGACAGTTCTCCTTCACATTGTTTTACCCTTCTTTCGGGCTTATGAGACTAAATTTACGAAAAATCCCTCTTTGGAGTCTTCTTTAGATCATTTCAGACTCTCTAAACATGAAAAATCGTTGAGTTTCCTTCCTTGGACTCGTAAAATCAAACACCGAAGGACCCATTTGGGACCGAACCCCTCCTTTCTCAGGTTTGTAAAACATATGAGATTGGACTTGTATGAAGGATGAGTTATACTGAGCATCTGTTATCCTCCTTAGGCTCGTTAAAAAACAAAGAGGTACTCATCGAGCATGATGGGGGTTGGGGAGAAATAATCTAAGTTTGTTTTAGAAATCTTTATGACATCTTGTGTCGCCCTTGAACATGGCACCTGTTTATGTATCGTCATACAATTGGGTAATCTGCTTGTCTCTGAGTCATGCCAATTCCGTGATTCGTCTCGCTCCTTCAAGTCATCTGAAGAATGCCTCAGTCATTGTTGCATCATGTCTTGGTCTCTACTCGTTGAGTCAATGCTGCCAAGTCATTGTCGTCGTGCCATTCATGTTCAAGGGAAGTTTACCTGATTCATCCTCTGCAATATCATTGGTCTTTACATCTTTGTATCATTCCATACTCATCTGCTTCATTATTTCATATCATTATCCTATCAGTTTCATGTCGATGATGTGGGATTCATCATGGCCCTCCTTCGACGAGTCTATTCCTGTTGACTTCAACACATCATCCATGAATTAGAATTAGGAACCACCTTAGAGCCTTGGTACCTGCATGCCTCAATGGCATATTTCCTCGTATTTGACAGTAGGTTCTCATCATTGACCTCTGATTGAATGATTCCACGAGTGTTTGACGTCAAAACATCTATTCACGTTCGTTGGAATGTATTAGTGATACCTTGGGATCATTATCATCATTGGCGATTTCCCTTGCACTTGTTAATGGTTTACATTATTGACCGGTAATCAAGAGGTTTCTACCATGTTCGACTTCAACACCTTGTAATCACATGGTTAGATTCGTATCGATTTGGGATCGAGTAGAAGACCCCAGATGGTTCTAAAGTCTATTTAGCACATCCAGGTTGCGATGGTGATTTTTTGAGTAGGATCCCACATGGACATTATGTTGGTGACCTCATTGATGTATTGTCACAGAGATCCACTCATGTATTGGTCGTGGTTGTGTCATTGTCTTATCCTGGATATACTCTTGTAGTCTAGTAGCCATGATTTGTCTTCAATCATCGTTGAGTCAGTACTATCATGGATCTACGATGTATTGGTTGGCAACCATGCTTTGAGTCAATTGTTCCGAGCATGGGTATGCCCACCTTGGGGTCATTAGACATATTGTTGATATTTGTTTGCAGCTCTTCTCTAGTTCTCCTTCAGATATTCTTGTAGACTCATTATTGGTAAAGTGTTTCGACTATCGGATTTCTTCTGACCTCACACTTTAGGGGGCACCTGTTATACCTCAAATTGCCACACCATGTGTAAGTGAGGATCTACATGTTTCACCACCACAGAAAACATGATGTTTATTCCTCCTAAGGGTGTTAGGACCCTTCATTCTAATGTTGGTCCATTCCCTAGTCACATTTGGAAGCAAATTCAACAAGCAAGAGGTCGAAACCCACCTTAACCACCTCCAAAAATTATCTTACTGGAATTTCCGCGCCCTGCTAGTGTTCCTAGGAGCAAATATTTAATCTTTTTTGCGCTTTGTTTAGTTATAGGGGAGGGAAAATTCGTTTTAGGCTTATTCCTTTGATTTTGGATCTTGGAACTAATGGATATTTTCTTGGGATGAGGTACCCCTTCGAATCTCATCTCACATTCCCTCCTTGGCATGGTTTAGATCCTTGCTCCACATCTTACTCACTTAGATCCATCATTTTCTCCTAGTAGTTCGCCTTCCCAAATCCTACTTAAGGAGGACCATCCATGGGCTATGGGAGAACTTGGAAGCACCAAACCTATGATCCTATGATTGGGAAACTCTCAGAAAGGAGGTCATTATGATCCCATAAGTCTTGCAAGGGTGATGTTGGAGAGCTTGGAAGGATATGCTATCATCTTGGAAATCAAGGTATAACATTGTAATCAACTTCTTTGGATTTCTTAATGATAACTTGGCCTATTCTCCCATGTCTTGTTTCTTGTTCTATTGATGCATGATATGTTGTATATTAGATCTAGATTAACACATCTACCTGCTTGGAATTTTTGGTCTTTGTTTTGTTTAACAGGTTCAAGCCTTGAAGATCAAGCTTGGAGCTGGAGCTAGGACAACCTACAGGTTGGAGGTAAGTTTTACTTCTTCCTTTCTTCTTCCATGTTCAGTATATTATGTATTGTGCTAGATCTAGGAGAATAGATCACCATTTGTTTCGTTTTTGTCATGCATGATTAAGTATCTAAGGGCTTAGTTATGACCACAAGAGAGTTTGACTATCCGTAGGAAGAATTCTCTAACACAATAGGTATACACCAACAATTTTTTTTAGCATAATCAATGTTTTTGTAAGAAAATGAGGGCACATCGTGACCTCCTTTTACTTATAAGAAGACAAAAAGAAAGAAAAATAATAATAATAATAATAATAATGGTGTAAGGTGGAGATATTACAAATCAATTCAAAATTTATACAAAATCCTTGTAAACATTATTCCATCAAACAAAAAACTTAGATAATAATAAAATTCTAATCATACTTGAAATTTATGTTTTTTTTGTTAATTAGCTATTTGTATTAATAAAGGAAAAATACAAAATCATTCAAGCTAGTCAACCACTTGAGAACCCCAACCAACAACTAAACATAAATTTGTCAATATGGATTTTTAAAGCTCTATGACAAGAGTTTGTGTTAATCCTCTGTTTAGCTATCCTATATCTATTATGAGTATTGTAGCATTCTGTAAGACATAATTTCAAAACATAACTATGATAACAAGAGTAAGAAAAATAAAATAGAGCATGTCCAATTCTAAGTGGAATGCTCTTCATCATTAAAACATAGATAAGGGTCACCTCTTGGGATGAGGTAGATGTGGGGGGTGCTCATCCATAGTAGATTTCTCAACAAACATGAAACATGTGGTAGCTTTGGCTATCAAATCGATCTTGGTTTTCATTTGTTTCATCTGATCCTTGAATTCTTTCTTTAATTGTCTCATCTAGTCTTGGAACTCATCAACCTTAAGGAGAATTTATTTTCTTTCTTCCTTATGGTGCAATAGAACTTTTCCCAGTAAATATTCGTGTCCCGGTAGAGTAAAATCATCTAGAAGTATTTGGTATCTCTAATGTGGGATTTCCTAATGTTAGGAATCTAGGACTACATGTCATGATGTATTTCATCATCATCCATTACCTGATTCTCTTGTTTAACCCAATCCTCAAATTCCTTGATTTTATTTTAAATTATTCTGGGAGTTTGCCTATGAAAACAAGTTGCAACAACCTTGACATCATGCATGATGCGTGGGTGGTGGTTGAAGCCCCTATCCTTGCAACCTCCTTGACCACTTGCTCCATGAGTTTTGCAAATCATGGTTTCCCCTACCCTCGGTCTTCTGAATCCGTCACAGATCCAAGTCTCATCACGGTTCTTAAAGCCCTATGTTCACGTCCTTTCTCTCTTCTCAACTAATGCCTTACTTAGAATCTGCCAACAGAGGGAGTTTGCATAGGATAAAAGTCACATGATCACAATGGCTTCCACATTTGCAAGCCACAAATAAGGCTTATTTTTTTATGTATCGACATGCTTTGTCTTTGTGATTATCCCAATCCATGTATTCATCATGAATTGGAGCAGTTTGGTAGCGCATTAATGTTGCATCATCCTTCGCCAACAAGCCATACCAAGGTGGGCATCTTTGCTAGCCCTCCCCTGTTTCCTTAAATAGTCTCTCAGTATCCCATATGCATGGGGGGCAATTGATTTGATAGCCATGTGTCCTGGCCTGACATTGGTTGTGTCATCCTCATTACTATGGGGTGTGAGACATGCATGAGTTGCCACGTCTTCAGACAAGGGCACTCTCATTCCCTTCCTTCCTCTATCTATCACCTGAGTCGAAACACTTAAAATTTATGTTATATTCATATCGAATTTGTCATAAAAAAAAATACTCTCGTTATAAAATTAATTTACTTCTATTTACTACTTTAAAATAATAACTAGCATTTATTAATGATTAAAAAGCATCTTATAAAATTGGATAGAAATCCATTCACAATCTTCGAAATAGTTTATGCATCAATGGAATGCCATTACTAAAAGGAAGGATCATTAACTATTATCTCTTATCGTTTAATGCATACATTGTAACCCTACATGCAATTATTTTTAAGTAACATGAATTGAGGGACCATCCTATTTCTTTATTTTTTATTTCATTCCTTTTTCTGTTTGGTATAAATATATAATCCTCATAATCCACCAAGATCAGAACGAATCATGAAGTGAGTGGTCCGTCAAAGCACAATCACCAAACACCCATCAAAGCACAATTACTTTATTTTTTAATTAATTTGTTTATTAGGATTGTAATACAAGGAAAGGTGGTTGAGTAAGAAGACGGGTCCAAACACCCATCAAAGCACCTTTCCCTTTTTTATTGTAATTTAGTTTAATATTAAGATTATGATGCAAGGAAAATTCGTGGATTAAGTCAATTGAACCCATAATTACTTGCTCGTGGGAAAACAAATTGTTTTACTTATGAAAAAGTGCTTTTTTGGGAAGGAATTTTTAAGAGTAAATCTTTCCCTATGTTATGGGGATTTTTTTTCAAATAAAATGATATACAATATCAAAGTTATGTTTTAGTTTATGTTGATATAATCTCATATTATTGTGTTTATTGTGTTTAGATAAAATTGTTTATTTGAAATAATTTATTGGTGGTCTATAAAAGTGTATAAGTTTACTTTGTTAAATATTATGATAACATGTTTGCTTACATTTTTGTTTTTTCCTTGAAACATGTTTGGGAGCAGTTATGTGCATTCTAACCCGATGGAGACATCAAGTGAGGTCCCCTAATATAATTGCTATCAACAGCCAACCGGGCGGGAGGATTTGACTCCAAGACCTCCTACTTGCAAAAACAACTCTCAACCACTTAAGTTAACCCATCAAGCTAACATGTTTGCTTACATCTTAGAAAGACGAATTTACATTTTATATTTAATTGCACTGAGTGAAACGAGGTGCTCTATAGCCTAGTATGGGGGAGATGTTGTAACGTGTATGTAGCGTTACATCTAATCAAATGTAAAAAATATTTTTTTTAATTAAAAAATAATTAGAAAAATTCATATCGGCTCATAAAATAAAAAAATTATGGAAAGTATTTAAAAAAAAATCCATATTGGTTTATAAAAAAAAATATTATGAAAATAAATTAAAAAATAAATGTTCGTTTATAAAATAAATACTTAAAACTTAAACCTTGATCTATAAATCAAGAGATATCAAATTTCTTGAATTTAACTTTTAAAAAAGAAATACACCTCAAGAAATTGGATCCCTCTCGATACTTGATAAATACAAGTTTAAGATGAAATATATTATCATTATAGTTACATAATAACATCATATATTTTTAAATAACACCTCATCTTAATTCCATAAAAAAAACAAAAAAAACTAGATACTACTTCCTTTACAATTTAACTTTATACCCAAAAGAATGGCTTGATGTCATTGACAATTATACCACTTCCTTTAAAAAGAAATTGTTAAAATTATAGTGAAACTTCGGATGGAATTCTACTTTACATTTTGGTTTTTAACATTATTTGAAATTAAAAAAAAAACGATTAACCCAATTTAATCAAGCTTTGTGGGATGATTGGTGACATGCTAACATAAATAGTGGGAAATAAGGTAGTTAATGTTCTTTATTTATGATGTAAAGGGGTTTAGGTTGCCGGGATGGTTTTTTAAAAGATAATGATTAGTGAATATATTTTTAAATATAGAGAAGAAATATATTTAATTATAGAAAGATATTTTACTTAAAAGTTAAATAAATATATTAAAATATAAAAATAAAAAATAAATTAAATTTAAAAATAAAATAGTCTTCACACACCCCTCTTACTGCCTCTTACTCAGAAAGTGAGAAAGTATAAAATATGAGAATGCGAGATAAAACTGAAAGGACTTGTTAAATTGAAAAAGAAAAGATCCCAATACCCACTAACTTGATAGAGTTGTCATATTTTAATGGGAAAAGTTGAAATACAATCCTTGGTGACCTGGCACACCCCTCCTAGTTTGATTGAAAACGATAAAATACAATAATTATGCGTGTATAGGATAAGATGGGTGGGGTCAAAACAAGAATGTAGTTATTGTTTTGACGATCAACCGCTTTCTTCTATTCTTGAATGTTACGATTCAAATGAAGATGGTGTGACTGTTCAGTTGTCTGGTCCTTGTAGAGCAGATTCTGGGAATATCCTAAAATCCCATCTCGGGAATCTATACAGTTATAATGGCAGGCAGGTAACGGATAAGCTTGGGGAGGGGGATCCACCTCTCCGCCACCTTTAAATTCAAAACCATGGGCCTGTGTTTGGAGCATGGCCACCGGGTATTTCGAAGAGTGAGCTCGTTTATTTGATTAGGTGGGTGGGATACATACAGATCTTCCCCTGGTTTTGATTGAATGGAGTCTGCCTTATAAGCTTCTAAAGGTCCTGGGTGGGCGTTGTTAT
The DNA here is from genome assembly GCA_027924585.1 of Larix kaempferi. NCBI lineage: Eukaryota > Viridiplantae > Streptophyta > Pinopsida > Pinales > Pinaceae > Larix > Larix kaempferi. Next base: position 3,775,063 of record BSBM01000592.1, on the reverse strand, counting down.
AGAGAATCCCAAGGAATCGCTTCCCTGAGGGTTGTAATGGCGTCTGACCTGGTTGCTGAGAGTTATAGGTCATTACGAACAAGTGGAAGCCAACTAGTTTGGCATGAATGCGATTCACCACCCCTCTCTTCTCAAGACTCCCTTGTGGAAGATGATTATTCTGATCTTGACGGTCTTCAGGTGTTGAAGGTGGAGGGGAAAGACAAAGCTGGTCGTAGGATTTTGAGAATAGTTGGCAAGCATTTCCCTGGTAAGCACAATACAGCCGTTTGCTTTAGGATTCTCAGGATTTGCTTTTTTGTTGGCTTCTTAAAATGCATAACTTTGTTTTAAGGTTTTTTTTTGGTTTTCAAATAACTAGTCTTAATTTGGATTTATCATGTATCCAGAAGGATCAAATCTTTGGAAGTGCAAACTTTTCTTCAAATATTTGCACTCTAAAAAGTTTTGCATTTCTACATATTTGATCCCTCTCAGTGCTTGATATATGGTCAAGATGGATCTAGTGCTTGATATATGGTCAAGATGGATCTAGACCAGGTTATTCTATTTCCATTAAAGTGATTGCTTTATACAGTAACTATTTGTATTAAGATTAACATATTAAGACTAGTTTTTTAAACTGACCTATGCTATACATTGTGTTACACATCTCCCCATGTTGGATTGTAGAAAGCACCCATGGATGCAATTAAGTATTCATTAGCTTTGTCAATCCTGAAGCAAGCTTACAGGTGCTAGTCTTGGGTTGATGTGATAGCATCCCTAACATTAACATCACCAGCAGTTTTGCTGTCATGCTTTGAGGTGCTAGTCTTGGGTTGATGTGATAACATCCCTCACATTAACATCACCAGCAGTTTTGCTGTCATGCACTTTGGGTCGGCTTTGGCTTGTGGTTATCTATATGATGTCGCAAGCTACCTCTTTAGTGGCATATCCCTATTTTGGATTCATTCCACATCTATGTTCAATTGTGTGTTGGTGTGTATGTGTTTGTTGTGAGATCCCACATGAGATGGAGATGTCTTATAAGGCATTCCCTACACAAAAAGCTTTGCCAATCTAGAAGCTCGCTTTAGGGTGCAAATCTCCGAGTTGCTGATCCTCATTCATTTTGATACTAACATTGTATGGTTTTGGTCTCATGCCTTGTGGGTGAGCTTGCTGTTAGATGGTTGTTTTTATCCAATTCCTTGTGAATTATTTAGCCCACCGCAATGTCTCTGTTAACTGAATTCTACAATTGCACTTTTTGCCCCTTGTGTCTACGGTCCTAGAAGGGGTCTGATGTAGGATCAAATCACGCAGCATGCCCTGGGTGCATATTAGACAAGTGGAAACCTTCCCCACTAAACTGGAAGGTCAAAAAGTTGCCTTCTGGTCTATGTTTCTTATTTTGGAGGGTGGATGCTACGATTCTATGGTGGGTATGAGTGAACAGCAATTGCAAATCATATACTATTAATTGTAAACTGAATGACACTACTAATGCTCTGAATGATGCTGGCAGGCAGCATAGTTTGAATTGTTACCCCTTTGAATGCAAACTCAGACCTACAGGTAGCACCTATTGAAATTTGGTGTTTATTCAGACACCCTGGAATAAAGGAAAGCCGTGAAAAACATAGAATTGAAGATCAGATTATGAAAAGCATGCTTTAGACAGTAGGATATATTTAAGAGTTGCTATTGCTTGTAGAGTGAGGATAAATTATCAGTTAGCGGGGCTAAGAGTTGTTTTTAATCTCTAATACATAGAATTGGGTTTTTCCTCTTCCACCTCTTTCTCCCCTGGATCTTTATCTGTGCATCTTTAGTGGTGGCCACTGCATAAATTCTCTCATAATTACTATGCTTGTAATTTTATCTTGTCTGCCACCATATTATAAGGTTTTCTTTAGCAAGTGTACCATATCTCCCCCCTCTTTCTCCCTCTGTGTATTCATCTGTGCATCCGTAAATTCTGTCAGTTGCTATGCGTGTTGTTTTATCTTGTGTGCCAGCATAATATAAAGGTCTTGTTTACAAGTATGCCATATTTTCAACCTAGGCAAGCACTATTTCAATTCCCGTGCAGTCCATAAGCAATTTGATTTTCATTTTGTAAGGAGGGTACAACTATATTGTAGTGACCACTTAGCCATCTTGAAATTGCATGAGTTAACTTTTATCTGGGTATCTGTGTTCTCCTTCTATAATCTTTCAAGAGTACTGACCAGGATGGTTATCAGAGGAAAAGGTTTTGGTTTCTATAGTTATTAATGGATTCTGCAAAAGGATTTTGGTGTTCCATAAGTTTAGGCCCTAGGGGTTTGTGTGATAATTGTAGGTCTTGTAATTCAAACGATATGGTTTATTGCTTTAAGGTGGTTCGTTTCAAAAGTTGATTGAAGTGCTTGAATTCTGTCAGTCAGCCTTTTGCCATTCTATGTTTGCTAATTCAATTCGGTTCAGATTGGGATGTTTTCCTTTTATATGAACTATGTATTGCTTTTGAAACAAGTTAAATAAATCAGGAATGAAAGTTTGGTCTGTACTAAACATCTCCCTTTCAGAATATCCATGCCTTTTACTAAGAGACGCAGTTTATAATTATATTTGCAGCTTCTCTAGTCAGTGGAAAAAGACTACAGAAATATGTTTACCATAAGATCTCAAATGAAATACCTGAAGGGCCTTACTGTCTTGTATACATTCATACCTCCGTACAAAGGGGTGAAAACTGCCCTGGGGTGTCTACATTGTGGTTGATCTATGAAGAACTTCCTCCGGCTTTTAAAGAAAGGCTTCAAATGGTGTATTTCCTACATCCAGGGATTCAGTCAAGACTGTTTTTTGCAACCCTTGGCCGATTCTTCTTGAGTGCAGGGTGAGTACTATGCTGGGTCTGCATTTTGATTCAGATAATTTATTAAAACTAATTGTTGCAGATGTGCTCATGCAATATTTAATGTGTTATGCAGTTTATACTGGAAATTGAAGTATGTAAACCGTCTCGAATTTCTCTGGGATTGCATTAGGAAGGGACAGATTGAAATTCCTGATTTTGTGTATGACCATGATGATCAACTAGAAGACAGGCCTTTGATGGACTACGGTGTTGAAACAGATCCCTTTCAAGTTTATGACATGCCTGCCATGGGAGCAGCAGATTCCCGATACTCCTTGAGATGGGCCTCGTAGGCATTGTGTAGAGTTTCCTCATTTATTGGTAGCCATTTGTTGTACAGCATCGTGTTTTTGTTTTTCTTCTATATGTAAATGTCAGTGGTGCCTTTCTAAGTGACTTCCCTTGTTAGGAGACTATGTTCTTGAGAGAAGGCACTTTCTTGTTTTTTCTGCTGTCGTTTTTATAGCAAAATCTTTGTGCTATAAAATTATGACATTCTGCATTGGCTGTACATACATGTAAATATCAACCTGAAAATGTGGCAGCATGCACTTACTGTTCTTTAGTAGTTCATCTTGCCTAAGGTGTTGATGGAAAAGAGGGTATCTAGTGCAGAAGCTTGGTGCAGGTTATTGTCATTTGAAAGGAAATCTATTTTCGTGTTAAAACTTGGCTTTCAAAAACATGTTGAGTACACTTTGTCTTAAAACTTGGCTTTCAAAAACATGCTGAGTAAACTCTGTCTGCAGGGTGAGTAAATTTTTTATATCAAATCACAGGTTATGCCACTACTTTAGATGCATCGTGTATACTCTATTCTGTATGGTGGAGGTCCTCTTTTAGGTAACAAGACAGCTTTATCGGCTATATCTGGAGCTGCCTTTCTGTATGCATTCATTTCAAGCTTTTTAGGGCTTTCATTGTTAGAAGTGTGTACTTTCACCTCTTTCGATCTATTGCATTTTCTGCATTTGCTCATATCCACATGTCACAATATGTATCTGTTGCTGCTGCACTGCTGTATGTATAATATTATTATTATAACCAAGAATTCAACTACATTTTAACCCTAAACTGCCCAGAACTCTTTGAAAAAGTAAATTGACATGGGCAATTGACAATGAATTAAAAAAAGGGATGAATAATGAAGTTATTCAAAAGACCTTAAGACACAAACTACTTTTAAAACAAAAGGGCTTCCCACACGTATTGAAAACACAGCAATATCCATTAAACCTGCAAATCAGTGATTCGACTAGGACTTGATGAGTGCAAACCACACAAATAGTCAAATACATAGATTCATATGGGGTATATCTATCATAGTTAGCAGTTTGTGGGCCCAACTCCTCTGATGTAGCATTGTAACCTAGCGAAAACAAGTGCCAAAACACAAGTAATTTAGCCCCATGGGGCTGGGAACACACAAAACATTATGTGAATGACATTGGCAGTGGCCTGCACTTCGCTCAAAACCTCCAGCCAAGCTCCTGAAACCGCTCCAAGAGTTCCCAGAACGGTTACTACAAAGCTTCAAAGGTCTTGGAACTTAGGAAACAACAGGAATGAGTTCCCCAACTTCCGAGAGTGATTCCCTTGCAACTGGGCTTAAAAGCAAATGCCATATATCGAACTATGAAAATGGTAAAAGATTATTTAGTTTTTCTCTAAAATTTTCTTTTCAGAATTTTGATGACCAATGAACTGTTAACAAGATTTTTTTGTCCTCTTGGACTTGAAGTGTGACCGTTGCCTAAGTTCTAATAAAAAAAATGTCAGAACAGTTGAGAGATCTGAGATCTCTCATTCGTTTTTTTGGAGACGGTGGTGTTTCTCCTTTAAAATTCAACAGTTCATCAACTAAAAAGAGAGGGAGAATTCTCGTATATACCTATCACTACAAATTTGTAAAACCTTCTTCAGTAGAGGATAAGCAGAAGATATAGCACAATTTTGAATGAACAGGAAGCACATTGCAAAATCAAGGAAGTCTGAAATAAATGAAAACATCCACATATCTGAATAGTGCAAAACCAGTAATGGAATTGAAAAACGTTCACTGTACAGGGTAGTCTCTTAGGGCCGAAGAGAATTAATACCAATAGATTCAAAGTCATAAAAGAGTGCAAAGTGACTTTTAGGGTTTGACTCCAATGATCTTCACGTAGCTGCAATATCTGCGAGCAAAGTAGAACACAAGCTACCATGGCTAATGGCCACTTGCGATGGAGAGTGAATGCAAGTGGAAGAAGTTTAGAAGGATCAGATACAGAGGGAGAGCTCCATTTACCTCTCAGTGAAGCCATCATACATTTTGTTTGGTTAGAGGTTTTCTAGAATATCAAGGCAGATCGACTGTGCGTGATCAATTATGCTTCATCTTGTAGACGAGGGTTTCACTTTTAGGGTCTTCATTTTTAGAGTTATCTTTCATTTGTTCGAATTGTGGCTACTTTAACTTTAATTCAATTCAAGGATTAGGGTAATATAGCTCGATATCAAATTGATACATGAAATTCCTTTGCTTGTGGGATAATTGTTTGTGGGATAAAGGATTCTTTAAGTTTATTAAAGTGTAGATGACTTATCCCTTCCATATAATAATAATGGTATCAAAGAAGAATTATCCATTATTAATAAATTTCTTTTTTAATCAATAAATATTTTTTTTCTAACTTCAATATTTTCAATGACACCATTCTCCACCAGAGATATTATATTCCAATTAGCGTAAACATATGGTGTGCCCACTTGTTGCATGGCTTTTTTGAATTGGTCCATGTGGCACCTCCAACTCACAAGATGAGAAGGGTATAAGACCAAGGCATTTTGAAAATCACCACCATCTGGATTGCCTCTCTCAAGCCACCTATACATGTTGGTTGACACTAGATGTCCATGTGTCTTCTTTGGATTGGTCTAAGGGTCTCATAAGTCACCTTTGTTAATATTTTTTTAATCATGGGGAATTGGTAAGTTTGTCAACAAATCCAATGGCTACCACGATAACCCCAATAGTATATTCAACAACATGCAAGCTAGATATACCACTAACTTGTGACTCAACAGGGGTCGAGATGTCTCGAAGCCACTAGGGTGAACCTCTATCCTAGGGGTTGCCTACCCTTCGATCCTTATCACAACGAGTCAATGTATCATTGGGGGTTTGAACCCTAGTGGGAGAACGAAAGTCGATTTATCCCAGTAATAGGCCCCCAATCATGGACAAGTCACCTTTGCTAACATCATCACATGATGTGTGCACTATAAAGGGTATTGCTTGACACTCAATCATTGGTCCATATTGAAAACGTGGTTTGATTGTTATTGATTTGGATGCTAATATTGCACATCCATGTGGTGCCCCTCTAGGGGAGTTTGCTTCTCTTTTGACCAACTCTCCTTGGATCCGTTTGATGGCATTGATCCTTGCAGATCCAAAATATTTATAGAATCCAATAAGATTGGGCATCATGTGCCAAGCATTCAAAAGGATCAATACACTAAGAACTTGAAGTTTGAGCATCAAGGATTGACTTAGTTGCATATTTGGATCTTTAGAGGGTCTTGTTGGAGTCTTTGAATGGTGTCATGAATGATAGCTTGCCACCACTTGAAAGCTTAAACATTGTGTCTTGTTTGATATAAATATGACCCTCTTCAAATCATTGATAACAGTGTTCATGAGTCATTGTTGGTGGAGAACTATGTTTAAGATGTTTCCATGATTCAAATTAGATTGAGTTTTGGAGTTAAAGTGAGATTCCCCTACTATCTTTGAGGTGTGTGCCTGGAATTACAATGTTAGTTTTAGAATAATAAATAGAGAATAATTCACATAGCAACAAAGTGAGATATGTTGTGTTTGGGGTTCTCGAATAGTTTCTTCAACTTCAAATTTTCTTTTGTAATGAAAAAATTACAAACATTAATGTATCCATAATTTATATATAACTTTAAAAATAATAATGATTTGATTTAAAAAACTCTTTCATAACAAAGGTTAGAGATGACCACATTCACAATCCAATGGGGAAATGTGTGAACTTTTATATTAATGGGATGCCATTAATGAAAGGATGAATCATTTGTCATTATCTTTTCTCTTAAACATTGTGACCCTACATGCATTTATTTCTATATAATTGAGACTACTTATAGACTTTTTCCTTTTTTTTCTTATATATAAATTTTAAAATTATTTGTATATATAAATTTTAAAATTGTTGACCTTTACATTAATGAAATACCATTAATGAAAAGCCGAATTATTGTGAACTTCTTTTCATTTAATGAAACATGTGATTTTATATATGTAAGAAATTATATATATATATATATAAAGTTATGGTGAGATGAAAGAGTGAATGGAAGTTGAAGAAGTTTAGAAGGTCCAAATATGACCTCTTGGGGACAGATTTGATTCACCTCTCACGAAATTCATACATTTTGTTTGTTGATTAGTTTCCTAGAATATCAAAGTAGTAGTTGGATTGTGTGTGATTAGTTATGCTTCATCTTAGGGCCCAAGGTCTTCATTTTTAGGGGTTGTATTGTTTATTCTATTCAAATTGTGGCACCTTCAATTTAAGGGTAGCAAAGCTAGATGTCAAATTGACACATGATACCTCTTTGTTTATGGAACAAGGGACCCCTCCAAGTCTACGAAGGTGTAGATATATAATCCCTCCACAATAATAATGGCCCCAAAGATGTGTTAGCTTTAACAATAAATATTTTTATTTTTTCTCTAATATTTTCAATGACACCATTCCCCACCATATATTATATATCCTAATTATCATAAACATATGGTATGCTCACTTTGCATTTCTGGATTGGCCCATGTGGCACCTCCAACTCACCTCAACCAATCATCTGTATGCTTATACGTCTAGCAATAATGCCATGTGCATGTGGTCATTGATCTTGCTTTGTTGGTCTAGGCATTGGCATGGCTTACTATATTGGGTATGATATTCTTTCACCTTGTGACACCCATCCATGCTTTTGGGCTCTTGGGGGTTTTGTTTGCTTCAAACTTGTGACCCTTCCAGTCTCCTTGATCCTCCCATGGACTCGAAATATTTTATATGCCATGATTAAGGCCAAGGGTTAGGTGTCCAAGGAATAGAAGGAGAAGTGAGAAAGCACTCAATGAGAATGTTCAATGGGAGGACTTGAAATTCTTATAATATTTATCTTAATCAAGCCATTGAAGTCCATAAGAACCAAGTAGGTCTCACCCTTCAATCAAAACCCATGGACTTGAAATGATTATATAATATAATTATAGTTAGGTGTTTGGGGCAACTAGAACATTGAAAAGAAGTGTTAGATCCACCTAATCGCCCACAAACACAAAAATATATTTAGTGAAGCTATGTCAAACACTTGAAGTCTAAATGGCAATGCTATAAGTTTAAGGATTTTTGAAAAATACCACCATGTGGATCACCTATTACATGCCCCACCTATGCATGTCAATCCACCCTTGTTGACACCACATGTCCATGTTTCTTCTTTGGATTGCTCTAAGGGTCGCATAAGTCACCTTTGTTGATGTCATCATTGTGTGCACCATGAGGGTTCCACTTGATACTCAATCATTGGTCCACATTGCAAATGTAATGATTGCTTCTCATTAATTTGGTTGCTAATATTGTCCATCCATGTGGTGCCCCTCTAGGGTTTGGGTGTCTTAAGGGTTTGCTTCTCTTTTGACTAACTCTCTTAAGTGCACTTGAGTGGGCCCAAGTGTTCATCTCCATGGAAGTCACAGGTTCAATTCCGACGGGGGCTAGGGGTGCACATATGGACTCGTCATATTGAAGCTGAAAGAGTAGGCATCCCCTTGATGTGAAGTCATGGCCCATGTTGATCTATGAGTTATTGGTATATGTGGCTTGTAGGTTGTTGCATATACTCTTGGGAGGTTGCTAAATTCCCATGGTTTAAAAAAAATACTCTCCTTGGATCTTCTTGATGGCCTTGATCCTTGTAGATCCAAAATATTTATATAATCTGATAAGATCGGGTGTCAGGCATTGTGCATATCATATGGAAGGATCAAAATAGTAAGAACTTGAAGTTTGAGCATCAAGAATTGATTTAGTTGCACATTTGGAGCTTTGGAGGCTCCCATTGGGGTCTCTAAGTGGCATTGTGAATGATAGCTTGCTAACACTTGAAAGCTCAAACATTGTATCTTCTTGTTTGATATAAATATTATTCTCTTCAGATCATAATTGTTGGTGGAGCAATGTGTAAGATGTTCCCATGATTCAAATTAGATTGGGCTTGGGAGCTATAGTGAGATTCCCACTAGTAGCTTTGAGGTGTGTGCAAGTGCTTCCCAATGTTAGATTTTATTAGAATAATAAACAACAAATAATTCACATGGCAATAAAGAGAGATATATTGTGTTTGGGGTCTAAAATAGTTTCTTCAACTTTAAATACTCTTTTGCGATGAGAAAACTACAAGCATTAATGTTGTACACAAAGTTTATATATGATTTTAGAAGTAGCAATGAATTGATTAAAAAATATCTTAATATGATTTTAGAAGTAGCAATGAATTGATTAAAAAATATCTTTTCAATGACGTTAGACATGACCACATTTACAATTTAATAGGGGAAAATTGTTAACTTTTCCATTAATGAGATACTATTAATGAAAAGATGAATAATTTGTTGTTATCTTGTCATTCAATGAAAACATTGTGGTCCTACATGTATTTATTTATATATACTTGGTGTCATAGACTTCTTTTTCTCTTTATTATTATTATTGTTATAAATTTTAAAATTATTGACTTTTACATTAATAAAATGTTATTAATGCAATGATGAATCATTTGTTGTCATTTTTTTTCATTTAATGAAACATTGTGACCCTACATTTATTTAGTTTTATATAATTGACATTAAGAGTTTTCTTTCTTTCTTTATGTATAAATTTTAAAATTCATAAAGATAATAAATTATGGTGAAAGGTATATTTAACTTATTAATAATTATTTTGGCACTAAAAATGTTTTTAACTATTAATAGAAGAGAATATACATCATTTTAATTAGATTATTATTATTATTATAATACATAAAATTTATAAAGATAATAAATTATGGTGAAAGGTATATTTAACTTATTAACAATTATTTTGGCATTAAAAATGTTTTTTTATTATTAATAGAAGATAATATACATCATTTTAATTAGATTATTATTATTATTATTACAAAAAGAGAAAGATGAACTACATATAATAGTCATAATCTCTATTAGAAATTAAAAACAAAATTCAGAATTAAGTTTCCTAACCAAAACATTTTGACAGTTTTGTTTTTGTTTATTTGTTTGTTTATTTGTTTTTATGTTAGAGATTTTTTTACTATTAATAAAAGATAATATACATTATTTTAAAATTATATTATTATTATTAATATCATTATAAAAAGCAAAAATGAATCACATACAATGTTGATAGTCTTTATAACCAATTAAAATCAAAATTCAAAATTAAGTTTACTCTAACCAAAACACTTAAACATGTAGAAAAAAACATAGAAAACCACAAATAAATCATATTATCACATTTTGGACTTTCTCCATAATCTGACTCAACTTCTGGTCATTTGAAATTCAACATGAAATATTTGTTGAAATCACCATTTTACAGTGTTTAAATAAATTTAAGGTTCTCAAACACTCTTGGGTGTTCAAATTCTGCAATTCTAATAAAGTATATATGCAATTCCAATAATTCCAATTAAATTTAGATTAAAAATCGTGATATTAAATAACCTGCCCCAAGCTGAATATTGATAACCTCCCATTTAGTGTTGAGGCATAGACACATCCCATCCATAAGAAACTATGGACTTGGCACAAAAGTAATAACAAGGACCAAGGTGGATAAAAGACATTTATTACTATCCATCAAAGCGCAATCAATCAATTTAGTTTAGTTTAGGATTGCGATAGAAGTAAAGGCAATGCATTATACTATTGTGGTCGATCAACTGTGGTTGATAGTTTTTTAGCTGTTCTATTCTTGTAACGTACGCTGCCGTGTGAAGACAACAAAGATGGTGTGAGTCGTGACTATTCAAGGACCTGGTCCGAGTGGAGTAGATTCTGGGAATATCCTAAAATCCCATCGCGAGAATCTCTGCATGAATAACGGCGGATAATGGATAAGCTTGGTAATAGCCTAATAGGGTTGCCCACAGCGCCACCCATAAGTTCAACAGCATGGGCCTCGTTTGTCAAGTTGGGTGGAGTGCATACTGATCTTTCCCCGGGGTTTTTGTCACTCTGTTCCATATTTTTGCCATAAATATAACGATGGATGGAGTCTGCCTCATAGGCTACTAAAGGTCCCGGCTGTTTGTTGTAAAAGAGAATCCCAAGGAATCCCTTCCTGTATAGTTGCAATGGCCTCTGACCTGGTTGTTGTGGATTGTGGGTCACTGGGAACAAGTGGAAGCCAACAAGTTTGGCATGAATGTGATCCACCATCCATCTCTTCTCAATGCCTCCTTGTGGAAGATGATTATTCTGATCTTGAAGCTCTGCAGGTGTTGAAGGTGGAGGGAAAAGACAAAGCTGGTCGTAGGATTTTGAGAATAGTTGGCAAGCATTTCCCTGGTAAGAGCAATGCAATCTTTAACTCTGCGATTCATTTTATGGTTTGAGGGTTTTTAAATAAATATCTTTTATTTATTTATATATTATTTTACTTTAAGTTTATAAATAATAACAATAACAATAATCTATTTTAAGGTCATAGTCTAGGCAAACACCAATTTGGTATATGAGACTCTTCTTGTTTTTGGGACAAGGGCTACCTTTATGTGGCCATTTGACTGCTAAAGTTTACAGAGGTGTTAATAATGAGTTGATGGCCTAATAGTGGAGAGTTGTGAATTTCACTATCTCTACCAGGATTCAAATCCCCAATAAGACATTGGCCTATTATGATGAGGCTAAAACGGTAAGCACCCCTGAAGTAGGACCCCATTTAGGTGTGTCTCTGGAAGTTTCGACCTTTGCTAAGTAGTCTCGGCCCTTGCTAAGTCTCCTAACAGGCAAGGGTTCCGACGGAGTGCCCAAGTATGAATTTGTATATAAGATGGTGATGGTAAACCTCCTAAGTCCCATCGTCCTCCTGCTGGACCAGCTCCTCCCCAAACCGGGGTGGGTCATCAAGATCATCCCCTACTTCATGCACATGTTCGGGCTACTTGGGCTGCTTTCCTTGAACTTCTAAAATTGTTATATAATCTATGAGAAAAAAATAACAAGAGGTAAGTAATATGCACTCTGCAAACCCTTGCATAAATTTGGAAAAAAATTGAAGTGTTATGTTGATCGATACATATCTGGGAAATGGAACTCATGGGCAGTAATCAATCCCTCCCTTAGTCTAACAAAATATCTGGGAAATGGAACCCATGGACAGTAATCAATCCCTTCCTTACTTCAACAACATATTTGAGAAATGGAACCCATGGGCAGTAATCAATCCCTCCATTACTCTAAGAAGATTTCAATTACAGGGAAAATGAATCTTTAGTTCTCTCCAAATGGATGCTCGACTCTCTTCAACTCCTTAGCTCTCAACCAAATAACTGAAAAGAAGTAATTTGGTTTTCCACCTTTATTGGTATTTTTCCATGCAACTGTGATTAATTCCCATCGACTTGTGAGTAATTTAATTAATCCCCGTTTTTGAAATCTCTAAATAATTGCAATTATTAGAGAACAATTATTCATTTTGAACTTGTAATCAGGATTAATCTATGTTTCTTATTAATGCATAGGTTTAGTTGAATTCATGAGCATTAATATTATGTTTGGTTTCTGTTCCAAGATATATGTAGTGGTTATTTCCAAAGTGAGCTTCTTCCAGATTATTCACAGTGGCCATTTAACTTGTTGAAGTTTTGAATTCGAAGCAGGATTCATGATTCATCATCAACAAATGATGAATCTTGCTTCGAATTTGAAACGTTGACCAGTTAAATAGCCACTGTAGATAATCCAGGAAAAGCACATTGTGAAAATATTCTTAGTTTTTCATTTGGATTCTCAGTTTTGGTGTGATCTAGTTTTTTGTTTTTTTGGTTATGGCTTCTTTTACATGTATAGCTTTGTTAATAATTTTCATTCAGGTTCGATTCGAAACGTTGACATCTAAAATTGGCACTGCAAAATTAACAGTAAATTTTGATAACAAATCACCGCAGACAAATATAAGGACTGAAATTTCCACGGTCCATTCTTGTTGTTTGTCTCAATTTCTCTCTAGTTTACTCTTTTTGTTTGTCTCCTGTTGTGATGGTGTGTGATAGTAATACGTAGAATATATTATCTTTGCTATTTTGAATTAGTTTTTATAACTTCAAAATTTTCTATCTTTTAATTTTTAAAACACACGGAATTGGTGCAGGGTTGTCGTCTGTATTCCAATTCCTTGTGAAACATTATTTAGCTCACACTCCAAATGCCTTTTTAAATTGAATTTGTCCCTCGTGTCTAGACTCTACGGTCCTAAAGGGTTCTGAGACTCTGATCTAAGATTAAATCGCTCAGCATGCCCTCATGCATATTGGACAAGTGGAAACCCTCCCCTCTACTCCGGAAACTCAAAATTTTGCCTTCATCTATGTTTCTTATTTTGGAGGGTGTATGCTATGATTTCCTATGGTTGGGTATGAGTGAACATCAGTTGTAAATCACATACTGTAGACTCCCTGACAGTGGTACCGATGCTCCGAATGACACTGGCAGGCAGCCTAGTTGAAAAAAAAATCCCTGGAAATGCAAACTGAGACTTGCAGTTGCAGCTACTACCTATTATGATCTGATATGTTCATTAGTTAATTCCCATGTTTCTCGTAGGACACCGATATATATTTTCATCACGTCTATCTTGAAGGAGAATGCACCCTAAAATAGAGGAAAAAAATGAAAAGATTAGATTAAGATCTGATTATAAAAAATATCCTTTTGATAGTAGGATATAATTAGGAGTTAGCATTGCTTTCAGAGTGAGGATATATTATATAATTAGCAGTTAGTGGGACTAACAGTCCTTTTCAATATCTGATACATAGAATTTTCTTTTCTATCCCCTTTTTCTCCCTTTGTGTCTTGATCTGTGCATCTATTGCGGTGGCCATTACATAAATTCTGTCAGAATTGGGTCTTCTGTAGTAGCTGCACCACGTCTTCAACTTAGGTGAGCACTTCTTCAATCCCACGCAGTCCATAAACAATACGATTTTCCATTTTGTTAGGAGGATACAACTATATTTTAGTGCCCCCTCAGCAATTTTGAAATTCCATGAGTTAACCTTATCTGGATATCTGAGTGGTCTCCTTCTTCTATTATGTTTCTAGGGTATGGCAAAGATAGTTATTGGAGGAGAATGTTTTGGTTTCTTAGTTGATACTACAAAGGGATTTTTGGTGTCCAATAGGTTTAATTGGGCTGTCTGGTTCTGCTAGGTCTTGTAGTGCAATGTTTTTTTTTCCAATTCGTTGGCAAATTCAAAATTCAATCGATTTGTTTTATTAGTTTATGTTGGTTCTTTGCAATTTGATTGTTAGTGGTTATTCTGTCAGTTAACTGATTGCTCCTGTTTGATTTTTGCCATTATGCTTGGGAATTCAATTTGGTTTAGATTGGGATGTTTTCCTTTTATATGAACTTTGAAGTGCAATGTTTTGAAAGCATTTTAAGTAAAATTATTAATTACTCAATTTTTGTTAGCTTATTTGGTTAAGGTTTGAGTTTCGTCAGCAGGGCAACCTGGATTCAATTCCCCTTAGGGGTGATCTAGTTGGGAGGGAGATACCCAAAATCCAACCAGTTGAGGTTTGGTGTGGCTCACGCTGGGTGTGATTCCCAGGTGATTTTAATGGCTTAGATGCCCCTGGATCATGGTTTCTTAGACCAAAGACCACTCCTACAAATAAAAAAGATTCTAGCAAACAATAAAAAGAATAAATCATTAATCCAAATTCGGTATGTACGGTATCTCTTCCATTCACCTCTTCCACTAAGAGATGCCATTTCTGTTTATGTCCGCAGCTGCTCTTGTCAGTGGTCAAAGGCTACAGAAATATGTTTACCATAAGATCTCGAAAGAAATTCCTGAAGGGCCTTATTGTGTTGTTTACATTCATACATCCGTACAGAGAGGTGAAAACTCTCCTGGGGTGTCTACATTGTGGTTGATCTATGAAGAACTTCCTCCAGCTTATAAAAAAAGGCTTCAAGTGGTGTATTTCCTACATCCAGGGATTCAGTCAAGACTGGTTTTTGCAACCCTTGGCCAGCTTTTCTTAAGTGCAGGGTGAGTATTAATCTGAGTTTGCATTTTGATTGAGATAATTTATTAAAACTAATTGGTGCAGATTTGCTCATGCAATATTTGATGTGTTATGCAGTTTATACTGGAAATTGAAGTATGTAAACCGTCTAGAATTTCTCTGGGATTGCATTAAGAAGGGACAGGTGGAGATTCCTGATTTTGTGTATGACCACGATGATCTACTAGAAGACAAGCCTTTGATGGACTACGGCGTCGAAACAGATCCCTTCGAAGTTTATGACATGCCTGCCATGGGGTCAGCGGATTCTCGATACTCCTTGAGATGGGCCTTGTAGGCATTTTGTGTAGAGTTTAGTCACCAATTGTACAGCATCGTGTTTTTGTTTTTTCTTCTTTGTGCACAGGTGAGGGGTGCCTTTGTAAGTGACTTCCCTGTCTGTACTGGAGACTTGGATGCTCTGGAGTGAAGGCACTCTTTGTTTTTTTCTGCTGAAGTTTTCATAACAAAAATGGTTGTCCTGTAAAATCATGCCATTCTGCATTTTCTGTACATATATGTAAATAGTCAAGCCTGAAAATGTGGCAGCATGCACTTACTGTGCTTTAGTATTTCATCTTGCCGAAGGTATTGATGGAGAAGGGGGTATGTGGTAAAGATGCACGGTGCAGCTTTTTGGTAGTTGAAAGGAAAATTACTTTTGTGTTAAACCTTGGCTTTCAAAAACATGTTGAGTGCCCTTTGTCTGCGGGGTTTTTACCTCAAAATTAGCTATTTTCCATTTTGATTGAATGAAGAACTATTCTTACAGTGGGCTTTTCTTTTATAAGGAACTTGCATGAAATTTAAAGAAATTTGGTAAACTCATCTACTTTGACGCAGAAACTAGTCAAATACCTAACAACATTGCTTACAACTGATTAAACTAACCCCTTGAGCTTCCTATAGTCAGATTATATTTTAACTAATTGAATTCTCTCTATATAACAATTTAGAAATTTTGATGCTGTTGCATTCTTAAATGAAAATCAAATTTATGAAATTATGATGCTGTTGCATTCTTAAATGAGAATCATACTTGTTTGAGTTTAATTGTTTATATCATATTACAGGATTATGCCCCCACTTACATGCGTACTGTACACACATACTGTATGGTTGAGATGCTCTTTGAGGTAACAAGGCATCTATTACCGGCTATATCTGGAGATACGTCTATGTGTACATTCATTTCAAACTTTTAGGGCTTTCAATGTCAGAAGTGCTTTTACTCCTTTCGAGGATTCTATCCATTGCATTTTCTGCTTTTGTTCATACTCACGTCATATCATGAATCTGTCGCTGCCGCACTGCTGTACAGTCGCATTATTGGTTCAGATTTTTGGGTAGAAACTTAAAAGCACCTGCCATTCTTATATCAAAAAGGGTTCAAAGAAGATGGCTACTAATTTTTTTCAATTTCTTCTAACCATTTTGATGAACAATGAGTATGTAATAATACATAGATGTTATTTAAACAATTGTTATGAGACTTCTGATATGGCACGACAGACCTCTGTTCTACGGGAGAATCAGGGATAGATCACCGATTCGTGGGTGAGACATAGTGTAATCTAGAATCTTGCTGAAAATATGTAGGCAGGAAAATGGCACAAAGAGTTGGTCAAACAAGTTTTTTTTCTTAACCATGGAAATTTAGCAACTTCTCAAGAGTATATGCAACAACCTGCAAGCTACATATATCAATAACTCATAGATCAGCTTGAGCTGAGACTTCACATCAAGGGGATGCCTACCTTTTCAACTTCACCCCCCCAGAATTGAACCTATGACCTCCACAGAGATAACACATGTTCTTAACCATTGGTCTCACTCAGGTGCACTTGAGTTGGTCAAACAACTTTTACCTCGTGAGTACATAAGCGACGTGTGACCCAACAAAGAGTAGCCCATCAGGAAAAGGGTGTGCGCGTTTGATAAAGTTTATCCAAAATGTATCAATTTTTTGTTTTAAATTCTGGTTTGATTTTGGTGGAGATCATGGATTTTCTCATTGTTTGCATAGGTTATGGTTCCATTAATGTTACCATGCTGGGTGTTTTAGTGGTCTCCAAATCAACTTAAACCCAATAAAACCTTGAAATGCACTAGACGCTTGGAATCATAATTTGTCTCTTTAGGATGGAATATACACATTTTGGAACTCTTTTAGGAGCTATGTGAGTATAGGAATAAGAGTGTCAACATAAGTCAACTTTGAGACAAGATCCAAGGAGGTTTGGGAAAATGATAACATCACGTTGTCATGGTGGGGTTAATCTAGTTAATTGTACAAGTCTCCTGTTTAATCTGAACAATCAAAGGTGATGCTCCATAGTTTGATTGGCATGTCTATTATGGTAATTTGAGTAGAGCCTAAGTTGTATAAAGCACTGAGTTAGGGGTTGGTGAACTTGAACCCCAAAGCAGATCCATGTAATTAAATACATCAGAATTGAGACTTAAAAAAATGTATGAATCTAAGGTGGAGCAATATCTTTCAAAATTATGATTTTAGGGTGAGTGCAACCTAAAAGTTGGAATTTTTGTGTTGCATTTGGTATTTGTTTGTTATTAAGAGCTATGTTGGCTTGTATAGTTAAAATATGCTTATTTTTGCCCAAGGACCACCCTATTTGGATATGATTTTCGTAAGTATCTTAGGTCGCTAACTTTTTGTTTTCATAAGTATCTTAGGTCGTTAACTTTTGGATTTTAACATTTTTCAATGAGTATTAGTGTCTTAATCCATTGGCTTTTTCGAAGATGATTTCGCTTTAGCTTTTTTATCGATATCTTTGGCCATTAGCTTTTTTGGTTTTCAAACCTCTAAGTATAATTTCTATTTAGTATTGTGGTGATTATTCCATGTGACATATTCAATGAGTAAACATCTTGCCATGCTATGGAAGTCACTTTTCGGTTAAGAGGTTACAAGTGGGAAGTATTTGTTAGACCAAAGTCATCGAAGACTTGCAAGAGGGCCAACCTGCTCTTCTCAGGCATTGGAGCAAGCACATGAATGAGCATGTCATTAAAGAGACTTGAACCTTGGCGGGGTTGCTAATAGAGTCCCACTTTCAACAACCCAACAAACCACCATTAAATTTGTTGTTCATTTAAGACCATGATTGTTGTCACATATATGGTTTCACATCCTTTCCCTGTGATTTGGCCCCTCTAAATATCCTTTTCTTTATGCATTGTTGTCAACCATTTTTTAAGTCCTATTCATATTCATTGTTATTGTTACTTTTACTAGGGCATTGTTTGTACTATATCGATTACATTTGCATGGTTGTTTTGGTTGTCAAATTGATTGTTAGTCAAATCATAGTACAACATGGAGTTCAATTGGTTGATTGTACTTCAAAGAAATAAATAGAGGTTAATTCAGTTAATTAATTATTCTTTTTGTGTGGAAGAAAAAAATACATGTTTAATCCTTAACAATGCTTGATTAATTATCTTTAGAAAAATTTTAAGGCCTTTTCTTATTTAAAAATAGGATTATGCAGTGTGAAGTTTGGATCTTGAGTAAGCATCCTAGGTCAATTTATAATGTATGATATTGTTGTGCTTTGCAATATCTTCCAAGAACTTAGCATTTTAGTGAATGTAGTTAATTTGTAAATTCACTTGCTTGACCATTGTGATTTCATTGTGATGACGACTTAAAATTAGTTTATGACTATTTCATTTACCAAT
Source organism: Larix kaempferi (assembly GCA_027924585.1). Taxonomy (NCBI): domain Eukaryota; kingdom Viridiplantae; phylum Streptophyta; class Pinopsida; order Pinales; family Pinaceae; genus Larix; species Larix kaempferi. The sequence continues at coordinate 3,756,074 of BSBM01000592.1, read as the reverse complement.
AGTAAGGTTTACAAGGAACAATTATTGAAAGTCGCATCTATCGATGATATGAATAAGGAAAAAATCATTTGTGGAATATTCTTGGTCATGGAACTTACCTCTTTTGGAGTAAATTCTAGTATCTTATTGGTAAAGTTAAACCTTTATGAAGTTTGTTAGTTTACCTAAATTTTGGTTAACTCATTTTAAAGTTTGCCTTCTTATCAAGAGAATATGAGAAGGGTCTTATGGACTTATCATTTGTTTTTCCTCATTTTAGTTAGAAAACTTGTGGAAAAAATTGCACAATGGTGAATCTTTCCCACTTGGTGCGGGACAAAGCCTTGTAGGATGCAACAAGGCCTCAATATTCGGTGTCCCTTTGTGGTGGGTGAGTGTTCCAAGTGATCCTGCAAGTGGTTGTTAGTGAAAATAGATAAATAAAAGAAATAAAAATGAAATAAAACAAAGAACAAGAGGGATAGATATGCAAACTCCAACAACCAATAGGTGTCAAACCACTTTGTATTGCCCAATGGTCAAGCATGTACAACACCTAGGAGATGTGAGCTTCAATGGATGCAAACAATCCCCCTTAGGGAGGTCTATTTAGTCCACACTAAATGCTAAGTAGCTTGAAGAACAAATGAGAAGAATTCTTGCCCCTTAAAGGAAGGTGGCAAAGGAGCTTGGTAAATGCTAAACAAGAGGGAAGAGGTGAGCTATAAGGGAGCTCAAGTACAATTCCAACAGTATAACCTTGCTCTTGGTTTATCTCTTCACAAGCATGCCCATGGCTTCCTTTTATATGCCAAGATGTGGCCAAGAAATAACCAGATCTCAATGTGAATTCCTTGATCTTATGATCTAGCTCCAGGGTACACAAAAGAGGCCATTTAAGGAACTCAAGTGTGTGGGGCCAAATTTGAACTCGTGGAGATAATGGCGCTTTCATGAGTCATTAATGCACCGCTGGTGGTTGAGATTCCACTATTTTTGTCAGTCGGGCGGATATCGAGGGATTATTCGTGTTGGTCGCGCGGTCGTAGTTCTGTTAACCTATGCGGTAGCGCATATTAATAGACATGTGGCCGCGCGGTTGTGGTTTTGACTATTTTTAGGGCGTTTTTGGACTCATGTTGCTTCTTGGATATGATGAGGATGCCTTCGGTGGGATGCATGTAATATGTGGATGGCACTTACCGTGCAAATTGGGGAAATGTCACATGTGAGATTTGAGGTTCGAATGGTACTGTAGAGCCGATAATGCATCATCATTTATTGTGTGTTATTTCTATTGTTCTTGAAAGCTACAAAGCGTGTGTGGACAAATAAGCTCCTCCCATGGGTAGGAAGATTGTTGGTGAAGTCATAGCAAAGAATAATGTTTTATACAAATGAGACGAGCATACCCATGCTCATGAAGATCTACCATAAGTGGCTACAAAAGAAGAGACCAAGGGGTCACCTCATGGATGAAGGTGACTTCAATCCATGCAAATAGTAATTGAACCTGGAAAAGCTGTTACAGGTGTTGAAGAAGTGGCACCGTTGATAACCATGATGAGCCCATGGGGATGGGGGACCAGAATACCAGTGAGTGTACTGAAGGGAGTATCTCACTGAATTGCTACTACCATGCTTGATAAATGTGAACATCCTTCGAACCGTACGACACTCCCTAATGCAATAGATGTGTTGACGTCGAGCATAGGAGAGAGCACTAAGTTAGGGGGCATTAAGGGCTCTCCTTACTTAGTTCAAGGCAATCCCTTATAGTGATTGAAAGGGACCCCAAGGTACAACTTCAACTACTACATTTCTCAGAATGTAGTGAGGTGCCATCGACGAGAGCTGAAGTACATGATAAGAGGAGGGTCTTATCTGGAGAACCAAGATCATTTTGTAACCGACTAAGAAACTAACTGACTTGACACAAGACTAGTTGGTAAGCATGAGGCTCATGAATTTCTTTGATCGATGTCAACTTGGGGGAGTACTGGTCGACATCATTATTCAAAATAAAGGAACAAAGTGTAACAAAGGGAGACAAACTACAATTGAAGGGTTTTGTTATGGACACGACATTGAGGATGATGGTGACTGACAAAACATATAATGCTGGGGATAGGGTGACTCAACAACATCGATCAAAGGCAACCAGGGGTTGCTACCAAAAGAATAGTGGTGTTCCCACGATTTTGAGTGGATTGGGGAACAATTTGTACATAAAGAATAAGTGGTGGGGTCTTCATGTTTTTGGGGTGTCGGGGGATCAATTTGATGATGGGTGGGATTCCCATGGTTTTGAGCGAATCAAGAAATTAATTTGATGATGGGTGAAATTTCCATGGTTTTGAGTGGGTCGGGGAACCTTTTCCATGATGATGTGAGGGTTGTTGTGCAAACACAAAAACGGGTGACCCATGAATCAATGCCATGTAGCTGGTTCCTGCGGGAATCACTGAATAGAATTGGTTTCTTTGGAGGGTGGGGGCTCCATTGGTGTCTTGGCGGTGGTAAGGGTACGAAGAATATAGAAAATGGTAGAGTGCTCATGGAGGTATCAGTGGTCAACAATGGTTCTTGATCGTTACTTGTGCCGAGGAATTTGATGGCAATTGTTAGTTTTCCTACTTTTAATCAATATTATCTAGGATCTTATCTGAAAGAATAACATGCACAACATAACACAATAGACACAAAGAATTTCCTTGGGGACACCATAATGGAGAAAACCCCGCAACTTCCTCAGAGATAAAATCGCCACCAATACAATATCACAAAAATTAAAACCCCAAAACAAGATGGTCTTCTGCAGCTCTCTCTCTTTCCTCCTATGTGAACTTGTCTTCTCTCTCTCACTAATGCAAATTGAGCGAGTGAGTGTTGTTGTCCAAATGAGAGAGCTCCACTCTCTATTTATACTTTATCTTTCACTTGACATTTTCACTTACTAGGTTAGCCTCAGTTGTACCTGATTGGGCCGACTTCTCTAGGGGACTAAATAACCCCGTTCTAACTGACTCTTGGGGGATCTATTGCCCCGACTTACAATGGAGGATTTACCTCAATGGATTTACATGACCAAATGTAATAATGACATCCCCGACCAGAGGAATAAACATCTCCGTTGGAGGTAAAGATAAAATACAATAATAATAACAATATAAAATACAAGTGAATATCTTCCGAAGTTACAATTACATTAACACTCCCTCTTAACTAGGAAGGTATTCTCTTGACACAATCATCAACAAATATGGACACAATTCTTTGTCGTTGGATCATCATTAATGCTGGAACATCATCATCAACACTGGATCATCATCGCCGTTGCTGCAATCATCATCATGTCGATCATCGATTGGTGACATCTCTCGAATCTACTCGTCATAGGAAGTTCTACAAAGCCAACCCTTTTTCATGCTGGATGTAGGCCTAGCCCTCATGTAGGTCTTCATCATCTTTGTGAGCAAGCCATCAAGTAGGTACAACCGAGGACCATTCATTACATTGCTTCTGCAAACACCCGCGTCTCCTACTATCTCCTCATCGTCTTCAGATCATCTCATCATCACATGGAGCACAACCTAGATGCACATCACATGTCCCACAATGGTCAGCCCGTGTCTACCAGCATGGGAGAACTTTCCTTCCACCATGCGAGATCCTTCCTAGGCGCACACATAGTGTCTTAAGACCGGTGGACATCACAACGTCTCCAGTGTGGGAGGAATTTCCTACCACCATACGAGACCTCGTCTACCAACATGGGAGGAATTTCCTACCACCATGTGAGACCTTGTCTACCAACATGCGAGGAATTTCCTACCAGCATGTGAGACACAACACTTACATCAACCGACATGGAAGGAATTTCCTACCACCATTTGGGAAAGGCTCAACACTTACATTACCAACATAGGAGGAATTTCCTACCACTATGTGAGAATGGCCTGACCCTTACATCTACCAACATAAGAGGAATTTCCTATCACTATGCGATAATGGCCCAACCCTTACATCTACCAACATGGGAGGACTTTCCCACCACCATGCGAGAATGGCTCGACACTTACATCTACCAAAGTGGGAGGACTTTCCTACCACCGCGCAAGAATGGCCCAGCCCTTACATCTACCAATGTGGGAGGACTTTCCTACCACCACGCGAGAATGGCCCATGTGCATCTGCATCTTCCGGACTCATCACTCCCTCTTAGGAGGAACCTCGATCCGGATAACACAAAGCTTCTCTCTGAAGTATTCAAGCTTCACTCTAGCTAATGCCTTGGTCAATACATCGGCTATCTGCTCCTCCGTCGCAACATACTGGAGCTTCACTGCTCCTCTCTACACCATATCCCTGATATAGTGGTACTTGATCTTAATGTGCTTCCACTTGTCATGGAACATCGGGTTCTTGGACAACTTCACACAACTCTGGTTGTCACAGAATATACAAGTCGCCTCTAATTGGAGATCAAACAAATCAGACAGTAGCTTCCTAAGCCACACTGCCTCACAACTAGCCGAATAAGCTGCAACATACTCTGCTTCGGCTGTACTCAGTGCCACACAAGACTGCTTCCTTCTAAACCAGGAGATCATACCAGATCCCATACCGAAGCAGCATCTCGAAGTGCTCTTCCTATCAGCGGCACTGTCTGTCGAATCTGAATCAACATAACCCTGCAAGTTAATCTTCTGATCCACATCATACTTGAGCCCATAGTCAACTGTACCCCTTCAAGTACCTCAATATATGCTTTGCAACAACCAGGTGAACTTGTCTCAGATCCATCAAGAACTGGCTCAATGTGTTCACAGCAAAGCATATGTCTGGTCTCGTGTTCGTCAGGTACATCAATGACCCAATCATCTGACGATACATCATGGAATCAACTGAATCTAATGAAGCATCACATAGTAGCTTCAAGTTCGATGCCATAGGTGTGGCCATAGCCTTGCAGTCCATCATTCCAAACCTCTTTAGAATCTCTATTGCATACTTCCCTTGTCCAAGGAAGATTCCATCCTTACTCTGCCACACCTCCATGCCTAAGAAATAGTGCATCATACCTAGGTCCTTCATCTCAAACTTTGCGGCAAGCTTCCTCTTCGCATCAATGATAAGCTCATCCTCCCCTGTTACAAACATGTCATGTACATAGAGTAGAAGTATCACTGGATTTCCCACTTTAACCTTGTAGTAAAGGTTGGATTCCTCTTTACTCTTGGTAAAGCCTAAACTCATCAGGAAGCTATCCATCCTACCGTACCACGTCCTGGATGCTTGTTTCAATCCGTACAAGGCCTTCTTCAACTTGCACACATGATTCTTCCTATCATGTGTCTCAAATCCAAGTGGTTGCTCCACGTACACTTCCTCTTCTACTACAACATTCAAGAATGTTGTCTTGACGTCCATCTGGTGTACCTTCCATTTCATCATTGTAGCCAGTGCTAGTACTGATCTGATGGAATTGTATCTCACAGCAGGTGCAAATGTCTCCTCATAATCTATGCCTTCCTTCTAGGAGAAGCCACGTGCTAAAAAACTTGCCTTGTGTCTCTCAATGCTACCATATGCTGCATGCTTGATCTTGTAGATCCACTTCGAAGTCACAACAGACTTCCCTTCCATTCAATTTCTATTGTAGATTTGTCGAGGCTTAATTCTGATGTATCTTCGAAATTTCTACTCCTCAAGGTCTGAAACTTTGTCCTATGATAGTATGATCTGTCCTCTATCCAACCCCATAGGTTAGAATAGGATTGGATTCACCAAGTGGAACTTATGCTAAGTTTCCCATGACGACTTGTTTATGGACTTTTTTCAGTATAACAAACTTGTATGGAATGTCACGTGTCACTGTTTCATCTTCGGATTTTGAAACTCACACTAGATAAACTACAATCCATTCAATTTCTGGAACATCTTACGAAATTCTATTTGGATCTTCGTAGCCCGAGATATATCATTTATCCCTAGGTCACCTTTTTAAAATTGAATTATGGAGGAGGCTGAAACCCTAATTTGAATGGATCATATATCCTAAATTACAACGAATCTGAGGATGAAACTAGCACACAAGGTACATGAATATTTCATCTTTGTCCTGTCCAAGTTTCAGATCCTGAAACTTCTCCAAAAGTGATTTATAGCAAAAATGCCAAGATGACTAGTTTCCAGAAATGGAAACCCTAGGCAACAACTGCACATTGTTTTCTTTCAGGCTTGCTCTGATACCATGTTAGTTTTTCTAATTTTAATTAATATGATCTAGGATCTTATCTGAAAGAATAACATGCACAACATAACACAATAGACACAAAGAATTTCCTCAGGGAAACCATAAAGGAGAAAACCCCGCAACTTCCTTAGAGATAGAATCGTCACCAATACAATATCACAAAAAGTAAAACCACAAGACAAGATGGTCTTCTACAACTCTCTCTCTTTCCTCCTATGCGAACTTGTCTTCTCTCTCTCACTAATGCAAATTGAGTGAGTGAGTTTTGTTTTCCAAATGAGAGAGCTCCACTCTCTATTTATACTTTATCTTTCACTTGACCTTTTCACATACTAGGTTGGCCCTAGTTGTACCTGACTGGGCCGACTTCTCTAGGGGACTCAATAACCCTATCCTAACTGACTCTTGGGGGATCTATTTCCCCGACTTACAGTGGAGGATTTACCTCAATGACTTTACATTACCAAATGTAATAATGACATCCCGGACCGGAGGAATAAACATCTTTGTCGGAGGTACAAATAAAATACAATAATAATAACAATATAAAATACAAGTGAATATCTTCCGAAGTTACAATTACATTAACAACAATGAACACTGAAGGTGGGGGAGTAAATGCGAAGTTATAAAATGATGAACTATGTATTGATTGTTTCAAAGTTGATCAAATTCCTCGGGCTTGTGGAGGGTTCAAATTCATAGGTGTCAAATTATGACTGGGATGCAATGGTGTGTACACCCATGGGGGAAGAATGCTACCTGCAATAGTGAGATTGATGGCATATCATTACCGAGGTTGAGGACCCTATGGTTATCAGCAGGAAGGTTTGGTAAAAAAAATGCAAATGGGGGGAATGCATTTCCTATATTCCGGTTTCGAGATGATACCTATGATAGAAGCCCAATGTCGTTGTTGAGGGAAGGAGTCTTGCTCTTATAATGGAAAAAAATAGGTAACCCACATGTCTTGGTCGTAATCCTGCACATACATCACACATACCCGAGTGTAGTAAAGAACATGCTAAAGGTATTGACGATGCAAAAATTTAAAACCAAAACATAGCGCACCTGGGGGGTGCTCTTCGTTAAGGGTAGAAGTGTTTAAGGTACAACACGTTGACCAGGATGTTGAGGGTAATACCTTCTGGGTTAGTTAAGATGTATGCCCCTTTGGGGATGCATTATTTAATGACATAAGGACCTGTCCATTTAGATGCAAATTTATTGGGTCCTAGATTGATTTCTGTTTTGGTGTTGAAGACAAGGACAAAGGCTCCCTTGCTGAAGGTGCGAGGACAAACATGTATGTCATAGTGTGCTTTGAAGCGAACCTCCATGACCTCATTTTGTTGGAGTGAGTTACGGCTTCATCGAGGTGTTCCAAAGTAAACAACCTTTGCTCAAGGGAAGAAATATCAGGTAACAATTCCAAAGTAGATTGGAGGGTAGGCATTTGGTACTTTATGGGAAGTACGGATTCTACTCCATGGACAAGGTGGAAAGGAGTAAATCCTGTAGTTGTTTTCAATGAGGTGCAATAATCCCAAAGAGCTGGGAATAACATGTGGTGCCAATTAGATTTGTTTTTATTTACCGTGCATTGGAGCATAGTTTTAAGAACTTTGTTCATAGCTTCAACTTGGCCGTTTTCCTAAGGGCAGTAGGATGTCAAAAGTTCGTGTTTAAATCCTAACAAGCGAGATAGTTCCTCAAACATTTGATTAGAGAAATGGTTGACATTATTAGAAACCAATTGTCTGGGTGCGCCAAAGCGAGAGATGACGTGGTTAAAGAAAAAGCAAGCAGTAGTGATACCTTTGCAATCGAATGTGGGTATGGCTTCTTCCCACTTAGTAAAGTAGTCGACGACGACAATGATGTATTGGTGGCCTTGTGCTGAAGTAGGGTGACACTCCATAAAATCAATTGCCCATTTGCAAAATGGGTCGGCTGTGATTACTGGATGGAGAGGGGTAGGTGGTGAGTGTGTTTTGCAGGAAAATACCTGACAATTCGCACATCTTTTGATCGCGTAGACACAATCCTTGAATATTGAGGGAAACAAATAATCGACGCATAATATTTTTGGGCAGTGGCCAGGCCTAAGAGGTGGCCTCCACATGCTCCGCTATGAGAGTCGTTGAGAACTTGTTTAACTTCCTCATGTGTTAAACAATGACGTAGGATGGTGTCGACGCCATGATAGTACAAGACATCTCCTATGAGAAGGTATCTTGGTGCCTGATAACGAATACACTGACGGTCATCGCGGGATAGGTGGGGGGGGAAATTCTGAGTACGGAGATAAGTTAGGATATCACCATACCATGGGTTGTCGTTGGCGATGAGGAAGAGATGTTCGTCAAGTAACTTTTCGTGCATAGGTTTGCCCAAGGCCGTGAGTGAGAGATCAGTGATGAACTTGGTTAGGGCCAATGCTTTCTTGCTTCTAGGGATCATGAACTCAAGGTTGAATTCTTGTAGTATAACAATCCAACGGAAAAACTTACTATTGATAATCCCACGACTAAGTATGTATTGCATGGGGTTTGAGTCATCCACCACAGTTGTTTTGCGGAGCAAAATGTAGTGGCATAGTTTTTGTACAGAAAGAATGTGGCGACAAACAAAAACTTCTAATCATGAGTGTACTTGAGGGATCATCCTATTAAGGTTTTACTGACGTAGTAAATGATGTGTTCATGTTGACCCTCGGCTAGTTGGAATAGAACGATCATTACAACGGAAATTGATGTTGAGATACAAAGGGTAAAATATTTGTGAACGTCTGGAGGTGAGATGAGGGGAGTTGAAGACAAGGATTTGTTCAAAGCGTTGAAGGAGATTTGGGCATGGTCATTCCATTTAAAGGGGATGTATTTCCTAAGTAGGCACAAAAAACCGTGTGCCTGGGTAGTGTAATCAAGGACGAAATGCCGAAGGAAGTTGAAATTTCCTTGAATGCTTTACAATTGGCGCCGGGTTTTTGGAGGTGTGAGTTCATGGATGGCTTGGACTTTCGATGGGTCAACGGTGATGCCTTCCTCGGAAACTATGAATCCTAATAATTGTCCTACGATGACACATAACACACATTTGAGGGGATTCAATCATATGCTATATTTGTGATAGCGCGTGAATATGGTACGTAGATTGCAGAGGTGGTCACATCATTTTTTAGACTTGGTGGTGAGTTCATATAAGAAGGCAAGGATGATGTGAGCTAAGTCGTTAAATATGTACACCATAGTGCACTGAAAGGGAGCACCATAGTTATTTAGACCAAAGGGCGGACATTTGTAAGCAAAGGTGCCCCAAGGTGTGGTAAACGTTGTTTTGTATTGATTTTGGGGGCGGATTCATACCAGAGAATCCATCCATAAAGGACAACATTTCAGTACTAGCACACAAATCAACGATTTGGTTGATGAATGGGATCGGGTAATTGTCTTTGGGGAGGAGGTAGGAGGACAATTGAATCAAGATGAAGGATGTCCATATAACCAAGGGTGCTTGGGGAGGTGGTGGAATCTCTTCTTGGGGGAAGATTAGGGGATCTAAGGCTTCATCGGAAACTGATGTTGGGGGGTCAGTATAGCTAGGGGTGATGAGAAACCCAGGGTATGTTGGGTTCTTCGTTGTCGTCTATAGGATCATCGTATTCTTCAATTACCGTTGGGAGGGTGGTTCCAAAAGGGGTAAGGTTATCTTGTAGTCGCTTTTGAGTTGCATGAAGGGTGTAGAACACGACTAATATAGGACATTGGAATGAATGATGAGAAATCAATTTGCATGATCAACAGGGGTGAGTAGAGTATGTGTGGTTAAGGACTATGGAAGGACTTTGTGGTCATTGAAGAGGTAACTGTTGGTTGGGTATGGACTCTTCCCATTGAGGTGTCACGGGGGATCTTCCTATAGGGACCATAGTTGTAATGGTATTGATAGAAGCTGTTTCCGGTGATGAAGGAGCAGATGCTTCTTCTAACGACTGGGTGATGCGGATGGTTTCCAATGTGTTCCGAAATCGAGGGAGGTCGAGACAATGGTGCATGTAATGCTCAAACTATGAGAAAATCAACAATGCATGATTGGTATTCAATGATTTGGACTTAGATGTGGGCACATATGAGGTGTGCATGAGGTGTGCCTTGCGACTGTAGGTAGAGTGTAATATCCCCATTTTGACCCTTAGGATATATTGGATTTTATGTAAACATTGTGCATATGTGATGTATGATTACTAGCGTGGAGCTCAAGGCCAAGGCCCCGCTAGTGAATGCTCAGCTTTGAGAGGCAATTATTTGACATTGTGTGATCCATGTGCTATTAAGCTATGGAAATTGTAAAATGATGTAAATATCATGTAATAAACATACCAAGGGGCTAGCTATGGATGCAACTAAATGAGGGGGCTATATGTCTCCAGTAAGGAGAGGTGAGGGGGTTGTGGGATTAAACCATAGGCTGCCATATGTCACCTTGGGAACCCGCTTTTGACTGTTCTAGCTGTCATTTAATTCTGTGTAAGGATGACTACAGAAAATTGTTCATGAGAGTTGATGGAGTATGGGCAACCCTGAAATCCGTAAGGCAAGGTATGGGCTCTGTTTTGCTTGTCCCTTTAGTCACTCCACCTTGTGGGAAAATTTTTTCCCTCATCCCCATGCCATCTGAATCATTCAAGCTTCAGTAGGGAGAGGACACGCAGACCTAGCAGGGGAAGAGAACTAGATATTGCGACTTGGAGGGGAAACACGATTTGGTGTGCCATGATCGCTTCGAAAATGGGCATGGGAAGTGAAATCCGATAGGGGGATCCATAAACATGAACCACAGATGATTTGTGAGTGTTGTATTCCCATGAAACCATATAGAAACCCATACTTGATAGCCCGAAATCACAGACGCGGGACAGAGCCTTTCGGTCGTAACCTTGAGGAGATCCAAGCGTGCATGACAGAGTGGAAGAGAGAGTAGAGGTTGGAACTGCTTGATAAACCCGGTGAATATTGTTTGAGTGAGTTGGAGATGTATTTAGTTCTGTGGTTGAGCTCACTGGCTTAGCTTCCCCTTCCCTTGTCTCTTGGCATGCTTGACAAACCCAACTGTGTGTTGGCTTAGCATGATTGTTGGTGTGAAACCAAGGCTGTGAGTAAACCTGGGTAGTTTCTCCTTAGTGGATACATAGCCCCAACTCGAGAGTGTTATGTGAGTGTTGAAATAATATAGGCTGGGCAGAGACCTATGGTTGGGTTGGAACGTTGCAGTCCATAGCCAATTGCTTGGTGGTTTCCATTAAAGATAAGTGTTTCTTGTTGCCTCCGTTTTCGTCAATTTTATATACATGAATGATGGTTTGTTTATGTAAGAATGCATGGATTGATCCAGGTGATAATGGAATTGAATACCTGTACTTTATGTTATTATTATGCCTAGTATGCTGAAATGTTGATAAATGCATTATGAGTGTGTGTTAATAAGGTTTTCCATTGTGTTTTGCCTCCATGTGTTTTATTTATATGTAAATATGTTCATTAATGAATAGGGATAGGTTTTGTTGAGGCCTTGAAGGTGTAGAAGGTTCAGTCATGGCTTTGGGGAAGAAATAGACACCCCCCGATGGTGTTCATGCCTCCCCTGTGGATTAGATGAAGGGAATGGGCCATGAAAGAGTACTATATGATCCTTATAGAGTGGTAAAGAGGCATGGATGAAGCTTGTGGCCAAATTTTAGGTAGGAAGAAGGACATGATTAGAGTCATCGAATTTGGCAGAGGATCATGCAGTTGCATAGGGCTCGCCAAGAGCTTTCTAATGGTACCATATTTTCCTAAAATGGACTTAGGATGAAGAAGATACCGGCCTGAGAAGTTGGTTGTATCAGGGGTATCTGGCCTACTTTCGACCTTCCGAATCCGCAGTGCGGATTGCGGATCCCAGAAGCTTGAGGTGTGAATTCTCGGTGTGGTGCTTTGGTATTCCGAATTAACGAATCCCACATCGCGGAATGCGGAGTGCGGAAGTCGGGAGCATAAATACTTGAAGTTGGAGAATTGGTGTTTTGAATTTCTGACTCCTGCATCGTGGACTGCTGAGTGCGGAAGTCAGAAGCACAAATCTTCGAAGTTGGAGAATTGGTGTTCCGACTTTCCGACTCCCGCATCGCAGACTGCGGAGTGCGGAAGTCAAAAGTGAAAATCTTTGAAGTTGGAGAATTGGTGTTCCGACTTTTCGACTCCCGCATCGTGGACTACAGAGTGTGGAAGTCAGAAGTGTAAATATTCGAAGTTGGAGAATTGGTGTTCCGAATTTCTGATTCCCGCATCGCGGACTAAGGAGTGTGGAAGTCAGAAGCGCAAATCTTTGAATTTGGAGAATTGGTATTTCGACTTTTCGACTCCCGCATCGCAGACTGCTAAGTGCGAAAGTCGGAAGTGTAAATCTTCGAGATTAGATATTTGGCGTTTTGACTTTCTGACTCCTGCATCGCTGAGTGCAGACTGCGGAAGTCAGAGAGGTGTTTCTTCGACGCCGTGTATTTGGCATTTCGACTTTCCGAGTCTCGCATCGCGGATTGCGAAACTGTGGAAGTCAGAGATGAGTTTCATCAATGTTGTGAAATTGGCGTTCCGCCTTTCTACTTATGACTTGCGACTTGTGGATTGCTGCTTGCGGAATTGTGGATTGCGGACTGAGATTGCTGTAGCTATGTAAAAGTGCATAATTTGGATTCTTTGAGAAAAAAAAGTAGCAGGTTGCTTCAAGGTTGTTCCCCCACCACTCTAAAGGACACTGATGGCATCATGGATGTGACATAGAGCATGGGTCAAACTAACATGGGTATTGAACAAATTTCCAAGATCTAGCAAGGTGGGGCACATCTTGGTTGCATAGCCTTGCTGCCTGCAAATGGTGCATGGTGGAGTGACTCTTCGTGTGGGAGTATTGGTCATTACTAGGTATTTTAATTGTTGTTGGTTGATGCCCCCTACTTTAGGCTGAGCGACCCTTGAAAATTTGGGTGAAGGGTTAGGTAGGAGGGGGCCTTTCAACTTAGGTTGTTTCATGCCTCCATTGGTGGTCTTAGTGGCAACTGGTTTTGGTTTAGTTGCGGATGTTGTAGGTCCGATTGGAGATACGGAGGGCGTAACTGGTCTAGTAGGCGTAACAACCGAAACAGGGACAAAATCATAGTGGGCTATAGGTTTAGAAGCCATTTATGGGTAGGGTGGTGTAAGGTACCACATTGGAATACCCGAAGTAAGTCCATGTAGAGTCAACTAAGCCATAACCAACGTCCCTTGTACACCTGTGGGGGGTACAAGAAATAGATTTGGAAGATCAGAGGTACTGATGGATTCAACATTTGTTCAATGCCATGGATCAACGGTGGTGCTGATGATGATGTTGAGGGGGAGGTGGGCCCATTTTCAGCAGTGAAAATTATGCACATTAGGCCATTAGTGGATGCGAGGATCTTAGGTGGTGGACCGGAGTACACCCCTTGAAATTTAGATTCCTTGTACATGCCAAGGGAAATATCAACATAGGGGGCTTGATTTGTTCCAGCGACAGTGGGTAGGATATTGTCAGGATTACTAGTGGTATTGGGATCGTAGTAGTTAAGCTAGTCAAGGGTGACAATCTTCCCATTTAAGGGAACCATCATGATACAAAAGATCGAGGAGGCGACCACCTTCATTGTGTACATGTAACTGCGCCCCAAGAAGATGTTGTAGTCAAGTTGAGCATCAACTACCTCGATATCGATCATGACCATATTGCCCCTAGCTCTATGGGGACATTTTAGTACAATCCTCTAGGTTGGAATGACCTCCTATCATATGCGTGAAGAGCAATAGACGAGGGAACCAGTTCGGTTGATCCCAATCGTTTCCAAACATTAAAGGACACGACGTAAGTGGATGCACCTTCATCGATGAATCATAATGTTTTTAACCATGATGGGGACTTGAAATGAGACTGAGGTAGTCGCATCTCGCCTTTGTTGAGATCAAAGGTCACGAGGCACGAGTCGAAAGGATCGACGGTGCTGAGTGCACTAAGTAATGCCTTTTGTTGGGTTGGGCATGATGTAGCACCTCTCATGTGGACATTGTGGTAGGTGACTAAGCCAAGTCATACACAATACTATAATTGTGAAAAGCTTTCATATGGGGGTTATTAGGTGTGCACCAAAGTGGGACATTGGGGATCCGTGGGATCTATTTAGTACTTGGGCATGGTATTTGTAAAGGCCCCCACAAGGGGATAGAGACATCTTCCACTTGCGGGGCTTTAGGCCTATCATAACCTTTGGCTTGAGTTTAAATGTTAACATCCAATGTGTAGATATTTTGGAAGGAGCCATCTCCAGAGGGGTGGGGATACTGCTATTGCGTAACGACCCTTTGATTGGAGAAGGGTTGCTGTAAGATAGCAGTTTGGGGCTAGGAAGGATTGGGTTCCTGAGGGGGATTTATCATTGTCTTCTTCTTTTCTTCTACTAACGGTTGGTAGTCGGGGATAAGAAGGGAGTGGTGAGTGTAATCACCATATTCTTTGCAAATGGATCAAGAGTAATTGGTCCTTAGGTTTGCGTTCTTCCCTTGTCTAGGGGGGTTGTTTGTCTTTGTGTTCTGATTACATGGATTCTGGTTTTGTTGGGGGGTTGCCCCCTTGTCCTTGCTGTTGGTTTTGCTTGTTCTTTCCTTCCTTCTCTTCCTAATTTTGAGGGTTTTGTGGATTTGCGATGTTTAACTACTCAAATTGTTGAGCTTCTTGTGCAAAAGAAGGTTGAACGAGATTTACCCCCATATGAGGTGTGGGGGAAAGACCAGTAGGGAATGTGAATGGGTAGTAAGGGTTATACCTCGGTGGTGGGATAAATGCAAATTTCACCCCATAAGATGTGGATGTAGGAGCGGCTTGTGCTATTTGCGGTGAAGGTATCGCTAGTGCTTGGATAACATTAGGATATGTGGGACTATAGGGTCCATACTATAATTGACCAACTAGAGGGGTTGGTATAGGTGGAGGGGGTGTCGACACTGGTGTCATGGGTGGGTACTGCAGGGCCATATTGAATGATACATGAGTAGGAGGAGGAATGTTTCCTTAGTGGGAAATGGACCCAATAAGCCCATCCACTGAGTGTGACGAATTCGTAGGTGTAGGATCCAATGATCGATGTTGAGGAGCATCAGGGAGGATAGTGTAAAGGTATCTGGATTGTACATATATAAAATAAAAATTCTAGGCTTTCAGAATGACCTCTTCCTCACTTTGCGGCATGGAGGTGGCAACATCTTTTGCGATGGCTGGTTGGAGTGATTTGATGAATCAATCCAACAAGAATGGTGGTTGTATTTTGATCTTGCACAATGTTCGACGTCTACATCACTCATGTATATTGTCCGCGATGTGTGTAGATGTGTTTTTTCGAAACTTTGTGAGAATTTCGAGACCAAGGTCATTGCGAATCAGAAGCTGGAAGTATGTGAGAAATGCAATGCTCGATGCCGCAAAAGTGGCATGGGCCGATCTTGGTAGGTTCACATACCATTTGGATATCATTCCAATGAGGGTGCGTTGAAAGAGGTGAAGGATCACTAAGTCTTCCACTATGCTATTGGAGGAACACCATAAGTGGAATGACATGAAATCGTTGGTGGGATCATCCCCTTGCTTCCCTTCGAATTTAGAAATGTCGGAGGGTAGTTTATCTGACATAGTTGTCCATTCTGGATGATGTGCAATAGGGTCGTTGATCAGTTTGGCCAAATATGGGATATTTAGGCTAGCCATGAAAGGTAGGATAGGATTATGTCCTTCCATTATGTGTGGATTCTACCAGGTGGATACCGAGGTGGTGTTGCAAATAATGAATGACCTCCTATGAGAGAGGAAGGGTCAAAATGGGCCAAAGGATCTCTGAGAGGAGAAACCAAAGGAGGGCCTCTTCCGAGAGGAGGGGATGAAAATGTATCTAGTTTATCTCCGATGGGAGAAAATGAAGGGGAACCTCTTCCAGTGGTGGATGAGGTAAAAGGATCAACACTCTCTCTGTGAGGAGAAAATGAATCGAGCAAGGAGTGGCCTCGCCTTGTTGATCCTATCATTGTGGCCTGGGAGCGGCCCCGACTGGAGTATTTTCCGTGTGAACCACGGGGAGAAGGTGTAAAAACACCCCTCGAGAGAGAGGATAGGCTTTGCAGTCTTAGGGATTGCCTTATGGGATTACTTTGTTCCTCAATGGTGAAATATTAGTGTCAGGCGAGAGAAATGGTAGAATTAAACACAATTGAACAAATGCAAAAATATGCCAACCAAAACAGATGCAATATGGTGCAACAAGTGAGTGATATGTGGAAAGTCGGTTTAGTGCAAGAGTTCCCAGATGTAGGTTCTTTTTAATTACAAGTTAATGAACTTATATTTAGAAAAAAAAGTGTAAATTCCCTAAAATACCTACCGTCCTTCCTCTCAAATGTAACCGGACCTTCCGAAATCACAATTGATGGTGACAATGGGGTCCACGCACCAATCAACTAGTGAAGATAACAAAGATCCAGTTCTATCGTTGATGGCGCTAATGTTCCAATCAAGAAGACTTGGAAACACCTCCCAATGGTAATAGTTGACTTCAAGAGTCAATTGCACCCACACTTTATCTTTGGTGATGTCCCAAGTTTGGTCACTAAGATACCTTGTGTCAAGTGTGGATTAGTGGTTCGACTTGCATGGTATAGTGTTGTCTCCCTACAAGGAGTTGAGTGACTCGTACGGGAGAGAAGGGAAACGACACCTCGAATTTCACCTCCTTGGTCATGACACACTTCTAATCCAGGTTTTCTTTGAACACTTGCTTATAGTAGGGTTTTGATAGCACCCTATAAGTCAACAATGCTATGTTTCAAAATATCGCTTATGAAACTAGATTGGTGGGAATTAATGGATTCCTATCTCAATCAATCCTACCTAACTAAAATTTTGTTTTGTGACCTCCTGTGGAGGATTTTAGTTGGTTGGAAAATTACAAATTTGAGTTTAAAGGTCTACTTTGGCTTAAGGTGTGTAAGGGAGATATTTCACGATTCCCTTCCTTTCTGATTCACCAAGCTCACAAGAAGTGCGAGGTGAAGATCATACTTGGAGTGAAAAATATTTTAGGTCCCTCAGTGTGCGCTATTGGTGCAAACACATGTGAGGTAAGCAAATTGATTATTGGAAATTAACTATAAGAGTGTAAAGTAAATGTAAATGGATATTTAACTTTTAACTCTAAAGATGCTAATAGGGCTTTGCAAACACAAAGTGCTAATGAAGTAAAAGCATGGAATGGAGGTATTTCACACTTCTCACCCCTTTCTGATTCACCAAGCTCACAAGAAGTGTGAGGTGAAGATTATGCTTGGGGGATAAGAGTCTTTAGGTCCTTGCTTGGGTGCAAAAAGTGGATTCTACACTACTTTTGATCCTAAATGATCTAATTGCTATAGAACATGTAAACTATTGCAAGTTAATTAGTTCTGGTTCATTAGTGAGGAACAATGGGGCTGCAAAATTGTGAAAACAGGTATAAATCAAATAAAGAGTGGATCTGTGCGGAAAACAAAATAACAGATGCGCGGTAGCACGACGGATTCAATACTCACTAGCACATGGTAGCATGGTTATAATGCAAAAAGTTCATGTGGATCAATTACATAGAAATCCGCGCAGGCGAAGATATGTTAAGATGTGTGACAAAAAAACTGTTTGCGAATCATCTACGCGGGTAGCGCTCTCGAGACACTGGGATTTGCACACCTATTGAAACCACAATTGTGGCCAAACGGAGGCCTATTTTATGGAATGAAAGGTATGGACTTGTTCTCTTGCAAAGCACAAGATACCATAAATTAGCTACCCAACAAACAACAACCTAGTTTAAGAGAAATGAACTAAAATAAGTGGAGTCTCCATAAATATTGTTGTGGAAAAAATTGCACAAAGGTGAATCTTTCCCACTTGGTGAGAGGCAAATCCTTGTAGGTTGCAGTAAGGCCTCAGTATTAGGTGTCCCTTTGTGGTGGGTGAATGCTCCATGTGATCCTGCAAGTGATTGTTAGTGGATATAGATAAACGAAAGAAATAAACTGAATGAAATAAAACAAAGAACACGAGGGGTAGAGATGCAAACTCCAACAACCAATAGGTGCCAAAACACTTTGTATTTCCCAATGGCCAAGCATATACAACACCTAGGAGAAGTGAGATCCAATGGAGACAAACAATCCCCCTTAGGGAGGTCTATTTAGTCCACACTAGGTGCTAAGTATCTTGAAGAACAAATGAGAAGAACTCTTTTCCCTTGAAGGAAGGTGGAAAAGGAGCTTGGTAAATGCTAAAGAAGAGGGACAAGATGAGATATAAGGGAGCTCAAGCACAATTCCAACAACATAACCTTGCTCTTGGTTTCTTTCTTCACAAGCATGCACATGGATTTATTTTATAGGCCAAGAGTTGGCCAAGAAATAACTAGATCCCAATGTGAGCTCCTTGATCTTATGATATAGATCCAAGGTACACAAGAGAGGCCATTTAAGGAACTCAAGCTTGTGAGGGGACAAATTCGAACTTGTGGAGGTAATGGAGCTTTTATGAGTCATTAATGAGCCGCTGGTGGTTGAGATTCCATCGAGTCTGTAAGTCGTGTGGATATCAAGGGATTATCCATGCTGGTTGCGTGGTCGTACTTCTGGTAACTTGTGTGGTAGCGCATATTAATAGACATGTGGTTGTGTGGTTGTGGTTTTGACTGTTTTTAGGGTGTTTATGGACTCATGCTGCTTCTTGGATCTAATTAGGATTCCTTCAGTGGGTTGCATGCTATATGCGGATGAGGCTTTATTATGCGAATCACGGAAATTTTGCATGTGTGTGATATTTGAGCATTAACAAAACAACTTATGAGTCCTTAAAGATGAGAAAAGTGAAAAAAATGGGCCTATCACATTAATTTGTTCCAAATTAAAATGGTTTTCCATCTTATTGATGAAGTTAAAGAAAAGTAGGGTTGAAATTAGTTGGCACACACATTGCATGTTGCTTTACATGTACATAATGTAGAAAATTAGAGAATCGAGCAATTAATGCAATTATGAATTTCACCTCATTTCCTTGAGGTTTCTCATATCTAATCCCTATGAGTTTTCATCATTACAATTAACTTCAAATATTAAATTACAACAATGATTATTCTTTTGTGTGTGTAACTAATTATGCACCTAAGCAAATGATTGCATAGTAGGCCCCACATGTACAAGTTTCTCACACATGATACCATCAAGGTCACCCCCCATGGGATTTGAACACAAATGGATGGGGACTAAACCCCATGTCATACCACACATGCTATCCTACTAGGGGAAACAATATGATATTTCACTTCCCTTCAACCCAATTTCACTTGGAAACCTAAGAGAGTGTGCTTCAATACCACAATGATATAACACTTAGGGCACACTTTTCAAGGCATATAACATATATGGAATGTCTTATTATAACATATTATAACTATAGAATCTACACCTTTATCTCCTAGATAAGTGTCAAATCACTTAACCAATTTAGCCATATATTATGCCAAATCAACATGAACAACGAGGATTGAAATTTACTCAACAAGAAGATATCCATGTACAAAATATTTAGAAAACTGGAAACTTCTTATATATGTATATATAAAGATCAAGCAAAAGTACACACCAGTACTTTGTCACAAAGTTGGTACAAGTCAAGCTCTCCAAAACCTAGCTAGAGAAATCATAAGAAAACCTTAACTACTAACTCCTCATAGATATTGGGAATCACACCCCATTAAAGTTGGTTGCTTCACTAAAGATCCTCTACATGCTAGCATCAACACTAGTCCTCATTGGCACATACAACAAACTTGTATCACACAAGCTCTCCATAGTTAACACTGTTGTCTTCCTCAGGCTTTACAAAACCTATCCATGTTGCATCACAAAAGTACATGTCAAAATAATTCTAGTTGTTGACTTTCTAAGCCAGTAGTTCTGTAGATCTGCGTGGGAACATATCTTCCTTGACTAACAGATCTACATGCACAAACTGAAACCAAAAATGCCCAAGAAGCACAAAATGAACAATAAACTAAACACAGAAACAACAATGCATAGAAATAACACAAAACATGTATGTATCTTTTATTAACTTGGAAGCAAAACTATACAAAAACCCTCACTGCCATAGACAAGCAGCGAGGCGAACGGTTGAAACTCTAGCTGCACATAGTCCCAAAACCCTAAGCCGTGCTTAGGGAAACTGAGTCTCACTTTCTAATCTTGATCCCTCTATATCCCCTTCTCTCTTCTCAAAGAACCCCTTATAAAGGATCATGAACCCGAAATGAATCATAAACCCTAACCCTAAGATGAGTCCTTACATTGAGTCATTTAATATTATTAAAACCCCCTTTTTTCATAAGTTCCCTTTTACATAAGTTCTAGGTCCTGACTAGGGCACCAACAAGCCCCCAATTCAAACCATTGTCTCGTCCCCGAGACAAGCATATATGGATGATCCACAAGTCGATGAACTCTTCAAACGAGTTGCAGCTCTCAGTTGTACCCCATCTTTTGTCTGTATGCTGCTTTGCATATCTGCTACTACTACTTCTACTGGACACTCCCTTTTGGCGCCTTTCTGGGTGCAACCTTTTGGCACCACTCCACAGCCTCGTCCCCACCTCTCTGTGCTGCAATCTCTGGGAAGATGTGGGCAGCACATCCTCTACATCTATCTACTTTAGACAACATTTACCTATTTTATTCAGTCCATCTTGCCAGAATACCGAGGATCCATCCAAGGTAACTACCAAGTTGATAAGAATTGATGCTGAATACGGGGTTCCTGCAACTTACTCTAATCATCTATAGACCAGCAACATATTTCTTCTTTCTCCACAAACCTTTCATCCGAATATACCGGCTCAAACCTTGGACATCTCTACAGAAAAAATTCTATGCACACGGGTCACAATCTGCTATTACATTTTTAGAATATGGGTTTTCTTTCTTCTCTAATGAAATTTCTGTTGTAAACTCTTTCAAGCTGGGGTGTACTTTTGCATATCTGAAAGTAGTAATAGTGATGGTGTGACCAGTACCAATAAAAAATACATTCGCGTCAATCAGACTTAGGAATTCTCTTATGACTCATACTTTGCCGCGCAGGTCCTTGAACTCAACAGGACTCAACTACTGTGCATTCCCAAGTTTACAGGGCGCTAGAATATTCTTTGAATTTACTCGCAATGCTTTGAACCATCTTCTTTGTATGCAAGATCCATCCGTAGCATATGCTCATGCATAAATTCATCCTCAAACTGATGCGCAACAGACCAAATCTCCAATGTGCAAATAAATATCCACCGCGTAGAAAAATCTCCACTGTGCAAATAAATATTGAAACTGATGCGCAACAGACCAAATCTCCAATGTGCAAATAAATATCCACCGCGTAGAAAAATCTCCACTGTGCAAATAAATATTGAGTGCCCTACGAGACTTCCGCACAAACCAAAGCATGCACAGGACCTCCATGCATAGTGCATAGTCAACCATCCCTCCGTGCGGTGGGCATGCCTTTCAATGTAAAACAATGCTCAAAACAAAGGGAACAACGAATATCAAACACCGCATCTGAGACTTTTGTGAGCACTAAGTTCTTCCACATCGATCACTTGTATCCAAATATCTGTCTAGTGGGAAACCAATGAGAAGAAACTATGAGCCATTAGATTTTTGGGATCAACAACTGCTGTGTATGACTAAGACAGAGGTGTGCAACCACCCAACACCGTGCCAGGGAAATTACTGTGCAAGTAAATATTAATGCTCGATAACAGTAATCTTGAGTTGTTTCTTCCTGGGAGGTTCCCTCCCCATATCTACGCAATGAAATTTTGACCCGATTCTTCCAATAAATTTCTTCCGCTGGTGCTACTGCTCGACCTAGGAGAGGGGAAAACTTGGAGGAATTTCTCGGCCGGTGCACCATTTGTTGATTTTCTAGGCCAACAATTACGTAGATTTGCATGGGCATAGATTTTCCTTAATTGACAGATTTGTATGCACAAACTGAAACCAGAGATTCCTGAGAAGCATTAAATGAACGATAAACTAAATAGAGAAACAACAATGCATAGAAACAACACAACACAAATCAGATCTGGATCCTTTATTAACTTGGAAGCAAAACTATTCAAACCCCTCCCTACCATAGAGGCAAGGAGGGAAAATATTGAAACTCTAGCTGCTCACAGTCCCAAAACCCTAAGCCTCGCTTACAATAGCTGAGTCTCTCTTTCTAATCTTGAGCCCTCTATATCCCCTTCTCTCTTCGTGAGGAAACCGTTATAAAGGCTCATGAACCCTAAATGAGTCATAAACCCTAACCCTAATATGAGTCCTTACTTTGAGTCATTTATTATTATTAACAACCCCATACGTTCTATGCCCCGACTAGGGCACCAACACTAGTGTTAGCCTACAAATTTGCATGTTCATTCTAGGTTTTGAGTCTTCAAACATCTTCAACTATTGCATCAAGACAATCACCAAGATCTTGATGGAACATTAAGGATATAACAAATGGGTCTTTTTTAAAGCAAGGCATCACACCAAGCTCAAGACTCATCAATCTAGTTTCTCTGTGATCTTTTAGTAGCCTCAAATCTCACAAGAACAAGGCTATAAAATCATGTAAGGCGTTAGCTCCATTCTCCGTGTCTTCTACTAGGGTAGAAACCCTGGTGCTACAATAAGATCCATAATAACCATCATCATCCCCAACATCATGTTCTTCCTTAGGGTTTACATGCATGGTACAAACTCTAGCATCACAAGAGAAAAAAATGCCATCACACAAGAGCATTCTCTCCAAGAATATCCAAGGTGTATTGTGAACAATCTCTCCAAGAACATCCAAGGTGTATCAACTCTCTTCTTGTCTTATCCTAGGATTTCCTCAAAAACCCTAA
The DNA here is from genome assembly GCA_027924585.1 of Larix kaempferi. Lineage (NCBI taxonomy): Eukaryota > Viridiplantae > Streptophyta > Pinopsida > Pinales > Pinaceae > Larix > Larix kaempferi. Next base: position 3,732,777 of record BSBM01000592.1, on the reverse strand, counting down.
CATCACGCTCCCATAGTTTCCTCATGAACCCTAACATCTTGCTCTGTGATGCACCTGCAACAATTAATTAATAAGAATATGCGAAATAGCAGAAATGATAGAACTCAGAATCACTTTTATATTGATCACAGGCCACTTCGAGGGGGAAACCTCCTATGAGCAAGCTCAATACAAATAACTTCACGGTGTCTTCATAGGTCTCAACACACACTTATATACTAAGTCTAGGCACCAATACTATGGGTCAAAAGGCCACTACAAACTATGGATCAACAATACTACGGGCGACTTACAAAGCATATGTGCCAACAACAATAACACAAACTATTGATCAACAAATAATACAGGACGACTTACAAAGCATATGCGTCCAACAACAATATACTAACAAAGTAAAGACATGGGTTCCTAACATCCCCTCCCCCTTAAAAAAAGCTTTGTCCTCAAAGCTTTATATGTGGAAATTGTTGTTGAATCTGAAGGAGTGGTTCCCATGTAGCATCCTCTGGTTGCATGCCGTGCCATTGAATTAGACCTCTGTGATAGAGCGAGAGTGAAGCTGACAAGTGCGTCGATTGAGGATGGCCTCCGACTCCAAACGGATGGATTTTTCATTATCCAGTTCGGGTAAAATCGTTTGTTCACTGATGTTGGTGCCAAGAACTTTCTTCAGACAAGAGACATGAAAGACTGGATGAATGCGGGAAGAAGGAGGAAGTTCCAATTTATAAGCAACGGACCCAATCTTCTGAAGAATCCGATATGGCCCATAGAACTTTGGAGCGAGTTTATGACGCCCTTTGAGTTTCAGGGAGGATTGCTTATACGGCTGGAGACGAAGGCAAACCATATCACCTACTTGAAAAGTGCGCTTAGAACGGTGTTGATCAACTTGTTGCTTCATGCGATTTCTTGCTATGTGAAGATTGTCCCGCAAAATGTGAAGAATCTGATCGCGGTTTCGAAGGACCGTATCAACTTCCTGAACTGGTGAACTGTTGGGGGTGTATGGAAGAAGAACTGGAGGTTCTTGACTATAGACTGCTTCATATGGGGTCATTTTAGAGGCAGTGTGGTAAGAGGTACTGTACCACCATTCAGCGAGAGGGAGCCACTTTTCCCACTGATGTTGTTGTTCCGAGGTGAAGCAACGAAGATAAGTTTCCAAACATTTATTGATAATTTCAGTCTGACCATCTGTTTGTGGGTGATAACCTGAACTCATCTTCAGTTTGGTCCCAGTGTGGCGAAATAGTTCTGTCCAAAAATGACTGGTGAAAGTTGCATCACGATCCGAGGCAATGGAAGAAGGGATGCCATGAAGACGAAAGATCTGGTCCAGGAAAATTTGAGCGACTGAGGAGGCTGTATAGGGATGGTTGAGAGCACGAAAATGACTATATTTGGAGAGGCGATCAACCACAACGCGAATCACTGTCTTCACGCCAGATTTAGGGAGCCCTTCAATAAATCCATAGAAATATCTGTCCAAATGCGTGTAGGTATGGGCAAGGGTTCGAGCAATCCTGGAAGGAGTGTTGTTTCACCCTCATTGCATTGGAAGGTATCACATTCGGCCACCATCTATTGAATTGTCCTTTTCATGCCCTGCCAAAAGAAGTTACGCCGTGCCCGTTCATACGTTTTGAGGAACCTAGAGTGCCCTGTCGATGGAGAAGCATGGAGTTCATAGAAGACAGCCTGTTGAAGATCTATGCTCTGGGGAAGCACCAGACGACCCTTGTATCTCAGAGAAGCACCATCCCAAGAGTAATGTGGTACGTCAGAAGGGTTGTTGGTCAAGCGTTGGATGATTTGAGATAAGGAAGAGTCATTGACATAACCCCGTTGAACAGATTGCAACCAATTTGGAACAGGCATAGAAATAGCTGAAAGAGAACCTTGGGCATAAAATGTGCGAGAAAGAGCATCTGCCACAATATTGTCTTTACCCTTCTTGTAAGTGATCTCATAGTCATAACCCATGAGTTTGCTAACCCATTTTTGTTGTGCTGGGGAGGAGACACGCTGTTCCAAGAAATATTTCAGACTTTGGTGATCAGTCTTGATGCAGAAATGATTCCCTAATAGGTATGGTCGCCACTTCTATACTGCATGCAAAATAGCCATCATTTCCTTCTCATAGGTAGAGGCAGCTAAATTCCTACCTGAAAGGGCTTTGTTGGTGAATGCAATGCGGTGTTCATCTTAAAGGAGAACAACACCAAGTCCATTGCCGCAAGCATCACTCTCAATAGTGAAGGGCTTGGAAAAATCGGGCATAGCTAGAACAGGTGTAGTACACATAGCTTGTTTTAGTTTGTCAAATGCACACTGAGCAGCATGTGTCCATGTAAAAGCATCCTTTTTCAATATAGCAGTTAATGGAGCTGCAATCTTCCCATAATCCTTGACAAACTTGTGGTAGTAGCCAGTCAACCCCAAAAAACCACGAAGGCTCTTGAGTGTCTGAGGATGCGGCCAATTGTTCATGGCAACGATTTTGGCAGGATCCACATGAACCCCTTGTGCTGAGATAATGTGCCCGAGATACTCAACTTCCTTCTATCCAAAAACACATTTAGACTGCTTGGTGTGGAGATGATGGTCAGAGAAAAGTTGCATGACAAGATCCAGATGCTGGAGATGTTCATCCCATGTTTTACTGTAGATGAGGATATCATCAAAGAATACCAGAATGAATTTCCGCAAGTAGGGTCGAAATATTTTATTCATTAAGGCCTGGAATGTGGAAGGAGCATTAGTGAGGCCAAAGGGCATGACCAAAAACTCATAATGGCCATCATGTGTGCAGAAAGATATTTTAGGGATATCATCCTCATGAACTCGAATTTGATGATACCCAGAACGAAGATCCAACTTGGAGAAAAAGTGAGCCCCATGAAGCTCATCAAGAACCTCATCAACAATAGGAATTGGAAACTTATCCTTGATGGTGAGGTGATTAAGTGCTCGGAATTCAATGCAAAGGCGCCATGATCCATCTTTTTTGCGGACAAGAAGAACTGGAGAAGAAAAGGAACTAGTGCTTGGGCGAATAATACCTTGCTTCAATAAGTCCCGAATGAGCATTTCAATCTCCGTTTTTTGGTGAAATGGGTAGCAATAGGGCCTGATGTTAGGAGGAACGCTGCTAGGAAGGAGTTGAATACGATGGTCTTCTGGGCTGGAAGGTGGCAATCCCACTGGTTCAACAAAGACACATGTATAGCGATCCAAAATTTGTTGTAGATCCAAAGGAGTAGTGGATACCGCTGATGGTTGCATCTGAATGGAATGGATCTGAGCGATGACACCATGTGAATTCTTCTTGAGGAGTTTTTCCATGCGATGTGAACTGATGATGCTGAGAGAATCTGGTTGTAATCATGTCAATGTGTGTTTTTGTCTATTGAGGGAAAACTGCATCCAAAGTTCAGCAAAATCCCATAAGATAGGGCCAAGTGTGCGTAGCCATTGAGCGCCCAAAACCACATCACATCCACCTAAGGTCAAGGCAAACATGTCATAGTGCAAGGTATAATCTCCCATAGAGATACGCACATTTAGACACTTCCCTTTGCAAGGTAAGGTGCTCCCATTGGCAACCATGACTTCAAAGTTGGAGCAAGGATGGATAAAACAATTAGCTTGTTTGGCGATCCGAGGGTCAATGAAATTATGAGTGCTACCAGAATCAATGAGTATTGTAAGAGGAAGCTTCTTGCAGTAACACTTGACCCGCATTGTTTGGGGGGTAGTGATTCCAGTTAAAGCATGGAGAGATATCTCTGGCTGGTCATCCTGAGACGGAGGGTCAATAGGCAGTTCCTGAATGTCGATCGGAGCATCCATTGTTTCTGGATCTTCGTCACCAATTTCAGAGGCAGGCGGAGAATCCACATCCAAGAGATAGAGCTTTTGCTGAACACATCTATGTCCCCGAGTGAATTTCTCATCACAATTATAGCAGAGCCCCTTTTCTCTGTGGGCTTGCATCTCTGTTTCAGACAAATGCTTGATAGGATTTGGTCGAGGAGCCTACGGTATAGGTGGTTGTTGAGAACCCATATTTCGGAAGGGAACAAAAGTGGGCTTGAAGCGTTGTTGGGTTGCAATCTTGTCTTCTGCCAACTTAGCCAACCCTAGGGCTTCCATCATTATGTTGGGACAGAACATTTTGACCTCAGAGCGGATGGCATTGTTGATGTATATGTAACTTCGGAATGTATTTCATCAGTATATTTTATATATATTTATTGTACCCTTATAAGAGATGTGTTATTCCTCTATAAGGAAGTGTCGTCATGTGGATTGACAAGTGTCGCAAGTGTGTGTACTTGCTGATGGGTTATTAGACCACCATGTGGGGTCGGCCCTAATTTATATATATTATAATGTGGATGTATCTAAGTAGACAAGTTGGCCCCATTAAGTCACTAGGCAAAAAGGTGAGTATAAATAGAGATAGGAGATCTCTATTTTACTCACTCGGAAAAGTAACTCACTCTCACTCTGAAAAGTGGCGCACTAGTGATGAGGAGGAGGATCATCTGCTAGGAGACTATCTCATTGTTATTTGGTTGTATTTTGGTTGAGCCATTGCTCTCTCTATCTCTGAGGAAGTTGTGGGGTTTTTCACCTTAGGGTTTTCCCCACGGAAACTCTGTGTCTCTTGTCTCTATGCTTTTGATTCTTGTGATGCTTGTGATGCTTGTCATATTATGATTGTCATGCATTGATATACTGTAGATGTTATTCTCTCAGCAAAGATCCTAGAGTATAATGAATTAGTGCTCAAAATTTAATAGGAATTCTTTAGACCACTGATAAAACAACTCCGGTAAAAGTCATCAGACAATCCTTCAGTGTGGTTGGCTAGTTTCTCAAATTCGGTTTGATACTCTCTCACAGTGCCAATTTGGTGAAGTTTAGTGAGGGCTCCTGTGAAGTCATCAAAAGCACTAGGACCAAATCGTTGCAAAAGGAGCTGGCAAAAGTCTGGCCATTTTGGCTCTTCATGAGCCTTGATGTACCAACGGTACCATTGAAGAGCTTCCTATTCCAAATGAAAGGATGCAAGCGAAACTTTGTTGACATCAAAAGTATTATGCAGACTGAAATACTACTTTGCACGATAGATCCATCTAATTGGATCAATACCATTAAAGCAAGGAAAATCAAGCTTCGGACCACGGAAATTGTTGGAAGAAGAGAACCAATTGTCTGATGAAGACTCGAACTGCCGTTTGTTGTTCATAGCTGAATGTTCAAGATGGAGGCCGAGAAATTTTTCATCAAGATCCTGGAGTTTGGCTTGGATGGCTGCAAGTGCGTCTTCCATGGTTTTTGCTCCTGCACAGGTGACAACCATAACCAGGAGTTTTTTTTTTTGGTTGACTGGGTAGGAAAACAAAAATAGAAACTGCTTCAGTAAAGGAAAATCTGGACTTGGGAAAAAATCTGAAGGGTAATTGGGGTTTGACTAGGTTTTGGACACTGTCGAATAGAGAGGGAAACAAAAATGAGGATTTCATAAGTGGGGTGAAAGAATGGGAAAATTTAGCAGAGGGGGACAAAGAAGCGGAATTCAAAAAGGAACTCTGTGGTAAAATTTGAAGGTGATTGGGTGAAATCTGAGGAAGTTACGGAAAACCCTAAAAATAGACAAATGTGAGATTTCGGGCTTTGGGAGGGGAATTGGGGATAGGTTCCTCAGGAATGAAACATGCAGAATGGGATGACAGGGGTTCCTCGAAAATTTCAAGAGAAACAAAGTGAAAACAAGGGAGATATAGAGAAAAAATTGATTTTTTTTTCCAGACTAAAGCGGTTATGGCTCGGAAGGGATCTGGAACAGATAAATCTGCAACGGCCCAGAAGTGAGCAGAAATAGAGGGATATGAAACGACGCCGAATGGATTGAAAACGGTTGGATCTAGAACGACTTTCAGAATGGATATGAATGGCTGGATCTGAAACGGCGCAGCAGTGATCGACAACAGTTCAGCTGAAAATAGATATGGACCCCAGGTATGTGCAGCTTCCTAATAGTTCAGGGGTTTCACTCGGCCATCAATGCTGTCTGACGGCTTGCGTATTGGGGCAGTACCCCTCACTCCACGACTCAGGTAAAACTGATAACCGCTTTGCCACAAACGACAGCTCTTGGTTTACCTCATGGGTGGGAACTAGTCAATCAGGTAGGGGTCGTTTCCCTTTTCGTTGGCAGGTCCTCTCAATGGGCCAGCTACTTCGGGGATCCTGTGGTACTCCTCACAATGAGTTTTAGGGTTTATTCCCAAGTACTTCCCACAGTTAAGCGGATAGGGATTATTCCCAAATCCAAACCTGCAACAGATGCGAAATTTTTTTTGGCAAAAATTTCACCCAGCGAGCCCAAGAAAGTGCTTTGATACCAGATGTGATGCACCTGCAACAATTAATTAATAAGAATATGCGAAATAGAAGAAATGAAATAACTCAGAATCACTTTTATATTGATCACAGGCCACTTCGAGGGGGAAACCTCCTATGAGCAAGCTCAATACAAATAACTTCATGGTGCCTTCATAGATCTCAACACACACTTATATACTAATTCTAGGTGCCAATACTATGGGTCAAAACCACGGGCCACTACAAACTATGGATCAACAATACTACGGGCGACTTACAAAGCATATGTGCCAACAACAATAACACAAACTATTGATCAACAAATACTATGGGACGACTTACAAAGCATATGCGTCCAACAACAATATACTAACAAAGTAAAGACATGGGTTCCTAACATGCTCCCTACAAGATTTCTCCAAGACAATACAAAGAATATAATACAATAATGATAATTAATACAATATCTCTCTCTTGCCTTTATTAATTATTCTTAACTAACCATATAAATTAGGTGAGGGAGGCTAACATAAAACAAGGACATAAGTTCATACAAGTAACTAACAAGACAACCCCACATGGAGAGATTTACAATACATGGATGTACATGTGTCAAATGAGGGTTATCCAATTCCCAAAGTGAAATCCCCTCCAAGCATGATCCTCCTTGGGATTAATTCCCCCCCTCCAAGATGGTTGACTCTCCAACAAGTTGTTAGTCCAATTCTACATCTTCTATAATGGTTTGTTATCCAAGTGTCTTCATGTAAGTTGCTCTTCTTCTAATTGCATGCAACATTTATTCTCATGTGCCTAATGCTACTCTCAACATATGTGTCAAAGTCCATCACCAAACTTCAATAAGTGTTCTCCTCATCCCAATCATCCTCAAGTCAAGTGTCCAACCTCCAAGGTGTATATCACATGGTCCCAAGATCCCAGGGATAAGTGTCCTCATTTAAGTGTATGCTGCTCCTCCTCTTAGGTATTTGCCTCTTTTAATCAAGCAACCTAGGGTTTAGATATCAAAGCACAAAATAAAAATTCCAATCGTAACACAATTCTTCAATAAAATTAAATGATAGAAAAATAATTATTGAAGACTTGGTTTATTTATTCACTAAAATTGATGATTTCTTACAAAGTCCATAGAGCTCTTTAGACCCTCCATTGAAATTACATTACAAAATATTATGTTATGGCCCAAAGGGGGAATATATGGGGTTGAATGCATATGATATAATCCCAAGGGGGGAATATATGGGGCTAAATATCTATGTAATGAAGTAAATGTATATGTAAGAATGGCCAGCCTAATGAAGGGGCCTCATGTGCAATGAATGAATACGTATATATAGAGGTAATGTAGTCATTGTTGAGGGAAAACATGAAATGATTATATGAATGTCTTGGGGTAATTGGAAAAGGAAATCCTATTTTGTAGGAGTTATAATGTAATTTATATTTCTTATCTATATTGGAGTTGCGTTCTACATTTACATTTTTCTACATTGTGTGCACTCTTGTCTCTTATGATATCTTAAGGATTTGGTTCATAGCATTTGGTATCAAAGCTTGGATGCTTCCAAAATAAATCAACTTGGTATTGTCACTATAAATTCTTTTCAAGGACATTTCAAATAGGGAAAATTGGAGGGGCCTTAGAGGACATAGTGAAATATATGTGTTATCAATTTCATTTCCTGATTCATTACAAGTTCAAATTTATACCCTATGGAAGTTAGGGTTTTTGACTAGTAAAAAAACTAGTCTCAAACATGTGTTATGGGTAAAATTGCTATATATGGATATTGAGGGATCCAAATTGAGTGAGACCTATTGCATTAGAAAGAAGACAGACCATAGTACTTTTGGTATGAATTTCAAAGTTAGAGCTATAAAATTGAACATGTGGATGGCCGTAAACTTTCACTCTCCTCAAAAGGAACAAAAGCAACAAGTTTTGGGAAAATTGCCATAACTCTCACTTGGAACATTAGAATTGGGTGAAACCTATTGTGGTGCCTACATTAAGATACTTAAAACCGAATAGAACTCACAATTACTTCTGCAAGACAACACAAAACACATCTATTTTACTTATAACTTAAATTAATTAAATTACCTAAAATAAAAGGAAGTCAAAGAACATACCTAGAAATGAAGTAAGAAAAACTTGACTTACAGGAGTGCACTGTAGGACCCTATAACCAATAATAACAAAAGTGATGAGCAAAAAAGTGTGGGGAAGAACTCTCCACCCAAATGCCCCTCAATCAATGACTAGGAGCCCTCGATCCCTCAATCAGTAAAAATATGCCAAACATAATCTCCTCTCCTCCCTTAGAATCAACTAGAGTTAGACGCTGATTCCCCTAAACTCGTCCTCACCACCATCAAGTAATCCTTAGAAAATCCTCCTATAGTCAACCATTCCCATGCAATCATACGATCCTTCCAAAACCATCCAAACCCCATGAAGTCCTCCCCCCTCCCTTTAAAAACCCATTTTCCATATTATTTAAATAATTTTCATTTGCATGGAGGATACTTGTTGTCCATGCACTAATCCCACTTTATCTTAATAAATTCCATTTTAAACATTAAGTATGCATATGATTATTACTTTATTTACCAAAACATCTATTATATATGTATAATATTATGTACCTAAAAATCTTATTAAGTTGCAAGTTGAGGCATTACATACTCCCCCACTTCAGAAAACTTTGTCTTGAAGTTGCATCATTCCCATATCTTATCCCCATGCAAGGCATGCACAAAATCACGTAGTATGCACAACTATCATGCAATATGCACCTAAACAACTAGTAATATTGTGTGAGGACGAGAGTTACTCGTGTGGCCATCACGGGTAGTTCTCATACCCACACTATAAAAAACATAGCGCCCTATTTAACTACATGGTTGACTATTCTTACCAAATTCCTAGTATGCAATCAAGCCATTAAATTATACATCAATCAAATCACCCTACTATGTATCATTTCAATTCATACATCAATCAAATTATAATATTATGCATCAATTCAATTTATACAATCATGCATTAATTCAAGCCATTCACTTGGTTTACTTCCTTCCTCACTCACCCTCACCCAAAATCATACCATCTTATCAACCTCCGAACACCCCCAATACTTTGGATGGTCCTACTCACCATGGAACGAGCCCTATGTTGCAACTAGTATAAGGTTAATCCATCATGGTGTGATCAAAACAGGCATCAAAATCCTCATCATAGCTTTGACAAGGTGCAAGTATAACTCTTTCTATATCCTCAACATATGGCACCAAGCTAAGGCTTAATTCCTTTCAGCCTTAGTTGGGATTTATCGCCCCAAGGCCTCAAATGGAGGTTACCAAGCATCTAGTCTAGTGCTCTAAACCACAAACACCATTCATCTTTTAAGGCTGTCCAAAAAATCCTTCTACAACTCCAACCGAGAAATCATCCCTAGGCATCAAAAGTCATTCTCCATATACCTCCTTCCTAATGAAATACCTCAAGTCATGGACTTCTGGTAATTGTATAAAGTAAAGGAACCCCTGGCATAGGTTTACTAATTGAGTTGATCCTCATCCCATAAGGAATTACATGTACACATTCTCGTTTGTGGTTATGGGATCCCAAAATATCATCGGATGAACCAGCCCTCTAGGCCCATGGGTGGATTTCCTTTCAAACTCCAGCTCACATCATGCCAACAAAGCATTAGTCATAATCATAACATTAGAAAACATACACTATCAACATGAATATCAAGGATCCACATGTTACCACATGCCCTTTTGAGAATATAATATCATCATGAGTAGTAATGAACTGCATGTTATAACATGCCATCACAAAATCATAACATCATCGCTATGAATATGAAGGAATTGCATGATACTACTTGCCATCTTGACAACATAACATTGCCATGAGTATCGAGGAACATGGCATTATCATACACCATCATAACATCATAAATAGTAAACGACTGCATGCCATCGTAAGATTGTAAATTAAACTATATAATCATCATGGATTATCATCGTTATTATAACACCATCATCATACTATTCTCATGAATAGCATTGAAAAAAATGAATTCATCATCAAAATACCATGATCATCATACCATATGCATCAAAATAACATCATGAATATTATGGACCATATGATACATAACCCATTTTACATCATATGCCTAGAAATATCAAGAATACCAAGGAACTATACCAAGTTATCATGTGAAAGCACACCATCATAACATTATCATAATTATACGAATACATATCATCATAAGTAACATAAAACCACATGCAATTATTGGAGAATTCATAAATTTAATTTAGGAACAATTTCATGAAGAATCAACATAGTTTCTAATGGTTGAGGTTAGAAAATTTTATGAAAGCCATGATATTTGCATTTGGTTGGGAGGAAATTTATTTAGATATTAGGAAATGCTTCAAATATTGAAATAAAGGATATAGGACTCATTTTCTGTTGAGTATTGTCATAAAAATGTTACATGGAAAAGACCAAGATACCGAGTTGAGCATTTTCACCAAATATGAATATGGTAAAAGCCAAAATATTGAGTTAGAGGTGGAAATAACAACAAAGACAAACATACAATTTTCATTGGTTGAAATAATTGTCAAAGAAAGAACCTAAAAATATTGTCAAGGTTCACGCCCCACAAATGTTCTTGCATTGATATGAAAACAAAATAAATGAATTTTCCTCTTATGTGATATACACTTGGCCTATCTAATGAGACAATAGAAGTTGGAGATGTAATAGACTTAACATATTCTAATTCAATCATTTCTTCTAAATATTCATCACAATCTATTTTGAATTTTGGAGTTGGAGAAGGAGATGCTACTTGCTTCAACTTTAATTAGGATATATATATATATATATATATATATTAGTTATTAGATAATTTTCATCATCAAAATTTATGGCTAAATATTATTTCTATATTTAAGGGTATTCTACCTCAACTTTTTGTAGCTTCTCCTTTTCTTTCTAGGGTTCATTTCTAGGGTTCAAAAATTCCTCATGGAATTCTCTTTTCCTTTAGGACACTAACAAGTTTATCATGCTTTGTTTTCTCTGCTGCTGCTTCCTAGGAAAGATCATACGTAGAGGTGGAGGAATTTTGTGACACTAGATTATAATTATTAGGTACTTGGGAAGTAGAAACACAATGTATATAACTTAAGGGAGTTTGGAAAGTAGGAGTTGGTGGAAGTGGGGAAATATCACCATACTTTGGTGTGCAATGGAAATAAAGAATTTGGAATTGGAGATCAACAATGTCCTTATTGGTAACAATCAATCGTTGAGTATTCCATGGGAAAATAATTTTGGTAGTTTCCTAGAGTTTAGCCAAATGATGTTATAGTTGCTTTAAAGGAGGAACAATCTGAATCATATTTACAAGGTGTTACCCCTTTACTTGCATGGGTAAATTTTGAATCATTTTTCAGCGGGTCCAATTTCAAGCATTTATGAGGGAATAAAATGAGAAGGCATTCATAATAGAAGTTACACAATATATTTTTTAGCACTTAGTGTAGATTTGTTTTCACTTTTCCTTCCTTATTCCCAACATTTTGTGTAGCAAATTCGAGACAGACTCTGATGGCAGCTAGTAGATTCATCTGAGGCCATTCATGGAAGCCTCAAACCAATATTCAACTCAACAGAATTGTATGGGATGGATTTATCTCATTGGTTCTCTTTTCATGTTGTCATACTCAAGACTTGTGGAAAAACTAACCTCATAGGAAATTACAAGAGCAACATTAAAATAGAGGATTGGTGTTGGCCTTGTGGTTGGAAAAGATGATGAGTTTCATTATTTTCTGGTCATTGCAGATGTTCATTTAAGTGCAAAGATTGATTTATTTCTTATAGGTATTAAATATTTGGAAAAATATGCTATATTCATTAGCCATAGCAATCAAGACATGAATGTCAAGATAGACAAAAAGATTGATAAACGTTTACTAAAGTTACCACTCTTTTATAGGAAGTGCAAAGTACTTTGGTGGAGGAATGAAGATTATTCCAACAACATATCCTTGGTGCTAGTGGGGTTATTTCCATAATTAAATCCCTAAAGGATGAGCTTAGAACAACATGCACTTTCCTGTAGGATGTGGTTCGAAGCAATATCTTGAAGGTTGTCATTCGACATTACCTCTATTATTTACTTTCAGTGGCATTAAAGCTTATGTCAAGGGTGCATTTCCTTTGATATATGGTTTTAAAAGAAACATAAAAAACAATATCTCCCTTCAGGCAATTATTCCATTTGTGCACTCAAGATGTTTGGGATTGGAGGATCTATTTTCTAGTATAAACAAAGGTCTTGCGTTCAATGTATGGGCTGTTGAAAGTTATAGGATGATAATATGACGTTGATAAAATGGGCTTGGAGCCTATTACAAACTTAAGAAATGATGTGTATTTAACTGTCATACAAAATGTCACAACTTTAGATAAATATGTGTAATATCCCCAATTAAAAATTAGAGATATTTAACTCAACTATGACCACAAGAGGAAACTAGCTCGGAATTTTGACAAAGAAACCCCTTGGGTTCAAGCTTTTCCGAACACTATCAAAACTGCTCGAATTTTTCCCAAGCCACTTTAGATTGAACCTAACACTCCGAAAATCACCCAAAATTATCATTAATAGACTTAAGGAGGTTGTTATGAAATTTTTACAAACAATTACTAATGAATGTGTAACCCATTTTTGCAGATTTTAACGTTGAACAACTAGTGTAAAAATACTGAACCAAATAATGGGACAATACTATGGAGTTTTATTATGGAATAGAAATAAACATAGATTAAATCTATGGATGCTATAAAATTCGCAAAAACTCATAGAAACCTATTAAATAGAAGGGAAAGATGGATATCCAAAACCCAATAGAGAAAAAAAGAGAGATGCTGCTCGAATTGAGAAAATCTGCTTCGCTGTTGCACCCTCCACAAGAAGGATTTCGACCCAAACTCTTATACATGGCTCCTACAAATCATCCTCCATCAGATACAGAAGAAATAATGGCATGGTAATAACCTCCATAAGATCTTCTCACTCATTTGTGTGCCCTCCTCACCCAAAGATCTCCACACACAATTTACCACCGAAAAATCACCAAAAATCTTCACTACTACAAACTGAGACTCAAACACTCCTAAATGAAATCAAACAAAAAAAATAACATGGACATGGACTCATTAAATTGAATCTTAGTAGAGAAACTAGGGTGATTCCTCCTCTCATGCTAGCTAGGGTGAAATATTTCATCACCGAAACTAGTTACAATGGAAAGGGGCACATCTCCCAATCTTGAGAAGATCAATAGATCTCCAATTCAAATTGAAAAATGATAAAAAAATACCTTCCATAATGTTCCTTCATCCCTTTATAAACCTCATTGAGGCCTCCCTCCCTCATTCTATATTTCTCTCATAAAAATAATAATAAAATTCAAATTATTGGAGAGAATCATTATTCATGACACATCAATTCCATTCTAATGTTATTTGGACCAAATAAGACCTTATGCAACTTTGGTAATTCCAATTAGGGTCACTATTCCTTGATTTTGGGGAGTTACAATTGACTTGTGGGACCACTCTGCCCTCATGCTCCCTCCTTGTGTAATACCTTCTTTTTGACCCTTAGAATGTATTGACTTTATATGTGAATATTGTCCATATGCGATGTATAAATTCCTAGCGTGGAGCTCAAGGCCAAGACCCCGCTAGTGAATGCTCAGCTTTAAAAGTCAAGTATTTTTATATTTTGTGAACCATGTGCTAGAAAGCCACGGGAAATTCTAAAAACATGTAAATATTTATAATGCAAATAAAATTCCAAGAGCTGGCTATGGAAGAAACTAAAAATGAGGGGGATGAATGTATCCACTAGGGAGAGATGAGGGGTTGGGGGATTTAATACTTTGTTTCCAAATGTCATTTTGATAACCCATCTTGACTAGTATGTTGACATTTAATTCTATTAGGAAGAGGCAACTGAGAAATCAGCTCATGAAAATAATGGATCATGGGCAAGCTCAAAAATTCGTATGGTGGGTTATGGGCTCACTTTACTTGGACCAGAATTTAATTTCCTCATGGATTTTGTTTTTCCACAATTCCCATTCCATTGTTGAACAACCATACATCAATTATCAGCCACTATGCATTCCCAACAGTTAAAAATTGCAGAAATAACAACCAGGAAAGAAGCCACGATTTAGAGTGTCAAAAATGACCAAAATTTGATGTGAGTAGCGAAATCTAATGGGGAATCCATAGACATAAACCCTGGGGAAAATTTGAGAGTGTAAAATTCCCATCAATCCATAGGAAGACTCAGATTTGGAAGCCCGAAAGTTGAATTTCGTGATTGAGAGTCACGTGGCCAGAATTCAGAAAAATTCCAAGAGTGGATTGGATTGGCAGAGAAATTAGAGGTTGGAGTTGCTTGATAAACCTAGTGAAGGAAATAATCTCTTAAATTGCTACAACTTGGACCTTTCTGCCACCCTAAAGACCACTGGAGGGAAGGGGCACTCGAGGGACTGTGTAGTAAAGAAGGGGACCTTCGTTGTGTTGGGTGTGGTAGGTATTGTGGGTGCCAAGGATGACAGAGATCAATTGAGATGCCTCTAGCTTTGTGGTTGAGCTCACTGGCTTAACATTATCCTTCCCTATCTCCCTACATGCTTGATAAACCCAGCTATGTGCCGACTGTTGGCTTATATAACTGTTCTAGAGGTTTCCAATGTAGACCCAGGTTCTCCGTGCTTTCAAGGAACCAACAAAACCCCTTTTCACCGGCCCTTTTGGCAATAGTCTGTGAATAGAATGAGGTCTCACCCGAGGTGAAGTTATGGGGGAGCTGCGGAATCAGGTTTCCACAGCTATGTGATGAGTTGTTTAAACAGATCCAACGAGCAACGCACTGTAGGGCTTGCGTTGCAGACTGAGAGATGCGCGACAATCACCTTCGTCGCGGTTAACACTTCTGCAAGCTAAGACACTTGCACAACGAATGCATCCAAGGACTGCACGGTTCATATAGGGTTCAATAGACAGGGCATCGCAAATGACGTATATGCTCCCTCTTCAGACTTAACCGCTCGTGAAGACTTTAATTAGTGCTTATTCATTCATCTACTGCCTTAGATTATTTATCCTTATGACTTATGCAATGGGACAAAATACAATGCATTGTGCACTTCCGATGCTGCGCTTCGAGGGAGTCGCACGTCGTGAACTCTCCTACTTACGTGTTTATCTAAATGACTTATGCATTTTTTAACTTAGAACTATTGCGCATTCAACATTCATCCATAACTGTGATACTTAACATATTATTCCCATCTCATTCTCATGGCGAATACATATAAAAGCATGAACATAACAACTGATAAATGAGAATCCAAGCATTCATTGTAAGCAAACAGACAAGTGCAAACACATAAACAATCACACCGCACAAGATTTAACGTGGTTCATCCCCAGGATGGGAGATACATCCAGAGTAACTGTTGTTGTATTAGTCTTTGGGAAGGGTACAACAGTTCCAGTCTGCGCACTCAGCTGTAGACTCTCTTCTCTCTCTGTAGGCCTCTGCGCACTTAGCTTGCAGAGCCTTTACAATGGAAATAAAAACAGGTCTTGCTCAAGATTATACAATGAGATACAAACCAGACACCAGAGATTAACAACAAAACAACAACCCTTTCCCTTACAAAATATGCCCATTTTATAGATCATGCCCGTAGGTCATGTCTATACAATATGCAGGAAAAAACCCTAAGGTTTCCCAAAACTGTCACTGTTTTTAGCTAACTGGACTTGATGGCTTCTGGTAGCGAATCTTCCGTCATGGCCGTCCTCTGCACGTGGTCACGTCGCTATCATCCTTCCTGTCGCACGTGTGCCAATAGGTCGCTTTCACCCAGCTATTCTTCCCCTAACGGCCTTATGCGACTGGTTCATGTAGTGGTTCCTTGCATGTGTGACTAGTCGCTTTCCTCCGCTTCACTCCTTACCCGTCGCTTGGTAATCATGGAGCATCTTTGCCAAACATAGACCACTGATGGTCTAACTGGAATATGTGCCATCTTCCGTCCAACCTTCTGCCTTGTCGGATCTCCATAGATCGAGCTCATCGCAACGCTATCTCCTCGCAACGTTGTACTTCACAGCTCTTCTGACGCTGCGCTGTGCTTAACTTCACAGATTCCCAACATTGACTTGTTCAAAAAGTATCCAGCTTTACTACGCTTCACTTTGCAGTGCCAAAACTTGACTTGCACAAAAATTCCCCACTTGGGCCAGGCCCAACAGGCCCCTAACACTTACATGTGGCTCGTCCTCGAGCCACCTTGAACTTCTTCTTTTCCAGGCTGCTCTTCTTCTAGTGGAGCTGATTTAGCAACAAATTCTTGATAGGTTGTGCTCAACTTAGCAACCGTATCCTTAGAATCTTGTTCCATAGTTTTGATGATGTCTAACAGATCAACATCTATATCATCGTCAGTTTTCTCTTTGACTGAATCGTGCACATCACGCAGTTCTATCAACTTTGCTTCTATCTTCTATGATATCTCATGAGCTTCTTCTTGGAGGTACTGCGCTTTGTCTCTAGCTTCGGCATCCTTGTCCCTCAACTCTTGAACTTGTTTCTTCAGTTCTTTAACTTCTGAATATCGGCAAAGGCGCTCTCTTGGTAGCAGATCCTTGACCTCTGTGTCCAACAATTATAAAGTTACCTGCTTATCCTTCAGGGTGTTCTTGACTTCTAGAATCTCTGGGTTCTCTTCTAGCGCAGTAAATGTTCTTATTGCTTCATCAAACAGAGCTTGGCACTTAGCCACTTCACTGGCTATACTCTCCTCAACAGCTTTTGATTCCTTTGTTCCGAGCTATTGCTGATCAGGATGAGTCTGTGCTTCCAACGCAACAATCTGTGCTTGATAATTGATCTCCATATCCTTCATCTCCGCATTAATATTGCTAACCACTTCGTCGATATTAACGACAGTGTCCACCGGGTCTGGCTGTATGTCACATTCGGATATCTCCTCGGCTACTGCGGTGATCGTAGACTCTAGTCTCTTTCGTCGATCGTGCTCATCTTGTAGTTCCATAGCCCTCCGCGAGCTAGATTCCTCCAACTGCTTATAGCTTGCCTGCAGCTCAGTGTGTTGGTTCAGAGCGTCGACACTTCACTCATGAATCTCCTCGATAACCTGCAGATGCAGATTGTGTAGACCAGGCAGTGGCATCTTCACAATGTCAAGGTCCACATACTCTAGGTCCTTCGTGCCCAAGATTAATTGTTCCAGTAGTGGCAGCCTTACAATTAAGGGATCAAGCTTGACAATGCGGGACTTCGCAGGCAAAGTCAGGGCTAGCTGTGGTGTATTTGGCTGTGAAGTACCCCTTGACTTCCCTTCTGATTCTGAATCTCACGGCAAGGGCAAGCGGCGGTGTAATTCTTCAATCTTTTCTATAATTCCTTGCAGCGTGACCATATTCTTCTGTAGACTTTGTTGAATTGTCTCATTCTTTTTATCTTTTCAATCATCAGGTCTTCCATCTGTGATGTTACTGTGGACGCGATCATTTCGTAATCCTCCTCATGGAGTTTAGCTTAGGACGGGCCCTTAACTGCTTTCTATTTCTTCTTCTGTACCTTCTGCTATACAAGGCTCTCGACTTCCTTCCTTTTTCCTGTCCATAGCTCTTCAACAATGGGAGTAGGAATGGGATTGCTCTTGCCAGAGTCACTTTGGATATACACAATTTCGACTTGAAATTCAATAGGCCATTCCTTCATGATGTTGTCAATGTCCTCTTCATTCATATGGTATCTTCCTGCGAACCATTCAGGGTTCTTTGTCCGTGCCTTGGTTGAAATGTGAATAGAATGCATGTCAGCATAAAAATTGACAGTGCGAATGTACTTAGCCATTACCTCTTTTGTTATCCACAGCGTGACGATAATGGCTTCGTGCAACTGCTCATAATAAGGGTAGAATACTTTAGTTGTCGCGTGCTGTCTTTGTGAATTCAAGTTCGCCCAAAGGTTTTCATAACGAGATCCTCTGCAATCACTGCTGTCATTTATTACGCCAACATAATCCTTCGGGTCCTTCCATCCTACGGACGCGATCAACACTATTAACCATGTAAAATGGAAATTATCACCATGTGCCTATGTATCATTCAATTCCTCTAGAAACTCATTCAACATGTATTGACACCAGTTGAATCTTCCACCCTCCGTGGTTGCTGCACCAAGTAGTACTGCGCCCGTAGGTACTTCCAATGGTCTTTCTTTCCTCAGAATCTTGCCAGCTAACAGTTGCGTGACAAACTACCTTATCAACTATGTCCTCCGTTTGAAATCCTCTCTTGCCTTTGATGATGGTTTGGGTTTTCTTCATCTTCACGGCAACTTCTTTGTCTCTTCTTTTCCCTTGAAAGAACTACTTCGGATCTTCACCTCTTTTGCTCAATCCAGTGATCCGGTGGATTAAGTCAATGTTTAGGTCGATATTGCGATCAAGCCACAAATATCCCTAGTGGATGCGCGACATCAGAGTTCGCACCACCGCATTCAGCTTTGGTGTTTTGTCGAAGTGCGGGAGTCTCAACATGTTGAGCAGTCCCGATGCGACTACTACAGACAACCAACTCTCTGTGACCAAGGTGAGATTGCCTTTCACATCTTTTTTCCAGCACATGTACTGGTTGGGATGGAATTGTGGAAACTTAGGTTCGTTGGGTTCCTTCTACATTTGAAGCAGATCGTAGTATTCCCACTTACAGTTGTGGATCTTACCCAGCATAGTTCCCTCCACCTCGACATGCTTCAATATAGGTGAGAGCGGAATCTCGTACTTGGTATTCTTCAGTAGCTTAATGGCCGATGTGTCCTGTGCACACGATGAGATATACTCAGGGGTTAGCTTCAATGGTATCTCCTTATCGACCAGTGGCGCTTGTGGTACTGTGGAACTCAGCTTTTGTTGCTTCATTTTTGGCACCGCTTGTTCTTTGCCTTTGTCTTGCATGGCTAGAGCATGTCTTGGTGATCTTCAGGAAGCTTGACCTTGTTCTATTACAACTTTCTTGATGGGGGTTCTCATCAACCCTTCGATTCCTCCGTATCTAAATACATTCACAGTCTCCTGGACCGTGAACTCTTCCTCAATAGAGGACCTCTCAGACATTCACTGGATGGATCTGGGAAGAACAACGGGATTTCTGATAACTTGCTGTAAACAATCGCAGAGTATTGCTCGTAAGAAAATTCAAGGGTTTCGGTAATGCTCGCGAGTCTAAATACAACGGTATTTATAGGCGCATCTAGCCTCCTCCACGCCCCTCAATGGCTAGATAAGCATTAAATGTGGTATCCATTGGCCAAATCCGATAACGATTTCGGTCTTTTCCTTCATTAACTCGTTCAGAATGGCTATTTCTTCGTTAAATTCTCAAGCAGTTGCTGGAAAAAGTACTGTATAACAGCTATATTTGCGACCGACATTCTAATGATTACTTTTCTGGAGTAGTGCATTGAATTGCACGGTGGGTTGTCCCTACTCCGGCATAGTTACCTTGCAGTGCCTGATTTCTTGCTTCTGAACTTAGCCTCTTTTCTAGTTCAACTTGATCTTCGCAATTGCATGTTGGCCTTCGTAACTGCGTGGTTCCTCTTTTATTTTTCTCTCTTTTTTTTTTTGGCACAACTTCACTGCTTAACAAGTGTTGTGTGGTATATACATTTTCTTCATCACACTTCGCGTACATACTCTTTCCCATTTCTAGTGCCCACTTTCAACTGTACTTGGCACTTAGAAATTTCCTTTCTTTCTTGATCATTAAGGGTTCTGCGAAGCAGGACTATCCTGATAGGGTTTTAGTTTGCTTCCATTGACTAGGCCGGTCAAGCTATCTCCTGCTAATGTGGCTAACTGGACTGCGCCACCATTAGTTACATTTAAAACAGTATATGGGCCAAGCCAATACATTTTAAACTTTCCAGGAAACTTCATAAATTTGCTATCATATAGGAGGACTAGATCAACTACCTAAAAGGTCTTATTTTTTATATGGCGATCATGCCATGCTTTTTCTCTTTCTTTTTGCACTTGTTGGTGAAAGCCTGCGATGAAGCGATCTTCCTCCATACCAACCAAGTGTAGAAGCATTTCTTCTAGTGTGTCGCGATCTGCCATGCCCGTGAATGCAACTATTCTTAAGCTGGGAACAATGTACTCCATTGGCATTATTTCTTCCTGTCCATAGGCCAGCTTAAAAGGTGTGTGGCCAATCAATCTTTTGCAAGTAGTTATGTATGCCCATAAAATAGTTGGAATGCGTAGGTCCCAGTCATCCCTATTGACATTGCATATTTTTTTCAGCGCATTCTCCAGTACCTTATTGAACGCTTCAACAGTTCCATTTGCTTGTGGATGATATGGCGTACTTCGCTGATGATGAATGTGGAACTCTTCTGTCAATGCCTCAATAGTTCTATTCAGAAAGTGAGTGCCTTGATCACTCATCAAAATCTTCGGGCATCCAAACCTTGTAAGGATGTTCTCAAAAATGAACTGCGCGGTAGTAACTGCACTACAGTCCTTCATTGGCTTTGCTTCTGCCCATCTGGTAAGGTAGTCAGTTGCAGTAAAAATGTACCTCGCACCAGTTCTCTTTCCCGGTGGTTTTATAGGTCCAACAAAATCAATGGCCCATTTCTCAAATTCCTGTAATGTCAACTGTGGATTCAATGACATTTTGTCTCTTCGCGATGACCTTCCTGTCCTCTGATAGACATCACAGCTCTGGCAATTTTCCTTTGTATCTTTGTGAATAGTAGGCTACCATATTCATGCTCACAATATCTTTTGCATAATGGCTCGTCTTGCGTAGTGACCTCCTGCCTCTCCTGAATGTGTATCAGCCAGTACGAATGGCCTCTTGTGTTCTAAAACACACCTGTGCAGTACTTCATCCAGTCCCAATTTGTATAATTGACCTACGATTATGGTGAAGTCTGCTACTCTTACTACCAGCTGCTTCTTCTGCTACGTAGTAAACTCTAGGTGTTCCAACCTAGTAGTTAAGAAGTCTATGATATATTTATAATAGTTATTGGCAATCTGAATAGAAAATAACTGCGCATCAGGCAGATTGTCTTCAATGTTCATAGGTTCTTCCCCTGAATCGATCCTTGACAGATGATCAGGTCCTAAGTTCAATCTGCCAGGCTTAACCACTATTTCGAAGTCATACTCCTGAAAGAGTAACAACCATTTGCAGATTCGCCCCCTTAACACTGGATTGTGGACCAAGTATTTGAAAGCAGAATGGTCAGTGAACATAGAGAAGTGCACACCAAGCAAATAGTGCATGAATTTCTGTAGTGCGTAGACTATAGCTAGGATTTCTCTCTCAGTGGTGGTATAATTCTTCTTAGTCGATGAGAGATTCCTGCTCGAAAACGCAATGGGATGGTCAAAACCTCCATCTCCTGGTTGTGCTAATACAACTCCCAATGCTATGCATGAAGCATCAACATGTACATGGAATGGCTTCTCCCAATCTGGAAACACTAAGATCAGCACAGTTACCATTTTCTCTTTTAATGTATCAAAGCCTTGCTCACATTCTGGGTTCCAGTTGAACGACGCGTCTTTCTTTAACAATTTCTCCATTGACATGGTTATCTATGCATAACCCTTTATAAAATTTCTGTAGTAACCGGTATGCCCCAATGTGGTGCGCAACTACTTTACTAAGTTCGGTGTTGGCAAGTTTACAATGACTGCGATCTTCGCAGGTTCAACCATCAAGCCTTGTTTGCACACAATGTGTCCCAAAAGGATTCCATAGGGTACACAAAAGATACACTTCTTCAGGTTTAATGACATTTGATGCTGTCTGCACTTTTCTAGCATCAATCTGAGGTTTGCGCAATGGTCCTTCAGCAACCCAAATAATGTCCAATCATCAAAATAAGCTTCTAAAAACTTATGCATGAAATCTTTAAATGTTGCAACCACAACTCTGGAAAAGATGGAAGGTGCGTTCTTTACACCAAATGGCATCACTATGTACTGGAATGACCCCCATTCAGTGGAAAAAGTGGTCTTATGCCTATCCGCTGGGTCAATTATTATCTGATGATATCCCGAAAATCCATCAGTAAGTTCGGTGTTGGCAAGTTTACAATGACTGCGATCTTCGCAGGTTCAACCATCAAGCCTTGTTTGCACACAATGTGTCCCAAAAGGATTCCATAGGGTACACAAAAGATACACTTCTTCAGGTTTAATGACATTTGATACTGTCTGCACTTTTCTAGCATCAATCTGAGGTTTGCGCAATGGTCCTTCAGCAACCCAAATAATGTCCAATCATCAAAATAAGCTTCTAAAAACTTATGCATGAAATCTTTAAATGTTGCAACCACAACTTTGGAAAAGATGGAAGGTGCGTTCTTTACACCAAATGGCATCACTATGTACTGGAATGACCCCCATTCAGTGGAAAAAGTGGTCTTATGCCTATCCGCTGGGTCAATTATTATCTGATGATATCCCGAAAATCCATCAGTAAAGGAGTATGCCTCATTTCCTCCAACGTTATCGAGCACTTCATCATTGAAGGGAGTAGGAAATGGGTCATTCATCAAAGCATCATTCAATTTTCTGAGGTCCACGCAGCTCCTAATCTCACCTTTTGTCTTCTTATCTTGGACAACCATAGGGATTATCCACTCAGATTCTTCAACTGGCTCGATGATCCCCGTGTCGAGCATCTTATCGAGTTCTGCCTTGACTTGTTCTTTGTATCGCGGATTCAGTCTATAGGGCCTCTGCTTAAAAAGCTTCGTGCCTGGCTTAAGAGGTATCTTCATAACTCCTAAGTCTCCCAAAATACCTTTCATTTTTGTAAACTTTGTTGGGAATAAATCCTGATATTCATGTAGCAGGTCTACGATCTCCGCTATCGTCTGATCATCCCAGTATTCTCCAATAGATGTGAATTTCGGCTCTTCGCTGGTGCCAATGTTCACTTTTCTTGTTTTCATAGGTCCACTCATGTCTGGAATTTCTAGCGGAGGTCCCTCGACAGTGTGCGCTCCCTCTGACTCATGGATTCTAACGTTGTGTGGATCCTCCTCATCACATTCTTCTTTATCTTCAACCTCTTCAACTAGGTTATCACATTCCATGGCATGCTCTACCTGTTCCTTCCATTCTGGCTGTAGATTTTCAGGTACTTCTATATCTCCAAAGAATTCTTGTAATGTCATGTTTCTATGTGGACATTTTGGTCTAAATATTCTTTCCTTAATAATCTGCAAAGCATCATTTATGGTAGGAATCTTGTCTTCAAAACTGAAGGTCTTCTGGAAGTTCGCAGCTAGGGTAGACCAGTCTGTAGTGCCCCTGCGCAAATCTGTATCCAGGCACCATTTATTTAAAATCTTCTCCTCCGATGTATGTATAAACAGATGAACCCACTCTGTCTATGGTCTCTCCACCCATGCTTGTGAACAGGTTTCAATATGCTCCCTTGGATCTGTCTGTCCATTGTACTTTTCAAAGGGTAGGGTAACCTTGTCAGCAAACCTAATCTGCATCTTGATTCTACACTGATCCCATGTGGTCAATGTCTGCTTATGTGCATCCCACCATCTCGCAGGTGTCTTGCGCAATGCCATGTCTAGTGCTGGTAAGCGATGTTCATCTGCAATTTCTATAGTATATTCTTTGATAAAGGAATAAACATTAGATAAACCATCATAGGTGGGAATTGGGCTTACCTCCTTTCCAATCCAGCGCAGTGACTTTGTAACTTGCGCGCATCTCCTTGTAGATAATTCATGCATACAACTTTTCCAGTTCTCCAATCCTGCATCATAGTATGAGATGCAAGAGTTGTTGCATCGCCAACCGAGTGTTCCATATGCAGTAGGATTAATATAGTCTTCCTTATTTGTAGTCATGTTGTAAAGGCGGTCCAAATCTTGAGCTCTAGATTCTTCCTAAATCGGCTCACTGTATCTTTCTACGTCTAAAGGTTCCAGTGGTGCGATGACCCTGAGATGATTCCCTTCGAAGATCATCTTATTTGTCTTTAAGTTTATGATAGTGAGGTTACCCATTTCCCAGTCTATACCCAATAGTGTTGGATACAACTGACTATCATCCACAATTTTGATAACCTTGAATTTTGCATAACTTTGCACTCCATCAATGTCAACAATAACATTAGCTAACCTTCCAAAAGGTATGAATTTCTTCTGTTTTTCCATTCTCAACTGGATAGGTGAGCATAACAACTTTGGTCTCCCCATTTGCTGCCATGTTTTTTTAGTTGATACATTTACTTTAGATCCCAGATCAAGGATGATCTCATCCATCTCATAGTCTCCTGTCTATGCACTGAGCCTCATTTCTCGGCCTGATCTTTTGTGTTTCTTGATTTGGTGAACTGCGCTATTGATAGTTTTCGTCTCGCTCTGTGGCTCATACTAGTTTAACAGTTTTTGCAACTTTGCTATAGCGTATGCACTCTTCAACAACTTCATGTAGCTCCTTAGGAACTACGCAATAGAGGTGTATGTCTATGCTGCGGCGCTTGTTTTGTAAAAAGCAACTGACATATCTTCTATATGCGGTATTTCACTCTGCAACGGGATTCTTGGTGACCTGGGTGCTGACTCTTTGAAGATATCTCGTGATTCTTCAAAGACTTCTTTGTTTTTCTCCAAGTTGAAAGCAGGTGCTTTCCCACTAGCTTTTCTTATCCATATTGTTTCAAGAGGGGTCTGCTTAGTGTTAAAGTCTCCAGAAGTCGAAGCTCTATCTCTCCCTGTTGTAGTGCCACTTCGTGTCACTACATTGATACTTGGATCCACAGGTCTTCTCTCTGCTACGATCAACTGAATGTTTGGGTTAGCGACATCTTGTTTTCTTTTTTGCATTTCTGCTGCTAATATTGGACATGCCTCAATGACATGATCAAAGGATTTACAATAGCTGCAAGTAGTGCACTCATTGGTACAGTCTCTGGACACATGGCCAGGTTGACCATAGTTATAACAGATTACTTGACCTCGGCCTCTTCCTTGGGATGGGACGACATTCCTTCCTCTCCCGCTATAACCTCCGCGGCCTTTGTATGGTCCTTGATCGTGTTGCACGTTATCTTGTTTCTGCGGAGTCTCTTCTTAGACTCTGTATACTCCTCCATACATATGCTCAATATCTTTCTTTCTTTCCAACATGAGCTCATATGTGTGGCAATTGGACTCATCATGCGCAACTGACTTACAGAAATTGCAATATAGGTTTTTAGGTGTCCTTACATATTTCTGGATTAAATAGAATTCCTTTGGTCGGTGTCCTCTAGTTCTGCAGATCTCACACCATGGCCCTTGGTTCTGATTCAATGGGTTTGGTGCACCTATGTTAAGGAATTCTTGGAATAAAGGATAATGACCCTTAGTATGTCCTTCTCCCTTACATCCTATACACTAGACTTCTTGTTTCTCTTTCTTTTCTTTCTTGATATCCTATAGTTGTAGTGTCAGGGTATCCAACTGGGTTTGAATCTGAGACATCCCAATGCTAGTTTCTCTAATCGGTGAAGCTTCTAGATTCATCGCAATCTCCAAGGCTTCTGCATGCGAAGCCACTTTCTGCTACATCAACGGCAGTCTGATATGGGGAAACAGCACGGCTATAAACCATTCCTGGTGCTATAATGAAGCTTACTTGGTCCAACAGTGTCTTAAATTTCTGGCCAAATTCCTAGACCGTCTCATTGGGTTTTTGCTTGATCTCTTTTAACTCTGTTATACACTGTGCTTCTGACTTCAGTTTCTTAAATTCTGCTAAGAGTGCAGCCTTAATCTCTTGTAAGGTTCTCTGTTGTCGATGTGAGTACTTCATGAACCAATTCAAGGCTCTGTCTCTAAATGTGGTGATGAGTTGCGCTCGCTTGACAACATCATCCTGGACTTGCTTAACACTCCATACAACTTCACATAGAAACCAATGCTGCTCAGGGTCCTATAGACCCGTTCCTTTGAATATCGGCAGCTTAATATCATCAGTCATGCTTCTTCTAGGTGGTGGAGGGTTTTGTACAGGTTGCTGAGCAGTAAAAATAAAAGTAGTATTGCGCGGAACGTTCTGATATGAAATGTTTTGAGTGCTAGGGATATTCACAACTAGGGGTTTTGAACTGGTGGATTCTGTGCAATGGGAGGCATGGTGTTCACAACCGGTGGATTCTGTGGAGTGATAGGCTAATAGGTGGAAGATGGAGGTGCGGTTTGGCTATCAGGTTCGGCTTGTGATTCAATGTCTACGCAGAGTCCATTCCCACTGGAATTCTTCTTAGGGGTATATTTATATATTTTTCCACTTCTCAAATTATGTGTCTCTTCGTCAGACTCACTAAAAATGCTATTGACCATTACAGATTCAAAAATTTCACTGCATTCTAAAAACGCCTTTCTTGTCTAAAAGCATTTTAATGTATAAATTGAGGTTGTTCAAATACTTACCAATGAAACCCTTGAAAAACTCTGCTTCGGCTATGCTGTAGGACTTTAGCATGTCCACAGTGAACTGCATCACGAAGCTCTGTAGTGTACTATCAACCCAGAAGTCAACTGCTCGAGTGAATGGACTATCTACTGCTTTGAGCCTCTCAATGAGCTCTGGTGTCCACTCAGTCGGTACGTCTCGTGGAGTACAGTTTCTGCGCTCTATGAGCCTTGACAACCACTCGTGTAGCTTGTTTCCAAAATATGCCCAAAATACTTCATGAAAGTCTTTCCACAGGTATTTGTTCAACCAGTGAACGTCAGAAAGATGTGGGTGCCTATTTTCTTTCCTTGCGAAGTCTCTTTCTATCTTGTCACACCAAGCCTAGATTTATTTCTTGTCTGGATGCCAAACGACAATACCCAACGAAGCTTCTTCTTCGTCGCACATCATGACTTCAACTCATCACGGATTTTTGGTCCCGACAACGGAACCATTTGTTGGATTATATAACTGTTCTAGAGGTTTCCAATCTAGACCCAGGTTCTTCGCGGTTTTAAGGAACCAAAAAAACCCCTTTTCACCGGCCCTTTCGGCAACAATCTGCGAATAGACTGAGGTCTCACCCGATGCGAACTTATAGGGGAGCTGCGGAATCAGGTTTCCACAGCTACGTGATGAGTTGTTTAAACAGATCCAACGAGCAGCGCACTGTGGAGCTCGCAATGCGGACTGAGAGCTGCGCGACAATCACCTTCGTTGCGGTTAACACTTCTGCAAGCTAAGACGCTTGCACAACTAGCGCATCCAAGGACTGCGCGGTTCAGATAGGGCTCAATAGACAGGGCAACGCAGCTGACTTATACACTCCCTCTTTGGACTTAACCACTCGTGAAGACTTTACTTAGTGCTTATTCATTCATCTACTGCGTTAGATTATTTAGCCTTATGACTTATGCAATGGGACAAAAGACATTGCTCTGTGCACTTTCAGTGCTGTGCTTCGAGGGAGTCGCACGGAGCGAACTCTCCTACTTGGGTGTTTATCTAAATGACTTATGCATTTGTTAACTCAGAACTACTGCACATTCAACATTCATCCATACATGTGATACTTAACATATTATTCCCATCTCATTCTCATGGCGAATACATATAAAAGCATGAACATAACAACTGATAAATGAGAATCCAAGCATTCATTGTAAGCAAACAGACAAGTGAAAACACATAAAAAATCACACTGCACAAGATTTAATGTGGTTCACCCCCAGGATGGGAGCTACATCCATAGGAATTGTTGTTGTATTAGTCTTTGGGAAGGGTACAACAGTTCTAGTCTGCGCACTCAGCTGCAGAATCTCTTCTCTTTCAATAGGCCCTTGCGCACTCAGCTTGCAGAGCCTTTACAATGGCAATCAAAAAAGTCTTGCTCAAGATTATATAATGAGATACATACCCAACACCAAAGATTAACAAAAAAACAACAACCCTTTCCCTTACAAAATATGCCCATTTTATAAATTATGCCCGTAGGTCATGTCTTTACAATATGCAAGCAAAGACCCTAAGGTTTCCCAAAACTGTCACGGTTTTCAGCTAACTGGACTTGCTGGCTTCTGGTAGCGAATATTCCGTTGTGGATGTCCTCTGTGCGTGGTCACGTCGCTATCAGCCTTCTTGTCGCGCACACGTCATCAGGTCGCTTTCACCAATCCGTTCTTCCTCTAATGACCTTATGCGACCGGTTCATTTAGTGGTTCCTTGCATGTGTGGCCGGTCTCTTTCCTCCGCCTCACTCCTTACCCGTTGCTTGGTAATCATGGAGCATCTTTGTCAAAAGTAGAACACCGATGGTCTAACCGGAATATGTGTTGTCTTCTGTCCAACCTTCTTCCTTGCCGAATCTCCGTAGATCAGGCTCATCGTAGCACTGTCACCTCGCAATGCTGTACTTCGCAGCTCTTCTGATGCTGTGCCGCGCTCAACTTCGCAGCTTCCCAACATTGACTTGTTCAAAAAGTCTCCAACTTTACTGCGCTTCACTTTGCAGTGCCAAAACTTTACTTGCACAAAAATGCCCCACTTGGGATAGGCCCAACACCGACTTAGCATGAGTGATTGTTGTTGTGGATATGAGTGGGCCTGAGTAGTTCCTCCTTAGTGGATACATATCCTAGATCGGGGGTGGTCTCTCAGTTGAAGTAATATAGGCTGGATATAGACCTATGGTTGGGTGGAACATTTCTCTTCCATAGCCAGTTGCTCGGGCAATTTCCATTAAAAGATAAGTGTTCAATGTTGTTTCTATTTATGCCAAATTTATGCATTATGAATGACTATTTGTTTATGTCAGCTTGAATGAAATGATCCAATTTGATTTTTTAAAATTGAATGCCTGCAAATAACATAAGGTGAGTTTATCTCTGTGCATGGTTTTTATTGTTATTCCTGTGATGAGCATGCTAGTATATGCATGATGTGTGTGTGTGTAATTGATTTAATTTCCGCTATGTATCTTTAATATGCATTACACATGCATTTAATTGTTAATGAATTTGATATTAGCACCCCATATATCGTTCATGTTCCCTCCACTAGTCAGCTTGATGGTAGGGGATGTGACAGAGTGGTATCGGAGCCAATGGTTGTAGCACTTGGGCTATTTGGGCCAGAACGTACACCTACAAGCATAAAATAAAAAATGCACAGGAGGTGTTGGTGAGTGTTTCATGAAATTGTGGGATTAATTATGGCCAAAAATCAAAATATTCAACTATTGTAGAGGATCACACTATTGCGTAGATCTTGCCGAGTGCTTTCTGACGATACCCATTTCCTAAAAAAATGACTTTGGATGTGAAAGATATCGACATCGACATGGTCGTGGAAGGTTGAAGTTAGTGATACCAACTTTCAACTCATGACGTACGGAAGGTAGTAGTCAGATTCGGTGGTTTGGGGTGTTCGACGAAGTTGGAGTTGCAGTGCCGAATTCTGACTCCCAACGTATGGAAGGTAGTAGTCAGAGTCGGAAGATCAGGGGTGGTTTGCGAAGATTTGGTGTTGCGATGCCAAATTCTGACTCCCAACGTGTAAAGGGTAGCAGTCAAACTTGGGAAGTCAGGGATGATTGGCCAGAGTTGGTGTTGCGGTTCCGATTTCCGACTCTCGATGTGCGTAAGGTAGAATTTGGAGTCGGGAAGTCAAGAGTGGTTTTTCAAGTTTGGGTTTTCGGTGCCGACTTCCGACTCTTGTTGTATGGAACATGGTAGTTCGAGTCGGGAAAAATGGCTTGTATAGATTTGTTGTGCATTCCGAATTCTGATTTCTGATCGGAAAAGTTAGAAAGGATTCAAAAAAGTTGGAAAGTCTCGGAAAAAGTCGGAAAGGTTTGGAAAGGTTGGGATCGCCCGAGTCAGGGTTGGTATGTTGGAAATAAAAAAAAGGGAGTATAGAGCCCAAAAATTGTTTCGGCCATAGCAAGAGGAATTTAAATCAGAATTTGATGAGACTTGTGGAATTTAGATGCCATTAACGAAGGTCATGAAAGAAGCAGTGAGAGGCCCAAGCCAGTTTTGCTCCGATTTGGCAAAAAAATTGAATTTAGGACTTTCAAAGATTGGTGTCCAGAAGTCCGACGGGAGCTTGAATTGGGCCGAAACTACTTTGGTGCATTCATGAACTAGCATTAGAGAAATTTTGAGGTCAAAAAAGGGCCTCAAAACAAAGAAAATGTACTATAAAATACAACCAATCACATTCTAGTAGATGACATCATCCCCCTTGGTGAGGTGGCATTGCATGAGTTAAGAATGCTTATTTGTCAAATTTTCTATGGTGGATGAAAACACATAGTTAACCAAGGTAGTGGTGTAAGTACTTTTAAGTCATAAAGTAAAGTATTCATAATGATAGTCTTTTCATAAAATAATATTATTGTCATTTTCAAGTAAAGTACTCATAATGAATGTCTTTTCACACTTTCAAATAAAATAATATTATTGTCATTTTCAAGTGAAGTACTCTTAATTCATAAAGAAAGTTCTTTCACATTTTTTTATAAAATAATATATTATCATTTTTATGTTTTTAATTTTAAATTATATATTCACTCCATTCTATTTAATAACATAATGTCAAACTAATAAAGAATAATAATAGATTTAATAAATAATAATAATAATAATAATAATAATGCAATGTGGATTATAATAATATTATTGACATTTTACATGTAAATAAATTCTCAATTAAATTACATTATTAAATTCATGAGAAAAGTACTAAATATAAAAAGTCAACATAAAATTAAAAAAAAACTCTTAAAAATATTTTTTATTATTTAATTTCATTTGCAAGTTCAAGACAAATAAATGTTAAAGGACAATACATTTTTGGGAATTTACAATGAATATTAGTCACATCAATGTAGTCTTATTTTATTAATTTTATTTCTATTGAATTTTGAAAAGTAACTCAACCATGGTTATTTATATTGTGCATAGAAAATAGTGTGGGAGGTGACTTGTCATATATACCTACCCCATAAAAACCCCAATTCATAATATTTTAATATATCTCATTATTTTGTAGTACATCTCTTAGGAGGCCCTTTTTTGACCTCAAAATCTCTCTAATGGTACACAACTAAATTTGGAATCTTGGAGTCAAATTCAAAAAGGTGTGAATCCGAGATGCGAAAGAAAGTCAAAATGCACTATTCTGGAGCACTTTTTGGGGATTTTGAAAAGTTTGCAGAGGGTAAAAGTGTCCCTAAAATTCGAAACCAGAAAAATTACTAAACTCGAAATTTTTTCCTACTCATTAAAAAATACAAATTTCGTGAGATGAAATCTTTCCAGAAATGCTCAATTTTGGAGATAGCCATTTTGCCAAAAATTCCAAGATTTTGAAAAAGTTAAAAAAGTCAAAAGTAGTCAAACCAAAATTTTTATAGAGGTTGACTGGTGCATTGGATTAGAGATCTGAAAGTTGCTGAGTGATCCTTGTCATATGAAAAAAATTTTCCTGGTAGAATTTTTTTTCTAGTTCTCTCTAGATTTACTTCTAGAAGTGGCTGAAGTTGGTCACCGAGGCTAATTGCACCTGTGGAAAATGTGTAGAATTGGGTGAAATTGACACTTTTGAAAGAGTGTTTGCAGTTGATAGGATTGGAACAGTTTCAATAGAGGGAAGCAAGAAAAGAGAAAGAATTTTTGAGAGAAAATGGTAACCATATATGATGCACAGGACCCCTATGAGCATGATGAGGATGTCTTAGGAGAAAATATGCAAGAGGACAATGCTGAGACATAGTTAAATGGGAGAAGGGAACATATGACTCCTCAAAATTTGGTGGAAACGATGAGAAGTTTCAATGAGAGGTTGATCAAGGTGCAAGAAGAGTAGAACCAAACTAATGTTTCTATTCTTCAAAGCCTCACTGATATTTAGAAGAGATCTCATCTTGGATATAATCCAAGCAATGTTGGTCAAGAATGAAGAAGTGCAAAGAGTTGTTCTAGAAGTCACAATAGAAAGATAACTCCAAGTCCAAAAATTTGTTCTTTGAGAAGGGAACGTAAGATATCTTCACCAAGTTATTCTTCTAGAAGGTCACGTGATTCTCAAAGTTCCCAAAGTACTCCAAGGAATACTTCTAGCAGGTTTGAAAGAAGATGGTATTTTAAAAGGATTTCACAAGATGAATTTAGAAAGGAAAGTCCTCCAAAATTTGATGGAGAAAGTAAGACCGGTCAAGAAGCAGAAGCATGGTTTCTTGGGATGAAGAAGTATTTTAGAATTCACGATTAGATAGGAAATGAGCCTGGCTAGAATTTCTATTTAGAATCTAAATGGCTGAGATGCAATTTTGTGGGAGCACATTATGTAAGTAAAATGAATCAAGGAAAGAAGGATTAGCTGGGAGAAATTTAAGAAATATTTCAAGGAGAAATACCTTTTTGCTAGGTACTAGGATAACAAGAGGAAGGAGTTCAATGAGCTAAATTTGGGATAGAAATATATGGAAGAATATGTCCATAAGTTTTTGGAATTGTTGAGGTATGTGGATTAAATCAAAGATGAAAGAGTAAAAATCCAATGCTTCCTTGGAAGTCTGCCCCAAAATTTCATAGATAGGATCGAGTTTGTTAATCCACCAACTCTTAATGTAGCCATTAGAATGGCAATGCATTGGTATGAGCATAGCAAAGGAAAATCTGACGTTCATCCAACATGGAAGGGAAATGCAAAAGGAATATTTGACCAAAGGGTAAGTGTATTTAAACCTCCATTTAAAAATCAGCCAAGGAATTTTCAACAAGGTCAGCAAGCATGAAGTGGAATTAAGGAAACGGTAGTAGCAGAAAAAGGGCCAAAATGACCGCTTTAGTGTTGGGGATTTGGAGAGAACCACATGCTTAAAGACTATCCATGTCGAAGAGAGAACCCTCGAGGATTGCATAACTTAGAGGAGGCAATTACAGTGGATGAAAGAGCAACTCCCCAAATTTATACAGCATTGGATAATCATCAGGCATAAGGTAAGATTTGTAAGCAATCTATTTTTGTGTTGATTGATCTAGGATCTACTCATAGTTATGTTTCTCCAAAAGTGGTTGAAAGTTGTTCTCTTGAAAAAATGAATCATAATAAGTCGTGGTTATTTCAATTAGCCACATGAACAATAAGAAAATTGAGTGAAGTAGTGATGGAATTCCGCCTAGGGTTGAATGGAATTTCCACCAAAGTAAATTTAAATGTCCTACCATCATGATCCTATGACACCCTTATTGGTATGGATTGGTTGGAAAGACATACAACCAAGGTAGATTGTTATAAAAAGGTTCTTGAATGTATTGATGAAGAGGGAAGGCCGATATTAGTAAAAGGGATTCCCAAGCAAGTTTCAGTAAGGCATATTTTAGCCTTCAAACAAAGAAAGTTTTACAAGAAAGGTTGTCAATTATATGTAGCCCATATACCAGATTCCTTAGAGAGAAAAGGCCCAAGAATAGAATATTATCAGATGTTACAAGAGTTCAAATATGTGTTTCTAGATGAATTGTCGGGACTGCCACCAAAAAAAGACATTGATTTTACTATCAATCTTGTTCTAGGGGCAACCCCAATTTCTAAAGCTCCTTATAGAATGAGCACGCAAGAATTGGTAGAGTTAAAAATACAGTTAGAAGAATTAATGGACAAGAAGTATATTAGGCCAAGTGTCTCTCCTTGGGGAGCACCGGTGTTATTTGTCACGAACAAAGATGGAACATTCAGGATATGTATTGATTACAGGAAATTAAATAAATTGATAGTCAAGAATAAGTACCCATTGCTCATAATTGATGATTTGTTCGATCAAATGAAGGAAGCCAAAGTGTTTTCAAAAATTGACTTGAGATCCGGTTATCATCAAGTGAGAATAAAAGAAGAAGATCTTCGCAAGACAACTTTCCAGACAAGATATAGTCATTATGAGTTCACAGTGGTGCCATTTGGACTTACCAATGTACCCACCACATTCATGTGCCTCATGAATAGTGTGTCTTTAACAAATATTTGGACAAGTTCATGTTAGTGTTCTTGGATGACATTCTTGATTACTTGAGGAATGATGAAGACCATGAGGAACATTTAAGAATGGTGTTGAAAGTTCTTAGAGATCACAAACTGTGTACAAAGCTTAGCAAATTTGAACTCTATCAAAGAAAGGTACAATATCTGGGTCATATTATTTAAGAGGAAGGAATTGCAGTGGATCCAGAAAAGATTGAAGCCCTAATGAGTTGGTATACTCCAAATAATGTTACAGATGTTAAATATTTTATGGGTCTTGCAGGATACTATAGAAGGTTCATTGATGGATTCTCCAAGGCGGCTCATCCAATCACATCGTTGCAGTGGAAGAATGTAAAGTTTGTATGGTCTGAAAAATGTGAAGAAAGCTTTCAACAGCTGAAGAAGTTGCTCACTAGAACTCTTATTTTGAATATTGCAGATCCAAAGAAATATTTTGTAGTGTGCACGGATGCTTGCATTGAAGGATTAGGTGGAGTGCTTATGTAAGAAGGCTTTGCGATTTGTTATGAGTCAAGAAAATTAAAATAGCATGAAAAGAACTATGCAAATCATGATCTAGAATTGGAAACCATAGTACATGCTCTCAAAATGTGGAGACATTATTTGTTGGGAAGAATATTTGAGCTTAGAATTGATCACATGAGCTTGAAATATTTGTTTGATCAACCAATCTTGAATGCTAGGCAAGCTAGATGGATGGAATTCCTAGTGATTTTGATTTTTAAATCAAACATGTAAAAGGGAAAGATAATAAGGTTGCAAATGCTCTTAGCAAAAAATTCCATATAGCATCCTTAAGCATTTGCAAATCAGATTTGAAGACAAGGGTTCTTGAATACCAAAATAACAATGGAGCTTACCTTCAAATAAAATAGTAATTGCAACAGGGAAAATTAGATGAAAAGTGCGAAGGGTACCATCTCGGAGAAGATGATATTCTTCTTTATAAAGGAAGGCTATATATTCCAAATTGTGCAAACTTGAAGAAGGCGGTAATGGATGAAATTCATCAAATTCCATACTCTGGACATACATGATATCAAAATACAATAACAACAACAAGGAAGCAAAAGGATAGCCATGGTGGTTGGAGTAGTTAAGGAAGAAGCGACAGACTGACAACTACATCTATAGAGTTAAAGAGGCAGAATGATGCAAAGGACGCACCATGGTACAGTTAGCATCGCGTAGTCAAAGCAAGTGACTGTCAGAAGAGCGTCAGAGCCAGGGAAGCAGAGCAAAGGATGTTCGAGGACAAGCCAAGTAGCTTAGAAGTTATGGAAATGTATGGTTAGTGGGGTAACTGCGCTGTTTTGGGGAGTTAAGGGTATTATGGGGTTTTGGCCCATATCTATTGTAAAGATGTGACCTACGGGCACAATATATAAAAGGGGCAATTTTGTAAAGGGAAGGGTTGGTCTTGGGTTGATAGTTAGATTTTGTGAGTCTTGTAAGAGATCAAAGAGAGAAAGGCTTTGCGGCTATGTGCATAGATACCCATTGTAGAAAAGAGTTTGCAGCTGTGTGCATAGATTGCAACTGTTAACCCTTCCCATTAATATAAACAACAGTTCCCGTGGACGTTGCTCCCATCCGAGGGTGAACCACATAAATACCTGTGTTGTGTGATTGCACTTGTGATATTGTTTCATGTTCATGCATGTTTATGCTTTTGTATGTATTTTCATGTGTATGTTGATGAGGATAATATGCTAAGTGGTGAACACACATAACTGAATATGCAAGTGTCGATGAATGTGATGAATGCGTAGTTGCATAGATAACACTATATCAACGAAGTCTGTATTGTGGTAACTACGAAGTGCGCAGTCACATATATGTGCAACTGTATTCTAAGTATATGCGAAGTAGGTGTGACTTCGCTCAAAGGACCGATTCCATATCTGCGCATCACCAAGGTTACAAAAACATGCTTTTGTAATCACCCCATAACTTCGCCTCGGGTGAGACCTCAACCTGATCGCAAGTTGTTTCTGAAAGGGCCGGTGAAAAGGGGTTTTGTTGGGTCTCTAACTACGTAGAACCCAGGTGAGCCTAAGAAAGATATAGTGATCCAACAATGCCACCTTCCCAAGGAAACATAATCATGTCATTCATTGCATACCTCTACATTGGATTATAGACATTTATTCACATGTCGTAACTCCTCTAGCTCCAGTCCCCAAAAATGGCCCTTACCTCGATTATAGGTGTACTTGAATTCAATGTTGTAGAAATTGCATTTCCAAAAACAATTTCTTCCCCCAACCCTTTCCTTGGGTATTGGTCTTCTAGTTACATATTTACACAACAGGTTTTTTTTCTTTAGTGAGTGAGCTTTCTTGCTATTGTAGTTGGTGGAATCCAGTAATGGGTATCTAATTAGGGTAGCTATACTGGAAGTATACTTTAATTATCAACCAGGGAGCGTACAAACTTAAGAGATGCTAACCACTATATTTGCACTATAGGGTGATCTTTGTCGTTCTGAATGTTCAATGTATCCTAAAGAATGCTCTAAGGGAAATAGGGAGTATTGTTCTAAAAATTAAGAAGCAGGAAATATGAAAGTATGTAAATCCATGAATTGAAAATGCTGAAAATTGATAGATTTATTCTAGGAATTGAATGCTGAATCAATACTGAAAATGAATAAATTTATTCTAGGAATTGAATACTGAAAACTCGTAAAATCTGTTCTAGGAATTGAATGCTGAAAACTGGTAAATCTAATCTAGGAATTTCAATGTTGGAAAACAATCAAATTCTGTCTACCAAACCAGATACTCAAAGCAATTAAAACCCTGTTCTATTCAAATCGAATGCTGAAACATTTAAACTCTATGTGATCAAACTTAAATAAAGAAAGTATGAATGAGATCCTAGATCTGACTCGTTATCTGGAAATGGTATAAAAATATTGGAACTTAGATATAAAATATGTGTGTGCAGATAGCACACACAGGACTACACACAATGCATTACAAAACTATGGAAATAGTGTTATCAAACTACGTAATAAAATTGTTGATACTAAAATCGGAATCTGATGTCTAAACCAATGCCAAAGCAATTTCACGCATCACGATGATTGAAACAATAAGTAAAATGCATGAGAAATACCTGCAATGATACACGAAACTCCTGATCTACGTATTGAGGGGTCCCTCCCCAACACGTATTTCAGGAGGAAAGGAGACTTATAAACTCAAGGAATTAATATAACGCTGGTCTTCCATTTTCAAATCATAACTTCATGTTTCAGGAAAACTTAAAACATAACTGTCTCAAATACAAAATATGCTGAGTATTGTTTTTTCAAAAATGTCTTCAGACCTCCTGCTATTCAAGAGGTCCCTATTTAACCTTATCTCTAACCTAGCTCTACATTGTAAACAATGATCCTGTTTAATATGAGTCCTTCCTTTAAATTAGGAGAAAATGGACTATTGAGTCACTCATGA
Source organism: Larix kaempferi (assembly GCA_027924585.1). NCBI lineage: Eukaryota > Viridiplantae > Streptophyta > Pinopsida > Pinales > Pinaceae > Larix > Larix kaempferi. The sequence continues at coordinate 3,694,672 of BSBM01000592.1, read as the reverse complement.
TCTTCAGTCTTGAGCTTGGTTACTTGTAAATTTTTCAGGTCACCTGCGCCCTGCTCATACATGCCTAATTTCATAGGATTAACACATAAAACGCTTAAAGCATAAGAAAAGATAATCGCTAAACTACTTCATTAAATAATCAAACAAATCAATTCTCCCCTATAAAAAGAGGTTTTTCTTAGTCTTTCCTTCTTGTGTGTGGCATAAAGGGGGTCTATGGAGTACCTATATCTTGGGCTCATCAGTAGTGTTATGTGTAGAAATGCTAGTTGCACTTCTAGTAAATTGGGCATTACTAGGAGTTGGAGGGGGAACAACATCGACATGGACATTCTTCCCTTTCTTTTGACCTTTAGAAGAAACCATTGATGATTGAGCCACGATTTCTTCTATGAATGAAGAAATATGTTGTTAGAGTGTGACACTCTAGGGAAAAAATACAAACTTTAGATGAACTAATCTTGTGCAAATCTAGCCAAAAGCCAATTTTCTCCTTACTTGTAGATTCTTTGAAGGAAAACAACAATGAAATAATGAAGAGAGGAAGAGGCCAAATGTGTTTTTAAGTAGTTTATAGTATTTTTTAAACATCAAAGTCTATTTTTTTAGCTATGTGTTCTATGCATTGAGAAACAAAATGGCCACGCATTAAACACACTTTGACATGTGTTTGAATAGCATGTCCCATGTGTCCATGCATTCAACACGAGAAGACAGGTCAATTTTGGACAACCTACTATGTAATCAAAGAGGACCATGCTTTGTTACCATTTTTTAGCACAATTTGACAACAATCATATTTCAAATGTTGTTGTGACCAAATTCTTGGTAACTAATTCTAGTTAAAATAATAATAGATGGGTATTCTAAAAGAAGAATTCACATAATTTATATGAAGTTGGAAGTCTATGGCAGTTTTGGAATCTAATTTTGGTATTCATTTGTAAGTTATTGTGATATTGCTTTTAAAGTGGCTTGTGAGAAACATGCATATGTTAAGTAATGGATATCCATTGTGCATTTATTAGGCTAGTCGAATGTTGAAACGGTTGTAGATTTATTAGTCTATATTGAAAGGGTTTGTCGGGTGATCGTTGAATGTAGAAGATAGTGTATAGATGTATAAATGCATAAGTATATAGCAGTGTATTTTGGTTGGTGGAGGTCATATTGTGCAATGTGGAGTTGAGGCATATGTATTTATGATACTTGGTGCACATATCATGGTTGTGGCTTTTCATGGATTTGGATTAGGCACGTGGGTTATAAAAGACAAGATAATAGAGGTTATGTTTTTTTTAATTTATGAAATCCAATTTCCTTCTATCATATTTGGTTATATATTGTTATATGTTTGGAATACACCGGTGTATTGTTATTAAATTTATGCAATACTTTTGTTGTGAGATTATCATTGTTTTGAATACTAAATAAATGGTTGTTTCTTATGAACTTATGAATGTTAATTTTTCACGGAAAAAATGCAATTTTATTCATAAATAAGAATAGAAATTACATTTTTAAAGTACATACAACACATTACATAGATACGTTTTTAAAACTTTCAAAGATAGCCAATCAAATGGATCCTTAAAAGAACAAAAACCATGTTTTACAATGAGTCAAGATTTAAAGAAATTTTCAATTTTTTTTTGCCCTCTCTTCTTTTTCACCTCAGTCTGTTCTCATGGTGATGGATCTACAACTACCATTTTTAAGTCCATTGCCAAAGCCCCATTATTATTCAAAGAAACCTGATCCTTATCCAAATTAGAACTCAATATTATGTTCTCTCTTCATTCCCCTTAACGAAGTATCCATAGTTACCACAGACCCCTGAGAAGAGAGATCCAAGGTTGTACACTCTATGTTGTATGGTTTATATGATCATTCTAGATTCTTCTTTATTGATTCCTCAACCTCATTGGTGGGAAAATATGCCTTACTCTCCTCTTTTTCATCCTCCAGAGAAGGAGGATCATATGGCTACCAACTTTTAGATTTAAAAAATTGCCCCTTTTTATTTTTAGGTAAACTTCTTGGTTGTGGGGAAGTTTTTTAAAGGTGACCTATTTGATGACAATGCCAACAGAAATAAACACTGTATTTTCATAATCCAAACTTTGTATGTATTTGTAGTTTCCATGTTTCAACAACATTCCGTCTAGAAGACCTTTACTAAGGTCGATCTCCACACAAATACGAGCATATGTACAAAAAATTTGTCAGGTCCTCCCACTAGCATACTTTGAAAATCTTCCCAAATTAGTACAATGTCTTGTAACACTATATGAAGCCAAAAAGGAACTCATATTTGGGAGCCGAACCCACATCTAAATTTTGGAGACCACCATAGTAGTGGGATCAAATTGTGGAAACCATGGAGTGATAAAGAGCCTTTCTCTTCCCCACAACTAAGGTCCCTAATCAAATATTTTCTTGTAATCATCCTTGGAATATAAAACAGACTACAAAGAAACCTTTAGAGCACACATGGATCTCACAATTTTGGTCTTGTTATAATATATCCTTTGATATAGATCTTTCAATCATGGCCAAAATCCATTAAATCTACATGTGACTACCTTAGATTTAAGTGTTAATAAAAGCTCATTTATCTTTGAATGCTTGACCTCCAAAGTTGGAACCACATCCAATTTCTCAACAATATTCAGATTTGGTAAAATTGGCATTTGTGAAAAGGAGATGTATTGAATTGAACTACATCCTCATAAGAAATTGGAATAGAGGAAGTAGGTAACCTAAAATCCACTACCCCGCCCACATCACCACACAACCAAATATATGATAGTCCTTATAAATGTTATATAGAGTAAGTACATCCTCTAGTTTCTTACCCACATAAAGTAATCATTGTAAATCCATAGGGATCCTCAAATTGTCCCAAGGTTTTTGCTCGAAGTTAACAATGTGATCTAAATATTGTGCCAACTAAATGGATTTCCCCTCAATATTTCTCACAAAAAATTGATATTCTTTCCCATTGCACTTTCTCATATTAGAGGAAATCTGGGTCTTGCCCAAATGAGCTCCTAGATATACTTGAAATGTTGATCTACACTCAACAAAGATTAATCTGTTCTCATAAATAATAAATCAACACTCACAAATCACATATCAATGCTTAGGTATAGTAGGTCTCATATTTATTTAAAGGACATGGAAGTGGGCTTTGATCCACTTATATGTGCACTCATGAGTGCATAAATTTTGAACACACCAATCCATGCAAGTTGTTTCTCCTGAATGCTCAGTTATATTAAGCTATGTGTTAATATACATGTGTTCGAGTGTACAATATGTTTAAATTTAAGATGATGCGTAGTTGTGAAACTTATCACCATGGATGATATATTTATATGTTAGGTTGCGACTGTAAGAACCAACAAGGTTTGTTAAAAACAGTGGTCACAAAAACACTCGACATTGTGGGGGGGCACATTCCAATAGATCTAAAGGCCTTTGATTTTGATTATGTTAATAGAGAGTTGTTTGGGGCATCTTCAAGTTGGATATAAAGAAAGAATGTGTCATCCTATGTTGATATAGAAGGCATGCCATTTGTAAGATTAATGAGGTTGCATAAAAACGATGTACATACCAACGAAAAGGGGGGCCAAATGGACTCAAGATAAAATATTATAAAGATATCGACCATGGTTCAAACCCTATGAAATATGATAGAATTCTTTGGATCAATATTTTAAAATGTGGAGCATCACAACGCTGGCATATTTGACAATCGTAAGACTCCATCGAAATTGCAACCAAAAGGAACCATGAAAAATTGTCGAGGGGGGGAAAAGCAATTAGAGGAGAAAGATAACATGGACCATGAAGTAGAAATACCACTAGAGCAACACTTATTCTGATTAGCCAAGACCCTAAATAGAAATGAGGTAGACAAGGGAAAGAGGCCAGAAAGAGAAGAATGACAAAGGGAGAAACTAGAGAAGAGAAGAAACACATAAGCTAAAAGAAAAGCAAAGATGGTATAAATGGTTGAAGCCTACAAAGAATCATAAACATAACTTAAGGCAAGGTCATTCATAAGAGTATAATGCTTGTAATTGAAATTGTAGGCATGATCATCAATATGAGTACCAAGAGCAGAGGAAGTACTATCATAAGTCCAACTTCGACAATGAAAGAGATCACAAATGAGGCAAATCTAGTATAACTATTGACCCTTCCACAATCCCAACTTATGATGGTAGTGGAAACAAAGATGCCCACCTATTTATGCTACAAGGAATGTGGCAAGCATATGAAGACGAAGACCATCACTATAAATGCGCTCAAATCAAGGGCTTTCTTAGGGGCGCTACGCTAGTATGGTACTAAAACACAAATAGGAAAAACATTTTCAAACATGGAGAGATATTGTGGAGAAGTCTAGGGAAAATTGGTCTTACCTTGATAATAAACCCTTTGAAGTTCAACAATTGAAGAACATAAAGAGACCAAATGGTGAACAAATTGTTAAATATGATAACAAGAATTAAAGGGTTGTCAAGTCAATGAAGTTACCACACACCTAAGGAAGAAAAGTTTCATTGGTTCATCTCTAGTCTAAACCGAAGGATGAGTGAACATAAGAACAATAAGACCAAGGACCTACAAAGAATATTTCAATGTTGCCATTAAAGTGGGAAGCTGAGATAGATATCACAATGATGGATGGAGAGAATAAAAACAAAGAACAAAATATGTTCAAGAGAATGGAAAATACCTTCAAGAAAGTCACCAAGGCTCCAACATATAAATTTTATGACTAACCCTAAGAGAAACAAACATCCAAGAACAAAGATGATGAGGAGGAAGAAGAAATTCTCATAACCTTTCACCAAGAAATCTTAGCAAGTTTAATGACTCTGGCACACACTACACCTCGAATCATAATTGGGTGAACTGTAAAAACAAACCATAGAAACAAGGATAGACAAGAAAAACCATAGAAACAAGGATAGACAAGATAGATGAGAAGAATGGAGAAGCAAACATTTGGACAAGCAAAAGCCTTTGTAAGGTTTAAGAAAAATGACAAATGAAGTTGCTTTCAACAAAAGTTTCAAGTTGCAATAGACATTCAAAATGTATACAGAGCTGCACTAGTACAAAGTAGGGGAAGATTCTATCCAATTACCCAATGGAAAGCGGGGCCTACAAAATGCTTTCTATGTGGCATGTGGGGCCACAAAGTCAAAACTGCATTTATAACATATCGGGCCAGCATTGCTACATAGTATGTGAACTTGGAGATCACGAAATAGGGAATTGTGCTAAAATCTAAGTTGAGTTCACCATTAAGAAATATAATATAATAATTAGAGTGTAGACGCCACCGTTGGAACCAAGCCAAGGAAAAAGCACTCGTTGCAATTAGAGCCCATCCAAAAGGATGCGATAAAGAGACTGAAGATGAAAGGCCCAGGGAATATCCATTTTAATGCTTCACTAGGACAAGATGATAAGGTCATTGTGAATGGCCAAAGAGGTTCATGGAGTATACCATGGCCATATCAGAAATCCGTTCAGAATTGAAGTGGTTAAGGAAGAGCAGAGCAGTCCTAAGAACACTCGCAGAAATTTGAGAAGGCAGCAAACCATTTGATAGAAGCACATAAAGCTATTTCCAAACACCTTGGGAAGCACACCTTACACATGGTGGCTTGAACACTTCTAGGACAAAAATTGTACAGTAACATAGAGCAAGCTCAAAGCCTTGTCCCTATGTAGATTACAAAATAGAAGGGGCATTACTATGGGTATTAGGGAACTATAAGGCCATCCCACCTGTCAAGATTATTTTTAATATCGAGCAGTTAATTTATTTTTCACATGAGACCATTGACACACTTTAGGCATCTTATTGAATACAATGTTGATAGCTTGTATGACTAAGAGTTACATACCATATGCAAGTTGTTCACCACTAGAAGCATTAATTCATAGGCAAGGAGATCATGATTGATTTTAACCATAAAACTTTATAGTTCTCTTTTCTTGTCTTCGAGAGGAAATAAACATGTTTTTTTAAATAGAGAAGAATAACAAATTTTAAAAAAATCAACAGAGTCTTCTCCTCTTCTCGAAAAGAACATCCAAATGATGATTTAACCAAAAATTAGGTGAACTAACAAATTTCAAAAGGATTTTAACATACCATAAAGATAGTATGTCAGTTGGAAATAACTCAAGTGGTTAGGGAGGATAAATGTTATCTTCTCCACTAGGTTAAAATCCTGTTTGTAACATGTTTCATTCTTCGTGAACCAGTTATTATTGAGGTTGTGAGACATGGAGAATATCTTATCATTGCGTATAGGTTTCAGAGTGGGGTACTTCGTTACATGTATTCAAAAAATAACATAAAGATACTAGAAGACCTTGAAAAATATCTTGATAAAATTGTGTTAATTTGTTTTACAAATAAGTCTATTTACACACGTTGGGCATCTTATTGAATACACCATTGATTGCATGTAATTATATGCCATGTGCAAGTCATTCACCAATAGAAGCATTACTTCATAGGTAAATACATCATGATTGATTTTAACCATAAACCTTTATGATTTAACCAAAAATTAGGTGAATTAACAGACTTCAAAATGATTTTAACATACATAAAGATACCATGTCAATTGTTTAGCTCAAGTGGTCAAGGAGGAGAAATATTATCCTTCCCACTTGTATTTAAATCATGCTTGTGACATGTTTTGCTCTTCATGGGCCATAATATCTTACCGTTGCTTAGAGGCTCAAAGATAGGGTGCACGGTTACATGTAAGAAACAAATTACCATAAAGATACTAGAAGAACTTGAAAAATATCTTAAGAACAATGATCAAGTATTGTTAGGGATTAAAAATGTGCTTCTTTTAAACACTTACATGGAACAATCAATTCCGTTAATTAAACTATCTGTCGATGAATTGCAATTGAACTCAATGTTGAAATATGAACTCTGCAAAAGTAAAGGACTCCTGGCCAAACAAACAATAATTATAATAAAAAAAAAAATTGTTAGCAACACATAATGGAAACGATGGTTACTAGCTAGACATGGAAAATCTCATGGAAACGATGTGAAATCAGTCCTACTTGGTCTTGTATAAAAAAAAATAACGAATAAAAAGGATAGTCAGACAAGCATGCTAATCTAATGGAAAAGGTGTGAAATCAGTCCTACTTGGTGTTATATAAACAAAAATAACAAATAAAAGGGATACTCAGACAAGCATGTCAGAACAAAAAAAAAATGACTTGAGAAACTAATAGAAAAGCTAAATTTATGTCATATCCAAATAGGATAGTTGTTAGGCACTACATACAAAGTATATATGCCAACCAAAAATAATGGGAAAAAGATAGTTGTTAGTGACAACCTACATTTAAAAGTATGTATGCAAACCAACAATTATGGGAAAAAGATAGCACTTAACAAGAAACAAGTAATTAGTGTAACAAAATAAATCCAGCTTTTGAGTTGTATCCACCCAAAATTATAGTGTTGAAGGGTATTTCTGAACCTTAGATTCAGAAATACCCTTGAAGGGCCATTTTAGAAGGGACTAATGGAGCATCACCTTTGATTAACTGACTTAACCCGGATACTAGCCTAATTAATGACATTAAATCGTTAACTTGAGTTAAACATCCTTTTCCTTGGTCATCAACTTACCAACCCTCCCTGGATTGCATCTATTGTGGGCCCAATTCCTGTTTTTGTATTCATGAGGGTCAAACTACGATTGACTAGACATTTTTGCTCCTTTCTCTTTCATGTGTGGTTAGTTTCCACATAATTTTGGATTTTGTGACTCACTAATTCATGAATATCCTTGATTCTCCCATAGAAGAGATTTGTGTCATAATGGAGAGTTGTAAGCAAGTCATAAAACACTCCATACTCATCGCCCCTCATTGGGATATAGTGAAATGGATCTTCTTGGTACCAATTGATCCAATCAATTTCTTCACATTTTTCGAAGGTCATGGATCAATTCAGATACCCAAAATCCTTGGGTCATGGTGGAACAATGAGCATATCGGAGTTCCATGGTGGAACCATTACTCATTATCAGATTCCAACCAGAATCATGCTTGGGAAATTAGGGTGTTTTGTTTCTATTTTAACTTATGTTGTATAATAACACATCAGGTGTATCATAACAACAACTATGCTAGCTCCGAGGATTACCTCAGTGATCATGACTCATGAACGAAATGTGAGATCTGTCCCTTGGATATAGGGAAGGTCATGGGCTTGACTCTCTTCCATACCCTCGAGGAGAGGTGCTTCAAAATTAGGCACCACTAGTTTAACCTAGGTACCATCCTTGGAATGAGAAGTACTTGGTGGGTTTCATCAAGAAATGCATTTCATGTAAAAAAACAACTATGCTAAGAACATCTCTTCTATTACATATATCTTATTACATCTATCTTTCATGACGCTTTATGGAGTGGAAAAGAAAAGCTATGACTTTCTTGGGCTATTTTATTTACCAATGTATTCCATCGATTAGGGTTAAAACTGAAAATTGCTTGATTCAGGGTTTTAATGGCTTTTCTTTGGGGTCAAAACTTGGCCAAAGAGGTATAACGGTTTTCAATTTTTCTACGCAATTCTTCTCATTAAGAGATTTCCACCAATGTATCGTCAAATACCAAGTGAAGCCATGTTAACCTTTTTTACTCACACATGTAGAGCTAGCCACATGATTTTTTAAGGAGATTCTAAAGTGTCAACACCTTAACCCTATTGGAAGTTGGGGAAAGAAAAATCCCTAACCCTAAGTTTAATACTCACGGTTAAAGGTGGTATTAAAACTAAAAATTAAAAACTTAGACATCAGGAGATAAAGATGATCACATTTGTATTGTACTAAGAAGGTGGATATGTACTATGTAGCAACATATCACAAGCCACAATGTCTATTTGCTCCATATTGTTAAGAATTGTAATCTCAATGGTCCTAAGTTGGTTAATTAGTTGAGTCAATGGTCCTAAGTTGGTTAATTAGTTGAGTTATTAGTTAATTCTAGTTTGAATAGGACACTTGGTTGTCCCATAGTATTTCTTGTCCCATAGTATTAGACAATGGTATTGATGTGATGTAATCTTATATATGTTCATGGTTAATAATGAGAAGACAATGAATATGCCTATTTTTTTTCTATCTTCTCTTTTCTTTTGTCTTGCATATTTTAACATGGTTTTAGAGCGTATGGCCTGATTCATACCTGTTGTTGGGTAAGCCTTTTCACATAGTGGAAAGCAAACACACATATATCAAGACGGGACAAATCGGCGTGGAGGAGAAGCTTCAAAACTTTGGGGCTGCATCAAATATTTTTGTTTTATTTTTCCGTTAGAGCCACTGGCTCATTTTCTGTTAAGGAAAAGAGAGCCACCGGCTCACTTTTTGTTAAGGAAAAGAGAGCCACTGGCTCACTTTTTGTTAAGGCAAAGAGAGCCACTGGATCAATTTCTGTTAAGAAAAAGAGAGTCACTGGTGCACCTTTTGTTAAGGCAAAGTGAGCCACCGGTGCACCTTCTGTTAAGGAAAATAGAGCCACCGATGCACTTGTTGTTAAGGAAAAGTGCGCCAAACACTGTTCACTTACACGAATTTTTGTTCGGCGCACCCTCTGACGCATTGTACTGTCTTGGAGGTTGCGGCACTCTGTTTTAAAGATAGTCATACAAAATGGCAAGTACCAACATGAAGCAGATCTCTAGACCAATGTTGATCGGCACCAACTACGAGTTTTGGTCGATCAAGATGAATATGTTTCTCCAACTCAACAAATGTTGGGATATGGTTGAAAACGAGTTCATAGAACCGGCGGCAACTGCTGTTGCTGCTATGTCGAACGATCTCAAGAAATCCCTTGATGAAAGCCGAGATCGAGATCTCACGGCGAAATGGTTGATCCAAAGCTGCATTGAGGAGTCCATATTCTTGTGGATCTCAGGAGCTACCACCGCATATCAATCATGGAATCTCCTTGCAACTACATACAAAGGTACCAACAGAGTTAAAGCAGTAAGACTACAAACCCTTAGACTTCAGTTTGAAAGTCTTGAAATGAAGGAAAGTGAAACTGCAGATCAGTTCATGACTAGGGTTTCGGGTATTGTGACTCAATTCCAAACCTATGGCAGGGTTTTGGAACAACAGGTTGTTGTCCAAAGGTCCTCATATATCTTACTAAGAATTTTTCTATGGTTGTCATTGCAATAGAAGAATCTAAAGATCTGTCCAAGTTTACCCTATAAGAGTTAAAAGGATCCCTTCTGTCCCACTAAGCTCGACTCAGTCAAGAGGAAGAGTCTCTGTCAAATGGATTCAACACTCAGCCTTCATTCAGTAGAGGTCGAAGCAGAGGAAGTAGAGGACGAGGTAGAAGAGGAAGAAATTCTCATTCTACAGAGGATAGAACTGCTCATGAACATTCTGAACATTCTGAACATTGTAATCACTCTCACAACTATTAGAACCAGAGAGGGAGAGGAAAGAAATGGACTAATAGGTCTAAGATTCAGTGCAACTATTGCAAGAATTATGGCCACTATGAATGAGACTGCAGAAAGAAGCAAGTAGATTAGAACAATAGCAGAGCTCATGTCTCCAATGTTGAAGAAATCTCATCAGAAGTCATGTTTCTCTCATGCCAAGCAACCGAAGAAGAATACCATTCAGATGTATGGTTGCTAGAAAATGGTTGCAACAATTATATGATAGGTAACAAATCATTATTTTCTGATCTAGATCCATCTGATAATTCAAATATAAATATTAGTGATCATTACCTTGTTCCTGCTCAAGGAAAAGGAGTTGTTCCTGTCCTTACTAAAAAGAATGAAAAGAAGCTAATTGATGTATTTTATGTTCCTAATCTAAAATTCAATCTGATCAGTGTGGGTCAACGGATTCATAACAAGTATGACGTAAGGTTTATTGATTCATATTGTGTTGTGTATGATAAAGCCACCAGTAGAAGACTCTTAGCCAAAGTTGAAATGAACAAAAATAGAATTTTCCCACTCAGTCTAAGAATTGCTATCATGTCACAGTCATATGCACATACTGTTTTCATTCTAGATGAAACCTGGTTGTGGCACTGTAGGTATGGTCATCTACCCTTTCACATTCTCAGTCATATGCAAAAACAATCCATGGTCAAGGGGTTATCGGTTATGAATGAACAATCTAGTTCTTGTGAAGACTGTATCCTAGGAAAATGTTAGAGGGACAATTTCCCCACTTCCACAAATCGAGCCAAAGAAAACCTTGAGTTAGTTCACACAGACCTATGTAGACCCATGCAAAACCAGTCCATAGAAGGTAGTCTGTGTTTTTTGACCTTTATTGATGATTATAGCAGGAAATTCTGGATCATGGGGGGGTCAGTTGGTAGGCAATATCCTATCACGTCCATTCATATTGGGGAATAAAATATGATACACAAATGAGAAAATATATTGCCCTGTATTAAGGGGCCAAGGGGGTTAAATAATGTTTTATGGAAATACAAATATTTAGGGTATATTTTATTACATTTCGTGTAGAAGCGACGAAGGGGAGGTAGAGGGAAAATCATGGGATAACGGCATGATATATTGAGTTTGATGGACAAGGTATACTCAATTGGGATGTAGGATGGTTGATGATAGTGCTCTATTGAATGGTTTTCATGTTGCTCATGTGCTTGGTTGGTTAATAGATCTTCACATTGTTAATGGAATTGAGATAATGAAGGATTATAATTTATATCTTTTATGTGATTGTTATCAATTAGAAGTGTAGTTTAGGTGCATATTTCGTGTCTAGAAATCATCTTTTTTTTATGCCTTTCAATGTAGCTTTCCTCCTTGAGTCCATGATTGAATTTGTTTTTCTCTAGAATTTTCCTTTTGTGTGATCTCTAAAATCATCCCATCCACTAGAGAGCATCTAGGTTTGTACATTGCGACCTTGTCCCTTTCTAATCTTCCTAAAGAAAGCATCATGCAATCTTTGGTTGATCCCATTTTCCTATTGAATAAAACACTAGTCTCCAATTCCTTCATGACTCTTATATTTTACAAAAACCAAGACACTTTGTTTTTGTAAAGTTACACTTCATTTTCACCATGTACTCCATTGTTAAACTCTAGTAACCCTACCCTAAGGATTCCACCCTTGAGCTAGAGAAGAGATAGCCTAAAGAGACAAAAAATATTAGGTGTGGTGGCAATGGCCTCCATAACACCTCTGACATTATTATTTTTTATTTATACTTAATATCACTTCATTTATTTTGTACAACTTTATCTAACTAACAAATTTGAACTTGTTTACATAAAAACAACTTATACTGTGTACATTTCATACATTAATTATGTATCAAAAAGTTATCTTAAGAACAAATTTGAACTTGTTTACATAAAAACAACTTATATTGTGTACATTTCATACATTAATTATATATCAAACGGTTATCTTGCAACCATCTTAATTTGTAGAATATACTTATTTAAGACTCCATTTTTTGTTGTATGGTTCAACTTATACTATGTTTCATACATTAAATTTATATTAAAGAGTCATCTTGCAACCATCTTAATTTGTACACCATCTTAATTTGTACGATCTACTTACTCTCTTTTTTTTTTGCGTATGGTCCCTCTCATTAATAAAGTAAGAATTACCTTTTTGTGTATGGTAGTAAGAATTATTTAGTATATAGACAAATAGGTAAATAAGAATATGAGAACACATTATGATGAAAAAAAGGTAGTTCTCACTTTAATAATTTCTACATATTCTTATATAACATTTAAATATAGATTGGCTTAGATGCATTGTGTTTGTTATATTTATAAAATAAAACATCTTTTGGTTTTTTTTGCATAGTTAGTGGAATAAGCACTAATCAAACTATTGTGCTATTAATTCATCTTATTAACTTCATGTTAACTTATATGTGCACCACTCACAAGTCAAAAATACAAATAAAAATAAGCAAGTAAATATATTAAAAATATAAAAGGTAGTTCCCACTTTAATAATTTCTACATATTCTTATATAACATATAAATATAAATTGGCTATATATTATGTCTGTTATATTTAGAAAATAAAACATTTTTTGGTTTTTTGGTTTCTTTTGCATAGTTAGTGGAATAAGCATTGTAACTATTGTTCCATTAGTTTATCTTATTGACTTCATGTTAACTTGTATTTGCACAACTCACAAGTCAAAAATACAAATAGAAATAAGCAAGTAAATATATTAAAAATATAAAGAAGTTCAGTGAGAAGAACTGATTATTAGGGATTAAAGAAAGAGGAAACTAAGTACATTAACATTTAACATGTGGTTTATATGTGGTGGTTTATAAAAGATAAAAAAATATAAGTATTGAAAAAAATATTATTAAGTATTAATTAAAATATTATTGAATTTATGATAACTAAATTGATATTGAAACTGAATAAGATTAAAATTTGAAATTAATTGTGTCCTACAGTCCAGTATGAGGGAGATCTTGTAACGTTTGTCTATGTTTGTTGTGTCGAGAGACGCTCTACAGCCTAGTATGAGGGAGATCTTGTAACGTTTGTCCATGTTTTTCCATGTTGTCGAAAAAGAATAATACAAAGTAAAAAGTAATAAATTATGTCGGCCATTAATGTAGAAACATAAGAAGTTAAAAAAATATTTTAATGGATATTACAAAGTAAAAAGTAATAAATATTATGTCGGCCATTAATGTAAAAACATAAGAAGTTAAAAAAATATTATAGTGAATATGAAAAGTAGAAACATAATATTATTCCCGACATAAAATAAAGAAGTAAAAAAAATATAGCCGACATAAAAACTAGAAATATAAGAAGTAAAAATGATATACGTGAGCCAAGGTTTGCAGTTTGGGAGATTTGATCCCTCTCATAAAGCCTAGGATTTGGATCTAGACTGGTATACATACAATCTATAAAAGTAAATAGGATTAAAATTCCGCATTAATACATAAACAAATAATAAAATAAACACTCACATCAAAAAAATTATGTAAAATATAAATAATTGCATAGAAAAGAAGTGAATACAAAGAACTTTACAAAGAAGAAAGTAAAAGTAAGTATAATAATATGTCGTGATTTGAAAATAAAAAGTATATAGAAAAAATCATTATTAAATATTTATTAAAATTTATCTCAATAAAATTAATGAGATGAAATAAAATTAAAATATGATATCAATATAGATAAATAAAAAAGAAAGAATTAGTAATGTTAGAATTTGATATTAATACATGTGGAAAAACACTTTAAAAATATAAATAAACAAATAAATATATTAAAAATATAAATAAGTATTTATTAAAAGGAAAGTGAGTACAAAGGATTTGAGATAAAAAAAACATTAATATGGGATGATGTGACTTGATAAAAATAATTATGTGTTTATGTTCATAATAATAAAAAACTAGCAATAGGGTATGGTATCCACTCAGTATCCAGAGAGACAAAATAACATTTATTGATTTGCACTCTCTTCGATATATTAATGCTATATCATGTTGCACATTATATTAACTCTCATGGAAATCTACATGTACATACATGTGACAATATTGAGAACACAAGAGCTACTTAACCATGGCGGCCTTTTTGATATCTTGTCATGATCAAGCATTGAATTCTCGGTACTGGTTAGGTGAATAAGTAGATATCGTATTAAAGGTCTTGGCTTGGGGATCAACGCATGGTATATGGTTTATCTAGCTGTAAACTATTGTACCCTATACAATTATGCACCAACTTGCAACGCAATTCTCTGCAGTTTTGTTATTTGACATTCCGCTTGTCGATTTTTCATGCTCTGCTCCCAGCTTCCCACAAGACTTAATATGGAAATGATGTAAACCCTAAGGGACTGTAAGGCTATGAGAAAATTCTCAGGGATTTACTTAAACCATTTTTATCTCTACAACTTGATACTCACCTCAAGCATTCCCTAACTGGCAGGTAACATTATCATATGTTAATTTTTTTTTCAATCCCATTGAAAATGTTTACAGTGAACTCTCCATGCCTTTGAATATAACATAGCCATTGAAAATGTTTATAGTGAAATCTCTACGCCTTTGATTATAAGATAGACATGTGTTTCCTTTAATACAGGATGTCGCTAGGTTGAAGCTTGTCATACTGCGTTTATGACTAGAAGATGTGACTCACGACTTTGAAAGATTGGGAGATGTAACTCAAATCCGGTATGTTAATTACATCCAGATTTGCATTATGTAATGAACCATATTTACAATATATATATATGTTTGAGTTTTATATTATTTTCTTTATGCAAACTTTAAACCCTACCAGGGTGCACCCCAGGTGGAATCAAATACAATTGAACTGTGTTTTTTTTAGATATGCACATGTGCTTATGATACCCAAGAATACTTTAACCTTTGTATTTCAATATTGGGTTAATCAGATAAGTTCATTACTAGTTTTTCTTGTAGAACCTTGGGTATAAAACCCTATAGAAAATATATAAATCTCTTATTTTTGTTTAAGCAGCTTCAATGTCCCCCAAAATTTAAAAATATATAAATCTCTTATTTTTGTTTAAGCTGCTTCAATATCCCCCAAAATTTATTTTGTGCACTGGGCAGTAGCCTGGAGCGTGCTGCGTGCACATTTCTCTCCAAAGATATCAATGTTTCCATACTTGGAAACACCCATCAACAAATAGCAACTGAAACTTTGTACAATGCACTGACTCTTGTATCCTCTTCATCTTCTTCAGGTACCACTAGTTTCTCAACAGGTTTCAAATTAATCACCTCTAATCCACCATTTCTCTCTTGCAATACAACCTTTTCTACGCTAAAGAATACGCCTCTGCCTGAAATTACTGCTTGGTTAAGTTGTAACTGCCCATCATCGCTATCATCCTCAGCTGGACACCTAACTACTTAATACTAATGGGATTATCGAACAACCCCACGCCTTGAGCAACAGTCTTGCAACACTCAGGTTCATGGCTTATCGAACAACCCCACGCCTTGAGCAACAGTCCTGCAACACTCAGGTTCATGTCCTTTTTTAACATTATATTTCAATCGGTACCAGTTCTCCTTGACATTGAGTGCAGGTAGTTCTATATACTGGTGTCCCCTCCTTTCATGCCATTGAGTGGCTTGGGTTGTGCCAGCATGTGGAGATTACTATTTTCCTTGCCCCTTGCAATCTATTTTAAACCATGCGTAGTTCGTAATCGACATACACCACCAATTTTTCATCTCACCACCTAGTTCCATAGGCGTTCATGCAACAAGCCCCGACAAAAGCATTCATGACAGTAGATCCAAAGCAAGCTAATAGGAATCTTCCCACAAAGCTATAAATATGCAACAAGCCTCAGTGGAAGCATTCATGACAGTAGATCCAAATCAAGACAATAGGAATCTTCCCACAAGGCTATCAGCTGCTGACTAAGAAGAAAAATGCATGTACCCGATGTTGAAGTAAAGAACCATCACAATATGATGCAGCATCACACAATTTTAATGAAAAATAGGCAAATCTAAAGTTCACCACTAAATTATGAGAAATGAAACTTCATTTTGGTCATTTCATCCGGCAATAGAATTTATTGTTGACAACGAAGATGCTCGATGAAGAGAGTCATGACAATGAAAATTTCAGATGATTCGATCGCCAATGTTTTACAAATCTCATAGACGCGTGTTTGATTGGGTGGATCAGAGATTTTGTTCTCAAATAAAGTGCTCAATTTTTTTTTCCATCACTAGGGGTGTCATTCACCACATTTATAAGTTGTTGCATGTTGAAATAGCGGGGCCGCAACCACCAAAGTGGGTGCCAAAACTAAGCACCCATTTCTATAGTCAAGCCAGATGGTATAGGAGCTTGGGGGAAATATTTCTCTACATATTTAACTAGATACAATAGAGGGGTAATATTTTTCTAAGCAATGAGTTCTATACTCAAGTTAGATGGTATAGGAGCTCTCGGGTAATATTTCTCTACGTATTTAACTGGAACTAGTGGTACCTGAGGAAAGAATAATAATGACAAGCATGGATAAGTTCTGTAATTTTTAGAAATTGTGAATTATTGGTATGACTAGAATGTGGTCTAAGACATTAAATTATTATTTGATTATGTGTTCCCCTAAATTTATCAAGGGTATCTAAAGGAAATTATGGAACTTTGAATTAACATCCAGAAAGCAACCATCAATTTGACAATGACCATATTAAACTAAAATCAAAGAATAAATTCAAATTATTTTTAATGCAAGTTATCTATCATGTAAATGGAAGTAGGTGGATTTAACCCATAAAACCCACTTGTAGGAGAGGGAGGCAAGGCTGGGGCTACAAAGGCCATAAGGCTTCCTTGGAAAATCCCTCCAATGTATATATCTATATATAACTGTAAATAACAGTGGAGGGATTCCATAGTTATCACGCATAGAGGAGAGAGGAGAGAGGCAGATCCCTAAGGCCAAGCCACTCTCCAAGAATCAAGCCTTGTTTTTAAACCCTAAACAAAGAGAAAAAAAAAGTAATTATTCATGAACCTGAAGCCAAGCAAGCTCCACTTCCACCTGAAATTTTGGTTGGCGGCCATTGTTGGCAGCTTAAACCTAAGCATAAATGAATAGGAGGACAGCTCGACAAAAAAATTAGGGAGAGAAATTCAGCTCGGGGAGGCAGGCTAGGCTTTTGTACCATATACTCTCGAGGCACATTATGTGGACTCAGTGGGAGAGAACACGTGACACATGAAGGATCAGGAGGTACGCCCACTTGGGGTGCATGTAATCAGTTTAATAAACGATAATCAAATCAAATTAGTGTAAATTCTTTTAGGATGGGCTATGCCAAGTGTATCTTAAACCAAAAAAGAAAAAAGAAAAAATCTAATTATATGTTAATATATAAGGCTTAATCTCGCTATTGAAGGGTCTTAAAGGATAATCAAATAAAATTAGTGTAAATTCCCTTGATTGCAAGAATAAATGTAGAGGAAGTAGAGGCAATTCATTGAATCTTGTGAATGACCCAAATCCAAGATATGCACATGATCATATGGTTTTATTGGAAAGTAAGAGGAATTTTTCTATGTTCATTTGGGTTCAAACATCAATGATGTTTGTTTTGATAGGAAGGTAGGGAAGTCCAGCCATGAAAGGGTTTCAATTTTGTATTTTTATGGAGTTTAATTTATTAAGCTTATAGAAAACATGAGCTCTGTATGGCTATATTTGTATTTACACAATATAAAATTGGTAGATTGGTAGGTTGTGGTTTGAAACATCTGTAATTTTCATCTTTTCTAAGCACTGCACTGACTATTGGACTATCTGTCTTTTACATTCTTTGTTGCATTGATCTCTTGACGGGTTGCCTTTTACTCATTTTACCTTCCCATTACTATTTCATTGGGTCTTCCACTATCCAATGCTACAAATTGATCACTCGCCCCTACAATCTCAGTGGGATCATTGTTAGCATCATACTACTATTTTCTTTAGCATCTTGTTTGCTTATACTAAGATGCATTAGGGATCCTGTTTGTTACACCTTGACAATATGATATAAAGGGGTATTAAAAATGGGTTGAAAAAAATGGATACCTACAATATCGGGTGAAAATAGGGGTTTTCTTAATTGGAAAGGTATATTGGGAGGGGGGTTCAACAATACAATTTTAGGAGGCATTTTCCAATATTTAGTGAAATTAGGGATATTCTTTAATATCCTGCGAACGATCGTGCTATGTAACAAGTTCACTGAGTGAACCCCCCGTGTTCTGGATCTACTTTCTTAGACACAAATCAGATGCCTTCTCAAAATTCAAAGAGTTCAAGGCATTGACTGAAAAGCAGTCAGGTAAATCCATCAGAATACTCAGATCAGATTGTGGAGGTGAGTATGAATCAAATGATTTTGCAGGGTTCTGTAAGCAACATGGCATCCAACACCAGTTCACTACCAGATATACTCCGCAGCAGAATGGGGTTGTTGAATAGAAGAATTAGACCATCATGAAGATGGCCCGAAGTATGATGTCATACAAGAAGCTGTCAAACGATTATTGGGCTAAAGCTGTTGCATGTTCAGTTTACTTATTGAACAGATCTCCCACAATAAGTGTTAAAGATAAGATTCCTCAAGAAGCATGGAGTGGCACTAAGATTAGTGTTTCACATATCAGAGTATTTGGATGTGTGGCATTTTCACACATACTTGATGAATTGAGGAAAAAGCTTGATAAGAAAAGTGAAAAATGTATCTTCACTAGTTACAGTGAAAATCATAAGGCTTACAAACTATATAATCCTGTCACCAAAAAGCTTGTGGTGAGCAGAGATGTCAAATTCCTTGAAGATAAATGTTGGAGTGATCCTCATAATGAGACAACAAATATTCAGTAGAAAGACAGTCCTATACCACCAAAACCACTAAGAATACCCAGACTGGAGGTACAGCAGCAACAACAAGAAGCAACACTAGCAGACACTCCACCTTAGAACCAGAGAACTAGAAGCTTAAGGGAGTTATATGAACAGACTCTTGTTATTGATGACCAACTACAATATGCTCTATTTTCCTGGTAGCCAACATCATTTGATGAAGTAGTAAAATATGCACAGTGGGTACAAATAATGAATGAAGAAATTGATTCTATTGAAAGGAATCAGACTTGGGATCTTGTTGATCTCCCATCAGAAAAAAACCAGCATTGGAGTAAAATGGGTCTATAAGACCAAACTAGATGAAAAAGCAGAGATAGAGAAGCACAAAGCAAGGTTAGTTGCAAAAGGATTTTCACAACAATATGGTGTAGACTATGATGAAACCTTTGCTCCAATATCAAGGATGGACACCATTAGAGTTGTACTTGCAATATGAGCTCAAAACCAATGACTTGTTTATCAAATGGATGTAAAATATTGCTTTCTCAATGGCATACTTGAAGAAGAACTCTATGTAGAACAACCACCTGGTTATGTTGTCAAAGGTCAAGAACACAAGGTATGTAAGCTAAAAAATTCCCTGTATGGTCTAAACCAAGCTCCACGAGCTTGGTACATCATAATTGATTCTTACCTCATCAACAATGGATTCAATAGGAGCAATAATGAACACACTCTATATGTCAAAACAAATCAGCAAGGTAACATTCTACTTGTATGTCTTTATGTTGATGATATGATTTATATTGAAAATATGATGCTAGAGGAATTTAAGACAGTCATGAAAACGGAGTTTGAAATGATTGATCTTGGTCTCATGAAGTACTTCCTTGGTCTGGAAGTTGACCAAAGTGAAAATGGCATCTTCATCTATCAGCATAAGTATGCTACAGACATTCTGCAGAGATTCAGAATGGACAAATGCAAACCAGTAGAAACCCCCATTGCTACAGGAACCAAGTTAAGCAAGAATGATGAAGGACCAGAAGCAAATTCTACAATTTACAAAAGATCGGTAGGTAGTTTAATGTATTTGATTGCAACTAGACCTGATTTAATGTATGCTATAAGTTTGATCTCTAGATTTATGGAGTCTCCCAAAGACTCTCACTGGAAAGTTGGAAAAATAATTCTGAGATATGTTGCAGGCACAATTGGTTATGAAATTTGGTACACTCATTCACCAGACAATACTCTTACATGGTACACTGACAGTGATTATGTAGGCAGTATTGATGATAGGACAAACACATCTGGTTATGCTTTTCATTTTGGTACTAGTTTGATTTCATGGGCCTCTCAGAAACAACCCATTGTCAGTATGTCTTCTGCAGAAGCAGAATATGTCGCAGCAACTATAGCAGCATGCCACGTAGTTTGGATAAGAATAATTTTGAAGGATATGGGACACACAGAAACATGACCAACAACTATTTATTGTGGCAATAGTTCAGCCACACAGTTTTCCAAACATAATGTGTTTCATAGAAAGAGTAAACACATTGAAACTCACTATCACTTTATACATGAGTTAGTCAATAATGGAGATATTACTTTGATGTTTTATGGCTCTAAGGAGCAATTGGCCGATATTTTCACCAAACCTTTGGGAACATCTGCATTTGAGTTTCAGAGGAAGCACTTAGGCATTGATAGTGTTGAGAATACCATCCCATTTGAGATTAAGGGGGTGTGTTAAGAATTGTAATCTCAATGGTCCTAAGTTGGTTAATTAGTTAATTCTAGTTTGAATAGGACACTTGGTTGTCCCATAGTATTGGATAGTGGTATTGATGTGATGTAATCCTATATTTGTTCATGGTTAATAATCGGAAGGAAATGAATATGCTTATTTTTGTTCTATCCAGTGAAGTACGACTCGTCCCATACTTGCGAGTCTGGACGAGTGGGCTCCCAAAACGCGTAATCGCCAGAAACTCATGGGCAAACTCGCCACGCGTGAGTACTCGTTGAAAATCGGGAACTCAACCAGACTCGGGGAAAACTTAGGCGAACCGGCTGTGCGCTTTCCCGCGAAAGCTAGGGAAGATGCCAAGTTTTCTTGGCATCGATTTTCGCTGGGGCCCACGTTCTGTGACTTTGGAGGGAAACTAGAATGTGCGTGAGGCTATAAACAATTCTGACAGTCACTCCCGTCACCATCATTCTTTCTGGTGAGTATTGAGTCGTGGAGGAGTGCTCGTGAGATCTGAGAAGTGGAGGAGTTCCGACTGTGGAGGAGTTCTGGCTCATGAGTCCCGAGTCGCGGAGGAGTTCGGGTCGTGGTTAGTTCCGATCGTCAACGTTGAGGAGGTCAGGTTCGTGGAGTAGCTCGAGCATCCGTGGTTGTGGTGTGCATTGTGTAGATTAGTACTTTTTTTAAAAAAATTTATCAAATTTTAATATAGTATTAATACTGTAATACAATATTAATACAGTATTGTATTAATATTGTAATACAGTATTAATATAATCTGTATTACAATATCGCTATAATACAGATTGTATTAATACAATATTACAGTATTAATACAATACTGTATTAATACTGTAATACAGTATTAATCCGTGTTATATGCAAATCTGTTTATATATATATATATATATATATATTTTTTTTTTTTTTTTATATATTTTTTATATTTTTTAAAAGTTTTTTTTATATTTTATATATAAAAAACTATATAGTTATACGTTGTTTTTAATAGTTATTTAAATTTTTATCATATAATATTTATATTATATATTTTTATTTGAATTTTAATTATTTTTTTGTATTCTTTTATTTATTTAAAATTTTATGTTTATTATATTTCTAATTTTCTTATTACATAGTTTTTGACATTTTGTTATATAGATTTTTTTATTTATATTTTTAATTTTAATTAATTTATGTATTTTTAATTTTTTAATTTTTATTGTGTAATATTTTGTTTTGTTATAAATTTTTTTATATTTATATTTTATTATTATATAATATTTGACATTTAATAGATATATATTTTATTTTGATTTCAATTAATTTGAAATTTGAAATTTTTTAGTTTTTTTAATTTAGTTTTGTTATATTTTATATATATATATATATATATATATATATATATAATTATGTTTTGTTATATTTTTTTATGTTTATATATATATATTTACTTCTGTTATATATATATATATATATTATTTCTTATTTCTGTTATTTCTATTATATATATATATATGAATATATATATGATAGCATGGATGTAGTGTTTTTTTTTTAAATAACAATGATGAGTCAACAAACATTTGGGATAGCATTGATGTTTCACAAAATTATTTGTTAAACTAAGTGTAAAGGTACTACTTAAGGAGAATATCCTCCCCTGATGGAGGTTTTCAAGGTTTCTTGGTTTGATCCTTCTGGGATTGGATGCTACAAAAGTTGAATTAAGAGTTGCAGTAACTTGGAGTCCAGTCGCTCTATTAGGCCGACTTTAGTACCAACCAAGGTTAACAAAAAGTGGGAATGTGATTTTTTCTGCAGCTCTTTTTGTCGGTTCTCTGTTGTGGTTTCATTTCAGCTTGGATTTTTTTGGTGGGTTCCTGGGCTTGTTTTTTTGTGGTTTTTTTTGGCCTTTTTTGGAAGTTGGTGTGTGGCTGGGTTTGGTCGCCTTTTTCTCTTCCGATCCGGTCGATGCCCTCGATAGGTGGCTCTTACCTTTTTTGGGCACTTTGTCCTTTGCTTACTTTTTTGGGATCTTTGACACACGTAGGATGGATCCATCCCTTTAATCTCCGTTTCCTCATGATTCCACACCAAAGGCATCTATCCCTCTTTTCGATGGTGGGGTTTCTATTTCGATAGCGTTACAGTCTGGCACTCTCGTTTGTCTTAGGTATTTTTTTGATCGTTCAGTTGAAGGTAAGTCCAGGAGTTGTAACCCTAATTTTTATGGTGTTAGAGCTAGGGCTCACCATTCTTCAAAATCTATCAAAGCAAAGGCGGGAAGGGAACAATATATCATTAACCCTAATTGCAACCTTGACAGAGTGGAATTGTTGGCTAATCGGGATTTGGTAGTTCGTTTGGAGTTTACCTTTGGAAGTAGAGAGGATATCCTGGAATGGGTGAATACCTTCTGGACGCCATTGGTAGGGCTGGCTCCCCGGGTAAATCTTCTTGTAAACCATTGGATTCTGTTTATCTTCCCTAGTACTAATCATCTGGATGATATTCTTCAGAACATTTGGCTTTTCAAGGATGGTTCACTCTGTTTGAAGAGATAGCATGTCTCTTTCGATCCCTTGCATGAAAAGCAGAGGTGCCGTCATATTTGGATGTTATTGTCAGGGTTTCCAATTGGACTCTGGACCGAGAATATTTTTATAGGGTTGGAAAAACCCTAAGGAAAATTCATTCATTTGGACAAGAAAACCCCTTTTGGTATTGATCGAAGAGTTTCCAAAGTTATGGTAGAATTTGACATGAGTTTGGGGTTTCCGGCTGAAGTGGAGGTTATTTGGGGTTCTCAGACCTTTTGCCAACGTTTGGACTATTTTAAGCTTCCTTTTTGATGTTGTGGTTATTAGAATACTGGGCACATTCAATCAAAGTGTCCCTTTTCTTCTCAGAAATCAAAGGGAGATCTATGCCACAACAAGGCTTACTCTGCTTCTCCGGCCTGTACGAGTCCAAATTCTTGTCCAACTACTCCTCATCGGATTATTTCAGGTAAGTCCTCTCCAGATGAAACACCTTACAAAGATGTGTCCAAAGAAGAACTTAATTTTTATGTTGAAGTTGAAAAATATCTTGATCAACGTATCTCTAGGGGGGAGGTAACCTTAAATTTGGGTGGTGTTAATTCCCCGGCTAGGGTTTCTGGTGATTTGTCATAGTCAGTCCTTTTTATTGATCCACCCATACCTCCCGTGACTACCTTACCCTATCTTGTTGAGCCACCAAACATTATTCAGGAGAATGAATCTAGGGTTTTTACAATTGAGGAAAAATCTTTGCTCTCTGAATGTGGTTACAACCCTTGTAGTGCTGATCTTTGTTTAACTCCCTTAACTATTTTTTCAAAACATCCTTCCTCGAAATCTGATGTGCAACCTTCTGACAGCCTTCATTTTCAAAATGTAACTATTAGGAAATCAAAGAGGAAGGTTAAATGGGAGTCTGTTGTTCATATGGATGAAGGCTAAAACCTTTGCCAACCTGAATTAACGAGACTTCTTCTCTTAATGCTGATTCACCAAACCCCAGGGTACTTAGAGCTATGCATCCCTCTATCACAGTTTTTTTCATGTTGCTTTTGTCCTTAAACGTTAGGGGTCTAGGTAAGGCTACCCAGGTTAGGGCCTTATCTAAACTTTTACTTTCTACTAGCCCAGAAATTATTATTCTACAGGAGACAATGTGTGAGGATTCCTCAACCATTATGAAGATTTCAAATATCTTGCTAGGGTGGAAATTTTGAAAGAAGAAGAAGAGGATCTGCGTTTGTGAAATGAAAGTTCTCGACGTTTCAATCCTTACTGTAGGATCATCATGGAAATTATCTGCAGTTAGTGCCTCTGGTATGTATGGAGGTCTTCTAGTTGGTTTCAATCCACGCCTTTTCCACTTCTCTGCTTTCAAAACTAATTGGGGCATTTTGCTTGATGGTTGAAGTCTTTTACATGATTTAAAATTCTATGTGTTAAATTGCTATGGCCCTTATAAGGGGAGATGTTCCTTTTGGGATTCCATGAAGCTCTCTGGCCTTTTAAATAGGGAAAACCTTATTATATCCAGTGATATGAATTTCACTCTATGTGTTTCAGAAGTGTGGGGTATTTTAGCTCGAAGGGATGAATTAGCCGATTATTTCTCAGATTTGTTGATTTCATTTGATATGGTCGATATTGCTCCTGTTGTTCTACTCCTCACTTGGACAAATGGCAGATCTGGCAGGGATGGCATTCACAAAAGAATTGATCAGTTTTTGGTTAGTAGGTCCATGTTGCAATTTTTTCAACACCACAGATCATGGGTTGGGGAGGCTATTTTCTCTGACCACTACCCGGTGTTTTTTCAAAGTGATGACAGGGCTAATCCTAGGAATTTTCCATTTAAATTCAACTGGTCTTGGCTAAAAAATGAAAATTTCTGTAGGGCCATTTAAACAATTTTGGTTAAGCTATAATTCTAGGGATGACATGAATCCAATGGATCGATTTATAAATAAGACGAGGAAACTTAAAGATGTTGTCACAAAATGGATAAAAAATCAGAAGGCTCTATATTTAAAGGAGTACAGATATTGGAGAAGTGGTTACAAGAAGTGCACTTAAGGAAATTTGAACAATTGGAGGAAATTGATGATCACGCTCTAATTAAATCTCTTAAACAGAAGAGAGAAGTTATTTTGAAATAGGAAGAAGCAGATTGGCGGCTCAAGAGTAGAGAATTATGGCTAGATTTAGGGGATCAAAATTCAAAGATATTCCATGTTTATGCTTCTTCTATAAGGAATAACAATGCTATCTAGGACCTGGAGGATGAGGTGGGGAAAAAAATATCTGGGCAAGAATACTTACAGGCTTTTGCAAAAAACGTTTTTGGGAATATTTTTCTTATCCTAGTGAAAGCGATCTTATGTTGCATCTAGAGATAGCTCGGTTATATTCAGTTTTATTCAACACTCAGGATGGTATTGATTTGGGGAAGGCTGTTACTTTGAATGAGGTTGAATATACTTTAAAACTATTTTCTAAAGAAAAAAGTCCAGGGCTGGATGGATGGACTGTGGAGTTGTTTTTGCATTTCTTTGACATCATGGGTGAAGAAATTCTTGAAATGGTGGAGTTGTCCAGAACCAATGGATTTATCCCGGGTGCTCTGAATTCTACCTTTTTTATCTTGATTCCAAAGTGCAATAAGTCTCATTCCTTTGGTGATTATAGGCCAATAGCATTATATAACTTGGTTTATAAACTCATCTCTAAGATCATCGCTATGAGATTAAAACCTGGGATTTCAAAGTATATTATTTCTAAACAGTTTGGGTTTTTACATGACCGAAAAATCCTGGATGCGATTGGCATCTATGAGGAAATCATCCACACTATAAAGGTTAGAAAAAGGAAGCTCGTATGCTTAAAATGGATCTTGAGAAAGCATATGATTGTGTTCATTGGGGATTTCTCAGAATTATCTTAATACAAATCGGTGTGCCTCCTATGGTGCTAAAGTGGATAATGGCTTGTGTTACTTCTACAAATATTGTTGTTTTGATCAATGGCATGCATTCTGACTTCATTAAGTGTTCCATAGGCATTTGACAGGGTTTCCCCCTATCCCCGCTTCTATTTCCGCTTGTTATTGATGGCTTCAACAGGTTAATTATCAAAGCCAAATCTGAAGGTTTAATCAAAGGGATAAAATTGGCAAATGATCTCTCCATTTCCCATCTACTCTTTGTAGATGATGTGCTTCTCGACGGATCATATTCTATTAATGAATGAGAGTGCTATATGGAAAATATTAAATTCTTCTGTAATGCTTCAGGTATGAAGGTTAGTTTAGTAAAATCCATTCTTTATCAACATAAATTGGATGATACAAATCTTGTGGAATTTCAAAACTTAATGCCTTTCAATATTGATGTGTTGGAAGAGGGGTTTAAGTCTCTTGGTTGTTTTCTGAAGCCAAACAATTATTGAGTTAAGGAATGGTCCTGGCTTTTCAAGAAAGTAGAAAATATAATCAATTCTTGGACGCATAGACTTATGTCTATAGGTGGGTGTCTTACTCTTGTAAAGGATGTGCTTACCAGTATTCCAGTTTATTGGCTGTCCTTGTTTAAAGCTCCAAGATTTGTTATTAACTCTATTAGGAGACTGTTTTCAAATTTTTTATGGTCTGGAGGCAAAGATTGTAAAGGTTTGATTATGGAAATGATGGGAAAATATCACTCTTCCAGAAAGTTGCAATGGCTGGGGTTTAAAGAATCTGGATGTTTTTAGTAAGGCTCTGAGGCTCAAAATTTTGTGGAGGGGTATCTTTGGATCTACTCTTTGGGCCAGAGTTCTGGCGGTGAAATACATTAAGGAAGATGTTATAAATTGGCTCAGGAGCCTATCAAAATATTAAGGAATGTTTCCTCAATTTGGAAAGGATTTATGAATGTTTTCAACTGGATGGAAAAGGATCTCCAATGGCAAGTAGGTATTGGGAGACAAATTCTGGTAGGTATTGACCCAATTATGGGAATGGAAGAGAATTATACATTGTCTGAAGACATTCTAGCTTTCTTAAAAGATAAGGATTTTAATACCTTGGATAGAGTGAAAAAAAATCATTTTGAATGGAAACTCTTATTGGAACAGAGCCTCTGATCTTGGATTCACTGGGAAGTTTGCATGGGAATGGGATAGTTATTTCAACCGTCTTGATACTGTGGGATGTATATTGTCTACAGGCTGGGATAAAATTAAATGGATGGGCAATCCCAACACAGGTGATATCATGGCGTGTTGACACAGTTCTATCGACAAGGGTTCATTTCGCACTGTCGTCAACAAACACCAACCCAACACCCTTAAGCATCGGCCTAGAAAGGTTTTACCCTTTTTAGTAACACCCACAAAGTGAGTGAGGTATCACCCGAGATGGTTAAGGGGGCTGTAGGAACCAAGTTTCCGCAGTGGGGAAGGAACATGCGTGTGCTCTAACTCTATTGCATCAGAAACCATAGATTTTCTCTCGCAACATACTTCGTAACTTAAACAGATATTCATCATTCGCACATTAACCATATATTCACCCTTCACACATTCAACACATAATTAACATTCGCATTAATAGGGAAATATCAGAGATCACATCAATGAAACCTTACAGAGACAACATAAGTCATTCATTATTCGACATAAACAGAAACAAAAAGACAGATCCGAACATCTTCATGCATTCATAAAAACATGCGGTATAACCTTTGCAGAAAACAATTCAAAACATATTATCGTGGATTCATACAACACTGCAAAAAAATAGCAAAACAACACTTGATTCCTCAATCTAGGATTCCCTTAGGATTACATTCATACTCTTATTTATAGCCAACTATGGTGGTTACAAAACGGTCCAAATGACCCATTTCTAACAACCTACTAGTCTTGCGCTTCCTCGTTCTCCGCGAATGACCCTTCCTTCCACGAATGGTCCTTTGCAACTGTCAGCTTCTGCACTTTATGTAGACTAATCCCATGCCAACAGGTCCCCAACACAAACTTGTGGCTCTCCCTCGAGCCAACTTAGTTGGACACCTATGGTACTTTTATCATCCATCATTGTGCTAAACTTTTAAAGCTGTTCTTGGCATTTGGAGCTCGCTGTCTTGTACTTCTTGAACTCATCCTCTAGTCTCTTGGTTACTGTCATGTACTTCTCGAACGCATCTTCCAGTCTCTTGAAACCTTCATCATCTATCCCTTCTGTGCCTGCTCTTGCACTTCAGGCTTCTTTCGGTTTGGAGAAAAGTTCATCGACGCCACCAAATTAGGAAACAAGCCAGCTACTCCGGCACATCTGTTTCGCACTTCTGACCGGCCATTGTTGGAGCCAGCGTGCCTCCGACCTTGGTATTTTGGTGGTTACAGGGACCACGTTTCTTCTAACTACTACCACACTCTTAGATATCTCGGGTGGGACTTCATCTTCGTTCCTTCCTATTATCTGCGCCACTTTCTTTGCTGGTTGTTCATGGACACTCGTCTTCCTTTCCCATAGCGCACCTGGAGTGCTTCTGTTGGAAACAAAATTCACCATTGCAACTATCTCAATTCCCTTTTCCACAGCTTCCTTGGGTTTGCTCACTCAACTTCCTAATTCTCTGCATCTAACTTATTGACTCGCGTCATGCAACTTACTGATTCTCCTCTTTAGACTCTCTTTACTTTGACTTATGGTCTTCAATCTCTAAGCTTGTATTTATGATTGCTCTCCGTGTCCTTGACGCCCAATCATTTAATCATGTGCGAAATATTTCCCATAGCCATTCGATTTTGTCCTCAAGTGTGTCATCATACTCCTCTGTCATATTCCAGTGATGCTAATCATGCTCGGTTTTGACTCCCGCATGCTAAACGTGCAAAGCATCGACGAGCGACCCGGCCGGCTATGATTTCCACTTTTTGTCATATTTTTTTGTTTTGATCCTTCTGGTTCTCAACTGCTATGCTCCTGATCACGGCGATATGGTTTCAACCGATTCTCGTTTACCAACTTGGGAAACAATGCCCCATCTAAACTTTGTAGCTACACCGCACCTCCATCAGTGAAATTTTTTATTATGTAGGGACCTAACCAATGCATCTGTAACTTTCCTGGGTGCTTTGCAAACTTACTGTCATATAACAGAACCATATCTCCGGGCTAAAATTGCTTAGGTTTAATGTGGTGATCATGCCAAGCCTTCTGTCAATCCTTTTCCACCTTCTGATGAAATCCTGTGATGAACCAATCCTCATCGAGCTGTACCAATTGTTCCAACCATTCTTCCAGTGCTCTGTCGTCACTCATTCTTGTAGCTACTACAATGGGCAGACTGGGGATGATATACTCGATCGACATTACAGCTTCTTGCCCATAAAAAATCTTGAATGGGGTTTGGCCGGTCAAACATTTGCAAGTTGTGCGATACACCCAAAGTATCGCAGGGATCTTCAAATCCCAATCATCTCGATTTGTGTTGCATGCCTTCGTGAGTGCATGCTCCAAGATCTTGTTGAATGCCTCAACTATCCTGTTTGCTTGTGGATGGTAAGGGGTGCTCTTACTGTGTTGAATTTGAAATTCCTCTGTCATTGCTGCGATTGTCTGATTAATAAAATGAGTCCCCTGATCACTCATGAGTATCTTCGGGCACCCAAACCTGGTGATCAAGTTGTTGAAGAGGAATATTGCTACATTCGCAGCTGAGCAATCCTACATCGGCGCATCTTCCTCCCATCACTTCAAATAATCTATTGCGGTGATTATGTAGCGCGACCCTGTTCTCTTTCCTGGTGGGTTGATGGGTCCCACGAAGTCAACTTCCCACTTGTCGAAATCCTGCAGTGTCAATTGAGGTACCAATGTCATTTCATCCCTTCGTGATGACTTCCTTGTTTGTTGACATACGTTGCAACTTTTGTCATAGTGCACATCATATCCAAGCATCGTTGGCCACCATAATCCTGCTCAGGGGATTTTTCTGGCAGTGGCTCATCCTCCATAGTTTCCTTTTGCGATCCATCATGATATTCCGCTAAAATACTTTCCTATTCATGCGAAAGGACGTATCGTCAAAGTATTTCATCCGGTTCCATCTTATATAGTTGTCCTACGATTAGTTTAAAATCTACAGCTTTGATGACTAGCTGCTTCTTCTGGTTGGTAGTGAATCCTTCTGGCGCCTTCCCTGAGGCCAAAAATTGAATAATTTGTTCGTAATGGTCGTCGACCATTCTGACCTTGAATAAATGAGCATCTAAAAATCCTTCGTCAATGTTCCTTGGCTCTTCTCAAGACTCTATTCATGACAGATGGTCTGGTCCTACATTTAGGCATCCTGGCTTGACAATTATCTCGAAATCAAATTCCTGGAAGAGTAACAAACCATCGACAGATTCGCCCCCAACATAGGCTTGTTCACTAGGAATTTAAGTGCTGAGTGATCAATGAACATCTTGAAATGCACCCCTAAGAGATATTGCGAAACTTCTGTAAGGCATAGACTATCGCCAACCCTTCCCTTTCTGTGGTCGTGTAATTATTCTCCATAGTAGATTGCTTTCTACTTGCGAATTCTATTGGGTGGTCTATTGCACCTTCTCTTGGTTGGGCCAAGATGACTCCTAGTGCTACTGATGATGCATCGACGTGAACGTGGAACTCCTTCATCCAATATGGAAATGCGAGGATGGGTGTTGCAACCATCTTTGCTTGAAATATATCCAAACTCTATTGGCACTCTTCATTCCATTCAAACTTGGCGTCTTTCTTCAACAACTTCTCCATTGGCACCATGATAGCTGCATACACTCTGATAAACTTCCTGTAGTATCCCATGTGTCCCAATGTTGATCTTAATTGCTTAACTGTTTTCGAAGGTGGTAGGTCGAAAATAATTGTGATCTTTGCAGGGTCGAACAACATTCCTTCCCTACAACAATGTGCCCCAGTAAAATCCCAAACGGAGCGCAAAAAATGTACTTTTTTAGGTTCAACGAAATCTGGTGTTGTCGACATTGTTCTAACATCAACTGTAGATTTGCGACGTGATCTTTGAACAACCTGTACACTGTCCAGTCATCCATATATACTGCCAGAAATTTATGGATATAATCCTTGAACGCTGCAACTACCAATATTGAAAAAATTGTTGGTGCATTTTTAAGATCAAATGGCATCACCGTGTATTGAAAACATCCCCATTCGGTGACGAAAGTTGTCTTGTGCCGATCCTCCTTTGCAATCTTTATCTGGTGGTAGCAGGAGAATCCATCTGTGAAGGAGTATATTCCTGACCACCCCACTCCTTCTAACACTTCATTAGTAAATGGTGTAGGGAATGGATCGTGTAGGCATGCGTCGTTCAAATTTCGTAAATCGAAACAGATCCTAACTTCATCGGTTTTCTTATCCTAGATCACCATCGGGATGATCCACTCTGATTCCTCAACTAGTTCTATAATGCCTTCTTCCAACATTCTTTCAATCTCAGTCTTCACCCACTCCTTATATCTTCGATTCAACCTATCAAGCCGCTGCTTCACTGGCTTCGCATAAGGTTTTAGTGGGATTTTCATCTCTCCTAGGTCCCCTCAAATTCCTTTCATCTCTGAGAACTTTGTCAAAAACAAATCCTGAAACTCGTGTAGTAGGTCAGTCATCTTCGCAATAGTTGAGTCATCCCAGTAGTCTCTGATACTTACGAACTTGGGATTTTCTTCCGACCCAATGTTCACTTTCGTGATCCACAATGGCTGCTGAAACTTGTTGGAAGGAATATCTGGTGCCTCAAAATTGCGACTTCCTTCTGACTCTAGGATATACGTGTCCCTCAGATCATCCTCATCGTCTGGTTCTCCAGAGATGTTGTAACATTCCATCAACATTTGAGGTGTCACAGTCCATTGAAGTCCCATAGGTTTTTTATGTTGGAACTGCATTGAATACTTTCTCCCAGACCTCCTGTAACTCACAATGGATGAAGGGGTTTTCGTCAGAGAAACTAAATGTTTGGCTAAAGACAATTGTTAATTGTTCCCATGAGTTTGTTCCACGTCGCAGTTCTGTTGCGACATACCAATTCTGCGGTACTTCAACCAACGTGTGAATAAATGCATGGAACCATTCCTGTTTTTCCCATGGTCCCCATTGGATTTCACATGCACTCAAATTCTCCTTCGAATCTCCTCTGCCGTCATACTTCCTTCCACTTTGTCCATCAGTGTCACCGAACCTAGCCGTCATTTGGTGTCAACATAGTGGCCAGGTAGTTATGGTGGATTTGTGCGTTGCCCACCATCGCGCTGGTTTATCCTTTAGGGATTCTTCTAAGGCCAATAGTCGTTGTGGTTACAGTACTTTTTCTTCAAATTCCACGAGAAATGCGGCTAAGTTTGGCAATCCCTCATACGTCGATAGATTACATTCTTCTGTTGCTACCCTTCACAGTGACTGAGTGATCCATGCACACCTCCTAAATGACACTTCATGCATCCAGTTCTACCAGTTTTCAAGTGCTTCGTTCGAATCTGACGACGCCAAGCTGCTACTACGCCACCCTAACTCTCCATCTGCAGTAGAGTTGATGTAGTCTTCGAAAATGTTGTAGAGATTGTCTCATCCCTCAGTGAATTCATCCCTTGTTGGTTCAACATACCGTTTTCCTTCCACAGGGTCAAGAGGTGCAACTACCCTTATGTCGTGGTTCTCAAATGACATAGTTCTCTTCTTGAAGTTGATAATAGCCTAGTTCTCTAGTTCCTAGTCTATCCCTAGTAGTACTGGGTAGGGACTTGTATTGTCCACAATTTC
Organism: Larix kaempferi; assembly: GCA_027924585.1. Taxonomy (NCBI): domain Eukaryota; kingdom Viridiplantae; phylum Streptophyta; class Pinopsida; order Pinales; family Pinaceae; genus Larix; species Larix kaempferi. The sequence continues at coordinate 3,661,077 of BSBM01000592.1, read as the reverse complement.
GATCACATCAAAATCTGCGTATGTCTTGAGTCCCTCAATCTCAACAAGGACTTGGCATAGTCGACCGATCGGGGTGACCTTACTTTGGTTTGCTAGTCGCAGTTGCACTGGGGACCAAGCCAACTGTGGTTTCCCCATTGTTTCACACGTCTATTTTTTTAGGATGTTTACGTCCGACCCCAAGTCCAAGATAATGGAGTCGACATTGAAATATCCCACTTGCGCGGACAACTGCATCTCCTGTCATGTCTTTCTCTTATGTATGTGATTGATCGTTCACTCCTATCGTGCACCCTCTTGTCGATGCAGTAGATTGGATATCTCTGCCAATGCATCCTGATATTTATCCATCTCTAGGAAAATCTCTAAGAAAGATCGTAAGGTGTTCTCCTTTTTCTGTGAATTTGTTGTCTCGCATGTGGGTGGCATGTCATAAGTAACTTCTTTCTGGTGAAGTGGTGGCTACCTCAACTGCCTCAATGCCTCCTGTGCTTTCAAAAAAATATCCCTTTGTACTTCCGCATCAAATGTGACCTGCTTCCTTGTTGTCAGTTGGACGCTAGCCTGTTGTTGGATTGGTTTTGCAACCAGGCTTAGTGCTATGGGCACCTGCTAACTAGTAGCAGCAGTTTCAATATAAAGCAAAAATAATAAATTAAATCTAAACTAAACTAAACTAGCATGTGCATTTTGAATTAAAGAACAAGAATAAGAAAGATAAAAAATAATTTTTGTATTGACAATGGGGCAAGCAAATGCTTGCAAGAACAATACCTCCAAGTGATGAAGGTTGTTTGAATGGCTCCAATGGTGAGCAGCTCCAATCTCCAATGGGTCCTTTCTCCAAGGTTGCTACAATGGCCAAATACTCAAGGGAGATTTTGGCAGCATGAGGATAGGAATATGAATGGATGTCAAATGAGGAGCCCCTACCACCTTTTTATAGGTTTTGGTGGTGGGGAATACCATTTGTGGTTTTGTGGAAACCAATGGTATTGACCAACATGGTTTAGGTACTTTTCCCTCCTTTTTTTCTTTTTTGAATAAAATTAATATTTTTATTCCCTTTTTAATATTTTTTGGGAATTTGGACTCTTTTTGAGGGTTTTTTATGCTTTTTTAGGAAAAATAATCTTTTTGAATGGGAAAAGGGGTGTACTAAGGTCTTTTGGTGACCTTTTGTTGGTTTCAGAGGCTCAGATGGTGAAAAAGTGGACAAATGGGTCATGCGAATAGGGAAATGAGCTAGTGAGCACTTTTTGGGTGTTAAAGATTGCCCCCTGATGTGTGAGGGCAGGAGCTCATCGTATGGCCGATAGACATCATAGTTCATTTGTCTTTTTCTGGGGTTTGTAGGGAGGAGAAGAGACCGGATCCGCATCCCATGGAAGCTGCAAAAAATAAACAAATATTACATGGCCTCAATATGAATGAGGGATAATCTTTGATAATGGACGAGGCGGGCATACCCATGCTCATATCAAGACATATACATAACAATTAGTCCCAAGAAGGGGGATCTAATACATAAAAAATATACTGGTACATCATAATGGTCCAGAGGGTACATTATTTTGGGATGTACTCATGATCATAACATGGCTGATCTCAATAACCGATACACTGGAATGACTGTTGAACTGCTGAAACTGAAGGTGTCCAACGTCTGTAAGGACATAATGACTGTGAGCCATCTCTGGGAAGTATATGTAACTGTATACTCGAGGGAGTGTAAAACTGGTGTACATCTGAATACTATCGCCATGCGCAACCCGGATATCTATAGGAAAAGTATAACTGGTTGTATCCATAGGTAGACTCTCCAATGTGGAGGAGTCAGATGGTATCCGGGGTCTTCGTCTAATAACTGAAAGGACCGATACCCTGTGCGAGTCTCAACGGTGCGATCAAGGTGTTGAAGTCGAGCATGTGAGAAACAACCATTTGGAGAAGCACTGAGGACTCTTCTCGAAATGATTCGTAGGCACTCATCATAAATGGTGATGAGTCCAAGACACAAGGACCTCTAGGTCTATCCTCTGGAATGAATTTGGTTGTCGTCGACAGAGGGAGACTAGCGACTAACAAGGCAATGCTGTTTCCTTGATAGGAGCGCGAGGTGTAGAACTGAAGTGTGGTAGTACTGATGGTAGGACTGACATACTTGTGGGGATGGGAAGTAACTGGGGTCATATAGTGGGTAGACTCAACCTTCCTTTGTTCAGAGCATGATGACATGGTTGACCTGGCAGCGTAGGGAACTGACTTATAGGTGTGGGGATCATAGCTTTTAGGGACTGAAAGGTATGTATTGACTCTGGGGGGGAATCAAGCTGATGGGTGCTGTCGAGGGGTCTGAGGGTGACATACTGCAGAATGCTCTGAACAAAGGTGACCAAAATGGGGAAGCTGCCATATGAGTTTACGTGATCTGTTGTGGCACTGAGAAGCACCATTGGGTCCTTCTTCGTAGTTTTAATGAGCTCCAAGAAGGGATAAAAGTGTGCTTTGAAATGGTACTGTCCTGTGGATTTTGTGAGCCCAGGACTGTTCGTGCTCATTGGTGCTTTCATTTTTAAGGAGTCTAAAAACGATAAGAAGACTCTGCAGTGGTTATGACTACTGTCCTATTGGTTTTACGAGCCCAGGATGGTGGTTTCTCGTGGTCGCTTTCATGTTTAGAGAGTTTGAAAGTGGTAAGTGGACTCCATTGGTGTTCTTTTTCGTAAGTTTAGTCTCCAAGGCCCGAAAAAGCATAAAATGATGCAGATGGAGAACTCTTCTAGCCGATGTGACTAGAGTATTCCTTTTTCGTAATTAGTCTACAAGGTCCGGAAAAGGGGTAAACTTATACCAGGTAGATGCCCTTTCAGATACGTTTAGCGAGCATGAAAGGAAGCAAGGTTGCTCGGCGATCTTTTCATTGTTTTAGGAGTCAGAAAAGAGCTTAACATAAACTCCCTAAGTGCCTTTTTCGTAAAAGGGATTGTTCGGCCCGAAAAAGGGATAAAATTATACCGAACAAAGAAGGATTGATGGGAGAGAGAAAAGGTCTCAAGCGTCATCATGTGTGCGGGATATTGGATCCGGTGACATAAAGATTGTCCAAAGGGGGCTACGGCTAATGTGGCACACAAACCGAGGCAAAAAGAGGGCATTTTGAAAAAATGGCCGAAAAGTATGGGCGTGATAGCGAGACATGATCTCAGGCATCATCACAAGCGTGGAAAACTGAATCCGGTGATATAAAACTTGTGAAAACGGACGTCGGTCGATGTGGCACGTAAACCGAGGCGACGAGGGGGCATGGAAAAAATTCCCAAAAAATGTGGACGTGAGAGCGAGAAATGATCTCAAGCATCTTCACAAGCGTAGAAAACTAAATCCGGCGATATAAAACTTGTCAAAAACGGACGCCGGTCGATGTGGCACGCAAATTGAGGCGACGAGGGGGCATGGAACAAATGCCCCAAAAATGTGGACGTGAGAGCAAGAAATGATCTCAAGAATCATCACGCGCATGGAAAATTGAATCCGGCGATATAAGACACGTCCAAAACGGACGACCGCCGATGTGGCACGCAAATTGAGGCGATGAGGGGTCATGGGAAAAATGCCCGAAAAAACTGGACGTGAGAGCGAGAAATGATCTCAAGCATCATCACGAGCACGAAAAATTGAATCCGGCGATATAAGACTTGTCCAAAATGGACGACGGCCGATGTGGCACGCAAATCGAGGCGACGAGGGCGCCCAAAAAAAGGTCAAAAAAATTGTTCTAATAAAAACAGGAAAAGGAAAGGTCTATCATGAAGTTCTCGCTGTGCTGATTCCAATGGTACCAACGGTTTGAGAAACGGACGTCGTATGAGACCGGAATGGCGGTTTGAAAAATGGTGGAACTTCTATTAAATAGGGCGTGGGGCCCAAATGACGTGTCATTGTTACGTGCGAGTTTGGTAGAGAAGTCAGAGCTCTTTTGTCGATTTCTGGGAGATTTGACCGTTGGTTTTCGATTCTACGAGTTTCAGGTAATCCTATTTGCCTTAGCCTTTTCAATTATGTCTTTTTTGTTTGGCGGCGGGCCCCCGAAGGACGTGAAATTCCACGTTGACCTTCCAATGTGGGATATCGCGGGTTTCGGGTCTCTTCTCGTGATGAACCGCGCGGGTTTTAAGCTAACAGTCGCGATGTTCATCGCGACTGTGAGGTTGGAACCCGCGATGTTCATCGCGAGTTCATGGGAGACAGTCGCGATGTTCATCGCGACTGTCTGGCAAAAATCCGCGATGTTCATCGCTGGTTCTTGACTGGAGGCCGCGATGATCATCGCGGCTTTTAATGGAAAGGCCACGATGGTCATCGCGGTTTTTAATGAAAAAGCCGCGATGGTATTTTTTGCAAAATTTTTTGGCTGGGGCTAAAAATTTCTTCTGTTTTTTGGCAGGATGTTGAGGAGACCATTGGCCTCATGGCGAGAGCGGGAGATAGATGATGATCTGATGCTGCAGATTCAGACTGATCCGGGGGTGCGGCAGACTTTGGCGGTGAGCGGACTTTTGAAGTTCGCTCAGATCCCACCTATTCGTTCAGTGAGACGGCTCCTGAACAAGCTAGTGAGTTGGTGGGTGCCGGCGGAGGGTGCTTTTATTATTGGGGGTGAGAGACTAGAGATCACCCTCACGGATGTTTATTTTCTGACTGGGTTGCCCCGGTTAGGGGAGGTGGGAGATTTGCTGCCGAGGATCCCGCTAGGTGTAGATATGGAGGATTTGCTACAGACTTTTTGTGTTGATGATGCCGTTTTGTAGAACAGTTCTATTAGTCTGCGATCTTTACGTGAGTGGGATATGCGGGCCGTTGGGGCATGTGTTCTGTGGATATTGGGTGCTGTTGCGCCACATCGCTTGTCTAGGGGACAAACGATGTTGGTGGACTCTGTTCTTCGGGGGACTTATTATGCCTGGGGGCAGATGTTTCTGGCTGGTGTCGGGAGAGATCTGGACAAGGCCATTCGAGAGGGAGGTGAGTTTTGTTATGCCTCTTTTCTATGTTGTTTTTTCTTTGAGCGGGTGCCGACCTTGTGACCATGGGTGCCCATTCGTGATGGTCTGGTGAGTGAGCCTCGCATGATGTGGTGGGGGCAGATGATGCCTCGTGGTGGCGGTGGTGTCCGCGGTTTCTTTACGGAGGAGGTCTATGAGTAGTGGGAGAAAATGCCCCTACTGATTGAGGATTTCCCATATGCTGGTATGGACTATCGAGGCGACCCAGAGATGCCTCGTTCCCCAAGACAGGCCTGGAGTTTAGACGGTATGTTTTATGTTTTTTGATTTATACTATATCATGTGTTGTTTGATTTATCTATCTATGATTATAGTTAGGTATGCATATGATGGCTTACTTACATTGTGCAGATGTTGGTCCAGTGCCGCCGGCTGACTATGTGGCTCATCGGGGGCGGGCGATGGTGGTCGCTCATCCACCTGCAGCGGTACCACCTCCACGTGGTGGAGGATTTGCGGCTCGTGGGCGAGGGGTTGGCCCTCGAGATGATGCTATAGAGGGTGTCAGATAGACATTCGACATGATCCTAGCTGGACTCCCCGAGGATGGCTAGAGAGACCTGGACCGGGATGTCGTGGAGCGTTGCTTCGGTGCGCCGCCTGAGTGGCGGTCGCTCCTGTTGAGGACAGCGGTTTTTGTGGCCGAGCACAGGGTTGGTGTTCGGGATGACTCGGCAGGGCTGGCTGAGAGGAGGATCCGGCTACGGGATGATCCAGCAGGGCCAGCGGAGCGGAGAGTTCGGGCTCACCATGATCCGGCGGGGCCCGTAGAGGAGGCGCCAGAGGACCCCAGAGACCCTGATGACTAGCTGATATGCATTTGCCCCCAAATGCTGATGAGCATATGGGGAAGCACTTATTTTGTACAGCTCATGTATTTTTTGTATATTGGGTGCTGAGGGCACCTGTGACATGTTTTGACTATATGATGATGTATATATATATATATATATGATGTTGGTATATAGTCTTGTATGCACATGGATGCACTTGTTGTCTTTATGTTCGCCCGTGGAGGCATGTTTAATTTTCTGTATGCCTGTGGAGGCACATGTTATGCACATGGATGCACATTTTGTTTTTTGTATATGCCAGTGGAGGCAAATGTTATGCACGTGGATGCACATTTATTTTGTTTTGTATATGCCCGTGGAGGCACATGTTATGCACGTGGATGCACATTTTGATTTGGTATAATGCGACTAGTGTGCCAGTCTAGAATGTTGTTGGCCATATGGTCCACTACACTATTGAGGTTTCTTGGGACGTGTGTAAATGAAATGGATTCAAACTGTCTAACCATTTGTTTAGTGCCCAGGAATTTTTTGAAAAGGCAGGGATCGCGTACCTAGTAATCGTTGTTGAGTTGGGAAATGAGGAGTTGTGAGTCCAAGAAAACGTTAAGGTGACGTATGCTCATTTGGAGAGCTGAGGCCAAGAGACCGGTCACGGCATCATATTCAGCTTGGTTGTTGGTCGCGGCACCCGAACACACTCCATCGATATGGATCAACTTATGTGAAGGGGAATATATTACCCAAGCTGCGGAGGCGAGATTGGGGGACCAACGGCTTGCTCCATCGGTGAAACCGACGTAGCAGAGTGGAACATACGTGCAGATGGGATCAGTGGAAGGGGTCGACCGGACCGAGGGGTGTCCAGTGGAGATTGTATAGATGGCGGGGTCAAGGCTCGGTATTTCGGTAGTTGACCAAGTAAAGACATCAGTGAATTCTTGGAAGATTTTTCGATATTCTCCAATCTCATGCTCACGGTGGGGGGATCCTAATGTAATGGTATGAAGGGCACCAAGTGGGTCATAGATGTCAATGTGGATGACGGGAGAAATAGTGGCCATGGGATCCTTTAACCAGTCGATTGTAGTAGGAAGGAAATCTTTGGACTCAACCGCGGATTGGGTAACGGTGGTGGATGAAGTCTCTTCCGGGAGGAAGTATGGACGATGGTGCATGTCTTCCCCGGGATAATCAAGGGCAATAGGAGCCTCTACAATCTCTTAGTCATTGTGGGAGCTCTGAGTGGTCAAATCAAGTGATGAGGTAGTGGGAGTCGAAGAGATCATGTAGATGGTGTTAATCTCTCCAGATGAGGATGATACGGGAGGGTAGATCTCCTCGATAGTAGGGGGTGCCATCTCAAGGTCCAAATTATTCATCTCGTAGAGGGATGCTCTGTAATCTGGGATGTTAGGACAGTTATGTGAGTAGTGGCCGTAAATACCGCATATCGCACATGGGTGGTTGGTACACAGTGATTTATCATGAGGCATGGGGTTTGGATCGAGTTTTACCACCGAGATGTTGGGGTCGTCGTCCAGCATTTGCATGTGTTCCTACAATGCAGGTAACTGTGGACACTGATGGGTTGGATGGCCTAACTCATCACACAACGAGCATTTGGGAGGAGCACGGAACACGAGAGGAGGTTTAACTCCCTTGGGTGGAGGTACCGCAGCGTATGTTTGTGGGCCTCTGCCCCCAGTGGACCTGATGAGTGGGGGGGGATTCGTTGATGACGAAGGAGTCGTTACACCGGGAGGTGGTTGGGTAGAAGTGACGATGGGCTGTACCGGCTGTAGGATGACATTGGGTGTCGGTGGGGGAACCGGAGGCGAAATATACCACACAGGTAATCCCAATGTTAACCTGGGGAGACTAAGGGTAGCCATAACCGGGGCGCTTACTACACCCGAAGGAGGAAATAGAAAGGGGATTGTGTGGATGGGTGTAACCCCAATGTGACTAGGTACCAATGGTGGTTTGGGCAACAAGGAGGGTTGGTTACCCAGTGTTTGTGAAAGAGTGCAGAGGTTAGCGACGTGGGTCTCCGGTGACGGTGGTGGAATGGCCTGGAATGTAGAGGTCATCGGCGCCTCGGAGTAAAGTCCGGGTCCTACTGAGGAAATGAATGAGGTAGTTGCACCACAAACAGGTTGTTCAACCATGGGGAGAACATTTTCAGGTGTGGCGGGGGCCTTGGGATCGTAATAGGTGAGCTGGTCGACCTTGACCACGCGTCTCTCATGGGGGAACTGCATGGTGCGAAATACGGATGATGCAACAGCCCGCATGGCATACATGTAGTTGCGACCAAGTAAAAGGTTATAGTCTAGTTGGGCATTGATGACCCCAATGTCAATGAGGACGGTTTTACCCGCCAGCTGGACGGGGACATTAGCTAGTAGACCTTGGGGTTGTGCCGAACGACCGACATAGGCTCGCAACGCAGTGGTGGACATGACGCATGTAGAGGCCCCTTCATCGATAATGCACCGATGGATAAGAAGATTCCGAACAGAAACAAAAACTTGGAATGCTAAAGAGGAAGGCAGGCGTGGTTCAGACTGGTCTGAATCAAATGCGATCAGCTGTGAATCATTGGGGTCAATCGCGCCAATGGCAGAGAGCAAAGTCTTGCGCTGCGAAGGACAGTTTTTAAAAACTTCCAAAGCAGACATGGCAGCAGGAGACTGGGCTAATTCGTCTACGATGTTGTAATTCGATGCAGCACGAGCATTGGGATTATTGTTGATACGACGAAGTGGGAAGCGGGGTGCTTTGGAAGCGCCATCAAGTGGAGCCGGAGGTATACGTAACGTTTGATCAGTGGGGTTAACGTTAGTGTTTTTGTCGGCAGTAGGGGCTTCGGAGGTGGAACCATATTGGTTCCGACGGGTTTGGAGTTTGGCGTCGGCGGTTGACATCATCAACAAGTGGTGAGTACCTGAATCAAACATGGGTTGATCAGGGGCTGCATAAGTGATCTGTTGTGGTGGCACGTTGCCCTGAGGGGGAGCTAACGACTGAGTGTTGACTACACCCTGGTTTGGAAAGGGGTTTTGCAGCACCAAAGGTTGATGTTGAGGTGGTGGAGGGTTGGGTGGCGGCTGAGGAGCCGCTTGCCCTTGACGATGGGCATCGTCAGTACAAAGTTGCCGAGCTCGGTCCAAATGTGGGCAAGCATGCGTGTAATGACCATAAACCCCGCAGATAGAACAAGGGTGGTTTGTTATGAGGTTATTATTTCTAGGCTGCTTGGGATTCCGATCCGGATTGTAGTTGGGGGGAGCAGCATTGTTATTTTGCGGAGGATTGGGAGGTGGAGGACCTTGCTGATGTTGTTGGTTATTACCGCGGTTGCGACCTCTACCACGGTTCTGTTGCACATTTTGGTTGCGCAGGTTGTTCTAGTGCTGGGGCTGGTTGTGCTGTGTGTACACTTGCCCTTGAGCAGTGGGAGGATTTTGGTTCTCCGCAGGGGCGGGAGCAGGTTGTGGTGGATAATAAACTGGTGGGGCTGGAGGTGGTCTAGTTACCTGCTGGGGTTGTTGGTAACCCTGAGCTATTGGAGGTGTTGGGTTAGCTGTCGCAGCTAGCTGTGGATAGTACACAGGTTGAGGTGCGACTGGGGGGGCGTATGCGGATGGTGCATGACCAAAGCACTGAGATGGACATGAAGGTCCGTGGATATGGTGGTGATGTGCCATGGGAGCATATGAATTCGTTGCTCCAGATTGAGATGTAGCCCACGAAAGGTCGGGACCATGGCTAGGATGTGCAATGGAAAAGGGTTGGGGATGCGGGGTAATACGACCAATGATGCCGTCTGCGGCGTGGGATGCCCCCGGCGCATCGTGTTGGGATGAATCATCACGAGGTGCGTCTGGTATAATGGTATACAGATAACCTGACTGGGCGTAAATGATGTCAAACTGCTGGGCTTTGAGGATGGCTTCTTCTTTATACTGGGGTCTTTCGGATGCCACATCCTTTTCAATGAGAGGGAGGAGGGATTTTAGAAACCAATCTAAGAAGATGCGGTCATATAACTTGATTTTGCAGAGGCTTCGGCGTCGACGCCATTCATGAATGTGGTCAGTGATGTGGGTGGCCGTGTTCTGTCTGCAAGACAGTAGGATCTCAACTCCCGCATCATAGCGGACAGGTAACTGGAAGAATTGCAGGAAGGTCGAAGCAAGGGAGGTAAAGGTGGCATGCGTTCCATGGGGTTGCTCGATATACCACTTAGCTGCAGAGCCAGTGAAGGTGCGCTGTAACAGACGGAGGTGGACAGAGTCGTCCACTATGGAGTTGGAGGAACACCATAGATGGAAGGACATGATATGGTTCTGGGGGTCCTCACCTGCCTTGCCCTCAAACTTAGGGATGTCGGAGGGGATTTTGGTGGGCATGTGAGGCCACGCAGGATCGTGTCTGATAGGATCATTGGTGAGCCTGGCCAAGTCTGGCAAGTTCAGACTTGCCATGTACGGTAGGCTAGCAGATGTAGTGACTGGGACTGGGACATGCCTAGTCATGGTGGTATGATGTAGGGGTCCAGTAGCGCCTAAAGGTATGCTAGGGATTGAAGGTATGTGCCCTCCAATAAGTGTGGTCTGGTGTGGGCCAGCGCTTCCAGGTGCAACATGGGTTACACTTGGGTTAGGAATAGTAGTGATGATTCCTGGAATTTGGGTTGTGGGAATCAAAGGGGGTGTGACACCTATGTTGGGCATACCCATAATAGGTGGTGGCCCTATGTTGGGAATTCCTATAACAGGGGGTGGCCCTGTGTTGGGAATTCCTAATGGTGGAGTGTTGCCCATATTAGGCATACCCAGGGGGGTGGTTGCTGCCATGGATGGCACCGCAGTAGAAAGGTCTGTGGATGTCTCACCTATGGTGCTGGTAAAGAGTGGGTCAAATGGTGTTCCAGCCATAAGGTTGGTCGGAAATAAATCTGTGGGGTTTTCGGATTCTGCCTCAGAATCGGAGGTGAAGTGAGGCATGTCAGAATCGGATGACTGTCTGTTCGATCAACGATGTGTCGAGTCAAGAGATAAGGCTCGGCGTCTGTGACGTGGTGAGCCAAGTAGACTGAACTCTGGGAGTTCTCCCTGTAGACGACGAGAGCGTCTAAAATTCTCAATGGTGAGAAAATAAGTTTTTGTGTAAAAATCTGTATGTGTAAAATGGTAATGTATAAAAAAATCAAAACCCTAATGCAACCAAGGGTGCAAGAAGGGGAGTGAAAATGAAGGCTCTCAGGCCAAAAAATCAACCTAAAAAAAGGCACTTATTCTAGCAGCTGTGCTACAATAAGTGGAGGGATGCAAAAAATGGTCAGAGTACCAACATGCAAACAGCTTCTAGAAAAAATAGGTGTAACTAGACCAAAGGTGGGTTGAATCATGCAAACACCTAACTAAAAGTATTGTGAATCAACAAACTATATTCTCTGCAAGGTGATGAAATCCAAGTCAGACAATATCGAATGTTGAGTCAACGGCTAGATATCCCCCTACCGGGAGGGACACTGGGTAATCAATCCTAAAGAATGGCAACTAGGATACTCCGTTCATGACGCATCGAGAAAAGGTAAATCTACCGTTTGGTCCTTTACCGCAATACCCCCATACAGGGATATACCGAGAACTGCGAATGGTAGCCCTTCGGTTACTGAATGGATTTCGGTATTCCACTCAGGCTTCCGGAACCATCCTCGCGATTTCAACCCTCCTAGGGGAGAGGCCTTCCCACAAACCGGTTGTGATCGTGCCAATAAATACTAAGAGATTTTAGCTCCCTAATGGACAACAACTATGTCTCAGATGTAATAACTGAGGGGTGTTATTGGAACACCTATCCCCCCAATACTACCTAGCTACAAAGTTCTTTTAGTGTTCCCCAAGTGGGGTTAAAAGTGGGTTGAAATTAGGGTAAGTTTTAAGGCTCAGTTTAAAATTAGTGTTTGAGTGGGTGCACGTGTGATATTTTAAACTGAATTGAAAAAGTAAATGCTAAGTACTCAAAAAACAAAGGATCTTTTGAAATAAAAAGCAAATATTATGACTTTTTCAATAAATGGAAATTAAATGCTTTTCAAGGACTATTCAAAAAACAAAGGATCTTTTGAAATATGAAAGCAAATAAAATGACTTCTTTCCGAAATAAATGGATTTCTTTTAAAATTCTGCTATGGGCAAAAAATATCAAAGAAGTAAACAGTAAAATTTTTTAATCTAGATAAAATGCAATCAAATCCTTATTTCAATTTCTGAAAATATTTAAAAAGACTTTTTCACATGCATTCTAAATAGTAAAATTTTTCTATGGCTGTAAAATATGCAAGATTTCTAATACTGAAAAATGTGCTATGTGGGCAGAAAGTACAGTAAGAAATTAATTTTTTAAACGATTCGGCCGAATGAAAAAATTAGCATCGCGGGTTCTGACAAAAAAGCCACGATGGACCGTGTGGGTTTCTGTCGCACAGACGCGATGGGCAGCGCGGGTTTTGACTGCGAAGCCGCGATGTGCAGCACGGGATTTAGTCACACAGTCGCGATGTGCAGCGCGGAAAAGGCCTGCGAAGCCGCGATGTGCAGCGCGCTTAATGGCCGCGAAGCCACGGTGAACCACGTGGAAAAAAGCCGCGCAGTCGCGATGAGCCACGCGATTGTTGGGAAAAAATCCGCGAGGCGAAAGCCGTACGCGGATGCCGAAAAACGAAGCCGAAAATTGAGAATTTCGGGCTGTTAATGGCTAAAAAATGGGCCAAGATCTAGAACAGCAATAGATCTGCTGTCTAGGGTGGCGGATCTATGAATTAAACTAACTAATACAATCAAAAAACAAGATCTAAAGCAAAAGTGAGATCTAAAGATTCGAAAAGCAGCGGAGTCTCCAAAAACTGTTGGCTTGGTTTTGCAACCAGGCTCAGTGCTATGGGCACCTGCTAACTAGTAGCATCAGTTTCAATATAAAGCAAAAATAATAAACTAAATCTAAACTAAACTAAACTAGCATGTGCATTTTGAATTAAAGAACAAGAACAAGAAAGATAAAAAATAATTTTTGTATTGACAATGGGGCAAGCAAATGCTTGCAAGAACAATACCTCCAAGTGATGAAGGTTGTTTGAATGGCTCCAATGGTGAGCAGCTCCAATCTCCAATGGGTCCTTTCTCCAAGGTTGCTACAATGGCCAAATACTCAAGGGAGATTTTGGCAGCATGAGGATAGGAATATGAATGGATGTCAAATGAGGAGCCCCTACCACCTTTTTATAGGTTTTGGTGGTGGGGAATACCATTTTTGGTTTTGTGGAAACCAATGGTATTGACCAACATGGTTTAGGTACTTTTCCCTCCTTTTTTATTTTTTTGAATAAAATTAATATTTTTATTCCCTTTTTAATATTTTTTGGGAATTTGGACCCTTTTTGAGGGTTTTTTATGCTTTTTTAGGAAAAATAATCTTTTTGAATGGGAAAAGGGGTGTACTATGGTCTTTTGGTGACCTTTTGTTGGTTTCAGAGGCTCAGATGGTGAAAAAGTGGACAAATGGGTCATGCGAATAGGGAAATGAGCTAGTGAGCACTTTTTGGGTGTTAACACCTGTGACCTGTCAGCCCCTGTCATAGCTCCTCCGCGAGTCACTATTCCAATAGTCACATTTTGACTTCTAACCTCTGTTGATATCTTTAATACCACTGGTGGCAGGTTCTGATTCTAATTTTGATTTGGCGGAGGTGGGGGTAGTTTCTTAGTTTGCCACTTTGCGATGAGCTTAGGACAATCTTCGACACCATGGTCCACAGTGCTGTAGTAAGTGCACTGTGGTGTTGGATTTGTGAAATCCCTCTAATAATTCCCCTGTTGAACACAATTATAACATATGATGATAGGTCCTCGACCTCATCCAGCAGCTCCTCCTTGGTCGACATCGATACCTCGACCGTCGCGGAATCCCCCTCTGAGTCCTCCTCGCAGTGATCCGTATGGAAGATACTGTGGTTGAGTATAGTGCATCTGTGGGTTTTGCGGTTGACCGTATTTTAGTTGTTCAAGATATTGTGGTTGGACATACTTCCCTTTCTTCATTTCTTCGCGAGCCTCCTTCCATAGGCGTCTTCGTGGGCCATACTTCCATAGACGTCTTTGCGGGCCTCCTTCCCTTTCTTCATGTCTTGTAACTGGATCATCAAGTTTGTTAGCTGTGCTTGTATTCGATCCATGCCTAAGCACGTTTCTCCGATTGGTGAAGCCTCCATCTTCATTGTGATCTCCGGTGCTTCTTCCTGAGTCACTACCTTTTGTTGCATCAGTGGTCTACGAATGTGTGGCACCAACCCAGCGATAAACCATTCTTTATGCTACATATCGTTCATCCGAAAACTCACTTTCGCCATCAGTGTTTTGTATTGCTGGTCTAAGTCTCATACTTAATCGTTGGGAAACTGCTTGATTTCTTTGAGCTCAGTAATGTACTGCGACTCGGATTTTGGTTTTCTAAATTCGTTGATCATCCCGCCTTGATATGTAGAAATGTTTTACTGGGAGTTCCAATCGGTAACTTAGTAAAATTCATGTACCATTCTAGTGCACGGCCCTTAAGGGTCGTCGCTAACTGTCCCTTTTTTATATCTTTATCCTAGACCTGCTTCACGGTCCATACTGCTTCGCACAAAAACTAGTATTGTTCGGGATCCTTTGTCCCTTTACCTTGGAAGGTTGGCATCTTTGCATCGTCACCCACCATCATTATACTCCTACTATTATTATTTACTGATGTGCTACTCTTACTACTATTTTGTCACGTAGGGTAGCTCTATGAATAACTTGCATTTCCTCTTATCAAGTTCTGAGTAGTGCACAGGGTTGAAGGTATGTTGAGGCTTAGGGTCTGTCCTTCTACGGCTTCCAGGGTAGCCTATTCATTTTCTTCTTCATCGTAATAAGGTTGCTTCGTCCCTTGTGGTCCTGTTTCATAGTCTTTCATTCCGGTCCCCTTAGGAGACTCTCTCTCAATCCCCCTCTTCTTCTTGGGCCGCCGAAATATCACCCCACTCCTCAAGGTACGACACTCTTTGTCAGCTTCCCTTAAAAATTTGTTGTCACTCATGTCCATCTACCCCACATCTTTCTACCGGACCCACATTCACGTGGTACCCCCAACTTCCGCACACTGATCTTCTACTTGTCAAAGTTCATCCTCTATATGCCCTTTTCGCAAAAAAGCATCTTAATCCACAGCTTCAACAATAGCAGGAATATCCCTCTGGATCCTTTGAAAAATTTCCTTTCTACGTCACTGTATGATTTGATCGTGTCCATGGGGAACTGTTTATGCCTCAAAAATCGTAGCATCAATCAGCAAGGGATTCTCCCCGGTAAGCGAGCCCAATTAGATCGCTCACCGTTTGGTATGGGGAATCCATCTGGTTAATAGCCCGGCTACCGTGTAAGATTTAAAGATCTACTTTCCTTTTCACCGGTTGTGGCCCGATCCACCGTTTATGTATTTTATTTTAAAGATGAGGGTGAGTGCTGTAATCTAAATGCAAACTATAAGCAAATCTAATCTAAAACTATTTTAAGCAAATTTAACCTATCCTCGTAAGGAGCAAATTTAAAGAATGAGTAATAACGGGAAATGCAACCAAGAACTTCACAGGTAACTGTTAAATTGAATAGCAGCATTTACAGCAGAAAATAAAAGATTATCGAAGATAGCCTCGATATAGATAAGCATTCTATTACCCATTTTACACAAATTTTGCATAGAAGAGTGAAAGCATTCATAGCAAAGAAATAATTCAGATGGTTAAGAGCGATCTCACAACCAATGTGTGAATAATGCATAAGTAATTCATCCAATCATTCAAACATTCCCATAATAAAACTCCATGCAGGCTTCCTTTAGGCAAACACGAACTTTCTTTATTGATGTAGTAAAATAGTTCACGTACAACATAAGTTTGTTCTTTCACCTGCCAAAAGTTCTTTCTATCTCTTATGTTCCTATATTTATAGATTTTACAACACTTGTCTCTTCCCAAAAACCTAACCCTAGGGGAAAACAAGAATTTGTCCTCTAGTGCCTAAAGAGACAAAAAGCATTTCCAGTTGTTTTATAACATCTTTGTACAATAAACAAATTTCCAGTTGTCTTTTCTCAAAAGTATAATAAAACAAACTAAGTCCCAAATGGCCCTGTCACTTTATCTGATTTCTCTACCTCTGCTGACTTGTTCTTTTCAGCAGGCCCGCTTGCTTCTCCTGGTTTGTCCAACCCTTGGATGTAATTGGACCATTGGATGATCTCTCTCAGAATGGTATTTCCCCTCACAGAAATTATCACTTTCAGTGCTATTTCATGTTTGCGCAAGTCTGACTTGACACTTGCTGCTCCTGCTACAACTGCTTGAGCAATTTCTTCTAGGAAATAAGCGTGGACAACAGTCTTCCCAATGAAATGGTGGAGATCCTCCGAGGTTATCACCTCTATATTCTTCAGATATTCTAATTCTACATTCAAGTTACCCTGCAGTTCTACTAGACACTGCTCCCTCTCAGGAAACTCATAAATGGTCTGAGCTAAAGTCATGTGACATTTATCGTGGGTTTCCCGGATCTTGGAGTAGAAAGTGTGGCATTTTTTTACAGTTTTCGAGATCTTAAGACTTAACTTGGCACCGCAATCCCTGAAAAACTCTAGGACTCCTGTATCCATGTCCAATTCCTCAGCGGTCTTAACACACAGGTTTGAGGGGAATCCAGATCTCCCTTTCCTCCATTCAAATTGTTCCTTTATTTCTACTTCATGAAGTGCATACTTATTCTTCATCTTTAGCGCCTCAACCTCAATGGCTGTCATCCTTGTTATCATTTCCTTCATCCTGCAGACCTCTTCAGAAATCAATACTAGCGATTGATGAGTCTTTTCTTGCATGTCGCAGGCTTGTTTGTAAAATGTAGCTAGACCTTGCTTCTTTTCAGTTACCTCCTTGAGCTGTTCTAACAGTTCTTCCTCTTCTTGCATCAGCCTTTCAAACTCAGGCTTGAAGAATTCAATTTGCTGAACACTATTGGCTTTATGATTTTCCAATTCTGTTACGCGAGCCTTTAATTCCTTTTGCTCACCTTCTGAGATTGCCAGCTGCATTTCTAGTGTATTCTTTTCATTTTCGAGCTGGAGAATTTGCAAATTTGTTTCTTCTTTCTCTTCCTGCAACTTATTGTACTTCAATTTTAATTCATTCCCTTCTAACACCTCTTTCTTCATGTTAGCTTTTATCTTGAAACATAGCTCCCTATATTTCCTAACATCTTCAACCAGACGATCAACATTGTCTTTACTTGCTTGGGTTGAAGCCACATAGCATGACATTGTGAACACATGGTCAATGTTAGTCCCTTGGACAAGTGTGGTTTCTAATACTTTGATTTCGTATCAGTCCTCTCCAATTTTCATTTTTTTCTATGATCTGTCAATAATAACCTTCTTCCTTTTATGAAAATAAACAAAATTCAGGTTGGCCACTTGGTGCTGCTTTGCAGGGTTGTATGGGGTAAGTGATAGCTCTTCAGTGGTGACAACCCCTTCATTAGCTATCCCTGATTGGTTTATTGTTTCTAGATACAAGTCCATGGCCCGCAGGCTGGACATGCCTTGTTCCACAACTTTCTCAACTTCTTCTTTTACTGGATTCTCTGCTAGCTCTGTTGCCTCTCGCTCTGCTTGCAACCTTTCAGCCTCTTCTCATTTGTTTCTCTCAGCCTCTTCTTGCTGCAATTTGGCAGCTTGTTCTTGCAGGATTATCTATTCTTCCTTTTCCTTCCTCTTTGAATCTTCTGCTTGAGATGTTGCTTCCTCTTGCTCCTTTTGGATCAACCCAATAGGTTTAGGGCTGGAACTTGTTCCATTTTTATGGCGGTAACTTTTTCCCAATTCAGTTAAATTCCTGGCACTCCGGAAAAATTATTCTTCCTTGTCCCAGAGATGTGCGTACTCAAATGAAGTTCTGACATTGACACAGTGCTCGGCAAGTCTGCCACTAAGATCATGCCTCCTGAAGGGCTTAGTGCCGAAATGAAAAAATTATAAGCCTTGAGCAAATTTTTCACCATATTTTGATTTCTGGAGACTATACACACCGATGGTGAAAGGCATTGGTGGGTACATACCTTTCTTCCTCTCACAGAGAACCTTGCTACCACTGATGAAAAGCTGCCTTAGAGCTTCTTTGTGTACTACAAAATCTGTGACATATCGAGGAAACAAAAAGGGAGCTAGATATCCTCTGCTCATTCGGATATAGGTCCCCTTAGTGGATAAGTAATAATCCCCAAATTCTTCTATGATGGGCATGGCATTTTCGGAGAGGCAATTTGAATCCTCTATAAAAATGAGCTGATACAGGGGCATGATGAGTTTCTCACAAATCTGTTTGTAGTAGTTTGCGTATTTTCTTGCCCATGTGGGTTGGTAAGCTACAAAGAGAGGGGACTCCTTTCTTCTCCATATGCAACCCAAATCCGAGAAAGGGTGTTTGCTTAACAAGCAATCCATCAAATAAGAATACATGAAGAAATGATATTTCTTCTGGGTCAACCCTCCTTGGGTAGCAGTTAAGTGCGAGACGATACTGTTTGAAATTATGTCAGCCCAATTGAATATTGTACCAGACGTGGCCACATGGACCATCACTAGCACCCAGCCAAGATTGAAGACACTTCCATTTGGAATGCCAAAAATCTGACTCAACATTAAGGCAATGAGTTTGTAAGGAGTCCTTAGAAGAGAACTTTTGTACTCATTGTTGTTCCTTTGTCTGATTTTCCTTTCACGTATCATCACCTTTTTGGCGGACTCCAGAGGGTCTATAGTTTGCTTTACTAACCACTCATCATCTAGCCAAAGCCTTTCTTGGGGAAACTTGTAAGTAGCCATGATGCGTTCTGGTGCGAAATACACAAGATTCATCCCGATCTTATCATTAATGAATCTTGTATCAGTCTTAACATGAGAAATTATCCAAACGATAACTTCTCAGCATGGGAATAGCTCAGGGTGGGTCGCTTCCTTGTGAAGGGCATACTTCTTGATGTCCAAGTAGACCATGGTTTCTTCTAGGGATGCCTCAGGGTACTTCTGCTCTATGATAAACCTGTATAACTCACCCCATTGAAATTCTGGGGCAGCGGCTCTTGGGGATACTCTGGTGACAACTTGTGTATCACTAAACATGGTTTCGAGCGATGTATCTAAGAAAATTTCCACGTCCGAATCTGATTCAGAAAGCTTAGTCTTCTGTCTGGCAGATCTCCGGTGCATATCAAACCTGTCATGGCAAGGATAACACAAATAAGGAGTTGAAAGACTCATGAACAACCATCATTATGAATCAAAACATCGTTCAAATTCATGGTGCTAAGTAGAAAGATGAGTATGTATGAGGGTTGGCTTTCAATTATCAATCTTTCAGAGACAATGGTAACAAGGAAGAGCATTTGAACAAAAGCACCCACGCAATGACTCAAAATGCAATTCAAACAATGCCGAGCACTACTAGCTAGTTTTGATGATATCTTATGATAAAATCAATTATTCCATTGGCACTATGTAACCTACCCAAATTTCTGAGAATTATTATTTTATTTGCAAAATACTTTATGTTAAATTTAATTACAAAGTTTTGTAATTATGATCAGTTTTGATCATGGATGAATGTAATTACTGAATATTATTATTTAAATAAATTAATTAGGAGACAAACACCCAAGAGGATTGTTGAATGAGTGTTCACTGACCCACTAGGAGGAATGGAAGCTATTGGAAGGTATGGGACAGATGGCAACAAATTCAATTCACCACTAGCTGTTGGTTATGGGACAATGACCCCTAAAAATAGGGCATTATCCCCCAGGTGGAGGGAGTGAGCAGGCAGCTCATTTAATGACCCAGTAACAACTGAAAAGGCCTAGGCAGCCTATAAAGGCAAATTCTAATTGAGCAAGCAGCTCTTAATCAATATTTCTGTAGAATATTTTCCTCTTGTGAATAAGGTGATTACAAGAGAGATTCAAATAAGGGAGGTTACATGTGACTGAAATCTTAAGTCTGCATATTGCTGAGAAGAAACAGAGTTGTTGGGGCAAGTGTTTTGGACTGCTACCTATTGAAGATTCAGAATTTAATTGCTATAGCAAGAAGAAGTCCTAATTCTTGAGTTTCTTCCTCCTAGTGGTTCAGTGAACAGGCTCGGGGGTCCTAAGATAGTACTTGACTATTTTCATGAGTTGGTTGCATGGAACAGTCTTATTGGGCTATTTGCTTCCCTACAGATTTTCTCAGGTTCTACAGATTTTCTAACTTATTCCCAGTAAATAATTATGTTCTGTTTAACTAATGATTTCTGTACAAAGGAAAATATAGAAATCACATGTATATTTATATCATAACAGAGTAGCAAAATAAATGATAGTGATTATCAGAACAAGATTGTACATAATAATCATCATACAGTTCTTATATTGCTTATAGAAACTTTGATTTTATTATCTCTTTTAATGTTTCCAAGATTAGTATCTAGCTGTATTGAAAATAATTAAATTATGTCAATGTTTCTCATCTCATTTATCTATTTCATAAACCATACACATTATGAATTATTTTATTATTTGAAATAAAACTGGATTCTATCACACCTTAAGTTAGGTCTTTTGTTTTCCACATTATCGTACTACAAATAGAAACATTACTTTCACACAGGTTTTGATTTAAACCAAAGTCTTTTTTTAAAATTATTTTTCAAGTTTATGATCTCTATTTAAATGAAAACATAAACGAGATTATGACCTGTGTCATCTCTACCAGCAAAGAGACAAACCATTTCATAGTTATTTCTTTCAACATTGTACATAAACCCTAGCTCGTAACATTACGATTACAATCTACAACATCAAAATGTTTATTGCAAACCCGTTGATACATCGTTTTAGTGAAGTTTTTAGTTTGATAATTTGAATTTACAAAATGAAAATCGTTTCGACATTTTATTCTACAGACTCCCCATCTACGATGAAATGCTTAAACCCTAATCTAGCTGTTGGCTTGGTTTTGCAACCAAGCTTAGTGCTATGGGCACCTGCTAACTAGTAGCAGTAGTTTCAATATTAAATCAAAAACAATTGTAAATCTAAAACTAAATTTAAACTAGCATGTGCATATCATAATAAACTTTTTGAATTGAAAACAAGAACAAGAAATAGAAAAAATAACTTTCTATTGAAAAATGGGGGGCAAGCAAGTGCTTGCAATAATAATACCTCCAAGTGATGAAGATAGTTGAGAAGCTCCAAGGGTGAGCAGCTCCAAACTCCAAAGGGTCCTTTCTCCAAGGTAGCTACAATGGCCAAAAGCTCAAGGGAGATTTTGGCAGCATGAGGATAGGAAGATGGATGGATGTAAAATGAGGAGCCCCTACCACCTTTTTATAGTTTTTGGTGGTGGGGAATACCATTTGTGGTTTTGAGGAAACCAATGGTATTGACCAACATGGTTTAGGTACATTTTCCCTCCTTTTTCCTTTTTTGAATATTTTAAATATTTTTATTCCCTTTTTAATATTTTTGGGAATTTTGGACCCTTTTTGAGGGTTTTTTTATGTTTTTTGAGGAAAAATAATCATTTTAAGTGGAAAAAGGGGTGTATTAAGGTCTTTTGGTGACCTTTTGGTGGCTTTAGAGGCTCAAATGGTGGAAAAGTGGACAAATGGGTCATGTGAATCAGGAAATGAGCTAGTGAGCACTTTTTGGGTGTTAGCAGATTGCCCCCTGATGTGTGAGGGCAGGAGCTCATCGTATGGCCGATAGACATCATAGTTCTTTTGTCTTTTTTCTGGGGTTTGGGGAGGAGAAGAGACCGATTGGAGACTGGATCCACGGCCCTTGGAAGCTGCAAAAAAAAACAAATATTACATGGCCTCAATATGAATGAGGAATAATCTCTGATAATGGACGAGGCGGGCATACCCATGCTCGTATCAAGATATATACATAACAATTAGTCCCAAGAAGGGGGATCTAATACACATAAAAAATATACTGGTACATCATAATGGTCCAGAGGGGACATTATTGTGGGATGTACTCATGATCATAACATGACTGATCTCAATAACTGATACACTGGAATAACTGATGAACTACTGAAACTGAAGGTGTCCAACATCTGTAGGGACTCAATGACTGTCGCCATGCGCAACCCGGATATCTATAGGAAAGGTATAACTAGTTGTATCCGTAGGTAGACTCTCAAATGTGGAGGAGTCAGATGGTATCCGAGGTCTTCGACTAATAACTGAACGGACCAATGCCCTGTGCGAGTCTCAACGATGCGATCAAGGTGTTGAAGTCGAGCATGTGAGAAACAATCATTTGGAGAGGCACTGAGGACTCTTCTCGAAATGATTCATAGGCACTCATCATAAATGGTGATGAGTCCAAGACACAGAGACCTCTAGGTCTATCCTATGGAATAAATTTGGTTGTCGTCGACAGAGGGAGACTAGCAACTAACAAGGAAATGATGTTTCCTTGGTAGGAGCGTGAGGTGTAGAACTAAAGTATGGTGGTACTGATGGTAGGACTGATATACTTGTGGGGATGGGAAGTAATTGGGGTCATATAGTAGGTAGACTCAAACTTCCTTTGTTCAGAGCATGATGACATGGTTGACCTGGCAGTGTAGGGAACTGACTTGTAGGTGTGGGGATCATAGCTTTTATGGACTAAAGGGTATGTATCGACTCTGGGGGAAGGGGGACGAGCTTATGGCTGCTGTCGAGGGATTCTCAGGGTGACATACTGCAGAATACTCTGAACAAAGGCGACCATAATGGTGAAGCTGCCCTATGAGTAGACGTGATCTGTTTTGGCACCGAGAAGCACCATTGGGTCCTTCTTCGTAGTTTTAATGAGCTCCAAGAAGGGATAAAAGTGTGCTCTGAAATGGTACTGTCCTGTGGATTTTGTGATCCCAGGACTGTTCGTGCTCATTGGTGCTTTCATTTTTAAGGAGTCTGAAAACGATAAGAAGACTCTGCAGTGGTTATGATTACTGTCCTGTTGTTTTTACGAGCCCAGGATGGTGGTTGCTCGTGGTCGTTTTCATTTTTAGAGAGTCTAAAAGTGGTAAGTGGACTCCATTGGTGTTCTTTTTCGTAAGTTAGTCTCCAAGGCCCAAAAAAGCATAAAATGATGCAAATGGAGAACTCTTCTAGCCGATGTGACTAGAGTATTCCTTTTTTGTAATTAGTCTACAAGGTCTGGAAAAGGGGTAAACTTATACCAGGTAGACGCCCTTTCAGATACGTTTAACGAGCATGAAAGGAAGCAAGGTTGCTCGGCAATCTTTTCATTGTTTTAGGAGTCAGAAAAGAGCTTAACAGAAACTCCCTAAGTGTCTTTTTTGTAAAAGGGATTGCTCGGCCCGAAAAAGGGATAAAATTATACCGAACAACAAGGGATTGATGGGAGTGAGAAAAGGTCTCAAGCGTCATCATGTGTGCGGGATATTGGATCCGTTGACGTAAAGATTGTCAACAAGGGGCAACGGCCATTGTGGCACGCAAACCGAGGTGATGGGTGACATTTTTAAAAAAATGCCTGAAAAATCTGGAGGTGAGAGCGAGAAATGATCTCAAGCGTCATCACGAGTGCGGAAAATTGAATCCGGCGATATAAGGCATGTCAAAAATGGACGACAACCGATGTGGCACGCAAACCGAGGTGACAAGGGGGCATGTTCCCTTCTTCGAAGGCATCAGGTGTTGGGATGGGGTCCTTTAACTAATCAACCTTAGTTGTTAGAAAGTCCTTCGACTCGACTGATAGCTGGTTTGCTGCGGTGGATGTAGATTCCTCAGGGAGGAAGTATGAGCGATGGTGCATATCGTCCCAAGGGTAATCCAGTGCAGTGAGTGTTTCTAAAATTTGTTCATCAGTATGGAAGTAGTCAGACCATAAATCGACGGGTTATGGTTTGTACGTGGTTGAAATCATATATATGGTATTGACTTCTTCCGAAGAAGATGGTTTCGGGGGGTAGATCTCCTTGATGAGGGGAGGAGATATCTCTAAGTCGACGTTATTCAACTCGTACAACGCTGCTCTATAATCTGGGAGATCAGGGCAGTGGTGTGAATAATGGCCATAAATGCCGCATATCGCACAAGGGTGGTTAGTGCAGAGTGTTTTGTCGCAAGGCTGAGGAGGTGGCTCAAGTCTTACTACTGGAATGCCGGTGTCGTCATCCAACATGTTCATGTGTTCCTGGAGTGCAGGTAATTGTGGACACTGATGAGTGGCATGGCCTACGTCATCGCACAATGATCACTTAGGGGGAATATGAATAGCTGGAGGGTTCTTAGCTATTTTAGGAGTTGATAGGGGGGGTGCGAGTTATGGGTCCAGTGTTATACGTTGGTGGGCCTCTGCCCCCTGTGTTCCGTAATGGAGGTGGGGCGTTCCTGGATGTTGATGTCGTAGTGACCATTGGGGGAGGTTTGTTTTGCAGTTGAGTGACCGGAGGGGGTGGGTGGCTGGTAGTGGGGATAGGTTGTACTGGTTGTAAAATGATAGTCGGTGTCGGCGGGGGGCTTGGCGCAGGTAAGTACCATACAGGTATTCCTAATGTTAAGCCAGGAAGGTTGAGTGTAGCCATTACTGGCGAACTGACAACTCCGGAGAATGGGAACAAGAATGGGATGGTGTGAATTGGCGTTGTGCCAATATGAGTAGGCACTGTGGGTGTTTGTGGTAGCGATGAAGGCTGCTGTGTGGTGTGCGACAGGGTGCACAAATCCGATGTTTTTGGCATCGGTAAAGTGGTGCGATTGAAGGAAAAGTGGAAGTCACAGGTGACTCTGTGTAAAGTTTGGGACCTACGGAGGATACAAACGAGGTAGTGGCACCGCAAATAGGCTGTTCAACCATGGGGAGAACATTTTCGGGTGTAACGGGGGCCTTGGGGTCGTAATAGGTGAGTTGGTCAACCGTGACCACGCGTCCCTCATGGGGGAACATCATGGTATGAAAGACGGATGAGGCAACCGCCCGCATGGCATACATGTAGCTGCGGCCAAGTAAGAGGTTATAATCTAATTGGGCATTGATGACCTCTATGTCAATGAGCACGGTTTTACTAGCCAGCTGGACGGGGACATTAGCTAACAGGCCTTGGGGTTGAGCCGAACGGCCATCGTAGGCTCGCAATGCAAGGGTGGACTGCTGGAGAGTAGGGGATCCCAACTTCTTCCAAATGAATGTGGACATAACGCATGTAGAGGCACCTTCATCGATAATGCACCGATGGATGACAAGATTCCGAACAGAGACAGAAACTTGGAATGCTAAAGTGGAAGGCAGGCGTGGTTCAGACTGGTCCGAATCGAATGCCATTAATTGTGAATCATTGGGGTCAATAGCACCAATAGCAGAGAGTAAAGTCTTGCACTGCGAAGGATAGTTTTTTAAGACTTCTAAAGCAGACATGGCTACTGGAGACTGGGCTAAGTCATCTACAATGCTGTAATTTGACGTGGCGCGAGCATTGGGGTTATTGTTGATGCGATGGAGTGGGAAGCGAGGTGATTTAGAGGCACCATCGAGTGTAACCGGGGGTATACGTAACGTCTGATCAGTGGGATGAGTGTTAGTGTTTTTGTCGGTAGGAGGGGCCTCAGGGGTGGGGCCATATTGGTTCCGACGGGTTTGGATGTTGATATCAGCGGATGACATCATTAACAAATGGTGGGTACCTGAATCGAACATGGGTTGATCAGGAGCGGCATAAGTGATTTGTTGTTGTGGGGGCGCGTTGCCTTGAGGGGGAGCCAATGGCTGAGCGTTCACTATACCTTGATTTGGTAAGGGATTTTGTAATACCATTGGTTGCTGCTGAGGGGGTGGGGGGTTGGGTAGCGCCTGGGGAGCCGCGTTTCCTTAGCGATGGGCATCATCAGTCCAGAGTTGTCGAGCTCGCTCCAAATGTGGGCAAGCATGTGTGTAATGGCCATAGACCCCGTATATAGAACAAGGGTGGTTTGTTCTGAGGTTGTTGTTTTTAGGCTGCTTGGGATGACGATCCAGATTCTGGTTGGGAGGTGCAGCATTATTATTATGCGGAGGATTGGGAGGTGGTGGACCTTGCTGATGTTGTTGGTTATTACCGCGGTTACGTCCTCTTCCACGGTTTTGTTGTGCACCCTGGTTGCGTTGGTTGTTATGATGCTGGGGATGATTGTGTTGTGTGTACACTTGCCCTTGAGCAGTGGGAGGATTTTGGTTTGCCACAGGTGCGGGCGTAGGTTGTGGTGGATAATAAGTAGGTGGGGCTGGAGGTGGTCCAGTTACCTGCTGGGGTTGTTGATAACCCTGAGCTATTGGAGGTGTTGGGTTAGATGTCGCAGCTTGCTGCGGGTAATACATTGGTCGAGGTGCGACTGAGGGGGCGTATGCAGGTGGTGCATGACCAAAGCACTGAGGTGGACATGAGGGTCCGTGGATATGGTGGTGATGTGCCATGGGAGCATACGAATTGGTTGCTCCAGATTGAGATGTAGCCCGTGAAAGGTCGGGGCCATGGCTAGGATGTGCAATGAAAAAGGGTTGAGGATCCGAGGCCATATGACCAATGATGCCATCAGCAGCATGGGATGCCCCCGGTGCATCGTGTTGGGATGAATCACCTCGAGGGGCGTCCGGTA
This sequence comes from Larix kaempferi, assembly GCA_027924585.1. NCBI lineage: Eukaryota > Viridiplantae > Streptophyta > Pinopsida > Pinales > Pinaceae > Larix > Larix kaempferi. The sequence goes on along the minus strand of BSBM01000592.1, from coordinate 3,634,435 downwards.
TAATGGTATACAGATAACTCGACTGGGCGTAAATGAGGTCAAATTGTTGGTATTTGAGGATGGCCTCCTCTTCAGACTGGGGTCATTTGGATGCCACATCCTTAGCAATGAGAGGGAGGAGGGATTTGAGAAACCAATCTAAGAAGATACGGTCGTCTAACTTGATTTTGCAGAGGCTTCGACGTCGACGCCACTCATGAATGTGGTCAGTGATGTGGGTGGCCGTGTTCTGTCTGCAAGACAGTAGGATCTAGACTCCCACATCATAGCGGACAGGTAACTGAAAGAACTGCAGGAAGGTCGAGGCAAGGGAGGTAAAGGTGGCATGGGTCCCATGGGGCTGCTCGATATACCACTTAGCTGCAGAGCTAGTGAATGTGCGTTGTAAAAGACGGAGGCGGATAGAGTCATCCACTATGGAGTTGGAGGAACACCATAGATGGAAGGACATGATATGGTTCTGGGGGTCCTCACCTGCCTTGCCCTCAAACTTAGGGATGTCGGAGGGGAGTTTGGTGGGCATGTGAGGCCACGTAGGGTCGTGTCTGATAGGATCATTAGTTAGCCTGGCTAAGTCTTGTAAGTTCAGACTCGCCATGTAAGGGAAACTGGCCGATGGATGTGGCATAGTGATTGGGACATGACTAGTCATGGTGGTATGATGTTGTGGTCCAGTAGCCCCTAAGGGTATTCTAGGTATTGAAGGTATGTGTCCTCCAGCGGTTGTGGTCTGGTATGGACCAGCGTTTCCAAGTGCAACATGGGTTACACTAGGGTTAGGAATAGTACCAGGAATTCCTGGGATCTGGTTTGTGGTAATGAAAGGGGGTCTGACCCCTATGTTCGGCATACCCATAACAGGTGGTGGGCCTGTGTTGGGCATTCCTAAAGGTGGAGTGTTCGCCATATTAGGCATACCTAGGGGGTGGTGGTTGCCATGGATGGCACCACAGTAGAAGGGTTTGTGGATGTGTCCCCTATGTTACTGGTAAACAGTGGGTCGAATGGTGTTCCAGCCATAAGGTTGGTTGGGAATAACGCAGTAGGGTTTTCGGATTTTGCCTCAGAATCAGATGTGAAGTGAGGTGTGTCAGAATTGGATGACTCTCTGTTTGACCGACGATGTGTCAAGTCAAGGGATAAGGCTCGACGTCGGTGACGTGGAGAGCCGAGTAGATTGAACTTTGGGGGTTCACCCTGAAGACGATGTGAGCATCTAAAATTCTCAATGGTGAGAAATAAGTTTTTGTGTAAAAAATGTTTAATGTAAGGTGGCAATGTATAAAACAAACTCGAAACCCTAATGCAACCAAGGGTGCAAGAAGGGGAGTGAAAATGAAGGCTCTCAGGTCAAAAAAAATCAACCTCAAAAAGCACTTATTATAGCAGCTCTGCTATAATAAGTGGTGGGATGCAAAAAATGGTCAGAGTACCAACAGGCAAACAACTTCTAGAAAAAAGAGGTGCTACTAGACCAAAGGTGGATTGTATCATGCAAACACTTAACTAAAATTATTGTGAATCAACAAACGATATTCTCTGCAAGGTGATGAAATCCAAGTCAGACAATATTGAGTGTTGAATCAACGACTAGATATCCCCCTACTGGGAGGGACACCAGGTAGTCAATCCTAAAGAATGGCAACTAGGATACTCCGTTCATGACACGTCCAGAAAATGTAAATCTGCCGTTTGGTCCTTTTACCGCAATACCCCCATACAGGGATATCCCGAGAACTGCGAATGGTAGACCTTCGGTTACTGAATGGATTTCAGTATTCCACTCAGGATTCCAGAACCATCCTCGCGACTTCAACCCTCCTAGGGGAGAGGCCTTCCGATAAACTGGTTATGACCATGCCAAAAAATACTAGGAGATTTTGGTTCCCTAATGGACAACAGCTATGTCTCAAATGTAATAACTGAGGGGTGTTATTGGAACACCTATCCCCTCAATACTACCTAGCTACAAAGTTCTTTTAAGTGTTCCCCAAGTGGGGTTCAAAGTTGGTTGAAGTTAGGGTAAATTTTAAGGCTCAGTTTAAATTATGTGTTTGAGTGGGTACACGTGTGGTATTTTAAACTGAAATTGAAAAAGTAAATGCTTTGCAGAAAATATTCAAAAAACAAAGGATTTTTTGAAATAGGAAAGCAAATAATATAACTTTTTCTAAGAAATAAATGGATTTCTTTTTCAAAGATTGCTATGGGCAAAATATCAAGGAAGTAAACAGCAAAATTTTAATCTAGATAAAATGCAAATAAATCCTTCTTTCAATTTCTGAAAATTTTTAAAAAGACTTTTTCAAAGGTGCATTCTAAATAGTAAAATTTTTATATGGCTGTAAAATATGTAGGAATTTTAATACTGGAAAATGTGCTATGTGGGCAGCAAATACAGTAAAAATTATTTTTTTAAACGGATTGGCCGAATGGAAAATATTGGCATCGCGGGTTTTGACAGAACAGCCGCGATGGACCGCGCGGGTTTTTGTCCCACAGTCGTGATGGGTAGCGCGGGTTTCAGCCGCGAAGACGCGATGTGCAGCGCGGGATTTCGTCACACAGTGGCGATGTGCAGCGCGGAAAAGGTCCGAGAAGCCGCGATGTGCAGCGCGCTAATTGGACGTGAAGCCGCGGTGAGCCGCGTGGAAAAGAGCCGCGCAGTCGCGATGGGCCGCGCGACTGTTGGTCAAAAAGCCGCGAGGCGAAAGCCGTACGCGGACGCCGAAAAACGAACCCAAAAATTGAAAATTTCGGGCTGTTAATGGCAATAAAACAGGCCAAGACCTAGAACAACAATGGATCTGCTGTCTAGGGTGGTAGATCTATGAATTAAACTAACTAATACTAACAAAAACTAAGATCTAATGCAAAAATAAAATTTGAGATCTAAGAAATCAAAAGCAGCGGAGTCGCCAAAAACTGTTGGCTTGGTTTTGCAACCAAGCTTAGTGCTATGGGCACCTGCTAACTAGTAGCAGCAGTTTCAATATTAAAGCAAAAACAATTGTAAATCTAAAACTAAATTTAAACCAGCATGTGCATATCATAATAAACTTTTTGAATTGAAAACAAGAACAAGAAATAGAAAAAATAACTTTGTATTGAAAAATGGGGAGCAAGCAAGTGCTTGCAATAATAATACCTCCAAGTGGTGAAGATAGTTGAGAAGCTCCAAGGGTGAGCAGCTCCAAACTCCAAAGGGTCCTTTCTCCAAGGTAGCTACAATGGCCAAAAGCTCAAGGGAGATTTTGGCAGCATGAGGATAGGAAGATGGATGGATGTAAAATGAGGAGCCCCTACCACCTTTTTATAGTTTTTGGTGGTGGGGAATACCATTTGTGGTTTTGAGGAAACCAATGGTATTGACCAACATGGTTTAGGTACCTTTTCCCTCATTTTTCCTTTTTTGAATATTTTTAATATTTTTATTCCCTTTTTAATATTTTTGGGAATTTTGGACCCTTTTTGAGGGTTTTTTATGTTTTTTGAGGAAAAATAATCATTTTAAGTGGAAAAAGGGGTGTATTAAGGTCTTTTGGTGACCTTTTGGTGGCTTTAGAGGCTCAAATGGTGGAAAAGTGGACAAATGGGTCATGTGAATCAGGAAATGAGCTAGTGAGCACTTTTTGGGTGTTAACACTAGCTTGAAAAACATTTTAATAACCTACAACAAGAAATCGAATAACATAGACGAATACACATAACATTTTAGCATACATTCCTTAGTATTGAAAAGGAAAACATGGTTTACACAGAAAACGAGCCCTCGGCTCTAGTTCTTCTCTCATAATTTTAAACATAGGAAGTCGTGGATTCTCAGAACGAGATTTATAACACTTTTTGCAAACAAAATTATACAGGGTTTATCCCATTTTCCAACAGTTTTGAAAGAACCCAATTTTTTCTCAAGCATCAACGAGTCCTAGCTCCAGTCGGCTTTATCAAAATTTAAAGTATAGAAACCAAGTATCATATAATCAAACAAGAGTCTCGACAACAAGCAAAATATGTTTTTAAAACATTGCTTTGAATAAATAACCACGACGAGTCATGGAAGAACCTGCAACTCCTTTCTTGAAACCCCATCAACCTCGGTTACTGAGCACCTACAAGGGTTTATGGAAAGACCCGGAGCTTACAGGTTGAAAGCTCGCCAACCTTGCAGAACCATTTCCCATTTCCTCTATTGCATAACTTGCAATTGACAGGAAACGAAAGTTAAACTTCAGAAGACTAATATTTTCTCAAAACAAAAGTAGAAACGCATTAAAAGAATCATTATTTCATTGCAGAAAACTTACAGTGCAGTAAGTACCAAAGCATTCCACTTTAACCAGCTTCAGGATGATCCTACAACTGAAACGAGTAGAGAAACCCTCGGTCCATTCACGCCAAGGAAAGCCGTGGATTCCAATTATAACGACGAGTTCTAGAACTACCAACTATTAGTAATACAAACTAAGTTTATAGTCTATCAAACGACGCCATTGCAAATGGAAGAGGACTGTAACCTTCCCAAAACTAGAGATCCGGAGGTTGAACCTCATACAAAGTATTAACTAAAATTTTGGCAGCCTGTCGGCCATAGACCGAAAACATTGGAGACGTAAACAACAATTGCCAAGCTCTTAAACCAAAACCTCGATTCAATCGTTAGGGTTTGATCCAATGATCAACACCATTGATAATCAACGATCGAAAATGTGCCAACGATGCTGAAGTAAGATGAACAACCCTAACATTTATTACACCGTCTTTCACACTCAGAGTATAGGCCACATGGGATCACAATCGAATCATGTTACATTCCAACTCGGAGGAATATCACAGACAACCGTTAAACAGTGGTCCCAAACCTTGCCATTACAGCGTTACCACCTTACGTGAGATGGCTTGATCCTTGTCACCAGGAGTTATCATGTCAAGACTTCAATGCAGGATCGAAGGACGATCTTCTAGTGGCTCCACATTCGTATCACATTAATGAGTTAGCATCTGTCAACCTGTCATCAATTATTACATGTCAGTGATTCTTTTCCCAACGACACATTTTCAAACTTTTTATATGACTTTATAAGGTTGTATGATATATCAAAACATAGCCTTAAATTCATATGAACTCTAAAGTCACACTCCACGACATTTATGTTAATGTTTATCATACAACTGTTATATAGTCCTATGTGGGGTCGTATTAAAGAGTCATGTGGTCATATAAACTAACCTTTCAACGTTCATATGTATATATAAATACTCCCAAGTCTATGTCATAGCATTAGTGTTATGCAAACCATTCGAGGTTTATAAAGTTCTATATTATTGTGTGAAATTTCAAATTGCAACATTATGTTCTAGTTAATTGATAATAGAATAACTATAACTATAGTTATAGTTGATTCGGTTTTCATTTTTATACCATTCATACAAATAGATACAAGCTTTTAAACAAGGTTATAAGTATCACTAGGGTTATGACGGGAATAGCCCTTACTTAGCAGATTATATTGTGCCCCTTGAAATCTTTGATTGTGATTATACAAACTCTATTTTCGAAAATATAAAATAAATACTTTGGTATAGTAGTCATTCAAACAGATACCATAATTTTTAGAATTAGCTTGAAAACTAATCGATGCTATGAGTTCTTACCCTACTCTCTCATGTAAACATTTAATGACTTACGGTACATGTATTACATCAATGATGGAAAGATAGAGACGACATTTAAGCCATCTAGTATATTGACAAACCACCAGCAGAATGACGTATATAGATAATTCTATTTTTAAAACATTGTAGAATTGTAGGACGACATCTTAAATAGTAATTGTAGCATTGAAAACCATACCTGCTCTTTCCGGATAGTCACAAACAGAAATTATAATGTTCTACTTATTTATGATGCTGAAAAATGAATTACACATACTTCATTCTTACCTGTCGTCTGCACATAGGATATTCAAGATGCTTTAGCGTTACAACTAAGTAAGCTCTAGGGTACCTCGTAGGACACCCTTTTGATCAAAAGTCAAACTATTAGTATCAATGCAAAAGAAAACAGTGGTGCATCAAACTATCGATTCTTTAATACATTTGACTTTCATAGTCATGTTTACTAATTACACATTAAAACTGTCATTATCATACTGCTGCGAGAATAGAAACTAAAAGCATGTTTAGTACTAACAACTGTATAATTAATAATTAATGCTTTCACAATCTCAATTTGTTATTTCCGCAACTATTATTATCAAATTAATGTTGTTATCAAAAGTTTTAAATTTTTATGAAATTTCGAGAAGTTACATGTGGTATCCAAGCACAGATTCGAACTCTAGGCCTGAATGAGGTCCAAAACACGCAGTAGAAAAATTTTATACAGCAGAAAATTGTACTAACTTGAAAATTTGATTATTATGTTATTCAGAAATTATTTTTAGTTACAGGTATGGAGAACTCAGCTGAACACTTAAGCAACAGATTTCAACCAAATAGTCATAGTTCGGGACAACACTATGTAGAGGAAGGTCATGGGGAAATAAATAACAGTTCGACGGAACTGTTATGTGCCTTTCAAGAATTAAAGGCAGAAATCAAATCTGTGAAACAAGATAATAAAAGGATTCTGTAGGCACAAGAACAACTAAATCAAGTGCTGTTTGAACACAGCCAAACAGAGGAACGAGAGAGAAACAATGAAGATATTTCCAAAGTTGAGGACATGCCTCACATTGATAAAAATCAGAACATAAAAATCAGTAAAGACAGCTCAACCTCATCAGGAGATGCTATTGAAGTACACAAAAGGAAGCGTAACTATACCAGTGACAGCAGTGAAGGAGACTCCAAACCAAGAAGGAAAAATCATAAGGAATATGAGCAGATTTCTGGAAAATTCAAGAAGATAAGACCTCCAACTTTTAATGGAGAAACTGAGAAAGGTGAGACAGCTGAAGCTTGGCTGCCAAGGATGAAGAAATACTTCCAGATCTACAACTATTCAGAGTTCTTAAAGGCAAAGATGGCTATATATAACTTGACCAGAAAAGCGGATATCTGGTGGCAAGACATCAAAAGGGTAAAGGGCATCAAAGATAAAGATGTAAGCTGGAGTGCTTTCAAACGATATTTCAAAAAGAAGTATCTATCTGAGCAGTACTACGAAGAAGAATCTAAAGAGTTCTACGATTTGAAGTTGGGAGGTATGAATATGAAGAAAATGAATAGTAAGTTTCTGAACTTACTGAGATATGTACCATACCTCATAGAAGAGAAACCAAAAATCCAAAGGTACTTAAGCTATTTACCTTTCAGCATTAAAGACAGAATTGAATACGACAGTCCTAAAACATTGGAGGAGGCTATGAGGAAGGCAGTTTTCTGTTATGATACCAATCGGAAAAGAGAAGGAATGTCAAACTGGAAAAATCATAAGCCCAACAATTTTGAGCAGAAAAAGAAAAATTTCAGATTCAGTGGATAATTTTGTATTTCAAAGGAAAAATTCTCAGAACCGGAATTATCAAGGGAACAATTCCATAAATAATTCACAGTAGAATTCTACAGCACCTAGAAATGCACCTAATACTGCCAAGACCAGTGAGCCAAAGACACATATTAAATGTTTTGAATGTCAAGGCTCCCATTACGCATCAGAATGTCCCTTAAGGAAGCGGAAGACAAACAACATCAACTCTATACAGACTGAACCTACTATTGGAGATGTAGCAAGGGAGATGCCAAGAATTAATGCAGCACTTGACAACATGCAAGCAGATCATCAAATCTCCATGGTAGAGATTGAAGGTACGATACATGACCATCCTGTTACTGTTTTAATTGACTCAGGTGCTAGTTTAAGTTATATATCACCAGATATAGTGGAAAGTCTTAAACTGAAAACTAAAAAGTTTAGTAAATCATAGCTAGTTAGACTAGCAATTGGAACAAAGAGGAAAGTATCAGATTTTATAGAAAATTGTGTGTTGTCCATGAATCATTTACAAACACAAATTAAGTTGAATATTCTACCTTTAGGTTCTTATGATATTATAGTTGGGATGGACTGGTTAGAAGCCCATCATGTCAGCCTGGACTGTTATGGAAAATTTTTTACATGCTTAAATGACGAAGGGAAAACTGTAGAAATAAAAGGCATTCCAAGGAAGGTAACCCTTAGATAGATTTCAGCCATGCAAGTTAAGAGGGCAGTTAGGAAGGGATGCCAAATGTTTGCAGTAAACGTGGTAAATGATGAGTTTATGGATAAAGAGGACAAAAGAGATTCCAGGATTACCACCCAAAAGAGATTTAGATTTTACCATAGAGTTGATACTAGGAGCAGTACCAAACTCTAAAGCTCCGTATAGAATGAACATACTAGAGTTAAACGAATTAAAATCACAGTTGAAGGAACTTATTGAAAAGAAGTATATTAGACCAAGTGTGTCTCCTTGGGGAGCACCTGTCATCTTCGTTAAGAAGAAAGATGGAACATTAAGACTGTGCATAGATTATCGCCAGCTTAATAAGATGATGATCAATAATAGATACCCGTTGCCCTGCATAGATGAAATTTGATCAGCTGCATGGAGCAACAGTATTTTCAAAGATTGATCTTAGATCAGGATATCATCAAGTACGAGTTAAGGATGAAGATATTTTCAAGACAACTTTCCGAACTCGTTATGGACTTACGAGTTCGTAGTCATGCTATTTGGCTTAACTAATGCCCCGGCTGTATTTATGTGTTTGATGAATAATATTTTGCATAAATACTTAGACAAGTTTGTTGTTGTGTTTATAGACGACATTTTAGTGTACTCAAAAAGCAAAGAAGAACATGATGAACATTTACAGATTATCTTACAAGTATTAAGAGATCATCAACTATATGCAAAATTTAGTAAGTGTGATTTCCACAAAGACAAAATTCAGTATCTAGGACACATAATTTCAGCAGAAGGAATCTCGGTTGACCCCGACAAGATAAGGGCCATTAATGACTGGCCGGTTCCTAAAGATGTGTCGGATGTAAGGTCATTTATGGGCATTACGGGGTATTATAGAAAGTTTATAGAGATTTTTTCAAAAATTGCCAACCCCATAACTTCCTTATAGAAGAAAGCGAAGAAATTTGTCTGGGATCAGAAGTGTGCTGACAGCTTTAAGAAATTAAAATAACTATTGACGATAGCACCTATCTTGAGGATAGTTGACCCCAACAAGGATTTTGTAGTATGTAGAGACACATGCAATGACAAACTCGGTGGATTCTTGACACAAGAAGGACATGTAGTGGCATATGAATCTAGAAAGTTGAAAGTACATGAAAAGAATTACTCTACCTATGATTTAGAGTTACTGGAAGTTATTCATGCCTTAAAAATGTGGCGTCACCACCTTATTGGCAGGAAATTTACATTATTAACAGATAACATGGGTCTGAAATATTTATTGGATCAGACAAACCTGAACGCTAGACAAGCTAGATGGTTGACGTTCTTAAGTGAGTATGATTTCGAAATTCAGCATATTAAAGGGAAGGAGAACAAGGTTGCAGATGCCTTGAGTCGCAAGGCAAAACTAAATTTCATTTCAGCAATTAGTACTTATTCAACTGATTTGGAAAATCATATCTTGTAAAAAGGTGAAACAGATGAAGAATACAGAAAAATGAAGGAAAAGACAGCAAACAACAGTTCTGAAAATTGTATGGCAGATTACAGAATGAAGGAAAACGGTTTATTGTTGTTTAAAAACAGATTGTATGTACCAGATATACCAGAAATAAAATTTCTGATATTAAATGAGATGCATAAAAGTCACTATTCTGGTCATCCAGGCTATCAAAAGACCATCACTATGCTGAGAAAAGAATACTATTGGCCCAGAATGAAAGATGAAGTAGCAGAGTACATCGCAAAATGCTTGGACTGTTAGAAGGTGAAGGTTGAACACCAACATCCTGCTGGATTGTTGCAACCGTTACCAATACCAAGTTGGAAATGGGAAGTGATCAGCATAGATTTTATTACTGGATTACCTAAAAATCAGAAACAACATGATTCGATCATGGTGGTAGTGGACAAACTCAGCAAGGCAGCACACTTCATACCCATAAAGACTATGCATAAAGCTCCAGATATTGCAAAGATCTTTATGAAACAGATTTTTAGACTACATGGTATACCGAAGGTAACAATTTCAGATCGTGACTCAAAGTTTACAGGAAACTTGTGGAGGTCACTATTTAAGGGATTGAATACAACTTTAAATTTAAGTACAACCTTTCATCCACAAATAGATGGGCAGACAGAAAGGGTAAATCAAGTGTTAGAAGATTTATTAAGAATGTATGTTAAGGATCAGCCTCGTAAGTGGGAAGATTATCTGCACTTAGCAGAATTTGCTTATAATAATCATTATCATGCTTCAGCCAGACTTAGTCCTTTCGAAATTCTTTATGGTAGGAAATGTGATACACCTGTTTCATGGAATGATCCAGTAAATAGAGTTGTTTTAGGACCTGAATTATTGCAAGAGTTAGAATTAATTGTGAAACAGGTGCAAGGACATTTAAAAACTGTCCAAGATAGGCAGAAAAGTCAAGCAGATTCAAAAAGAACTCATGAATAGTTCTAGGTGGGTGAGCATGTGTTTCTCAAGGTAAGACCGAAAAAGAGTTCACTGAAATTGGGGAGCTGTGCCAAGTTGGCACCCAGGTATTGCGGTCCTTTTGAAATATTATCTAAGGTTGGAGCAATGGCATACCAACTGGCTTTGCCACCTAACCTGAAAATACATAATGTTTTTCATATATCGTTTTTAAAGAAATATGTGCACGATACTACTCATGTTGTAAACTAGAATGATGTACAGTTGGGACAAGACGGAGATTTTTCGGTGGAACTGGATTGTATCCTCGGAAGGAGGGAAACTATTGTCCGAAATCGTAGCATTGGGCAAGTGAAGGTGGAATGGAAGCACCTTAGCCCATAAGAGGCAACCTGGGATTTGGAGAGTAGTATGCGGGCAGCATACCCAACTCTGTTTCAGGAACACTGAAGGAGTGATTAGCCAACATCAAGGACGATGTTGAGACTTAAGGGGGGGTGTATGTCACCTACCCAAATTTCTGAGAATTATTATTTTATTTACAAAATACTTTATGTTAAATTTAATTACAAAGTTTTGTAATTATGATCAGTTTTGATCATGGATGAATGTAATTACTGAATATTGTTATTTAAATAAATTAATTAGGAGACAAACACCTAAGAGGACTGTTGAATGAGTGTTCACTGACCCACTAGGAGGAATGGAAGCTGTTGGAAGGTATGGAATAGATGGCAGCAAATTCACTTCACCACTAGCTATTGGTTATGGGACAACAACCCCTAAAAATAGGGCATTATCCCCCAGGTGGAGGGAGTGAGCAGGTAGCTCATTTAATGACCCAGTAACAACTGAAAATACCTAGGCAGCCTATAAAGGAAAATTCGAATTGAGCAGGCAGCTCTTAATCAATTATTCTACGGAATATTTTCCTCTTGTGAATCAGGTGATTACAAGAGAGATTCGAATAAGGGAGGTTAGTGGTGACTGAAATCTTAAGTCTGCATATTGCTGAGAAGAAACAGAGTTATTGGGGAAAGTCTTTTGGACTGCTACCTATTGAAGATTCAGAAGTTAATTGCTACAGCAAGAAGAAGTCCTAATTCTTGAGTTTCTTCCTCCTGGTGGTTCAGTGAACAAGCTCGGGGGTCCTAAGACAGTACTTGAATGTTTTTAGGAGTTGGTTGGGTGGAACAGTCTTCTTGGGATGTTTGTTTCCCTACAGATTTTCTAAGGTTCTACATATTTTCTAACTTATTACCATTAAATATTTCTGTTATGTTTAACTAATGATTTCTGTACAAAGGAAAAGATAGAAATCACATGTATATTTATATCATAACAGATTAGCAAAATAAATGATAGTGATTATCAGAACAAGACTGTACATAATAATCATCATACATTTCTTATATTGCTTATAGACACTTTGATTTTATTATCTCTTTTAATGTTTCCAAGATTAGTATCTAGCTGTATTGAAAATAATTAAATTATGTCGATGTCTCTCATCTCATTTATCTATTTCATAAACCATACACATTATGAATTATTTTATTATTTGAAATAAAACTGGATTCTATCACACCTTAAGTTAGGTCTTTTGTTTTCCACGTTATCATACTACAAATAGAAACATTACTTTCACACAGGTTTTGATTTAAACCAAAGTCTTTTTTAAAATTATTTTTCAATTTTATGATCTCTATTTAAACGAAAACATAAACGCGATTATGACCTGTGTCATCTCTACCAGCAAAGAGACAAACCATTTCACAGTTATTTCTTTCAACGTTGTACATAAACCCTAGCTCGTAACATTACGATTACAATCTACAGCATCAAAATGTTTATTGCAGACCCGTTGATACATCGTTTTAGTGAAGTTTTTAGTATGATAATTTGATTTTACAAAATAAATATCATTTCGACATTTTATTCTACAGACTCCCCATCTACAATGAAATGCTTAAACCCTAATCTAGCTTGAAAAACACTTTAATAACCTACAGCAAGAAATCGAATAACATAGACGAATACACATAACATTTTAGCATACATTCCTTAGTGTCGAAAGGGAAAACATGGTTTACACAGAAAACGAGCCCTCGACTCTACTTCTTCTTTCATAATTTTAAACATAGGAAGTCATGGATTCTCAGAACGAGATTTATAACACTTTTTGCAAACAAAATTATACAGGGTTTATCCCATTTTCCAATAGTTTTGAAATAACCCAATTTTTTTCTCAAGCACCGACGACTCCTAGCTCTAGTCGGCTTTATCAAAATTTAAAGTATAGAAACCAAGTATCATATAATCAAACAAGAGTGTCGGCAACAAGCAAAATATGGTTTTAAAACATTGCTTTGAATAAATAACCACGACGAGTCATGGCAAAACCTGCAACTCCTTTCTTGAAACCCCATCAACCTCAGTTACTGAGCACCTACGAGGGTTTATGGAAAGACCCGGAGCTTACTGGTTGAAAGCTTGCCAACCTTGCAGAACCATTTCCCATTTCCTCTATTGCATAACCTGCAACTGATAGGAAACAAAAGTTAAACTTCAGAAGACTAATATTTTCTCAAAACAAAAGTAGAAATACATTAAAAGAATCGTTATTTCGTTGCAGAAAACTTACAGTACAGTAAGTACCAAAGCATTCCACTTTAACCAACTTCAGGATGATCCCACAACTAAAATGAGTCGAGAAACCCTCGGTCCATTCACGCCAAGGCAAGCCGTGGATTCCAATTATAATGACGAGTTCTAGAACTACCAACTATTAGTAATACAAACTAAGTTTACAGTGTATCAAATGATGCCATTGCAAATTGAAGGGGACTGTAACCTTCCGAAAACCAGAGTTCTGGAGGTTGAACCTCATACAAAGTTTTAACTAAAATTTCAGCAGCCGGTCGGCCACAAACTGAAAACATTGGAGATGTAAACAACAATTGCCAAGCTCTTAAACCGAAACCTCGATTCAATCGTTAGGGTTTGATCCAACGATCAATACCATTGATAATCAATGATAAAAAATGTGGCAACGATGCTGAAGTAAGATGAACAACCCTATCATTTATTACACTGTCTTTCACACGTAGAGTATAGGCCACATGGGATCACAATCGAATCGTGTTACATTCCAACTCGGAGAAATATCACAGACAACCGTTAAACAGTGGTCCCAAACCTTGCCATTACAGCGTTACCACCTTACGTGGGATGGCTTGATCCTTGTCACCATGAGTTATCATGTCAAGACTTCAATGAAGGATCGAAGGACAATCTTCTGGTGGCTCCACATTCGTATCACATTAATGAGTTAGCATCCGTCAACCTGCCATCAATTATTACATGTCAGCGATTCTTTTCCCAACGACACATTTTCAAACTTTTTATATGACATTATAAGGTTTTATGATATATCAAAACATAGCCCTAAATTCGTATGAACTCTAAAGTCACACTCCACGACGTTTATGTTAATGTTTATCATACAACTGTTATATATTCCTATGTGGGGTTGTATTAAAGAGTCATGTGGTCATATAAAATAACCTTTCAACGTTCATATGTATATATAAATAGTCCCAAGTCTAGGTCATAGCATTAGTGTTATGCAAACCATTCTAGGTTTATAAAGTTCTATATTATTGTGTGTGAAATTTTAAATTGAAACATTATGTTCTAGTTAATTGATAATAGAATAACTATAACTATAGTTATAGTTGATTCGGTTTTCATTTTTATACCATTCATACAAATAGATACAAGCTTTTAAATAAGGTTATAAATATCACTAGGGTTACGAAGGGAATAGCCCTTACTTAGCAGATTATATTGTGGCCCTTGAAATCTTTGATTGTGATTATACAAAGTCTGTTTTCGAAAATATAAAATAAATAGTTTAGTATAGTAGTCATTCAAACGGATACCATAATTTTTAGAATTAGCTTGAAAACTAATCGATGCTATGAGTTCTTACCCTACTCTCTCATGTAAACATTTAATGACTTACGGTACATGTATTACATCAATGATGGAAAGATAGAGATGATATTTATGCCAGCTAGTATATTGACAAACCACCAGCAGAATGATGTACATAGATAATTCTATTTTTAGAACATCATAGAATTGTAGGACGACATCTTAAACAATAATTGTAGCATTGAAAACCATACCTGCTCTTTCTGGATAGTCGCAAACAAAAATTATAATGTTCTACTTATTTATGACATTGAAAACTGAATTACACGTACTTCATTCTTACCTGTCCTCTGCACATAGGACATTCAAGAAGCTTTAGCGTTATAGCTAAGTAAGCTCCAGGGCACCTCGTAGGACACCCTTTTCATCAAAATTCAAACTATCAGTATCAATGCAAAAGAAAACAGTGTCACATCAAACTATCGATTCTTTAATACATTTGACTTTCATAGTCATGTTTACTAATTACACATTAAAACTATCATTATCATACTGCTGCGAGAATAGAAATTAAAAGCATGTTTAGTACTAACAACTATATAATTAATAATTAATGCTGTCGCAATCTCAATTTGTTATTTCCGCAACTATTATTATCAAATTAATGCTGTTATCAAAAGTTTTAAATTTTTATGAAATTTCGAGAAGTTACACACTAGTTATTTTGAAAAAGATATAATCACGCAAATTACTATTATTGTGGGATAAGGAAAATTCTCAAATCTTCAGTGGCCTTAATGCAGGGGCTTTATCATCGAGGGCATGACTTATTACCCAAGACAACGATGAGTGCAATATGGTATTCCTCGTCATAAACAAATCTTTCGATGTGCACTACAGAATAGAATGTGTGCTACAGAGCTAATATGACGTATCGGCGCTATCAGTGGCTTTAAAGAATTTTGTGATAGGGATTTTTCCTAGGCTTAGATTTTATCAATAAAACAAAAGCCAGGAAGGATCTTTTTGTAATTCTGAGAAAATGAAGACCAAGGCCATATTGCATGTGCACGGAACACGGCTCGCTTTGGGTGGTGATTCGATGGGAAAATACACAGAAAACCTTAGTGCTCTATTAGCTTAAAGGGAGGTCTGCCCATTACGCAAAGAAGTTCTCCTCTAAAAAACGAAAACAACAGGAAATCCAAGTGCTAGATGTGGGTTTGGCCCCAAGGACCACCAATAAAAAAGCTTTAAAGGAGAAAAACGAGTTTCCAACGGAGTTTCCTTCCAGGTAAAAACAAGGGGAAGGAATAAGCACCTACCTGTCAGTCTTGGAATGGCTCTCTGTGGTCGACACACATACCTGGGTGAGCGACAGTCTTCCAATGGTGAATGGAAAACGATTCCTCTTGTCAGCAAGAATAGAATGGAAAGAACCCCCTTCTATGTATATATAGCATGAGCAAGAACTCCCCATGAGGTGGCCAGTTGGAAATTTAATGGGTACGAGGCTCAACGTAACAAACAATCAATTTGCATTGGTTGTAATTAAAAAAACCTACCAACTTACCTTTTGCGCTTACCAAAAAAAATGGGCTGTGCCGCGGCAACGATTCACATGGTATCTCCTGCCCAACGGACAACGATTTTAGGGGTAACTCCCGTGATTGGATGTTGTGACGGGGTTGAGATGGGGTCGGCGATTTCAAGGTTAAACTCAGCGCAACAGGTGGCAACCTTAGTCATAGAACTTGCGACCAAAAGGTATGACAGAGAAAACGAAGCCAAGGTCAAGGAAAGGCACAAAAAGAGAAGCGACGATTTTAAGGCCAAACTCTGTGCAACAGGCGGGCGGTTTAGCTCTAAAAACTGCAACCGATCGACGCAATGTTAAGACTTTTAACTTGGTGTGATCATCGGCCGATTTAATGCTAAGGTTTGTGCAACGACGCCCCTTTTGGAGGTAAAAATGTGATCATTATTGAGAAAAGATCAAAACGAATGCCAACGTTCGGCGATTTTAAGGCCAAAAGATGCACAACAGTCCGTCAAAATAAGGGTAACACTTGCGCTATTGTCGCAAATTTTGTCGTTAAAAAAAAGCGCAATTGTTGGCAATTTTAAGATTAAAAAATGCAACCACTGCCAAAAAATGAGTTTTGCCTTAGCAGAAAAAATCATAAAATTGTTGAATAAGGAGAAGACTTACAAGGCTAAACAACACAAGTTTCAAAAAACCAAAGGAAGAGGAAACTTTCAAAGTTAAACAAACAAGCTTCAAAAGACCAAAGGACTTATTCGAAAAAAAAGGAGGGGCCCCAATATTTACAAAATTTTGGGGGGTATGTTGCAGCAACAACAATTGGCGATTCACTGGCGAACACAGATCTCTGAAACAAATTCTTCTCATGATCAGAAAAACTCTCAAACCGCTAGCTCCAAGTGTAACAAGATGCCCTCATAGTTCAACTTCTGTGAATGCAGTGATCCCTTTATTATAATGGTCATTTGGGAAAGGGGAACTTTGACTTAGACTTCGTTAAAACTCTCTCAAGGCGACAGTGTGGAGCTCATTTTGAAAATCTATCTTTCATGTGTTAACTAATAAAGGACTCCACAGGATCGTAACAATATATCACAGGCATATTCGTTTGTTCCTCATTCCCATGTTATCTGCATCCTTTTGGATGTCTCTTAATTGACGACTTTTGTCGTTTGAGCCTTCTAGAAATAAATTTCTTCAACTTTCAATACTTGATTTGGGTTCTTCAATCCATAATGTCCTTTTGTGTGAGCGAGAGATTTATTTGATTATCAAGATTCACAGACGGAGAAGAACCTTGCTGGGCTGAAAAATTTGAATAGCTTCCTTGATTGAACATTTTTTCTTCTCTCATCCATGCTTTAATTGAGGCGAGAATTTCTGGAAAATAGACTCTTTGATATAAGCTCTTTGGGATTTTATTTGTAGCATGGGATCATTTTAAATACCATACACCTGTGAGACATGATTCCTTTCCATGGGTCCATCACAACGAACTTCCTGAGATAGGCATTAATGTTAAAGTGAATGGATCCCCAAGATAGTGAGACAGAAATGTTAAATCTACGTTATTTAACTGGGGTTATTTTGACCAAACAAAAAAGGATCAATTCATTCCTAAAGGCCACTTACTGAAAGCAAAGTCATGGAGATACATTTTCTTTATAGGTGGAATTCTACCTTTCAGGATTTTTCTTTTTTTAGATTTGCTCGGAGTCTTGTCTCATTGCTAAGCCAAGAGTTGTGCTAGGATTTATTAAAGAAAGAATAGAGAAAACTTGAGTAGAGAACAAGGTAAAAATCAAACCAAACTACTTAAACTGCAAACAAAAAACAAAACAAGAAAACAAGAAACAACAGTGTTTATTTATGTACAAAAGTCTCTATGAGACTATGCAAAGTACTGCTTTAAAGTGAGGCCGTTGAGAGGGAGAATCACTTCCTCTTGTAGGTCTTTCAACTTATATGTCGATGAGCCAAGCTTTTCAGAAATTTGATAAGGGCCAACCCATATATGTTGAAACTTTATGTGCATTCCCTTACCATCATGTGGATGGTCTCATTTCAAAACTAAGTCACCTACTTCGAAATCCCTCTTGCCAGAATTTTGCTTATCGAACCACCTTTTGACTATGTCTTGATGTTGGTGGAACCGGTCTTTGGCTTTAAGCTTAGATTCCTCAAGTTTCAGCAGGGTATCAATTCTTGATTGTAGGACTTGACTACTAGACCCTCGAGAGGCTTGGGCCAATTGCAAGGATGGTATTAAAATATTCGGAGGGAGGATGGATTCTTTACCGTAGACTAGGGTGAACGGGGAAATTCCTAAGGAATTCTTTGGGGTGACTTTGTCTGCCCATAAAGCATTCGGGAGGGTTGTATGCCAACTTCTTTGATTTTCAATTACAATTTTCTTAAGAATTCGAATGATATTCTTATTGGTAGACTGAGCTAATCCATTTCCTTGGGGGTAGTAATTGGCTGAATAATGCAATTTAATTCCTTTCTCGTAAGCAAATTCATTTATTTTCAAAGACGAAAAATAAGTTGCATTATCAAAGATTAGGGAAATTGGAACCCCAAACCTGGTTATGATGTTTTCTTCCAGGAATCTAATAACTGTGTCTTCATTTATTTTGCGTAGCAGAGTATCTTCTGCCCATATTGTAAAATAGTTCGTAGCAATCAGGATATACCGATGCTGCAATGAAGAATTCGGGTTTATCTCACCAATAACATCTATGCCCCACTGCTCGAATGGTTCGGATATGATGACTGGCTGTAGAGGTCCTGCTGCTTTTGGTAATTTCCTGACACTTCTTTGACATACGTCATAATTCTGGGCATAAGCATGAGCATCTCTGAATAAGGTGGGCCAATAATACCCAGCTCTGATAATTTTATGTGCTGTGGTATCTCCAGAATAATGTCCCCCAACAGGGCCATCGTGCAATTCCTTGACCATGCTATCAACATCTTCTTTCTCTATACATCTAAGGAAAATCCCATCATAGCTTATTCTAAAGAGTATCCCATCAATGATTTGATAGGCCGCTGATTTGAGACGTAGTGCTCTTCTTTGCTTAGAAATCCATTGTTCTGGAAAATATCCTTGCTGCAAATAATGCACTAGGTCCCTATACCAAGATTTAGGAGCTGTAAAGATAGGACATACTTCAGCCATATTCATTTCCGCTTCATTTTCCCAATTCAACTCTTCGTCAACTGGATGCTCAGTGAGTAATTTACATAACCCTTGACCCTTAGTAATGGTGGTGGGTTTGAATTCTAAATCATACTCTTGAAGAGTGGTGACCCAGTTTCCTCTCCTCTCTCCCAATTCTTTATGAACTAACAGAGATCTAATGGCGGGGTGAGGGACTCTGACTTTAGTTTTGTTCTTTAAAATATATGGCTTGACCTGCTTTACCACTTTGAATATGGCATATGCTTGCTTGTCTACAACAGTATAGTTCAGTTTAGCGCCTTGCAGACCAGTGCTCATAAAAGAGATTGGGTATTCGTCACCTGATTCCACCTTTTGTGTGAGCACAGGTGCAAGAGAGTCATCCAAAGCGAAGGTGTATATAATGAAATCCTTATCAAAATATGGACTCCTTAAAGAAGGTGAATTAGCTATGGCATCTTTGATTTCTTTAAATGCCACCTTTTCTAAGTCAGTCCACTTGAAATGTACACTCTGCTTAATCATTTGTTGCAAAGGTTTGACGGTATGAGCAAAATCAGGGACGAACCTTCGAACAAAATTAATAGTGCCCATAAATGATTGCATAGATTTATTGCTATGGGGCATGGGAATCTAATTGATAGCTTGCACTCTTTCTTGGTCTATTGAGATTCCCTTCTTTGAAATGATATGACCCAAAATCTTACCCTCAAGAACAACAAAAACACTTTTCTTGGGATTTAAAGAAATACCATATTTGCTGTAGCGATAAAAAATCTGCTTCAAGTGGAAAACATGATCTTCTCTCTTCTTTGAGAAAATTGTCACATCATCTAGATAGACTATAACCCAATTACCGCCCAGTCCTCAAAAGGCAATGTCCATCCCTCGCTGAAAAGTGGCACCTGCATTTATCAAACTGAATGGCATTCTGCGATAAGCAAAGGTTCCCCACTTTGTACAAAAAGTGGTTTTGAGCCGATCTTCTTCTACTACTTGCACTTGATTGTAACCAGAAAAACTGTCTAGTAGAGAGAAAAGTTTTGAGCCGAAGACCATCTATAGGATTTGTTCCATTGGGGGCACATGATAGTTGTCTTTATTGGAAGCTTTATTCAAGTTCTGGAAATCCACACACAATCTGATTTCTCCTGATTTATTCCGAACGGGAACTAGGTTAGTAACCCATTCTGAATGCCAGACTTTAAAAATAATCTTTGCGTCCACAATTTCTTCAACTCCTTTTGTATCAAAGGCTCAAGAATTAGATGCATTCTTCTTAATTGCTGCTGAAATGGCTTAACACCTACCTTCATTGGTATTATTTGATGAATAATGCGAGTATCACATGTCTTTAGATCCTCATAAGTCCATGCAAAGACATCCTTATACTGCTGAAACAATTTGATGAACTTATCTCTCTCGCCTGGTGAACAACATTTACCAAGATTAACATATTTCGGTTCAGCCTCTGTGCCTAGATTTACCAATTCATGCTACATAGAGGAGCTATGAGGTTTAGCATTTACTGGCCTCTTGAACTTGTTCTGCAGATCAAACAAATTTCAAGAGATCTTATGCCCCTGGGCATGAGGTTTCCTTTGACTACATCTTTGCTTTCCAGATCTGAATCATGCTTCTCTTCGTCTATTATGGCTTCTTGGAAGGCATCCTCATTTGTTAAGAAGCTGATGATCTGCTCACCATCATCAAATACTCTAAGATTCGTAATGTTATCCGGAACAGATGACCTGAAAATCAATTCAATAGAGCACTTGTTATTAATAGGAACTAATCTGGAAGCAGAGGTAGCTAACAAATCAGCTGCAACATTTCTTAATCTAGGAATGGAATTAATATTAAAAGCATCAAAACATGAAATCAAATTCCAAACCCCTAACTGATACCCATTTAAGTGTGGTGAAAGGCAATGAATGGTACATCTCTCACTTGCCTAACAACTATTTCCGAATCACCAAAGACTTTCAAATATTTAACATTTAAACTAATAGCTTTCTTTAAACCATGGACGAACGCTTCATATTCAGTTGTATTGTTAGTGCATTCGAACGCTAATCTACAAGATAAGAAGTGTTTATTGGTTTCACGATCAATTAGGACACAACCAGCTCTGGATCCTTCTTGGGTTTTGGCACCGTCAAAGTATAGAACCTAATTTTTTTTTTTTGTTTTAACTAAGTTAGTACCACTATTACTTAAGTCAGTGACTAATTCTACTATGTTACAATCAATATCATCAGTCCGAGAAAATTGAAGGAGATCGGATTGTTCGTCTGATTCATGGCTAACGTCTTCTGATTGATAATTTCCCGGTTCAATCTCTAAGAAATAATTTCCCAAAACCGAAGATGAGAAAGCTACGTCTTCATTCTTTTCCTCTAACTGAGTTACATTTTGTTTCATGTGGGGTTCTCTCAGTATCTTAATCTGATTTTTCCTATTCTGATATGGCAACCACAAATGAGACCAGTCTGTTGGAAACTAACCATTTAGTTTCGTAGACTAGTCCCTGCTCAATATCAAACCATAAGATTCTGGAATATCGACTACCATTATATCAACAAATTGACACACTCTGGGGTCTGCTGACAACCTAATAAGCACATCTTTCATTTCTCCAATGACTTTTATAGCAGTCCTGTCTAAGTGTATAATATGAGACAGGGATGGGATTGGTTTCCCATTAATCTTCCTGCAAATTGACAGTGGCATGACATTCGAAGAAGCCCCAGAATCTACCAAACAATTATGAACATTATTATTGAAGATTTCGAAAGTCAAAAGAAAAGGAAAAGTCCACGATCTTGATTTCCCGCCAATGCTAGCTTCGTTTATCTTAGGGTTTTCCTCAG
This sequence comes from Larix kaempferi, assembly GCA_027924585.1. Lineage (NCBI taxonomy): Eukaryota > Viridiplantae > Streptophyta > Pinopsida > Pinales > Pinaceae > Larix > Larix kaempferi. The sequence continues at coordinate 3,612,267 of BSBM01000592.1, read as the reverse complement.
TGTTTTCTATGGCAGTGCTAGCTTGTGAGTCAAAAGCATCCAACAATTTCTTTCTTTGCTGGGGCAGACTACACATATCAAATATAGAGACATTTGCTTTCGCCTTCTTAATTTCTTCAATTATATCATACCCCATATCACATTATTTTGAAACTTTAGGTTGATTTTCTGTTTTGTTCAAAGTGACCTTTGGCTGTTCAGATATTTCTATGTTTGGCAATTCTGTCATTGCTGGGATTGCCTTAGGCTGCAGCGGAATGATAATTATGTTCCTTTTGGGTATCTCTTTCACAACCTTGGCTTTAGGTGCCTCAATGGTTTGATCAAGCACAGAGCCTTTACTCCTAGTGGTGACATTAATTGCTGCAGTCTAAATTCATTAGTTATATCTTCGAAAGAAGCTTCTTGTGTGGGTGCCCAATCCCATAAGACCATTGTTGTGTCAGGAGCGGCTTCTTCCTGCTCAAAAATTTGCTCTTCCTAAGGATCTTTCTGATCGGTTATCTGTGCATCCAGCATTTGGTTCATCAAGACTATGATCCTACCAACATGAAATCTAAGGTATTTTGAACGTTGTCATGGCATTATAAAGGGGGTCTTCAGAAAGCTAACCCCAATCTAGTATATATATATACAATTACTAGGGTTACATATAACGCATTAGTTGTAAGGATTTTATATCTGCTATTTAAAAACAGTACTCGGCTCCGTCCGTGGGTAAGAGTACTCAAATGCAGAATTTTTTGGGTTTTTCTATTGTAAAGGACAACGCAGGGTATAGATATATATTAGTTTTAATTTAAACAATTAATATGTTCCACAACAGTTGCACATTCCTCGGAACTAACACCTAGTAAATACTCTGTGATCAAAATTGTAAAAAAAACTAGATACAGAGTAGGATATTCCAGATCATATTTTAATATGCTAAAATGCACTCCTAAATGCTCTCACGCATCGATTCATAACGTGAAATTTGTAACCCTAATCAACGTTAAAATAAACCGTTATGTATTGAAATACCATCAACGGAAAATCACTTCAAAGCATCGCAGACCCAATCGCTTCATCGTCTTAGAAATCTAAGGTTTCATGCTTTAACTTTAACAGGGTTCAAAGAAATTTGTCTAAAATAGAAATGATCTTATTCCTTTAGTAAGGCAAACAGCAACAAAAGGATAAATGGAGAATAGTTTTCCAAAACGCTACAAATTAGTTGAACTAGATCAGTTATGAAAAACAAAAGAAAAGAGCAAGCTATACGACCCTCGAGGTTTAGGGATTGCTTCACATCGGGTGTTTGCAATTCTCTGTGGGTTGTAAGTAATACAATTTAAAATATATAGAGATGGAATTGTATACTGCTATCAGTCGAAAGGCTACCATATGTCACAACAATGCACATACATATATACCCTAGGAGCGTCATCTACCAGCATAGCATATGAATGGAACCAGAAAGGAGTAATCTAATCGTTATACTGGTATAACCGCCATCAATCCCACGCTGACATGAATAACATAATTCATAGTATAATGTAAAATATGCAGAGATCTTACTTAAAGCTAAACCATCTGGGATTTATAGAATTACAGTATTCAAGAGTATAAACTCCTTTGTAGTAGTATGGAAGGGTTTAGATATTACTTGTGAAGGAGAAAAGAAATGCCTAGCATGAGTTTCCTAAATTTCGCTTCGTAGATCCGCCTCCTCCATCCTGCTGAAATGCTTCTCCCATTTCTCTCCAATACGAGGTCCAAAAAAACACATGGGCTATTTACCTTTCTTAATTTATTCTACCATAGATTATTTATCATGCTGCCCTTCACTCCAAATGGTGGCAGCATTTGACCTACCGAGCGCTGTAACCGAAAATTACCAATGCTCAACACTTGGCTCATCCTAAAAGACATATGGCAGAACTTTAGATGAAATATGCTTTACTAAGGTGAAAATATCGATGGCTTGTCTCCTTAGTGGAGAGAGAGGTCGACAAGGTTCGTTGAAAGGTCTGGTGGCACTAAAACTTGAATTAAAAGCATGCGAGATGAGTTTTGGTTCTCTAATGAGAGGCCATTCTCATTGATAGTTCAAAGGCTTATGTTGACCATGAAGGAAGGCATAACCCCCTTAAATATTTACAAAAATTTGGGGTATAAACCTTCTAAGTCCCAACTTAAATATTAATATTCTTCTTAAAGCTATATGTAAACGATCATATATGCATTAACCATTATATAGGTTCATAACTTATATATGTTTTAAAAATATAAACTCCCTATTTAGACTTTGTGTATATTTTTAACCATACCTCTTCAATTAAATTTTTCATGGTGGTACTTATTATCTTAGTCATTAACATCTTTATTTATATATAAAGAGAAATTTACATGTTTTCCCTTGGTTTTTATTAGTTTTATCCATTTTGATTAGAGGTAATATAACTAAATACTATTTTTTATAGTTATTCTGACTAATAAATAACTCCACTTAGCTTTGAATATGTACCTTTGTGTGTATAACTTATATAGTTATATGTATTATTAATAATAATTTATTTATAACAATCAATTCACTTTATTTACTATAAAGGTTAACATTACTTTGCTTAGGATTTTTCCTACCTTCCTAAGATATTTACTTAGGATTGTATCATATATATATACAAATAATTATATGATATCCACCACTATATATAAAATCTATTATAATTGGTTTAGAATAACTTAGGCCATAATATCTTAGATAAATACTTAAAGTGAATGATAATCTTACTAGATGAACTTATATCTCCACCATCATAATTCAATATGATAAGTCATGATATGGTCAACCAATCACATGGTTCACTAGTCACTATCCATTTTGTTACTTATCGTGTAGTTGCATTATCATTCTTGATCTTTTAGGATTAACTAAGACTTAAAATCATAACACAACTCAAGGTCCACTGGTGGGGCCTTGGACTTGAGCTCCTCACCATGGCCATTTACAAAAATTCATAATTATGTTTACAAGAGAAATAACAATAGGGTTTGAATTTGAAGGATGTTACACACTCCACCGCTTAAAGGTAACACCATCCTCGGTGTTCAACAGTTTTTCTTTTGCATCCATTCACCATCCTTTGTTCATTTTTGTCTTTATGCTTTGGTCGTCTTCTCATTGTTGTGGTTTCTACAAGCTCTTTTTGCTTATAACCTGCACATTATCTACCTCATACAAGATTTTTCAATATTCTTTAGTATACAAAATTTCAAAACACTAAATGTTCATCATTCTTCGTCATCCTTGAGGGAATATTTGTTTATTTAGCATTCATATTATTCATGCATAAATATATCTCATAATCTAGCTACAAGACAAATCATTATCATTTGTTTATACCATAAAACAATTCTCTCAACAAAACTTTGTGATCACCAAACCTCTTTGTACTTCAGCAATCATGGAGACTTGCATACAAAACTCTTATGTACCTCAACAATCATGAAGTCTTGCGTACATAACATGAGTCCTCTGCAAACTCATCAAGAATACTTCTGCGAAGCATGACAGTCTTACAATACAACTCATAACATAGCCCCCCTCCTCATCGAACTTCTTGTGTGCATACGGAAAAACCACAAGGAAAAATTACTCCTCAAAGAACCTCTTGTGTACTCAGTTCTAACAACACAAGGAAAAATTGTGAGCCCTTCCTCTGCTCAATTTGATGGATATAAAGTTTTCCTAAGACTTTTGGGTCAGTATAACATTCAACAAGTACTCCGCCTACTCTGTTCCACTTACGTGGGAAACATGACCACAAATAAGGGTAATTTGTCCCATAAAAATAAGCTAGTTACTGAGTTCATGATGATGTCCCCTCTGCCCGAGTCCAAAAAATCATCCTTTTTCCCCTCAAACCTTCTCGTTTGAGTCCAAGAAATATTTCTTGGTAACAAACATTTATTATTTCTTGTATGCCATATGCGATATAATAATAACAACAAAATATTTTCACATCATCAGTCATAAGTCTTACCACTGAAAGTAATCCATTACTTACTTTTGAGCGATTCAGATCAACTCATCTGTATAAGTGCTTTTATAATCAACGTTCCTTCTTGATCACGTTATCAATCGATATTAAGATCACTTCCTAAAATGTTAATATAAAGAAAAATTTATTTGATTCAATTGTTCAACTACTGGACACATTAGTTCCATAACATTATACACATGCTCACTCAATTTACTTGTGCCTCATCTTCACTTCATTCCGATGTAAACTCTTCAACTTCCTCAATGTGAGTCTGAGATCAAACCTGCTGAAAACATGTTAGTATCAAAATTTTTAAACATTTAGTTACATACAAATTCATTTCAAATTGAAACTTATTATCCAAAGATTCTTTTCTCAATAAACTTTAAAAGATGCCATGCTCAATTAATCACAACAAGATTAGAATTCTTTTTTCCCAATATTCAAACTCCTATTATTAACAAGATCTTGATACTCATTAATCTTTGTTTTAGAAAATATAACATACTCTACCAAGGGTCTATCCTTATGCATTTCTAACAATAAATTAAATTTAGCCCCTAGGAACATCACTTGCAAATTTCATACAATAATTCCCTTTATCTATAAGAATCAAATGATAAGAAGTTCTAAATGAAGTACAATTTATGTTTTAAGTAATAAAATGACGAGTTTTCATAAGCAGAAGTAAAACACATCATCACTTTATCACATGAATTCATTTATATAACTTCTAGCCTAGTATGTCAAATTTATTCTAGCTATCAATACTCAAAGGTAACAATTACTTAGGCAACTCCATGCTATTGGATCTGCTGGAAGAAAGATAACATACCTTTTTGTAATAAACATACTATCAAAAATCTAAGTAAAAAGATGTACATACTATTGTTGCTACTTGAGAGCCAACTTTTCATTGCAATGAATGTACTAAGTAATTAAAGTTTCTACCAATCAAATGTTTTATCTGCTCATCTTCTCTTATTTCTATGAAGGCAATATAGCATTATATGAATCGGTCGTAACAACTATGTAATTTCTAAATAGAATACAACTATTTGAAATTGAATATGTTCATGTGACTTCATCTCACCAACAAGTTACTTCCATGAAGTATGCTAGTAATACTACACTCTAACCAATTAAAGCTCGTAGATAATACACTTAGTAAAAAATATTTCGACAATTAAAAATGCAGAATTTTAAATGATACTTCTATGCAATTTTGAATTTACTTATAATCGACAATGTTTCATGCTACTTTTCCTAATCCTTTGTGTTGTCAAGGCAATTTCATCAATTTTTTTTTTTATATCCTTATCTTATTCTTTCTAGACTAGTTCTTTATCAAAGGATAATTCATGAATCAACAATAAAAGATTATGATGCTTCTATTCCTTCTAACAAGAAAAATAATTATTTTTTTCATATGCACTAAATTTATTTTAACTAAAATATCACATTCTATGATAATGTCATTCAATCATGGAAGTACCTATACCATTTATCTAACAAGGAAAAACTTACGACAAAAATAACGTACCTTGCTCCTAATTTTATTAAAGAGAAGCGATGTAAAATAAATACTTATCTTTACCCTTTCGGAGAAGCTTGAAGTTGCACCATGAATAATATTACCCCTCGTCCATTCCAATCCATGCATTCAAATTGAAACAAAAACAACTTGGCTAATTAAATCCATACTTATTGATTTCATGTTGAGCTCATCAAGCCCAAGTGTTTTAACCTAGTGCTCTAATACCATTTGTCACATACCCAAAATTTCAAGAAAAATTAAAAATTTTGTAGGCGACTAATCGTCAATTAATACTATGCGGAAGATAAAATGTATGTACAATATCTATATTTTCTGATTTAATAAAAGCATTAATACAACATCGAACAAATTTTAACATTTACTTTTAATTGTAACCCATAATAACACTTTGCTTAACGACACAAGAGTCTTCTGTAATTTCACAAGCAATCCCAACTATAACATACAACTCTTTATAACATATATTATTCAAATAGCATAATTTAATAATGTTCTATCACTTGTCCCACCTTAACCAATTGCTTCTACCAACTAAAACATTAAAAGTGAAATGAACAATACATCTTACTCAAACAGTTTCCTTAGTCATCCAAAAAGACATTCATCTTTATTCACCCTTGAAGGTTACAAATTTTGAATGCATTTACTTATCAAACGTGATACACATTCATGGGAGAAATGATTCATCCATATAAGCATCCAATATATATATATTAAATCAAGCGATCCACGAAGTACACTTATAAACGATTAGCCTCAACTTAACTACATATGTAAACAAGAGACAACGATAACTAACAATTATCATAATTAGTAAAATGCATAAAGTACACATATTTAAAGCAATCAAAACTGAAGTAACAATTGAAACACGGCATCAAGAAAATATACACACAAGAAATACGTACCAAGGAGAACATTTTGACGTGGTTCACCCGCATCTTGGGCTACGTCCACCAAAGGTGTGTTTTATAAAATTATTTAAATGTAGAGGTTACATCTTGCAACATGATGGTTGCTTTCCTATCCAATTCTACAACCCAAATAAGTGTATTAACACTCAACATTGACATAACAACCCTTATCCACAGATTTAAGTACTATGCTTTAAAATTTCCCTTCATACTATCTATAACCTTTTCACAAAAAAGTGTATTTCACCCAAGATCTTTAACTAAGAGAAAACACATTTCCTTTAATATTATAATTGAGGGAAATATTCCATTCTTAAGATATATTAATATCTTAAGTAAAGATAATATCTTATACCTTAGGACACTTTTAAAGATATAATTTAATATCTTAAAACTAATAACATCTTATACTTTATTATACTTTTTAAAGATACAATTTAATGTCTTAACTTAAGAGTAACCTCTTACACTTTAATATACCTTTAAAGATATATATTCTAAAAATAAGGCTACCCTCATTACCATATATGTCTACTTATCTTTAATACCATTCATAATTAGGTTGGTGTTTTGATCACAACACATAGTAGTATAAATATGCTTTAGTTGAAACAATCCTAGGTCCAAAGCTATCCTGTGCCTATTACATTAAAAGTATCACAATAATTCTTTAACCTAAGTACACATTTTAAATTCCATAATGTATCTTTCTTGCAAATCATACATAAAATAGTGGTTATTTAGCTTATAGGAGAAAACACTTATCCATATCCACCGGATAATTTCCTTTATTTAGAGTAATAAGACTAAAGCTGTAAGTGTTATATTGATTTCCTAGTCTCCAACCAAATTTTCAAGATAGTACGAGAAAGAAAAAAAAAATCATTTCGTGATTGAAAAAGTATCGAAGTTTTTATGGATAGAGATCTATGGCAATAGTTAATGCAAACTGAATATTTACGACTATGATCCTACCAACATGAAATCTAAGGTATTTTGAACGTTATCATGGCATTATAAAGAGGGTCTTCAGAAATCTAACCCCAATCTAGTATATATATATACAATTACTAGGGTTACATATAACGCATTAGTTGCAAGGATTTTATATCTGCTATTTAACAACAGTACTCAGCTCCGTCCATGGGTAAGAGTACTCAAATGCAGAATCTTTCGGGTTTTTCTACTGTAAAGGACAACGCAAGGTATAGATATATATTAGTTTTAAGTTAAACAATTAATATGTTCCACAATAGTTGCACATTCCTCGGAACTAATACCTAGTAAATACTCTGTGATCAAAATCGTAAAAAAAAACTAGATACGGAGTAGGATATTCCAGATCATATTTTAATATGCTAAAATGCACTCCTAAATGCTCTCACGCATCGATTCATAACGTGAAATTTGTAACCCTAATCAACGTTAAAATAAACCGTTATGTATTGAAATACCATCAATGGAAAATCACTTCAAAGCATCGCAGACCCAATCGCTTCGCCGTCTTAGAAATCTAAGGGTTCATGCTTTAACTTTAACAGGGTTCAAAGAAATTTGTCTCAAACATAAATGATCCTATTCCTTTAGCAAGGCAAACAACAACAAAAGGATAAATGGAGAATGGTTTTCCAAAATGCTACAAATTAGTTGAACTAGATCAGTTATGAAAAACAAAAGAAAAGAGCAAGCTATACGACCCCCGGGGTTTAGGGATTGCTTCACATCGGGTGTCTACAATTCTCTGTGGGTTGTAAGTAATACAATTTAAAATATATAGAGATGGAATTGTATACTGCTATCAATTGAAAGGCTACCATATGTCACAACAATGCACATACAGATATACCCTAGGACAGTCATCTACCAGCATAGCATATGAATGGAACCAAAAAGGAGTAATCTAATCGTTATACTGATATAACCGCCATCAATCCCATGCTGACATGAATAACATAATTCATAGTAGAATGTAAAATATGCAGAGATCTTACTTAAAGCTAAACCATCTGGGATTTATAGAATTACAGTATTCAAGAGTATAAACTCCATTGTAGTAGTATGGAAGGGTTTAGATATTACTTGTGAAGGAGAAAAGAAATGCCTAGCATGAGTTTCCTAAATTTCGCTTCGTAGATCCACCTCCTCCATCCTACCGAAATGCTTCTCCCATTTCTCTCCAATACCAGGTCCAAAAAAACACATGGGCTATTTACCTTTCTTAATTTATTCTACCATAGATTATTTATCATGCTGCCCTTCACTCCAAATGGTGGCAGCATTTGACCTATCGAGCGCCGTAACTGAAAATTACCAATGCTCAACACTTGGCTCATCCTAAAAGACATATGGCAGAACTTTAGATGAAATATGCTTTACTAAGGTGAAAATATCGATGGCTTGTCTCCTTAGTGGAGAGAGAGGTCGACAAGGTTCGTTGAAAGGTCTGGTGGCACTAAAACTTGAATTAAAAGCATGCGAGATGAGTTTTGGTTCTCTAACGAGAGGCCATTCTCATTGATAGTTCAAAGGCTTATGTCGACCATGAAGGAAGGCGTAACCCCCTTAAATATTTACAAAAATTTGGGGTATAAACCTTCTAAGTCCCAACTTAAATATTAATATTCTTCTTAAAGCTATATGTAAACGATCATATATGCATTAACCATTATATAGGTTCATAACTTATCTATGTTTTAAAAATATAAACTCCCTATTTAGACTTTGTGTATATTTAACCATGCCTCTTCAATTAAATTTTTCATGGTGGTACTTATTATCTTAGTCATTAACATCTTTATTTTAAATTTTTCATGGTGGTACTTATTATCTTAGTCATTAACATCTTTATTTATATATAAAGAGAAATTTACATGTTTTCCCTTAGTTTTTATTAGTTTTATCCATTTTGATTAGAGGTAATATAACTAAATACTATCTTTTATAGTTATTCTTGTTGATGTATATGTAACTTCGGAATGTATTTCATCTATGTATTCATATATATTTATTGTACCCTTATAAGAGATGTGTTATTCCTCTATAAGGAAGTGTCGTCATGTGTATTGACAAGTGTCGCAAGTGTGGATACTTGTCGATGGGTTATTAGACCACCATGTGTGGGGTCGGCCCTGAAATATATATTATATGGTGGATGTACCTAGCTAGACAAGGCGGTCCCATAGTGTAATTGGGCAAACAAGTTAAGTATAAATAGAGATCGGGAGATCTCTATTTGATCACTTGGAAACTCACACTTCTCTCACTCGGAAAGTGGCGCACTAGTGAGGAGGAGGATCATCTGCTACTGGGAGACTATCTCAGTGTATTTTGGTTGTACTTTGGTTGGGCCATTGCTCTCTCTATCTCTGAGGAAGTTGTGGGGTTTTTCACCTTAGGGTTTTCCCCACGGAAACTCTGTGTCTCTTGTCTCTCATGCTTTTGATTCTTGTGATGCTTGTCATGCTTATTATGATTGTTATGCATTGATATACTGTACATGTTATTCTCTCAGTAAAGATCCTAGATTATTGTGAATTAATGCTCAAAATTTAACATGGTATCAGAGCTAACGTGAGAAGAAGACATTGTGCAATGACAGAAACTAGGGTTTCTTGTTTATTGGGTTTCTCTCCACAGATTTTGGAAGAACAGTATAGTAGATTGACTCTACTCATCAAGGAGAATCTATTTGTCCAATCAGAATTCAATTCTGAGCTTTTTTAGATTTGGCCCTAAAAATTAGGGTTTTCACAAAAATAGGAATTTCTGGAATCTGAAGACATAGCTGGAAGCTCCTTGCAAAAATCGAAGTTTAGAGATTTGCTAAATACTATCTTTTATATTTATTCTGACTAATAAATAACTCCACTTAGCTTTGAATATGTACATTTATGTGTATAACTTATATAGTTATATGTATTATGAATAATAATTTATTTATAACAATCAATTCACTTTATGTATTCATAACCTTATATGTATAAAGGTTAACATTACTTTGCTTAGGATTTGCCCTATCTTCCTAGGATATTTACTTAGGATTGTATCATATATATATATACAAATAATTATATGATATCCACCACTATATATAAAATCTATCATTATGGCTTAATCATAATTGGTTTAGAATAACTTAGGCCATAATATCTTAGCTAAATACTTAAGGTGAATGATAATCCTACTAGACGAACTTATATCTCCACCACCATAATTCAATATGATAAGTCATGATATGATCAACCAATCACATGGTTCCCTAGTCACTATCCGTTTTGTTACTTATTGTTTAGTCGCATTATCATTATTGATCTTTTAGGCTTAACTAAGACTTAAAATCATAACACAACTCGAGGTCCACTGGTGAGGCCTTGGCCTTGAGCTCCTCACCATGGCCATTTACAAAAATTCATAATTATATTTACAAGAGAAATAACAATAGGGTTTGAATTTGAGGGATGTTACACCTAACCCTAGGGGAAAACAAAAATTTGTCCTCTAGTGCCTAAAGAGACAAAAACATTTCCAGCTATTTTATAACATATTTATACAATAAACAAATTTCCAGTTGTCTTTTCTCAAAATTATAATAAAACAAACTAAGTCCCAGATGGCCCTGCCACTTTATCTGATTTCTCTACCTCTGCTGAATTGTTCTTTTCAACAGGCCCGCTTGCTTCTCCTGGTTTGTCCAACCCTTGGATGTAACTGGACCACTAGCTGATCTCTCTCAGAATGGTATTTCCCCTCGCAGAAATTATCACTTTTAGCGCTATTTCATGTTTCCACAAGTCTGACTTGACACTTGCTTCTCCTACTACAGTTGCTTGAGCAATTTCTTCTAGGAAATAGGCGTGGACAGCGGTCTTCCCAATGAAATGGTGGAGATCCTCCGAGGTTATCGCTTCTATATTCTTCAGATATTCTAATTCTGCATTCAAGTTACCCTGCAGTTCTGCTAAATGCTGCTCCCTCTCAGGAAACTCATAAATGGTTTGAGGTAAAGTCATGTGACATTTATCGTGGGTTTCCCAGATCTTGGAGTAGAAAGTGTGGCATTTTTTTACAGTTTTCCGGATCTCAAGCCTTAACTTGGCACCACAGTCCCTGTAAAACTTGAGGACTCCTGTATCCATGTCCAATTCCTCAACAGTCTTAACACGTAGGTTTGAGGGGAATCTAGATCTCCCTTTCCTCCATTCAAATTGTTCCTTTATTTATACTACATGGAGTGCATACTTATTCTTCATCTTTAGCGCCTCAACCTCAATGGATGTCATCCTTGTTATCATTTCCTTCATCTTGCAGACCTCTTCAGAAATCAATAATAGCGATTGATGAGTCTTTTCTTGCATGTCGTAGGCTTATTTGTAAAATGTAACTAGATCTTGCTTCTTTTCAGTTACCTCCTTGAGCTATTCTAACAGTTCTACCTTTTCTTGCGTCAGCCTTTCAAACTGAGGCTTGAAGAATTCAATTTGCTGAACACTATTGGATTCATGATTTTCTAATTCTATTACGCGAGCCTTTAAGTCCTTTTGCTCGCCTTCTGATATTGCCAGCTGCATTTCTAGTGTATTCTTTTCATTTTCGAGCTGGAGAATTTGCAAAGTTGTTTCTTCTTTCTCTTCCTACAGCTTATTTTACTTCAATTTTAATTCATTCCTTTCTAACACCTCTTTCTTCATGTTAGCTTTTATCTTGAAACATAGCTCCATGTATTTCCTAACATCTTCAACCAGACGATCAAGATTGTCTTTACTTGCTTGGGCTGAAGCCACAGAGCATGACGCTATGAACACAGGGTCGATGTCAGTCCCTTGGACAAGTGTGGTTTCTGATACTCTGATTTCGTATTGGTCCTCTCCAATCTGCATTTTCTTCTCTGATCTGTCAATAATAACCTTCTTCCTTTTATGAAAATAAACGGAATCCAGGTTGGCCACTTGGCACTGCTTTGCGGGGTTGTATGGGGTAAGTGCTAACTCTTCAGTGGTGACAAACCCTTCATTAGCTATCCCTGATTGGTTTATTGTTGCTAGATCCAAGTCCATGGCCCGCGGGCTGGACATGCCTTGTTCCACGGCTTTCTCAGCTTCTTGTTTTTCTTGCTTCTCTACCAGCTCTGTTGCCTCTTGCTCTGCTTGCAACCTTTTGGCCTCTTCTCGTTTGGATCTCTCAGCCTTTTCTTGCTGCAATTTGGCAGTTTGTTCTTGAAGGATTCTCTCTTCTTCCTTTTCCTTCCTCTTTGAATCTTCTACTTGAGATGTTGCTGCCTCTTGCTCCTTTTGGATCAACCCAACAGGTTTAGGGATGGAACTTGTTCCGCTTTTATGGCGGTAACGTTTTCCCAATTCAGTTAAGTTCCTGGCACTTTGGAAAAATTCTTCTTCCTTGTCCTAGAGATGTGCGTACTCAAACAAAGTTTTGACATTGACACAGTGCTCGACAACTCTGCCACTAGGTGTAATGTCCCCAGTTTGGCCCCATGGCATTAACATTATAAATGATGTAATCTTGTTATGAAATCATGGTGAGGAGCTCAAGGCCAAGGCCCCGCCATCGATTTTGTGATGCATATGGTTTGCATGCTAGCAATGCACATTGGAAATTCAAATATCATGTAATATGCATTTTAATAAAAATACCCACAACTAGCTATGCAATGCAACAAAGAGATGGGGGCATGATTTCACAAGGGATTGGGGGGGGGGGTAACATTCAAACCCTTGAGCCACTAGAGTCAAGCCAAGTGTCAATGAGAGAACCCATCAAACCCTCAACTACCCATGTTGACTTTTGTACCCAACCATTGATTCTCCCAAGAGTTGGTTGGGGAAGTTAATGCCTTGGGAATGGGGAGGTATGGCTGTCCAAAATCGGGTATGGGAAAGCCACCCTTCATGGAAAAACGTGTTGGTCTCCTTGGGAAAGAATAGAGCCACGAAATTTCTCCCTAAGCCATTATTCACCATGGCCTTGCTCTCTCACGCAGCTCTAGCTGCCTGGGCGTTTTCCTCCCTCAGTTTTCTGTGTTTCCCTTCATCTTTTAGCTGGGAAGGGGCGTTTTTGTGTTGGTTACCAGTGGGGAAAGAGAGTAGAACGTTTTTGGGTCTCCTGGGGGTCGTTTAGGTCATTGGAAAGGATCCTAACCAGTGGAGAGAAATCAGTTTTGCTCCCTGGGGTTGAAATCGAAATTCCACAGTTCGTTTGGGTGAACCACGAGTTGGGAGAACCAGTGTGGACCCTGTTTGGTGAACACCTCTGTTGTAAATGGGTAATCCATTGTTCTGGCTTGAGCTTGAGAAGGAGCATCCATTGTTCCCTTTTCCTTGTGAGAATCATGCCCAGCTCGGGGGTGGCCTTCGGACGGACTCAGTATAAGCTGTCGAAGAGCCTATGGCTGGGTGGAACGTTGCAGCGACATAGCTAGTTGTTTGGGCAGTTGCGAAAATGAAGATAAGTGTTTTGATGTCTATGTATTTACTTCTGCATTGTTTTAATTAATTGATGACTGATATGGATATACTGAGTGCATATGAAGATATGTGTGTGGATGAATTTGTTTCCGCTGTGCATATTTGTTTGATTTACATCTGCACACTTTGTTTTTAACTGTATGCCTCTAATGAATGGGCTGGGTTATATGAAAAGCCCCATAGATTGGTAGCATGTTCCCTGCCTTGCATTGGTTCCAAGGGTGGGTACATGACACTAGGATCATGCATCCTAAAGGGTTTAGTGCTGAAATGAAAAACTTCTAATCCCTGAGCAAATTTTTCACCATCTTTTGCTTTTTGGAGACTATACACACAGATGGTGAAAGGCATTGGTGGGTACATACCTTTCTTCCTCTCATAGAGAACCTTGCTGAAACCACTGATGAAAAGCTACTTTAGATATTCTCTGTGTACTACAAAATCTGTGACATATCGAGACAACAAAAAGGGAGGTAGAGATCCTCCACTCATTCGGATATAGGTTCCCTCGGTGGAGAAGTAATAATCCCCAAACTCTTCTATGATGGGCATGGTATTTCCGGATAGGCAGTTCGGATCCTCTATAAAAATGAGCTGATACAGGGGCATGATGAGTTTATCACAATTCTGTTTGTAGTAGTTTGCGTATTTGCTTGCCCATGTGGGTTGGTAAGCTACAAAGAGAGGGGAATCCTTTCTGCTCCATATGCAACCCAAATCCTGGAAAGGGTGTTTGCTTAACAAGCAATCCATCAAATAAGAAGACATGAACAAATCAGCTTTCTTTTGGGTCAGTCCTCCTTGGGCAACAACTAAGTGTGATACCATACTATCTGAAATTATGTCGGCCCAGTTGAAGATTGTACCGGACGTGGCCACATGGACCATCATTGGCACCCAGCCAAGATTGAAGACGTTTCCTTTTGGCATGCTGAAAATACGACTCAACATTAAGGCAATGAGTCTGTAAGGAGTCCTTAGAAGAGCACTTTCATACTCATTGTTGTTCCTTTTTCTGATTTTCCTTTCACTTATCATCATCTTTCTGGCGGACTCCAGAGGGTCTATAGTTTGCTTTACTAACCACTCATCATCTAGCCAAACCCTTGCCTCGGGAAACTTGTAAGTAGCCATGATGTGTTCTGGTGTGAAAGACGCAAGATTCATCCTAGTCTTATCATTAATGAGTCTTGTATCATTATTAACATGAGGAATTATCCATCCGATAACTTTTGAGCATGGGCATAGCTCAGGGCGGGTCACTGCCTTGTGAAGGGCAGACTTCTTGATGTTCAAGTAGACCATGGTTTCTTCTAGGGATGCCGCAGGGTACTTTTGATCTCTGATAAACCCGTATAACTCACCCCATTGAAATTCTGGGGCAACGGCTCCTGGGGCTACTTCAATGACAGCTTATGTATCACTAAACATGGTTTCGAGAAATCTATCTAACAAAATTTCCACATCCGAATCTGATTCGGCAAGCTTAGCCTTTTGTCTGGCAGATCTCCGGTGCATATCAAACCTGTCATGGCGAGGATAACACAAATAAGGAGTTGAGAGACTCATGAACAACCATCATTAGTGAATACAAACATTGTTCAAATTCATGGTGCTAAGCAAAAAGATGAGTATGTACGAGGGTTGTCTTTCAATTATCAATCTTTCAAAGACAATGGTAACGAGGAAGAGCATTTGAACAAAAGCACCCACGCAATGACTCA
Organism: Larix kaempferi; assembly: GCA_027924585.1. NCBI lineage: Eukaryota > Viridiplantae > Streptophyta > Pinopsida > Pinales > Pinaceae > Larix > Larix kaempferi. Next base: position 3,596,565 of record BSBM01000592.1, on the reverse strand, counting down.
AAATGCAATTCAAACAATGCCGAGCACTGCTAGCTAGTTTTGACGATATCTTATGATAAAATCAATTATTCCACTGGCATTAGTTATTTTGAAAAAGATATAATCACGCAAAGTACTATTACTGTGGGATAAGGAAAATCCACGAATATTCAGTGGCCTTAACGCAGGGGCTTTATCATCGAGGGAATGACTTATTATCCAAGACAATGACAAGGGTAGTATGGTATTCCTCGGAATTAATAAATCTTTAGACGTGCGCTACAGAATAGAATGTGTGCTACAGAGCTAATAGGACGTATCAGCACTATCAGTGGATTTAAAGAAATTTGTGATAGGGATTTTTCCTAGGCTCAGCTTTTATCAATAAAACAAAAGCCGGGAGGGAGCTTTTCGTAATTATGAGAAAACGAAGACCGAGGCCATATTGCATGTGCACGGAACATGGCTCGCTTTGGGTGGTGATTCGACGGGAAAATACACAGAAAACCTTAGTGCTCTATCAGCTTAAAGGGAGGTTTTCCCATTAGGAAAAGAAGTTCTCCTAAAACACACAAAAACAATGGGCAATCCAAGTGCCAGACGTGGGTTTGGCCCTGATGACCATCAATAAAAAAGCTTTAAAGGAGAAAAATGAGTTTCCTTCCAGATAAAAACAAAGGGAAGGAATAAGCACCTACCTGTCAGTCTTGGAATGACTCTATGTGGTCGACATGCATACCCAGGTGAGCAACAGTCTGAAAGCTTCCAATGGCTAATGGAAAATGCTTCCTCTTCTCGGCAAGAATAGAATGGAAAGAACCTTGTTCTATGTATATATAGCGTGAGCAATAACTCCCCACGGGGTGGCCAATTGGAAATTTAATGGGCACGGGGTTCAACGTAACAAACAATCAATCCACACGGGTTGTAATTAAAAAAACCTACCAACTTACCTTTCACGCTTACCGAAAAAATTGGGCTACGCCAAGGCGACGATTCACACAGTATCTCCTACGTAACGGGTGACGATTTTAGGGGTAACTCCCGCGATCGGACGTTGCGATGGGGTTGAGACGGGGTCGGTGATTTTAAGGTTAAACTCAGTGCAACAGGAGGCAACCTTAGTCATAGAACCTGCGACTAAAAGGTGCAACATAGAAAACGAATCCAAGGTAAAGGAAAGGTGCAAAAAGAGAAGTGGCAATTTTAAGGACAAACTCTACGCAACAGGCGGGCGATTTAGCTCTAAAAACTACGACCGATCGACGCAATGTTAAGACTTAGAAATTGGCACGATCATCAGCCGAGTTAATGTTAAGGTTTGCACAACGGCGCCCCTTTTAGAGGTAAAAATGCGATCAGTCTTGAGAAAAGATCAAAACGAATGCCAACGGTCGACAATTTTAAGGCCAAAAGAAGCGCAACGGTCGGTCAAAATAAGGGTAACATTTGCGCTATTGTTGCAAATTTTGTCGTTAAAAAAAGCACAACTGTCGACGATTTTAAGATTAAAAAATGCGACCACTGCCAAAAAATGAGTTTTTCCTTAGCAGAAAAAATCATAAAATTGCCAAAGAAGGAGAAGACTTGCAAGGATAAACAACACAAGTTTCAAAAAACCAAAGGAAGAGGAAACTTGCAAAGTTAAACAAACTAGCTTCAAAAGACCAAAGGACTTATTCGAAAAAAAGAAGGAGGGGCCCCAATATTTACAGAATTTGGGGGGGGATGTTCATGCGGTACCCCCAACTTCCGCACACTGATCTTCTACTCATCAGAGTTCATCCTCTGTATGCCCTTTTCGCAAACAAGCATCTTAATCCACAGCTTCAGCGATAGCAAGAATCTCCCTCTGGGTCCTTTGAAAAATTTGCTTTCTGCGTCAATGTATGATTTGATTGTGTCCATGGGGAACTCAGTAATGTATCCCTCTAGGATACTATCTACCCAGAAATCAACAACCCTCGATACCTTATTGTCCACTTGTTTCAGCTGTTTGATCAATTTTGGGGTCCAGTGATTAGGCTCACTCTTTTGGCAATGGTTCTTGAGGAATGGTAGCTGCGCTAACCACTCGTGCAACAATACCAGGAATTCGTAGAAGAATATCTCGTGGACATCCGAATAAATATGCTTTTCCAACCAACTGGTTGTTGTCTGCCCGGGGTTCTGATTTTCTCCTTCCACGAATTCTTCTGCCCTCTTATCGAACCAATCCTGGATCTCTGGTTTCATCGAGTGCCACAGCATGTCCCCTTCCTTCAACTCCAGGGTCCTGGCAATGGAACCATTTGTTGACACAGTTATGTCGATAGGGGTTCACTTTGCACTGCCGTCAACAAACACCAACTAAACACCCTTAAGCACCGACCCAGAAAGGTTTTACCCTTTCCAACAACACCCACGAAGCGAGTGAGGTCTCACTCGAAATGGTTAAGGGGGCTGCAGGAACCAAGTTTCCGCAATGGGGAAGGAACATGCGTGTGGTCTAACTCTATTGCATCAGAAACTAGAGATTTGCTTTCACATCATACTTCGTAACTTAAACAGATATTCATCATTTGCACGTTAACCATATATTCACCCTTCGCACATTCAACACATAATTAACATTCACATTAACAGGGAAATATTGGAGATCACATCAATGAAACCTTACAGAGACAGCATAAGTCATTCATTATATGACATAAACAGAAACAAAAAGACAAATCCAAACATCTTCATGCATTCATCAAAACCTGCAGTATAACCTTCGCAGAAAACAGTTCAGAACATCTTATCGCGGATTCATACAACACTGCGAAAACAGAGCAAAACAACACTTGATTCCTCAATCTAGGATGCCCTTAGGCTTACATTCATACTCCTATTTATAGCCAACTATGGCAGTTACAAAATGGTCCAAATGACCCATTTCTAACAACCTACTAGTCTTGTGCTTCCTCGTTCTCCGCGAATGACCCTTCCTTCCACGGATGGTCCTTTGCAGCTGTCGGCTTCCACACTTTATGCGGACTAATCCCATGCCAACACGACAAAAACAACTTATCATGCTATCATCAAATTCAGACATTACAACCCTCAGTAGTGGTGGTTTAAAAGACTTTGGAAGTGGAAGATGCCTTTAAAATATAAATGTTTTGGTTGGTTTGCACTCAAAGGTAAGTTAAAAACCTGGGATAACTTAGTTAAAATGGGATGGAATGGCCCCAACAGATGTTCTTTATGTAATATTGATGCTGAGACTACTAAACATCTTCTTGTGACTTGCAACTTTACTAGAAAGATATGGAGGAATATCTGCTCTGCATTAAATATCAGCCAGGACTGGGGGATTGAAAACTTTGATATCTTCACACTTAATTGGTATAGGGACTGCAGAATACACTCTCTTCTGCCGATGGTTATTTCTAGGTTTATATGGTGCACTAGAAATAAGGTTGTGTTTGAAGATCAAAAGCCTTGTATCCAGAAGACTTCTTGTCAGATTCTTAGTGTGTATCAATCTATCTTCAGAGATCAGGAGCCTTTAAAGATAAAGAGTATTGGTTCCTTTGAACCACAGTTTAATTGCCCTACCCTCTTCTTTGACGATGCTACTCAAGATGGTTTGTGTGCAGCCGATGGTGCTATTTACTTGAATGAGTTTCATTACTTTACTTTAAGACTAAATTGTAGTGCTGGGACAAATATGAAGGCGGAGCTTCTATCTTTTTGGTGTGTTTTAAAAGTGGCCAGTGTCTTTGGTATTGATGATCTGAATATTTTTGGGGATTCTGATGATCTTTGGATCTACTCAAAAGTTTGCTGGAAGGTTGCTTTCTGCAAAATACCCCACCATTTTTTGGACTCCATGTGTTGCCCATTGCATAGACTTGATGCAGGAGGACATTGGGAAGATGGGATGGGTGCAAGCAGTTGTGCAAGAGTGCAAACAAATAACCAAATTAATTTATAACCATGCTTGGGTTTTGAGCCTTATGAGGGGATACAAAGAGGGTGAATTGAGTCGCCCTGCTATCACACGGTTTGCCATAACCTTTCTTTCCCTCCAAATCCTTCTGAATGAGTACCAAGCTTTGAGATGGATGGTTTGTAGCAAGGAATGGATATTTTGGAAAGATAGCACAAAGCCAGATGCAGTTGCTGTGAAGTTGTCTCTCTTAGGAGATGGTCTATGGGAGAAAGTCACTGAGATTGTCAGCTTCACTGAGCCACTTGTAAAAGTCTTGCGGATTATGGATGGAGATAAACCTGCAATGGGATACATCTATGAGGGCATGGATAGGGCCAAAGAGGCTATCAAGACTTTCTACAAGGGGGATTCATCAAAATATCTCCCTACATGGCAAATTATTGATTCCATGTGGGACAGGCAACTACATTCACCATTGCATGCAACCAGAGCATATCTCAATCCAAGCTTATTCTATCATCCAGATTCTAGCATTCAAAGAGATCAGTAGGTGATGAGGGGTGTCATGATATGCATTGAGAAGATGTTCACGGATCCAAAAATTCAGGACAAAATCAACTTGCAACATGATATGTACAAAGAAGCAGCTGGCATGTTTGGATTCAGCTCAACCCAACGACTCAAGGACAAGAAAATGCCATGTAAGATTCAATTTGTAAAAACTAAATTGTTAGACTTAGAACTTAGCTTGTAAATTTGCTAGTTCTCTTTTTCAATTTTGGCATTGGAAAACTTGTAATCATTGTTGCTTTTAACTTTTACAGCCCATTGGTGGATAGATTGTGGCTCTGAAGCACCACAATTAGAAGAATTCGCCATCAGAGTTATGAGTCAACCCTGCAACGCTTCAGGATGTGAATGCAATTGGTCAGTATTTGAGCACATCCACAGCAAAAAGCGGAACAGGTTGGAGCATGAGAGGTTGGAAACGTTGGTTTTGAGTCTACTACAACCTTCGGATGCTCACAAAGCAAATGCAACCGAAGGACCTAGATCCAATTTTAATGGATGATATTGATTTAGAGTCTGAGTGGGTTGTGGAGGAGGAGTTCCCTGATGATTTGGCTTGGCTTGATGAGGAGACTTAGGATCCCTCTAGTCTGCCATCTCAAATGGAAACTCCAAATACACCTGCTTCACAGTTGCTTCAGTCTGTTGCTGTTGGCACTAGCTCCTTGATGAATTATTGTAGGCATACTTGTGGTTAGGTATGAGACTTGAGTACATGGAAACATTGTCTATTTTGGTTTTTTATTTCTGTTATGAGATTGTATTTTGAACTTGCACCAATCTGATTATTAAATCAGTATGGTTTATGTTTATGGTTATGATTTACTGTTTATGAACACTATGGTTTATGATCACTTTATGGTTTATGAACACTATATGGTTTATGATCACTATTTAAATTTTTGCGTACAAAAATTGATTGTGTTATGTCGTATAATCATAGTTTGAGACAATGTTCTGAATTATTGCATAAATTGTAGTTTTATAGCTTATATGGATTGGAAATGCTTTTAAACTCTTTTTTGTGCCAAAAATGTACAATATTTTTTTTTTTCCTATTTGCCGAGTCTTGCCGAGTCTGTCCTGAGTCTTTCCTGAGTGTATCCTGAGTCTACAAGTCATATGCCAGCCGAGTATTTGCCGAGTCCAAGTCGTGCAGCATTGGTTCTATCTTCTATTTGCTTCTGTCTTGCATATTTTAACACATAGTGAGTCAATCTTTCTTTGTATTTTGCATCATAAATCTGAGAATAATAAGAGCAAGGCAATGTCCTTATTTCTGACTGGAGTTTTACCTCCCTGGTTTCTCCAAGGTAACTCCTGTAACCATGCTATTCTACAGTGTGATTTTACTACTGCAGATCTGTTCTTATTTTTAAGGCAATTTTATTAATACAAGCAGTGTGCTTCTAATGTTATAACTCAGCCACGCTGTTCTACAGTGATTTTACTGCTGCATATTTGTTCTTATTTCTCAGGCAATTTTATTCATAGAAAGTCACTGTACAGTAGAGTGAAGTGTTACTGGATTTTGTAGTAGCATATTAAAGCTCTGTTGTGACAACTGTCATTTGGAATATCCAATGCAGTGTATAGATCACTCAAGTAGTGGCAGAATTATGTTGACATGATATAAAAAATTAAATTAAAATATGTATGATTCTATTCACGAGTGCAACTGCATCAGAATCTCAATATTTGTTTTTATCTGTACATAGAAACTACAGCAAAGGTTAATTAAACCAGTTATGATATAAATTGATTAATAAGAGTAGTTGTTGACTCAAACAGTGGAAATTAGGTAGCCTTCAGGTAGAAAGCATTCAGACAAAGGGCATTCAGAATGTTTTTGAAAAGTCAAATTTTAACACAAAAGTAGTTTACCTTCCAAATAGCAGTAAGCTGCACCATGAATTTGCACCACATAATCCCTTTTTCATAAACACCTTCAGCAAGATGAAGTACTAAAGCACAGTGGGAGCATGCTGCCACATTTTCAGGCTTGACTATTTACATAAATGTACAGCCAATGCGGAATGGCGATTTTATAGAACAAAGACTTGTATTTAAAAGCTGTCGCAGAAAAAACAAGAAAGTGCTTTCTACTATTCTTTTTTTAAATTTTTATATCGAAGATGCTAATACAACCAAATCTTGCTACTATGTTACAACATTCCTAAGAGGCCCATCTCAAGGAGTATCGGAGTATCGAGAAGATGCTGATTCAATGGTAGGCATGTCATAAACTTGCACACGATCTGTTTCTATGCCATAGTCCATCAAAGGCCCTTCTTCTAGTTGATCATCATGGTCATACACAAAATCAGGAATCTCAATTTGTCCCTTCCTAATGTGATTCCAAACAAATTCTAGACGGTTTACATACTTGAGTTTCCAGAATAAACTGCATAACACATTAAAATTGTATGAGCACATCTGCACCAATTACTTCTAATAAATTAGCTAAATCAAAATGCAAAGTCAGATTAATACTCACCCTGCACTTAAGAAAAACCGGCCAAGGGTTGCGAGCAACAGTCTTGACTGAATCCCTGGATGCAGAAAATACACCACTTGAAGCCTTTCTTTAAAAGCTGGAGGAAGTTCTTCATAGATCAACCACAGTGTAGACATCCCAGGGCAGTTTTCACCCCTCTGTACGGAGGTATGAATATAGACAACACAATAAGGCCCTTCAGGTATTTCATTCAAGATCTTATGGTAAACATATTTCTGTAGTCTTTGTCCACTGACAAGAGTAGCTGCAGACATAATTATAAATTGCATCTCTTAGTGAAAGGCGTGGATAATCTGAAAGGGAGGGGTATAGTAGAAGCCAAATTTATTATTTATATTGCTGATTTATTTAACATGTTTCAAAAGCTTTGCATTTTTCATTAAAAAGGAAAACATCCCAGTCTGAACCCAATTGAGTTAGCAAGCATAGTTTGGCAAAAGGTTCACAGGAGCAATCTAACAATCAAATTCTGAAAATAACTACCCTAAACAAATAAACCAAATTGACTGAATTTTTAAAACCACCAGACACCAAAATTCTTTTGCAGTATCGACTAATCAAACCCTATCTTCCAGTAACAATCTTGGCCAGTACCCTAAAAACATAACAGAAGGAAACCACTCAAGTACCGGGATAAAATTAACTCATGGAATTTCAATATGGCTAAGGGACCACTGAATTGTTCGCAAACTGCATGGGAATTGAAAATGTTCTCACTTGGTGCACTTGTGAGACAAGACCTTATATTATGCTGGTAGAAAAGATACACAGATCAAGATACAAAGAGAGAAAGAGGGGAGGAAAAAACAAATATTATGTATCAGACATTGAAATCAACTCTTAATCCCATTAACTGAGAATTATATCCTTACTCTAAAAGAAATACTAACTCCTATTATATCCTCTATTTTAGGTGCATGCTCCTGCAAGCCTGTGACTAAATCAACAGATTTCAGATAACAATCTAATGAAAATATATATGGGTATCCTACAAGAAACTTGAGAATTAACTAATGAAAAAATAAGATCCCGGGGCATGGGCCTGTGACTGAATCAACAGATTTCAAATAGCTAGTCGCAGGTCCCAGTTTGCATTCTCAGGGGTAACAATTCGAACAAGGCTGCCTGCCAACATCATTGAGAGCGTCAGTAGCAGTGTCAGTCAAACTACAGCATATTATTTACAATTGGTGTTCAGTCATAGTCACCATAGGAAATCATAGCATCCACCCTCCAAAAACAAGAAACATAGATCAGTAGGCAAATTTTTAAGCTTCCATATTAGAGGGGAGACTTGGAGAGTTTCCACTTGTCCAAAATGCACACAGGCATGCTGGGCGATTTGATCCTAGACATAAGGGATAAACAGTGCAGTTGTAGGAAATCAAATTAACAGAGACATTACAGAGTGGGCTAAATAATGTCATATAAGGAATAGGACAACAGACGACCACCCTATAACAAACTTATGGAAGAGAAAGAAATGGAATAGACAGAGACATTGCAGAGTGGGCTAAATAATGTCATATAAGGAATAGGACAACAGACGACCACCCTATAACAAACTTATGGAAGAGAAAGAAATGGAATAGACCATAGAAGAGGAGTATTTTTTTTAAGCTAATACTCACACAGTTTCAAACCGATGAAGCAACGAACTGGCCGAAGACAGTCCACAAGGCATAACAATAAAACCCCAGGTTCTGTTATAATGATATTAGTACCAAAGTGAGTGGTTAATGCCTTATAGACCACCTTGTCCCAAAGAAATCATCATTGTGTCCAAAGACAACACAAGGCATGACCTCCATCTCACAATAATTATGCATATGGGATTATTCACAACATGTATCCAGTGATGATGGTAAAATACACACACAATTGAGAAAAGGAGTATTAATGTGAATGAAATTCCAAATAAAGATATGTCATTGTAGAGATAACCTATAACATCACATCGATAATAGCCACTTTCAAGCCAAAGTGAGCATGACACCAAAACTGCCTTGACATTAAAACTGGAATGTGTGAGGATGCTACACATGAACACAGGGACTTGCATGCCAAAGCCAGCCTTGGGTTTGAAAGAGCTTTTGAAAACTTAATCATTTGAAAACCCAAGGAAAAATTTGAGGGCCAAAGGAGACTGAATAAAAAGGAAACAAAGGTATCTATTTTAAGAAGCTAACAATAAAGCAAATCATACCAAATCTGAGATGTCAACTAAACCTATACGTTAGCTATAAACTGTACAAGAAAAGAAAGATTAAGAAATGGTCATACAGAAGAAGAAGAAGCACTATTTATTTGAAAAGCCCGAAAATTCAATCAGAATCACAAAGTAAAGGACTGTATTGTTCTTACCAGGGAAATGCTTGCCAACTATTCTCAAAATCCTACGACCAGCTTTGTCTTTTCCCTCCACCTTCAATACCTGAAGAGCTTCAAGATCAGAATAATCATCTTCCACAAGAAAGCCATGAGCAGACAAGGGTGGTAAATCACATTCATGCCAATATTGCTGGCTTCCATTTTTCCCTAACGACTCACAATCCACAACAACCAGGTGAGTGGCCATTGCAACTATACAAGGAAGGGATTCCTTGGGATTCTCTATAACAACACGGACACCTACCGCCGAGCACTTTTAGCAGCTGAGGCAGACTTCAATATCTATTGTTATAGATATGGAAAACATATGGGTAAGAGGAACAAAGGCCAGGGCAAGATCAGCAATCGAACAAGCGAGCTGACTCTTTGAAAAACTCGGTTGCCATGGATTTATAAGGGTGATGCAGACTGGGGATCCTATTAACAATTTTATGCATTATCCGTCAAGCGTGCAGAGATTCCCGGAAATGGTATTTTAGGATATTCCCAGAGTCTAGTCCATTCAGACCTGACAGTTGAACCGTCACGCCACCTCCGTCCGTTTCTTTTCTTACAGCTTAAGTTCCAAGAATAGGAGACGGTTGATGGCCAAAGCTAAAGAAACAAGATTTTGTTGATCTCAATTTGATCCATAATAGTAATTATTGGTGGGTGCTAGTATAAGTCTCTCCATGATTTTCCCTCATCTTTTTGGATTTTGAGGTTAATATACATTTAAAAAGGAGAAGAACGCCTCTCAACGTCATGTTATATAGAAACACGAGTTCCACATTGGGATGGTTAGCGCGTTTGTTTAAGGTAGAGTGAGGCATAGTGTCAAATTATGTTATGGCTTCAATATAGTGAATTTTAAGATTGGATGGTTTTTTGAAAATTGGTATGGGGTCAATTTAGTGATTTTTTGGGATTTGGTGGCTTTTCAAAAAATTGTATTATGTCTTATGGTAGACATATATTTAAGTTATTGGGTTTACGATTTGTTAGTGTTAATTTATTAGAGGAGGTTTATAAGATTATAAGTGGAAAGTTCCTATTAGAGAAGGTGAATATTAAGATTACAAGTGGAAAGTTCCCATTAGTAAGATTTGATGAGTTTCATTGATGTTACTATGTAAAAGTAAGAAGATTTTATAAGAGTATAAGTAGGAAGATTCCATTGGCAAGATTCGAGTGGACTCGAGGAATTACACCGACGTTGATTCGTAAACTATTGTGGATATTCCACTGGAATAGTTCATTACAATAGATCTTACAACTCAGTTCTTTTTATTAGCTTATTCCACTAAATGCTAAATAATCAACATTAAATGTAAAATAACTAGCGCAAAGAAATACACAATCCACACAATAAACACAAGATTTGCCTTGGGAAAACCCACTATGGGGAAAAACCTAGCTGGAAATGAAGACTACGCCTTGATCTTTTATATAGAATGCAAATACAAAGAAAGTGGTACTCTCTATCGAGTTACCTATGAATCTACGACCATGATGTTAGTTTTTCAGAATTTAATACATTCTGATCTAGGATCTTAACTGAAAGAACAACATGTACAACATATCAAGCATAAGAGACAAGAAACAAGAGACACAAAACATTTCACTGGGGAAAACCAAGAAGGTGAAAAACCGCGCAACTTCCTCAGAGATAGAATAAGCATAAATATCCACCATGATCAAACCCAAGAGATAGATATCTACAGCAGCATGCTCCTCCTCCACTTGTGCGCATCCTCCTCTTATCTCACTAATGCGAAGTGAGTGAACAATAGATGTGTAAAATGAGAGAGACACACTCTCTATTTATACACTACATCACTTGACCTTTACTCAACTAGGTCGGCCCTAACTTAACCACATAACATAATGCTGACTGGGATGACCCCCAATAGGGTGGTCTAATAACCCTTTCACCCACATGACTCATATAGGACCAACCCCAACAAGGTTGTCTAATAACCCATCAAGTATAAGTTACAACACTTACAATATAACTTGCGACACTTGCAAGTACACATGACGACACTTCCAATCGGAGGAATAATACATCTCCGTTCGGGATACAATAAAGTACAAATGTAATACATACAATATACAAGTGAATATCTTCCAAAGTTACAAATACATCAACACATGATAGATACTAAAGGATGTCCTAATTCTTTTGTTCTACTCTAATATCCACTCTTGTGTTGTTGCTCAACTTAGGAACAATACCATAACATCAAAAGAATGAGACCCCTTTTCCTCCTAATAGTTCATTATTTAGCATAGCTCGATAGTATTACAGGCTTAATTTTAGGGTTTTTGCATTGCACCAACTCTCAATTAGGGTTAGGGTTTTGGATCTTCTAGAATGTTCTTGAAAATCCACACATGACTAACTCTACATGTGTGAGAAATGAGAGCTGATGTGGAATCAACTCAGCACCATGGTGGTCAACTTGCGGGAGACATAACAAACTCCATTTGCGGCGATTCTTGCACTGTTGGAAAGGTCTCAGAGTGTAGAATCACATGAAGGGTCATTGCAAAGCGATGAAATTTTTGACCCAAAAAAACATCATTTAGACCCTCAAACATGCCCTAGAAGGTTCTAGACCCCAAATATGCAAAGTGAGACGTGTCCCTAGAATGAGACCTACAAGCCAGTTCATCTAATATTTCAACTCTGAAAGCACCAAAATAGATGACAAATTGTATATTGATGCATTTTGGATCACACCTCCCCATTTTGGGAGGATTTTGGTCCCCAAAAGCTTTTACTAAATGACGTAAGGAAATTTTTCCTCAACCTTCTCCTTGGAGTGCCATTTAGCCTTTCCTAGAAGTTATCCTTTTAAACCCCCCTGCCAGAGTTCATACCATTCTCGTCCAGTTGTTCTAGAATTCTTCTGCAAAATTATGTCTTTTGCTAACTCTGTTTGAGCACTGGTGCTAAGTCCTTTATAGAAGGTAAAACCTACTTAGGTTCCTTGTCCAACATGGAAGGTTCATAAAGTTTCAGATTTTCTAGATTCACTATTGAGTAAATGGGAATATATGGGGGTATACTGAGTCTGTAGGCATTATCTCCCACCTTCTCCAACACTTCAAAAGGACCATACCTTAATGCCTTGATATTCTTACCAAGACCTTGTAGTCTTCTTTTATTCAAGTGCAACCAAACTCTGTCTCCCACCTTGAATGTTTTCTCCACCTTGTGTTGGTCGTGTCTTGCCTTGTACTTTTCTTAACACTTCTCCAGTGCCTCATGTACTTGTAAATGGATTTTCCTAATCTTATTAGTGTATTTTTCATATCTTAATGTTGTATTGGTGGTGTATTCCCTCACCACCCCCCCTTGTTATCCATAAACAACAACTAGAGGTGAAGGTGGCAGATACCTAAAACAAGTTTCAAAAGGGGAATTTCCAATGGAAGTGTGGATTGATATATTATATGAGTGTTCGATATAGATCATATTTTCATCCCAAGTCTTTGGATACTTCTGATTGTAACCCCTCAAAAGATAAACCAAAGTCCTATTGACTACTTTTGTCTGCTCATTTGTTTGTCGATGGAATGTTGTAGATCTCTTCAACTTAGTGTCCATCTTCTCACAGAGTGTAATCTAGAACACATTGAGAAATTTGGTATCCCTGTTTGAGATGATGCTCCTTGGTATCCCAGAGTGCACCCAGACATGCTCAAAGAACATGTTTTCTAGGTCTTTTCCTTTTATGGTATTTTTGCAAGCCATAAGAATGCACATCTTATTGAATCTATCAACTGCCACAAATAAATAGCCATGTACCTTCCTCTTGGTTGGAATACCACCCACAAAATCCATGGATATTGTCTCCCATGGTCTCAAAGGAACAAGCAAGGGATGGTGTAGACCTTGCTTCTTATTACAAGGCTTGCTTGTACAATATAGTATGCATCCTTTAATAAATTGAGCTACATCTTCTTTCATTGTAGGAAAATGCACATACATTTGTAATTTGACAACTGTTTTCTTGACACCAAAATGCCCTGCTACTTTGGAGGTGTGAACCTCTCTCATGAGTTGCACTTTCCCACTTTTAGGAACATAGAGCATGTCCAACTTGTAGAGTAACCCATCCTGGAGATGATAGTAAACCTTGTTGTCACCTTCTTCTACATGGAATTGGCCTTGTAGTTGTTGAAATAATTCCTTAAAGTCCCCATCTTTTATGTAGTCCTCCTTATGTGCATCATGGGTGAAAGGATTCATATGCATAAGAGTACCCAAAGTTGTAATCTTGGTTGTAGGTGTCCTTAAGAGCATGTCTTCCAGCTTGTTTGTACTTCCCTTCTTATATTTGATGATTAAATGGAATTGCTGTAAGAATCCCATCCATTTTTAGTGTTGTGTTTGTTGTAGTTTACTCAGGTCCTGCAAATACTGCAGAACCTAGTGATCAATGTGAATGATGGTCTCCTTCACCCATCAGATAACGCTTCCACTTCTTAACAACTTGAACCAAGGCATAACACTCCTTATCATATGTAGGGTATTTCAGGAAGCCACCATGGAACATTTCAAAATGATAGCATATTGACCTCCCTCCTTGCATAAAAAATTCTCCCATAGCATACCCACTTGCATTTGTATTGTTGTTGGTGTTTTCACAGCATCATGTGCAAAATTGCACCTACTAGGAGTTGTTCTATTCCTAGTAGAGTTTCAGGGTAAGAGATAAAAACAAACAGAACAAAAACTGAAATGTCTAATCTAACAAGAAGGCATAACTGAATTAAAAGATACTGAAAACAAACCTAAACTAATCATGCATTCTTCATTCAATAGATAGATTCACAAAGCATCATTAAAGAATAAAGAATGTTGTGTTTCATTGATAAAAATGGATTTTAAAGAGAACAAGTATCACCTCTAAGTTGCAGTAGAAGAGGCCCATCTAGGTGTTCGAGGGAGGGTCTGCTTGGTCTCCTGGCAGTCGATAGCTCTCTGGTCACATGTCACGTATGAGATATCCGATAAGGTGAGAAAGGAATGCAGGAGGGAGTTCCAATCTCGGGGAGAATCGTGTAGAGTAACATCTTGAGCAATGAATGGAGAATTCTTCTTGAATGAGGGACCTTGAGGTTTCATTTATAGGAATAATGGATGGCTCTAGGATAAGGATCAGTCTTAGATTTTTTATTTTTTCCTTGACTTTTGTGTTTTGGATTTTGCTTCTTTTCAATTTTTTTTTTATCATTTTTCCAAATTGGGCTATCAAAAGAGTTGTGCCAAGTTTTTTCTTTTTTTTTAGGATAAAAATGAGAAACATCCAAAAAAAAAGTCAGGGCAAAGTTGCTCATTTATTTCGAGATAATTGAGCAATTTTAATTTGTAAAATAACCCTTTTGGAGTATGACTTTGATTTTTTCTTTTTATAAAGGTCTAAAGAGTGGAAATGAAACATGGTAATGATCTATGTGTGTGATGGAGATAATGGCAATGTAGGTGGACAAAATTTAGGTGTTAATAGATTGCCTCCTAATGTGTGAGGTCAGGAGCTCATCATATGGGCCACATACATCATAGAATCTTCTTTTGCAAGAGGTAAGTGCCAATGGCATAGAGAATGGAGACTATGTCGGAGGTAGATTGCCCTTCAATGGGACTACAGGGGAATTTACTTGCTGATACAATACTCAACATGAATGAGGTGCATATAATCTCAAATATATTGATATGTGCCACCCAGGAGGTTGATAGGGAGAAAATAGAGTCGGATGAATGAGTCGACTACTGTTATGAAGGATGCTTATAGTGCTAGTTTGATCAAAGAAACAACTATGAAGAATAACATACACCAGATAACAAACAATTGCAAGATTTAAGATACAATATCAATCACAGAGGAATGTGAGACAGGAATTGATAACGGAGAAACCCCACAGGTAAAAACTCTCGTTTTATTGAGAAGTTATCGTAAGAGGTCGAATGCAGGAATCGTCAGGAACCAATCGAGCCTTATCTTGGGAACTCATCTTAATGCAATCAAGAGTAGAGAACCAAAAGATTCTTAATATTTGAGCTTACAAGTATTTATACAATCCTGAGGGATGCTTGGGTAACTACCCACTACTTTTCAGTTACGAAAAGTAAGTTACAAAGGGATCATATGTCTTCTTCCTATTCACTAGCTTGAAGAAGATGAAGATACATTGTTTCTACATTGATGACGATTCATATGCCTTCTAACTACTTAGAATGTCGTATGACATGTATTGGAGTCATCAAATACCATCGGGCATGTATGATGATACGTCAGGCATGTATGATGATCCGTTAGGAATGTACCATTGGTCATGTGCCATAGGTCGTGGGTCGTCGAGTCGCGAATTCGACTAATCCATTGAGATGATCGAGTCGAGGATCCGACCAAAATAGTCGACTGGGACTAAGCAATAGTCAATGGATCCAGTCGAGTTTTGAGATGGATCAAACTTCCCCGCTTAAGTGGCAATGGTCCCCATTGCATGCTCACTTAGATGAGGAAACTTGAACTCTAATTCAGGGAGAGGATACCACTTGCCTTGAGATGGGAGTTGTCCTGCCTTGGACACATGAAGCAAGGGTATTGTTTATGTCCTTATATGGCGTGCTTACTATCCAATGATGGTGTCAACAACAAGAGGCTCTTGAGTGGTTGGGTGTATATATTTTGGATCCGATTGTTCAATGTAAGTCGATCTGTTAAAATAATGGAAGAAATTACGGTCGAAGCAAGTCCACATTAAATACTGGATGCAGACCCAGGCTTGGTGGAATGCTGAGCTTAAAAGTACTTTCCCCAATTTTATCAAGAATGTTATAAGGTCCATATCGTAAATATTTCAGTTTCCTGTGCAGGTCACTGAATATTTATTTCTTAATATGAAACCATACCTAATCCCCAATTTTGAATGAATGAGGAATATGATGCTTCTCATGTCGGGCCTCATCTTTTTCACTAGCTCGCTGCAACATCTCATGTGCTTGTTTTTTAATGTCACAAACCTTATCCTTGAACTTGAGTGCCTTATCGATTTATCACTATCCATGGTTGGTGTCGACCAAGCCAGTTGGTCGGATGACTAAGTCAATAGGTGCTAAGGGTTGAAATCCATAACATATTTCAAATAGACTCTTTCCTGTTGAACTGTGTTGCAATCGATTGTAGCTATGCTGGATGTATGGAATACTTTCGTCTCATGTTTTGCGATGCTTGTGGTTGTACATGCAAAGCAACTGTACCACCATGCAATTCAAAACTTCCGTCTATCCATCAGTCTGAGGATGGAACACCGTTGACATAGATAGTTGTGTGTTGAGCTGTTTCCAGAGTGTCTTCCAGAATGTGCTAACATATGGAATTGTGGTCGGAGATGATTGAAGTCGACAAGTCATAGTGGTTCCAAACATTCTCAAAGAAGAGTTGAGTAGTATGCTGGGCTATCGTGGTCTTCTTGCAAGAAATGGGGATAGACATTTTAGAAAATCGGTCAAAAATACAAGGATTGCATCGTGCTGGTGTCGGATAAAAGGATATCTAGTCAAATAATACAAGGAAATAGATTACCATGGTCGACTAGGAATGGGAAAGGGTGTATGCAAACCCCATCGTCGGTTCAGTGGCTTGGAAATGGCACAAACCACACATGAATTGATGTACCTGTTGAAATCTGTTTTGAGTGAAGGCCAATAGAAATACTAATAGAGAAAAACAAATGTCTTTGCCACTCCAAAGTGTCCTACTATTTTGCTGTAGTGTGCATCCCATATGAGCTTCTTTCGGTGCTCACCAGAAGGTACACAAAGCTGTCCTAGCTTGTAAATCAAGTTGTCCTTCATGTAGTAGTTAAGAACAATCGACTATTTTGTCTAGAGCTATCGATACACCATCAAAAAGTTAGTGTCTTCTTCATATAGTCACGACCAAGTAATGGTGTCATAACCATGCATACTTAACACTGTAATAAGTGAAGTAGTTGGTGGTCGGCTAAGGCAATTAGCTGCAACGTTGGCCTTTCCTTTCCGATGATTAATTAACAACTGAAACTACTATAGGTAACCAATCCACTTTAATTGTCTCATCGTCTTAAACTTAGACTGTGAGAGAGAAAATTATAGAGGCTTATGGTCCGTATGGATGGCCATTTCTTTGCCTAAATTATAATGTCTCCATTGCTTAAGAGCTTGTACAATGGCATACAGTTCCTTCTCGTAGGTAGAATACTTACAAACAATATCACTGAAGGTTTCTGAGTGGAATGCTACTGGGTGACCTGCTTGTGTAATCACGGTTCCCATGGCATAGTTGGATGAGTCGATCTCATTTCAAATGGATGAAGCAAATCAGGTAATACAAGTACTGGAGAGGTGCAAAACTTGTTTTTAAGTTGTTCAAAAGCTTGCTGATGTATTGCATTCCATTTGAAAACTATATTTCCACCTCCTTTTGTCAATTAATTCAGAGGCCATTCTATGTGGCTGAATCCCAACACGAATCTATGGTATAAATTCACCAAACCAAGGAAACTCCTTAGTTATTGAATGCTTCTTGGAATGGGCCAATCCTTGATAACTTGTATCTTCTCTGGGTCGACTCGAATGCTTGCTAAGTCGATCACGTAGCCCAAGTATTTGATACTTGTTAATGCAAAAGAGCACTTCTCCAAGTTCAAACAGAGTTTGTGTCATCTAAGAGCATTAAGCACTTGCTGAAACTGCTGCAAATGTTCCTCGCCCACGATCTGCTGAAAATCAGGATGTCATCCAGATAGAAAATGGCACATTTCACTGAAAAAGTTCTAAGGAGATCATCCATATATCTCATGAAAGTCGTAGGTGCATTGGTTAGACCAAAAGGCATGACTAATCATTCAAATAAACCTTCCTTGGTTTTGAAAGAAGTTTTCCATACATCTGAGGACTCTATGGGAATTTGATGATATCCTGACTTGAGTTCAAGTTTGGTAAATAATTTAGCACCTTTCAAATAATCAAGTAAATCATCTAGTCTAGGAAGAGGATATCGATTCTTTACTGAAATTTTATTGAGATCCTTGTAGTTGATGCACATGCATCATGTCTAGTCTTTATTGGGAACAAGGATGACTGAACTTCCACAAGGAGAGGAGCTAGGCTGAATATGCCCTTTGTCGATCAAATATTGAATTTGTCTGTGGATTTATTCATTTTCTAAAACAGACCTTCTGTAAACCGATGTATTGGGTAATGAAGAACCAAGAACTAGATCAATGGAGTGTTTTACCTCGCCATGTAGTGGTACTCTAGTTGGATATTTGAACACATATAAATGTATTCTTCAAGTATTCTATCGACTTGCTGTTGTTGTCGAGAATCGTGGTTGGTGGAGAGATGACTTGTTGCTGTGATATTTTAGGGGTGTTGAGGTTTGATCATTATCAACATAAATTTATGAGCATGGTTAATCAGCTTCTTCACTTGCTTGGATAAAAGCATCTTGACTGTTGGTGTGGGTCGACGTTTATGAATTCCATACCACTGATTCTGAATTTTGAAGATCACTTTCTGTGGTCTCGATTGATACCTTCCATGTATGTCCCACAAATAGGGATTTCCAAACAATACGCTGGCTACCAAAAGTGAAGCAACATTGCGGAGCACCTCATTTTAAAAAGGATTGATAAAGTAAGGTATCTTGCACCATCGTGTGATCTTGAGTTCTTGTCCATCTTTCATCCAACCGATGTTGTAATGTTGCAGATGTGGAGTAGTCACAAGACCCAATTTATTCACAATATCTTCAAAGACAAAATTATTTTGACTACCATTGTCCACAATTAGATGCAATGGGCGATTCTGAACCCATATCTATGTATGGAATAGTCGTTCTCTTTCCTCTTTGTCAATGATAGTCGAGTTTGTGAGAGCTATTGAAGTCGATGCTACTAAAGTCGAAGGGTTAGGTTCAGAATCCACAACTGTCTTGTTGGCGGATTCAGAAGTAGACATCTGTGTCAAGAATGCCTTCTGAGGTTTGCATTCTGATGCATCATGCCAAGATGAATTGTGGTAGTCACACCATTTTCCTGTACGAGGTTGTTTAGTTGATTTTCCCTTTTCTTTATTGAAAGGATTAACCCTATTCCAAATTATGGGTAGTAGTTGGAGTATACTGTGTAAAATTAGTCACAGCAGATCTAATGAACAAGTAAATCAATCACAACAGATGAACATAGAAAATATAGTGTAAAACTGTACAAAACATGCATCAGTGTTCAATATCCCAATGAGGGTGAATAATTACAATACAATACAGTCACAATAAATGAGCAATTCGAATTGCCTAAGGAGTTCATTCGAATCACTGAATGGAGTAGCTTGACTCCAACTAGGAGTCCTCATCATCAATCAGTAGTGGTCATCAATGCACAAGAACCAGTCATCCAGGTGTCAATCTGAGTCTAACTGAGTGTAACATGTGGAACTGAAGTGTGCAGCACTGATATAGGGAAGTGGGCTCAGTGGAGGGCGCATGGGAGGCTAACTGAAGTCAGAACAAGTCATCTAGTCAATCTGGAGGTCCAACGGAAGTGAAACAGTCAGTCGGGAGTGAAACTAGCCTCAAATCAGGGAGAATCGGAGCTAACTGAGTGTAACTGAAGTGGAACTGCAGTGGTAGGTGAAGAAGTGCGCCCTTCTCTGGAAGTAGGTGAGAAGTGGGTGCCTTCCTGACTAGGAGGGCTAAAAATCTGAAGTAAGTGGCTCCCGAGTGCTAGAATAAGGTGGCTAAGGTGCTGGAGGCATCAACCTGGTGACTGGGATGCATGCAAAGTGCATGCAAACCCTAATTGCATGCAAGATCCTGAAAAAGATGATGTGGATATCCAAACACCCCCCCTCAAGCTAGACTATGATGTGCAAAAGAAAATAATGTGGGGCCCTGGTAACTAAGACCAAAGGTCACCCCAATACAATAATCCAAAAAAAATGCTGAAAATAAACTAAGTGAGGAAAGAGGGAAAACCCAGTGGGAAGAAAGCCCCCCCTCAAACTAAAGCATAATAATGGATCAATCTGTCTCCACCATGATGGAACTCACCCCCAACAGTGAACGGAGGTAAGAGAACTTCTTCTCAGTGAAGCTCTTGGTGAAGATGTCTGCAATTTGCTCATCAGTAGGGCAATATTGCAGAATGATGGTGCGATCATGCACCAACTGTCGAATGTAATGCATATGAATCTCAATGTGTTTGGTCCTTTGCCGCTGAATTGGATTTGTGGAGACCTTGATAGCACTTTGATTGTCACAAAATAGGACAGTCGAAGTAGTGCCACCAAAACCAAACTCGGAAAGAATACCCTGCAACCAAACTGCCTGAATGCAGGCATTGACTGCCCCTCGATACTCTGCCTCTGTTGAAGAAAGTGCAATGGCTGCTTGCTTTTTGCTGGACCAGCAAATAGCACCATGAACAATCATGAAAACATAACCGGAAGTGGACTTCCGATCAATGCTATCACCTTCCCAATCTGAATCAGTAAAACTAATGAAATCAAGCTCAGAATCTGCAGCATAATGTATGCCAAACTGTCTCGTACCTTGCACATACTGCAAGATCCAATTGGCTGCTCGCCAATGAAGCTCATGTGGCTGCTGCATATACCTTGACATGGCACTCATGGCATATGAAATATCAGGCCTTGAGTGTGTCAAATAAAGTAGTGAACCAATCAACTGTCGATACATACTGCAATCTGCAAGCGGTGTAGAATCTCCCTCCTCAAGACTGATTCCTGAGAGGAATGGGAATGAGGCTGCCTTACATTCAGCCATATTAAACTTCAATAACAGGTCGGAAGCATATTTTTTCTGAGATATAGTGATCCCATCAAAATTTTGAGCTATCTCCAAGCCTAAAAAGTGACTTAGCAAGCCCAAATCGCTCATGTCAAAAGCTAGATTTAAGGCAGTTTTTAGCTTGTTTATTGAAGTAAGAGTGCTACCAGTAATGAGAAGATCATCAACATAAAGTACAATAACCAACAAATTACCTTTAAATCGCTGAAGATACACATTAGGATCAGATTTGCATCTTTGGAAATTCTGAGAAAGAAGGAAGGAGTCCATCTTTGCGTACCAAGCTCTTGGGGCCTGTTTTAACCCATACAAAGATTTCTTCAATCTGCAAACTAATGATGGATCTGATGTGTAGCCCTCTGGCTACTGCATATATACCTCTTCAGCAAGGTCTCCATGTAGAAATGCACTCTTCACATCCATGTGGTGCACTTCCCAGTGCTTGGATGCGGAAATAGCCAAAACAAGGCGGATGGAATCCATCTTTGCAACCGGTGCAAAGGTCTCAGTGTAGTCCACTCCTTGGACTTGGGAGAAACCTTTTGCCACCAACCTTGCTTTGTATTTGCTGATAGATCCATCAACAGCAACTTTCGTGTGGTAGACCCATTTACACTTTACTAATTTTCTTCCAGGTGGAAGAGAAACTAGCTCCCATGTGTTGTTCTTTTGAGGAGAATTGTACTCTTCATCCATGGCACTTTGCCATCTCGGATCTCGGTGGGAAGAATAGTATGATGTGGGATCTGAAACAGCCATCAAATAAAAAATATCAGGAAGTAATGGATCAGCAATAGAAAGAGCCATACCTGCTCTTTGAAAGTCTGCTCTTGTTCGTCTCGGATCAACAGGATTTCCAAGGTTCGAACCAGCAGATTGAAGAGTGTTTTGGGCCCACTTTGGTAACTGAGGAGGATCATAATGGTCGGATTCCAAACCTGATATGTCATGATCATCATGTGTTTCTAAAATATTAGAAATATCAGAACTCATACATTCATTATTGCTGCACGGATCTTCTTCTGGTGAAGGTGGTGAATCGGCAGTCTCTTCCTCGACTAGTTGCAATTCTTTAAGCGGTTCTTCAAATTGCACACTGCGCTCTATGAATATCTTTTTAGATCTGATATCCATGAGTTTATACACTTCATGACCAAAACATGGTTGAAATTTTGATTCTTCCCCATATCCTATCAGTATGCACTCAAGACTTTGTGGATCCAAATCTCATCTCTTCTTGGATGGAATTCTAGCCCATGCAGTAGAGCCAAAAACTCTCAAATTTGACACATCCGGTTTGTGACCAAAGAATGCTTCGAAAGGAGTCATACCTTTCACGGATGAATGTGGAACACGGTTCTGTATGTATGCAGCAACATTGATTGCTTCAGCCCAAAGATTTGCAGCCAAACCTTTTGATTCAATCATGCATGTAGCCATCTCTTTCAGTGACCGATTTTTCCTTTCCGCTACACCGTTCTGCTGGGGTGTGTAGGGAACTGTATGTTGGATCTGAATTCCGCTTTGGGAACAAAGTTGCAGCAAATCGGCCTTGATATATTCTCCACCATTATCAGATCTAAGATCTTTGATCTTTCTCTCAGTGGCGGTCTCAACAGAAGCCTTAAAATCCTTGAATTTTCCAAGCACTTCTGACTTGTTTTTGAGAAAGAATACCCATGTAAAGCGGGAAAAATCATCAATAAATGTCAAAACATACCTTGAACCATTTAATGACGTATGGGGCAGCGGACCACTGATATCAGAATGTATCAACCCCAAAACTATAGAAGCTTTTCCGCAGTCGAATCTGTGCTCGGGGTGCTTCCCAATGATGCAACCAGTGCATATTCCCTTCGAGGAACGGAGTTGTGGAAGACCATCTACCATGGAATTGTTTCATAGCAGCAGCAAATACTTATAATTAAGATGTCCAAATCTTTCATTCCAAAGCCTACTAACCTCATTACCATGTGTGCGAAGAGCAGTGGGCTTTGCAAGCGGAATAAAGTGTGAAAACTCATAGCATTTTGCAATGTGGTTTGCCTTTCCGACTGCAACAAGTATTCCACTTTTGATATAAAAAATTTCAACTGTATTAGGGCTGAATGTAACTTGCTTCGGTTTACCAGTGTGTGTCATTTTATACACAGAAAGAAGATTTGAAGCCAAGGAAGGCACATAGAGAACATTCAGAAAGCTTCCATGATCTACGTGAATCGTACCTTTGCCCTTTGAAGAAATTTTTGAGTCATCTCCCAAATGGATGGGGATGGAGTTGTTTGGATCGAATGAAGAAAAAGAATCAATATTTGCAGCCATATGATTCGATGCACCCGAATCTATCAAGAGAGTAGTGGGCTTCGAAACAGTTGCCATAAGTGCTTGTCCTCTTTCATGATCATCATTCCTATCCTTCTTCCTTGCACCGTCATGAAGAGTTATGTTGTTCTTTTCCAAAAGGAGGGCCATTTGATCTATACTCTTCTTCATACATGAACTTTCAGAATGAAAGCCACGGTTGCAATAAGTACATTTAGATTTTTGGTTACCTTCTTTTCCCTTTTGCTTGAACTTTGAACTAGATGGTGCATCCGTCTGTTTGCCTTTCTCTCTTTGCTTGTGAGGTTCGAATTTGGGCTTCTCCTTCTTTTGATTTCCTTTACCATTCGAGATCTTGGGTCCTTGAACATATAGGGCTGAATCTTTGGAGCTTATGGACCCCATTTGAATCAACTTGTCATGCTCTTTTGTGACGGACTCAATGAAGGAATTCAAGGTAGGCATCTTCCAATTCGGGGTAGTTAGCCTACCGGAATTGAAAGTAGAGACAAATACGGAATAATCTTTACCAAGCTTGCTGAGAATGGAGAGGATCAATTGTTTATCCTCTTTGATAACTCCACTATTCTTCAACTGCAAGTTCAAGTTCTTGAATTTTGTGAAGAATTCATTAATGGTCTTGAAATTCTCAGGACTAAGGGCAATCAATTCATTCTCTAATTGAAAAGCCCTAAGCTCGTCCTGCTTGCCAAATAGTGTTTCAAGTTGCTCCCATATATCTTTTGGAGTCTTCAATCCGCTGAGATGGAAGTGAAGATCTTTGGAGATGGAGAGACAAAGAAGACCATAAGCTTCATCAAGCTTGTTGTAGTGTTTGGTTCTATCTGACAAGTTGTTTGGCTCCAATTCAAGACCAAGAGTGACTCGGTAGTAACCTTTTGAACGTAATATGATCTCCATATCATCTTTCCAATCAAAATAATTGAATGGGGTGAGGATAGGCTTTGAAGAAGAGTATTCCATTGCTAGGAGCGAGTGCACACTGATGTAGAGGAGCTTGCAAGGGCAGAGTAGCGAATGCAAATGATGGAGACGATAACCTACAAATCACAATAAACCAAGAACAATGAGGTCGAACAATCCACCCTTTTAGAGTTGCATCTCACCTGGGATTGGAGATCAAACAATGTTGAATGGGTCCAATGTATAATATCCAAGAATTATGTGGAAACTCAAGCTTTTGGAGTGGTATTGGATGTATTTTCAAGCTTTGCATGCACAGGAGCTAATGCCCTTGAGATCTTTCATGCCAAAACTTTTTGCAATTTTTGAGCAATTCACTCAAATCTTCTTGTAAAAACACCTGTAGAAAAGAGATCTTGTCCCTGCAATGGCTCTGATACCATGTAAAATTAGTCATAGCAGATCTAATGAACAAGTAAATCAATCACAACAGATGAACATAGAAAATATGGTGTAAAACTGTGCAAAACATGCATCAGTGCTCAATATCCTAATGAGGGTGAATAATTACAATACAATACAGTCACAATGACTGAGCAATTCGAATTGCCTAAGGAGGTCATTTGAATCACTGAATGGAGTAGCTTGACTCCAACTAGGAGTCCTCATCATCAATCAGTAGTGGTCATCAATGCACAAGAACCAGTCATCCAGGTGTTAATCTGAGTCTAATTGAGTGTAACATGTGTAACTGAAGTGTGTAGCACTGATATAGGGAAGTGGGCTCAGTGGAGGGCGCATGGGAGGCTAACTGAATTCAGAACAAGTCATCTAGTCAATCTGGAGGTCCAACGGAAGTGAAACAGTCAGTCGAGAGTGAAACTAGCCTCAAACTAGGGAGAATCAGAGCTAACTGAGTGTAACTGAAGTGGAACTGCAGTGGTAGGTGAAGAAGTGCGCCCTTCTCTGGCAGTAGGTGAGAAGTGGGCGCATTCCTAACTAGGAGGGCTAAAACTCTGGAGTAAGTGGCTCCCTGGTGCTAGAATAAGATGGCTAAGGTGCTGGAGGCATCAACCTGGTGACTGGGATGCATGCAAACCCTAATTGCATGCAAGATCCTGAAAAAGATGATGTGGATATCCGAACATACTGTTTTGACTTGACAGAGTTAGTAGTAGATATTGATGTAACTGTAACTTCGGAAGATATTCGCTTGTATTTTATATTGTTATTATTATTATTGTATTTTATTTGTACCTACGATAGAGATGTTTATTCTTCCGGTCGGAGATGTCATTATTACATTTGGTCATGTAAAGTCATTGATGTAAATCCTCCATTGTAAGTTGGGGCATTAGAACCCCCTAGAGTCAGTTGTATTAGGGTTATTGAGTCCCCTAGAGAAGTCAGTCCAGCCAGGTTTAGCTGGGGAAGACCTAGCAAGTGAAAGTAAAGTATAAATAGAGAACAAGGCTCTCTCATTTGAACACACACTCACTCACTCAATTTCACATAAGTGAGAGAAAGAGAGAGGACAAGTTCGCATAGGAGAAAGAGAGAGGAGCTGCAGAAGACCATCTTGTTTTGGGGTTTTCCATTTTGTGATATTGTATTGGTGATGATTCTATCTTTGAGGAAGTTGCAGGGTTTTCTCCTTTATGGTTTCCCCAAGGAAAATCTTTGTGTCTCTTGTGTTATGTTGTGCATGTTATTCTTTCAGTTAAGATCCTATATAATATTGATTAAAAGTAGAAAAACTAACATGGCATCAAAGCTAACCTAAAAAGAAGACATTGTGCAATTGCGGGAAGCTAGGGCTTCTAAGTTTGGGGTCTTCTCTCCACAGATCACAAAGAAAAGGAGGCTAGGATAACTCACCCTAGGAGGGCACATATTTTTGTTGAAGCATAATTTGATTATGAGAATTTTCATTTTTTGGCCTGTCACTACTACCGGAGGAAAACTAGAGCATCAACATTTTTGGGTTTATTTTCACAGATTTGGAGAATTGAGTACATTGGACAACTCGCCTCGAGGAGGCGCATCTTCTTGTCCAATCAGAAGTTCCAAATTCCAATTTTGGAAAATTAGGGTTTCTCTGAAAAACCCTAGGCCTGCCAGCTCCTGAACCTGTTTGGGCATATAAAAGTGGTAAGACCTAAAAGCTTTTCTATTTCCATTTGAAGTTCTCATTAAATATGTCTCACTACACCAAGCTTAAGGATAAGATTGAAGGAGTTGATAACTTATGAGAATGGAAGTATATGCTTTCTCTTGTCCTTGAAGAGAATGAATTGGACAAGTATGTAAATGAAGAGGTTCCAGCACCATAGGGAGATGAGGCTAAATCCTTACATTAGAATAACTTGGTTAAGGCCAAGAGAATAATTGCAGATTCCATTAAGGATCATCCCATCCCACATATGTCATCTTTGAAGACACCTAAGGAAATTTTTGATGCTTTAAAAAATATATTTGAAGGGAAGAACATAAATCAGAAGATGAACTTGAGGAACCGGTTGAAGAATGTGAAGATTCAAAATACAAAATCTATGCAGTCCTATTTTGCAAGGGTCTCACAGATCAAGGAGAAACTTGAAGCAGTTGGAGAAAAGGTAGAAGAAGGAGAGATCGTGATGACCACCTTGAATGGTATCCCAAGATCACGGGACTCATTCATTCAATGGATATGTTCCAGAAATAATTAAATGTACCAAATCAGGTTAGTGATACAAAAACTCTATACTTCTCAAAAATAATTGAAACAGTGATTATGGAAGCTAGGTGGACTGGGGATGGACTAGATCAAAGGATTTGGGTGGAAGTGAGGCTATGAATTTTGGATGATACCTATGCAAAATGTACTAAGACCATTGATGTTTCAATATCAACAAACTTAAATTTACTCCAACGCTCCCGGGCCCCTCAGCATATGTAGATTAGTATGGGTGAGATATTTAACTGAAGATAGGGGATGGGGGTTTTTGAATTACAGAGGTTAAATATCATCAAATTAAAGTCATTAAAAAGTAAAATAACATTCCAAAAATTTGTATAATGTTCTGATAAAGTCTCACAAAAATACAAGTAAAATTGCCTTCCAAGACTACTCAACTAGTGCGAATTTTGGGCTCCCAAACAGTACTAAAAGGCCCACGAATTTTTTAAATGAGACTTGGATCATGAAATATGACATATTAGTCAACTACAGAAATAAGAATGACTTCATTTGTATTCATTATTATTTATTTATTAATTTCACACTAGAAACTAGTCAAATTCTAGCTAAATCTAGAAGGGGTGGAGAAATATGAGAAGAAATATGAGTTATGTAATTTTTATTGATCGAAATGATATCAGAAGATTAAATTCACTGTCATTAAATCATAAATAGGCCAATATACCTCTCAAAAAATTATGGAAATATCTCTCTTCTTCTACACAGGAAACTAGCTCCAGAAATTCATAGGAAGCATGGAGATTCGAACTCTGAACTGGATGATGATGATTTTGAACTTCAGACTTTATTTTATCAGCTATAGGACCTGGAAATAAATTCAATGAAAATGGATGAATTCCATCATACTCTTACAGAAAGCTGGGGCACATCTCCCAAACCTTACCAGGGGCACATCTCCCAAACCTTACCAGGGGCACATCTCTCAAGTCTCTGAGCAATATTGCTCTCATACCAATTCTCAAACTGACAAAAGATGTGAATGTGTTAGTTTTTCATCATTCAATTCAATATGATATAGGATATTAACTGAGAGAACAACATGTATAGCATATCAAACATAAGAGACAAGAGACACAAAGCATTTCACCAGGGAAAACCAAGAAGGTGAAAAACCTCGCAACTTCCTCAGAGATAGAATGAGAACCAATACAAAGATAAAACCCCAAAATATAGAGATATTCTCCTAGCAGCTTCTCCTCATCCACTTGTGCGCACTCCTCCTCTCTCTCTCACTAATGCGAAGTGAGTGAATGAGTGAATGAATAGAATGAGAGAGTCACACTCTCTATTTATACAATGACTTGACTTGCATTTAAATCTAACTGGGACGACCTACCTTAAGGAGAGTCTAATAACCCATTACCACTTATCACTGGGCCGACCCCACTAGGGTGGTCTAATAACCCTTTAACCCATATTCGGCCGACCCCTCTAAGGTGGTCTAATAACCCATAAAATATAAGTTACGACACTTACAATGTAACTTGCGACACTTGCAAATACAAATGACGATGCTTCCAATCGGAGGAATAATACATCTCTGTTGGGGATACAATAAAGTACAAATGTAATACATACACTATACAAGTGAATATCTTTCGAAGTGACAAGTACATCAACACTCCATATTAACTAGGAAGGTATTCTCTTGACACAGATCATCAATACATAAAGGCACAAGTCTTCAATTCTGGAGCTGGATCATCGTCACTAGATCATGGAGCATCATCGTCACTACTGCTGTACTCTTAATCTCTATCACTGGTGCTATCTCTCAATTCTTCTCATCATAGGAAGTTCTATAGAGCCAACCTTTTTTCATGCTGGATGTAGGCCTAGCCTCCTGTAGGTCTTCATCAACTCTACGAACTGGCCATCCTATGGAATCCACAGGGATGATTACGTGAGTCAACAAAACCTCGAAAGAGAATCCCAATATAGATTATGAGCTTACTGCTCAACCTATCGAATCTCCCAGGACTTTTACATGTGACCTCCACAAAACATTAAAAGAGTGTCTTGCGACCTACAAGATCTCTAAAGAGCATCCCAGGACTGATTACGAGCTTACTGCTCAACCTATCGGATCTCCAGGACTGATTACATGTGGTCTCCACAAAACCTTAAAAGAGTGTCTTGCGACCTGCAAGATCTCTAAAGAGCATCCCATGACTTTTGCGTGCCTAGCACAACCTATCGGATCTCCAGGACTGATTACATGTGGTATGGAAAAACCTTAAAAGAGTGTCTTGCAACCTACAAGATCTCTAAAGAGCATCCCAGGACTTTTATGTGCCTAGCACAACCTATCGGATCTCCATGATTGATTACATGCCACCCTTGCAAAACCTCAAAAGAGAATCCCAAGACTGATTACAAGCTTACTGCTCAACCTATCGGATCTCCCAGGGAGATATTATATGCTACTGCATAACCTATCCATGGCCACGGAGTATCATCCTGATACTCATGATCAACCAGATCATCCTCGCACGGAGCATCATCCTGATTCTCATGATCATATTGATCATCATCATATGGTACATCATCCTGATGCACATCATCATCACATGATCATCCTGATCATCATCATAGCATCGTCCTGATGCATATCATCATCACATGATCATCCTGATCATCATAGCATCATCTTGATGCATATCATCTGGAGCATCCGCCTGATGCTCATCACAAATGATCAACCTGATCATCATCATATATAGAATCATCCTGAGCATCGTCCTGATGCTCATCACACAACACTTACATCCACAGCCATGGGAAGGATCCTCCTACCACCATGCTTGGAATGGCTCCTGCAAATGTGTCCCATCACTTCCTCCTCAAAGTATGTTCTATCTGAAGAACACCAAGCCTCTCTCTGAAGTACTCGAACTTCACTCTGGCTAGTGGTTTGGTCAACACATCTGCAATATTCTCATTCGTCGCAACATACTGGAGCTTCACTGCTCCTCTTTGCACCATATACCTGATATAGTGATATTTGATCTCGATATGCTTCGACTTGTCATGGAACATCAGGTTCTCTGACAACTTCACACAACTCTGGTTGTCACAATAGATACAAGTAGCATCCAACTGGATATCAAATAAATCATACAGTAGCTTCCTTAGCCATACTTCCTCACAACTATCCGAACAAGCTATGACATACTCTGCTTTGGCTATAGTCAGTGCTATGCAAGATTGCTTCCTGCTAAACCAAGAGATCACACATGATCCCATACTGAAGTAGCACCCCAAAGTTCTCTCCCTATCTACAACATTGTATGCCCAATTTGAATCAACATAACCCTCCAGTTTAACCTTTTGATTCGCATCATACTTGAGCCCATAATCAATTGTACCCTTCAGGTACCTCAAAATATGCTTTACAGCAATTAGGTGAACATGTCTAGGATCCGTTAGGAATTGGCTCAAAGTGTTCACCGAAAAGCAAATATCTAGTCTCGTGTTCGTCAGGTACATCAAGGACCCAATCATCTGACGATACATCATGGCATCAACCGACTCTGATGAAGCATCACTCAATAGCTTTAGGTTCGATGCCATAGGTGTGGCCATAGCCTTGCAATCCATAATCCCGAACCGGTTCAGGATCTTATACTTCCCTTGTACAAGGAAGATTCCATTTGCACTATGCCACACCTACATACCTAGAAAGTAATGCATCATACCCAATTCCTTCATCTCGAACTTGGCAACAAGCTTCCTCTTCATGTCGGTAATCAACCTATCCTCACCTGTCACAAACAAGTCATCCACATACAGTAGAAGTATCACTGGATTTCCTTCCTCAACCTTGTAGTAAAGGTTGGAATTTGCTTTACTCTTGGTAAAGCCCAAACTGTTCAGGTAACTGTCTATCCTGTTGTACCATGTCTTGGGTGCTTGTTTCAAGCCATACAAGGCTTTCTTTAACTTGCACACATATGACTCCTTGTCATGTGTCTCAAAACTGAGTGGTTGCTCCACATACACTTCCTCTTTGACTACACCATTCAAGAAAGTTGTCTTGACATCCATCTAGTGTATCTTCCACTTCATCACTACAGCCAGAGCAAGTACTGTTCCGATGGAAGTGTATCTGGCTACAGGTGCAAAATTTTCTTCATAATCTATCCCTTCTTTCTGGGAGAAGCCACGAGCCACAAATTTTGCCTTGTATTCCTCTATGATACCATTTGCAGCATGCTTGATATTGTAGATCCACTTGGAAGTCACAACAGACTTCCCTTCTGGTCTCGGGACCACATCTAGACATCATTCTTCATGATCGAATGGTACTCCTTGATCATGGCATCCTTCCATTACTGCATCCCGGATCCTAGGAACTTTAGATTCTTCAATATCTTCAATAGATAGTTTTCTTGAACTTCGTTGCTGGAACAAATGTTGTTTTCCTTCTTTTGTAGGTGATTTTACACGATCTTTCCTACAAGTCAAATTCAATTGCATGATTAGAAACATCTCATAGTTTTCAGAACAAAATCTTACACATAAGGACATATGTCATATAGTCATGCAATTATCTTAGCCAATGCTTCAATACAACATTCATCCATATCCCATATTCATACGGTAACTTTCTAGATGCCTTCCATCTCTACCAGAACATTGTTAAGAGTGTGCACAACTCCCAATATGTCAACAAAGAGGTTTCATTCTAGATAAGTAGCAATGGAATGTTGTACAGTACCATAGGCCACTTACCCATTACTTGCATATTAGTAGTATCTTGTTCATTAATGCAACTTTTCTAATATGCATAATATACATCCTAAATCTAGGAACATAAGTCTGTACATGACTGAACAACACTATTTAAGTAATCATATATATAATAAATGACAATTCAAATACTTATCTTTGTTTGGTTGTTGGGTGTACTCCCTCTCAATCTTTGCTTCCTTGCAGGAACTACTGGAGTGTGCTCCCTCTTGATCTTTGTTTCCTTGCAGGAACTACTGAAGTGTGCTCCCTCTTGATCTTTGCTTCCTTGTAGGAACTACTGGACTGTGCTCTCTCTTGATCTTTGCTTCCTGGATTATCTGTCTTTGAACTTTTATCCATCCTGGACCACTATGCATACTTAAGTGTGCACTAGTGTCATCATTGTGTCATACTCAAGATCTCATAATCATACATGAATTAGTATAATCTCAATACTATCAAAACACTATGATTCTAAATATATATGGTCATGATCATTTCATACACAGATAATTTATCACAAGCGTTAGTATTGAAGGTTTTAGGGATTACTACTTTTACTCATGCATATTCTTATTTGACCATAGGACTCTTTTAGTTTGTCATATCATTAATCAAACTAAGAAGCATAATATGCATAAACCCATGATTACTCAGCTTTATAACTTCATGAATAATCATTATCAATTATATAAAAGTATACTAGGTAGGATTCTAACTTGATATAGGAAAAAACATACCTGGATGATCATGTTTGCAAGTTATGTCTAGCATACCCAAACAATGTCTTCTTTGTTCTCTTCAATGATTTAAAGACCTTGTGCTAGTAACCTGCATATCTCATAAGTTAAGCATTGTAGAACCAAATTATACATACCTTGTAAGTAGAGCTTCTATGTGATCAATGGCTATGGATGAGTCTTTGTCTTCATGTCACCATGGTCATATGTTCTTGATCTAGAACTTGATTTGTCTTTCTTGATGTACCTTTCATGTTAGTGGACAACATCATCCTCATACAACACTACAGCGCATTAGTACAATCATAAGTGTCATAACCCTAATCAATGAATGTATTCTATCATTCACATGCATTCATACTTTTACTAAGGTGATAAGACAATTCTAAAATGAATCAAGATTGTACTAACCTCAATAATATGAAGACAAACATATCATAATCTTAGTCATGAACAGATTTCAAAACATACCTGTATTTTCTCGAGTCATACCTGTCGAGATTGCTTGTAGCATTCTTATGTAAGGACTTAGCCTCATATCCCTCTAGAACTAGAAATTCTTCACTTATGTAGGTGTCCAATTCATTCTCTTCTAGGATTAACCCAATCCACTTTGATTTGTTGAAACTGGATATGGAGCTGGTTAGGGTTTGGCAGAGAAACCCTAAAAATCCAAACTTGGAATTTCAAAATTCTGTCTGGATAGGGAGATGTAGATGACTGAGGAGAGCAAGCTGGTGTGCTCATATTTTGAAAACTCCAACAATTGACCCCTCAAAATTGACCTGCGAGTTTCGGATTTGCAACTTCTGTCAAATTTTTGTTTTCTGGTTTTCTACTAAAAAACCCGAACTAGGGTTTAATAGAGCCCGAGGTTCTACCCAACCAAAAAATTCGATCTTATTCTCTAAATTTTAATTTTGATGAGGAGCATCCAACCGTGGTCTCAGATTCCAAAAATTCCAACTTTTGCTGAAACCCTAATTCCTGTAGCAGTGATAAGCCAAAATGAAAATGCTCAGAATCCAATTCTGTTTTGACAGAAATATATGTCATATTGTTTCTGATGTATCTCTGAAAATTCAAATCCTCAGGGTCTAAAACTTCGGCCTGTGGTAGAATGACCTATCATATTTCTAACCCCACATATCTGACCTCAAATGGATTCTCTATGAGAGATATATTCTACGTGTCGCAACATGACCTGTTTATGGGATGAAACAACATAGTGAACTTGTACGGAGTGCCACATGTCACTGTTTAACCTTTGGCCTCTGAAACTCGGACGTGTGAAACTACAGTCCGTTCCCTAACTGAAATGTTTTATGGAATTCCATTTGGAGCTTCCTAGTCCTAGATATGACCTCTGTTCCTAGGTCACCTGTTTAGGGATGCATTCTAGAAGAGGCAGAAACCCTAACTTGTACGGATCATATCTCACAAAGTACAACGAATCTGAGGCTGATATTTGGGTACAAGGTACATGCACATTTCATCTTTGGCCCATAAAATTTTTAGATCTTGTACCTTCTCCAAAACGGATTTATAGCGAAAGTTCCACGATGCCTAGTTTTTACTATATCAAGCCCTAGCTTCCAATTTGTCGCAAGTGCAACAAGTGTCGTAAATGCCATACAATGCCTTCCATCAGGATAGCTTTGATACCATGTTATTTTTTCATCATTTAATTCAATATTATCTAGGATCTTAACTGAGAGAACAACATGTACAACATATCAAACATAAGAGACAAGTAACACAAAGCATTTCACTGGGGAAAACCAAGAAGGTGAAAAACCTCGCAACTTCCTCAGAGATAGAATGAGCACCAATACAAAGATCACAAAGATCAAACCCCAAAAGATAGAGATAGTCAAGCCTAGCAGCTTCTCCTCCTCCACTTGTGTGCACTCCTCCTCTCTCTCACTAATGCGAAGTGAGTGAATGAGTAAATGAATAGAATGAGAGAGTCACACTCTCTATTTATACAATGACTTAACCTGCCTTTAACTCTAACTGGGATGACCTCCCTTAGGAGAGTCTAATAACCCATTACCAATTGTCACTGGTCCGAGCCCACTAGGGTGTTCTAATAACCCTTTAACCCATACTGGGCAGACCCCTCTAAGGTGGTCTAATAACCCATAAAATATAAGTTATGACACTTACAATGTAACTTGCGACACTTGCAAATACAAATGATGACACTTCCAATCGGAGGAATAATACATCTCCATTGGGGATACAATAAAGTACAAATGTAATACATACAATATACAAGTGAATATCTTTTGAAGTTACAAATACATCAACATAATGTGGTGCACACTGGTTTATTTATAGATTCTGGATTACTTTTGGAGCAAGTCTTCATGGTGAATGTGCCCTCCTTGAGTGGATAAGGAAATCTTGCTTTCCCTCCTTTCCTTTTTCTTTGCTTTCCTCCTTTTTCCTTTTCTGATTGCTTTGCTTTGGATTTTCTTCTTTTTCTTCTTTTTTTATGAAATTTCCTTCTTTTTCGAACTTTCCTGCTTTTCTGATTTTGTGTTTCTTTCTGATTTATGCTACTTTTCTTGATTTACTCTTCTTTTCTTTCTTTTTCCTGATTTTCTAGATTCATGTGCTTTCTCTTTGAATTCTTCCTCAAGTCTCCTCTCCTCCAACCTTATCCACTAATGCACCCTAGTGGAGCATTATATCCATTTATTCAACATAAAAAATATTAAATGCATCATAAATAATTATTCCAAGTGGATAACAAACTTTGGATAAAATTAAATGCACACTCCTAATTAATTAATTTCCCGGAATACAAAATTTAACCTCATGATTTTGAAGTTGTGTCATCAACCCAAGGGATTGGTTGGGTTAGGATCATGATCCAATTTTCACTGTTGAGGGGACATGCCATTCCTCCCCACCCAAGATTGGTTTTCCTCATGCAATTTCAAACTTGGATGCTATAAGATATGTTCACCTTCCCAAGTAGCATCTTCACTAGGCAGGACTTCCCACTACACCAAAAATTCCTTAAGGAATATGCTCCTTAGCTTCTTCTCTCTAACTTCCAGAATCCTCTCAGGGATCAACACCAAATTCCCTTCATCATCAAGGGGTGGAAACTATTGTGAAGCTTTGAAGGGGTGGAAACTATTGTGAAGCTTTGAATTTCTGCCCTACTGTTTTCTTCAAACATGACACATGGAAAACATTGTGAATCTGGCTGCCCGTAGGCAACTCTATCTCATAAGCCACTTCCCCGATCTTTCTCAAAACTTGGTAGGGGCCATAAAATCTTAGCTACAACTTCTCAACCCCTTTAGACGTAAATGATGATTGTCTATAGGGATGCAACCTCAAATATACCAGATCTCCAACTTGGAAAGCTCGCTCAACTCTTTGCTTGTCTGCATGTACTTTCTGCTGATTCTGTGCTACCTGCAAGTTGTCCTTGAGAGTCCTAAGTATGTCTTGAATCTCTTGGAGCCAATATTTTTCTTTCTATGTCTTACAATCACCAAATATCAGATCAAAAAAATTAAGTGCATTATTTCCATAAAGAGATTTGAAAGGAGACATACCAATCGACAGATGAAAAGTAGTGTTGTAACAAAATTCTCCCAAATGGAGCCAAGTGGTCCATGACTTTTGTTGACCAGTGACATAGTTTCTTAAGTACCATTCCATCCATTGGTTCAGTCTCTCTGTTTGGACGTCAGTGTTGAGTATTGTTGTCACTGATGTCAAAGGAGGTCATTAATTCCAAAAGAAGTGTTGATATGGCATGAGTGATGAGGTTGGAAAGGCACGTGTTGGTGTCCTAATGTCTCATGATGTCATTCTGATAGTAGTTTGTAAAGGTATGATGAAAAACTGCGCTAAAGTAGTTGCCTCATGAAAATGCCCACCATAACTCATAAGAAGAAGAAAATGCCCACCATGACCTGTCATCCCATAGTTTGTTGAAATATCTATCTGACCATGACCCCAGCTCTCAGAAAAAATCCTTGAAGAAGAAGATATAGGTCTCCCAAAAGAAGGCCTTTTGGTCAAATTAGTCAAAGTTTCTCTAGGGAAATGCCCGCCATAATTTGTGGGTTGAAGAAAATGCCCACACCATATGGTCATCCTATAGGTGTGTGTTTTGTCTACCTGATCAAGTTCTCACATTGACTTGATAGTGCTTGAGGAAGAATATATGGATCTGCCAAAACATGGTTTCAGGCAGTCTTACACCAAAGATTCAGTAAAATGCCTGCCTAGGGAAAATGAAGATGAGTCTGGGAGTGAAATCAGCATAGGTGTGCTCAGTGAGGTTTAATACATCCATCTAGTGTCATTGATTCAGGTTTTTGGTGAAATGAAAAATCCACCTTAGGTTTTGGACAAATTGTCTAAGTATAAAAACTCCTGGCAAATCTACCCAAGTAGCCTTTGTAAAATGCCTGCCACCTCTTGTATATGATGGATAAAATTATTCTAAAGGTATAGGGACTTATATTGTTTAGTTGTGCATCTGACCATATGATTATCTTATCCAAAAGGGTTTTGAGGAAGAAGATATAAATCTGCCAAAAGTGCTATCTGGCATAGTTTGCACTATCCTAGTAAAATGCCCGCCAAGGTTTGATGATGAGGTTGCAGAAGGGAAGAGTGGCATTATTGGAGTCAATATGATATTCCTCACATTGTGGATATCTCACTTTCCAAGTTTGATGAAAAAGTAAAATCACCTTGGTGACCTAGGGTTTGAATAAATTTGTCTAAATGTCAAATCAATATTTTTAAGAGACCATTTTCAAATGCCTGCCAAAGGTTATGTGTGTTTCAATAGATTTATCTTGTGATATGGTCTTGTTCATTGTTGAAATGGATATCTAGCCATGCTCTTGGTTTTCCTTATGGTCATCAAATAAGGAAAATATAAATATGCCAAAATAGAAGAAAAAATGTTTTGCATATTCAAAAGTATGAAAAATTGACTAAGTGTTAAAAACAAGAGTTTGGGAAGTCATTTTGAAATGCCCGCCAGAGGCTTTGTTTGTGTCAGTAAAATATGAAGGTGACATGGTATTCTTGCTTGGTAAACTTGCTATCTATTCATACAGTCAGAAGGCTAATTTGAGCTCTCATGTGCGAGTTATTAGTCTCCCAAAAGCAGAGAAAAAACATGGTTACTTATAAATGGGCTTAAGGGTTAAAACGCTCTTAGGAGCTTTATTATGCCTGCAGAGGCTAAATTTAAGCCCACAAGGGCTTGTGTCATGCCCACAGGGGCTTGTGAAAATCCCACAAGGGATTATATGCCTGCAGGGACCTCAATATGTCTGTAGGTGCTTAGCTAAGCTCGCAGGAACATTAAGGATGCCCGCATGAGATTAGGGGATGCCCGCGGGAGATAAGGGTAATCCGAAAGAGGAATAAGGATGCCCGAAGGGGATAAGGTTAACCCCACATGAATGGGTTTGATGAAGCTCGCGGCCAGAGAAAAAGGGAGCTTGCAGACCAGAAATGATCAAGAAGTTTTTAATTAATTATTTAATTAAAAATCGTTAATAACAAAGATTCAAAGAAGCATGAGATGCACACAAGGTTTAAATAATTGATAAATCAAAAATATGTAAGGGATAGAATGATAAATTAATTATCAGAAGATTCAAAGAGGCATGGGAAAATCACAGATTTTTATTAATTAAATTAATTAATAAATGGTTAACAGAAATCTGAATTAAATTTTAATCAAACAATGATTCGAAAAGGCGTGATGGTTTGAACAAACATGTATGAGGTATTTAAATGAAGCCTTCAAATTGAAAGAAAAGTGTCTTAGCAGTCCAGATCAAGCAGCAGCATAACAAGACATAGATCAACAAGATGAAGACGAATGTATGACAAAGTCAAAAGAGGAAGATCTGGAAGATTGACAAAAACATATTAGGGAGGTAGGGTGGTGCTAGGGTAGGCAGAAATCCTGCAGGGGGCCGTAGCCTCCTTCCAGTAGAAGCTGGAAAACAGGGTGTCGTTTCATCCTTGTCTGTAGAAACAGGTAGAATATCTAGGGTGTAGTAGCATCCTTTTCTATAGCAACATGAAAAATCTGGGGTGTAGTTGCATCCCTTCTGTAGAAGCAGATAAACAATTTTGTAAAATTCATCTTATTAATGAGTATGAGTTTGTTGTTTTTTCTTTGAGGTTTCCACGATAAAATATTGTGTCCTAACTTTTTGATTATTTGTGTGTCTTGTACTAATTGTTTTAATAAAAGGAAAAAGAAGGCAATACTGATTCACCCCCCCTCTCAGTATTGCTAGATATTCCAACAATTGGTATCAGAGTAAGATCCTTCAATACAATTTAACCACTGGAAGGAATATCCTCACTAAGACCACAATTGATCAACAAGAAGGATTAGCTACCAACATACCTCCACTGTTCACAGGAATTAACTATGCATACTAGAGTGCAAGAATGAAGTGTCACCCAATGTCTCTTGGATGGAAGGTTTGGAGAGTAGTAGAAAAGAATTATAACATAGGAGTCAACCTACCTACAGACCAAGATGAACTTGACCAATATGAGGCCAATGCAAAATCCTCGAATGCAATCTTGAATGGGTTAACAAACTCAGTGTTTGTGAAAGTCATGCAATGCAAGACAGCTAAGGAGGCTTGGGATAAATTAAAAATTGTCTATGAAGGACCATCCAAAGTCAAACAATCAAAACTTCAGACATATGAAGGACAATTTGAAAGCTTGAAAATGAAAGAGGAAGAAAATATTGTAGAATATCTTCTAAGAGAAGATGAAATTGTCAATGTTATTCGAGGCCTTGGAGGAGAATTAGATGAGATAGAAGTAGTGGAAAAAGTACTAAGAACCCTTCCATTGAAGTATGACTCAAAAGTATCTGCTCTAGAAGAACGAGATGATATTAGGGACATGATAGTGGATGAAATACATGGGATCCTCATTTCCTACGAGATGAGAAAAGGACAATATGGACAATCAAAGAAATAAGCAACATTTAAAGCCTTATCCAAGAACCAATCGAAAAAATCAGATGATGAAGAATCCCTTTTCATCAAAAAGCTTGA
The DNA here is from genome assembly GCA_027924585.1 of Larix kaempferi. NCBI lineage: Eukaryota > Viridiplantae > Streptophyta > Pinopsida > Pinales > Pinaceae > Larix > Larix kaempferi. The sequence goes on along the minus strand of BSBM01000592.1, from coordinate 3,556,785 downwards.
GAGAGGTACTGGAAAGTACAAGGGAAAGATACCTCTAAAGTGTTTTAACTGTGGGAGAGTTGGACACTTTTCTTCAAAATGTCCTTATCCTAAGAAAAATGGAAATGATGAGAAAGAAGACTCAAAGAAGTTCAAAAAGGACAAAACAGGAAACAAAAAGAATTTCAATGAAAAGAAGAAAATATCCTAGACCATAGAAGATAGTGAAGATGAGGAAACAAAGATTCTATTCATGGGAATAAAAGGCCAAGATGATGAATCAATGGAAGAAGGAGAAGTAGATCTAGAGCTGAACTAATCAGTGCCCTTGAAGGACTTGAATAATGTAGGAAACAAAAAAAACAATCAAACCAAATCATTAGTGATTTGAAAACCCAGCTTGAAGAGGCCAAGAATATTGAAAGAGACTTGGATTTACAGCTCAAAGATAGATTACAAGAATCAGATAAGCTTGAAGAAGAAATTATGCATCTTAGAAAGAAGCTCGATGAAGAATCTATTAAGTCAAAATATGAAAACAGTTCAAAGACTTTAGATGACATCTTAAGTAGCCAAAGACCATCAATAGAAAAATCTGGTTTAGGATATGACAATGAAAGGAAGCTAGAATGTTCCTCCTTCACAAACCAAGGAAGAAATACAAGAAGTTATGTTGCTGCACTAAAGAGGTCATTTAAAAAGGAAGAAAGCAAGAGATCTGCTCTATCTTTTCTTGACAAAAACAGAACTAATGTAATTCCTAGAGGACCAAAGACAAATAGATATCAACAGATCTTCCTTGGACATTGTTACTCTTGTAATAACTTTGGACATAAAGCCCTAAATTGCATAGCATATGAAAAGTTTCGTGAGTACAAGAGGAGGCCATCTAGTAACAAACCAAAAGCAAAGAATCATAACTTTTTTGCACCTCTTCAAAAGTATGACATAGATTGTTGCAAATGCAATAACCATGGACATATAGCAAGAAATTGTAAATTAATTACTCCCACAAAAAGGACTACTGGAAAAGAATTCCAAATAAAAAACCAGAGAAAGGATTGGAAGAAAAAGAACGAGGAGGAGAAATCCATGATTGCTCTAAATGTGACAGAAAAGTAGAATCTATGGCATATTGAAAGTGGTTGTTCAAAACACATGACATGAGACCCAAGTAAATTCATAAGCCTAAGAAAAAATTATAAGGGTAGAGTCACGTTTGGAGATAATATGTCTTCCAAAATAATTGGCAAAGGTATAGCCATTATCTATAACAAGATCAAAGCTGAAAATGTGTTGTTAGTAGAAGACCTAAAGCCTAATATTATCAGTGTAAATCAAACTTGTGACCAAGGGCACATCTGCACTTTTGACTCTGAGAAATTTGAAATCGGGAAAAAGGACTCAGGAAGACTTGTTGGGACTGCTGTAAGAAATTCAAGTAATTTGTACATCCTAGAAAATGAAGATCAATGCTACATGAGTATGATTGATGAAAGTTGGTTATGGAACAGAAGGATTGGACATTTAAATTTTGATAATCTTGTCAAGATAAGTAATAAGGAGGATGTGAGAGATTTTCCAAAAATTGTGAAACCTATGAACGCGGTTTGTAAACATTGTTAGCATGGGAAGCAAACCAAAGCTAGCTTCAATTCAAAAGAACATGTGACCTCAAATATTTTGGAAATAGTTCACATTGGCCTTTGTGGACCAACAAGAACTAAAAGCTTGTAAGGAGAATATTATTTTATGTTACTCTTTGATGATTACACAAGGATAAATTGGGTAACATTTCTCAAGGAAAAATTAGAATCCTTTGAAAAGTTCAAAACTTTCAAAGCAATGGTGGAAAACGAGAAAAACAAAAAAACCAAATGTATTAGGTCAGATAATGGAGGTGAATTCACTTCAAATGAATTCATTGAATTTTTTGAAACCCATGGGATTAAAAGACAATTTTCAGCTCCAAATACACCTCAGCAAAATGGCGTGGTGAAAAGAAAACAACAGGACAGTTCAAGAAGCTACCAGAACCATGCTAAATGAAGAATTTTTTTTTATATATATTGGAGAGAAGCAGTATACACAACTGTCTACATACTTAATAGAGGACAACTCAAAGTGAATAACGACAAGACTCCCTATGAACTATGGTATGGAATACTTGCATCAGTCAAGTATTTCAGAGTGTTTGGAAGCAAGTGCTACATAAAGAGGAATGTAGATGATCTTGGCAAGTATGATTCTAGAACTGATGAAGGAATATTTTTGGGATATTCCTCCACCAAGAAGGCTTACTGATGTTACAATCAAATATTACACAAAATCATAGAGAGTGCAGATGTAAGAGTGGATGACATGAAGCCAAGAAGGATACGAAGCAAAGATGAAGATGAAAGAACAAACAATGAAGAAGAATTCTTGCAAAAGAATGAAGATGTGGTTGGGAAATAAGAAGAAGAAGAGGAAGAAGAAAGAGAAGAATCACAAGAAAATGAAGATGAAGATTCTCCAAGAGTTGATACAAAGGAACCATCAAGAAGAATACAAAAGAACCATCCTAAAACAAAAATTATAGGTGACAAAGATGCAAGAGTCAATACAAGAAGGAGTTTGTTTACTGAACAAGCTCTACTTTAAGTAGTGGAACCTAAGAATTTTGCAGAAGCAAGCAAAAATGATGATTGGATCAAAGCCATGGATGAAGAACTAGATCAGATTGAGAAGAATGAAACTTGGGAACTTGTTCCAAGACCTACAAACAAGAATGTTATAGGGACCAAATGGGTTTTCAAGAATGAGTTCAACGAAGATGGCAAAATGATTAGAAATAAAGAAAGGCTAGTGTGTAATGGATATGATCCAGTGGAAGGAATTGACTTTGAAGAAACCTTTGCACCTGTAGCAAGACTTGAAGCAATCCAAATATTTTTGGCATTCTCATGTTATGAAAAATTCAAAGTATATCAAATGGATGTCAAGTATGCATTTCTAAATGGGAAGCTAGAAGAGGAAGTATATATTGAACATCTTGAAGGTTTCCTCCTGTCAGAGAATAGGGACTATGTTTGCAAACTTAAAAAGGCACTCTATGGTCTCAAGAAATCCCCAAGAGCATGGTTTTCAAGGCTAGATAACTACTTGAAACAACAAGGATATATAAGAGGAGCCACCGATAGTAATATCTACATAAAGATCGAGGATAAGAATATGATCATTGTTGTTGTTTATGTAGATGATATCATTTTTGGAAGCAATCTACAAATACTAAGTGTAAATTTTGCTTCTGAAATGAAAAAGGAATTTGAAATGTCAATGTTGGGTGAATTAACATTTTTCTTGGGACTACAAGTTTATAATTCAGACAAAGGAATCTTCATTTCTCAAAATAAGTACATCAAGGATATGCTTAGGAAGTTCAAGATGGAAGACTCCAAGCCTATTAGCACTCCCATGATCACTAGTTGTAAGATAATCAAGAATGCTGAGGCCTTGGAAGTGGATCATACCACGTATAGATCCATGATTGGCAGGCTATTGTATGTGACAGCTAAAAGACCAGATGTGATGCAAGCTGTGGGATTGGTTGCTATATTTCAATCATCTCCTAAGGAAACACATGTGGCAGTAGTAAAAATAAATTTTCAGATATTTAAAAGGTACTATGGAGTACAGTTTATGGTACCCAAAATGCCAAGATTTCACCTTAAAAGCATTTACTAATGTAGATTGGGCGGGAAGTGTTGATGATCGAAAAAGTACTAGTGGATCAACATTTTTTTTGGGAAATTGTTTGGTATCATGGTTTAGCATGAAAAAATCCTCCATATCACTATCTATAGCAGAGGCTGAATATATTATTGTTGCATCACGCTGTACTCAAGTCATTTGGATGAAGCAGACTTTGGAAGACTTGCTTGTGAAGTATGAGAATCCAATAATAATAAATTGTGACAACACTAGTGCTATAAACATGTCAGAAAATCCTATTATGCATTCTAAAATGAAGCACATTCCAATAAAATATCATTTTCTAAGAGATCAAGTGTCACAAAAGGTTGTCAAATTGGAATATGTAGATACAAAAGAACAGATAGCTGGCATTTTCACTAAGCCACTACCCAAAGAAGCATTTGAGCATCTTAGAAAAAATATGGGAGTAATTTATTTACAATGAATAAAAGGAGAAAAAGGCATTATGTCAGGGGAGATATGTTTATAGGGGGAGCTGTCAAAAGGAAGCCTTTGTCATTAATGTCAAAGGGGGAGTAAATCAAGGAGTGGTTGTTATCAATGCCAAAGGGGGAGAATGTTGACTATGGTTGTCATTGATGTCAAAGGAGGTCATTAATGACAAAATAAGTGTTGATATGGCATGAGTGATGAGGTTGGAAAGACACATGTTATTGTCTTAATGTCTCATGATGTCATTTTGATAGTAGTTTGTAAAGGTATGATGAAAAACTGCCCTAAAGAAGCTTCCTTATGAAAATTCCCACCATAATTCATAAGAAGAAGAAAATTCCCGCCATGAACTTCCATCCAATAGTTTGTTGAAATATCTATCTGACCATGGCCCCAGTTCTAAGAAAAAATCCTTGAAGAAGAAGATACAGGTCTCCTAAAATAAGGATTTTTGGTCAAATTAGTCAGAATTGCTCTAGGGAAATGCCCGCCATAATTTGTGAGTTGAAGAAAATTCCTGTACCATATGGTCATCCTATAGGTGTGTTTTTTTTCTACCTGACCACGCTCTCACATTGACTTGATAGTGCTTGAGGAAGAAGATATGGATCTGCCAAAACAGGGTTTTAGGCAGCCTTACACCAGAGATTCAGTAAAATGCCCGCCTAGGGAAAATGAAGACGTGTCTGGGAGTGAAATTAGCATAGGTGTGCTCAGTGAGGTGTAATACATCATCTAGTGGCATTAATTTAGGTTTTTGGTGAAATTAAAAATCCACCTTAGGTTTTGGACAAATTGTCCAAGTATAAAAACTCCTGTTAAATCTACCCAAGTAGCCTTTGTAAAATGCCCGCCACCTCCTGTATATGATGGATAAAATTATTCTAAAGGTATAGGGACATAGATTGTTTAGTTTTTCATTTGACCATATTATTATCTTACCCAAAATGGGTTTGAGGAAGAAGATATAAGTCTGCCAAAAGTGCTATATGGCATAGTTTGCATTGTTCCAGTAAAATGCCCGCCAAGGTTTGATGATGAGGTTGCATAAGGGAAGAGTGGAATGATTGGAGTCAGTATGATATTCATTACATTGTGGATGTCTCACTTTCCAATTTTGATGAATGAGTAAAATCACCTTGGTGACCTAGGGTTTGAAGAAATTTGTCTAAATGTCAAATCAATATTTTTGAGAGACCACTTTCAAATGCCTGCCAAAGGTTATGTGTGTGTCAATAGATTTATATTGTGATATGGTCTTGTTCATTTTTAAAATGGCTATCTATCCATGCTCTTCGTTTTCCTTATGGTGATCAGATAAGGAAAATATCAATCTTCCAAAATAGAAGAAAAAATGTTTTGCATATTCAAAAGTATGAAAAATTCACTAAGTGTTAAAAACAAGAGTTTGGGAAGTCATTTTGAAATGCCAGCTAGAGGATCTGTTTGTGTCAGTAAAATATGAAGGTGACATGGTCGTCTTGCTTGGTAAACTAGCTATCCATTCATACAGTCAGAAGGCTAATTTGAGCTCTCACGTGCGAGTTATTAGTCTCCCAAAAGTAGAGAAAAAACATGGTTACTTATAAATGGGGTAAAGGTTTAAAAATCTCCTACGAGATTTATTATGGCCACAGGGGCTAAAGTTAAGCCCACAAGGGCTTGTGTCATGCCCATAGGGGCTTGTGAAAATCCCACAAGGGCTTATATGCCCGCAAGGACCTCAATATGCCCGCAGGTGCTTAGTTAATCCCTCAGGAGCATTACGGATGCCCGCAGGAGCTTAGGGGATGCCCGCAGGAGATAAGGGTAAGCCCAAAGAGAGCCAAGGATGGCCACGGGGGCTAGGGTTAATCCCACATGCATGGGTTTGATGAAGCCCGTGGTCAGAGAAAAAGGGAGCTTGCAGACCAGAAATGATCAAGAAGTTTTTAATTAATTATTTAATTAAAAATCGTTAATAACAGAGATTCAAAGAAGCATGAGATGCACACAAGGTTTAATTAATTGATAAATAAAAAATATGTAATGGATAGAATGATAAATTAATTATCAGAATATTCGAAGAGGCATGAGAAAATCACAGAGTTTCTTTAATTAAATTAATTAATAAATGGTTAACATAAGTCTGAATTAAATGTTAATCAGAGAGAGATTCGAAAAGGCATGATGGTTTGAACAAGCACGTATGAGGTATTTAAATGAAGCTTTCAAATTAAAAGAAAAGTGTCTTAGCAGTCCAGATCAAGCAACATCATAAGAAGACAGAGATCAACAAGATGAAGAAGAATGTATGACAAAGTCAAAAGAGGAAGATCTGAAGATTGACAGAAACATATTAGGGAGGTAGGGTGGTGCTAGGGAATGCTAAAAGCCTGTAGGGGGTCGTAGCCTCCTTTGAGTAGAAGATGGAAAACAAGGTGTCTTTGCATCCATGTCTGTAGCAACATGCAGAAGATCTGGGGTGTAGTAGAATCCTTGTCGTTAGAAGCAGGAAAAATATGGTGTGTAGTTGCATCCCTTCTGTAGAAGCAGATAAGCAATTTTGTAAAATTCATCTTATTAATGAGTATGTGTTTGTGGTTTTCTCTTTGAGTTTTCAACAATAAAATCTTGTGTCCTAAGTTGTTTGATTATTTGTGTCTTGTACTAATTTTTTTAATAAAAGGAAAAAGAAGTCAATACTGATTCAACCCCCCCTCTCACTATTGTTGGATATTCCAACGATTGGTATCAGAGTAGGATCCTTCACTACAGTTTAACCACTGGAAGGAACATCCTCATTAAGACCACAATGGATCAGCATGAAGGATTAGCTACCAACAGACCTCTAGTTTTCACAGGAATTAACTATGCACACTGGAGTGCAAGAATGAAGTGTCACCTAATGTCTCTTGGATGTAAGGTTTGGAGGGTAGTTTAAAATAAGTATAACATAGTAGACAACCTACCTATAGACCAAGAAGAACTTGACTAATATGAGGCCAATGCAAAATACCTGAATGCAATCTTGAATGGGTTAACAAACTCAGTGTTTGTGAAAGTCATGCAATGCAATAAAACCAAGGAGGCTTGGGATAAATTAAAAATTGTCCATGAAGGATCATCCAAAGTCAAACAATCAAAACTTCAGACATACAAAGGACAGTTTAAAATCCTGAAAATGAAAGAGGAAGAAAATATTGCAGAATATCTTCTAAGAGTAGATGAAATTGTCAATGATATTCAAGGCCTTGGAGGAGAATTAGAGGAGAAAGAAGTAGTGGAAAAAGTACTAAGAACCCTGCCATTGAAGTATGACTCAAAAGTATCTGCTCTAGAAGAACGAGATGATATTAAAGACATGACAGTGGATGAACTACATGGGATCCTCACTGCCTACGAGATGAGAAAATGACAAGATGGACAATCAAAGAAAGAAGCAACATTTAAAGCCTTATCCAAGAACCAATAAGAAAACTCAGATGATGAAGAAGCCCTTTTCATCAAAAAGCTTGAGAGAGGTACTGGAAAGTAAAAGGGAAGGATACCTCTAAATTGTTTTAACCGTGGGAGAGTTGGCCACTCTGCTTCAAAATGTCCTTATCCTAAGCAAAATGGAAATGATGAGAAAGAAGCCTCAAAGAAGTTTAAAAAGGAAAAAACAATAAACAAAAAGAAGTTCAATGAAAAGAAGAAAATACCCTACACCATAGAAGATAGTGAAGATGAAGACACAAGTGAAGATGAGGAAACAAAGATTCTATTCATGGGGATAGAAGCCCAAGATGATGAATCAATGGAAGAAGGAGAAGTAGATTTAAGAGTTGAACTAATCAGTGCCCTTGAAGAACTTGAAAAATGTAGGAAAAAGAACAAACAGTCAAACCAAATCATTAGTGATTTGAAAACCAAGCTTGAAGAGGCCAAGAATATTGAAAGAAACCTGGATTTACAGGTCAAATATAGATTACAAGAATCAGAGAAGCTTGAAGAAGAAATTATGCAGCTTAGAAAAAAGATCGATGAAGAATCTATTAAGTCAAAATATGAAAACAGTTCAAAGAATTTAGATGACATCTTGAGTATCCAAAGACCATCAACAGATAAATCTGGTTTAGGATATGACAATGAAAGGAAGCCAGAATGTTCCTCCTTCACAAACCTAGGAAGAAATAAAAGATGTTATGTTGCTGCACTAAAGAGTTCATTTAAAAAGGAAGAAATATTTTCTTGAAAAAAACAGAACTTATGTAATACCTAGAGGACCAAAGAAAAATAGATATCAGCATATATTCTTTGGACATTGATATTCTTGTAATAACTTTGGACATAAAGCCTTAAATTGCATAGCATATGAAAAGTTTCGTGACTACAAGAAGAGGGAATCTAGTAACAAACCAAAAGCAAAGAATCATAACTTTTTTGCACCTCTTCAAAAGTATGACATAGAGTGTTACAAATGCAATAACCATGGAAATATAGCAAGAAACTGTAAATTAATTACTCCCATGAAAATGACTGTTGCAAAAGATTTCCAAGTCAAAAACCAAAGAAAGGATTGGAAGAAAAAGAACGAGGAGGAGAAATCCATGATTTCTCTATGTATGACATAAAAGTAGAATCTATGGCATATTGATAGTGGGTGTTCAAAACACATGGCAGGAGACCGAAGTAAATTCATAAGCCTAAGAAAAGATAATAAGGGTAGAGTCACGTTTGAAGATAATATGTCTTCCAAAATATTTGGCAAAGGTACAAATACTATCAATAACAAGATCAAAGCTGGAAATGTGTTGTTAGTAGAAGACCTAAAGCCTAATCTTATCAGTGTAAGTCAAACTTGTGACCAAGGGCACATTTGCACTTTTGACTTTGAGAAATGTGAAATCAGGAAAAAGGACTCAGGAAGACTTGTTGGGACTGCTGTAATAAATTCAAGTAATGTGTACATCCTAGAAAATGAATATCAATGCTACATGAGTATGATGATGAAAGTTGGTTATGGCACAAAAGGATGGGACATTTAAATTTTGATAATCTTGTCAAGGTAAGTAATATGGAGGTTGTGAGAGTTTTGCCAAAATTTTTGAAACCTCTGAGCGCAGTTTGCAAACATTGTCAGCATGGAAAGAAAACCAAAGCTAGCTTCAAGTCAAAAGAACATGTGACCTCACATCTTTTGGAAATAGTTCACACTGACCTTTGTGGACCAACAAGGACTAAAAGCTTGAAAGGAGAGTATTATTTTATGTTACTCATTGATGATAGCACAAGGATGACTTGGGTAACATTTCTCAAGGAAAAATTAGAAGCCTTTGAAAAGTTCAAAACTTTCAAAGCAATGGTGGAAAATGAAACATACCAAAAAATGAAATGTCTTAGGTAAGATAATGGAGGTGAATTAAATTCAAATGAATTCAATGAATTTTGTGAAATCCATGGGATTAAAAGACAATTTTCAGCTCCAAAGACACCTCAGCAAAATGACATGGTAGAAAGAAAAAACAAGACAGTTCAAGAAGTTGCTAGAACCATGCTAAATGAAGCAAAAAATTTTGATATATATTGGAGAGAAGCAGTATACACAGCTGTCTACATACTTAATAGTGGACAAGTCATAGTGAATAATGAAAAGACTCCCTATGAACTATGGTATGGAAGACCTGCATCAGTCAAGTATTTCAAAGTGTTTGGAAACAAGTGCTACATAAAGAGGAATGAAGATGATCTTGGCAAGTTTGATTCTCGAACTGATGAAGGAATATTTTTGGGATATTCCTCCACTAAGAAGGCTTATCGATGTTACAATCAAAGTTTACACAAAATCATAGAGAGTGAAGATGTAAGAGTGGGTGACATGAAGCCAAGAAGGATAAGAAGCAAAGATGAAGATGCAAGAATAAATAATGAAGAATAAGTCTTGCAAAAGAATGATATGTGGTTGGGAAAGAAGAAGAAGAAGAGGAAGAAGAAAGAGAAGAATAACAAGAAAATGAAGACGAATATTCTCCAAGAGCTGATACAAAGGCACCATCAAGAAGAATACAAAAGAACCATCCTGAAACACAAATTATAGGTGACAAATATGCATGAGTCAATACAAGAAGGAGATCGCTTACTGAACAAGCCCTACTTTCAGCAGTGGAACCTAAGAAATTTGCAAAAGCAAGCAAAAATGATGATTGGATCAAAGCCATGGATGAAGAACTAGATCAGATTGAGAAGAACGAAACTTGGGAACTTGTTCCAAGACCTACAAACAAGAATGTTATAGGGACCAAATGGGTTTTCAAGAATAAGTTTAATGAAGATGGTAAAGTGATCAGAAATAAAGCAAGGCTAGTGTGCAAGGGATATGCTCAAGTGGAAGGAATTGATTTTGAAGAAACCTTTGCACCTGTAGCAAGACTTGAAGCAATCAGAATGTTTTTGGCATTCTCATGTTATAAAAACTTCAAAGTATATCAAATGGATGTCGAGTCTACATTTCTAAATGGGAAGGTAGAAGAGGAATTATATATTGAACAACCTGAAGGTTTCCTCCTGCCCGAGAATAGGGACTATGTTTGCAAACTGAAAAGGCACTCTATGGTCTCAAGCAAGCCCCAAGAGCATGGTTTTCAAGGCTAGATAACTACTTGAAACAACAAGGATATAAACGAGGAGCCACCGATAGTAATCTCCACTTAAATATCGAGGATAAGAATATGATCATTGTTGTTGTTTATGTAGATGATATCATTTTTGGAAGCAATCTACAAATACTAAGTGTAAATTTTGCTTCTAAAATGGAAAAGGAATTTGAAATGTCAATGTTGGGTGAATTAACATTTTTCTTGGGACTACAAGTTTATAATTCAGACAAAGGAATCTTCATTTCTCAAAATAAGTACATCAAGGATATGCTTAGGAAGTAAAAGATGGAAAACTCCAAGCCTGTTAACACTCCCATGATCACTGGTTGTAAGCTAAGCAAGAATGATGAGTCCTTGGAAGTGGATCATACCATGTATAGATCCATGATTGGCAGCCTTCTGTATGTGACAGATACAAGACCAGATGTGATTCAAGCTGTGGGATTGGTTGCCAGATTTCAATCAACTCCCAAGGAAACACATGTGGCAGTAGTAAAAACAATTTTCAGATATTTAAAAGGCACTATGGAGTACGGTTTATGGTACCCAAAATGCCAAGATTTCACCTTAAAAGCATTTACTGATGCAGATTGGGCAGGAAGTGTTGATGATCGAAAAAGTACCAATGGAGAAACATTATTTTTGGGAAATTGTTTGGTATCATGGTTTAGCAAGAAACAATCCTCCATATCACTATCTACAATAGAGGATGAATATATTGTTGCTGCATCATGCTGTGCTCAAGTCATTTGGATGAAGCAGACTTTGGAAGATTTGCTTGTGAAGTATGAGAATCCAATAATAATAAATTGTGAAAACACTAGTGCTATAAACATGTCAAAAAATCCTATTATGCATTCTAAAATGAAGCACATTCCAATAAAATATCATTTTCTAAGAGATCAAGTGTCACAAAAGGTTATCAAATTGGAATATGTAGATACAAAAGAATAGATAGCTGACATTTTCACTAAGCCACTACCCAAAGAAGCATTTGAGCATATTAGACAAAAGATGGGAGTAATTTCTTTACAATGAATAAAAGGAGAAAAAGGCATCATGTCAGGGGGAGATATGTTGACAGGGGGAGCTGTCAAAAAGAATCCTTTGTCATTAATGTCAAAGGGGGAGTAAATCAAGGAGTGGTTGTCATCAATGCCAAAGGGGGAGAATGTTGAGTATGGTTGTCATTGATGTCAAAGGAGGTCATTAATGAAAAAAGAAGTGTTGATATGGCATGGTTGATGAGGTTGGAAAGACACATGTTGGTGTCCTGATGTCTCATGATGTCATTCTGATAGTAGTTTGTAAAGGTATGATTCAAAACTGCCCTAAAGCATATGCCTTATGATAATGCCCACCATAATTCATAAGGAGAAGAAAATGCCCGCCATGACCTGCCATCCCATAGTTTGTTGAAATATCTTTCTGACCATGGTCCCAGTTCTCAGAAAAAATCCTTGAAGAAGAAGGTACAGGTCTCCCAAAAGAAGGTTTTTTGTTCAAATTAGTTAGAATTGCTCTAGGAAAATGCCCGCCATAATTTGTGGCTTGAAGAAAATTCCCACACCATATGGTCATCTTATAGGTGCGTGTTTTGTATACTCGACCATTTTCTCACATTGACTTGATAGTGCTTGAGGAAGAAGATATGGATCTGCCAAAACAGGGTTTCAGGCAGTCTTACACCAAAGATTTAGTAAAATGCCCACCTAGGGAAAATGAAGATGAGTCTAGGAGTGAAATCAACATAGCTGTTGTAGCTAGGGTTTTCACCCTAGCTTGTGCAAACAAGCACCTACTAAGGAGAATGGACTCCTTAGTAGCAGTTCAATAAACAGTAAACTAAAGTAAGAAAACAATACAAATTCGAAACTAGCATGAGCATTAATAAACATAACCAAATCATGAAATATGGGGAAGATCTTTCTTTTTTGTATTAAAATTTTACCTCAAGTGTAGAGGTTGGTGAAGTTCTTGCAATGGTCCAAGAGGGTTGCTCCAAACTCCAACTTTGCTCCTTCTCTTTCTCCAAATGGTGGAAATGGGCCAAAAGGGGCACTCAATGGTGAAAGTAGCTCAAGGGTGAGCTAGGGTTTCGAGAGTGATTTTGGCAGAGTAAGGGTGTATTTGACTGTGGATATGAAATGAGGGGTCTCCATCACCTATTTATAGGTTTTTAGTGGTGGAGTGTTGGCCCATGGTTTTGGGAACCATATGGTTTAGGTCAGCTGTATAGGGTTTTTTCCTCCTTTTTCCTCTTTTTCCTCTTTTTTTATATTTTTTATTCCCTTTTTAGAGGGTTTTTTGCTATTTTGGAGGAATTTTGGATAATTTTGGGGGAAAAAGGGGTTTTTTAGCCTTTTGGAGGCTTTTTTGATGGTTTTGTGGCCTTTTGGAGGCTTTTTTGATGGTTTTGTGGCCTTTTGGAGGCTTCTTAATGGGATGTTAGGGTTCTGAAGGTAAATATGGCAGAAAATATGGACAAATGAGTCATGTAATGGGGTAGATGAGGTAGTGAGCACTTTTTGGGTGTTAACAGTTGTGCTCAGTGAGGTGTAGTACATAATGTAGTGGCATTAATTCAGGTTTTTGGTGAAATGAAATCCACCTTAGGTTTTAGACAAATTGTTTAAGTATAAAAACTCCTGGCACATCTACCCAAGTAGCGTTTGTAAAATGCCTGCCACCTCCTATATATGATGGATAAAATTATTCTAAAGGTACAGGGACTTAGATTGTTTAGTTTTGCATCTGACCATATGATTATCTTATCCAAAAGGGGTTTGAGGAAGAAGATATAAGTCTGCCAAAAGTGCTCTCTGGCATAGTTTGCACTGTCCTAGTAAAATTCCCGCCAAGGTTTGATGATGATGTTGTAGAAGGGAAGAGTGGCATGATTGGATTCAGTATGATATTCCTCACATTGTGGATATCTCACTTTCCAAGTTTGATGAAAAAGTAAAATCACCTTGGTGACCTAGGGTTTGAAGAAATTTGTCTAAATGTCAAATCAGTATTTTTGAGAGACCACTTTCAAATGCCTGCCAAAGGTTATGTGTGTGTCAATAGATTTATCTTGTGATATGGTCTTGTTCATTGTTGAAATGGCTATCTATCCATGCTCTTGGTTTTTTGTATGGTGATCAGATAAGGAAAATATCAATATGCCAAAATAGAAGAAAAAATGTTTTGCATATTCAAAAGTATGAAAAATTCACTAAGTGTTAAAAACAAGAGTTTGGGAAGTCATTTTGAAATGCCCGCTAGAGGCTCTGTTTGTGTCAATAAAATATGAAGGTGATATGGTTTTCTTGCTTGGTAAACTAGCTATCTAGTCATACACGGAAGGCTAATTTGAGCTCTCACGTGCGAGTTATTAGTCTCCCAAAAGCAAAGAAAAAACATGGTTACTTATAAATGGGCTTAAGGGTTAAAAATCTCCTAGGAGATTTATTATGCCCGCAGGGGATACAGTTAAGACTGGAAGGGATTGTGTCATGCACAGGGGCTTGTGAAAATCCCACAAGGGCTTATATGCTCGCAGGGACCTCAATATTCCCACAGGTGCTTAGTTAAGCCGGCAAGAGCATTAAGGATACCTGCAGGAGCTTAGGGGATGCTCGCAGGAGATAAGGGTAATCCCAAAGAGGGATAAGGATGCCCGCAGAGGCTAGGGTTAATCCCATAGGCATGGGTTTGATGAAACCCGTTGTGAGAGAAAAAGGGAGGTTGCAGACCAAAAATGATCAAGAAGTTTTTAATTAATTATTTAATTAAAAATCGTTAATAACAGAGATTCAAAGAAGCATGAGATGCACACAAGGTTTAATTAATTGATAAATAAAAAATATGTAATTGACATAATGATAAATTAATTATCAGAAGATTCGAAGAGGCACGAGAAAATCATGGAGTTTTATTAATTAAATTAATTAATAAATGGGTATCAGAACTCTGAATTAAATTTTAATCAGAGAGATATTCGAAAAGGAATGATGGTTTGAATAGGCACATATGAGGTATTTAAATGAAGCTTTCAAATTAAAAGAGAAGTGTCTTAGCATTTCAGATCAAGTAGTAGTATAAGAAGATAGAGATCAGCAAGATGAAGAAGAATGTATGACAAAGTCAAAAGAGGAAGATCTAGAAGATTGAAAGAAACATATTAGGGAGGTAAGGTGGTGTTAGGGCAGGAAGAAAGCCTGTAGGGTGTCATAGCCTCCTTCCAGTAGAAGCTGGAAAAC
Organism: Larix kaempferi; assembly: GCA_027924585.1. Taxonomy (NCBI): domain Eukaryota; kingdom Viridiplantae; phylum Streptophyta; class Pinopsida; order Pinales; family Pinaceae; genus Larix; species Larix kaempferi. Next base: position 3,541,754 of record BSBM01000592.1, on the reverse strand, counting down.
AGGGTGTCGTTGCATCCTTGTACGTAGAAGCAGGCAGAAGATCTGGGGTGTAGTAGCATCCTTGTCTGTAGTAGCAGGGAAAATATGGGGTGTAGTTGCATCCCTTCTGTAGAAGCAGATAAACAATTTTGTAAAATTCATCTTATTAATGAGTATGAGTTTGTGGTTTTCTCATTGAGGTTTCCACGATAAAATCTTGTATCCTAACTTGGTTGATTATTTGTGTGTCTTGTACTAATTGTATTAATAAAAGGAAAAAGAAGACAATACTGATTCACCCCCCCTCTCAGTATTGCTGGATATTCCAACAATCAGTTTGTGGATGGTAGCTATTGCTCATGTCCAAACTTGTCCCTACTAACTTGAACATTTCTTCCCAAAAATTGCTAGTAAACTTACTGTCCCTGTCACTAATGATGGACTTGGGTATGCCATGAAGTTTGAATACTTATTTAATGAAAATTTCAGCCACTTGGCTGGTTGCAATATTAGTTGTGACAACAAATAAATGTGCATATTTAGCCAACCTATCAACCACAACAAAAATACTGTCTTTACCTTGGCTTTTGGGAAGCCCCGTGATGAAATCCATCGATACACTCTCCCATTTTTTCTCAAGAATGGGGAGTGGTTGTAGGAGATTTGCTGGATGAGTATGCTCTACTTTATTTTAGTGACATGCCACACATGATATGAAATACTCCATCACTTCTTTCTTCATCCCTTTCCATGTGAACCTTTCCCTCACGTTCCTGTAAGTCTTCACAAACCCCATATATCTTGCTAAAGGAACATCATGGGAAACTTCAAGAATCTTCTTCTTTAGTATGGATTCTGGAACTGCAATTATCCTATCCTTATAATAAATGACATCATTAAGAATATTATAAGCATCATCATGAATTAATCCATCAAATAAATCAAAATTAAACTTATTCTTGGTGTATTCTACCCCAAGCTGTACTTTCCAATCATCTTGAAATTTCAACAATGCAAGTGTGGGTTTTTTAGAAAGTGCATCAGCTACAATGTTCATCTTACCCTTCTTATACTCAATCTTAAAATCAAATGCTTGGTCCTTTCTTATCCACTTCTGTTGTCTATCATTCATTTCATTTTGGGTTAATAACTGCCTCAAACTATTGTGGTCAGTCTTGATGATAAACTTACTCCCACCAAATACTGTCTGAACTTGACTAGCGCATGCATGATGTCTAGCATCTCTTTTTCATAAACTGAATACAACCTTTCATGTGGCTGTAATTTTATGCTCTCAAAGGCCAACAGATTCTTATTTTGCATCAAGACATCTCCAATACCATTCCCTGAAGCATCACACTCAAGAACGAAAGGTTGAGAAAAATCTGGAAGTGCAAAAACAAGACAACTGCTCATTACCTCCTTCATTCTATTGAACACATGTTCAGATTATTCCGACCAATGGAAGGCTCCTTTATTAGTGAGATCTATCAAAGGATATGTCATCTTGGAAAATCCTTTGACAAACTTCCGGTAGTAGGTGCATAGCCCAATGAACCCTCTTAGTTCAGTGATATTTTTAGGACTAGGCCAATCTACAATGGCTTGGATATTTTCCATGTGAACCTTACCTCCATCTTGACCAATCACATGACCAAGATACAAAATCTCAGTCTTCCAAACTCGCACTTGGTTAGCTTTGCATAAAAATATTGATTAGCCAAAATTGTTAGTACAATATCCAAATGATGCAAATGCTTCTCCCAAGTCCTACTATAGATCAAAATATCATCAAAGAAAACAAGTACAAACTTACGGAGCTTCTTGCTAAACACTCTGTTCATGCAAGATTGAAAATTTGTAGGTGCATTTGTTAGGCCAAAAGGCATAAACAGAAACTCAAAGTTCCCATGGTGACACCAAAAAGCAGTCTTCTATATGTCTTCTTCTTTCATGTTGATTTGATGGTAGCCAGATCGAAGATCAATCTTAGAAAAGTACTTGGCCCCATGTAGCTCATCCATAAGCTCATAAATCCTTGGAATAAGATATCTATTCTTGATAGTCTTCTTGTTGAGAGCTCCGTAATCTATGCACAACCTCATGGTCCCATCTTTCTTCTTCACAAGGACTACCGATGAGGAAAAAGGACTTGAACTCGGTCTTATGAACCCCAGGTCAAGCAGTTCCTTGATGATTCGCTCTATCTCATCCTTGAATATTTTTGGGTGCTTGTAGGGGTGCACCTTGATAGGCGAGGTTCCTATATCTAAATCAATCCTATGCTCGACTCATCTATCTGGAGGCCTACCACGAGGAAGGTCCCCAAACACCTTCTTATGTTTTTGGAGCAGCTTCTGAATGTCTTTAGGATAATGGGATAATTTAAATGAGTTTCCCTTTGTGGCGATTAGGCATTTTGCAGCCCATTCAATATCTCCATGTCTTAGAATGGATCTCATACTATGTGCACTCACCACTTGTTTGGGATAGGTGTTGATTCCCTTCAACACTATCTCTTTTCCAGTTTTTCCCTTAAATGTCATTTCATGGATTTGGTAGTCTATTAAATGCTTCCCAATGGAGTGTATCCATTGCACTCCCAAAACCATGTTAGTATCAGCCACATCAACAACATAAAAACTATATGTAATGGTATCTTCTCCTATACAAATCTGCAATTTAGGAATCCATATACAACAATTCATGGAATGATAGCAGTGAAGCCTCCAAATTTTTCAGTGTGTAGCTTCCTTCTTTCAACCAAAGTTGAATCAATGATGTTGTTTGTTGCTCCTCCATCCACTAACCTAATGACTGATTGTCCTTGAACCATTCCTTTGAATTCGAGTGTATGGTGGCGAGGCACTCCTGAGAGTACTGTAATCTTTCTCAACTCTAGAGTAGGTTCTTCTTCTGCAATCTCATAGGCCACTTCTGCATCTAATGGGGCCTCTTCTTCTTCTTCCTCAACTTCGCTCTTTGAGTAAAATTCAATGTAATGCGCCTTTCCTTTGGCAGATCTATGTCCTGGAACCCGTGGATCTTGATAGGTGAAGCACAATTTCCTTGTTCACAATTCATCTCTATCCTAAGCATAGTTATCCTTTATGAAATTTACAGAAGGACTCTTCATGGGTGGCCTTTGGTTCTTGAACTGAGTAGAACCAACAGTCCTTGGAGGAAATATGGTCCTTGGAAGAGAGTATTGCAAGTCTCTGGTTTGACTTAGTGCATCTTGTAGAGTATTGGGTCTGTAGGCTTTCACCAATCCTTTCAAAGGTTCCGATAACCCTTCAATGAACAATAAAATCAACCTAGCTTTTGAAATAATAGATATCATCACATCTAACTTTTGGAACTCAGAGATGTAAGCTTTGGGAGTTCTAGTTTGCTTCACATGTGCTAGTTCTCTGAAGGTCATCTTAGGATCTCTTCTTTCAAAACTTTCATGATTCCTTGAACAAAGAGTTTGAACTCCTCCTTCTCTTCATTGTTAGACATATCCGATTCTCCTTGCAATTTCCCTTCAACATAATTTATCTCCTCTTCCTCTTTTCCTTCTGACAAAGGACCTTTCTTCTTGTAATATGAATATATTTTTGGACTCATAGAAATAATTCAAGAGCAGGTTCAGAGGACCATGCTTTGATACCAATGTAATGTACCAACTCAGGTTAGTGATACAAAAACTCTATACTTCTAAAAAATAATTGAAACAGTGATTGTGGAAGCTAGGTGGACTGAGGATGGACTAGATCAAAGGATTTGGGTGGAAGTGAGGCTCTAATTTTTGTCTAATACCTATGCACAATGTACTGAGACCATTTATGTTTCAATATAAGCAAGCTGCAATTTAATCCAACGCTCCTGGGACCCTTAGCATACGCAGACTAGTATGGGTGAGATATTTAACTGGAGACTGGGGATGGGAGTTTATGAATTAAAGAGGTTAAATATCATCAAATTATAGTCATTAAATAGTAAAATAACATTCCATAAAGTTGTATAAGGTTCTGATCAAGTCTCACAAAAATACAAGTAAAATTACCTTCCAGGACTACTCAACTAGTGCGAATTATGGGCTCCAAAACAGTACTTAAATGCCCACAAATTTATGAAATGAGACTTTTATCATGAAATATGACATATTAATCAACTACAGAAACAAGAATTAATTCATTTGGATTCATACTCATTCACTTATTAATTGCACACTGGAAACTGGTCAAATTCTAGCTAAATCTAGAAGGGGTGGAGAAATATGAGTTATGTAATTTTTATTTATCTGAATGATATCAGAGGATTAAATTCCCTATCATTACATAATAAATAGGCCAATATAAATCTCATAACATTATGGAAATATCTCTCTTATTCTACACAAGAAACTAGATCTAGAAATTCATAGGAAGCTTGGAGATTCGAACTCTGAACTAGATGATGATGCTTCTGAAATTCAGATTCGATTTGATCAGCTACAGGAGCTGCAAATAAAATAAATTAAAATGTCTGAATTTCATCATCCTCTCACAGAAATATGGGGCACATCTCCCAAACTTGACCAGGGACACATCTCCCAAGTCTCTGAGGAAATATTGCTCTCATACCAATTCTCAAACTGACAAAAGATGTGAATGTGGTGCACACTGGTTTATTTATAGATTCTGGATGAATTGTGGAGCAAGTCTTCATGGTGAATGCACCCTCCTTGAGTGGATAAGGAAATCTTGCTTTCCTTCCTTTCCTTTTGCTTTGCTTTCCTCCTTTTTCCTTTTTTGTTTGCTTTGCTTTGGATGTTATTATTTTTCTTCTTTTTTTTTTTTTTTTTTTTTTCTTCTGAAATTTCCTTCTTTTCTGAACTTTCTTGCTTTTCTGACTTTCCTGCTTTTCTGATTTTGTGTTGCTTTTTTATTTATGCTGCTTTTCTTGATTTTCTAGATTCATGTGCTTTCTCTTTGACTTCTTCCTCAAGTCTCCTCTCCTCCAACCTCATCCACTAATGCTCCCTTGTGGAGCATTATCTCCATTTATTCAACATAAAAAATATTAAATGCATCATAAATAATTATTCCAAGTGGATAACAAACTTTGGATAAAATTAAATGCACACTCCTAATTAATTAATTTCCTGGAATACAAAATTTAACCCCATGATATTGAAGTTGTCTCCTCAACCCAAGGGATTGGTTGGGTTAGGATCTTGATCCAATGTTCACTGTTGAGGAAACATGAAAAAGAAGTTGATAACATTAAGTAGATTATGGGAAGAACGTTCACAAGAAGAAACTCGACTTGTGGCTCGAGAAGAGAAGATGGGAGCAAATGATGATCAAGCTCTCATAGCACACACCAAAAATAATCATAACAAGAGGGAGCACCGTCATCACAATAAGAGGGAGAAGCACCACCAAATCAGAGGGAGAACTTTAGAAGATCCAAAAAATATATGTCCAACATTAGATGTTATACATGTGATGAGAAGGGACACTACTCCAGAGATTGTCCCAGAAACAGAAGTGTCTCCCACAATAAGAAGACCAACAAGAAAATACACCATGTTCACACCGCGGAAGATGATGAACCTGCAAGGAAAAGAACCAGAGAAGAAGAAAGAGATGATTCTTCAAGTTATGAAGAATATGTATTATAATGAAGGTAACCAGTCACAAGGGTTCATTTGGGAGGTTCCACCTCATAAGGTGAAGCTAGAGATGAATTTCAATATTACATGAAAGGAGTATGAGAAGCTACTACAAAGTTGGAATACAGAAACAAATAAGGATCAATTCTCTATGGAAGAAACTCTCATCCATTTTGACATTGGTTAAATATGCAGAAGAAGGAGAACACAGAGTCCGTTCCAGTACAAAGAACAAGTGATCTACAATGTAGAATACTTTCTCAACATTTCCGATCATAAGCAAGAAAGGCACAGGACATCAGAATCAGACGATAAAGAAGAACACTCAGTCAGAGACTCCAGTAGTTCCTGCAAGAAAGAAAAGATCAAGAGGGAGTCCACCCAAGAAACAAACAAAGATAAGTATTTGAATTGTCATTTATGGCATATCTAATTATTTAAATGATATTGTTCAGTTGTGTACATACTTATGTTCCTAGATTTAGGATGTGTATTATGCATGTTAGAAAAGTTGCATTAATGAATAATACACTACTAGTATGCATGTGATGGGTAAGTGGCTGATGGTACTGTACAACATTCCATTGCTACTTATCTAGAATGAAACCTCCTTGCTGACATGTTTGGAGTAGTGCACACTCTTAATAATGTTCTGGTAGATATGGAAAGAATCTAGAAAGTTACAGGATATGGATGAATGTTGTATTGAAGCATCGGCTAAGATAATTTGGCTGTATGACCTATGTCTTTATGCATAAGAATTTATTCTAAAAACTATGAGAAGTTTCTAATCATGCAATTGAATTTGACTTGTAGGAAATATCATCTACAATCACCCACAAGAGAAGGACGATGACATCTGTTTCGAAGAACAAGCGAGGAAGACTCAGTATACAACAAATCCAGAAAACTACCTATTGAAGAGACTTAAGAACGTAAAGTTCCCAGGATCAGAGATACAACTATGGAATAAGAGACTCCAGAAGATCATGAAGACCGTGATATGGAAGAACCACAAGAACTTGCAGATCCACCTCGTGAGAAGAACTCCCACAAGAGAAAACCATCATGGGTACGAGAAGCAATACAAGATACAGAGAGGTATAACGCTCCAGAGGGGATACAAAAGAGAAATCAAGAGACCTAGGCCATACTCCAACTATGTAGCCCTGTTGTGCAACATCATTGACAAAGAACCTTCCAACTATGAGGAAGCGATAAAGAATAAAGAATGGAAGGATGCCATGATTGAGGAGTACCAGTCGATTATGAATAATGATGTCTGGGAGGTAGTTCCGATACCAGAAGGGAAGTATTTTGTGACTTTGAAGTGAAACTACAAGATAAAGCATGCTGCAGATGGTAGCATCGAGAAACACAAGGCAAGGTTTGTGGAACGTGGCTTCTCCCAGAAGGAAGGCATAGACTATGAGGAGACATTTTCACCTGTATCCAGATACACTTCCATCAAATCTTTACTTGCACTGGTTGCAGTGATGAAATGGAAGGTATACCAGATGGATGTCAAGACAACGTTCTTGAATGGTGTAGTAAAGGAGGAAGTGTACGTGGAGCAGCCACTTGGATTTGAGATACATGACAGGAAGACTCATGTTTGAAAATTGAAGAAGGCCTTGTACGGATTGAAACATGCACCCAGGATGTGGTACGATAGGATGGATAGATTCCTGATGAGCTTAGGATTTACCAAGAGTAAAGAAAATTACAACCTTTAATACAAGGTTGAGGTGGGAAATCCAATGATACTTCTACTCTATGTAGATGATCTATTTGTAACAGGGGAGGATGAGATCATTGCAGATACGAAGAGGAAGCTTTCCGCAGAGTTCGAAATGAAGGACCTGGGGATGATGCATTATTTCTTAGGCATGGAGGTGTGGCAGAGGGCAGATGGAATCTTCCTTGGACAATGGAAGTATGTAGTGGAGATTCTGAAGATATTCGGAATGATGGGCTGCAAGGTTATGGCCACACCCATGGCATCGAACTTGAAGCTACTATGTGATGCTTCATTAGATTCAATTGATGCCACGATGTATCGTTAGATGATTGGTTCATTGATTTAGCTAATGAACACGAGACCAGACATATGCTTGCTGTGATCACATTGATCTAGTTCCTAACAGATTTGAGACATGTTCACCTGATTGCTGCAAAGCATGTATTGAGGTACCTGAAGGGTACAATTGACTATGGGCTCAAGTATGACGCACATCAGAATATTAACTTGCAGGTTTATGTTGATTCGTATTTGGAAAGAATTTCCGCAGATAGGAAGAGCACTTTGGGATGCTTCTTCAGTATGGGATCCAGTATGATCTCCTGGTTTAGTAGGAAGCAGTCGTGCGTGGCACTGAGTACATCCGAAGCAGAGTATGTTGCAGCTTGTTTGGATAGTTGTGAGGCAGTATGGATTAGGAAGGTACTGTCTAATTTGTTTGATCTCCAGTTAGAGGCTACTTGTATATTCTGTGATAACCAAAGTTGTGTGAAGTTTTCCAAGAAGCCGGTGTTCCATGACAAGTCGAAGCACATTGAGATCAAGTACAACTATATTAGGGATATGGTGCAGAGAGGAGCAGTGAAGCTCCAGTATGTTGCGAAGGGTGAAGCAGGAAACCGATGTATTGACCAAGACGATAGCCAGAGTGAAGTTTGAGTACTTCAAAGAGAAGCTTGGCGTTCTCCATATCGAGGTTCCTTCCAAGAGGAAGTGATGAGTCTGGAATATGCAGATGCACATGGGCCATTCTCGCATAGTGGTAGGAAAGTCCTCCTATGTTGGTAGATGTAAGGGCCGGGCCATTCTCGCATGGTGGTAGGAAATTCCTCCCATGTTGGTAGATGTAAGGGCCAAGCCATTCTCACATGGTAGTGGGAAAGTCCTCCCATGTTGGTAGATGTAAGGGGTTGAGCCATTCTTGCATGGTGGTAGGAAATTCCTCCCATGTTGGTATATGTAAGGGATGGGTCTCGCATGGTGGTAGGAAAGTCCTCCCATGTTGGTAGATGAGGTCTCGTATGGTGGTAGGTTTGTGCCTCCCATAGTGGAGACATACACCAGTCATAAGACACTATGTATGTGCCTAGGTAGGATCTTGCATGGTGGCATGTTTGTCCTCCCATGCTGGTAGACGTGGGCTGACCATTGTGTACATGTGATGTGCATTTGGGATGTGCTCCATGTGATGATGAGATCATCTGAAGACGATGAGGTGACAATAGGAGATGTAGGTGTTTGCAGTGGTAATGCAATGACTGGTCCTGGGCTATACCTACTTGATGGATTGCTCAGAGAGATGATGAATTCCTAAATGAGAGCTAGGCCTACATACAACATGAAAACGGGTTGGATCTGTAGAACTTCCTATGACGAGTATATTCGAGATATGTCACCAATCGATGATCAACATGATGAGGATTGCAACAAATGTGACGATGATGATCCAGTGTTGTTGATGATGTTCCAACATTGAAGATGATCCATCGATGAAGACTTGTGTCCATATGTGTTGATGAATATGGTAAGCGAATACCTTCCTAGTTAAGGGGGAGTGTTGATGTAATTGTAACTTCAGAATATATTCACTTGTATTTTATATTGTTATTATTATTGTATTTTATTTGTATCTTCGACGAAGATGTTTATTCCTCCGGTCGGAGATGTCATTATTTCATTTGGTCATGTAAAGTCATTGAGGTAAATACTCCATTGTAATTCGGGGCATTATATCCCCCTAGAGTCAGTAGTATTAGGGTTATTGAGTCCCCTAGAGAAGTCGACCCAACTAGGTTTAGGTGGGGCCGACCTAGCAAGTGAAAAAGGTCAAGTGAAAGTAAAGTATAAATAGAGCTGAGAAAGGCTCTCTCATTTGAACACACACTCACTCACTCAAGTTCTCATAAGTGAGAGAGAGAGGACAAGTTCGCATAGGAGAAAGAAAGAGGATTTGCAGATGACCATCTTGTTTTGGGGTTTTCCATTTTGTGATATTGTATTGGTGACAATTCTATCTCTGAGAAAGTTGTGAGGTTTTCTCCTTAATGGTTTCCCCGAGGAAAATATTTGTGTCTCTTTTGTTATACTATGCATGTTATTATTTCAGTTAAGATCCTAGATAATATTGATTAAAAGTAGAAAAACTAACAGTAGATTGAGGTTTCTTGTCCAAAGGTCGACCAGTTGGTTTGGTCGAAAAAATTCCTTTCGCCTTCAATTTCATCTCAAGCTTGATGGAGTAATGGAATGAATATGCAAGAGTGCTAATAATGAGAAATTCCATCTCTTGTTGGATATAAGGATCTAAACTATTGATATATTTCAGAACAAGTAATTTTTCTTCCTCCCTAACTCCAAGTCGAGCCACTAGTTGGTGGAATTCATCAATACAACTCTGTACAGTTTGATCCCTACATTATCTCAATGCTGCCACTTCTTGTGTTGTTGTTTTATGTACTTGGGCGGGTAAAATTCTTTCCGGACATGTTAAAAAACTTTAGCCCATGTGTCAATGGGATTTCCGTCTTCATCGTATTTTGTCGAGATATTTTCCCACCACCAATGTACAAAAGTTGACATATTCAAAGATACAAGGGTGACTTTCTTAGCCTCAAAAAGTTGATTCACGGAGAAATACGACTCCAATTGTTGTATCTAATTGTCTACAGATTCTGCATTGATGTTTCCTTCTAGGTTTGGTATATCCAAGTTCATATGTACCTTAAAGGGGATGAACTTGTCAAAAACAATTCTCGTTGGGTTGCTAACTGGAGTTGAGCCAAATGAACTGGTGAGGCAAGAAAGAATATCATTGAAATGCTCATACATTTAAATTTGCTGTCGAGAGAGTGATTTTTTAATGAGTCATTCAGTTTCTCTACCAGGCGTACTTCCCTCTATTTCACCCGCCATCTTCGGTCTAGGGTTACGAGCAGATAAGTACTCAGAAGTCGAAGGTAGAGGTATATTGGATGATTGAGTCTTAGAGCATGTATGAATAGGAATATGTCAGTTTAAATATGCAAGTAGTGTTTAAACAAGGCTAGAGCGGACATGCTCTGATATCAATGATCCGTGTTTCCTAAGAGGTCGACAGGGGGACAATAGAGTCGACTAACTGAGTCGGCTACTATTATGGCAGACGCTTATAGTGCTAGTTTGATAAGATAAATAACTATGAAGAATAACATAAAACATATAACAAACAACTTCCAAATTTAAGATACAATACCAATCACAAAGGAATGTGAGATAGGAATTGATAACAGAGAAACCCCATGGGTAAAAACTCTGGTTCTATTGAGCAGTTGTCGTAAGAGGTCGAATGTAGGAACCTCCAGGAGCCAGTTGAGCCATCTCTTGGGAACTCATCTTAATGCAATAAAGAATAGAGAACCAAAATATTCTTTATATTTGAGCTTATAAGTACTTATACAATTTTGAGGGACGCTTGGGTAACTACCCGTTGCATTTTAGTTACCAAAAGATAGTTACAAAGAGATCATATGTCTTCTTCCTATTCGCCAAATTGAAGAAGATGAAAAGACATTGTTACCATGCCTATGGCGATTTAGATTCATTTCAACTTCTCAGAATGTCGTATGGCATGTATTGGAGTCATCAACTACCGTCGGGCATGTATATTGATGATCCATCGGGCATGTGCCGTTGGTCATGTATAGTCGGACGTGGGTCGTCAAGTCGCAAAGTCGACTGATCCGTTGATATGACTGAGTCAAGGATATAACCAAAAGAGTTGAATTGGACTAAGTAATAGTCAATGTATCCAGTCGAGTCTTGAGATGGATCATATATGGAAAAGGGGGGCATTCCCACGCTCGTATCAATGTATCAAAAACAAGAGCTGGATCAAGGCCCAAAGGGGACCTGATAAATACATGGATAACTGCGGTGTACATCATAAGTGTCCAAGATTAACTCAAATCTGAACTGTATTCATGTTCCAACCATGGATGATCTGAAGAACTGGCATTAGAACAATGGAATTCTCATGGAATGTTGAATCACAATAACCAATGCATTATTGGATGTAAAGGGATCCAAAATATGTAACGAATCAAATGAATGAGAGTTTGAATCTAACAGGCATAATGAACTGCATATGAATTGGATACAATAGGAAGCATGAAACTGAAGAGATTCCAAACACTATTGCCAATGTAGCCCAGATGTTGCTAAAAACATAATATTGTGGGGTTTCCATATAGACTCATCAATGTACTAGAGTCAAGGGACATCTATGGTCTTCGAAAAAATAGTGAGAGAAATATCAACTGTATGAATCTCATTGGTGTGAAATATAGCTGATGTCAGGCACATGAGAGACAACCATTCCAAGGGGCATTGGGGTATCCCATCAGGTGGTCCAAGGGGTTCATCAATGGTGGTTTTGAGGCCAAGTTACATGGTACCTCTCAATCTTTCCTATGGAATAAATGTGTTGAGGTCGACAGATGGAGACCTACTACCGACAAAGAAATGATGTTTCCTTGATGGAAGCACGAGGGATAAAACCAAGGAGTGAATAGAATTGTACATGGGCCTAAGACAATGCTGGGGGATACGAGGGAAAATGAGTAATATGGACTCAAAATTCCTTTTTTCAGAGTATGACGGCATGGATGACTTGGAAGCATATGTGAAATTGACCTCACAAAGGGACACAACTGGGATACTAGGAATTATGACTTCGATGGGATAAAATCAGAGGGGTAGGTTTTGATATAGGACTCTAGGAGGACATGGTATCAGAATGAATCCAAGGGTGATTCATTGTAGATTACTCTGAACAAAGGTGACCATGAATTCTCTCGTAAATATGGACTATATGTTATTTGCAAGGGTTCCAAGGAGCACCATTTTTAAATGGTTTCTCCGGTGCATGGAGCACCAAAGAGGGGTTGTGGAGTTGTACTTCACAATTTCAACTTCGCAAATGTGTGGACATCTGGAAAAAGGGGGTTCTTAAAAAACATTGCTGTATCATGGATGCTGAAGCAAAAGGTCACCTTTGCAAGATAAAAAGACAGGCAAGGAGATAAGTGTCAAATGAATTGATCAAATGATAATAGATGATAGGTTTACTAGGGGGTAGGACATTGATGGTAACCTCCTCGTGGGGTGACGAATGGTGGCATAATAAATCACTTTTTGTAGTACGGATGGAGAAGTGGGCTCGTAAATGTGCAATGTAGATCATCATAATGTCGTAAAGATAGGTGCGACCTAGGTTTCTCTTGGACCTGGGTTGCTCCTATCCAAGATATAGGTGCGACCCAGGTCACACTTTTTTGGAGAGAAAGAGTGACCTAGGTCGTGCTGTTTTTCCAAACATGTGTGAACCAGGTCGCATAAATCGCCTAAAAAGGTGCAACCCACAAATGCTTTTCAAAATTTTGATTTTGAATTGATCTTGGGTGCTTTCTTTGCTTGCAGGATTTCGAGGATGAACTGGCGAGAGCGAGATATGTCAGAAATTTGTCAAGATGTCCAAGGGGAATAAGCTGTCCGAGAAAATATGGTGAGTTATGAGTTTCTCAATTTCATTGAGAACCCTTTGATGCCTAGCACAGAGCTACTACTCAAAACAATAGTTGAGCTCTAGGATTGGGACACTGAGGCATTCATCATTTAGGGTGAGTGAGTGGATCTCACTCTTACTGACCTATACTTTATGATTGGGATCCCTCTTATGGGAGTGATTTTGGACATGCATCCCAAACATCTCCAGGACATGAGCATGCAAGGCATACTTGACCGTCACGGCTTTGGGACTACCTATGTACACAAGTCCTCAATCATGGTTTTTGACATCGAGAGCTTAGAGATACAGGCCATTACTACAACTGTGGTATGATTTTTGGGGTCAAATGGTCCACACAAGGTCTCCAACGAACATATGATGTTGGTAGAGAGGGTGCTAGATGGGACTTAATTTGAGTGGGCCTATATGTTCTTGACTACAGTTTGGCGGGAGCTGAAGTAGGTTAGTCACCTAGGAGGTGACTTTGGGTTCTTATAATTCATCTGCACATTCTTCTTTGAGAGAGTGTCGACTCTGTGGTTGCACATGTAGGTGAGAGACAATAGGATGATGAAAATAAATATGCAACGCTGGGGAGAGATGATGATACACGAGGGTGGGGGCCTGGTTGGGAGAGTCTTCAGATGCAAATTCTTTGCACAGTGGCGATAATTGCTAGTTGCCCTCAAGGATTATCCCTATGCAGGAATGGACTACAGGGGAGACTCTTAGCTTCCTTTCCCTTTTGGCCAGGATTGGGGACCTAATGGTATGTATGCATGTTTGATTATAGTTATGTTTACAACACTAACATAGTTGATAGCTAGAATTTTTATATCATACAAGTATTGATGACTTGTCATATGTGTGTGCAGATGTGGGACCTATGCTAGAGGCATCGCGATAGGATTTGTTAGGATATTTAATACTCCATCCTCATCATACCTATCATTATTTATTTTTCCTAGTTGTTGATGATGTCATTTCCCCCCTAGTGGTGTGCAGATGTCATCCATGATCCATATACCAACTTCTGAGCCCTGCATGCATCATTTTAGGACCACTTCAGTTAGTTCTCTATTTTATAGGAACCAACTGAGTGTTCTAGTGCAGTCCACTTGAGTTAGCTGACTCTTGTGGGGGGGTAGAACTCCGGATGCCACTGATTGTGGCCTCATGCTCCCATTTCTGATTGACATGCATGAAAAAATCACTATTGTGCCCTCCTTAGTCAGTTAACTGATTGTGAGTTCAGTTAGCTGAGTTTAGGTTCAGTTCAGTTGAGTTTGAGTCTTCTGGAGCACTCCAGTGGTGATAATCCTTATGCTAGATCAACTAAGGTTTGAATTCTCCTGTGCGATTCATATTCTCTCCATTGTAACATCATTGTTGATTATACTGATTATTGGATATTGTGACATTATTTTGATCCTATCTGAGTTCTGCTGCATAATTATTTCTCTGCGCCTTTTTACTACAGTTTTCACTCTTATTCAACTTTTATGCTCATTCTTTATCTGTGAGGTATACTAAGCTCTTAGATATGTTGTGACATAGAATTTCACATGGTTTCAGAGCCTTAAGCGAATAGGTTGAGTAGCTGCTTTCGGTAGTGCACCATAAGCATATGGATTTCTGCAGCAAATCTTGGTGCCATTGCATTGAATTCATTGGAGAAACCCAATGAGGTTTATCCAGGTTTGAAGGATCCGGATAAAAGTACCTACTATCCTAAATCAATGCTCAGTAGTATTCTATCTCCATTATTGATATTTTTTTGCAGGTTATTCAAATTTTTTGAGTGCAACAACAGTTGCAGCAGTTACAACAGTTTTCTGCACTTGCACTAGTGTTTCTGCACCTGTGTTTTTCTGCACCAGTGTTTCTACACCTGTGTTTTTCTACACCTGTTTTTTTACACTCAATTTGCTTAACAATAGTTTCACCTTGTATTTGCTACAGTAGTTGTAATGGACAATTCGAACTCTCCTCTCTCTCCCAGGATCCTGACACCCTTCAATTACCTTGATTGGAGGGCTGATATGCATATGGTATTGCGCAACAAATTGTTGTACATGGTAATAATGGGGAAGGACCCTAAACCACAATCAGCTGTGGATAAAACCAAGTATATGAATAGATTTGATGAAGCATTTGGTTTCATGTGTATTCATATTTCCAGAGATCTACTCTTCCATATCGAAGGATTGAAGACTCCGAGAGAGTTATGGTTGAAGTTAGAGACCCTATTTGGAAAACAAGATGAGCTAAGAGGCCATATTCTGGAAAATGAGTTGATTGCTCTTCAACCCAGTAGTTTCAAGACCATCCAACAATTATTTTCAAAATTCAAATCTCTGGTTATGCAATGCAAGAAGTGTGGCATTGAGAAGAAGGATGAGCAGTTGGTGTTATCCATTCTGAGCAAGCTAGGTCCTAAGTTCTCCATCTTTGTCTCTACCTTCCATTCTAGGAAAAAATCAATTCCTGGTTGGAAGATGCCCTCCTTTGATATTTTCACTGAATCTCTCATCTAAGAACAAGATAAGTTGATCCAGATGGGTGCCTTTATGGCCTCCAGAAATCAAGCTCTTCTGGCTGGAGAACCAAAAAGTGCGAATGGGAAGGTGAAGCACAAAGGCAAGGATAAGAGGCCATCTGAACCCAATCAGAATGCCAAGTCAAGTCCATCGAAAGGAGCCTACAACTCTAAGAAGGACAAACAAAAGGGATTTGAGAAATCCAAGTGTTCCTATTGCAAGAAAGGAAACCACCCAAAGAGATCTTGGATGCAGAAGAATATAGATTAGATGACCAAGCTTCTTGAACAACACAACATTTCCCTCCCAAAAGTTGCAAGAGAGACTGATTCTGGAAGTGAGTCTAATGGTCATGAGAGATGCCATGCACTAAAGGATGGATTTTCAAAATCACAAGCCCTTCTCATAGATTCACCAGCCTCCAACCACATGGTTTCCTCCAGAGAATCATTTTCTTCTCTATGTATTAAATATGGTTTGATTATTCACATGGGTGAAAACTCTCAGATCTATGCTTAAGGGAAGGGCACAATACATATGGAGCATAGTAAGTTCAAAAATGTTCTATTTGTGCCTTCTTTGTCAGCAAAATTTTTGTCTGTATATCAGATGACTCACACAGGTTCACCGAAGAAAGTGGTATTTGGTCTTGACATAGTTGAGATTGCAGAGATCTCTATTGGGAATATTATAGCAAAAGGGTTTGCAAACCATTCCTCCAAGGCATATGAATTCTCACATTTGTTTCCATACTCTCTGCCTACCCCATTGGAATATGATGAATATCAGAGTGATATCTCCTATAATGAAGATGAGGATCAAGATCTTGATGTTGAGAATAAAGTTCAAGGAGATTCAAATTCAGATCCACATCTAACACATGCTCCCAATCCATGACCACGGCCAATATGGGCTCAAAAAGTCCTTGTAGATTCTGGGAACACAGTTGGGGATCCATCTTACCATAGAACCACCAGATCTCAGTATCATGCACAAATTGCACTATGTCATGCAGATCCACTTCTCTCAGAGAGGTGCTACATGATGGTGGGGTTTGATCCACAATCTCTTGGAAAGACTTGCCATGGGGGTTATAAAACCAATAAACAGTTTTGGTTGTCTGACAAAAGGTACTCATAGGTTCATTATTTGGACCACAATGAGCCATTCGCTCCAGTAGCAAGAAGGGTTCATGGAAGACTTGTTTTTGAAAATACAACTTCTACACAGTGGGAGGTACATCAAAAGAGTAGATCCATATATCGCACCTACATTTCTATCCTACATAGGAGCAACCTACCAATATTTTTGCAAAGGATTTCACTGAGGAAATATTTTTCCTTCTCTACTTAGTATGAAGGTTCTTTGAGTTCCCTACTGCTGTTCTTTTGAGGGGGGGTATTTTTCCCATGAGGTTTTTCCCCATTTCCTTGGTTCATGGACATTTCTTTCTTTTTATCCTTTATTTGATTGTATGGGTGACCTTTGGTCTCAGTAACCAAGGCCCATGATGCAAAAGTATGGATTGAGGGGGGGTGTTCAGATATTTTAATACTCCATCCTCGTCCTACCTAGCATTATTTATTTTTCCTAGTTGTTGATGATGTCATTTCCCCCCTAATGGTATGCAGATGTCATCCAAGATCCATCTACCACCTTCTGAGCCCTTCATGCATCATTTTAGGACCACTTCAGTCAGTTCCCTATTTTATAGGAACCAACTTAGCGTTCCAGTGCAGTCCACCTGAGTTAGCTGACTCTTGTGGAGGGTTAGAGCTTCGGATGCCACTTATTGTGGCCTCATGTGCCCCTTTATGATTGAAATGCATGAAAAAATCACTATTTCTCCCTCCTTAGTCAGTTAACTGATTGTGACTTCATTTAGATGAGTTTAGGTTCAGTTGAGTTTGAGTCTTCTGGAGCACTCCAGTGGTGATAATACCTATGCTAGGCCAACTGAGGTTCGATTTCTCCTGTGTGATTCGAATCCTCTCCATTGTAACATCATTGTCGATTATACTAATTATTGGATATTGTGACATTATTTTTCTCCTATCTGAGTTCTGCTGCATAATTATTTCTCTGCTCCTTTTTACTACAGTTTTCACTCTTATTCAACTTTTCTTCTCATTCTTTCTCTGTGAGGTATACTCAGCTCTTAGATCTTCCGTGACATATAATTTCACAGGATTGAGGGTATCAAACCCACCCCCCCGTGCAAAACAATGACGTGGGAGTGATGAGGCAGTACTTGACGGGATATGCCTGGACATATAGCGAATTTTAGAGAGTGTCGTGGGTGACAGGTGGAAGAACATCAATGTGGACCTGATCTCTATCTGTTTCCAAGAATCGAGTAAATAACGGTCGATCATGCATCATATTGTTGTAGCTGCAGAGGCTATCTGATAGATGGCACGAAGTGGTGTGCCTCGTGATGATGATGATATCAGTGAGGATGAGACTACATATGAATCCTCAGAGTACTCAGATGACTTGATGATAGTATTATAGGACTGCCCCCCATGCTATGAGCATGGGGATTTTTGACTGATGTATTTATTTTATTTTACGAAGCTGTTGGGGCTCCTTGTTGTAGACATGATTGGATTTGGGACATATGAGTTTTATATACACACATATATACATATTCATGTGGATGCAAACTTTTTATGTATTTTTTGAGCCTCTTGATTATGTGATGGATGTGATGTTTATTTACATATGTATTCAAAATGATATGAAATAAAAATGTATGGTTTATTTCCTTGTTATTGATGATTAATGTGCCACTCTATAATATTGTTATCCATTTGATATACAACACAATTGAGATGCTTTGGGACATGAATGAATATGATGGTTTCAAACAGTCTAACCAATTTTTTAGTGCCTAGGAAATTTCTAAAGAGATAAGGAATGCATACCGACACTAGTACAAAATGAGAGATAAGTGACCAAAAGAATGACCAAAATCCGCATATACATGACCACTTTTGATTTGGTGATCACTAGTGGATAATTTCCATTCTCTTATCATGCGACCAAAAATGTGGTCACATTTAGTTTGGTCATTTATATCTTGTATTGTGGTCATTAATTTACTCGTATATTTGGCAATTAATTTGGTATGAGCAAATATATGACCAAATTAATGACCACAAGACAAGCTATAAATGACCAAACTAAATGTGACCACATTTTTGGTCGTGTGATAAGAGACCGGAAATTAGCCACCAAAACTACCATTTGGTCATTTATATGCGAATTTTGGTTTATTTCGGTCACTTATCTCTCATTTTGTAGTGGTCATTTATCTCTTTGTAGTGGTCATTTGTCTCTTTTTGGTCATTTGTAGTCATTTTATATATAGGGTAGAGAGGAATCGAACCACCAACCTCTTTCCTGTAAGGAAGGTTCTCTTCCATTGAGCTATCACCCTTAAATAGAATATATTATATATATTTATATCAATGATCTAAGAATTTTTCTTCCTCAACTACTAACAACAAACTGGGATCTGTTGTTAGTAGTTGGGAACTAGAAAACCAATTGAATTGGTTTAAGGATGTTGCCTTAGTATTTGAACTTACTGAATTTTACCATATGAGAAGATTAGCCAAAACTAAGTGGCATATTGGCAGCTGGCTGTCCAGACACCAACCAAGCTCTTGGGTTGAAAAACTCAGATCTAGTGGTAATCAAAACTCCAATGATTAAAGAAGAGTCTGGCTGGGAAGAGATCCTATCATCAATCACCAAGGAAAACTTAGAACCTTCTGAATTGATGATGGTAAAATAGATCTACAATATCTACTTGAATGCTATAAGCATATGTACAATGTAATTTCATTTCAACTCAAACATAAATTATATTTTTTTACGAGGAAGAAGAAAACAATTTATTGTCATCTTAAATGTGCATAGTAAGAATTTCAAGTTGGTTGGGCACACCGAGTCAAATTTGACAGGTTGCATGGATGAAAGATACTCTATAAATTACACATATATGATGGACTCATAGTTCCATTGATTAGTAAGAAGCAACCCAACTGTTGCATTGTCCTCCACAGATGCAAACCACAATACACCAATGCATACCAGTGAATGCCAATAATGAACTGAATTTATGCTTGTGCATTATAAATTATACTTGTCATTCATGTCCTTTCTGTCTTGTACTTTTTTTTAGATATGAATAAAGAACCCAAAACATTTTGTCAAAAAAGGATCTCAATATATTAGTTCAGCACGATAAAACATCACAAATAATAAAATTTGATTTTCTACTCCTGATACAAATATAGGATCATCCAAAAATCATTTGGTACACTTACAGAAAGTTTAAGAAACATACAACAAATAAATAGATTGAACCAAAGTAAAAAAAATCTGCTAATAGAAAAGTTGACTCCTAGTGCTAAAACATGAAAAAACAATTTCCGAATGAATGCAAATTCAAGTAGTTGAAGCAAACAAAAAACAACCTGCAAAGGCACCAGAGTCATCTATGGAAAATGCCACGACATACAAAAAATGAAATTCCAAAGAATAAAAGCTAAATAATTAACTTGGAAATGGTAGGCATACCTATTCAAGGAAGAGTTTCAACCTGAAACATGTACCAACATAATTAACAAAGATTAAAGTTGTATATTGAACGAATTACAATTTAAGAAGGTCAAGAATGTAAAGTAGTTTGTCATGTGCATCACATGAAACATGCAACATTATAAATACAATTAATATTATGAAAGTCTTTGACCATACTACTTGCAAAATGAATTTAACAAAACCTAAACACAAGCCAAAGAAAAAATCTAGATACCAAAATAGATATCCCTAAAGACAATTAAATATATCATTACATTAATAGAAAAAAATGTCTAATGGAAATTAAATGACTTATACCCAAAATTGCTACACACTATTGGGCACAACTCCATCACACTCATTTCCTTCCAGTTCTCATATTGCATTTGGCATCATTACATGTATTTACATTTCCAACAAAACTTAATTTTTATTTTTATCAATCTATTTAGAAAGTTTTGACTTTCTTGATGTATTTTTAATGAGTGGAGTTGTGAGAGTGAGAAGAGAAATAACTTTCAATTCTCTCATGCCTGTGTTGGCAGAATAGCAATTTCGATTTAAGATGCAAGAATATATTGAAATAAATTGTTTTTGAATGTAGTTGTGGCATCTTTAGGACTCAAGCTTTTCTCTATGCATGTTATACATTACCTAGATGTACTAATATTTCACAATTTATCATAGCTTACCATATATCATGTCATGACAAAAGAGCTATTGAAGATGGTAACATTACTATTTGTTGCAGTGGATACTAGATAGTATATGCACCAATCTAATGATACACCCTCTTGCAAGTTAAATGATAGTTTCCACAATTGCATCAACCAGAAGTAATAAAGGATTATTGCTCTTTATGCAAATGGTGGGTTTGTTCCATCTTTATCGATGTTCTACGACAACACAACTAAATCATTGGCTTGCCCGCAATCCCAAGTCTCGTGTAAGAAACGATCATCACATTCCATGAAAAGTCATCTCATTGAGGTATTTCAACAAATACATTGTAAGCATCCATCGACAGAGCTCCAATGAACATACATATTGAGGAGGGTGTTGAGAAAATAAGTGTCGAGGATGGCTTTTTTATCATTGATGTGGGAATGGATGGGTTTGCCTTCTGGAAAGGCCTTTTCCTTAATGCAATTCTACAATAAAAGTTCATATGTACAAGGTCAGAGGGGGTGATTCGTCCCGTGCAAGATGACAAGTGCCTCCCTCATTTGACCTTCGCTTCAGAGCATGACCTTTATTCACCTGGTGCAGAATGAATTTATTTGGATCCTCAACAATTCATTCCTAATACTAAATGAATATATAAGTGGCATAAACCCTTAAAATATATTCCTTTTTGAGGTTGATACTATCCTCCATCTTGTCAAAGATAGAGGGGGATAGCTGGAACTGAATATGTAAATCCAAACATCAGAAAATGATAGATTTGGTTATTTTATGCCCTAAATGTAAATGAAATAATGCTTAGAGTGAATTCCCATTGAAGAATATGGAGGTTTCCTTAGGATGGAGGAATCCCTAAAACGGATGCACCTATGTGCCACATGATCCCTCGAGTTGAAACTATTTAGGTTTCTCACAATGTAGGTGTTAAAGAAATGTAACTACAAAATATATTCTAATTGTATTTGTTTATTATCTTATTATTACTCCTCCTTCAGGAGATTCCATTGATGTAATTGGTCATGTAAGAGTCATTGAAAGAGTCAATGTAAACCCTAGAAGTTATGTGAGCCTAGAAGAATCCAGAAAAATATTTTTTATTATGTAATTGATAGGCCGACCCAATAAACTAGGAGAGGTAGGCCCAGTTGGGGTAAAAATTCATCCAATTGAATGATATAAATAAAGAGGTCGATTTTGTCATTTGCATCACTCACTCACTTGATCAATATCGCATAACAGAGAGAGAGATAAGTTCAATGGAGAAGGAGAAGTAGTTTTTTTGTCTTGGGGATTTATCCTATTTTGGTGAATTCTATATTGAGGAAGTTTTGTCGGGGTTTTCTACCTTATGGTTTCCCCGAGGGAAATTTTGTGTTCTTTGTGATGTTGTGCTTGTATTTATTTCAATGATCCTATTGTTTAATTTTATTATGATAAACAAGGAAAAACTTAAAATGGTATCATAGCTAGCCTGAAAGCGAACATTGTGCAGCTGCTGCAACTGTAGAACAAGGGTTTCCATTTCCAGAAACTAGTCATATTGTAATTTTCACTATAAATTACTTTTGGAGAAGGTTCGGGATCTGAAACTCGGAGAAGACGAATATTAAATGTCTATGTACCTTGTGTGCGAGTTTCAGCCATAGATTATCTGTGCTTTAGGATATATAGTCCATGAAAATTAGGGTTCCAGCCTCGTCTAGAATTCAATTTTAAACAAATGACCTAGGGAGAAACGCTATATATCGGGATAGGAAGATCAAAATCAAATTTAGTAAGATGTTCCAAGAAGGGAACAGACTGTAGTTTCTCCGGTGTGAGTTTCAAAACCCGAATTTGAAATAGTGACATGTGGCAGTCCAAACAAGTTCGCTATACTGAAATAGTCCATAAATATTTCACCTTGGGAAACTTAGCATAATTCCCACTTGGTGAATATAATCCTGATATAACTTGTGGGGTTAGATACAGGATAGATCATAATATCACGGAATGAAGTTTCATACCTTTAGGAGCATAAAGATACATTATAACTAAGACAAGACAAATCTGTAGTAGAAATTGAAGAAACTAGGACATAAAATATTTTGTAGTCTTGTCCACTGATTTGGGAAAAGGATTACTTTTCCTAAAATCGACTTGAGGAGGTGCATATATTCCTCCAATAATTTTTCCAAGATCTCAAAGTTGAAAAATTAGGGTTTCTCTGTCAAACCCTAGGTTAAGGCAGAAGCAGTTCTTGGAAAATAAGTTTAATTGGTAAGTACTATATTCTTTATATTTCCATTTGAGGTTCTCATATTATCAAAATGACAAACACCACCAAGCTTGATGAGAATCTTGAAGGAGCTGAGAAATTCAGAGCATGGAAATATAGAGTCATGCTCATTTTGGAAGAACATGACCTAGAAGGATTCATAAAGGAGGAAGTTGCAAAACCATAAGGAGATGAAGCCAAAGAAAAAAACAAGAAGAATATGATCAAGGCCTAGAGTATCATAGCTAACTCTATTAAAGATCACTTGATTCATCAAGTGTATTCAAAGAAGTGTCCAAAGGAAATGTTTGATGCATTATCCAATCTATTTGAAGGAAAGAACATCAACATAAATATGACTTTGAGAAATCAACTCAAAGGTGTGAAGATTCAGAAATCAGAGACCATGCAGTCATACTTCACTAGGGTATCCCATATTAAAGAAAAATTAGAAGCTATTGATGATATGATAGAAGAGGAAGAAGTTGTGATGACCTCCTTGAATGGTCTCCCAAGGTATTAGGAACATTTTGTTCGTGGCATATGCTCTAGAGAGAAATTGATCAAGTTCAGACAATTATGGGAAGAGTCTATACAAGAAGAAGAAATAATAGCAGTCAGAGAAGATAAGTTAAAGGAATACCAAGCTTTGGAAGCTCATAACAAAGGAAAGAACAAAAGGAAGGATCATGAAAATTCTCCTAGGAGAACTGAAATATTTCAAAAGAAAAAAAGAACTAAGAAAGGCTTCTCATCCTTTGAATGTTTTACTTGTCACAAGATGGGACACATTGCAAGAAACTGTCCTATTAGAGCTAAACAATTCAAGAAGAGAAACAAAATATTTCATGCCAATGCAGTTGAAGACGATGAACATGATGATGAAAAGAAGGCTAAATAAGATTACTCCAACGATGAGAAATATGTACTTTAATCCAAACCAGAAAGATGGAAGAACCTCTTATCCATTTCAACATCAGATAAGAAGGGATGCAATTGCAGTTGGTAATGAAGAAGGAAAACATAGTTCCATGTGATCTATGGTATATAAGACTTGTTCAACACTATCGATCATAAGCAAGAAAGGCACAGGTCCTCAAAATCAGATGCTAGAGTAGAGCACGATATCAGAGACTCCAATAAGAAGACTGAGATCAAGATAGATCCTACCAAACAAACAAATATAAGTATTTGAATTTTCATTTTCTAATTGATTAAATGATATTGTTCAATTGTGTACATATTTATATTCCTAGATTTAGGAAGAGTGTTATGCATGTTGGAGTGATTGCATTGATGAACATTATACTACTAATATGCATATAATGGGTAAGTGGCCTATGGTGCTATACAACATTCCATTGCTACTTATATATAATGAAACCTCTTTGCTGACATGTTGGGAGTAGTGCATGCTCTTAATTATTCTATGGAAGAGATGGAAGGCATCTAGAAAGTCACGATATGAATGCGGGATATGGATGAATGTTGTGTGGAAGCATTGGTTAATATAGTTGCATGATTGTGTGACCTATGTCTTTATGTATAATAATGTTTTCTTAAAATTATGAAATGTTTCTAACCATGCAACTAAATTTGATTTGTAGGAAGGATCGTGTACAATCACCTATAAATGAAGAATGATGAGACTTGTTCGTTAGAACAAGTAATGATGGTTCAACTATGACATTTAAAAATATTTATAAGCATACTATAGAAGAAGTACAAAGTGAGGCTTCTCTTAGAAAGAGGGAGTCGAATATGACGAGACATTGCAATCAAAGTAGAAGTGTATATAGAGCAAATTCTAGGATTCAAGACTCTCTACAGAGAACCACATGTGTGCAGAATGAAGAAGGATCTGTATGAGCTCAGAAGGAACCCATGGGATAACATGATGAGCTTGAAGATCACCTAGAGTGATATAATATCAACCTTTACTACAAGGTTGAAGATGAGGAGTTCATAGATAGGTGAAAGAGAGAAATTGCAACATAGTTCGAGATCTTGGTATCCAGTAACCTAGAGAGATGACATAGATGATCATTAGAAGATAAGGCTACCAGTCACTCCAATACAGAATGTCCTAATGAAGAGAGTACAAGATGGAGAGGGAGGATAGTGCTCAATTACAAAGGCATTAGGAAATATCCACTTCAGAGGGAGTGACTACAACATATATGGAGAGACATTATCACTTAGCTTCTATCCATGGAAAATGTTGTTTATCCAAGTGTCTCGAGGATATGCTCAGAGTGATACTGGATATCTCCCCTCATGAAGAGGAAGTGTATGTGGTGCAGACTCTAACCTTTACTACAAGGTTGAATAAAATCATGTGTTTCTACTATTGTATGTGGATGATCCATTTTTGATAGGAGAAGACAAGTCCATCATTGAATGTAAGAAGAAGCTTGCTGTTGAATTTGAGATGAAAGGAATGATGCATTACTTTCTAGGTCTCGAGGTGTGGCAGTTTCTAGATGATATTTTCCTAAATCAAGGAAAACATGTTGTTGAAATCCTAAAGATATTTGGGATGTTGAATTATAAGGCCATGCCTACTTCGATGGTGACAAAATTGAAGCTCTTGAATGATGCTTCATTAGAGACAATAGATGTTACACTGTATAGACATATTATTGGCTCGCTGATGTATTTAACAAATAAAAGACCATATATATGTTTTGCTGTGAACACCCTGAGTCAGTAAAAGGTGGATCCTAGACATGATCACCTGGTTGCAACAAAACATGTTATGAGGTACCTAAAGGGTACGTTGGATTACAGACTCGGATATGTATCAGACAGTGAGTTCAGATTACATGGTTATATAGACTTAGATTGGGTGAGAAGTGCTGAAGAAAAAAAGAGAACTTCAAGATGTTGTTTTAGTTTGGGATCAGGTATGATCTCATGTCTCAATAGAAATCACAGCAGTATTTCCCTCAATATGATAGAAGATGAATACATTGCAGCATGTTCATCTTGTAGTGAAGCAGTTTGGCTTCGCAAGATGTTGGCAGGATTGTTTGATGCAAAGATAGATGTGACTGATATCCTTTGTGATAATCAGAGTTGTATCAAGATGTTAGAAAACCCGGTGTTCCATGATAAATCAAATCATATCGAAATTAAGTACCACTACATCCGAGATATGGTGCAAAAGGGAGCTGTAAAGCTTAAGTATGTTCCTACAGAGGAACAAGTTGCTGATGTATTGACTAAGCCTCTGTCTCATGTAAATTTTGAATACTTTCGATACAAGCTTGGTGTGGTCCGAAAAGACCTCCCATGAAAGAGGGAGTGAGGATGATGGGTCCGAAAGTATCTCCCTAGAGAGAGGGAGTAGTTTCCTGGAGCATTGGTATGGCAGCTCAGTTTGGGATTGGTATGTCAGTCTGAAAAGGCTTGGTTGATCCGAAAGGATTCGTATGTTAGTATGGAAATGCCTATTTGATCCTAGGGGAATCGGTATGTCTGACTAGGCTTGTTTGGTCTGAAAGGATTAGTAAGTCTCCTAAGGCCTGTTTGGTCCCCAAGTAGATTGGTAAGTTTGACTAGGCTTGTTTGGTCTAAAAGGATTAGTAAGTCAACATTATCTACTAGAGTGATCACCATAGTGTAGATTCTCGATGTATGATGATGATGATATTATTCCATCATTTAAATGTTGTTGTTGATGATGATGTTCCAACATTTACATGCTGCTGTTGATGATGTTGTTCCAGAATTTACATGTTGCTGCTGATGATGATGTTGTTCCAACATTTACATGATGATGATGATGATGATGATGATGTTCCAACATTTACATGCTGATGATAATGATGTTGTTCCATCATTTACATGTCTATGATGATGATGTTGTTCCGACATTTACATGTTGCTGCTGTTGATGTTGTTTTTCTAGCATTTACATGCTTGTACTGATGATGATGTTGTTACATCATTTACATGCTGTTGCTGCTATTGTTGATGTTGTTCTAGCATTTACATGTTGTTGCTGATGATGTTGTTCCAACATAAACGTTGATGATGATGATGATGATGTTGTTCCAGTATTTATATACTGATATTGATGTTTTTGTTGATTCTAGTATTTATGTACTGATGATTGATGATGTTGTTGATGTTTTTGTTCCAATATTTACATACTGATGATGATGATGATGTTGTTCCAGTATTCACATACTGATGATGATGTTGATGATGTTCCAACATTTCCTTGCTGATGATGATGACAATGCTGATGATGTTCCAGCAGTTCCTTGCTGCTGATGATGACAATGTTGATGATGTTCCAACAGTTCCTTGTTGATGATGACGACGATGTTGATGATGTTCCAATAGTTCCTTGCTGACAATGATGACGATGATGTTGATGATGTTCCAACAGTTCCTTGCTGACGATGACGACGATGTTGATGATGTTCTAACAATTCCATGTTGATGATGATCTAGCAGTTCTATTTTGATGATGATGATAATGCCCAGACATATGATGATGTTCCAAAAATTCCTATGACATACAGAGTTTCACTAGTCAGTTGTACAGTTGTTGATGTTCATGTTGATGTCTATAGAATACCTTCCTAGTTAAGAGGGAGTGTTAAAGAAATATAACTGCGAAAGGTATTCTAATTGTATTTGTTTATTATATTATTATGATTCCTCCTTCAAGAGATGTCATTGATGTAATTGGTCATGTAAGAGTCATTGAAAGAGTCAATGTAAACCCTAGAAGTTATGTCAGCCTAGTAGAATCCAGAAAAAATATATTTTATTATGTAATTGATAGGTCAGCACAGTAAACTAGGAGAGGTCGGCCCAGTTGGGGTAAAAAGTCACCCAATTGAACATTATAAATAGAGAGGTCGATTTTTTCATTTGTATCAGTCACTCACTTTATCAAGCTCACATAAGAGAGAGAGAGAGAAGTTCACTGGAGAAGGAGAAGTAGTTGTTTTGTATTGGGGATTTATCCTATTTTGGTGAATTCTATATTGAAGAGGTTTTATCGGGGTTTTCTCCCTTGTGGTTTCCCCGAGAGAAATTTTGTGTTCTTCGTGTTGCTTTGCTTGTATTTATTTCAGTGATCCTATTGTTTAATGTTATTATGCTAAATAGGTAAAACATTAACAACAAGGGTATAATCCATACGCAAAAGAACAATAATATACTTAATATTTTCTATAGGCGTACCTTCCTTTGCGATTCCAACCTATTATGTATTTTTGTTTTCATATGCCAAAGGTCCCTTGGGCCTCTATCCATGAACATTTCTTCATTCACATTGGAATATGACGTAACCTATGGTCCAGGATTCCCCATAAACAACATGCCTTGGGAAAATTGTAAAACTAATTGAGCTAACCCTTGCTGCTAATTATGAACTACATACTATGAATATGCAAAGATTTAAAAAAATTGTACATTTCTATCATTGTTGAAACTTTGTAATAGCCCTACTTTATCTGCTCTTTATATTTATATTCTTGTCACATTCATTCCAATTTTGTTCATGTACCAACTATGTGACAATTGTATTAACAACAGATGCTTTGTGCATTTTGATATACAACATTGCATTAGGATATCACTTTTTTGTTTTAGCACAAAGTATCTGCTGGTAATACAATCGTCACATAGTTGGTACATTGACAAAATTGGAATGAATGTCATTTTGATATACAACATAGCGTTATGATATCACTTAGTTGTTTCAACTATATTTCTGGAAAGGATGTACATGTGGATCCTCATTAAGGATGTGCTTATTCTGCAATCACTACCATACATATGGTATGCAAACTAAACTATGTCAATTGGGTCTAGTCTAAGTGGTTGTGGGCCCTAGGGTGGAGTGTTATAGATTGATATCATAATGAATATACGTAATGGATTTGAGCCCTGTTCTCAATTGACTTTGTGTCCTGAAGAATGCAGGGTTAACCTAGGGTGCCATCCTAAAAAATAAGGGAAGTGCCAGGGGGTTTGCCCCAAGAAAATTTAGCTGAAAAAAATGCAAACTATCTAATAACCAAGTTCTTTCCAAAATAAACGATACAATAGTTATGGAAGAATATGTATTAGTTAAACTATCAACTACTATGTAATGAGTGGGATCATAACACAAGATGGGATAGATTTGGTATCACAAGAAAAATCCTATTGTATTCTTGAGACTTGACATATCTGCTATATTTCTTTTCTAAATAATAATTGATTCCAAATATGGGTTAAAATTATCTACACAATCCACCCTCATACTGCAGTGGTGAAGAGTTTGGATGAGGAACACAACTCTGCCAATTAAATTAACAATTTGGTAATATTTTGGTTTGGTGGTTGGTTGGTTCTTTGGAAGGCATTGAAACATGGACCATGGTTTATTTCTAGGCTAATTGTTATACCTCAATATTACACATTTCGTATTAGTGTCGCATCCTTGTACTAGTGACCTAAACGACAGTTTCCCTTAAATATCATCTGAACATCCAGAGTGAAAACCATTGACTGAATACTGAAAGCAAAACCTTTTTCTTCCATCTTCCAGCCCAACTTAGCCCTGTTTGTGAGCACTGCCGCTCCTTGCACATCTACAAGGGCGCGGTAGTTATCACTACCGCGCGTTGCTCCTTCTCTGGGGCGCGGTACTACCGCGCTATGCTCAGTTATAGGGGCGCGGTAGTCTGAACTTAGCCTTTTTTCCATGGATTTTGGGATTTCGACCTTCGAGGAGATTTTGTTGGGATTACTACCTTTGGTTCGATCCTAACTCCTTCTTTGTTTAGCTGGCCTGATCCACTAAACCCTCCATAGATCCACACTTCTCTCTTGTTGGTTAGCCTTCCCATGTGCTATAAGAGAGAAGCTTTCCATGGGCCAAAAGGAGGACTTTTGGGGCATCAAACCTATGATCTTTAGACTGCTGCAGAGATAGCTAGAGGAAGCACTTGGAGCTGGAGGATTGGCTTGGACATCAAGCAACCTTTGTAAGTACTCTTCAAGTTGATAATAAAGATAACTTGTCTTGTTTTCCCAAATCATTTGTGTTAATTTTGTTTTAATGATATGATTTGTATCTTGCATAGATTTAGATCCTAACTCATATTTCAGATTGCTAGAGAATAGTGCATACTTGTATTTTGGTTCTTCTCTAACAGGTTCATTTGTGAGGACTTGGAGCTTGGAGCAAATACCAAAAACAAGCGTTTGGATATAAGGTCAGTTAAACTCCTTCCACTCTCCTTAGCATTTTAATCCTGAGATGTTTGTTAGATCTAGGGATTCAAGGTAGCATTTGTTTCCTTTTTGTCTTAGTATAGAGTCAGTACATCCTGCTTTATCCTAAGAGAGTTTCTACCTATCCGTAGGGAGAAATTTCTACAACACTAATTGTAACTATTATCAACTATGCGTGATTTAATTTCCCTCTATTTGTTTTCAGGTCACACTACTATTTTAGTAGTATCAAGTGCCGACTTGTAGTACAAATTCAAGGTGGATATATTATCCTCACTGTGAGGTATGATTGGTGGGATTCAGTTACCCTCTTTTTGTTTTAGCTGGAAAGCTTGTGTTACTTCCAATAAAATAGAATCATGTTTTCCAATGAACAACAAAATTTAATGTGCAAATAAATCTCACAAAAAATGGACACAATGCGCCACAATATTCTCCAATTGATGGAACTTATCATCAACTGAAGCACCATTAAAAGAAACAACTCCAATCATGAGGAATTCCTCAAGCCTTACATCTTGCTGAACTTTACCCTTTGAAATTGATTAAATAATACAAGAGAAAAAGAACTTAATGCAACATATCACAAATTTAAAGTTTCAGGCAAGTAAAAAATGTGTATCTATAATATGCGACTTGGTTAGTAACAAGATTCCAATAAGAGATCATTTACACAGATGAAATTTTTTGAAAGACCTACCTGCTACTCAAATATTGAAGGACAAGATTGGTGACCCTATCTGGAAGGTAGCCACACTGTCGGATGACATTCAACATATTCAAATGGCACTCTAAAATATTCCCTGCATAATGCTTTTGAAACATTTGAGCAAACAGACTGTTTTTTGGTTTTAGAAGCTTTGGGTCTCCAAATATGCAACACAATAACCATAATGATATAACATGATTTGGCATCATGAACAAGAAAAAATGAGACATCTATTTACAATTGATGATTACATTTTTATCAGAGACCTATAGATTGTGACCAAAATATAATAATACAATTAATTTTTTTTAGTAAATCCTCATTGTGATGCCATTATCTAATCTAGAACTTTCATAAAAAGTGCCTTCATATCCTCTAAATGAATTACTACCACAAATCCTATGAATCAACACAAGTTAGGAATCATAAGAAGGATTTCTTTCAAAGACCAAAAGCTATGAACTCACATTATATATGTCCACTAACAACTTTCAATCCATGTAACTTATTGTATACAGTGAAAAAATCCTAATTGTCTTCCCTCAACTCACCGAGTGTACAAACGGTTCATGATATGCATAGTCCACTTCTTTACTTTCCACCATTCCTAATACTTTCATTGTTCTAGGTCAGTTGGTTTTCCCTTGGGAGGAACTGGCCTTTACAACATAGCAAAAAATAGGACCATCCAAGCATTGAAGACATTGGGATCAAGCATTTGCTTAAGGACCTCTAGCTGCACATCAATGTCATCAACCTTAATTCAGCATCCAAATTAGATAAGCTATATTCAGATGTAAATACATAAAAAGGATTTTTGGGTGTTGAAATTAAAAGCTTCCATACATATATGGATGACCAAAATATTTTGCAAATGAGCTTTATTAGCTCTGCTATCTCTATTGTAGGGATTGGAATTTGAACAAGGCAGTTGAAAATATTAAGTAAAGGTGGGAAAGCCTCATCAATGGTAAGATATACAGGATTTTGTTGATCCTCTGACTTGAAACTTGACATACACAAAGTAAGAGTATATATAAAATGTATAGAAACTTGAGACAAATACTTAGCATGACGATAAACCTTTAATTAGTTTAGTATAAAGAATGGAAGGTAATTATGAAATCCAGAACAATGTTGTATTGCAGCATAATACTTACTCATACTTCCTTGAAATAATTCTTAGCACATATAAAGCACCATATACTTGCCGACCTTGCAAATTAATTTTGACCCAGATAAGGAGGGTAGGCCAATGCTTCGAATAATCTGCATTAATAATAGTTTTAAGGAACTCACCAAATTGCACTATGCAAAAAGATAGAAAATACAAATTAACTATGATAGAAACTTCTAACAGATCAAAATTTGAGTAAAATTTATACTGTAACATTCAAGGCCCCACAGATGGCATAGACTACATCTACAGAGATGATTCAAAAAGCATGATGCTACAAAATATCTTCTGAAGTAGGGAACAAATAAAAGTGAATGTGAATCTACTACTGTTTCAAACAAGAAGTATCTCATCAAAAAAAGTAAAGTGAGATATTTAATAGAATGGACATTTGTACATGCATGCATGATATGTGAACAACTTGAATAACAGTTTTTAAGCTAAAATATTGGCTTCAAGCAAGCTTGAGCATTAAATTTATTGATACATAAAAAATTTCTGGAGCTGGCCCCATAAGATGTTCCTGGCATGTATATACCTAATCTCCATGTGAAAATTTCAAAATGTGAAACAAGCATTTCATCTACAGGTGAATGTGCTCAACAATCTAAAACAACATTTCTCTAAGTTCAGGAGAGAGAAATCATGAAGATTGACACAAAACATCGATGGGAAAAATAGATATGTTACTAGGATACAAATACAGATCCGGATCTTGATACGGATTCACCAGATTTTTGAAAATCCAGGATCTAGATACAGAAGGGAACCAACAAGCACACAAAAAAAGATAGAAATATTTTTATAATAAATTTAAAAATAGAGTGAAGAATCATAACCATTCAGGAAAAAAAGAGTAGAACTATAACTAATAGAAAAAAAAAGATATTTTTCATGCATATTACTATTACCACTAATGTACAATAAGTGAAAATTTGATAATTTATAACCATGATTGATAATTGATAATTTTGAAGGCCATTTCAGAATGAAAATGAAGAGGGTCATTAAAAACATTTTTGTGAGCCACATCCACATGCCCATATCAACAGTGAATAATGTGGTTTTCTTGAAGGCTATGGTAGGACTAAATAACTGTGTGGGTGAAGTGAGCAACAACATATCACATAAGGATAGATCATACCTTGACATTGGACCTTAACCATAATGATAGATCAAACAGAAACCTTGAGAGCAGACCTTGATAGATCATAGTTCGGAGTAGATCTTGATATAAGGATAGATCAGATGTTGACTAAGAATGGATTTTATGTTGATGTATATGTAACTTTGGAATGTATTTCATATATGTATATTGTACTCCTATAGATATGGTATTATTCCTCTATACATAAGTGTTTGTATTCCTATAGAGATGTTATTATTCCTCTATACGGAAGTGTCGTCATTTATATTGTAAGTGTCGTAACTTATACTTGATGGGTTATTAGACCACCTTGTTGGGGTCAGCCATGTATAAGTCATGTGGGTCAAAGGGTTATTAGACCACCCTATTGGGGGTCGGCCATGTGGGTCAAAGGGTTATTAGACCACCCTATTGGGTGTCGACCCAGTCAGCAATGTGTTATGTGGTTAAGTTCAGGCCGACCTAGTAAAGGTTATTAGGCAAGTCAAGTCAAGTATAAATAGAGTGCGGGAGGCACTCTATTTCATAATTCTATTCTCACACACACACTCTTTGGAGAGTGGCGCACTTGTGGAGGAGGAGAAGCTGCTGCTAGGAGATGTCTATCTCTTATGCTTGGGTTGTATCATTGCTCTATCTATCTCTAAGGAAGTTATTCGGGTTTTTCACCTTTATGGTTTTCCCCAAGTAAACTCTGTGTCTCTTGTGTGCTTGCATTATTGTGTCCATGATTGATATACTATAGATATGCTATACATGTTGTTCTCTTAGCTAAGATCCTAGATCAGATTGAAGTAATTTCTGAAAAACTAACATTTTACCGTTTATGTTTTATGTCTTTAGGTGTTCAGGGTTTTGGAGGTTTTTTCATTAAAAAATTGATTCTTTAGGGGATCGACAGGTAAAAAAAGAATTGGAAGTTTCAAGATCCATTTCAAAATTTCAAGATATGTTTTATTGTCCACAGGATTTGCTTCATGCACATATGATATATTTCCTTCTCCATATCAATATATCCTACACACTAGGGTGGAGGATCCAATAACACAAACAAATATTCAACCTGGATCAAAGCTGGGAAACTCTAGTATAACAATAGTTTAATGAAAAAAGTGATCAACCAACTACAAGAAGGTAATACAGTTAGAAAGAAGGAACTCAAGAAATTCAATAGTTTTACAAACTTGTCACATCATTCAATCAGATGTAATATATCAAGGTAAACAATATTTCATGTGGATATTCCATAGTTCTACAAACTTTTCATATCATCCAATTATATATACCTCAACAAAGTAGGAACACGAACAAGGAACTCAAGAAAATTTTCTCTGACTATTGCCTTATCAGCTGGTGATATCTTTTGCTGCTCATCTGGAAAAACATTGTTCATTTTAGAAAATCTAAGGTGCATAGGAATATAATCAAATAGCGTAATCTAACAGATGTGACTATGAACATACCAATCTCATGAGGTGCCAAATTTTTTCCTATAAAATTATTGAATTGGATGCTTGCAACTTGATGTACAACCAAATCGTAGTTTCCATCAACTATTATGTGTAGAAGTATGACAAGATGCTAAGGCGTGTACCGATACTTCATCATAGACATAAAATTTGTCATGAAATTTTATTTATCATAAGATACAAATGTTGAACTATGGGACTATATGATACATCTAACTAATATCAAACTATGGGAGTGCTATGATCACTTTTAAATGATAAAAGGAAAAAAGATACCTATGAAAACACAAGAAAATAAAACTATTGTATGAGGAAGGGTGAACAAAAAGGTAAATCTTAGAAAGAGAGGGAACACTAATCAATATCAAAGATAGATTTAGAGCTATAGAAGGGAGTAAAGACGTCCCTATCATCATTTATGATCATGAACAAGCTGATACAAACCCATATAATGTACTCCGGGGAGTGCCTCAGGGATGAGAATACCATGTTAGGTGAACTTGGGAGAAGCTTGGGAGCATTCTGTCAGAACTCTCCTAATATCCTAGGTTGAAGAGAAAAATATAGTGATGGGAATATTACTACTCGATCTAGGAAGAGGGAAACACCATGAAAGAAGTGGGTGTGGTCCTTGGACCACATTACCAAAAGGATGTGTGTTGTCTCACATAGCTGATGTCATCAATGTCTAGGGTTGGGAAGTCTGCACAACACTTTGTGCATCCAGTCACTAAGGAAGGACAAAAAATGGAGGTTAGTCCCTTAGTGGTGTAAGGTATGGAAAGGTATCACTAGGTATCCTATATGTGAGTGTAATGTCCCTTTTGTGAATTTTATTAAAATGGTGATTTTTTCAACTTTTTCCACTAGTTCGACCTTTGACTAGTCTTGGGTTCTTGACCTCCAAATGGCTCCAAATGATCCCAAATTGTCACAGAAGATGTATGAATGGTTTTAGTGCATAAATATAAGGTTCATGGATGATTTAGGGTTATCAATAATCTTTTGAAACTCTTGTTTAAGTTCTGTCCAAATTAGGGAACTTGACTAGCAA
Source organism: Larix kaempferi (assembly GCA_027924585.1). Lineage (NCBI taxonomy): Eukaryota > Viridiplantae > Streptophyta > Pinopsida > Pinales > Pinaceae > Larix > Larix kaempferi. Next base: position 3,505,688 of record BSBM01000592.1, on the reverse strand, counting down.
TTTGGAGTTCGAACCCCCCTTAGGTAGGTGCTAAAGATGGCTCTGCAAATGCTATTGGAACCTCTCTAATTTCATGATATAGGAAGGGGAAATAAATGGGAAATTAATATGGACTCATATGCATCTCTATTCATTCAATTAATTCTGCTACAACCCTCTCCAAATCAAAAGCAAAATACTAGTTTCAACCTTGGGGGAAATGATAGGAAATCTTCTCCAAAATATTTAAAAATGAACAATATGACTCCCAAAGCTTATGCAATGAAATAAAAAATTTAGAACATATAAATAAAATTCAATACATCATTAATCCATCAATATTTCACTAGTCCATTCGAATACATCAACATATTATTGGCATACATCAACATAGTGGGGAAATTTGCGCCATTTGCTCATTAATAATTAGATTTACATCATTCCACTTGGATTCTCGAATTGGTACAGTTCTAAACATGAAGAAAAAATAATTTACATTATGTGAAAAAATAAATGGGGCATTATAAGCTCCCCTAAAGAGAACAATATCTCACCCAATGCGCCTCTTCTCAAGGATCATGAATATGCCAAGAAAACTGGAAATGGTTGGAGGAATGAGATGAAATAAGAGAGACCACGAGCTGCCTTGTAGCTTACACCTGAAAAAAAATAATCCATTAAATCTCTCATGAAATGTATGAATTTCCTTTCCCACTACCAACTAGGATGGGAATCTTTCACCCTCGAAATTGGCTAAGGCAAGTAGAGAAGCACTCCACTAGCTCTCTTCACAAATGAAAATTCTAAAAATGATAAAAATACCCTCTCTTACTTCATCCCTGTATTTTATAAACATCCTTAGTATTCTAAGGTTCCAATACCATCCAAATATTCCAATCCAATTTGAATTTGGTAGTGATTCAATTTTTGCCACATGTCTCCCACTTCCCAGCCTTCCACCTTCCACCAATTCAAGTAGGAATCTCTTGGACTTCTCTAACTCCCTTGAGTGCTCAATTAGATTCTATTTTTAGGTCTAACATGTCATATTGGTCATATTTCATCCCTCAAGTCTGAAATTTTTCATAGGTGTCATAGCATCTTCATCATTGTTGTCATAGATGTTAGGGAATCTAGCCCAAGTGTCCAAGAACCTCTCATTTGACTCTTCCTCTTCAATGGGAGTTACACTTCCATCCAAATTCGACCTATGATTCACATTTCCAAGTGCATGAGCCTTCCAACTCATCCCAAGAACATTAGACTTCCCATGGATTCAAAATTGCAAGAGGAGGATGCCATGTGGCATAGAGATTCTAGCTTGTGTGGGTCCCACAACCTCCATGTGTCTTCATGATCAATTGCCACTTTGATTTTACCTTGTATTTTTTATTTATCTCCTTTATTAAATATTATTCCATTCTAATTTCCAAACATCATTTATTATCCCCCTTATTCTAAATCCCAATGTCTCCATCCAACCTAGGGAACTAGTAGGATTGGTGGAATTTTCCTGTCATGAATTTATTTGAATGGGAACATTACAGTCCACCCCACCCAAGATTACTTGTCCTCAAGCAATTTCAGATTTGGATGCTGCAAAATTTGTTCTTCTTCCCATGTGGAATCTTCATTTGGTAGATCCTTCCATTCTACCAAGTACTCTTTGATAGTTCTGCTCCTTAATCCTTTTTCCCTTGTCTTCAAATTTTTTTCTGGAACAAGTGTGAACTAACCTTCATCATCCAAAGGAGTGAGTGTTTCTGAAATGACAATTTGCTGACCAATTTCCTTCTTGAGACATGAAACATGAAACATGAAATACATTCTGGATTTTACTTCCTTCTAGAATTTCTAACTCATATGCTACCTCCCCAACGTTCCGAACTACCTTGTATGGGCCATAGTATCTTGGTTTTAGCTTTTATGCTCCCTTCTTTTTAAAGGATGTTTGTTTATATGGATTCAACCTAAAATATACCAAATCATTGACCTGAAAGGTATTTTCTTCCCTATGTTGATTTGCATATTGTTTTTACTGATTTTGGGCAACCTGCAAGTTGTCTTTCAAAAGCTTTAAAATTTCTTGGCTCTCTTCCACACAATCTTTAGATTTTGGGGCTCTACTATCACCAAAGATAATCTCAAGAAAAGTGAGTGCATCATAACCATATAATTCTTTGAAAGGTGACATTCCTATTTACATATGAAAGGTGGTGTTGTAACAAAACTCACCAAAGTGTAGCCATTTTTCCCATGCTTTTTGTTGCTCTCCCACATAGTTCCTTATGTGCCCTTCCAACCATTGATTCACCCTATCTGTTTGGCCATTAGTATGTGGATGATATCTTGTGCTGGGAGTCAATTGAGTGCCCACCAATCTGAAAAGTTCTTGCCAAAAAGCACCCATGAATATACTATCTCTATCACTTGCAATGCTCTTGGGGAGCCCATGCAATTTGAAGATTTGTTTAAAGAAAATGTCAGCCACTTGTGCAGAACTAAAATATGATGTGACAACAAATAAATGAGCAAATTTGGTCAACCTATCCACTACCACATATATTCAATCCTTTCCCAAATATTTGGGTAAATATGTGATGATGTCCATTGAAATACTCTCCCATTTTTGTTTCGGAATGGGAAATGGTTGTAATAAACCAACCGGGCATGTAAGTTCAGATTTGTTTTGCTGACATACCTTACATTAATTCAAATATTTCATAACATCTTCCTTCAATCCATTCCAAAAAAAACTTTTCCTTACTTGCCTATAAGTTTTGAAGATCCCTGGATGGCCAGCTAGTGGGGAATCATGTACTTCTTGTAAAATCTTGTACTTGAGTTTTGAATTTTGAACCAAATAAATTATGCCCTTATAATATATCATCCCATTCAAAATATTGTAGTTTTCATCCCCTTTGACCCCATCTAATACATCACAAGCAAATCTATCTTTGGCATATTCAACCATTGACATGTTTTTCCAATCCTTTGTAATGCCCATGAGAGAAAAAGAAGGTCTTCTAGATAATGCATCTTCTACATTGTTGTTCTTTCCTTTGACATATTCAATATCAAAATCAAAATCTTGGATCTTTCTTACCCACTTTTGTTTCCTTTCATTGATATCCTTTTGGGTGAGGAAGTGCCTTAGACTATTGTGGTCAGTTTTCACCACAAACTTGTTTCCCACCAAGTATTGTCTAAACTTGGCCAATGCATGCATGATGACCAACATTTATTTGTTATAGATGGAGTAAAGATTTTCATGTGGCTGCAACACTTTTCTCTCAAAGGATATGGGGTGTTGGCCTTGCTTTAGGACAGCCCCTATCCCTTCACCTGAAGCATCACAATCCAAAACAAAAGGTTTAGTAAAATCAGTAATGCAAGTATTGGACAACTACTCATTACCTCTTTAATTTTTTGGAAGACCTTTTCATCCTCTTCATCCCACTTGAAAGCATCTTTCTTTGTCAAATCAATGAGTGGAGAAGTCAATTTGGAGAACCCTTTCACAAACTTCCTATAATAGGTGCATATTCCAATGAAGCCTCTTAATTCTGTGATGTTTTTTGGTGATGGCCATTCAAGGATGGCCCTTATCTTTTCCATGTGCACTTTCAATCCTTATTGTCCAATAATGTACCCAAGACACAAGATTTCCTTCATCCTAAATTCACATTTAGACAACTTATCAAACAAGGACTGTTCATGCAAAATTTTCAGCACAACCTCTAAATGATGCAAATGCTCTTTCCAAGTTTTGCTATAAATGAGAATGTCATCAAAGAAAACCAAAAAAAAAATTATGAGCTGCGTGCAAAAGATCCTATTCATGCATGCTTGGAATGTGGCTGGAGCATTAGTTAATCCAAAAGGCATAACAAGAAACTCAAAGTGGCCATAGTGGCATCTAAAAGCAGGTTTTTGCACATCTTCTTCCTTCATTCGAATTTGATGGTAACCTGATCTAAGATCAATTTTGGAGAAATATTTTGCCCCAAATAGCTCATCCATGAGCTCATCAATTATAGGAATAGGATACTTATTCTTGATTGTCTTCTTGTTCAAATCTCTAAAGTCTATGCACATTCTCAGGGTTCCATCTTTTTTCTTCACCAACACTACTGAAGAAGCATAAGGGCTAGAGCTTGGTCTAATGAGTCCCAACTCTAGGAGTTCTTGGATGCCCTTTTCAATTTCATCTCTGATTTTTTTTGGATGTCTATAGGGTGGTATTTGGATGGGTAAGGTACCCTCCTCCAAAAAAATGTTGTGCTCAACCCCCCTATCAGGTGGTCTACCATTTGGAAGATCTCTATATAATTTTTCATATTTTTGTAGGAGTTTCTCTATCTCCTTTGGGTGTTCAACAAACTTTATGTTTAGCTTGGGAGAGGTGATGAAACATTCAACAGCCCATTCAATATCTCCATTCCTCAATATAGTCCTCATACTATGTGAAGTCACCACTTGATTCGGATAGGTGTGCTGCCCTCTAACAACCCTTAGTATTCCTTTTGAATATTGAAATTTCATTTTAGGAATTTGATAGTTCACTGTATGCTCCCCTATAGAGTACATCCATTGCACTCCCAAAACCACATTACTATCAGCAACATCAACCACATAAAATCTATTAGAAAAAGTATATTTACCTATGGTGATTTGCAGCTTTGGAACCCATGTTTTGCACTCCATAGTGTTGTGAACTGGAATTGTTACTTTTTCAATAATTTCATTCAATATTATCTAGGATCACTAAGAGAATAACATGTACATCATATCAATCATAAACACAAGAGACAATAGACACAGAGTTTCCTTGGGGAAAACCAAGAAGGTGAAAAAGCCCACAACTTCCTCAGAGATAGAATAAGCCACAATACAAGATCACAATGATCAAACCCAAAGAGATGTCTCTAGAAGATACTCCTCCTCCTCCACTTGTGCGCAACTCTCTCTCTCAACTATGCGAGTTTGAGAAGTGAGTGAATGAATAGAATGAGAGACACAACCTCTCTATTTATACACTGACTTGACTTGTCAATAATCTAACTGGGATGACTTCCTAAGGAAGTCTAATAACCCACTCACATAATATAATCAGGGCTGACCCCACACTAGTGGTCTAATAACCCATCAAATATAAGTTGTGACACTTACAAATACAAATGACGACACTTCTGATTGGAGGAATAATACATCTCCATCATACATATAACGAAGTACAAGTGTAATACATAGAAGAATATCTTTCGATGTTACAAATACATCAACACTCCCTCTAAACTAGGAAGGTATTCTTTCGACACAGGTCATCAATACATAGCGCCACAAGTCTTCAATTCTGGAGCTGGATCATCGTCACTAGATCACGGAGCATCATCATCATCACTACTGCTATACTCCGCATCTCGATCACTGGGCTATCTCATAATTCTTCTTGTCATAGGAAGTTCTACAAAGCCATCCCTTTTTCATGCTGGATGTAGGCCTAGCCTCCTATAGGTCTTCATCATCTCTGTGAGCTAGCCATACTGTGGAATCCAGAGGATTGATTACGTGCATCAACAAAACGTCGAAAGAGTATCCCAGGATCCTTTATGTGCCTAAGCACGAACGACAATATCTCCCAGGGAACTATTACATGTGACTGTCACAAAAACTTAAAAGAGTGTCTTGCCTATCAAGATCTCTAAAGAGCATCCGAGGCCTTTTACGTGACTAGCACAACTTGTCCAGATCTCCAGGACATATTACATGTGACCCCCACCACAAAACCATAAAAGAGTGTCTTTCCTAGCAAGATCTCTAAAGAGCATCCGAGGCCTTTTATGTGACTAGAACAACCTACCTGGATCTCCAGGACATATTACATGTGGTCTCCACAAAACCTTAAAAGAGTGTCTTTCCCAGCAAGATATCTAAAGAGAATCCCAGGCCTTTTACGTGACTAGAAAAACCTGTCCGGATCTCCAGGACGTATTACATGTGGTCTAGAAAAACCTTAAAAGAGTGTCTTTCCCAGCAAGATCTCTAAAGAGCAATCCAGGATTTTTACGTGACTAGCACAACTTGTACGGATCTCCAGGACGTATTATATGCTACCCTTGCACAACCTATCCATGGCCACAGAGTACCATTCTGATACTCAATATCAACCTGATCATCCTCGCACACAGCATCATCCTGATGCTCATGACCATACCGATCATCATCATATAGCACATCATCCTGATGCACATCATCATCGCATTATCATATTGATCATTGTCACAGGATCGTCTTGATGCATATCATCATCGCATGATCATCCTGATCATCGTCACAACATCGTCCTGATGCTCATCACACATGATCATCCTGATCATCATACATAATAGTAACTAGAGCATCGTCCTGATGCTCACACACAACTCTTACATCCACAGCCATGGGAAGGATCCTCCTACCACCATGCTTGGAAGTTCTCCTGCAAATGTGTCCCATCACTTCTTCCTCGAAGTATATTCTATCTGAAGAACACCAAGCCTCTCTCTGAAGTACTCAAACTTCACTCTTGGTAGTGGTTTGGTCAACACATCTGCAACTTGCTCATCCGTCGCAACATACAAGAGCTTCACTGCTCCTCTCTGCACCATATCCCTGATATAGTGATATTTGATCTCGATATGATTCGACCTGTCATGGAACATAGGGTTCTCAAACAACTTCACACAACTCTGGTTGTCACAGAAGATATAGGTAGCATCCAATGGGAGATCAAATAACTCAGATAGTATATTTCTCAGCCATACTACCTCACAATTGGCCGAACAAGATGCGACATACTCTGCTTCGACTATACTCAGTTCTACGCAGGACTGCTTCCTGCTAAACCAAGAGATCACACCTGATCCCATACTAAATAAACAACCAGAAGTGCTCTTCCTTTCTACAACACTGCCTTCCCAATCTGGATCAACATAACCCTGTAGCTTAAAATTTTGATTTGCATCATACTTGAGCCCATAGTCAACCGTACCCTTCAGGTACCTCAGAATATGCTTTACAACAATCAGGTGAACATGTCTAGGATCTGTCAGAAACTGGCTCAAGGTGTTCACCGCAAAGAAAAAATCTGGTATCATGTTCGTCAGGTACATCAAGGACCCAATCATCTGACAATACATTGTGACATCAACCGACTTAGATGAAGCATCACACAATAGCTTCAAGTTTGATGCCATAGGTGTGGACATGGCCTTGCAGTCCATCATCCCAAACCGCTTCAGGATCTCTACTGCATACTTCCCTTGTCCAAGGAAGATTCCATCTACACTCTGCCACACCTCCATACCTAGAAAATAATGCATCATTCCCAAGTCCTTCATCTCGAACTCGGCAGCAAGATTCCTCTTCGTGTCGGCAATCAATATATCATCACCTGTCACAAACAGGCCATCCACATACAATAGGAGTATCACTGGATTTCCTTCCTCAACCTTGTAGTAAAGGTTGGAATCTGATTTACTCTTTGTAAAGCCCAAACTGGATAGAAAGCTGTCTATCATCCCGTACCATGTCCTAGGTGCTTGCTTCAAGCTATACAAGGATTTCTTCAATCTGTACACATATGACTCCCTGTCATGGGTCTCAAAACCAAGTGGCTGCTCCACATACACTTCCTCTTCGACTAAACCATTCAAGAAAGTTGTCTTGACATCCATATGGTGTATCTTCCACTTCATCACTGCAGCCAAAGCAAGTACTATTCCGATTGAAGTGTACTTGGCTATAGGAGCAAAATTCTCTTCATAATCTATTTCCTCTTTCTGGGAGAAGCCACGAGCTACAAATCTTGCCTCGTATTTCTCTATGCTTCCATTTGCAGCATGCTTGATCTTATAGATCCACTTGGAAGTCACCACAGAATTTCCTTATGGTCTTGGGACCACATCCCAAACATCATTCTTCATGATCGACTGGTATTCCTTGATCATGGCACTCTTCCATTACTACATCCTGGATCTTGGGAACTTCAGATTCTTCAATATCTTCAATAGATAGTTTTCTTTGAACTTCGTTGCTGGAACAAATGTTGTTGTCCTTCTTTTGTAGGTGATTGTACATGATCTTTCCAACAAATCAAATTCAATTGCATGATTAGAAACTTCTCATATTTTTCAGAACAAAATCTTACACATAAGAATATATGTCAGACAGTTATGCAATTATCTTAGCCAATGCTTCAATACAACATTTATCCATATCCCGTAACTTTCTAGATGCCTTCCATCTCTACCATAACATTGTTAAGATTTTGCACTACTCCCAACATGTCAGCAAAGAGGTTTCATTCTAGATAAGTAGCAATGGAATGTTGTACAGTACCATAAGGCCACTTACCCATCACATGCATATTAGTAGTATACTGTTCATTAATGCAATTATTCTAATATGCATAATACACAACCTAAGTCTAGGAACATAAGTATATACATCATTGAACAATATTATTTAAGCAATCAAATATACAAGAAATGACAATTCAAATACTTATCTTTGTTGTTTGTTGGGTGGACTCCCTCTCAATCTTTGCTTTCTTGCAGGAGCTGCTAGAGTCCGACTCTGAAGTAGATTCTTCTACTCCTTTCTATTGTGAATTGTAAGGAGTGGTCAAATCCCTCTTAATCCATGAATCACCACTCAGAGAACTGGATGACATCGGACTGCATACATCAGAGTGGATAATTTCCAAGATTCCTTATGCCTTGCTTTCACTGCTTGGAAATGCTTTCTTTATGTTCTTTTCTTTTGCATATCCTTTGCAAATACCTTCGTGCTTTGACTGAATTTCAGGAGGACCTTCTACTGCTTTTCTTTCAATTGGTAGTTCCCTATAGTGCACATGAGTAAGCCTTCTATGCCAAATTTCACTTGGCTCCATGGATTCATGTACCATGGCATGTTCAGGTTGTCCCTTTAGTTTGTACAAACCTCCCTCTTGCTCTCCAATCACCACTGCATCATCTATTGTCTTACCCTTTGGCCACATGAGTACTTGGCCATTTATAAATGCAACTCTCATTCCCTTTGCATCCAAAGATGATATGGAGAGAATATTATTCTTGAGTCCAGGTACATATAAAACATCTTTGATCTTCAAAGACTTCCCAGAGTCTAACTTGTAGGAGGCTTCACCACTCCCTTTTATAGGATATTGATAGTCATCCCCAAGTTTCACCTTGTGAGGTGACTCAAGTTCTGATAGGTCTACAAAGGATTCTTTAAATCCCGTCATGTGTTTGGAAGCCCCACTATCAATAATCCAATCATCACATCCATGTGAGATAGTACCTGTGAGAGCAGAGATCAACACATATTCTTCCTCACTTGAAGAGTCTTCACTTTCTTCCCTATTCTTCTTCTTAGGAGGTTCATCATTCTCAGCAGCATGAGCATCATACCTCTTCTTGAATTTCTTGTTCTTGTTGTTGTACCCCTTTTTGTTCTTGGGACAAACTGAGGCAAAGTGTCCCTTCTCATTACAAATGAAGCATCTCAGATATTTCTTATCTCTTTGATGATGGTGGTGTTGGTGGTGTGAAGATCTTCTGTTCTAAGGTTGCTCCTTCTTGAACTTGCTTTTCTTGGTGTGTGTTGTGAAAGCTTGATCTCCAGTTCCCATATTTTCTTCTCGAGCCACAAGCCCAGCTTCTTCTTGTGAACATTCCTCCCACATTCCACTGAAAGAGATCAATTTCTTTCTTGCACAGATTCCTTGGATGAAGGAGTCCCATGACCTAGGTAGGCCATTCAAAGTGGTCATTACAATTTCTCCATTCTCCACCACTTCATCCACAACTTCAAGTTGTTCCTTGATTTGAGAGACCTTAGAAAAGTAGGATTGGATGGTCTCTTCATTCTGGATCTTTACCCCTTTCAATTGGTTCCGCAGAGTCATCTTCTGATTTATGTTCTTTCCTTCAAACAACTTGGTCAAAGAGTCAAACATCTCTTTAGGTGTCTTTAGGGAAGACACATGGGGTATGAGATAATCTTTTATAGAATCATCAGTGATTCTTTTGGCCTTGACCAAGTCCTTCTTGTGTAAGGCCTTAGCCTCATCTCTCTTTGGAACTGGAACCTCTTCCTTTATGTAGTTGTCGAATTCATTCTCTTCTAGGATTAACCCAATCCTATACTTCGATGCTTGGAAGTTATCAGCTCCTTCAAGATTATCCTCAAGCTTGGTGTGGTGAGACATTTTAAAGAGTACTTCAAATGGAAATAGAATGTTTTAGATCTTACCACTTGATTTGATGGAAACTGGTTCTGGAGCTGGATTAGGGTTTGTTAGAGAAACCCTAAAAATTCAAACTTTGAATTCCAAACTTCTGAATGGATGGAAAGATGCACCTGGCTGAGCTGATCAAGCTGGTATACTTCAAATTTGAAATCTGCAAAATTTGACCCCTCAAATTTGCCTTTGAAACTTCCGGATTTCCTTGACAAGATCCCGAACTAGGGTTTGATATTTCCCGGGGTTCTTCCCAGCCAAAAAGTTTGATCTTGTGCTCTAAACTTTGATTTTTCTGAGGAGCTTCCAACCGTGGTCTCAGATTCCAAAAATTTCCACTTTTGCAGAAACCCTAATTTCCACCCTTCTAATCAAAATCCTGAACTAGGGTTTGATCAAGCTCGGCCTTCTGCCCAACCAAAAAGTTTGATATTTGTCTCTAAAATTCGATTTTCTTGAGGAGTATCCAACCGTGGATTCAGATTCCAAAAATTTCAACTTTTTTCCGAAACCCTAATTTCTTGCAGTAATGACGGGCCAAAAACTGAAAATGCTCACAATTGAATTCTATCTCGACAGAAATATGCGCCCTTGTTAGGAGAGTCAATCTAGCCACCTGCCTTTGATGATCTGTCGAGAGAAACCCAAAAATTAAGAATCCCTAGCTTCCGCAGCTGCACAGTTCCTTCTTCTTAGGTCAGCTCTGATACCATGTTAATTTTTTGATAATTTCATTCAATATTATCTAGGATCACTAAGAGAATGACATGTACAACATATCAATCATAAACACAAGAGACAATAGACACAGAGTTTCCTTGGGGAAAACCAAGAAGCTGAAAAACCCCGCAACTTCCTCAGAGATAGAATAAGCCACAATACAAGATCACAATGATCAAACCCAAAGAGATGTCTCTAGCAGATACTCCTCCTCCTCCACTTGTGCGCGACTCTCTCTCTCAACTATGCGAGTTTGAGAAGTGAGTGAATGAATAGAATGAGAGACACAACCTCTCTATTTATACACTGACTTGACTTGTCAATAAACTAACTGGGATGACTTCCTAAGGAAGTCTAATAACCCACTCACATAATATAATTAGGGCCAACCCCACACTAGTGGTCTAATAACCCATCAAATATAAGTTGCGACACTGGCAACACTTGAGACACATACAAATACAAATGATGACACTTCTGATTGGAGGAATAATACATCTCCATCATACATATAACGAAGTACAAGTGTAATACATAGAATAATATATTCCGAAGTTACAAATACATCAACAGGAATGACAACTGTAAATCCATCGAATTCTTCAGTAGGTATCTTCCTTCTCTCCACCATGTTTGCATCAATGAATTTATTTGTGGCTCCTCCATCTACCAAAACTGAGGCCCTTTTTCCTAGTACCACACCCTTGCATCGAATAGTGTGATAACGAGGCACTGCTGAAAGTACTGCCATTCTTACTTTGTCAAGTGAGGGCTGATTTTCTTCTTGTTTCCCTTCTTCTACTGTATCATATCCCTCTTCTTGATCTGAAATATGTACTTATTCCTCCATACACTCTTCATACTTATCATTATCAGAAAATACTTCAATGTATTGAGCTTTTCCCTTAGTACATTTATGCCCCGGTGCCCATGGTTGAAAGCATGTGTAGCACAATTTTTTTCTTTTAAGTTCTTCCCTATTTAGTCCCTCTTTCTTATTCTTTTCAAATGCATCCCTTTTCCAAGGTTTCTTTTCAAACGCATTTCTTTTCCAAGGCTTCTTTTCAAATATGAAGTTAGGCTTGGGAGGAAACCTTGTTCTAGGAAGCACATTTTGGAGATCTCTATTCAAGCTCATAGCATCCTTTAATGTAGTTGGTTTGTGGGATTTAACTAAAAATTTTAAGGATTCAACCAAACCTTCAGTGAACAACAATACTAACCTTCCCATATATACATCAGCCACCTTGACTGATAATATTTGAAATTCCATCATATAATCAATAGGGGTTCCCACTTGCTTCAATTGGGCTAGTTCTTTGAAAGGTAATTCTGAGTCCTTTTTCTCAAATCTCTCTAATACCCTGTCAACAAATTATCCATAGGTAGTAACCTGATCATGTCCCAAATTTTTCATACCATGGAACCACCATTCATTGGCATCTCCTTCTAGATGCAAAATATCCATTTTTAAGGCATCCTCTTCCACCATTGGATTCAGCTGAAAATACAAATCTAGTTTTTGCACCCAAGTGTTAGCAGAACTTTGAGAGGAACCATCAAAAGTGGGAAGTGGCATTTTACCAATAGAGCAATTTAATTTTTTGTTCTGGAATAGAGCCCTTTTATCTTCCTTCTTTTTGAGTTTGTTTGAAACAATAAAGTATTGAGCAAATGGTAGAGTCCTTCTACAATCTTCACTCAAATTTTCCCATTCTCCCACCATTGCACTAAAATCAAATTGGGTGCTAGGTTCTTCTTTTGGCACAAGAAATATAGGTGTAATAGGCCTTGGTGTGCTCTGAAATTCATTAGGTCTATTATGGGGTCCTGTTCTTGTGAAAATATGCTCACCCACTGTCTTCTTTTCTTCTGAATGTGAACTACTGCTGCCTCCTATTACTCCTTTGCTTCCAAGTTGGCTAGCCAACAATTCGAATCCTTTCAGAAGATGCTTGGTCATGTCTTCAAAGAGGGGTTTTATGAATTTCCTATATTCCTCACCATCATTTGAAGTTCCCTTCTCATCCTTAGTCATAGTTTCAACAAGATACTCTTCTTCTCCTACTTCTTCCACTTCAACAACAACACCTTCAATATCAGGTTCTAAGGGTGGTGGATTATTTGTTTGACTCCTTGTCTTCATGAATGGTTAACCAAATCAGGTTCCAATACCAATCTTTGATACCACTTGTAATGTCCCTTTTTTGAATTTTATTAAAATGGTGAAATTTCAACTTTTTCCACTAGTTCGACCTTTGACTAGTCTTGGGTTCTTGACCTCCAAATGGCTCCAAATGCTCCCAAATTGTCACAGAAGGTGTATGAATGGTTTTAGTGCATGAATATAAGTTTCATGGATTTTTTAGGGTCATCAATAATCTTATTAAACTCTCCTTTAAGTTCTGGACAAAGTAGGGAACTTGACTAGCAATTTGGGGTTCGAATCCCCCTTAGGTTGGTGCTAAAGATGGCTCTCCAAATGCTATTGGAACCTCTATAATTTCATGGCAGAGGTATGGAACATAAAGGGGACATTAATATGGAATCATATCAATCTCTATTCAGTAAATTGAGTCTGCTACAACCCTCTCCAAATCAGAAGCAAAATACTAGTTTCGACCTTGGGGGAAATGATAGGAAATCTTCTCCAAAAGATTTAAAAATGAACAATATGATTCCCAAAGATTATGCACTGAGCATACAAATTGTATAACAGATAAATAAAAGTCCATACATCATTAATCCATCAATATTTCACTGGTCCATTTGAATACATCAACATATTATTGGCATACATCAACATAGTGGGGAAATTTGCACCATTTGCTCATTAATAATCAGATTTACATCAATAAAATTGGATTATCGACTTGGTACAGTTATGAAAATGAATAAAAGAGAATTTAAATTATATGACAAATAAATTGGGCATTATAATATCCCCCAAAGAGAACAATAGCTCACCCAATGCACCTCTCCTCAAGGATCATGAATATGCCAAGAAAAATGGAAATGGTTGGAGGAAGGAGATGAACTAAGAGATACCATGAGCTTCCATGTAGATTAAAATTGAAAAAAAAGACTCCATTAAATCTCCCATGAAAGTTCTTAATGTCCTTTCCCACTACCAACTAGGATGGGAATATTTCACCCTTGAAATTGGCTTAGGCAAGTAGAGAAGCACTCCACTAGCTCTCTTCAGAAATGGAAATTCTAAAAATGATAAAACACCTCTCTCTTAATTCATCCCTATATTTTATAAACATCCTTAGTATTCTAAGGTTCCAATTCCATCCAAATATTCCAAGCCAATTCGAATTTGGGAGTGATTCAAGTTTTGCCACATGTCTCCCACTTCCAAGCCTTCCACCTTCCACCAATTCGAGTAGGCATCTCCTGGCCTTCTCTAACTCCCTTGAGCACTCACTTAGATGCTATTTTTAGGTATGAAATTTAATATTGGTCAGATGTCATCCCATGGGTCTGCAATTTTTCATAGGTGTCATAGCATCTTCATCATTGTTGTCATAGATGTTAGGGAATCTAGCCCAAGTGTCCAAGAACCTCTCATTTGACTCTTCCTCTTCCATGTGAGTTATACTTCCATACAAATTCGACCTATGATGCACATTGCCAAGTGTATGATCCTTCCAACTTATCCCAAGAACATTAGACTTCCCATGGATTCAAAATTGCAAGAGGAGGATTCCATGTGGCATAGAGATTCTAGCTTGTGTGGGTCCCACAACCTCCATGTGTCTTCAAGATCAATTGCCACTTTGATTTTCCCTTGTATTTATTTATTTATCTCCTTTATTAAATATTTATTCCATTCTAATTTCCAAACATCATTTATTAGCCCCCTTATTCCAAATCCCAATGTCTCCATCCAACCTAGGGAACTAGTAGGATTGGTGGAATTTTCCTGTCATGAATTTATTTCAATGGGGACATTAAACTGAGATATCACCTTGCATATATATAAAGCTATACCTCTCATTCAGATATCCAAATCATGTGGTAAGAAACACTCCATATTTACAAAACAGGCACTGACTCCTCCAAATTTCATAATATATGGGATATCAAAAGACAAAGTGTTATCAATCTCAATATTATAGAGGAATGCTCTATTTGGATAATGGTTTCTCCCAATGCTTTTAGGAAGAAGAATGCATTTGAACCCTTTTATGAAATGTAGAGTGTAGTTTATTTGTCAAGCATGATGTTTGACATTTCCATTAAAAAATGATGCTACTTGATTATTTTGACCAGATACTATGATTAATGTTCTTATACAAATTTTCATCAGTATGAATGGACCAATGACATTCACATTTTGGTTGATTTTTGTATGACCAAGCTCCCATTGTATATTCCAAAAGAAAATGAGGGATAGGTATTACATTATTGACTAGATAATGGTGCCTATCTATCTTGTCCTTGAATTGTTTTAGGAAGGTGTAATTAATAAAAAAAGCATATTCATTAGATATGCCAGTGGGTTGAAAGGATTCAAATTGTATGATACTGAAATTGGAAAGGTACATGAAATTAGAGATGTGATCTTCAATGAAAAGGCAATAAAATATCTAGAAAATATACTTGGAGGGCTAACCTGGAATTAAGTTAGACAATGACACAATGTTAGTGGAATCGATAGAAGTTGAAGTATGAACTTAAGCGTTGATGTTAACCAAAACAAAATCAATGAGTTTGATAAAGAAAATAGGAATGTCAAAGTTGGTGATGGTTCCGATGGACAAGTGACTTGAAAATACTTGAGAATAAGTG
Source organism: Larix kaempferi (assembly GCA_027924585.1). Lineage (NCBI taxonomy): Eukaryota > Viridiplantae > Streptophyta > Pinopsida > Pinales > Pinaceae > Larix > Larix kaempferi. The sequence goes on along the minus strand of BSBM01000592.1, from coordinate 3,489,901 downwards.
GTCCATCTAAATTCTAAACAACTATTTTACTTTTCACTTTCAACTTTAACAAATGAGTTGAGGATTCTACAAGAGGCATTGGACAATATGGATTTGAAAAAATTCCTAAATTCTTTGAAGAAATGGTCCATTTCAATGGGAAAGAATTGCACAGGGCAACTAGTGAAATTTTTTGAATGATGGAGTGTTGTTCATTGTAAGTGGGTATTCACGAAGTGTAGATCAGATAAGATTGTCAAGAAGCATAAATAATCCCCGATTTGTAGACAAAGGTTGTACTGACATAAAGGAAATAAACTATGAGGTGTCATTTTCCATCTATTACAAATATGGCTTAAATAAGGATGTTTTTTGTAATTGAGACAACATGTGATCTCAAGAAGTTGAGCAAATCAACTTGAAGACATCAATTTTCAATGGAGAGATCGAAGAAGAAAATAAGATAATTTTATTAATGTGCAACAAATGATCACAAGAGTATAGGTCCATGGGTTTAAATGTTGATGTATTTGTAACTTTGGAAGATATTCACTTGTTTATTATATTTGTACTTTATTGTATCCCCAACGAAGATGTATTATTCCTCCGATTGGAAGTGTCGTCGGTTGTACTTGCAAGTGTCACAAGTTATATTGTAAGTGTTGTAACTTATAGTTGATGGGTTATTAGACCACCTTGATGGGGTCAACCCTGTATGAGTCATGTGGGTTAAAGGGTTATTAGACCACCCTAATGGGGGTCGGCCCAGTAAACATTATGTTAAGTGGTTAAGTTGGGGCCGACCTAGTTAGAGTTAAAAGGCAAGTGAAGTAGTGTATAAATAGAGAGTGTGTCTCTCTCATTTTATACATTCTCTCATTCACTCACTTTGCATTAGTGAGAGAGAGGAGGAGTGCGCACTAGTGGAGAAGGAGTAGTTGCTGCATTCATCTATCTCTTGGGTTTGATCTTTGTGATATTTGTATTGGTGCTTATTCTATATCTGAGGAAGTTGCGGGGTTTTTCACCTTCTTGGTTTTCCCCGGTGAAATGTTTTGTGTCTCTTATCTCTTGTCTCTTATGCTTGATATGCTATACATGTTGTTCTTTTAGTTAAGATCCTAGGTCTATTGAATTAAATGATTAAAAACTAACATGGAATCAGAGCTAGCCTAAAGGAAGGCATGCTATGGCATTTATGACACTTGTTGCACTTGTAAGCTAGGGCTTGGTATAGAAAAAACCAGTCATCGTGGCACTTTCACTATAACTCTGTTTTGGCGAAGGTTCAGGATTTGAAACTTCTACAATTCGAAGATGAAATGTCCATGTACCTTTTTTTTGAAGGACAGCCTCAGATTCATTGTACTTTGTGAGATATGATCCGTACAATTAGGGTTTCTGCCTCTTCTAGAATGCAATCCTGAATAGGTGACCTAGGAAAAAAGGTCATATCTCGAGCTAGAAAGATCCAAATGGAATTCCATAAAAAGTGACAGTTAGGGAACAAACTGTACTTTCACAGATCTAGGTTTTAGAGGCTGAAGTTGAAACAATGACATGTGGTACATTGTATAAGTTCGCTATACTGTTTCATCCCATAAAAGGTCACGTTGCGACACTTGGCATATCTCTCTCTCAGAGAATCCATTTGAGGTCAGATCTGTGGATTTGGAAAGATGACAGGTCAATCTAGCACAGGCCAAAGTTTCAGACCCTGAGGATCCAAAATTTCAGAGATACATTAGAAACAACCTGGAATATATTTCTGTCCAAACAGAATTGGATTATGAGCACCTTCATTTTTGGATCATCACTGCTGTGGGAAATTAGGGTTTCGGAGAAAGTTGGAATTTTTGAAATATGAGACCACGGACGGATGCTCCTCATCAAAATCGAAATTTTTGGTTGGGCAGAACTTCGGGCATCATCAAACCCTAGTTCAGGATTTTGATCGGTAAGGTGGAAAATTAGGGTTTCTGCAAAAGTTGAAATTTTTGGAATCTATCACCACGGCTGGATGCTCCTCAGAAAAATCGAAGTTTAGAGAACAAGATCGAACCTTTTGGCTAGGTAGAACCCTGAGCATTATCAAACCCTAGTTGAGGATTTTGGCCAGAAGATCCGAAAGTTTAAAAGGCAATTTTGAGGGGTCAAATTTTGAAGATTTCAAAATTGAACTATACCAGCTTTATCATCTTAGCAAGGCGCATCTTTTCATCCAATTAGAAGTTTGAAATTAAAATTTTTAATTTTTAGGGTTTCTCTGACAAACCCTAATCCATCTTCAGATCCATTTTCAATAAATCAAAGTGGATTGGGTTAATCTTAGAAGAGGGTAAATTGGACACCTACATAAGTGAAGAGATTCCAATTCTAGAGGTAGATGAGGCTAAGGCCTTACATAAGAAAGTCTACAAGCAATCCCGATAGGTATGACTTGAGGAGGAATAGGTATGTTTCGAAATATGTTCATGATTAATTTTATGATATGTTTGTCTTCATATTATTGAGGTTAGTACAATCTTGATTGATTTTAGACTTGTCTTATCACCCTAGTAAAAGTATGAATGCATGTGAATCATAGAAGACATTCATTGATTAGGGGTATGACACTTATGATTGTACTAATACACTGTGGTGTTGTATGAGGATGATGTTTTCCACTAACATGAAGGGTACATCAAGAAAGACAAATCAAGTTATAGATCAAGAACATATGACCATGGTGACATGAAGATAAAGACTCATCCATAGTCATGGATCACATAGAAGCTCCACTTACGAGGTATGTATAACTTGGTTCTACAATTATTAACTCATGAGATATTCAGGTTGCTAGCACAAGGTCTCTAAGAGAACAAAGAAGACATTGTTTGGGTATGTTAGACAAGCATGATAATCCAGGTATGTTTTCCTATATCGAGTTAGAATCCTACTTTGTGTTAGGATCTCATATAAGTATACTTTTGTATGATTAATTGTGATCATCCATGAAGTTATAGGTTTGATTAATCATGGGTTTATGCATATTATACTTCTTACTTTGATTGATGATATGGCAAACCAGAAGATTCCTATGGTCAAATAAGAATATGCATGAGTAAAAGAAGTACTCCCTGAAACCTTGAATACTAACGCTTGTGATAAATTACTTGTGTATGAAATGATCATAACCATACATGTTTAATATTATTTAGAATCATAATGTTTTGATAGTATTGAGATTATACTAATGGATGTATGATTATGTATGAGATCTTGAGGATGACACAATGATGGCACTAGTGCACAGTTAAGCATGCATAGTGGTCTAGGATGGATATAAGTTCAAGGACAAATAATCCAGGAAGCAAAGATCAAGAGGGAGCACACTCCAGTAGTTCTTGCAAGGAAGCAAAGATTGAGAGGGAGTCCACCCACAACTAAACAAAGATAAGTATTTGAATTGTCATATGATTACTTAAATAATGTTGTCCAGTCATGTACATACTTATGTTCCTAGATTTAGTATGTATATTATGCATATTAGAAAAGTTGCATTAATGAACAAGATACTACTAATATGCAAGTAATGGGTAAGTGGCCTATGGTACTGTACAACATTCCATTGCTACTTATCTAGAATGAAACCTCTTTGCTAACATGTTGGGAGTTGTGCACACTCTTAACAAATGTTCTGGTAGAGATGAAAGGCATCTAGAAAGTTACCGTGTGAATACGGGATATGGATAAATGTTGTATTGAAGCATTGGCTAAGATAATTGCATGACTTTATGACATATGTCTTTATGCATAAGAATTGTTTTTGAAAAACCATGAGAAGTTTCTAATCATGCAATTGAATTTGACTTGTAGGAAAGATCGTGTACAATCACCTACAAAAGAAGGACAACAACATTTGTTCCAGCAATGAAGTTCACTATCTATTGAAGATATTGAAGAATCTAAAGTTCCCAAGATCTGGGATGCAGTAATGGAAGAATGCCATGATCGAGGAGTACCAATTGATCATGAAGAATGATGTATGGGATGTGGTCCCGAGACCAGAAGGGAAGTCTGTTGTGACTTCCAAGTGGATCTACAAGATCAAGCATGCTGTAGATGGTAGGAAAGTGATGAAATGGAAGATACACCAGATGGATGTCAAGACATCTTTTTTGAATGGTGTAGTCGAAGAGGAAGTGTATGTGGAGCAGCCACTTGGTTTTAAGACACGTGACAGGGAGTCATATGTGTGTAGATTGAAGAAAGCCTTGTATGGCTTGAAGCAAGCACCTAGGAGATGGTATGGCAGGATAGACAACTTCCTATCCAGTTTGGGATTTACCAAGAGTAAAGCGGATTCCAACCTTTACTACAAGGTTGAGGAAGGCAATCCAGTGATACTCCTATTGTATGTGGATGACCTGTTTGAGACAGGATAGGATAGATTGATTGCCGACATGAAGAGGAAGATTGATGCCAAGTTTGAGATGAAGGACTTGGGTATGATGCATTACCTTCTAGGTATGGAGGTGTGGCAGAATGCAGATGGAATCTTCCTTGGACAAGGGAAGTATGTAGTAGAAATCCTGAAGCAGTTCAGGATGATGGACTGCAAGGCCATGGACACACCTATGGCATCAAACCTGAAGCTATTGAGTGATGCTTCATCAGAGTCGGTTGATGCCACGATGTATCGTTCGATGATTGGGTCCCTAATGTACCTAACGAACACGAGACCATATATTTGCTTTGCGGTGAACACCTTGAGCCAGTTTCTGATAGATCCTAGACATGTTTACCTGATTGCGGTAAAGCATATTCTGAGGTACCTGAAGGGTACAATTGATTACGGGATCAAGTATGATGTGAATCAAAAGTTTAACCTGGAGGGTTATGTTGATTCAAATTGGGAAGGCAGTGTTGCAGATAGGAAGAGCACCTCAGGGTGCTGCTTCAGTATGGGATCAGGTGTGATCTCTTGGTTTAGCAGGAAGCAATCCTGCGTAGCACTGAGTACAACCAAAGCAGAGTATGTTGCATATTGTTCAACTAGTTGTGAGGCAGTGTGGCTGAGGAAGCTACTGTCTGAGTTATTTGATCTCCCATTGGATGCTACCTCTATTTTCTGTGACAACCAGAGTTGTGTGAATTTGTCTGAGAACTCGGTGTTCCATGACAGGTCGAAGCACATTGAGATCAAATATCACTATATCAGGGATATGGTGTAGAGAGGAGCAGTGAAGCTCCTGTATGTTGCGACGGATGAGCAGATTGCAGATGTGTTGACTAACCACTAGCCAAAGTGAAGTTTGAGTACTTCAGAGAGAGGCTTGGTGTTCTTCAGATAGAAGATACTTCGAGGAAGAAGTGATGGGACACATTTGCAGGAGTTATTCCAAGCATGGTGGTAGGAGGATCCTTCCCATGGCTTTGGATGTAAGCACTATGTGCTGAGTATAAGGACGATGCTCTAGATGATATGCATCAGGTGGATGTTATGACAATGATTAGGATGATCATATGTGATGATATGCATCAGGTGGATGCTATGACGATGATCAGGATGATCATATGTGATGAGATGCATCAGGTAGATGCATTGCATGATCAGTTGGATCATGTGTGATGAGTCCAGAAGATGCAGATGCACATGCGATTTTCCAACATGGTTGTAGATGTGTTCTCCCATGGTCGTGATGTAATTGTTGAACCTTTTCCGACATGGTGTAGATGTGTTCTCCCATGGTCATGATGTAATTGCTGAGCCATTCTCACATGGTGCAGATGTGTTCTCCCGTGGTGCAGATGTAATGGCTGGAGCCATTCTCACATGGTGTAGATGTGTTCTCCCATGGTGTAGATGTAAGGGCTAAAGCCATTTTTCACACGGTGTAGATGTGTTCTCCCATGGTGAAAAAGTAAGGGCTAGAGCCTTCCCTGAATGGTGGTAGATGTGTTCTCCCATGTCGGTGGTGTAAGTGCTGTATGATGTGCATCTGGGCTGTGCTCCATGGACGATGAGATGATATGATCAGTATGATCATGAGTATCAGTATGATACTCCGTGGTCATGGACAGGTTGTGTAGATAAGGATATAATAGTGCCCAAGGAGATTTGCAGATACTCTTGCTAGGTTTTTCCTATGGCATATAATAGCTCCTTGGGAGATCTGGTAAATGCTCTTTCGAGGTTTTGCTTGGGAGGACATATAATAGTGCCCTGGGAGATTTGCAGATACGCTTGCTAAATTTTTCCTATGGAATATAATAGCTCCCTGGGAGATTTGGAAAATTCTCTTTGAAGGTTGTCCTATGGCATGTAATAACGCCCTGGGAGATCCGATAGGTTGAGCTATGTGCTCGTAATTAGTCCGGGGATGCTCTTTCGAGGTTATGCCTGACCACATCTAATAGCGCCCTAGGTGATCTGATAGGTTGATTTGTGTGCTCATAATCAGTCCTGGGATTCTCTTTCGAGGTTTTGTGGTGGTCACATGTAATAGCTCCCTGGGAGATCTTGTCGGTCATGCTTAGGCACATAAAGGATCCTGGGATACTCTTTCGAGGTTTTGTTGACGCACGTAATTTGTCCTGGGATCCACAGTATGGAAAGAGATAATGAATACCTATAGAAGGCTAGCCCTACATCCAGCATGAAAAAGGGCTAGCTCTGTAGAACTTCCTATGACAAGAAGAATTGAGAGATAGCTCCAGTGATCAAGATGACAAGTACAACAATAGTGATGATGATGCTCCATGATCTAGTGACGATGATCCTGCTCCAGAATTGAAGACTTGTGCCTATATGTATTGATTACTTGTGTCAAGAGAATACCTTCCTATTTAAGAGGTAGTGTTTATGTATTTGTAACTTCGGAAGGTATTCACTTGTATATTGTATTTGTACTTTATTGTATCCCTAACGGAGATGTATTATTCCTCCTATTGGAAGTGTCGTCAGTTGTAGATGCAAGTGTTGCAAGTTATATTGTAAGTGTTGTAACTTATACTTGATGGGTTATTAGACCACCCTAGTGGGGGTTAGCCCAGTCAACATTATGTTAATTGGTTAAGTTGGGGAAGACCTAGTTAGAGTTAAAAGACAAGTGAAGTAGTGTATAAATAGAGAGTGTGTCTCTCTCATTTTACACATTCTCTCATTCACTCACTTCGCATTAGTGAGAGACAGGAGGAGTGCACACTAGTGGAGGAGGAGTAGTTGCTGTAGTCGTCTATCTCTTGGGTTTGATCTTTGTGATCTTTGTATTGGTGCTTATTCTATCTCTGAGGAAGTTGCGGGGTATTTTCACCTTCTTGGTTTTCCCCCGTGAATTTTTTTGTGTCTCTTATCTCTTGTCTCTTATGCTTGATATACTGTACATGTTGTTCTTTTAGTTAAGATCCTAGATCTATTGAATTAAATGAGGAAAAACTAACACTAAAATAGTACATTAGGAATGGAAGTACAATGTCGAAGTGCACAAGTGACTCTTATAAAGATTCCAAAAAACCTATCAAAGAAGATACCTAATTGCAAAAAGCTAGAAGCTAAGGTAACTAAGAAAGTAAATGACATGGAGAGGAGTGAAGTAAAAATACAAGAAAAAAGATAAGATAAATGATATCTAGGGCCCAAAGGATCTAGAAGCAAAACAATAGGAAAAAATTGTCATGGTATGTGTTATCACCCAAGATTTTACTGGGTTGTGGCAGGAAAGACCATGGGGTAACTGTTGCAAACCAATATTTAGTGGATGGAAACTAGCCTTTCCAACCACAGGGAGGGATTTCCCTTTGGGGATTCCAACAATATGATGCAAGTTAAAATAGGTTGGGATATCGATCAAAGTGGTGGCTAGACCCTCAAACAACGAATTAAAAGGGGTTTTGGTTAGCTGGAGTTAAGAACAGGAGGACAGTTGGGCATGGAGTCAACTTCGGTGGGTTACTGTCATCAACAGCAGGTTTGGGCCACAATTTGCAGGAGCAGGAGGCAAGGTAGACATGGTTCTTTCACGTCAAAGTGATCAGCAAATGAAGGTAGAGGAAGGAGACAAATGCAGCTGCGAGGCTAGAGCATTTAAGAATGAATTCTAACCTGTAACTCCAAGAAGAAAAGGGTGGAATACCTAGTCATATGCATCTAGAGCATGTGGGAATGAATTCCAGACCATGTAATCTTGATCTTTAGGTACTGCAGAAGTAATCAATAAATGGAAATACAAAGGGAGAACACATGCACAGGAAATAACTGACACCAGAAACACACATCACAGGAATCTCAAGCTCCAAAATTGGGTCTACTCATTGAATCCAAAGGCCGAGTTTAATATAGTGCAGAGTAGTAATCTCTCTGAAACAAAAACATCCAACCCTTGGGTCTACTTTGGACCCTGCCTTTATAGGCTTACAAATAGTAATATGTCCTAACTGATTCAAAACAACTTGCAATGGAAATGGTGAGGTCATTCGGGCTGAGCCACCCGAATCAACAACTTTTGATTCTGCTATGCGCAGAGGAGGATAGATGCCTGTGCTGGCAGTGCGCTATTGGGCTATGGAAGCCAACTGCTGGTCCATCGAATCTGGCCATTTAGGATTTGATCATCACACGTAACAGAAACAAGTCCCTTTGCTATTTTCGGATGCGCCCTTCCTCTATGAAAATCTCCATTTCCCATGATTGTAACTGTCTCTGCAAAACTTTCTTGATCCACAATTGCCATTCTGCAATTGCCCTCCTGCAACCACCTTTCCGCAACGGTCCTTCCGCAATGGTATTTTCCACAAACTGCAATTAGCCATGTGTCACACAGGGATTGGTCTTTCAGCCATGTGCTTTTCTGGAGGATCCCCCTTTTTGCAATCCGCAATCCGCAATGCGGGAGGCGGGTCACGGAAACTTACTTTTTGTGTTTTTGGATATGATCTTTCTGTAACCCGCAATTGCGGGTTGCGGAAACTTATCTTTGTGCTTCCCGGAACATTGTTTTTCCGCAATCTGCAATGCGGATTGCAGAATGCGGAAATTTATCTTTTGCACTCTTTGGGACACTGCTTTCCGCAATCCACAATCCGCAATGCGGATGCGAGACTCGAAAACGGGCTTGCGAAATGCATTTTCGGCCGTTGATCTGATGTGCCCTTTGATCTTAGCCGTACACTCATCTTCGGTTGTGGAAGAATCTCCTGCTGCTAGTTTTTCCTGTGGAAGGGCTCTCCTACCTTGTATTTTCCCATTTTCTCACTGTGGCTCGGTAATTTGGCTTGGATTTGCTTAATAATTAGCCAATTTTGGGGCTTCCTGATTCTTCATTTGATGCAACCGACCGATGGGTGATCTCAGGGCTTTGAGTGGGATATTTCCTTCCCATTTCATGGTGGAAACCATAATAGGTATTAACAGCGGCTCCAAATCGAGGATGCTATCCTCCCTGCGGGGTAGAAAGAACATGTAGACTAGTATCCCTTATTACTTTTCTCTTTCTTTCCCCTTCGTATCACAAAACTGGAACATAACTGACTGAAAATGAAAAACATCAATGTACAATGGGGGTGGGTCGGGAGACTTTCTCTTTACGCGAAATAATGCTTCAAGAACCGCCCATTGACGGTTCCCTTTCCAACTGGTTCATTATCTTCGTCCTGCAGGGAAAAAGCATTTTTCCCATGGTAAGCGGTGATGGTATAGGGTCCCTGCCAAAGGTTATCAAACTTTTGAGCTAGTTCTTCCTTTATAGCATCCCATTTCAGTACCAGATCTTCCACTTGGAAATCATCCACCTTGGTCTTTTTGTCAAAGGTTCTCTTGATCCGGTCTCGAGCTTTCGTGGCTTCAGCCTGCACCCATTCTCTAATTTCTTGCACTTCCACCAGCTGTTTAGCTCTCCTCAGTTCGGGGTTTGGCCCTTCCTCTTGCTCTTGTAGCAATATCATTACGGGCCCTCTTAGGGAATCAGAGAAAACCACCTCTGTCCCATATACCAATTTGAAAGGAGAAGTTCCAATGGACCTTTTAGAGGTGATCCTATCAGCCCATAGGGAAAGGGTCAGTTTGGTGTGCCAAGCCCTTTTGCTTTCTTGCAGCAGCTTTTTAGTTATCCTCATCGGGTTTTTGTTGGGGGATTCTACCAATCCATTCCCTTGGGGGCAGTAATATGTAGAATGGCCTAATTTGATGTGAAACTTGTCACACAATTAGGGCCATCTTCTTGGATTTGAATGCCTTTGCATTATCAGTGATTATATTAACAGGGAATCCAAACTTGGACATGATATTTTCCTCCAGAAACTTGATGATAACTGTATTTGTGGCCTGTCTAGTTGGCACTGCTTCGATCCATTTGGTGAAGTAATCAGTGGCAGTCAGTATCCACCTGTGTTTTCCACAGGAATTGGGGAAAATTTCAACAATGAAGTCAAGTCCCCACTGCTGGAAAGGGGCTTCCACAGATATTTGCTTTAGAGGCAATGACAAGAGATTCCTCTTTCCCTCAAAAAATTGGAATTCATGGCAGTTGGCTATCTCTTTATAAGCATCCTTGAACATAGTAGGCCAATAGAATCTTGCCTTGAGAATTTTGTTAACAGTGGCTTTCTAGTAATGATGCCCTCCACAGACTCCTTTATGAAACTCTTTCAATGTTTCTTTGGCCTCATCTTCCACAATACAATTTAAGTGGACACCCCCAGGGTCTTTCCAATAAAGACAACCATTCAGTATGAAATACTTCACATCCTTCATCTTGATGGATCTAGCTTTGGTTTTTCCCATCTCAGGGGGTGCTTACAAGTTTTGCAAAACATATACAACATCATAATACCAAGAGGAAGACATGAATTTGTCTGATACATGAGGTAGTGAATCTTGAGAAGTTTATCCCCGCATGTGTGACAGCAGGTTCATACTTATTGAATCCGAAATTGACTCAGCCATGAGTCTGGCTAGGCCTTGCCCTTTGATGAACTTAGTAGGTTTGATCTCCAGATCATATTCTAGCAGTGTAGCTATCCACTTTTCTCTTCTACCTCCCGGATTAGGTTATGTCAATGCATGTTTCACAACAGCATTGGGAACATAAGCTACAACATGGGAATGTAGGGCATAAACCCTAAAATATTTCAAAGTTTTAATCATGGCATAAGCCTATTTTTCTATAATGTTGTACTTGAGCTCAGCATCTCTGAGAGCCCGACTGAAGAAAGCCATGGGATGTTCATCTCCTTCCTAATTTTTCTGTAATAGCACACCTGCTATTGAATGTTCAGAGGCAAAGGAAAACATAAGAAACTCCTTGTCAAAATCTGGGTTGGTCAGTACGGGTGCTTCAACAATTGCTCTCTTTATATCCTCAAATGCTTGCCTAGCTTCTGCAGTCCACCTGACTTGATTGTCTTTCTTAAGCATGCAGGTGATTGATCTCATGATTTCTGCAAAATTGGGGATAAATCTCCTTATGAAGTTCACTATGCCCAAAAAAGATTGAACTTCCTTTTTAATCCTGGGGAGTTCAATCCTCCGTATTGCATCTATTCTGTCTGGGTCAATTTTGAGTCCATCTCTAGATATTATGTGGACCAGTAGTTTACCCTCTTGCATGGAAAAATTAGACTTTTTAGGGTTCAAAGAGATTCCAAACTTTTGCACTTGGTGCAAATGTTTGAGATGCTCTGCATCAGACTTGGAGTATACAATGATGTCATCCATGTAAACCACCACAAAGTTGTCCTTCTCTCCTGCGAAAGCTATGTCCATAGCTCTTTGGAAAGTGGCTCCTGCATTCAATAGACCGAAGGGCATCTTAGCATACATGAAAGTTCCCCAAGGTGTGGTAAAGGCTATGTTTTTCTGGCCTTCTGGTAGCACCTTAATCTGACTGTATCCTGAAAATCCATCCATCATGGACATCCTTGCGGTCCCTACAACCTTCTACAAAATGTGGTCCATTTTGGGCAAGGGATAGCTGTCCTTTAGAGACACCTTGTTGAGATTTCTAAAGTCAATACATAGTCTGATTTCACCATTCTTTTTCCTTACTGGGACTATGTTATCCAACCACTGAGAAAATATCAAAGAGACTGTGATTTTGGCTTCATACAACCTCTTTACTTCTTTTTATATCAGTGGGAGGAGCATGGGATTCATCCTTCTCATTTTCTTCCTGAATGGCTTCTCCCCTGTCTTGACTGGTATGTTATGTTGGATGATAGATGTGTCATATTCTTTTAGATCTTCATAGAACACCATGCAAACACATCAAAAAATTTTCTCATCAAATCCATATAATCCTTTTTGATACCTGGGGCCAGAGACTTTGATAGTTTGACAATCTTTGGCTCTCCATTGCTTCCAATGTTACAATCTTCTACTTCCTCTAGTTTTGGAGCCACCTTGTGATCTCTAGCCACATCATTTTCATCAAATAGTCTTTCCAGTGGGACCAACCCTTTGGATATGTAATTGCTCTTCATCTGTAGAATCTCTTTGCCTCCCAAAGTGGTCTCAAGTGTTACACCTAAAATCTTACCATCATGAGACTCAGCGTAAACATCCCTAAGGTTTCCTTGACTAAGTCATTAACCTAGAAGAGATGCAAATCCATTTGTACTAGCTTTTGAGAGGTCATCGCAGGTTGTCCTCATGCAACCTGTGACGTTGTAGGTTGTCCTCTTGCAGCCTGCGATGATGTCAATTAATGGACAAAAATAGTTTCTTCGAGCCAATTATCGAAGCTAGATGACATGGATCCCGATCCTTGACCTTTTGGGAGAGCTGGGATTCGATTCCTAACCTCTTGGGAGGATCCCCTATCTCTATCCTACCATATCTCAACCTACCCTATCCACTTAGTCCTATATAAGTGAAGCCCACTCCCATTCCAAAGGGAGGAAGTCTATAATGTCTACATGTTGGTGAAATTGCTTTAGGAGAGATCTCTAATCATCTATTGGGAGGCTTTGGCATTGGTTTGATCGGCTGAGGATTGCTACATCAAGTTGTTGGTTCTAATATTTCTATCCTATGTACTTCCCTTTCAATACAGTAATATAAGTGCTTTCCACCAACATCTCATTGTGTTAATGATATCTTGTGTAGTTCGCCTGCTTGACTACTTACTTAGATCTATTATCGCGTAGATGTGTTTTACTTGTTTTGTTGTCTTGTTATCTTGACAGGTTTTGCAGCTCAAATATGAAAATCGTCAAGCTTGGAGCAGCATTCAAGGAGGAAAGGATCAGCGATCTATAAAGTAAATGTATCTAGTTCCTTGATCTCTAATTAGATCTAGGAGAGTGATTTATATTTTGTTCTATTTGTTCTAGACTCGCATTGAGCTAAGGAGATCAGGCCTCGAGTCCGCTCTTGGTAGATTGTCCGTCAAACAAATCTGGCGACCATACTGGGGAAGACATTGTTTGTAGTTGTCAATTTGAATATCATTTTCAGTTGATTGCTTTTGCAAGCCATCCATAATCTTGTTTTCCTTCTAAACCTTGTTTCACCATCAGATATTCACTTTGAAGAGTCGGTAGTCCTCCTATGAGTTTATACTCACCATTTTTAAACCATTTCATTGCTCATTGTTTGGAGAATTGGTTCATTTTTGAACTTAGATCTCACTCATTGCAGCTGGGCAATGGAGCCAGAGCGACACTGTGTCATTTTGTGATCTCTGTTCTCTGTCTTTTGGCCTATCGTCGCAACCCATTCATTGGTAGACTACAACATCGTTGCACTTCTCGCATTAGTGACCTACTACGGTCACTATGTGTACAAGCACGGACTGCATTGATCTATCAAAACTGACATACAGGCATCCCTTATCCATTTCTGTTTTGAGTTTTGGTTTTGTGTGCAAACTCCCTCTGTGCTGCAAGGTCCAGTCAGAAACCCCATTTTTGATTAAGTGTGTTGAAGTGTTTGGTTTAATTTGGAGTTGTTTTGGGTTCCATCTTGGACAAGTCTGAGATTTGGTAGTGGTGGACACTCTCATCTCCCCCACTTGCATCCACTCATCCTTGCATTCTCTCCTCTCCTTGCTGGATCTGGTCATTGTATTGGATCGGTTTCCAGACCTCATTTGCATACAATTTTTTTTAGCCTTGCTTGCTTTAGTGTTGCTTATTACTAATTGATTTTGAATGTTTGTGTGTATCTTCAGTTCATATGAATGCTCATCATTTTCTTGAGATTTTCTGAGTCATTGGAGTGCTGCAAGTGATCTTTTCATTTCAGTATTTGTGTTTAAAAGCATCGTTGTTATCAAATTGTTATTTTTGATACATCCATTGAAAAATAAAAAGTACTTCATTTCCATCATTTTTCAAGCTCATTTGAAGAATTGTACATGCATTGGAATCTCTTATTTGTAGATCATTTGGAAAAGTTGAAAGAAAATTAAAATTATTTGTGTTTTTCACGAATTACGAGTCTCTCATTTTCTTGAAAAATTTGAATAGATATCAAGTTTTTCAAAAGTAGTTCCATGCTTGGAAAGTTACATGCATCTTTTGGTTCTTATGCTTTTAGGCCATTATAGTGAAAGTGAAAAGCTTGCATACTATACTTAGAAACTCTCTCTTTTCATCACTTAGCATCATTTTTGTTTTGAAAAGATAAAAGAAAAAGAAAAAAACATGTTTTGATTTGGCTTAGTAGTGTCGTCTTATTTTTGTGTTTCGCTTGAAAAGGAAAAGAATACTTCATAATCATTTTTTGGTATATTTGGGATTGTGTTGCATTGTGTTGCTTTGGTAAAATCATTGGAAAGAAATTTCTCCCTCCCATACATAGAGTTCATCAAAAGAAAAGTACATTTTTTGCATGTAGTTAGGGCCTGCATTATGTTTACAATTATGTACTCACCTCATGCATTCACCTGACTGTCCAAATAAAATTAACGGTAGAACTAGGATAAAATTTTTAGTAACTTGTGTGTAAGTTAGAGACGTGTTCCGACGTCGTTAAGCGTGGCAGCTGTCGTTATTTTCCATCACTGTATTCTGGGGGTATTGTAGTCTTCCACGTACTTATCAGTATATCGAAGCTCTTTCACATACCAACCAGGTATATCGAAGCTCTTTCACATACCCACCAAGTACTTCAAGTACTTGGCATATATCGAAAGGTGTTTCACGTTCTTGGTGTATATAGAAAGGTGTTTCATGTACTCGCTAGTATATAGGAAGGTCTCATGTTGTACGGTTGTGCATTAGACATCACCACTACAGATTTGAGCTCCCACGTACCTTGCGTATATTGGGAGACACCATTAGGATCCTGAGACCAACTAAGTTAACCTTTTGGCAGTCTTGGCAGAGCAATACACCGAGAACAGCACTCGGGGATATTACTACGCACGTATCATCCAGGTAATCGGGTATTCAGGCAAGGGTACGGTCCCAATCCTCCTTGTCATGTTTTACTGTTGGACCTTGCGGTATATAGCGATTTGCGAAGCCTTGTCAATCCTGTGAGGTTCCAGACCTTTGAATCCACTCTTGTCACATAAGTTTGCTTGTGGCCTTAGTTTGCGTAGGGTTTTGTCTGGTCTACTTTTCTTTTGTTTAGATTGCCTTAGGAGAAACTTTTGTTTCAGTCACTCTGGCGGACTTTACTTGGAGAAGGTCTCATAGGATTCCGAACTTGTTGCCCGAATATCCAATTAACCAGGAGGTAGATTAGAAGGTAAGGATGGACCCACAAGCCACGGTCGTGTCACCTGAAGTGGAAAACCCTACTTTGAATGTTGGAGCACATATGTTTCCTCCAGATTCACCTGCCTCTCATCCCTCGTAGGGTGAAGAAACACAAACTTCTACTTCGCAAGACCTACCTCCCATTTTACCAGGGGAGACTGGATCGATGGAATGGATAAATTCACCCCAGGATGGCCCTTCAGTAGCTGCTGGTCCTTCAGTAGCTTATTGGACATCTTCTCTAGGCCACCCAGTGGCCCATTTTTTCGTTGCATCCCCACCTAGTTGCGGTACTCCCGACGATTGCATGGCACCTTATCGTGAACAATTGGCTAGGTTACGAGCTATGGCCACACAATTTACAAACTGGAGCCTTGCACGGAGGGCTAAAGACCCGACATTACCTCCTTATCAACCACTCCCAAGTCATTATTTGTCTTATGATTCATCGGAATCATACACACAACACGTGACCACTCCTAAGGCTAGTCCACCATCAATTCCTGCACATCCATCTACTAGACAGGAGACCAGTCCTATACCTCAGACAACCCAACCTGTTGAAGGACAACAATCCAACACACTTGTGACTACCATGGTTACGTCACCTTCTCCTCCCCCACCCCAAACTTCGAGGGAAGGATACTTTTTACCCCCTACCTTCTTTATAGGTAATGATAATCCTACAGTGGATAATCAAAAACCAGTGTTGGGTCAACCTTTACTTAGTGGTCAACAAGTTGTTGCTGGGGAGCAAACCCCGTCTCTTAACCATAATATTGTTGGTGTCCATTTTGTCACCATTTTTGGATATCAAACACACTTTGATTGGCATTACTTTCACCATTTTTTATGTCATAAGCCATTCTATTTGCCATTCAAACCATCAAACAGACCAGGTATGCATATATTCACACATCACATGAAGTTTGGGTAAAAATCGTCATTGTGTGATTTATTGATGTTTAATTAATATTTCTTGGCTTGCTTGAAAAATATAATTCATTTTGCAGGCTGTGGCTCTCAAACAAACCTTCACTTAGGTGTGTATCTACGTTGCAAATGATCATCTACATTCAGCCCGCCGTTCAGACATGCATTCAACCCGCGAGTTCGTAGGTTCAGATATTCTCGAGCCATTAAAAGACAAACCATCACATGGATTATGTTTGGGAAGTGGACCTTATGATGCGTGAGATGGTTTTCTGGGAGATTCCCTCCCCTATACGCTCAGCTCGACAGCACATCCCTCTCTGCCCACGTCAAGGAAGATTAGTGTTTCAACGACCTCAGGAACGATAGACGCCGTGGAACCTGGAAGATGATCTGTGCGCTACCATGAGCTATTATGAGGCCGTTATTTGGCTTATGTGTTGTCATGAAATGTTAAGGAGAGCCGTCCCTTGGCTTATGTGTTGTGACGGGATATTAAACAGAGTCGTTTTGGGCATTTAAGACTGTCTATTATTAGAGCAGTCGACCACTAAAGGGTCGACTTGCTCCCCCAATTGTAACACTGTATAAATAGACATCCTTGTAATAGAGATGAGTTATCCAAGTTAGTCAATAGTCAGTCAGTATTCAGTCAGTCTTTTTATCTTTAGTTTTGTTAATCTTTTCCAGCTGCAAATGGACACAGAAGTACTGTAGCTCTGTTTTTATTTAATACATCTCTGTTCTAGCTTTATGAAAATTTACCAGCATGCATGGCGGTTGACTGATTAAGGCTCAACCTCTGTTTGCTAAGATGGGCTCCTCAACAACTAGTGGTCTTCTGTCTGTATATATATCTTATCTTTCTCTTCTGCAGATCAGTTGTGTTATTTATTCAAATTATGTATTTGTCTTATATACGATGTTTTTATTCTATAACATATATGTTGTTCTGCTGTGTATATATAGGATCCCTCTGTGTTATATATTGTCGCTGTTCATATTAATAATGTTTCCAGAATATAATTGGTGACCGGTCACACTTAGGTTCATTTGGCTTGCTTAAATAGCTTAGGTCACATTTAGTTTATTTCATTTGCTTCAGTAGTTTAGATCACATCTAGTCTATCTCGTTTGCTTAAATAGTTTTACTTAAAATATTTAGGTTGCTTAGTTAACTTGGAGTTTAGTTAGCTTAACCTCCTAAGTCTGCTCATAGTCAAAACATAATTTCTGTAGTTCCTTTTATGTAGCAGTAGATTAGCTTCAGTTACATCTTAGTCTTGTTTTAGGATAAAAGAGAAATAGCTAGTTTCCTGAATTTTGATTAACATAGATGGATTTTTCTTATTCTAGCTCTTAATTAGCTTATTCATTGCTTCCCCTGCACTGTAGGATCACATGCATCAACCAGCTGGTAGTTAAGATCATTCAATCTTCTCTTCCTTTAGTTTAGATTGTTTTCTTCCATCTGGACCATCATTTGGACTGTCATTCAGACAATCATCTGGATCGACGTTCAGACCTCAACACTTCTTGCATCGTTTTGCTTAATTAGAATCTAGTCTCTTAGTCTTTTTAAATTGTAATCTCTTTCAGCATTTTTAGGAGTCATTAAGACCTTGTTTTATTTCGTATAGAGTTTTAATCAAGTTTTGTCATCATACCTAGTTTTCATTCTCTCTTTTCCTTACTTTGCTTCAGTTTTTTTACAAGTTATATTTCTGATTTGTTAATGCTTTACTGTTACAGAATTTATCAGTTTCATTTTTAGTGCAGTTTATTGTATGTTGTTAAGATTAGTATTAGGATAGGTTTAGTAATTTCATTCTCCAAATTATTTCATTCTTGAATTATTCTTCTCATACTAATAATGAATATATTCATAGAATAGGATTTGGTCCAGAATTCAAACATCTTTATCAAGTTTTAAACTTGCTTCTGAATACAATATCTTTATCAAGTTTTCTACTTGCTTCTGAATACAATATCTTTATCAAGTTTTCTACTTGCTTCTAGACTTCATCAGTTTCAAGTCATTGGTTTATGAGTAGGAGATAGGTCATTATGTTTAAAGTTAATTGTAGTTGGATAATCTTTAGCTTGCATTTATTTGTAGAAGTTAAATTAGAGTTAGTTTCATTTTGTTTTCTTGCTACATTTGAAAGCCACTTTGATACATTCACCCCTATTCCCATTACGTTTCACACACTTCCTCAGAACCCCCAAGGAGAATGGAATTAGATGATTTAGTGTAGTCTTGAATGGTTGTTGAATTCATTAAATAGTGTGTAATTTGCTTTATCATATTTTTCTGTTTATGTAATTAAGTCATTTCATAGATAGGTCTCTAATCTCATTTATAGTTGTTTCTAATTCCTAGATTAGAATCTGAGAATTGATCAAGTAGTTTTCATTTTTATAGAGAGTAGTTTTCTTTTTGATTAGTATTTGTTTTTTTTTTAATCATAGAGTAGAGTGGTATAGTTTGATACTATTCTGATCTATTGGTTTAGGTAGGTTCCATTAGTCTATTTGTTGTCTTTCTTAAGTTTGACTCGGTTTTTCATTTTGAAAGATCTTTTCGATCTTTTCTTTATTAAATCTTTCTAAGGTCTGACAAGCCGAAACATAGGTACCATTCTACATTAGCATATACTTTGCCTCAACTCTAAGATTATCAACCTCGGTCGATAATTAAATATTTAGGTGTTTTCTTTTAGACAGTAAATACACCTCAACATTTTGGCGCCGTTGCCTGGGAGTTGTAGATAGATAGGTAGAACTTCTCTTAAAAACTTAGGGATAGATTTGAATTTCCCTCCTTTTGAAACTTAGAAATAGGCTAGTGGCGGGTGAGCGGTAAGACGAGAGGTAATAACCTGCGCATCTGTTATAACAAGCATCCCCAAAACCCAGCAGTAGTAGTTATGCAGTAGAATTTATTTCAATCATATTTTGTTTTCATGATTAGGTTTAGAGACTCATAAGGTAGATTTATTAAAGATAAAATCCCTATTAAAATTCCCACTAACCTATACGGGGAGCGTCCCACCCCAGCTACTAACTTAGCATAAAGGTATTGGAAGACACCCAAAGGGTATAGTCCCATTCGGAAAGCTAAGGAAGTCCTTTCTGGAGATCAATTAGGGGAAACCATAGGGACATCAGAAAATTCTGTTTATAAGGAAATTCCACTAAAAAGAACCTCAAACTCATACAGAGACCGAACTTAGACAAGAGGAAGCTCAAAAGGATAAAATTCAGAACACTGAGATATCCCATATTCACCAAGAAAGGAACCACCTAGGTATTCTTTCTTTGACAGTCAAATCTTCATGGAGAATGAAGGACATGTTTGTAGGAGTTACTCCAGGAGCAGAGGGAGAAGTGGAAGACACTCTCAAGAATTTTATTCTAGGAACCTAAAAGAAAACACATCCGGTTCTGGTGGAGTTACAAGGGTAGAGTTGGAAAACCTATTAGAAAACTTTAAATCAGATATCCTAGAAGCAATAGGTTCTCAACTAGATACACTACAAGCTAAAAAGAGGCAAGATGAGGAGTGGGAATCAACGAGTGTTTTCTGTCCTAGGTGTAGAACTAAACATCCTCAGCAAGGATGTCCATGGAATAATGTCCCAGTTTGTCACCTTTGTACAGAAAAACACCCAACTGATAATTGTCCATTGTTTCCTGGATTGCAAGCCGTATACAAGAATGAAAACTTTGGTTAATCATCTAGGAGGCTTTGGCAACCTAGAGCTCAACCATCATATCAAGTTCCATCACAAATTCCACCCTATTCCTATCCTTATCTACCTCCTCAACCATGGAACACTTTAGGTTGGCAGAATCGGTCACCATAGTACCCTCCTCAGAATGCTCAATAACAACAATGGCTGCATGGATGGAGAATACCAGCCTATGCTCAACCACCTACTCCTATGCCTAACTACCCTTACCCACCTAACATCCAACAACTTCTTCCTAGATTTGTACCTCCTTCACTATCCCCTATCCCAAAACAACCTCACCATCTCTAGAATAAGAATCCTCCAAGGCCCACAATATTACCAGCACAACCGATACCAAATTCTAACAATAAACAAACCTAAATTTCTAATAACATTGGGTTGTTACCCCTTCCACCATATGCCATTTTGACCGCACCAATACATGAGATTCAACTGTGGTTTGGAGGAGTTCTGAAAGATCAGCCCAAGTCATCAGTTGTTATCCAAGAAGAGAATGAATAAGTTAAAACAATGGATGACTCTCAAATCTCCCTTGATGTAAATGGACATAGACTTTGTCATCAACCGATATCTACACAAAATTTTGGGCAGAATGCCTTCCAACAAAAGGAGATGAAGCTGGTAGAAGAGGAAATCATTCCTTTTTCTCCTGGTCCTTGAATTATTTTGGGTTATCTTCATTTGTATATATGTAAATATGGTTTTTTTTTTTCAATAATAAGAGTTATTTCTAACAATTGATGGCATTTTTTACAGGAAATTCATTGCTCTGGCCAGCTTATGAAATTTTGTCAATTAAAACAGGAAGACTCTTTCTCTTTTTCCCAAATTTCATATAACTTTTTTTTGTACATATATGTTGTTTTTAAATAAATTTGAATCATCTAACAAGTGGTTTTGCAGTATGATTACAAAAAACCTCATAATTAGCTCATGCAATATTATCCGAAAAGGGAAGTGCTCCAAAAAGAAATACTTATAATCCTCTTTCGCTTCTGATAATTGTTGAAAATTGAAAATTTATAGCAAAAGTTGAAATGTTCTCTATATCATCTTTAACCACTTTCTTTTATAATTATGCATATTGTATTGATTCAGACATGTATATTTCTGATTTATCATTATAACAGTTGCTTAAGACCTATCATTATGATTTTCAAAAGCTCTATATTACACCCATGGACTACTAGCTCATCCTAGACTCATTATCAAAACTTGTCTCTTAAGCAGTTTTAAAAGGTAGCTCAAAAGTGAATGATATTTCTATTTTTGTGGGGAACATTACTGACCTTTTATGAAGAAGATAGACCGAGAGGTCAAAGAACAACTTTAGGTTATTATTTTTTTGACATGATCTGTAATTTTGGCCATTATAAATAAATTTACTCATAAGGTTTGTTCTAAAATTTTGAATTATGTGTTTTGCAGGATTAGCACACTCTAGTGCCAACCGACTTCCTTAAAAAATATATATATCATTATACGAGGCAAACCCGTCGGGGTACTGAACAGGCTCGCTGTAAGTGGGTCCATGCTAAGTAAAATATTAAACAAGGAAGCTCGGTAAATGCAAGTACACCTGTCGACGTATTGAACAGGCTTATTGGCAGCGGGGCTATGCTTGCATGGTACCAAGATAAACCCGTCGGGGTACTGAACATGCCTGCTGGCAATGGGGAAATATCGGGTAAAAGAGGTTTGGTTAATGCATCGCTATGCACATGGCTCATAAAAAAACCCTTGAGTATACAAACACATGTTTAGGCCAATTATTTATACTGTCATTAGAGAATAGTTGTAAGTTACACTTGGACCCTGTCATTTGATTCACACATTACCTAGGATATGACTATCCTAGAAATGGGACCCATAACTATAGAAGTCTCACAAACTCTACGGTGAACCTTATTTATATTCTTTGGATGACAAGAAATCTTTACAATAAGTCATGGATGACTAGTTCTCCTATGACATTTTTCACATCAATTATCCTATCATTCTTCATATGGTCTTCTTAAGCACTGTTGTGTTCTTTTTGATGAATGTACATATCTGAATCATCTACATTTACTAGTTAATATTTTATTTTCTTAAGAACATTATTACAACGTTTCTAGAATCTATCCGCAAAGCTTTCAATTGAAATTACTTGATTATTAATCAATTTTTCTTTGATGGCTTGAGGACACGCCATATTTTTGGTTTGGGGGAGATTCAAAACTATTTTACTTTATGAATATTGATGAACAAGTTTATGTATCCTTGATGAATAATATGTGTTTTTTAGGATAATGCAAAAAGAAGAAAGGAGCTTGTTTGGATTAACGACAAATAAGAAAGAACGTAACTTGAAGTTCCAGAAAAACATATTTACAACATCTCTTGTGTGCTGACAAGTTTAGAAAATTCTCTGCATAATCAGCAGCAGTCAGATCCATCAAAACACGTTTTTTTACAAAGATATGTATGAAGGGTTGAATGAAGGGTCGAATGACGATCCAAATAAGCTGACCAACGAGGATGAGGGTATTGAATGAAACCATAGTTTGTAATAATATTATGCCAAGGTTTTTTATTTTTTGTGACATATCTAAGTAACTAATCATAACAAGGATCGAGTTAAACGCCATATTTTGCATACTCATCAAATAAATTGGTCAATCATACATTTTGGGCGCTATCATATGATCCCTATCCTCCATTTAAAAGAGTTATCATGCCATCTATTATTCATTCACAAAAACATTTATGATTTTTCATGTGTAATTATGTCTTTGATCTCATAAATAAAATTTATGTTCAACTTGTCCAAAGTTTTACTTTGGACATGGTTGAATACATTACAAGCCATACGAATTCATAATTACATAGTCTAAGGTGGCACATGACTCAAGGAAGCTTAATAATAGCGTATCATTCATACGTGTGAGATCTCCCTCCACGATCGTTCAGTCGCTCAAACAGACCTTGTTTTAAACCTACCACCTGCGTAAATCCTGCTTCATTCTACTCATTATTCATCCACCCTGAACTTATCAAACCCCATCCACTGCAATTTTGTGAATTCCCTCTATTAATCCGTTCAAAATGCCAACCCGTCATGATCCTGGCAGTTACCAGGACCTCCTCCACATTTCTTAGTTTAAGGCTTGCTGTGAGATATTTTTGCATGTTGGATGGGGTCTGTTCCTTCGCCTCCTTGATGGTCACGATCACGAAATATCCTTGCTTTTTGCAAAAGGATTTGATGGTAAGATGACCAAGGTCGGCCACCTCACCTTTCCGGTGACAAAAGAATCCATAGCCTCGACCACGAAGCTGCCTAGGGAAGGTGCCTGTTGGCACAAACACCTGTTTCTCCCACAAACGGCCCATAAGTTTGCCCTCAAGGACGAATATCAGCATATTGAAGGTGTTGAATATTGTAACTTCTAAGAATATTATATTTGTACTTTATTATTCCGGAGATGTTTTATCCCTCCGAGGTAACCCTATTATGTATCTGGAGATGTTTATTCCTCCAGGGGTTTGTGTTAACTAGGGTTATTAGACCCACCATGTGGGGGTCGGCCCTGATGTCATATTTTAGGGGTTATTAGACTTCTCTAGGAGAGGTCGGCCCCATTAGTTATTTTGGTCAGTCGGGAGTTAGTATAAATAGAGGAGGTGAACTCCTCATTAGATACACTCACTCACTTGAGAAAAGTAGCGCACTTGTCTGGGAGATTTGCTAAGGAGACAAAGAAGGAGGGAGCACATCTTGTATTTTGGTTGATCATCTTATTGAGGAAAGCTTTGTTGGGTTTTCTACCCCATGAGGGTTTCCCAGGGTAAATTATGTGTCTATCTTGTGATTATGCTTCTTTCAGTGATCTTGCTAGTCTATTTGGTTTAAACTTAACATGGTATCAGAGATAGACTAAATAGAACATCTTTCACAAGGTAAGAATACCTCTCTCTCTCTCTCCGGTGAAAGTTAGGGTTTCAACAAAAAGTTGGTATTATTGAATTCTGATTACATGGCTGGATAGCCCTTCTCAATACCTATCTTTTGAGCCCTAGATCGAACTTTTTGGTTGGGTAGAACTCCGGAAAATCCAAACCCTAGTTTTACCAAAAGTGCGATAAGTCAGAAATTGGGTTCAGAAAAAAAAGTTGGCATTTTTTAATTCTGATTACATGGCTGGATAGCCCTTCTCAATACCTATCTTTTGAGCCCTATATCGAACTTTTTGGTTGGGTAGAAATCCGGGAAATCAAAACCCTAGTTTTACCAAAAGTGCGATCATCCAGAAATTCTGTTCCAGAATCCGGAAAGGTAAAAGGTAAATATTTCCGGGTAAGTACTATTCTGTCTCTTGGACTCCCCCAAGAGAAGATGGCTCCAAACACTAAGCTTGAAGACAAGCTAGAAGGCATAGAAAATTTTCGAGCATGGAAATACAGAATTGGTCTCATTCTTGAAGAGAATGATCTTGCTCATTATATCAAAGATGAAGTTGCAGAACCGGAAGGAGATGAATCCAAAGAGAAGCATAGAAAGGATTTGATTAGGGCAAAGAGAATCATAGCTGATTCTATTAAATACCACTTGATTCCCCAAGTGGCTTCCAAGAAAACTCCAAAGGAGATGTATGATGCCCTAGGAAGAATGTATGAAGGAAAGAACATCAATAGAAAGATGAACCTAAGAACTCAGTTAAAGAGTACCAAGATGAACAAAGGGGAGTCCATTCAAGAATACTTCTCAAGGATCTCCCAAATCAAGGAACAACTAGATGCCATTGGTGATACTCTTGATGAAGATGAACTTGTGATGACTGCTCTAAATGGCCTCACTAGATCTTGGGAATCATTTATACAAACTATGTGTGCCAGAAAGGAAAGTATGAAGTTTGATGTACTATGGGAAGATTGTGTTCAAGAAGAGGCTAGGGTAGCCAACAGGGAAGCACTTCTCAAAGAGGATGATCAAGCCTTGGCTACTCATACCAAGAAAAGAATGGGTCACTTCAAGAAAGTTGAACAAAAGGGATCTCAACACTTCTCTAAATTCAAAAGGAATAAAGGACCCAATCAAGTAAGGGATCTCTCCACAGTCCAGTGCTACAATTGCTTTAAACTTGGACACGTTGCCAGATTTTGTCCTTCACAAAGAAAGAAGAAGTTTATACACAAAAGACACCATGCTCATATGGCAGAAGATGACAGTGAAGAAGAAGAAGAAGAAGAAGAAGAAGAGGAAGAAAGACCTCGAAAGAAAAGATCCAAAGTAAAGAAAGAAAATCCAGAAGAATATGTCCTATTCTCTGCACTCTCTGGATCTGTATCCCCTGGAGAAGATACATGGCTCATTGATAGTGGTGCCTCTAAGCACATGTCAGGTCAAAGAAAGACTTTCTCAAAACTTGAAGAAAAGTCTTCTTCACAAAAGGTATCTCTAGGAGATGATTACCAATATCCCATCAAGGGGATTGGTGAAGCAAGCTATAAGCTAGATTCTGGATCACCCTTGAAGATGAAAGAAATCTTATATGTGCCAGGACTAAAGAAAAACCTACTCTCTATCTCAGCACTAGATAAGAAAGGTTTTGGAGTTGCCTTCATAGATGGTCAAGTACTCATGTGGCCAAAGGGAAAATCCATTGAAAATGCAGTTGTCATTGGTGAAGAGGAAGGAGGCCTCTATAAGCTCAAGGGACATCCAGAAGTTGCCCTTGCCCATGAAGCATCTAGCCCAAGTGAGCTATGGCACAGAAGATTAGCCCACATTAACTATAAATCCCTACCCTATGTAAGCAAGGTGGTGATAGGTCTACCAGACTTAAAGGTTGATTGTAATGGCTCATGCAAAGGATGTGAAAAAGGGAAGAATTTCAAGAACCCTTTTCCAAAAAGTGAAACAAAGACTAAGAACATCATAGAGCTAATACATTCAGATGTATGTGGACCAATGCCTACCACTTCCCTAAGTGGTTTTGAATACTATCTTTCATTCATTGATGACTATTCAAGAAAGACATGGATACACTTTCTAAAAGGTAAGAATGAGGTTTTCGGAAAATTCAAGGCGTTCAAGGCCTTAATAGAAAATCTCTCAGAAAAGAAAATCAAGATTCTCAGAACAGACAATGGGGGAGAATATACTTCAAAGGAATTTGAAGACTTTTGTAAGGAAGCTGGAATCAAGAGGGAACTAACCACTCCCTACAATCCCCAACAAAATGGGGTGGCTGAAAGAAAGAATAGAACCATAATGGAAGCTGTAAAAACCATGATACATGATCAAGATCTACCTATGTATTTATGGGCTGAAGCAGCTAGGACAACAGTCTATGTGCAAAATAGACTTTCCCATAGTGCTCTTGAATTCAAAACTCTAGAAGAAGTGTTCACAGGAAAGAAGCCTGAGGTGAGTCATCTCAAAATATTTGGTTGTCCTGTGTACATTCACATTCAAAAAGAAAAGAGAACCAAGTTGGATCCTTCTGGTAAGAGGGGAATGTTTGTTGGATACTGTGAATCATCCAAAGCTTTCAGAATCTACATAGCAGGTTTTCATCATAAGGAAATAAGTAGAGATGTAACATTTGATGAAGAAGCAGCTCTCAAGAAATCCAAGAAGTGTCAACTTGAAGAAATCTATGAAGAAGATACACCTCCTAGAATCACAGAAGCAGTACACATACCTGAAGATGAAACATTTGTTGAAATATTGTAACTTCAAAGAATATTATATTTGTATATTATTTATTCCGGAGATGTTCCATACCTCCGATGTGATTATACTATAAATCCGGAGATGTTTATTCCTCCGAGTTGGGTGTGGTAACTAGGGTTATTAGACCCACCATGTGGGGGTTGGCCCAGTCAGTTATAATGGGGTATTTAACCTAATGGTTAAATACGAGCCTACATGTACTTGTGTAAAATACATATCAGAGTAGTGTATAAATAGAGGAGGTGTGTTCCTCATTTGACACACTCACACACTTGAGGATAGCGCACTTGTGGAGGAGAGGTCTGCTATTGTGGAGGAGGAGATCATGTCTCAGGGTTTCATCTTTGTATATTGCTGGTCATCTATATTGAGGAAGCTTTGCTGGGTTTTCTACCCCATGAGGGTTTCCCAGGATAAATCTCTGTCTCTTGTGTTTATGCTGTGCTTGTTGTTTCTTCAGTGATCCTGTATATGCTATTATTGTGAAATGGAATGTAATGCTGCTATTTTCTGTCTTAGCATATTGAATTTTAACATGGTATCAGAGCTAACCTGAAGGAAGACAAGGTATGGCACTAAAGACACTTGCTTTACTTACGACAATTTGAAGGTTAGGGTTTTACATAGCAAAAACCAGTCATCGTAGCACTTTCGCTATAAATCCGTTTTGGAGAAGTTTTCAGATCTGAAATTGTTACAGGACGAATATTAAATATCCAGGTACCTTGTGTCCAAAGGACAACCTCTAATTCATTGTACTTTGTGATTTATGATCTGTACAATATAGGGTTTCTGCCTCTTCCAGATCTGAGTCAAAATCAGGTGACCTTGGGAAAAAGGTCATATCTTGGGATAGGAAGCTCCAAATGAAATTTCGTAAAAAGTGACAGGTATTACACAGTCTGTACTATCTCCGAAAACGTTTTCAGAGGCCGAAGTTGAACCAGTGACACATGGAACTCCGTACAAGTTCGCCCTCCTGTATTATCCCATAAACAGGTCATGTTGCGACACTTGGCATAACTCTCTCTCAGAGAGTCCAATTGAGGTCAGACCTATCAGGATGGAAAGATAACAGGCCGAGCTACCTCAAAAACGTTTTTCAGAGGCCGAAGTTCAAACAGTGACACGTGGCACGCCGTACAAGTTCGCTCTTCTGTTTTATCCCAAAACAGGTCACGTTGCAACATTTGACATAACTCTCTCTCAGAGAATCCAATTGAGGTCAGACCTGTCATGATGGAAAGATAACAGGTCAGGATATCTCAGAAATATTTTTCAGACCCTTTGGATTGAAAAGTTTGGAGTTACACCAGAAACAATCAGCTACATATTTCTGTCAAAACATAATTATTTTTGAATACCTTCATTCATGGCTTCCGGAATTTAGGGCTTTAAAGAAAGTTGGAATTTTTTGTAAATGGAGACCACGGCTGAATGCTACTCATCAAAATAGAAATTTAGAGACCAAGATCAGATTTTTTGGTTGGGCAGAAGGCTGGGCTTGATCAAACCCTAGTTCGGGACTTTGATCAGAAAAGTGGAAAATTAGGGCTTCTGTAAAAATGGGAATTTTTGAAATCTGTGACCATGGCTGGAAGCTCCTCAGAAAAATAGAAGCTTAGAGCTTTGGATCAAACATTTTGATTGGGCATAAGAGTGGGATTCACCAAACCCCAGTTCAGGGTCACGTCCAATGAATCCGAAAGTTTCAAAGGCAAAATTGAGGAGTGAAACTTTGCAGTTTTCAAATTCTGAATATATCAGTTTGATCAGCTCATCAAGGCGCATATTTCTATCCTTTCGTAAGTTTGAAATTCAAAGTTTGAATTTTTGGGGTTTCTCTGACAAACCCATATCCAGCTCCAGGTCCAGTTCTTGCAAATCAAGTGGATAGGGTTAATCCTAGAAGAAGATGGATTGGTCACCTGCATAAGTGAAGGAGTTACTGTTTCAGAGGGAGATGAGGCTAAGGCTTTACATAAGGAGATTACAAGTGATCTCGACAGGTTCTAGCTCAGGATCTCTAAATCATTGAAGAGATTGTTTAGGTATGTTGTACATAACCAAGTAGGTATACTAATCCAGGTATGTTTCCCATGAATCTTACCTTGTGTTAGGATCCCTTATATAAGTATACTTGGAATGATTGGTTATGCTTATTCATAAAGTTAGTAATCAAGGGATTATGCATATTATATCTTTTATCTTGATTGATGATATGCATGAGTAAAAGAAGACTTCCCTGAAATCTTGAATACTAATGTTTATTAACTATAATCATGACTATACATTTTCAAGATTATTTAGTACTATAATGTTTTGATAGCATTTAGAATATACTAATGAGTGTATGTTTGTGTATGAGATCATGAGGATGACTCTTGATCATGCACAGTGGTACAGAATGAATAGAAGTTCAAAAGACATACAGAAGATCAAGCGGGAGGCAGCCACACAAACATAAAAGATAAGTATTTGAGTTGTTATTTGAAATAGTAATGATATTGCCTGTAATAGGTTGTATGCATATTTGTATTCCTATAATATATCATGCTGAGTGTAAATATTCATAGAACATTGAACAGTATACTACTAATATGCATATGATTGGTAAGTTGGACAAACATTCCATTGTTGCTTGTCTAGAATGAAACCTCTTTGCTGACATGCTGAGAGTTGTGCACACTCTCGATAGTATGTTCTGGTAGAGATGGAAGGCATCTAGATAGCCACTGTATGCATACAGGATATGGGAAAGTGTTGTGCCAAAGTATTGGTCAAAATAGTTGCATCACTATGTAAATGATATCTGTATGCATAATAGGTTATCATGTCAATATGATTTGATGATTATGAAGTATTACTAATCATGTACTTAATTTTGATTTGTAGGAAAGGTCATGAAGAATGATGGACACCGTACAAGTGGTGGATGTTCAAACAAGAAGATTTACAAATCAAACAAAATATAGAAGGCTCATGGCTAGAAGATTCTCTTAGAAAGGGGAAGAGAATCACGACAAGATGTTTGCTCCAAGTATGGTGTAATTAAAGAAGAAGTGTGAATCAGGTTCTGTATAGGTACCTAGGATCGATAATAAATTGATAAGCTTAATGATCACCATGGGTGATGTGGATCTCAACCTTTGCTACAAGGTTGAATATGATTTCTATACACAAATGACATGGATGCAAGAAGGAACTCACCACAGAGTTCGAATGATATTAAGGCTCATATTAGTAGACCCATCTAACGAGAGATGGCACAGATAGATATGCAGAAGATCATTCAATGCACAAATGAAAATGAAAGATCTCAAATTGACGCTTTACTTCCTAGGTCTGGAAGTATGGCAAGGCTCAGAAGGAATATTTCTCAACCAGGGAAAGTATGATGAGAAATATGACTTGAGGTGTTGGAATGGCCACTCTTATGGATTCCAACTTGAAGCTGTTAGGGGATAACTCATCAGAGTTAGTGGATATAACTCTGTACAGTCAAATTATTGGGTCATTGATGTTTCTAACATATACTAGATTAGATATATGCTTTGTTGTGAATACCTTGAGTCAGTATCTAGTGGAAACTAGATGTTTTCACCTGATAGTTGCAAAGCATGTGATGAGGCACCTAAAGGATACGATAGACTTTGATCTGTGCTATCTTGGAGATCATGACTTCAGATGGCTACTCAGATGCTGATTGGGCAGAAAGTGTATCAGACAAGAAGAACACATCAAGAGGATGTTATTGTCTAGGATTAGCCATGATCTCATGGTTTAGCTGGAAGCAGTCTAGTGTGGCTCTCAGCACAAGCAGAATATATGGCTGTTTGCTCTGCTAGTTGTGAAGAAGTTTGGCTTCAGGATTGTTTGACTTAGAGATAGAACCAACTGTGATCCTATGTGACAAATAGAGTTGTATCAAGATGACATAGAATCCAGTGTTCCATGATAAGTCAAATATCATAGGGATCTAACAAGATATGACACAGAAAGGAACTATAAAGTTTGAATTCGTAACAGGTTACCGATGTACTAACCAAACCTCTACCTCGACTGAAGAAGTTACCAACATACTAACCAAGCCTCTGTCTCGAGTGAAATTTGAATACTTTCGAGACAAGCTTGGTGTAGCTCAAAAGGACCCTCCTAGAAAGGGGGAGTAGTATAGTCACTGATGATGAGATTGTCTCATCGAACAACAAGGTCGATGATGAGGTAACCTGTTCTCTACACCTAGATACTTAGAAATATTTAGATTTAGGACTTGTATACTTAGAATACTTAGTTTTACTTATACATGCTTTTGATGTTATATGTATTAGTAAGAATACATGCTTTTGATGATAGATGTATTGATGAGAATACATGTGGGGATTGTATCATCCTTGAACACATGTTCTAAAGTGAGCCGTAGACGTATGGTCTCCGAAAATGAAGTCCTTAGTGGACAGGTAGGGATTGTATCATCCCTGGACTTCGGTCCCTGAATAGATCCGTAGACGTATGGTCTCCGAAAATGAAGTCCTTAGTGGACAGGTAGGGATTGTATCATCCCTGGACTTCGGTCCCTGAATAGATCCGTAGACGTATGGTCTCCGAAAATGAAGTCCTTAGTGGACAGGTAGGGATTGTATCATCCCTGGACTTCGGTCCCTGAATAGATCCGTAGACGTATGGTCTCCGAAAATGAAGTCCTTAGTGGACAGGTAGGGGATTGGATCATCCCTGGACTTTCAGTCCTAAAGAGAGCCGTAGACGTGAGGTCTCCGAGAATGAAGTCCTTAGTGGACAGTTGAGGGGATTGGATCATCCCTGGACTTTCAGTCCTAAAGAGAGCCGTAGACGTGAGGTCTCCGAGAATGAAGTCCTTAGTGGACATTTGAGGGGATTGGATCATCCCTGGACTTTCAGTCCTAAAGAGAGCCGTAGACGTGAGGTCTCCGAGAATGAAGTCCTTAGTGGACAGTTGAGGGGATTGGATCATCCCTGGACTTTCAGTCCTAAAGAGAGCCGTAGACGTGAGGTCTCCGAGAATGAAGTCCTTAGTG
Organism: Larix kaempferi; assembly: GCA_027924585.1. Classification (NCBI taxonomy): domain Eukaryota; kingdom Viridiplantae; phylum Streptophyta; class Pinopsida; order Pinales; family Pinaceae; genus Larix; species Larix kaempferi. The sequence continues at coordinate 3,457,766 of BSBM01000592.1, read as the reverse complement.
GACAATTGAGGGGATTGGATCATCCCTAGACTTTCAGTCCTAAAGAGATCCGTAGACGTGAGGTCTCCGAGAATGAAGTCCTTAGTGGACAGTTGAGGGGATTGGATCATCCCTGGACTTTCAGTCCTAAAGAGAGCCGTAGACGTGAGGTCTCCGAGAATGAAGTCCTTAGTGGACAGTTGAGGGGATTGGATCATCCCTGGACTTTCAGTCCTAAAGAGAGCCGTAGAAGTGAGGTCTCCGAGAATGAAGTCCTTAGTGGACAGTTGAGGGGATTGGATCATCCCTGGACTTTCAGTCCTAAAGAGAGCCGTAGATGTGAGGTCTCTGAGAAGTGGGGATTGTATCATCCCCGGACTGCGGTCCCTGAATTGATCCGTAGACGTGAGGTCTCCGAGAAGTGGGGATTTTATCATCCCCGGACTGCGGTCCCTGAATTGATCCGTAGACGAGAGGTCTCCGAGAAGTGGGGATTGTATCATCCCCGGACTGCGGTCTCTGAATTGATCCGTAGACGTGAGGTCTCCGAGAAGTGGGGATTGTATCATCCCCGGACTGCGGTCCCTGAATTGATCCGTAGACGTGAGGTCTCCGATAAGTGGGGATTGTATCATCCCTGGACTGCGGTCCCTGAATTGATCCATAGATGAGAGGTCTCCGAGAAGTGGGGATTGTATCATCCCCGGACTGCTGTCCCTGAATTGATCCGTAGACGTATGGTCTCCGAGAAGTGGGGATTGTATCATCCCCGGACTGCGGTCCCTGAATTGATCCGTAGACGTATGGTCTCCGAGAAGTGGGGATTGTATCATCCCCGGACTTAGGTCCCTGAATTGATTCGTAGACGTATGGTCTCCGAGAAAGTGATTTTTTTTATGTGGTTACTTGTATCGGTAGGATACTTGTATTGATGATGTGGTTACTTGTATCGGTAGGATACTTGTATTGATGATGTGGTTACTTGTATCGGTAGGATACTTGTATTGATGATGTGGTTACTTGTATCGGTAGGATACTTGTATTGATGATGTGGTTACTTGTATCGGTAGGATACTTGTATTGATGATGTGGTTACCTGTATCGGTATGATACTTGTATTGATGATGTGATTACTTGTATCGGTAGGATACTTGTATTGATGATGTGGCTATTTGTATCGGTAGGATACTCGTATTGTTGATATGATCACTTGTATTGGCATGAATACTTGATACTGCTGATCGTGTGATGACGATGCTGTTGATCGTGTGATGACGATGCTGATGATCGTGTGATGACGATGCTGCTGATCGTGTGATGACGATGCTGATGATCATGTGATGACGATGCTGATGATCGTGTGATGACGATGCTGATGATTGTGTGATGACGATGCTGATGATCGTGAGATGACGATGCTGATGATCGTGTGATGACGATGCTGATGATCGTGTGATGACGATGTTGATGATCGTGAGATGACGATGCTGATGATCGTGTGATGACGATGCTGATGATCGTGTGATGATGATGCTGATGATCATGAGATGATGATGCTGATGATCATGTATTGTGAGGATCCAGATGATGATATTGTTGTAACTGTTCAAGTGCTACAGAAGATAAAGACTCAATACTGAAGATGTCGATGTTCAAGTATTGAAGATGTTCCAGTAACTGCTTGAGTTACTAATGATGTTGAGAAAGCTTCCAATGATTTATAGATGTATCATGTATGATGTTGATGACTCCTTGCTCATGCAGATACTGTTATAATATCCTTCTCGTTAAGGGGGAGTGTTGAAATATTGTAACTTCAAAGAATATTATATTTGTATATTATTTATTCCGGAGATGTTCCATACCTCCGATGTGATTATACTATAAATCCGGAGATGTTTATTCCTCCGAGTTGGGTGTGGTAACTAGGGTTATTAGACCCACCATGTGGGGGTCGGCCCAGTCAGTTATAATGGGGTATTTAACCTAATGGTTAAATACGAGCCTACATGTACTTGTGTAAAATACATATCAGAGTAGTGTATAAATAGAGGAGGTGTGTTCCTCATTTGACACACTCACACACTTGAGGATAGCGCACTTGTGGAGGAGAGGTCTGCTATTGTGGAGGAGGAGATCATGTCTCAGGGTTTCATCTTTGTATATTGCTGGTCATCTATATTGAGGAAGCTTGGCTGGGTTTTCTACCCCATGAGGGTTTCCCAGGATAAATCTCTGTCTCTTGTGTTTATGCTGTGCTTGTTGTTTCTTCAGTGATCCTGTATATGCTATTATTGTGAAATGGAATGTAATGCTGCTATTTTCTGTCTTAGCATATTGAATTTTAACAAGAAAAGAGAACCAAGTTGGATCCTTCTGGTAAGAGGGGAATTTTTGTTGGATACTGTGAATCATCCAAAGCTTTCAGAATCTACATAGTAGGTTTTCATCATATGGAAATAAGTAGAGATGTAACATTTGATGAAGAAGCAGCTCTCAAGAAATCCAAGAAGTGTCAACTTGAAGAAATCTATGAAGAATATACACCTCCTAGAATCACAGAAGCAGTACACATACCTGAAGATGATACTCCAGAAGATCATGACATGATAGAACCTCAAGAACCCCCTATTTTAGAATTATCTAGAAAGAGAAGGCCAGCATGGGCTAGAGACATTATTCAAGGAGCTGAAAGATATCGAGCTCCTGAAGGCTCCACCAGAGAAAGAAAGAAACCAAAGCTAGTATCCAACTATATGGCCTTGATGTGTGATCTTGTGGATCAATTACCTACTAGCTATGAAGAGGCAGCTCAGAAGAAATAATGGGTAGAAGCAATGACAGAAGAATATCAGTCAATAATAAAAAATGATGTTTGGGATATAGTTCCCAAACCAAAAGACAAAAGTGTGGTTTCTTCCAAATGGATCTTCAAGATAAAACATGCTGCAGATGGAAGCATTGAAAAATACAAGGCAAGATTTGTAGCCAGAGGATTCTCTCAGAAGGAGGGAATTGACTATGAAGAAACATTTGCACCAGTTGCTAGGTATACTTCAATTAGAACTATCATGGCACTTTCATCCATGATGAAGTGGAAATTACACCAAATGGATGTTAAGACAGCTTTTCTGAATGGTGTAATTGAAGAAGAAGTATACATAGATCAACCACAAGGGTTTGAGGTTAAAGACGGAAGGACTCATGTATGCGAATTGAAAAAAGCATTATATGGATTAAAGCAAGCTCCCAGGGCTTGGTACGGAAGAATTGACAATTTCTTAACAAGCATGGGCTTTACCAAAAGTAAAGCTGATCCAAATCTTTACCTCAAAGTGATGGATGATGAACCAGTTATATTGTTGTTATATGTAGACGATCTGTTTCTAACCGGAAATGAGAAACAGATTATTGAAAGCAAGAAGAAGCTTTCTTCAGAATTCGAGATGAAAGATCTCAGATTAATGCACTACTTCTTAGGCCTAGAGGTTTGGTAAGAACCAAAAGGAATCTTTCTAAATCAAGGTAAATATGCTGTGCAGATTCTAAAAAGATTTGATATGTTGGAATGTAAACCCATGGCCACTCCCATGGACTCCAACCTGAAGCTATTAGTTAATGACTCATCGGAACTAGTGGACCTAACTCTATACAGACAAATCATTGGGTCATTAATGTATTTAACAAATACTAGGCCAGATATATGCTTTGCTGTAAATACTCTAAGTCAGTATCTAGTAGAACCTAGAAAGGTTCACTTAATAGCTGGAAAGCATGTGATGAGGTACCTAAAAGGTACATTGGATTTTGGTCTATATTATCTTGGAGGTCATGAACTCAGGTTACATGGTTACTCAGATTCTGATTGGGCAGGGAGTGTCTTAGACAGAAAGAGTACATCAGGTGGATGTTATGGTCTTGGATTTGCCATGATCTCATGGTTTAGCAAGAAACAATCTAGCGTGGCCCTCAGTACTGCTGAAGCAGAATATATAGCTGCCTGCTCTGCCAGCTGTGAAGCAGTATGGCTTTGGAAGCTATTATCAGGAGTGTTTGACTTAGAAATGGATCCCACTATGATTATGTGTGACAATCAAAGCTGCATTAAGATGACAGAAAATACTGTATTCCATGATAAGTCAAAACACATAGAGATTCGATACTTTTATATACGAGATATGGTGCAGAGAGGAGCCATCAAGCTCGAGTATATAAGCACTGAGGACCAAATTGCTGATATCTTGACCAAACCTTTGTCTCGAGTGAAATTTGAATACTTCAGAGACAAGCTTGGTGTAGTTCAAAAGGACCCTCCTCGAAAGGGGGAGTAGTATAGTCACTGATGATGAGATTGCCTCATCGAACTCAAAGTCGATGATAAGGTTGCCGGCTCACTACACCTAGATACTTAGAAATTTTTAGATTTAGGACTCTTATACTTAGAATACTTAGTTTTTACTTACACATGCTTTTAATGTTAGACGTATACATGCTTTTGATAGATGTATTAGTGAGAATTAGATGTATACATGCTTTTGATGATAGATGTATTAGTGAGAATACATGTTCTTGATGATAGATGTATACATGCTTTTGATACATGTTCTTGATGATAAATGTACACATGCTTTTGATACATGTTCTTGATGATAGATGTATACATGCTTTTGATGATATATGTATTAGTGAGAATACATGCTTTTAATGTTAGATGTATACATGCTTTTGATGATAGATTTATTAGTGAGAATACATGCTTTTAATGTTAGATGTATACATGCTTTTGATGATAGATGTATTAGTGAGAATACATGTAAGGATTAAGTCATCCTTGGACGTGGTCCTAAATGTACGGTTGAGGATTGAGTCATCCTTGGACGTGGTCCTAAATGTACGGTTGAGGATTGAGTCATCCTTGGACGTGGTCCTAAATGTACGGTTGAGGATTGAGTCATCCTTGGAGGTGGTCCTAAATGTACGGTTGAGGATTGAGTCATCCTTGGACGTGGTCCTAAATGTACGGTTGAGGATTGAGTCATCCTTGGACGTGGTCCTAAATGTACGGTTGAGGATTGAGTCATCCTTGGACGTGTTCCTAAATGTACGGTTGAGGATTGAGTCATCCTTGGACGTGGTCCTAAATGTACGGTTGAGGATTGAGTCATCCTTGGACGTGGTCCTAAATGTACGGTTGAGGATTGAGTCATCCTTGGATGTGGTCCTAAATGTACGGTTGAGGATTGAGTCATCCTTGGACGAGGTCCTAAATGTACGGTTAAGGATTAAGTCATCCTTGGACATGGTCCTAAATGTACGGATGGGATTGCATCGTCCCTAGACATGAGACTTGTCTTAAAGTGATAAGGACTGATCATCCTGGAACTCGATCTGGATTGTATCATCCATGGACCTATGTCCTAAAGAGAGCAAGACTGATCATCCTATATGACGATGCTGATGATCGTGTGATGATGATGTTGATGATCATGTGATGACGATGCTGATGATCGTGTGATGATGATGTTGATGATCATGTGATGACGATGCTGATGATCGTGTGATGATCATGTTGATGATCGTGTGATGATGATGCTGATGATCATGCGATGATGATGTTGATGATCGTGTGATGACAATGCTGATGATCGTGTGATGATGATGTTGATGATCGTGTGATGATGATGCTGACGATGTTGATGATGCTGATGACGATGCTGATGATCGTGGGATGTCGATGCCGATGATCAAGTGATATCGACACTATTGACGAAGATGAATTGAAGAAAGATTTCGATGATATATAGATGTATCATGTATGATGACTCCTTGCTCCTACAGATGTTGTTATAATATCCTTCTCGTTAAGGGGGAGTGTTGAATATTGTAACTTCTAAGAATATTATATTTGTACTTTATTATTCCAGAGATGTTTTATCCCTCCGAGGTAACCCTATTATGTATCTGGAGATGTTTATTCTTCCAGGGGTTTGTGTTAACTAGGGTTATTAGACCCACCATGTGGGGGTCGGCCCTGATGTCATATTTTAGGGGTTATTAGACTTCTCTAGGAGAGGTCGGCCCCATTAGTTATTTTGGTCAATAGGGAGTTAGTATAAATAGAGGAGGTGAACTCCTCATTAGATACACTCACTCACTTGAGAAAAGTAGCGCACTTGTCTGGGAGATTTGCTAAGGAGACAAAGAAGGAGGGAGCACATCTTGTATTTTGGCTGATCATCTTATTGAGGAAATCTTTGCTGGGTTTTCTACCCCATGAGGGTTTCCCAGGGTAAATTATGTGTCTATCTTTTGATTATGCTTCTTTCAGTGATCTTGCTAGTCTATTTGGTTTAAACTTAACAGAAGGTGCAAAAGGGGTTCACAGGGAATGTGTTAAGCCTGAATACCTTGAGCCACTAATGGTCATCATCCATCTAATCACTTGTGAAGGTAAGTTTTTTGTTTTCAAAGACTGTAATTTCTGATTGTTGGTGCATTTCGTTAACAATCAGGCCCTGAAATTTCCCTTCTATTTTTTGAAAAGCCTAGAAAAAATGTCTAGTCAGGTTAGGAAGAATATTGTTAACCCTGGCAGTTTGTACCATCATTTCCTTATCAAAATCTTGATCACTCATTAGTTAGAAGAAAAGGGGAAAACCTGGGAACTCTTTGTTTTTGAAGTCTTGAACCCTCACCTAGTCAAGAAGCCTACTGATAAATCCCTTGCCTCTCGAAAACGTCATCATTTCCTATCCCGTGGAAATGAGCTAGGCCAAAACTCTGACCAAAGAAAAAAAGTTGTCAATTCTATAAGATTTAGTGAGGATTCCTCGAGAGAAATACACCTTGATCATACTTCATCTCCTGAGCATGTCCGCGAGGACATAGCCACAGAACTCCCATTCTTTTCACTCATACCTACGAATTCAAGAAGGGATAATTGCGACCAAAGAGTCGACCCGACCATCATCCAGTCCGACGACCAGACCATTGTTCAGTCCATCAATCAATCAGTCATTGAGCCAATGCTCCCGGACAATCCCTATGACCAAGCAAATGACCCTATCCTTGAGTCCCCTCTCCTCGCATTGGCCAATTTATCATCCAGTTTACTTGAAGACCCTATCTTGGAACGTGTCTCTGCACATACTGAGGATAAGGCCCTCGAGGCACACATTACATCTGCTGATCCAGAACTACCTCTAAAGGGATCAAGCCCACAAAAGGATCCTGTGTCTTTAACAGAAGTCTTTGTTCCACTCCAGCAGATTGTGGATAGACTAAACTAGGACGTAGTAGAGCTAAGAAGCCAGAATGAAAAGTATGAAGAAATCATTTCTGGGATTCATCGAGAGAACGAGGATTTGCGTTTCCAGTTGAAGTGTGTGGAAAATTTAAATGAAGCCAAAACCACTTCCAACCTCTCTCTCCATTTGAAGTATGAAAATTTGAAGGACCAACTCCAGAAGTTGAAAGCTAAATGCACTTCCTCATCTAAGTTGAAGGTAGCTGCTACCACAGCTCAGCCTTCTTCCTAAATTTTTCTCTGTTGCTCAGTGGGACCTGGCATATCTCTGGTTTGGGGGAATGTTGGTGTCCATTTTTTCACCATTTTTGGATATCAAACACACTTTGATTGGCATTACTTTCACCATTTTTGATGTCATAAGTCATTATGTTTGTCGTTCAGACCATTAAACAAAGCAGGTATGCATATATTCACACATCACATGAATTTCGGGTAAAAATCATCATTGTGTGATTTATTGATGTTTAATTAATATTTCATGGCTTGCTTGACAAATATATTTCATTTTGCAGGTTATGGCTCTCAAACGAACCTTCACTTAGGCCTGTATCTACGTTGCAAATGATCAGCAGCATTCAGCCCGCCATTCAGACCTGCATTGAACCCACGAGTTCGTTGGTTGAGATATTCTCGGGCCGTCAAAAGACAAACCATCACATGGATTTTGTTTGGGACGTGGCCCTTATGATGCGTGAGCTGGTGTTCTAGGAGATTCCCTCCCTTATACGCTCAACTCGAGAGCACATCCCTCTCTTCCCATGTCAAGGAAGATTAGCATTTCAACGACCTCAGGAAGGATCAACATCGTGGAACCTGGCAGATGCTCTGTGCACTGCCATGAGCTATTACGAGGCTATTCTTTGGCTTACGTGCTGTCACGAAATTTTAAGCAGAGCCATCCCTTGGCTTATGTGTTGTCACAGGATATTAAACAGATCCGTTTTGGGAATTTAAGACTGTCTATTATTAGAGAATTCGACCACTAAAAGGTCGACTTGCTCCCCCAATTGTAACACTGTATAAATAGACGTTCTTGTAACAGAGACGAGTTAGCCAAGTTAGTCAGTAGTTAGTCAATATTTTTATCTTTAGTTTTGTTAATCTTTTCCAGCTGCAAATGGACACAGAAGTACTATAGCTCTGTTTTTATTTAATACATCTATGTTCTAGCTTTATGAAAATTTACCAGCATGCATGGCAGTTGACTGATTAAGGCTCAGCCTCTATTTGCTGAGACAGGTCCCTCAACAACCAGTGGTCTTCTGTCTATATATATATCTTATCTTTCTCTTTTGCATATCAGTTGTGTTATTTGTTCAAATTATGTATTTGTCTTATATACGATGTTTTTATTCTGTAACATATATGTTGTTCTGCTGTGTATATAAAGGATACCTCTGTGTTATATCTTGTTGTTGTTCATATTAATAATGTTTCCAGAATATAATTCGTGACCAGTCACACTTAGGTTCATTTGGCTTGCTTAAATATCTTAGGTCACATTTAGTTTATTTCATTTGCTTCAGCAGTTTAGATCACACCTAGTCTATCTCATTTGCTTAAATAGTTTTACTTAAAAGATTTATTTTGCTTATTTAACTTAGAGTTTAGTTAGCTTAACCTCCTAAGTCCGCTCATAGTCAAAACATAATTTCTGTAGTTCCTTTTCTGTAGCAGTAGATTAGCTTTAGTTAGATCTTAGTCTTGTTTTAGGATAAAATAGAAATAGCTAGTTTCCTGAATTTTGATTAACATAGATGGCTTTTTCTTATTCTAGCTCTTAATTAGCTTATTCATTGCTTCCCTTGCATTGAAGGATCACATGCATCAGCCAGATGGTAGTTAATATCATTCAATCTTCTCTTCCCTTAGTTTAGATCATTTTCTTCCATCCAGACCGTCATTCGGACAGTCATTTGGACAGTCATCCAGATCGACGTTCGGACCTCAACACTTCCTACATCATTTTGCTTAATTAGAATCTAGTCTCTTAGGCTTTTTAAATTGTAATATCTTTTATCATTTGTAGGAGTCATTAAGACCTTGTTTTATTTCGTATAGAGTTTTAATCAAGTTTTGTCATCATCCCTAGTTTTCATTCTCTCTTTTCCTTACTTTGCTTCAGTTATTTTACAAGTTATATTTCTGATTCGTTAATGTTTTAATGTTACTGAATTTATCAGTTTCATTTTTAGTGCAATTTATTGTATGTTGTTAAGATCAGTATTAGGATAGTTTTAGTAATTTCATTCTCCAAATTATTTCAGTCTTGAATTATTCTTTTCATACTAATAATGAATATATTCATAGAATAGGATTTGGTCCAGAAGTCAAACATCTTTATCAAGTTTTCTACTTGATTCCGAATACAATATCTTTATCAAGTTTTCTACTTGCTTCTGAATACAATATCTTTATCAAGTTTTCTACTTGCTTCTAGACTTCATCAGTTTCAAGTCATTGGTTTACGAGTAGGAGATAGGTCATTATGTTTAAAGTTAATTGTAGTTGGATAATATTTAGCTTGTATTTATTTGTAGAAGTTAAATTAGATTTAGTTCCGTTTTGTTTTCTTGTTACATTTGAAATCCACTTTGATACATTCACCCCTATTCCCATTACGTTTCACACACTTCCTCATAACCCCCAAGGAGAATGGATTTAGATGCTTTAGTGTAGTCTTGAATGGTTGTTGAATTCATTTAATAGTGTGTAATTTTCTTTAACATATTTTTTTGTTTATGTAATTAAGTCATTTCATAGATAGGTCTCTAATCTCATTTATAGTTGTTTCTAATTCCTAGATTAGAATCTGAGAATTGATCAAGTAGTTTTCATTTTTACAAAGAGTAGTTGTCTTTTTTATTATTATTTGTTTTTTTTTAATCATAGAGTAGAGTAGTATAGTTTGATACTATTCTGATCTGTTGGTTTAGGTAGGTTCAGCTAGTCTATTTGTTGTCTTTCTGAAGTTTGACTCGATTTTTCATTTTGAAAGATCTTTTTGATATTTTCTTTATTAAATAATTCTAAGGTATGACAAGCTGAAACTTAGGTGCCATTCTACCTTAGCATATACTTTGCCTCAACTCTAAGATTACCAACCCTGGTCAATAATTAAATATTTAGGTGTTTTCTTTTAGACAGTAAATACACCTCAACAAATACTGCAGCAGGAGTTCCCATCGGCCTTTCCATTGGAAATTCCTTACCTCCCGGACCTTCCACTATGGGATTATCCCATGTTGGGGGATCGTCAAAGGTAATTCAACCACCATCGAGTCAAGTGTATCGAGGTCATCTTAACCCTGTGCCGGGTCAACTTAATCCCGAAAACGCACTTTACGGGGTACCCTACCTTGGAAAACCTTACACTCTATGGGGACAGCAAAATTTTTTACATCATGGACCCCCACTTACAGTCCCTCAAGTCCCTCCACCCCCGTTTGGTCCAACCTCTCCTCTCATTGGAGGCGGCGGGCCCCACAAAACTCTGGAGGAGGCAGACGTCTACCTTCTGGCGAAGAACCACTTCATTCCGACCATCATGGCCCACCCCCCTGATGGTGGTGGTGGAGGACCATCCCATCCTGGTGGTGGTGGTGGTGGACCATCCCATCCTGGCGGTGGTGGGGGAGGACCATCCCATCCTGGTGGTGGTGGTGGTGGACCATCCCATTCTGGTGGTGGTGGTGGACCATCCCATCCTGGTAATAGTGGTGGAGGACCATCCCATCCTGGTGGTGGTGGTGGAGGACCATCCCATCCCGGTGGTGGTGGTGGAGGACCACCCTACTATGGTGGAGGTATTGGAGTAGGGCCTTACCCTTATGGCGGTGGCGGTGGCTCACCACCTCCTCCTGGTGGAGGCGGTGGAGGCCCATCCTATTCCGACGGTGGTAGCGTACCACCACCTCCTACTGACGAAGGAGGTGGCGGCCCATCCTATCTTGGTGGTGGTGGAGGACTCGCACCATTTGGAGGCAGCCCACCCCCTCCTGGAAGCAGAGGTGTGCCCCCACCTTATGGTAACAAGCCACCTTATTATGGTAATGGACCACCTTTCTATGGCGGTGGACCTACATTTGGTCTATGCGGCCCATACCCCTATGGCCAGTTTCCTCCTGGAACAACCTATGGTCATTCGACACAAGGTCCCACTGGTCCTTACATGCCTTATCAGTACTATTAGTACTTGCAGCCTAATCTGTAACTGCCCTTTTTGGCTACTTTGGACCTTTTTGCTGTGTCGCCTGATCAACGACCCCATCTACCATGGAACTAATTGGCCACCCATTCCGGTGAAAATTCCATCAGATATACTGGAATTTGATGGCAAGCTGGGTGAGGATCCTAAAAACCATGTGATGACGTACCACTTGTGGTTTTCATCCAACTCCTTGATGGACGACTCGATCCATCATAGATTATTTCAATGGACTTTCACTGGTTCGGCTTCCAAGTGGTATATATTGAACTACCACCCCATTCTTTTCCTGATTTTGGTTCTCTTGCTATGAATTTTTTTACTCATTTCCAGCTTCCTATACGGTATGAAACTGGTAATGAACTTCTAACCTCGCTCTGTCAAAATACTGCTACTCACATCTCAGATCATATACATGAGTGGCGGAGGAGACGACATTTGATTAAGGATCCTATTCCAGACCAACTCCTAGCAGAATGGTTCACGAAGTCTCTCATCCCTACCATAGCTTGAGATGTTTCTATGGGAGGCGCTGTCACTGAGGAACAAGCTATCTCCCATGCCCATTTACTAGACTTAGTCTATGCTCAATCCGGCACATTGTTTGATATCCTTCTTGATGCACCCTGTAACACATACGACCCCACGAAACCACCCAAGGGACCCCAATCTGATGGCATCATTGGATCCCTTAACACCTAGCCTCCCTCTCAAACTGTTGGATCATCGAATCTCCCAAGGTTCTTCCCCATCACCAACACAGGCTAGTCACGACACTGCCAAATCATCCATTCCTGCTGTCACTGAAGAAGTGAATTCTGTTCAATCAGCTTCACTTTAGAAGTTTGGTGGTAAGAAGAAGAGCAAAGGGAAACCTAAGAAATCTTCCACCCGACAGGAACATAAGAGCACCCTTGATGACACCAAACAGAAAAGGAATTTGAAGTATCCTTGTCTACTGTGTGGTGATGACCATTTTTCTAAAGAATGTCCCCATAGAGATGAAGTTCAAAATTTTCTTAAGGGAAAACCCACACCCATAGTTCTCAACGATACCTTCCCTGCTCAAAATCAGCAGTTGATTGCTCACACCTCTCCTTCCCAAGGAGAATCATCTTCCGCCACACATGTTCTCATGATGCGTAGTGAGACCATCAACTTGAACACCCGTTCTCGTTCGTATGACTCTGTTCCAGCAAAGGAACCTATAGAAAGTAATATTGAAAAACCTTCCACTTCGATGCTCGACGTCACCATACCGACTACTTCTCTCACCATTGAGAAGCCCTCTTTCGAGTCAGTGTTGTGTCCACCCAAGAGCACGATTATAAAATCGGTTTTCAATCCCAATGCTCGGGCTGCTCAAAACTACAATATTGTAGAGGACCTAGCACAAGCTCCTTGTGCTATGTCGATGCTCGAAGTGTTGCAAAACTATTGTAATCAGTGCAAGACTCTCCTCACTGCCATCGGTGGAGTTGACCCGGATTCATCGAACACCATCATGTTCCGGTTGGAATACTTCAAACCGAGGCTCTCCCATCTGTTGGCATTTCAAGTTGCCACAAACATTGCTGGGAAGACAATCCATCGCACCATTTTGGATGAAGGCACCTCTATGTCAGTCATGTCGATCTCATGTTGGAGAGCCATTGGCTCTCCCGAGTTGAACCGTTCTCCTACCACTTTGAGAGCATTCGACGGACATGGATTTCAACCTCATGGGCTGTTACAAGATTTAGTAGTTGAGCTGGGGGGAAAGACCGCCACCATTAACATGGAAGTGGTCGCTACCCCGTTAGATTACAACATTATGCTTGGTCGTAATTGGTTTTACGCCATGACTGCAGTCGTATTATCTTTCTTCCACATAGTACAATTCCCCCATCAAGGCCGAATTGTCACAGTCGACCAACTGGATTTCTGTACACCTGACACCGCTACTCACTTGGGTGATAACGTTCCATCAATTGGACAATATTCATAATAGTATGAGAGCGTGGGGGTCGGCCTCATTAAGGACTCATCCCTTATGGGCTTTTTTCCTACTTCGGATCCCCCAAATCATGTTTCCATGGTGAACATGATCTCCTTGCGGATTTCATCTATCCCCAACTCCACTAATTCATAACTTGTACTTGACGAAGCCACCACACACCTGGTTGGAGACACGATACCTCTATCACCCACCGAACTCACGTACGAGGCTATCCAGTCAGTACCGAAAGACCACTTAGATGTGGCCTCCACCTCCTGTTCTCCATAGCGGACATCATCCGACCCCCTGCTACTCCTGCTGTAGCGGAACACATTTAGTTATGCCAGAAGTGGTCCCCATAAGAAGTCATTGCTTATATGGACTTATTCAAGCAATTCCGAGATGTGTTCGCTTGGACCTACAAGGAGATGTTTGGGATAGACCCCACCATTGCTTTACACGAAATCAAAGTCTATCCTGACGTCAAACCTTTCCGTCAAAAGTTGCGACCAGTACACCCTCGGAAGACTGCGGCAATCAAGATAGAGATTGAGAAACTCTTGAAGGATGGCTTCATCTACCCTATCATTGACAGAATGGGTCTCAAACATCGTCTCTATTACTAAAAAATAGGGCACCATTCGTGTCTGTGTCGACTATCGGGATCTCAACAAGGATTGTCCTAAGGACAACTACTCGACTCCCTTTATTGACCAGCTTATCGACAATTGTGCCGGAAGCGTCATTTTTTCATTTATGTATGGATTTTTCGGATACAACCAGATTGAGATCCACCCCACCGACCAACACAAGACTGCATTCATCTGCCCTTGGGGAACGTTTGAATATCGTAAACTTCCGTTTGGTCTTAAAAACGTTGGTGCCACATTCTAGTGGGCCATGTTGTACACCTTCCATGATGTGAAGGACTTTGTGGAACCCTAGTTGGATGACCTCCCTGCCCACTCAAAGCAGTGTGAGTTCCACATAGATCATTTGACGGCCATTTTCGTTAGATGCAGATGGTATAGTATCCGTCTAAACCCTCATAAGTGTATTTTCTGTGTTGAGTCTGGACGCCTCTTAGGGTTTATCGTCTCAAAAGATGGGATCCACATTGATCCCTTGAAGGTGGAATCCATTGTTGCTCTCCCACCTCCAACTAATGTTATGGAACTTCAGAGTCTACAAGGAAGAGCGACTTATTTACGATGCTTCATTTGTAATTTCACATAGAAGACGCAGGGTTACATGAGATTGATGAAAAAAGACATCCTATTTATGTGGGACGATCAAGCTCAACAATCTTTCGAAAGTTTGAAACATGCCATCACGCATGCCCCTGTGCTCCAAATGCTGAATTACTATCGAGATTAGATTCTATATCTCGTTGCTTCCGACAACAATATTGTCGTGGTTTTGGTGCAGGAAGACCAGAATGCCCAAGAACATGTGATATACTACGCCAATAAAGGTCTTATTGACACTGAAACTCGATATTCACATGTTGAGAAGCTCACTCTCATGGCAGTTATCACCGTGCAGAAGTTTCGACATTACATTATGCTTCGCACCACCACCATCATCGCCGATTCGAATTCCATGTACCACGTTCTGACTCGTCAGGTGCTTAGGGGAAATTATTCACGTTGGATCATGATACTGCAAGAATTTGATCTTCTTTTCAAAAAAGCCAAGTCTAAAAAGTCTTTGGTGTTTGCTGAGCTCATCTGCGACCTTCCCCCTGTTGATGTAGAATCTGAGCCCAATGAATCTTTTCTAGATGAGTCATTGTTTCTCATCAGTACGTTTGATCCGTGGTATGGAGATATCACTTTATATCTTCAGACCCAACATTTTAGCCCTTAATTGTCTTGTGACGACCATCATCGAATACGCCACCATGCGAAGTATTATTTGATTATCAATGATACTTTGTACCGCCGTGGTATCGATTCTATTCTTCGACATTGTATAACTCATGACAAGGCTGAACACGTCCTAAATGATTGTCACGTTGGGGCTTGTGGTGGTCACCTCTCTGGGATGGCTACAACCTATAAGATTCTTCACGCGGGATATTATTGGCCGTCTATCTTTAAATATTGTATCGAGGCCATAAAAAAATGTCCTCCATGTCAACATTTTCATATGAAAAAGCGCACCCATCCTGCCCCGCTACACCTGGTTATTGTCGTTGGCCCCTTCGCTAAATGAGGCATTGACTTCATGCATTGTAAGCCTACCTCGACCGAGGGGCATAGTTACATCATTGTAGCTGTGGGCTACTTTACAAAGTGGGCCGAGGCAATTCCTACATACATGAACGATGGCAAGACAACCGCACTCTTCATGTTTAATCATGTAATAGTACAATTTGGAGTTCCTCAAGCGATAGTTACTGACCATGATTCTCACTTTATGAACCACATGGTTGACGAGTTGAGCACTAGATTGGGTTTTCTCCATGAAAAATCAACACCATACTACCCACAGTCAAACGGACAAGTAGAGGCCATCAACAAGGTCGTGAAAACCATGATCCAATGCATGGTGGGTAAGCAAAAGTCTAACTAGCATAATGTGCTCTTCTCCATACTATGGGATTATCGAACTTCTGTTAAAACCGCCACTAGATTTACTCCCTTCCAACTAGTGTATGGATTGGAGGCTGTCCTTCCTATTGAGTGCGAAATTCCATCCCTCAAGCTCTCCATTGAACTTCTCCCCAACACTACTGCTGAGGAAGAATGCTTCCTCTACCTAGCTAAGATCGACAAGACTCACCGAGATGCCGCTCTTGCCAACGAGGCTCATAAGAGACGCATCAAAGCGCAGTACGACAAGTCGATAGAACCTCGCACCTACAACAAAGGAGATATGGTCCTCACATACGACCAAAAACATGATAAGTTGGGGGCAGAAAATTTTGAGTCCATGTGGCATGGACCTTATGTAGCGAAACACATCTTAGAGAAGGGAGCTTATGAGCTTGAAGACTATGATGGGATATCTTTGGGTGAGCTCCAGAACGGGCTCTACCTGAAGAGGTACTATGCCTGAGTCTATCATGCATAAGTACTTTTGTATTTACTGTACATGGCGTGTGTGTGTTTTTTGTGTGGTGTGACGCTTTGATTTTTTCATGCTTAGGTCTTGTTTCGTTTCTTATACCATATTCTGTCTACGTGTGCAGATGGAAACTTGCTACGGATTCGTGGATGGTGCTAGACGACATACCCACAACCTTGCTTCCGTAGCCTGGGTACTTTATTCACCTACTGGCGAGCTTATCATCTCAGGAGGAATGTGTCTAGGTTCCGTGACCAACAATGCTGCGGAATATCAAGCATTCATTGGAACCCTAACCAACGCTATTTCTTTGGGTATGGACCATGTTGTCATCTATTTGGATTCAGAACTAGTGGTCTCTCATCTTAACCGAGTCTACACAATCCGAAATCCTACCTTACTCCGTCTCTATAGACGAGTCCATTTTCTGGAAAGGTCCTTCGAGTTCATTCAGTACCTGCACATTCCACGAGACGTAAACACAGTTGCCGACTCCATGACCAACTTCATCTTATATTGGTACATTGCACACACATAAGCATATTCATGAACTTTTAAAAGTAGACATAACATGTAAATAACTCATTTTATAAGCAAACACATAAACAATATCACATCATTCATCCATTTAAAACACATAATGTATAAAACTGCCAAAATGTTTGTGTATATATATCATCATAAAAAGTAGTGCTGGTACAAAATCTGAAGCACGACGGCTTTCAGTGAGTCTATACAAAATCTGAAGCCTCATAGCTTTCAGTAGTACAAAATATTAGGCTTCTAATCTCTCAGTACATACATAATAACAACATAAGGCCTAACGCCTGACCCGTTCACCCCTAGGTCTCGCAGCTCTAGCCTGCTGAGTTTGGAAGCAGTCAACTACCCTCGCTACCTTGCGAAGCAACACATTGAAGCGCACTGATGCTCCCCCCGCATACCTCTACATAGGCCGCGGTAACTTGTACACTATCGGCTCAGGAACATCTAACGTCAACCTAGTCAGGTTCTCGTAGACATCCTCCATCTCCACGATGGAAGCATGTATGGCTGGGGCCATGGCTTCTCCCTCTCCTCTCTCTCTCCTTGCAAGAAGAGAAACTCCTAATGGTCACACGGGGCCCACATCTGCACACACATGTTATTAACCTATTAGCACTATAACAAAAAAAAATCATAAATACACAAAAATTAAAAGTAAAAGTGTCATTGTTCTTACCAATGTCTCCCCACTTTGCTCCCTCGGGTAGTGCCAAGTCTGGGTCATCCCTGTAATCCGTACCACCGTACGGGTTGTCCTCTACCATGAGTAGCTGGCCTTCCAGCTAGGTGAAAAACTCAGGACCATACCCGATGATAGGTGTTGGAGAGAACTTCCGCAGCATTTAGGAAGCTGCTAATTTTGGGAAGGATAACTAATTTTGGAGGGAAAGTACCAATTTTGGCGGTAAGACAAAGATATCGCCGTAGCACAAATCCCGGCGGGAATCACGGCGATAGGTACAGAAAAGTCAAGCATGTGGTACAAAGAAGAGGCCGAAGGGAGAGCTCAACCACCGCAATAAAGGCGCCGGAGATGAAGAGAGGGTTCAGCTACCCTCATTAAAGAAGAAGGACTACAGTCAGCGTTGCTTGAACCAAGAAGAAGCGATGGGCCGATGCATTAAAGACTAAGGACTGCAGGAAGCGGCGACGAGACAGAAGGCGGCCATGGAAGTACAGCCAGTTGACTGTAAGTGGTTAGGGTTGAGTCACTGTTGGGATAAGGCCCACAGTTTTGTAACTGCGATGAGACCTTCGGGCCATCTATATATAGTAGTCTTTTTATATGATAAGGGGTTGGCCACATAGTGATAGAGACATCAGGTAGAGGTTAGTCAAGCCTTTTGTGGTTGCAGAGTCTGGACATCCCTGAGAGAATACAAGGGCCAACCTGTTGAGAGATAGTGCGATCCGCAGGGATTGTGAGAGAAAGAGAGTGCATTGTAAAAGGCAGGAAGAGAAAGAGGTCTATAGAGAAGGGCTCCCACTGAGGTGGAGTTTCCCAGAAGACCCTTGTTGTAAAGAGTGGAACGGAACTGTGTTTATTCTTCAGAGTTGTAAACAAGAACCGTAGTTCCCCTGGGCGTAGTTCTCGCCCTGGGAGTAACAACGTGCTTATCTAAGTAGCACTATTGTATTTGTGTAGCTACTGCTCTCATTCACTTGTCTGTGTTATATATGAATGCTTCAGTCTGTTATAAGTAATGTACATGGTCGTCAGTTTAACTTCTGAATGATGTATAATAATTGTGATGATCATAGCTACCCGCATAGCAACTAGATAATTGTTAACAGAGGATAATGTGCGAGTAGGAACTGAATGTAAGTCATGAATGGTCTACTTAGACACTGCTCAAAGTGATATTCTACTTAGTTACGTTGTTGCGAGATATCAAGGGTCAAGTTCATTAGCGAGGGTTAGGCTTGGAGACTGAATGTTGTTGCTAATTGCAGTACCAGGATAAGGATAGCGGAGACCACTTATTAATCCAGGAAGCGGTCAAGATTCACTTACCGCAGGAACTAGAAGGGGAAGATATCGCGCCTACGATATCTTAGGTATCGCTAGACGGTCTCACATAGGGGGAGGACTTATCGCACCCCCCTGCGTAATGCGATAAGACAGAGGCGTAGCCGGAGTAATGGAATGAGATAGACAGCTCCAGTCAAAGGGATTAAGGTGGGTTTAAGCACCCTGGATGCCTCGGAACTTGGCTGAGGACACTTGAGTCTTCTGCCTCCCATTAGAATCACTTCGGGTGAGACTTCAGGTTGCCTCTGCGACCTGTTGCCGAAAGGGCCAGTGAGCTAAGGGTTCTGTTGGTCTAAGAGATTACCGCAAGCCCGGGTCTGCTAGAAAGGATAGAGAGAAAAACCAACAAATGGTTTCGTTGCCGGTTTGAACACATTGAGCTGATGTTCTGTTGGCATCCTACCAAGCAAGAACTTAACCAGTGGGTTGAGTCAAAAGAAAGAGAGTTTGCTGCAAAAGAAAACAAGAATCCTAGACTGAGCACTGAGGCTTGGCTACAGAAGCACATTTTTACAGATCTCCATGAGATATTCTTCGTAACTTATGCTATTGAGTTATATGGTTGGTTATCAAAGCTTGTTGACAACAGTGGTGTCAAGAAGAATCGAGAAGTTGTCTGGACAGCAGAGCTGATTCAGACCTTGAAAGGTGTCGATAACCCCATCTCACGCGCAGTAGACTTCTGGCTTGCGAGTCTGCTGGAAGGCTTCATCACAGAGTTCGCGGTTGATCAGAGAAAGAGTTTCAGCGCAGCAGAACGGTACTTCTTCAAGGGTTATCGCGGTAAGTACCTAAATTCTCTAAGTCTGTCCATTAAGCAATTACTATATGAAAAAGGAGTACTGGATATACTCTCAGATGAATAGTAGCATGATATTGTAATGTCAGTAGACTCTGAAAGTGATTACGAGTATCTTGGACATACACGTAGTGGTAAAAGATATAGAGTCAACGATTCATCTTCTTCTGAAGAAGACAGCTCAGATCACCCGAGACAGCAGAGTCAGAACCCTAGGACTCCTCAAAAGCCAGTCGGAACTCCGAATAATCCCGCAGGAACCCCGTCCAGTAGCTCTTACACAGCGAATACTGCCGCTACACCCTCCACATCTACACAACCGAGTGGTAATCATACAGCAAACCAGAACCCACCATCTAGAAACAGAATGGGAGATGATATGAAGCTACCAACATTTAAAGGTACAGGGTCGGAGGACCCTGAGCAACACTAGTTCTTATGCGAAGCCATATGGACCATTAAGCAAATACAAGATGATAATGTCAAGCTTGTCCAGCTGGCCACCACATTTAGAGAAAGAGCATTAACTTGGTATATGAAGTATACCACTGGCCATAACAGAACGCTTGCACAGGTTAGAACTGCTATGATTAAAGAGTTTAAAAAACCTAAATCCGAGTCACAGTGCATAGCAGAACTTAAAGATATTAAACAATTGCCTACGGAAACGGTTTGGGATTTTGACCAGAGGTTCAAGACCCTCATTGATCAGGTAAGCTTTGAGCTTGCGCCTCAACAGCATAAAGAATGGTTTATCGCAGCAATATTACCACACATCAGACTTCCGCTAATGCAACAGAAATTAAATACACAAGATGAAGCATTAGAAATGGCAATGAAACTAGAGGCTTCACCTCTAGCAGAAACTAGCACCGGTATCACTAATCTGCAGAATCAGCTAGCTAACCTCACCTTACAGCTGCATGAAATTAAGAAAGGAAAGGAGGTTGCGCATGAAATTTGGTGTACTAAGTGTAAAGCGCAGGGACACAGTAAGGATAACTGCCCTGTCTTTGCTGACTATATCGCCAGTGGAGCTCCTAACCCGTTGATGCAGAACCAGGGGCCATGGTGCGAGATTTGTAGAACCAGAGGACACAGTCCTCAGGAATGCCCTCTCCTTCAGAAATATGTGCAGACACCAAAGAACCTATATTGCAACTTCTGTAAATCTGTGGGACATGACGAAAACAACTGTAGAGCTTATGAGTTAATGATAGAAAGGAAGCATGACCTTTACAGAGTTCAGTCAGAAGCATCCAGACCAGCAGTACGTGCACAAACTGATCCGAATCAGGGAGGCCGTGGAGGAAATTTCAGAGGCTGAGGACGCGAAGGAGGCTATGAATCTGGCCGTGGCCGTGGAACTATCACCTGTTATAACTGTGGAGGCACAGGACATTACGCTAGAGACTGTCAGAACCCTACTACAACGTGCAAGTATTGTAAATCTTATGATCACACAATAGAGGAATGTCCCATACTGATAGCTAAGATCAAGGACGCCAAGCCAGCAACCAATCAGACTATCCAGTTTATCGCTGCTGAGCAGAACGAAACCGAACCATGGGTCAATATTGTAACTCGCAGTGGTCTCTCCACAAGCAACATATCGCAGGACGTGGAAAAAACGACAGGAACGCAGTGGGTGCGCAAAGCTCCAGGAAAACCTATCCCACTTGATCTACAGAAGAATAAGGAGGCATTTCAACAAACTAAGACTTCCTTTGCTGAACAGACACCGCCCAGATCACTATTATTACCATCTCAGGGTATACCACGGAAACCACCGCAGGATGTTAGTACTGCGCAGATACCACAGGCTAGCACATCTGGAAGATGCGACGAAGAGGAATTGACCGGGAGTGTACAGTCCTTCTTGCAGAGTTGTTTGAAACTTCTAAGAAACGGGAAAGCTGTAGAGGAACTTCAGAAAGTTATTGACCAATGTCAACAGTGCCCTTCTGTGAGCAATACACAGCGCACCATTCACCATATAATGGGCCATACAAGGACAGGAAGAGAGATGAGGCTCACAGCGCAGATCGGACTATTTGAAATGGATGAGGTTATCCTAGACTTAGGATCAGAAGTAAATGTCTTGACTAAGCAGACATGGGAACAGATGGGAAGTCCAAAACTAAGCAGGTCCCCTATCCATCTTAGACTAGCTAATCAGCAGAGAATATCACCGATGGGTCGCTTATCGCATGTCCCAGTGGACATCGACGGAGTTCACACATATGCCGATTTTGAGATCATAGAAATTATTGGTGACACCAAACCCTATCCAGCTCTATTAGGTATTGATTGGGATTTTGATAACAAGGCTGTTATCAACTTAAATAAAAGGCAGATGACATTTGAAGATGCTCAAGTCCGGGTTATCGCACCATTAGACCCTTTACAGGGTCCTCGCTACATTGAGCCAATCAAAGCAGAAGAGGAGGTGCATAACATGGAAAATTTGTACCAAATGACTTCTAATCAGACAGATTACATTGACCCTACAGCTGATGGACATATCAGCTGGAGATGTGATAGCTCCTGCACATCAGATTCAGATGTTGGCTTAGAGAATTGGCAAAATAGACTCCACGAAGTCTCTATTCGCAGATGCGCATTCATGACTAAATCACTGCGATGGATTGGGACTGAAAACAGGTATATTCCAACTTTTGATGGATTAGCAGACGTCAATGATTTTTTGCAGCAGTTTGAACAAGAGATTCCTCAAGAGCAGAGGATGGAGGTTTTTGACCTTGCAGTTCGAGCCACACCTGCAAGATGGTGGTACACACACAAGGAACATATCGCATCATGGTATGATTGTAAGAGATTGATGCGCATTAGATTCTCTAAAGAAAGAGACTGTACACAGCGGAAATACACAGGGGAGAGTGATCCCAGAACACACATTATGAACTATGAACAGAGTTGGCTAGAAATTCCAGCAGAAGAATGGGTTCATTTGTTTATCCACACACTGGATATAGTTCCCCGGAACTGGTATACAGAAACAGAGCTAAGAAAAGGAACTATCTCATGGCCTATTATGATTGAAAACTTTTTGGTCACGTTCAGTTTTGAATCTAAGCATCCAAGCATTGATCGGGCCTTGAAGATCATAAAGACTAAAATATTTGAGGATTGCCCATCACCAGCGGCTTCGCAACCCGAGTGGGCTATTCAGATGGAACATGCACTGGAATGTTACAACTGTGCACAAGATTCAAGCGATGAGGATGAAGATCCTCGCAGTATCAATATCGCAGAAACAGAAGGTACGCGTGAAGTTGAAGGTCCACACTTAGAAATCCCAGCTGTAACAGAACCAATCAAGATTAGAAAGAGCAATATTGGCACAGAAACAGATCCTAAGTTTGCCTCTATTGGAGATTATTGGGATGATGAGACAATTGGCCAAATCACAGACCTATTACACGAGTATCAGGACCTATTTCCTACCAACTTTACAGAAATGAAGGGAATAGTGGGTGACTTAGGAGTCATGGGAATACCGCTTAAGAAGGATGCTAGGCCAGTTAAGCAACGTCCATACAGGTTGAACCCGCGGTATAAAGCAAAAGTAAAAGATGAAATAGATAAGATGCTAGCAGCAGGCATCATTGAACCTGTTGAAGAAAGTGAGTGGGTTAGTCCCATGGTAGTACAAGAAAAGAAAACAAAAGGAGACATCAGGATCTGTGTCGACTTGCGCAAACTGAATGATGCATCGCTGCATGACCCATTTCCGACACCATTCACTGATGAAGTCTTAGACAATGTTGGAGGACAAGAAATCTATTCATTTACTGATGGCTTTTCAGGCTATCACCAGATAAGAATCCATCCAGACGACAGGCACAAGACCACATTTGCGAGAGAATGGGGCTCCTTTCAGTATACGGTAATGCCCTTTGGTCTTAAGAACGCCCCAGCAATTTTTTCTAGAGTAGTTGTTGCTGTCTTTAAGGAATACATCCATCAATTTTTAGAAGTTTATTTTGATGATTGGACTGTATTTGGACTAGTCAAGAAGCACATAGGAAACCTGCGATTAATGTTTGAAAAATGTAGACAGCACCAGATTTCCCTTAACTTAAAAAAATGTATATTTTGTGCGCCTTTTGGTACGTTGTTGGGTCACATTGTGTGCAGACAAGGCTTGATAGTAGATCCCGCGAAGATCGCCATCATTGTCAATTTACCAGCACCTAACTCAGTAAAGCAGCTGAGAACTACACTTGGTCATACCGGGTATTACAGAAAGTTTATCAAAGGTTATGCCAAGATTACCGCACCAATGGAGAAATTATTGAAGAAGGATATCAAATTTCAGTGGAATGAGGAATGTCAGAAGAGTCTTGACGCTCTAAAAGAAAAAATGGTTACAGCACCTATTCTGGTCTTTCCAGATTGGAACAAGCCTTTTCATGTTCATGTGGATGCATCTGGCATCGCACTGGGCATTATTCTCACGCAACCAGGCGAAGGGGGTATTGACCACCCTATCGCATATTCGAGCAGGAGACTATCGACAGCTGAGAAGAATTACACCACCACAGAGAGAGAAGGGTTAGCAATGGTGTATGCTTTACAGAAATTTCGGCACTATCTGTTGGGTGCCCCGTTCAAGATGTTCACCGACCATTCTGCATTAAAGTACTTGGTCAATAAGCCAGTGTTAGGGGGAAGAATATGCAGATGGCTATTGTTGTTCCAGGAATATGATTTCGAAATCATTGTTAAGCCAGGAAGACTAAATGCAGGACCTGATCACCTGTCAAGGCTAGACTCAGGTGAAGAACCAAGTAATTTAGAGGACAACTTGCCTGATGCGCAATTGTTCTCCATTCAGGTCGCAGATGAATATTATGGAGACATAATTCAATTCCTTACTACAGGGTGGGCACCACCTGAGTTTACCAAGCAACAAAAGAAACAATTAGTGGTGAAAGCAGCAGACTTCACCCTGATTGCAGGACACCTCTATAAGTTAGGACCAGATGAAATCTTGCGCAGATGCGTTATGCCCCACGAGAAACAGACCATTCTTAAGGAAGCACATTCGGGCATCGCAGGAGGCCATTTCGCAGGGAAGCCTACCGCTCAGAAGATCCTAGCAGCCGGACTATGGTGGCCTACATTACATAAAGACAGTAAAGAGTTTTGCAGATCATGCGATATCTGCCAAAGGACAGGAAAGCCCTCCAGAAGAGATGAAATGCCGTTGCGACCACAGATAACGCTACGCGCATTCGATAAGTGGGCCATAGACTTCGTGGGTCCTATTAACCCCCCAGGAAAACGAACTGGTGCGAGATATATTATTACAGCAACAGAATACCTCACCAGGTGGGCTGAGGCGAAAGCAGTCAGGAATTGTGATGCTGCTACAGCAGCACAATTTATTTTTGAAAACATCATCACTAGATTTGGATGCCCAGTGACTTTGATGAGTGATCAAGGCACACACTTTTTGAATAGCACCATAGAAGCCTTGACAGAGGAATTTGAAATACAACACCATAAGAGTACACCTTACCACCCTCAAGCTAATGGTACGGTGGAGGCTTTCAATAAGATATTAGAACAGGCTCTTACAAAGATTTGTAACAGTCAAAGGGATGATTGGGACCTCAGAGTTAATGCTGTATTATGGGCTTACAGGACCACGTGTAAGAAACTAACAGGGCACACACCTTTCAGCCTGGTATATGGACAAGAGGCTGTCATGCCTATGGAATACATCTTACCCAGTCTAAGGATTGCTCAGCTTACAGAGATGGCTGATTCTGATACTTTAGAGGAGAGATTGGCGCAGCTGCTCAATCTGGAGGAAGACAGATTTATCGCAGGATTCCATCAAAAAGTGCAGAAAGCACGAGAAAAAGCTTGGCATGATAGGCATATCAAGAACAAAATCTTTCAGCTTGGAGACTTGGTACTCCTTTATGACAGTAAGTTTATAAAGTTCCCTGGAAAATTCAAAACTCATTGGTTAGGGCCATATCAAATTCAGCAAATAACAGATGGAGGTGCTATACAGCTTCGTACTATGAGTGGGGAGTTTCTTCCTACCCTGATCAATGGCAGTCGGCTTAAGCTGTATCGCGACGGCCATGCCACCTCCCAGCCCTAGCCCAGAAAGGAAGCTAGTGGTGCAGATGTTCAGTGTAGTTGAAATGAAGCATCGCACCCTAAGGAGTCTATTCGCAGCCAGCTTTCCTGGTGGTTGCGATAATTTTGATATGAGGCGATTTTGTGGCACTTTCCATCTCCAGACGATGCGATATCTTATCGCAGAGGACAGAAAACAGATGGATGCGCTACCAAGTTTTGAATTCATCAGAGGGCTAGTCACTTCGCCATCTGACAAGCATTAACTGCACGGCTGACAAGTATCTGTTGTACTAAGATTTGGCAGCAGTACGACGATTCTTCTAGATTTGGAAAATCCGATGCGACACCACTCCGGCGCACAGTTTCCCAACGAAAATTCAAACGGCGTTTGCAATAAATAGGCGCGGGGTGCTGTCTTGTCTATGCATTAAATGCCGCCAGCGAGTCCAGTCACTGGTCCGTTGCCATTTAAAATTCCGCCTTATGATAAATACACGTTCTATTCAAAGCACGGGGCTACTTGGTCATTTTCACCAAAAGAGTTGAGCGCAGTTGAGCCGAGCCAAGCGTATCCTTAGCAGAGTTCTGAGCAGGGAAACCAGAAACAGTTGCAGACTCTGATTTGCATTAAGATTAGCAATCATAGGAAGTCCAGAGTACCATAGGGGAAGGTCCCTCGCGCCAGACGAGCCTCTCGAAGACGTGTTGCAGAGATTCCAAAGGGGTGGAATCGAGTGCGCTATGACTTCGGTTGTGGCGAAGAAAGGGAAGAAAATTGCTGCTGGTTCTCCGTCTACACGCCAGTCACCAGGAACCTTAGCTAATATGGAGCGTAGCGAGACCCCGAATAGAACAGACTCAGAAGAACCGGCGCAGGAACTTCCGGAAGAAGTTACAGTCACTACCATATACTTCCCACCAAGAATAGAGAATGTGCCAGCCATTGTTCTTCCACGAGACTTTAAATATGAACTCATACTCCCACCGCTGGATAACCGAGTGAAGGAAGAAGGTAACTTGTGGGGGAATATGCATGCTGTTAAGTTTACTGATTATAATCTGAGAGATTATACGCTGTACCCACAATTCCGCCGCGATCGTTATATGACGATTCAGAGGAACCCAAGGACACAGCACGATGAGTTCGTCCCCATGGACCATGTAAGCCATTTAGCACCGTCGGGACTGCTCAATCTCCTGGAGATTCCACACTTTGGACGGGGCCCGGAGGTCAATGCTGTGGTGCGGACGCTACTGTCATGTGTGCATGGTGGTTACTTATGGTTGGGTAACCGAATTGATGTCAATGTTGACCTCATTCACCGCATTACCGGTCTGTCGAAGACTGGTTTCGACCCACAGATAAATATTGACGGCGCCACAAAGGATACCAGGCTCTCAACCAAGCAGGTTGCGGAGTATAAGCTGCAAAGAGGAGGTCGCGCCTACGATGTCAATTCAATACAGGATGACGCCTTGCGGTTTACTGTTAGTCTGTTGGC
This sequence comes from Larix kaempferi, assembly GCA_027924585.1. Taxonomy (NCBI): domain Eukaryota; kingdom Viridiplantae; phylum Streptophyta; class Pinopsida; order Pinales; family Pinaceae; genus Larix; species Larix kaempferi. The sequence continues at coordinate 3,430,216 of BSBM01000592.1, read as the reverse complement.
CGGAAAACTCCTCCTCAAGGTGAGGCCGAAGGAGGTCACGGGCTCAGTTATCCGCCACGCGATTGAAGTCATAAAAGGTAAACCTTACAACTGGAGCTTATTTTTGTTAAATAGTTTCTTTCAAGATTGTGCGCAGGCGCAGCAGGATCCACTTCACAGCTTCCACTTCTCGTGGCTGCTGATCCTTATGGCTTTCATTGGATGGAAAGAGCCGCCCAATTCGCAGTTTCCACAACTGCCACCAGGGGCGTGCAGAGGGTCGAGGTACTCAAATCTTTGGGCGAGTAGTCACCCCGAGAAGCACAAGAATAACGCAATGGTATTCCATGAATATTATATGCTATTGCTTGAATCCGTCGCAACGATTCCGCGTGTCGACTCGCCGGTCGTTGATCTTTATCAGTCCAAGCTGGAATTTAAAGTCGACAGGGATAAAACCTACATCAGACCCAAAGGATTCAGGAAACATAACGAATGGGCCCCCGGCCCATATCGCATGGAAATCCAGCAGGTTGAAGATACCATTAAGAATTGTTTTGATGAGGACATGAAACAAATGTATGATGATCTATCCTCTGGCCTAGTTCCAGCTGATCCCCCAGCTGAGGAACCAGAAGATGTTCAGGAGGTAGATCCTAAAGACAAAGAGAAAGAACCAATAGGTTCTAAGAGAAAGGCTATTGAAGGCCCTTCTCCGGTGCGAGCAAAGAAGAAGAGAACAAAGGCGGTTACTTCCGACGAACCGCAGGCACCAATCATGATAGAGGATGAGTATGATCTCATCGCCAGCCGAATACAGGAGAAGATGCGGGATAAATTCGCTGCGATTCAGTCATCGCAGGATCGTATGCGCATCAGCCTTGACAACAAATTGCGAGAGTTGAAGGCAATCACTGAGAAGACTGCTTCCATGCAGATTCAGCCAGCTCCAACTACAGTCGCAGAAAGTTCGCAGCCCCCTCCACAGAGCAGAGAAGAAAGCATTGCAAGGGACCGCACGAACATTGTTCGTATACCGCCAGGAAGTATTAAGTTCCCTGTACCGATGGAAGTGCAGATGGTTCATCCTCTTGAGGTGAACCTACCAGAGGTACCTGTGGATCAGTTGTATGAAATTTTCCAGCAGATAGGCACGGAGCTGAGGCACAGAGAACAAGTCACATATGAGCAAAATGTTTTGCTGTCTAACGACAATGTGCAGCTCATTGCACAGCATGAGGCAGAGAGTGCCCAGTTGACGCAATATGTTCAGCGAGAGCAGGATGTCTCTCTTGTCTTAAAGAATATTGCAGCAGAACTTCCGCAGTGCGATATCAGGCCTGAGTTAGAAATAACTCAGAAGATCAGAAAAATAGCGGAAAGAGCAAAGGCTCTAGATGAAGAGAAGAAAAAGATGGAGGAAGAATACGAAGCAAGGATCGCTGCACTAGAAGCGAATAAGCCACCTACTCCAGAGGAAATCCAAGAAGCACGAGTGCAAGCTTTCAGAATTGTACAGACACAGATGCACTGTCGGGTGGAAGCAGCAGAGGCTATCCTGGAAGATGCATCAAAAACATGGCTGGAGCTAGAGGAGCTCCCACAGAAAGCCGAGCTCGATCAGCACATTAAGCACTGTGAAGACGCGATATCGAGAGCAGAAGAAGAGTACAAGGACTTGAGTGCTCTTGCGAAGATAAGAAAGAAAGGAGAAATCACACAAATTCAGCAGCAGGTGCAGAAATACAGAGCACAGCAGATCAACCTGGCTAACGAAGTTAGCCCGCATGAAAGCAAAGTCGCACATCTGGTTGACGAACTAGAGCAAAAGGTGAAAAGCTTCACCTCAAGTAAAGGAGTCATTGAGGGCACAGAGGACTCCTTGGTAACTGCTGAGCTGCTCAGCGCAGCGCAGGAAGAAGTAACACACATGGATGAAAGTATTAAAGCGCTTAAGGCACAGTTCGCAGCAATCTCACGAGCAGCAAAGGATAAGCTTCGGCAGATGAATCAGGCTGTTGTTGCGAGTGGCTCGGGGACGAGCCACAAGTAAGTGTTAGGGGAGTTGTTGGAGAGAACTTCCGCAGCATTTAGGAAGCTGCTAATTTTGGGAAGGATAACTAATTTTGGAGGGAAAGTACCAATTTTGGCGGTAAGACAAAGATATCGCCGTAGCGCAAATCCCGGCGGGAATCACGGCGATAGGTACAGAAAAGTCAAGCATGTGGTACAAAGAAGAGGCTGAAGGGAGAGCTCAACCACCGCAATAAAGGCGCCGGAGATGAAGAGAGGGTTCAACTACCCTCATTAAAGAAGAAGGACTACAGTCAGCGTTGCTTGAACCAAGAAGAAGCGACGGGCCGATGCATTAAAGACTAAGGACTGCAGGAAGCGGCGACGAGACAGAAGGCGGCCATGGAAGTACAGCCAGTTGACTGTAAGTGGTTAGGGTTGAGTCACTGTTGGGATAAGGCCCACAGTTTTGTAACTGCGATGAGACCTTCGGGCCATCTATATATAGTAGTCTTTTTATATGATAAGGGGTTGTCCACATAGTGATAGAGACATCAGGTAGAGGTTAGTCAAGCCTTTTGTGGTTGCAGAGTCTGGACATCCCTGAGAGAATACAAGGGCCAACCTGTTGAGAGATAGTGCGATCCGCAGGGATTGTGAGAGAAAGAGAGTGCATTGTAAAAGGCAGGAAGAGAAAGAGGTCTATAGAGAAGGGCTCCCACTGAGGTGGAGTTTCCCAGAAGACCCTTGTTGTAAAGAGTGGAACGGAACTGTGTTTATTCTTCAGAGTTGTAAACAAGAACCATAGTTCCCCTGGGCGTAGTTCTCGCCCTGGGAGTAACAACGTGCTTATCTAAGTAGCACTATTGTATTTGTGTAGCTACTGCTCTCATTCACTTGTCTGTGTTATATATGAATGCTTCAGTCTGTTATAAGTAATGTACATGGTCGTCAGTTTAACTTCTGAATGATGTATAATAATTGTGATGATCATAGCTACCCGCATAGCAACTAGATAATTGTTAACAGAGGATAATGTGCGAGTAGGAACTGAATGTAAGTCATGAATGGTCTACTTAGACACTGCTCAAAGTGATATTCTACTTAGTTACGTTGTTGCGAGATATCAAGGGTCAAGTTCATTAGCGAGGGTTAGGCTTGGAGACTGAATGTTGTTGCTAACTGCAGTACCAGGATAAGGATAGCGGAGACCACTTATTAATCCAGGAAGCGGTCAAGATTCACTTACCGCAGGAACTAGAAGGGGAAGATATCGCGCCTACGATATCTTAGGTATCGCTAGACGGTCTCACATAGGGGGAGGACTTATCGCACCCCCCTGCGTAATGCGATAAGACAGAGGCGTAGCCGGAGTAATGGAATGAGATAGACAGCTCCAGTCAAAGGGATTAAGGTGGGTTTAAGCACCCTGGATGCCTCGGAACTTGGCTGAGGACACTTGAGTCTTCTGCCTCCCATTAGAATCACTTCGGGTGAGACTTCAGGTTGCCTCTACGACCTGTTGCCGAAAGGGCCAGTGAGCTAAGGGTTCTGTTGGTCTAAGAGATTACCGCAAGCCTGGGTCTGCTAGAAAGGATAGAGAGAAAAACCAACAATAGGACCCCCACCATGGCGGGCCATCACCTCTGTCCATCTGTCCATGTGAGGATCCTTAGGATCCCTGTCATCCAAAGGCACCTGCGGGCGCAAGAGGGGAACCCGCTCCAATAGAAATGAGATCACTATAGATCTGCATCCGAACTGCTTGAGCTCTCCACGCCGACACTTGGTCAGCTGAGCTCGGATGTTAGCAAAGAGTCCCTCGCACTAGTTGAATACCTTTAGAGACATACAATCCTTCGCATACAACATCTGGGACCTAGTAGCTAGATGGGGTGCTTGGCTTCCTGCTATCCTCGTTATGGTGAAAAGAATAGCTCGCAGTGGAAGTTCTCATACTTCTTTGATGGGAATCTTCCCACTAGAAGCACGGGTGTGAGGAGTACAATGTTGAAGGATCAAGTCATCCACAGTCCGGTCACTTCCCGTGATCCGATAAGAGCCACATTGTCCCCCCTCTGGTACAATCCAGTCAAGAAGTAGATGTCCTCGACATCTATAGTCAAAGTGTGCTCTCTAATCACGAATTACTGCTGCGCGGCGTCCCAACAACAGACCATATTTTATAGCAGTAGTACTTGGGCCCTCATGCCCTAAACGTTGAAGAAATTCAGTAACCCACAGTTCCGTAATGCCTCTACACATAATGGGTCATTCGCTGCTTGCACATCATCTACCTCATGTTCTCATTCGTGCCACTCTAGGACCATGTTGGCTGCTACTAACCTGCCAATAGGACCATTTTAATACCATTAGAACTCACTCAAGCATTCAAAACTTTTTCTTTTGGCTTGGGTTTTGGTTTGAACATGGGCGTTTTCGCCATCGCACCTCGTCCTTGTGGACAGGACGACATTGTCGTAACCCAGATTTGCAGGTCTTGCGACGACTCGGGTTCGTTGCAGTTCCTGTAAGGGATACCTGCAACGACCAGAGGGCACACAAGCTCCCCACAAACCAACTCCAAAACCCTAAAAAATGAACTAAAAATGAAATTCTAAACCACAGGAAATATACTGGATGAGATTTAGGGTTAGCTACTCCGAACGGCTCGTGAAATGGTTGCTTGTAACTCCGGTAATCGACAAGTGAATTTCTGCTCCCAAATGGCACTTTCTCTCCTCAATTTGGAAAATGAGCAATGGTAACTATTGGTTGATCTTTTTCCTATTTATAAATGAAAAATGAGTATTTGTTTTTCAAATATTCGATGCTTTTTAGGTCATTTTCTATAGTTTGGATCATTTTTATGGTATCTGAATACTCGGTTGACTTTTTGACCTAGTTTTCAAGTGTGCAGGAGTCGTTAAGTGTGTCGTTTTCACATTATAGTGGTCATTTCATGTATGAACAACCCCTTGAATGTTTTGTCGTTATTTTGTATCCGTTAGATTGTAATTATTTAATGATGATGAGCTTACTCTTTGTTCTTTCTCGTGCTCTTAAATCCATGAGAATAAGTTATCGAGTTTCGATTTATCGTTTTTCTGGGCTCATTAAACCCCTACGGAAAAGCAACCCCCCCGGGTCTATCTTTAAGCTCTTTTCAGGCTCTCTAAATACGAAAATATTGCCAAGCAAACTTGTCGCGTTCACACTTGTTAAAGAATTTGAATGGTCGTCTTCCTGGTGATGGTTTACCCCTTTTTCAGACTAGGGGGCACTACTTACGAAAAAAGGTATACTTCATCCAATCATGACTGGAAGAGTCCTCTCCCACATTGTTTTACCCTTTTTCGGGCGATGAGGCTAACTTTACGAAAAAGGACCATTGGAGTCTTCTTTAGTTCTTTTCAGAATCTCTAAACATGAAATGACGACCGAGTTTACCTTCTATGGACTCGTTAAACTCTAACATTGAAGGGCCCGTCATGGGACGAACCCCTCCTATCCCAGGTTCGGAAAATATTTGGGATTGGACTCATCTATGAGATGAGCTATACCTAGCATCTGGTTAACCTCATCAAGCTCGTTAAAAACACATGAGGCACTCATCATTCATGATGGGGAAAAATTAAAGCTTTTATGTTACACCCTTTATCTGTGGCAGTACCTAGTCATTCTTGAACATGGCACTCATTTGCATTTGCATACTGCACTTGGATAATCCATTTTCCCTCGAGTTTCACCCACTTCTTGAGCCTTGTCACTCCTTTGAGTCATTCAAAGAACGCTTCCCTCATCAGTTGCATCAGGTTTTGGTGTCATACTCGTCATGTCAAAACTGCCAAGTCATGCCATGCCCATGTTCAAGAATATTCTCACCATTCATTATCTGCAGTCAGTATGCCTACTACCATGTCGGTCTACTCTGGGTCAGTATTGCATGTTACTGTACCATCCGACCTACTCCAAACATCTATTGTCGTGTTTTGTGTCGATGATGGGGGATTCATCATGGCCCTCCTTCGACGGATTCATCCTTGTCGACTTCAACACATCATCCGAGGATTGAATCTAGAAACCAACCAAGTACCTTGGCCCTGCATGCCTCAATGGAAGGTTACCTCACTTTCAACATGAGTTTACATCATTAACTCTTGATTGAAAGATTTCATCCAGCGTTCGACTTCAACTCATTTATTCATGCTTGGTGATATGTACTGTGATACCTTGGGGATCATTGACATCAATGGTGATTTCCCTCATGCTTGTTAATGATATACATCAATGACCGGTAATCAAGTGGTTTCTACCATGTTCGACGTCAAGACATGTGTAGTCACATGGATAGATTCGTATCATTGTGAGCTCGGCTTGAAGACCCTGGGGAGTCATGTTTTACCCAGGTTGAGATGGATATTGTTTTGAGTCATATCACATAGACCCACATTTGTATTGGTTGTGGCTGTGTTATCATCTCATCATGGATCTACGCTTGTTTCTAGTAGCCATGATTGTGTTCAGTCGGTCATTACTATCATGGATCTGGATCTGCAATGTATTGATCGGAAGCCATGTTGTACGTCATATGAGACTGTGTACTCAGAGTCAGTTGTACTGTAGCAACATCCTTCATCTGACAAACCATTGCCATTCCTTCTATCAAAGCATTTCACCTGTCCAATTTTTAAACAGCTTCATGGTTTGGGGGGCATTCCGTTACACCTAAAATCTTACCATCATGAGACTCAGTGTAAACATCCCTAAAGTTTCCTTGACTAAATCATTAACCTGGAAGAGATGCAAATCCATTTGTACTAGGTTTTGAGAGGTCATCGCAGGTTGTCCTCATGCAACCTACGATGTCATAGGTTGTCCTCTTGTAGCCTGCGACGATGTCATTTAATGGACAAAAATAGTTTCTTCGAGCCCATTATCGAAGCTAGATGACATGGATCCCTATCCCTAACCTTTTGGGAGAGATGGAATTCGATTCCTAACCTCTTGGGAGGATCCCCTATTTCTCTCCTACCATATCTCAACCTACCCTATCCACTTAGTCCTATATAAGTGAAGCTCACTCCCATTCCAAAGGGAGGAAGTCTATAGTGTCTACATGCTAGTGAAATTGCTTTAGGAGAGATCTCTACTCATCTATTGGGAGACTCACACTTCCTTGGGAGGCTTTGGCATTGGTTTGATCGGATGAGGATTGCTACATCAAGTCATTAGTTGTAATATTTCTATCCTATGTACTTCCCTTTCAATATAGTAATATAAGTGTTTTCCACCAAAATCTCATTGTGTTAATGATATCTTGTGTAGTTCACCTGCTTGACTGCTTACTTAGATCTATTATCGCGTAGATTCATTTTACTTGTTTTGTTGTCTTGTTATCATGATAGGTTTTGCAGCTTAGATATGAAGATCGTCAAGCTTGGAGCAGCATTGAAGGAGGAAAGGATCAGTGATCTATAAGGTAAACGTATCTAGTTCCTTGATCTCTAGTTAGATCTAGGAGAGTGATTTATATTCTGTTCTATTTGTTCTAGACTCGCATTGAGCTAGGGAGATCAGGCCTCAAGCCTGCTCTTGGTATATTTTTCGTCAAACATCAAGCTTTGGTGGATCAAGCTCCCATTCTTCCCCTTCACAGTCCTCTTGATCAATCTGGATATTGGAAAATTCCCCAGTCATCTCCAGGAACTTCTTTATCTGTTGGTCATCTTCAAAGATCTTCTAGTGCTTAGTGTTGTTTGGGACATAGCGCCTATGCCTTACCTTAATCATGTGATTTCTGGAAGGGCAAGTAGTAAATCTGCTAGCAAAACTGTCTAGGGTGTCGACCACTGCATTCTACTCCCTAGGAATGAAAGAGATATCGTGCTCTGTAAAAAAATTGTCAAACATGTCCCACACAACATTCGTGTAAGCTTTTAGCCTGGGATGTTTAGCCTCATAGTTTCCTTTCACCCTTTGGATTATCATCTCTGCATATTCGTAGACCTTGATCTTCTTAGATTTCAGGTCTTTGAGTATATTCAAGTCCAATAGCAGAGCTTTATATTCAGCTACATTATTTGAGCAGTCGAACATCAGTTTGAAAGTATGGAACCTGGAACATGCATTTCTTTCGTCAGAAGGGATGATCCATACCCCGGCTCCAGCTCCTTCTTTGCTCATGGCCCCATTGAACCTTATAATCTGGTGATCTTCTCTTTGGAGGGTTTCCGTGGCGTCTGTTTCCACCTCTAATTTTTTATTACTTCCTTCTTCCACCTGCTACCCATCGCTCTTTGAGTCAGCTAACATGCCAAGGAAATGTATCTCATTTTCATCGTGGGATTCACCATCTGGTTTAGGTAACTTGGCATATTTCGCATCTTCTCCTTCTAAACTTGGATCATAGCAGAGAATTGCAGAGCCTACATCCGCGTCTATGGAAAATATGGGGTGTTTCGCAGGCCTGTCTTTGTCACTCACCACATATGACAATCTATGCTCCCTGTACAGTCTTCTGCTTTCTCCAAGGACAGGGATGGTGGCATAAGACATGTCCATTTGCATGGTTCCATTTAACTTTGCATTCCATGATCTGGATAGCAACATCCCAAACTTAGGTGGAATATCAGCCACTGCCACATCCATGATCATATTCTTCTGAGGTATCTAAGTTAGTGAGACCACCATGTCTTTAACCATCCCCACACATGGAACTATTTTGGAATCAAAGAAGAACAAATATTTATAAGGTATGGTTATTTCTAACCCAATATTCTCCACCACTGAACTAGGCATGAGGTTATGAGCGTCTCTTGAATCAAACATGGCATTGTGCAGGATATGGTCATGTATGTTAAGACTGATGTAGAAGAGAGGGACCTCAACTTCTGAATCATTTTATACACGGGGACCAAACAAAACGGTGGGTTTGTTATCCTACAGATTTAGAGTATCAGGCTACTTTTATTCTCCACCATTCACTACCTTCAGGGTCTAGTCTTTATATTTTGAGTTTTTGATCAATCCATTAAAGGGGATGGAGATCTTAATCTTAGATATTTCATTCTCCAAGTTGAAAACAGTATGGCTTTTTTCTGCTATCTTTGTGTCATCTTCACCTTTCCCTTCTGGACTTTTCTTTGGAAGTTCTTCCTCTTTCCCTAGAGACTCCTTAGAGATTGCAGTCTTTGGGTCCTTTCTCCCAGGGATTTCCTTTCTTGGTAGCTGGGAAGAGGATGGATCATAAACAGCTTTTCCTCGGTCTATTGTCACCTTTCTGCTTCTCAGATTATGTTGCCTCTTGAACTCACAGATGGCATTTTGGAGCCCTCTTTGGTAGTGGTCAGATTCTGATTCACCTAGAGAATCATCTGACTATAGGGAGGACTAGTCATGTTCATCTTTAGTTAAATAGAACTGGGGTTGTACTTGATCAAAGAGATGGATTTGGTCCTCATCATGTCTATCTGCTTCTTCTTCATCCATGAAATTCTCAGCAAAAGGTGGTCTGATTGGATGATTGTTAGGGTTTCTTGGATCTCTGGGTCTTCCTCATGGGGTAGGGGGTCTTGTGAGATTGTTATTTCGAGCTTGAGGTTCTGGGTTTTCTCTAATAGGAGGCTTGCTATCAAGGGATATCCTATCCACCAATCTCTCCATAGTTCTCATCATCTACTCAAATTTTGCATCCATGGATTGGGATGTGGAAGGATGCACCACTTCATTACATCTCTTTTTCTCATCTTGATTCAAGTGTTTCATTTTTCCAGAGGCCATCAGATTGGCTTCCACTTATAGCGCATCTTTTAGCATATCATGGAGAGTGGGGGAGCTTCTTTCTCTCAGCATGAGAGCAAAGTCATTGTCAAAACAATTGGAAAAATGAAGCTTAGCTTCTCCAACAGGGGGTTTTATGTCCACAGGGATAGAATTGTACATTCTCATGAACCTAGCTGAGAATTATTGGATAGTCTCCACATTGGTTTTCTTAGTATGCTCATATTGAGTGAGAATCTGGAGAGGGTTTTGCTTATCTTGCCATCTGGCTAGGAAAGCTTCTTCAAATCTTTCATAGGTATCTGTTCCTCTATTTGGAAGAGCCTTGAACCATTTATTCACTTCCCCTGCTAGGATTTTGGAAAACAACCTCATCTTAACATCATCTTCATCTACCTCTTCTAGGTCTATGAAGCCATTGAACTAGTCTACATGCTGTTGTGCAGAGACTCTTCCCTCCCCGTCAAATCTTATGAGGCGTTATGCATAGCCCACAGGTAAGTCATCAGGATTTGGTGGGAGGGCCAAAGGAGAAAATATGGTAGCCATGGATTTTAGGTTGTGTATGGGTGAAGAGGGAGTTTTATGGGAAGCGGGAGTGGTGTTCGGGACTTGGGTACTTTGGCCAGTAGTTTCAAGAAAGGGAGACATGCCACTAGTTTCTTCCCATGCTTGCAAATTTTCCCACCAAGTACTCAGGCAATGGGTCTAGAACTTTCTTTGGTCAAATAGGGTTTCCCTTAGATGAGTATCAGACCTAGGTCTGAATGGGGGAGACTCGGTCCCTAAACTTGGGGGGATGATTTTTGCAACACATGCATATTTCTTAGGAAAAGAAAAGGATCTAGTTAATAGAGAAATACTTGCTGGACTTCTCTTTTCTTTCTTGATGACCTTTTCTAGGTCTGAAGTAACCCTTGGTAGCTCAAGATCCGGATGACCTCTGATAGGTATTCTTCTAGGAGCCAGAATTTCTTCTATGGGTTATTTGACTCAAAAGATGGCCTCACCATGAGAATAATGCATGATCCTCTTAGTGTCTGACTACTAGTCACCCTCAGTAATCAGTTCTGATCTGATACAAATCTTTTGAAGTAGGCTTAGTCTCCAGTGGAATCGCCTGAATGTAAATTGGAGTCTCCAGAGAAAACGAGACAACCTTGAAATATCAGACTCTTTGTTCGCCCTTAGAGGTCTAATTTTATACTTTGAAAACCAGAGATTCTCCCCAGTGGAGTCACCAAAATGTTATCACCCAAGATTTTCCTGGGTTGTGGCAGGAAAGACCATGGGGTAACTATTGCAAACCAATCTTTAGTGGATGGAAACTAGCCTTTCCAACCGTAGGGAGGGATCTCCCTTTTGGGCTTCTAGCAACGGGATGCAAGTTAAAATAGGCTGGGATATCGATCAAAGTGGTGGCTAGACCCTCAAACAATGAATTAAAAGGGGTTTTGGCTGGTTGGAGTTAAGAAGAGGAGGACAGTTGGGCATGCATTCAACTTCGGTGGTTTACTGTCATCAATAGCAGGTTTGGGCTGTGATTTGCAGGAGCAGGAGGTAAGGTAGACATGGTTCTTTCACATCAAAGTGATCAACATATGAAGGTAGAGAAAGGAGACAAATGCAGCTATGAGGCTAGAGCATTTAAGAATGAATTCTAACCTGTAACTCCAAGAGGAAAAGGGTGGAATACCTAGTCATATGCATCTCGAGCATGTCGGCATGAATTCCATACCATGTAATCTTGATCTTTAGGTACTGCAGAAGTAAACAATAAATGGAAATACAAAGCAAGAACACATACATAGGAAATAACTGACATCAGAAACACACATCACAGGCCCATCTCAAGCTCCAAAATTGGGTCTGCTCATTGAATTAAGAGGTCGAGTTTAATACAGCGCAGAGTAGTAATCTCTCTGAAACAAAAACGTCCAACCCTTGGGTCTTCTTTGGACCATGCCTTTATAGGATTACAAACAGTAATATGTCCTAACTGATTCAAAACAATTTGCAATGGAAATGATGAGGTCGTTCGGGCTGAGCTGCCCGAATCAACAACCTATGATTCTGCCATGCACCGAGGAGGAGAGACGCCTGTGCTGGTAGTTCTCCATTGGACTATGGAATCCACCTGTTGGTCCATTGAATCTGGACATTTAGGATTTGATCATCACAGGTAATAGAAATAGGCCCCTTTGTTGTTTTCGGATGTGCCCTTCCTATGTGAAAATCTCCATTTCTGGAAACTGTAACTGGCTCTGCAAAAATTTCTCGATCCGTAAGTTCCCTTATGCAATTTCCCTTCTGCAACCACCTTTCTGCAATGGTCCTTCCGCAATGGTCTTTTTTGCAATCTGCAGTTATCCATGTGTCATGCAGGGATTGGTCTTTCGACCGCGTGCCTTTTTGGAGGATCCCCCTTTCCGCAATGCGGTATGCGGGTTGCAGAAACTTACTTTTTATGTTTCTAGAGATGATCTTTCTGCAATCCGCAATCCACAATGCGGATTGCAGGAAATTTCCTTTTTGTTATCTGGAAAGCTATTTTTCCGCAATCGGCAACCCGCAATTGCGGGTTGCAGAAACTTATCTTTGCGCTTTCTAGAACATTGTTTTTCGCAATCTGCAATGCGTATTGCAGAATGCGGAAATTTATCTTTTGCACTCATTGGGACACTGCTTTTCGATCCGCAATTCGGAATGTGGATACGACTCGAAAATGGGCTTGCGGAACGCATTTTCGGTCGTTGATCGTATTTGTCTGCTCATCTTCGGTTGCGGAAGAAGCTCCTCCTACTATTTTTTCTTGCGGAAGGGCCCTCCTACCTTGTATTTTCCCATTTTATCACTGTGGCTCGGTCATTTGTCTTGGATTTGCTTGATGCTTAGCCAATTTTGGGGCTTCCTGATTCTTCATTTGATGCAACCATCCCATGGGTGACCTCGGGGCTTTGAGTGGGATATTTCCTTCCCATTTCATGATGGAAACCATAATAAGTGTTAACAGTATGCAACAGCCGATGGTAGACAACAAGTGAGTGAACCGAGGGGGTCTCTACTTGCCAAAGTCCTTGATGATTGTGAAACTGTAGATGCACAAGGGGATAATGTCTTCTAAAGTGTGTCTCGGACGTACTGATAAGGCTAGGTTGTATGATCCCCGGGGAATCCTAAAAGCAAGAAATCAAAACTCTCCTAACGCCAAGCCATGGATAAAAAAAGCTTCGGATGGACATCTAGCTGGAATGAATAGGAGCACCCGGCTTGGGGAATTTGTTTTAGTGGAAAATTTCATCCAATTGGCTATTTCTAGCCTTTTTCAAAAAACATGTTCAGCAATTAGCCATTTTATCTTTAAAATTTCTCCCAGTTTACATAAAATATGCTTATATTGGTAATATTCACCAAATTTTACCAATATTAAATAGTAAATTTTATTGTTTTAATGAAATATTCGCCTATATGTATAATTTTACTCATATGCCTGGATGATAAAGCCAACATCCAACATCTTGTAAATTTATTGCTTGACCTTCTCTTTCAAGTATGAATTCATTAAGTATGGGAACTTCTTCACAAGCTTAGCATCAAGCTTCAATTCTATCTTCATCTCTCCTAAAGAGTTAGACATATCTTTCACTTCCATGAAATTCTATGGAAACTGATAATATATTTTAAGGTAGTGTTAGATCTACTTTAAAACATCTATATTAGTATGAAGTAGGTGAATCTTTAATGTCGGAAACCCACAATCATTTATCATCCCCTAACATATTTAAAATCATGAATTAGAAGAGAATTGAATTATTTCACATTATGCTAAAGAAGAAGATACATACTTGCAATCTAGCTTGATGTGCATCCCTTCTCCTTTTCCATGAGCTATCCTTTCTCCACCCTTTCCTTTGATGAATATGCCAAGCTTTCCAATCCTCCAAATCTCTCCAGCATGCCTTTGCTCTTCCTTTTTCCTCCTCCTACCATGCCCCAAATGCCTTAGTTTTATAGCATTGGGAAATGGGCTCTCAAGTTTCTATTTTCAATGTGGGATTATCCCCTCTTGTTTTTTGATTATTTTTTTCTCAAAAACCCACTTTCCATAGTCTTTTAGGATTTTGTCACAACTTTAGCATATTTAAGTATAATTAATGCACTTTTGTGCATTTCTTCTCACTATTTGACTGGTGGAGCTTATATTTGAGCCTTTAATAAGTAGTTCAATCACTGAACCTTGTATCCTTAGGCTACCTCTTTCTTCACTCAATCTTTCTGATTGTGGATGTAGTGATTAGACAAGAGAGGACTTGTTCTCTTGTGTACTTGTATTTTGTCTTCATGTTGTGGGTGCATAGTAGAATATGCTTCTTCCCCTCACTTTGTTAAGGGTTTTAATTTAATTGTTAACAGATGCACCCTAATATGTGAGGTCCAAAGCAGAGCTAAGGGATGAAATACATTACTTTTATACTAATACTCTTCATATTGATACTTTTTATTGATCAAAGAAAGGATGAGGAAAGGATAAGCTCACAGGCATAGGATTTAGGATAACATCTGCAAGTCAAACATAACAATTTCTCAAATATATAATATCTTCCTAAGGCGGGCATACCCATGCTCGGTAGTAAACAAGCATGGCCACGAACAATAAACAGTGGATCCATGTCAAAAGAAAAATTTTCAGAAGTGTAAACATGCACTTTATGAGTGTGAGAACAAGGCCTTCATTGAACCTATGACCTGGTATTCCAATCTTGCGCAGCTCAGGCAATGCATCGATGAGTGATACAACTGTTTTTCCCAAGGTCTTCAATACAAACCAATAATAGTACGATTTTATATCATGCGAATAAATTAATTGATGTAGAGCATAATAAAACACCATCTGATTACCAGTCATTGATGTATACCATTAACAAATGTGAAGAGACCCACCAATAATGATGATGGACTCTAAGGTACTAGTACAAACTAGAAAGTGTGAATAGATGTTCTGAAGTCGAACACTTGTAGAATAAAATAATCAGGGGTCATTGATGTATACCCACTTTCATTTGCGAGGAAACCTACCACTAATGACTGGAAGATCCAAGGTACTCCTGGGATTCTAGATCCATTTCCTAGATGATGATTTGGTGTCTATAGGAATAGATCCATCAAAAGGAGGGAATTAATGCATCCCACATTAACCGATACGAAAAAAATATCAATAGTCTGATATAATTTGGTAGAACTGTGAGATCCAACATTGTATACTGACACAAGGAAGGCCGACATGATTGGTCAGGAATATTTGAGGAATGGCCAACTCTATTTGAACTTCCCTTGAACGCATAACACGACACATAATGGAAACTTGGAAACATAGGACTTTGAGGAATCGACCTTAATGAAATCCGCCAATTCCATATGCATCAACGAAAGCTCCATAGTTTACGGGAAGGATAAAACATCGATGGAGATCTGTTCAAAATACTAGTACAATTTCTTAAGGAAAATGTAGATGGTGGACTGAAAACCGATACCTAATTATGTGCTATGTTCAAGGGAGACAAGGACTAACTGTAGCCATTTTCTTCAATAATATAATATGAAATGATTCAATTCTCTCCCTCTTTTGGATTTTTGTGTTTTTTAATTTTTATGCCTTTTTAATTTTATCAGCTTGAAAAAGAATAAAGAATGTTATATTACATGGGAGGGAACGAGTGTTTCATGGGCATACGCCTGATTCTCAAGGGCACAGGTCAGGCCAAGGAAAAGATCCATATTGCAAACAAGGGATGAGGTAGTTTTGCACACTCTTACAAATGTTCCCTCCATGGGTAGGCTATCTGAAGCAGGATTATGTGTCGACAAACAGTGAAATAACACCATGTAACTGAGGTTTATCCAATTTGGTATAATGGCCAAGTAGGAATGGGTCAATGAGGTTTATTTCATCATAAATCATCATAAATCATCATGAATCATGGTCTATCTCCAACTACCTGAATCAAATAGTTTGAACTGTCAGAGTCTCCAAGTCCTATAATCAAAACCATTTCACTACCCAACTATTTAGTCAGAAACCAGTTCAAATGTGCATTTAATCAAAAGATAGAAAAAATTGAGGAATGATGCATATTTCTATTATTCAAAAGGATACAGTTATACATGTATGAATAAAAGATAAGTAAAAATACTCACTATTTACCATATTCGTTTTAGGTGCAGCCGATGGATGAGAGGAAGCATCTCCTTTCAGCATGAATTTCTAGAAGCTATAAACCTTTTTTCAATGATCTGCCAGTTGTGGGTGAGTTTTCATGCCGGGCTAGGAAATTTTGAAACAGTTTCACATGTGTTTGAATTTTTTGAATATTTTCATTGTTTTTATGAAATTTTGTGGGTTTTATCTTGAAGAAAAATAAACAAAAAGAGAAAAGTATTTACACTATTCTTTTTTGGTGTGTGCAAAGTTACACACTTTTTGGTTTATGATGTAAGCTAGTTTATTTCGGTTTTTACTTATGTCCTTAAATGATATGTTCAATTAAATTGCCATGAATAATGTACATGCTTGATTTTTTCGGTGTGATCTTAATGAATTAGATTCCAATCAAGTACGTAGTTGGATAAGGAATCAACCAAAGTATTTAGACATGTAGGAATGTGAATATATTCAATGAACTCGAATTGACGTTCTAGAAGATGTACCCATAGAAACTTTCTAAACAGTACAGGAATCCGAACCCGATACTGACCATTTAACCGATATATAACTAATTCCAAGTCCAGTTTGACGATTATTCGTCGGATTCCAAGGGTGACAGCCTCAACAAGAAGCTCAATGGCTGTGTTGTATTCTGGAACATTATGGGTTGCAGATCTGAGAAAAATTCCTCCTGAACTGAAAAAATCGTCATTAGGTGTGAAAATTACCCATGCGACAGAAGCAATGTTATGAGAAATACGGTTGAAACCATCTGCATATACCAAATATGTGAAGGTTTCTTGTGCCATATGCCAAAGTGACAATGTCAAGCAAGATAATTGTGTGCTAGAAATAACTAAGGTACAAAATTTTATACAAATAATACAGCATAATACATTAAGTAATGCGAGGCATCAGTGCCTACGCAAAGTATTTCTTCAGATAGAGACCATTTGTGATCTCCAACATAGGTTCCCTATCATAATTTATCAATACATAATCTCCTCTCTTTAACACAGTTTTGAATACAAGTGGGCCAAACCATTTTTGTACAAATTTCCCTTCTCCTGTTTTGTCTTGGTTTTGGTCATAAACTAAAACCAGATCACCTTCAGAAAAGAATCGGGGATGGGTAGAATTGTCATATTGAATTTTAAACCTTTTCTTGTGTGCTTCCACATTTAGAGAAGCTTCCCTTCTAATTTCATCAAGAGAATGAAGATGGAGAAGCATTTCTTCTTCTGCAGAAGTGTTAGGTAGGAGTTCGACTGGTATTTTTAATGATGGGATTTTGCATTCAATCGAAAACACAACTTCCTCTCCATAAACCAATTGGAAAGGAGTGAATCCGGTTGTGGTTTTAGTGGTGGTACGGTAAGCCCAATGCAAAGATCCATAAAAAACATTAAGTTCCATTAAGTTTTGTTCTTATCAATCGTCCTCTGCAACATAGTTTTCAAAACCTTGTCGATGGATTCGACTTGTCCATTAAATTGAGTGTAATATCGCGAGGAAAAGTCCTGCCACAATCCTAACCTATTGGTAAGTTCATCCATAAAGGAATTCCTAAAATGAATTTAGTTATCAGTAGTGATCTCTTTGGGTACACCAAAACCTTGTTATCACGCGATTGAATAGGAAATATGCTGTAGTTTTACCCGTGCAGTTGAATGTAGGCATCGCCTCAACCCACTTGGTGAAGTAGTCCACTGCTTGCATTCAATCGGCAACACAAATTCCTCTCCATAAACCAATTGGAAAGGAGTGAATCCGGTGCGGTTTAGCGGTGGTACAGTAAGCCCAATGCAAAGATCGGTAAAAAACATTAAGTTCCAGTTAGTTTTGTTCTTATCAATCGTCCTCTGCAACATAGTTTTCAAAACCTTGTCGATGGCTTTGACTTGTCCATTAGATTGAGTGTAATATGGCGAGGAAAAGTCCTGCCACAATCCTAACCTGTTGGTAAGTTCATCCATAAAGAAATTCCTAAAATGAATTCAGTTATCAGTAGTGATCTCTTTGGGTACACCAAACCTTGTTATCACGTGATTGAATAGGAAATATGTTGTAGTTTTACCCATGCAGTTGAATGTAGGCATCGCCTCAGCCCACTTGGTGAAGTAGTCCACTGCTACGATGATGTAGTGGTGTCCATCAGTTGAAAGCGGGTTGATTGTCATAAAATCAATGGCCCATTTTGAAAATGGACCCACGGTTACTACAGGGTATAATGGAGAAGGATGTGCACACATTTTTCTTGTGTAGATTTGGAAAGGGCGACACCTTTTAACCGCATTGATGCAATCTCTGAATATTGTAGGCCAAAATTATCCTGTACTCAAGATTTTCTAGGAATTTTCCAACCCAGAAAAATGACCACCACATTCTCCAGCATGGCAATCATTCAAAACTTGTTCATCTCCCTCGTGTACTAAACAACGTCTTAAGATCATGTCTACTCCTTGATGGTACAAATTATCCCCTATGATGAGGTATCTATGTGCTTGGTGCTGAATGTGACGCCGTTCAATGCTAGAAAACTGAGGATCAATAATTTGGGTTTGGAGATATGTGATAAATTTTCCATACCAAGGATCTGATGTTGCGATGAGGAATACATTTTCATCTTCCCGGGATTCAACAAATACAATATCCTCTTTCTCACAAGGTAACTCAGATAGTAGTTCAACAAATGATAAAGATTTTTTTCTTTAGCATTTTTGAACTCGATATCGAATTCTTACAAAATTACTATCCATTTGGAATATTTGCCACCAATGATATGGCGGGACAAAATGTGTTTCATGGGGTTCATTTCAGCAACTATGGTTGTTTTTCTTGGAAGTATATAATGTCTAATTCTTTGGACAACATGAACTGCTTCCAAGGCCATCTTTTCAACCTAGAAATATCTCAATTCGGGACCTGCAAGGCCCTTACTAAGATTGTAAATAATATGCTCTTGTGATGATTCATCTTCTTGTGCCAATACCATTCCTATGGTGGAACTATATGCTGCCAAATATAGCAAAAAGTATCTATTATAGTTCGGTGGACTAGGTACCGGGGCGAGACCAAAGCTTTCTTTATTGCATCAAATGAGTGTTGAGCTTGGTCATCCCATATAAATAGTGCATAGTTTTTTAGGAGACGCATGAAACCTTTATCTCGTTAAGCAAAATCTTCGACAAATATTCTTGAGTAATTAGCTTTCCCTTGAAGGATTTGAAGTTTTGTTATTGTTTTCAGGGAAGGAAACTAAAGTATTGCCTCAACCTTGATGGGATCCACCATAATCATTTTTTTTGAAACTATGAACCCAAGTAATCTCCCAGATTCCACACAAAACATGCATTTGTGTGGGTTCAACCTAATGTTGTATTTGTGATATCGGTCAAAGATGGCTCGTAAATGTGCACTATGTTCAGCTCTCCTTTTAGATTTGGCTGCCAAGTCATCAAGATAAACTTCAACGATTTTCTTAATGTCATGAAATGCATATGACATGGCTCTTTGAAAAGTAGCCTTGGCATTTTTAAGGCCAAATGGAATTTTCGATATGCAAAAGTCCCCTAAGGGCATATGAAAGTTGTTTTATGTTGGTCCTCCTTTTTTATCTAGATTTGGTTGTAACCAGAGAATCCATCCATAAATGAAAATATTTCATTCCTGGCACATTCGTCTATAATATGATCAATGGAGGGTGTGGGATAGTTGTCTTTGGGACAAGCCAAATTTAGATCCCTAAAGTCAGTACAAACCCATATAGTTCTTTGTTTTTTATTAACTGGAACGAGGTTGGATATCCATTCAGTTAAAGGAACATGATAGATGAATCTAGGTTTCAATAGTTTCTCGACCTATGCTTTGATGGAAGTTGATTTCTTAGGGTTAACCGAACGTAGATTCTACCACACTGGTTTAACATTGTTATCGATTTTTATCCCATGTTCGACAATGCTGGGGTCGATGCCCGACATTTCTTCGTAAGACCACGCAAACACATCGCGAAACTATTTGAATAGAGCAGTGTAATGTATGATTTCTTCTTGAGAGCAAGCTGCACCTATATTAATGTTTTCGATGATGCAAGGCTTAATGGATATATTGATTGGGATGGTTTTCGAGTTATTTTCCAAATTTCCTTCCGAACTCACATTGTGTGTTTGGACAGGGCATTGGTATTTTTCCATGTCATCATCGAAGTAAAAATTTTCGGGTTTGGCTTCTAATGACTCGATCTTTGGAAGAAATGAGGATCTGTGATGCATATCCTCCCAAGGTCGTTCAGATATATTCATGACTTCAAGGATGGCTTCATCCGAAGAAAAATTTTGATCCAAGATGTCATGAGTACTATGAGATTTCATGGTCCATATAGGTGAAGTATAAGGATCATATTTCTCCATCTTGGAAGGATTTTGATCTGAGTCTGCCGAAACCATTTGAATAGATTGATAAGAAAGTTTTACGGTAGATAGGGGAACACTACTCTCTGTTTCATTATGTTGCATAGAAGTTGGTATATTTCCATCACTCTTTTCAACTAAGATGTCCTCTTGGTAGGCTCCCTCCGATGAGGTGGAGCCAACTTCTGGTATGGACATAGAAATAACTTTTAATGGAAAATATACTTTTGATGTAATAGTGAAAATGGGAGCAGTGCTAGGGGTCAATACCGGTGGTGGAATTTCGAAGTTCCCATGAGGGACGAATCCTTGAACATTCCTACCCCAATATCTTGAATCACTATTTTCAAATCCCCTACAAAAGGTACATTCGATTGGAGACCATTTTCAGGTGTGTAGTAATCTAGTTGATCGATCGTGATAATCTTCCCTTGGTGGGGGAACCGAATAACTCAGAATAATGAAGATGTTACAACTGTCATCTTATGTATCCAATTACGTCCCAGTAGAAAATTGTAATCTATGGGTGCATCCACTACCTCAACATATACTTGAACTGTTTTACATCCCAGTTCAACTAGGAAAGCCATGATAAGTCCATGAGGTGGGAACAAATGAACATCAAATGATTTGAGTATTGTATGGGATGGTACTAGGGTGGGTGGTACCAAAGCTTTCCAACATGCTAGTGACATGACACAAGTTGAGGCTCCTTCATCCACAACGGTTCGAAAAATGTTCTTACCATGTGAAGTCACTTTGATCTGAAATGCGATTTGTGATGGAAGCCTACATGTGGACTGTTATAAGTCAAAAGTTAACAAATTGTTGTCAAATGGATCGATAGCACCAATAGCAGATAATAGTGCCTTTCGCTGAGCAGGACAACTTTGTAATACTTCCAAGGCAGAAATTGCACAAGGATCTTGAGCTAAGTCTTCAACCACCTTGTAGTTTTGAGCAGCTTGCACGTTAGGATTGTGTGTTGTTCTATGGAAACCCCTTTTGGAGGTCGAGGTACTATGTCTATGGTTGGATTCTCAATGGTTAGAGAACCACTAGGTTGAGATCCATTTGTTTCTGCATCTTTCAAAGGTATGTCATAAGAACGAGCCCCTGTTTGAATGTTTATTTCATGTTCACCAATTGTGAAGATATTAACATTGGGTGGATTTTCTCCTTGTGGGGGGTTTTCCTGGTTTTCTCCTGGACGAGGTACTGGTGCTGCAGCAACCATCTGTTGTTGCTAGGGGAAAGGTTGAGTTAGGACAGAAGGTGGTTGTTTCCCTCCTCGTTGTGCCAACATTCGATGAATATCATCCATATGAAGACAAAGGTGAGTAGGATGATCCCCCTGGAAAATTTTGCAAGGGTATTTGTTTTTCCGGTTTCCATGATTGCCTCCAGTATGATTTTTCACCTTAGGTGCATCTCCTATCCCAGAATTAGCATTGGGATTCTTCTTTTGTTTCTTCTTTTTTCCCTTTGGCTTTGCAGTTTGAACCACAAGTACTTCAGAAGTTTGGGTGGGAGTTGTTGATTGTTGTGTTTCCTAGACAGTTGTGGGTTGTGAATTATGAACCGACATTTGTCCCAATTGTTTGGTAATTTGTTCAAGTTGGTTGAAGGATCCAATCACACCATCGGTATGAGGTCATTTTGGTGGTCCAGCTGGATCAAACACAGATCTTACAACATGATGTATTAAATCATAAATTGTGCCTGATTGGGAATATATCAAATCCATCTGTTGATAACCCTGAATTAGATGTTCTTCGGTCATGGCTCATGACATGGATACATATTTGGAAAGTGTAGGTAACAGTGATTTTATGAACCAATATTCTAAGAATTGATCAGGTATTTATGCTTTTATAATCCTTCGACACCTCCTCCACTCGTGGATATGATCTAATATGTGAGTAACAGTGGAATGCTTAAGTGAAGTTAAAAGTTCTGTTCCCATCTCATAGCATATAGGTAATTGAAAATGTGTCAGAAAGACCATATCTAAAGATGAAAATTCCATGAAAGTATTGCATGGAAATTCAATGTGCTATTTCACAGTAGTTCACGTTAGGGTCCACTGAAACAACCTTAATGGAACACTATCATCAACTAGGGAATTGGATGAACACCACAAATGAAATGTCATCACACGATTTGATGGATCTTCCCCTGATTTTCTGTCAAAATTGGGTATGTGTGAGGGTAGTTTAGTTGGTATGGTTGGCCATCCATTCAAATGTAGAACATGATCATTAGTCAACCAGGATAAATCCAATAGATTCAATGTGGCTAGAAATGGTGATTTGATCAGTGCCATAGAAAATGTTTGATATGCGGGTGAAGCTTGATGGCTCCATTGTTTTTTTCCTTGGGCTTGAAAAGAATTCCAAGAAGGATTACCTCCTTGCGGAGATTGCATAAAAAAAGATGGGTTGCTTCCTAAATGTTGTCCATTCCATTGTGGAACAGGATGCATGTATGGATTTCCCCCTTACGGAGCTATGTTCCAATAAGATTGGTTACTTGGTGGAACATTACCATTCCATTGTGGGATAGGATTAATGGGTGGATTTCCCCCTTGTGGAGGTGGGCCCCAATAAGATTGGTTACTTGTCGGAATTTGACCACTCCACTGATTGTTTCCTTGGTTTTGATAAGCATTCCAAGGTTGATTTCCCCCTTGCGGGGGTGGTTCCCAAGAAGATTAGTTACTTCCTAGAACTTGCCCACTCCATGGTGGAATGGGGTTGATAGGTGGATTTCCTCTTGGTGTGCTACCTATTGGGAGTATGGGATTTCCCCTAGGATTTACACTAGGAAACGTTGTATGATGACCTCCCAAGGCATTTACACTCACATGTGGAGAGTAACCCCAATTGGAATTATTGTTCCATGGTCCATTGGTTCCGTTAGGGCTATTGAGATTCCATGGTAAAGGGTTTTCCCCAGCAGCAGAACTTGGAAAAATGTTAGGTATACCAAGACAATTTTGGTTTACTCCTTGATTGTTCTGACCTTGATTAGCCAAACCATATGGAAAACCTACATTTGGTAAGGCATACCCCCCAGTAGGGATTCCTGTAGATGAAGTGGATGTACTTTTAGGATTGGAACCCGAAACTATACCAACTGGCACTGAAGTGAAACTTGAACTTGTGCTAATGGAAGGCATACTAACTGTTGGGATTTATTCGAGGCCAAATTGGAAGTATTGCTACTTCTAGCAACTGTTTGAGGTTGCAATTATGTAGTCCCTTGTGCTCCCAATGAAGCCATATGGCCAATTGTGGGATTTTGCATATTAGTCCAATATCCAAAAAGAGGATTGATGTAATCCAATGGATCACTGATGTGAAGTACCACTGGGTCTGAAATATTTGTCAAAGGTGGGTTTATGTGAGTATCTATGTTGTTCTCTAGTGTTTCAATTTCAAATGGAGCAAGATTATCAACAATGTCTGTGTTTTCCTTCATAGGTGATGTTTCAGTATTTGTTTGATATTGTTCTTATCTATTGTTTTTAATTGAATATAGAAGTTGTTTAGTTTCCAAGTCACAAGGTTGGGTGTTTTGTATTCGTCTCCGTGATGTAGTGGGTCCTTTAATTTCTGGTGACACACCTTGCTGCCACCGTGATTGGTGGATCGAGAGAGTAGCCACTTTGAATAATTTGATAAAATGATGTGTTTAAAATGATTTTGATCGAAAAAATAGAATCGAACAATCCTAAGGCTGTCTAGACTCAACAATATAAAAAGTGTCCACACATTAAAAATTCCTATAGATCCAAGCAAGCACACTTAATTTTCCAAAGAACCAAAGCTCAGTGAAAATCTGGATTAGAGGGCTTTTTGAAACTAGTATTTGTTGAGGGATATGAGGCCTCAAACAATTGCTAGCAGCGAAGGTATGAGCAACAGTTACAATAAAACTTAATCGTCGGGGGTGCAAATGTTGGTTCCTGACCAATCACCCTCCCAAGGAGTAAAAGATTCAAAGTCTATATCAGGTGTTGCAAGTGTTCCCCACTTACAATAGCCTATGTGGTAGATTTTGTTTTTTTTATAAACAGTTCTGCTGAAATATGGATAATAACTGATTTGAAAATCAATCTAAACCAAATAGATATCTCGTTGAAAATGAATCTAATTATATTACACAGGGGATCTTTGTTTCTCGTTTCCAGGGACACCCAAAAGTGAAAGAAAAGAGGATACACAGAACCCTTTGAAATGCTTATGAATTCAATTCTTTACACTTGAGATCTATTTTCTCGTTTGTAGGGCCACCCGAAAGTGCAAGCAAAGACGATACGGTAGCTCGAGAACTGTACGCGGAAATTGAAATATACTCTATTACACTTGAGATCCACTTTCTTGTTCACAATATCTCCTAAAGTCCCAAGTGAAGAGGATATAGTGGCTCGAAAGAACAATGCTTGAAAAATCAAATCCTATACTATTACACTTGAGATCCACTTTCTCATTTGCAGGGGCCACCCGAAAGTGCAAGCAAAGAGGAAACGGTGGCTTAGGCACAACTTATCAGAAGAAAATTGAGATATGAAGCTACAATATTCTCTAACTGTGCATAAACATAATGAAAATACTGTAGATCCAAAACAAAATTGAACTAATTAAAGTTTGTATTCGGTTTTCGAGAGAAATTTTTTTCAAAATGTCTCAAAGTGAAATGTTGAATTATTTGTTTCTAAATGCATTTATATATTTGGGAAATGTGTTTAAATGATATTTTCAAATGTTATGACTGAGATTTGTTGTGATGTTTCAAATAAGCAAGTGCATGAGATTCAACAGTTAAAGGTTCTTAAGGTTCTTTGAACAAATCTTTGTGTTTTCTCAATTTTTGTGATTTGAAAACTCTTAAATGAATGAAAATTATGTATATATCAGTCCTAATCATATCTAATCAGGGATCCAATAGAAAATATAACTTGAAGCAAATGAATCTACCACAAATTTAAGAAAATTTTGAAATAAATGTCAATTTGGGCCATTTTTTGAGGTTTTGGTAAGAAATTCCAAATCTAAGGAGCTCAAACCCTCCCAAATTTTCCTTAAATAGTGGTAAAATGATCCTAATAATTTTTAAAAGCTTTGGGAAGGTCTGAAATTACAAAAATAAAGCCTCAAAGCTTCCCTAAAACAATGAAAATTCAAAAGTATGTGTCGTTTCATGGTTCTTATTCATGTTTTTTTTCAATTTTTGTTATTTGCAAATTATGAAAGGAGTCAAAATTATTTCAAATATCAGTCCTAATACTATCCAATCAGGGACCTAGCAACAAAATATGGCTTTAACCAAGTGGATCTAACACCAATTTAAAGAAAATTTGGAAATAAATGACAATTTGGGCTATTTTTAGTGGGTTTGGGAGGGAAATTGCCAAATCTAAAGATCTTAACCCAAACTCTTCCAAAATTTTCAAAATATTTCAAAGTTAGTAATAAAATGATCTTAAAAGATTTAGAATCCTTAAGAAGGTCTGCAAACTCAAAAATATAGGCACCAAACAACCCCAAAACAAAGAGATATCAAAACTAGTTCATAATTCATGCAAATCTGAAACAAGGAGGCTTTGAAGCTTACAAAAGTTTGAAAATCTCACAAATATTTGGCTAAGGAGGATCAAAATGAGGTTTGAACTCTGATATTAGGGAGTCTTAATCACATAAAATAATACAATATCAGCAAAACATAGAAAAGATGGAAGAATTGGGCACAAATCTTAAGAAAAAACTTCAACACACTCTCTAACAAAGGAGGGTGAGATCTAGCTTCATCTTTGAAGTTTTTGAGAGTGTGAAAATCCTCACAGCAGATCTAAGAGCTGATGTATACCTCTCAAGAAACCATTCACTGGTGGTAGGCGAGATAGGGCACACTTCTTCCTGTAGTAGGTGAGAGAGGGCGTATCACAAACTAGAAGGGCTAGAACTGAGTGGAAACAGGATCCCGGGGCTAGTAAGCTAAGCACTAGGTGTTGGGAGACACCATACTGATGAATGGAAGGCATGCATTTGCATGGATGCATGCAATTTCATGGTTGCATGCAAAAATGTTGCATGCAGAAATGACATAATGCTGGTAGGACTAGGATGGAGTATAGGAAAATACTAACACCCCCCCTTAATCCATCTTGGGCTCTGATACCATGTGAAAATCCTCACAGCATATCTAAGAGCTGATGTATACCTCACAAGAAATATTAAGCAGGAAAATAGAAGAAGAGTGGACAATGCAGTGTAAAAGAGCATCAGAATTATGATACAGTAGAACTCAGATAGAAGCATAATAACATCACACTTATTCATTAATCATAATATGAACAATAAATAATACAATGGAGAGGATTCAAATGCCAAGGTGGCAATTCGAATTAGCCTGCATGAGCATGGATTATCTACACTAGGATTTCTAATCATCGGATTAGTAGTGGTGTCATCAGATCACAAGTAGTTGTCCATGTGTCAAACTAAGCTAGCTGAATGTAACTGAGTCTAACTGGATGTAACTAAGTGTAACTTATAGATGTGACACTATCTGTAGTCAGAACAGATCAACTAGTCTCTTTAGAGGTCTCACTAAGTGTATCAGTCAGTAAACAAGTCAATTTGTCCTCAAATCAAGGATCAGATCCACAAATCTAGTAACTAACCGAGTGTGTCACTAGTGGTAGGTGAGAGAGGGCACACTTCTTCCTGTGGTAGGTGAGAGAGGGCGCATCACAAACTAGAAGGGATGGAACTGAGTGGAAACAAGCTCCTGAAGCTAGTAAATTAAGCACTAGGTGCTGGGAGACACCATACTGATGAATGGAAGGCATGCATTTGCATGGATGCATGCAAAACTGTTGCATGCAAAACTGACATAATGCTGGTAGGACTAGGATGGAGTATAGGAATATCCTAACAGAGAGTGTAGCACTCGAACCAGGACAGTTTTGAAACTATAAACCTGTAGCATAGGTTAATTAAGGGATCTTAAGACATTCTTAGAGTAGATTTGAAAGGTTAGAACACCAAAAATGAAGAAATTTTCAAGAAAAACCCTTCAATGCACTCTCTATCAAAGGAGGGCGAGATATAGCTTTATAATTGAAGTTTTTAAGAGCGTAGGAGTGGATCTAGGCCAGTTTTGAGCCTATAAACCTGCAACATAGGTTCTTGAAGGGATATTAATGCAAATATGGAGTATATCTGAAAGGTTAGAACACCAAAAATGAACAAATTTGCAAGAAAAATCAACTAGTAAGGTCGCTAATCTGATAATACATTTTAAGGTAGTGTTAGATCTAATTTAAAACATATATATTAATATGAAGTAGGTGAATCTTCAATGTGATAAATACACAATCATTTATCATCCCCTAACATATTTAAAATCATGAATTAGAAGAGAATTGAATTGTTTCATATTATGCTAAAGAATAAGATACATACTTGCAATCTAGGTTTATGTGCATCCTTTCTCCTTTGCCATGAGCTATCCTTTCTCCACACTTGAATTTGATGAATATGCCAAGCTTTCCAATCCTCCAAATATCTAATAACACTAATATTTTGGTGTCAATTAAATTTCTAAGCTATGACACATGACGGGGTCTACAATTTACTAAATTTTAACACTTCAGATGGATTCAGAGACCCTTAGGGGGTCTCTGAATCCATCTGTAGTGCTAAAATTTAGTAAATTTTACAAATTCATTGTCAAAATTGTAATTAATTTCCATTGTCAGAGTGACACAACTAAAAATGACCAAATAAATGACCAATTGTTATGTGGTCATTTTTAGTTTAATTCTTATCCTGTGACCAAATTGGTCATTTATCTTGGTCATTTTTAGTTTAGTTCTTATCCCATGACCAGATTGGTCATTTATCTTAGTCATTTTTAGTTAGATCACTTAAAATTTCTCAATTTTGGTCATTTATCCCTTGAAAAAACTGTGGTGACCATTTTTTTTGGTTGCATGGTCACTTATCTCTCATTTTGTACTAGTGTCAGTAACAGTTGTTCAACTGTGCGAAAAGTAGCTGGGAATCAAGGTAAACATGAAGGTGAAAATTTTTCATGTGAAGGGCATCAATCAAGAGAACAATCATGGCATTGTATTCCTCCTAGTTATTATTGGTTGCACCAATGCACATGCCATTGATATGGATTAGGAATTGTGACGGGGAATAGAGTAACCATGCATCTGAGGTGAGATTCAAGCAGTATCTGATTGTGTTGTTAGCATAGACAACATATATGATAGGATAATAATCCATCGAATAAGGTAAAGGAAACAAACCATGATGCTCTTCTTCAAAAAAGATAAAACAAGGAAAATCAATACAACGAACAAATGGTTCAATTAGGTTAAGCATAAAATAACTTGAGGTACAACCCATTATAGGGGTTCTTTAAGAGGTGACCTTCAAAATTGGCAAGGATGTATGCCTTCTTTCTAAGACAGTGTCTGATAACATATATTCCCTTCCACATGGAATCGAAATTTCCCTTGCCAATTTTATCACGGGCTTGGCCGTAGATTAGGACAAGGCCTCCCTCTTTGAAAGTAAGAGCGTCGACATGAGATTTGTAATGGGATTTTGGTTTATGCTTGGAAGCTTCAATCATTTGGAGTGTCGCATGGTGATACTCATCGAATTGTTCGAGAGGGATCAAGTGTTTCTCCAGAGAAGTGGTCTCTGGTAGAATTTTGACAATGATGTGTAGGGATAGGATTTGGCACTCGATTGGGAGGACTAATTCCACTCCATGCACGAGGTGGAAAGGGGTGAATCTCGTCATGGTTTTTATTGATGTGCGATAGGACCAAAGGGATAGAAAGAGAATATGGTACCAATTGGATTTGTGTTTATCCATCATTCGTTGGAGCATATGTACTCCACCTACCCATTCCCCTAAGGGTAATATAAGGAGGAGAGTTGGTGTTTGTACTTTAATAGGTAATACAACTCTTTCTAGACAGTGTCCTCAAAATGGGGACCATGGTCGAACACTAGTTGGCGCATGACACAAAATTGGGTGATGACATGGTTGAAAAATAAATGTGCCATGGCTTCACCGATACAATTAAAGGTTGACATGGCCTCAACCCACTTGGTGAAGTAGTCGATGACCATGATTATGTACTTATGGCCAACAATTGATGGGGGATTTCATTCCATATACTCAATAGCTCATTTGCAGAAAGGACTAACAATGATCATTGGGTGAAGTGGCACGGGAGGCATTCGTGCCTTTGGGGCAAAAATCTAGCAATTGTTGTAGTGTTTGAATGCCTCAATGCAATCGAAAAATAGGGTTGGATAGAAATAGCCAATGTGGATTAATTTTTGGGAAGTGGTCATCCAAAAGAGATGATCACCACAGGGTTTACTATGGCATTCGTTTAGGACTTATTTGGCCTCTTCATGAGTGAGACATCGCCACAAAATGGTATCAACCCTTCGGTGATAAAGGACATCACCAATGAGTAATTAGCAAGTGGCTTGGTGATGTATGTGATGATGTTCATCATGGTTAAGGTGAGGGCCAAATTTATAAGTGCATAAGTACACCAGAATGTCCCCGCACCAAGGATAATTAGAAGAAATGGTGAATAGATTTTCATCAGACGGATGGTTGATGATAGGGGATGCCACATATTTAGATGGAAAGTCTGTGATGAGTTATGCCAAATTCAAGGCCTTGGTACTTTTGGGGGTCACAAACTCAAGATCATATTCTTGAAGGATAACAATCCATTTGGAAATGTGACCCTGAATAAGGCACTGATTCAGGAGATACACCATAGGGTTTGAGTTGACGATTACTTTAGTTTGGCTTAAAAGAATGTAGTGACGCAGTTTCTGAACCAAAAAATAATGGAAAGGACCAACTTCTCCTCATGAGGTTATCTAAGTGGTGGACCTAACAATTTATGACTAACATAGTAAATGATTTGCTCTTGATGAGAAACATCCTCTTTGACTAGTACTCCGGTGATGGCATATTCGGATGACGAAATGTAAAGGATAAAATACTTCATAAAATATGGGGTAGAGATCAAAGGAGAAGAAGTCAAATCCAATTTTAACATGTCAAAGGATACTTGCGTCTGCTTGTACCAAACACAAAGAAACATTGGTTTGTAGTGGGCATAAGAACCCATGGATGGTTATTGCGTAGTCTGGAATAAAACAACGTAAGAAGTTGGCCTTTCCTTGGTGACTCTCTAGTTGGCGCAAATTTCGCAGAGGGAGAAGGTTAATGATGGCTTGAACCTTTAAGAGATCAATGATCATCCATCTTTGGGAAAAATGAATCCCATTAACCGGCTTGCAGGTACACGAAAAATGCACTCGAGAGGATTCAAGCAGATGTTGTACTTTCTACATCGAAGGAACACATGATGGAGGTCCTCCAAGTGTTGCGAAGGCTTCTTAGATCATGCAGTAAACCTGTCTAGGTAAACAAGGATAATGTGAACCAAATCATGAAAATAATATGACATGATGAGTTGGAAAGTGGCGCTAGCATTTGTCAACCTGAATGGCATGACAAAGTAGGAAAATGTACCCCAAGATGTAGTGAAGGGGGTCTTGTACTGATACTCTTTGTGGATTTGAATCTGGTTGTAGCCCAAAAAGTACTCCATAAAGGATAAGACTTCATGTATGACACAAGCATTGGTTATTTGATCGATAAAACAGGTGGGGAAGTTGTCTTTCGGATAGGCCAAGTTCAAGTCCTGAAAATTGGTACAAACACAAATGATGCCTTGTTTTTTATTTAAAAAAATGGGTTAGAAACCTAGGTAGTATAAACAATCGGATAAATGAAACTGGCTTTGATCAACTTTTCAATCTCAGCCTTAACAGTCGGGGCTTTTGAGAGGTGGATGGGTCTTTGTTTTTAGCGCACCGGTGCAACATCGGTCCAAGTGTTGATATGATGTTCAATGATGGTGGGATCAAGGCCGGGCATCTTGGTGTATGACCAAGTGAACACATCATGAAATTCCTAGAAGAGTACTTTGCAGGCCGCAATATTTTTGGGGGTATAAGAGGTGCCCAAGTTGATATTTTTTGTGACACTACATTTAACTAAGATATCCATCTGAATGGTGGGAGATATTTTTTCCATATTCCCCTCTTCAAAAACGTCGGGATTTGGGATCGGGTTCTTGAACCAATTGACGTTTCCACGCGGTATGAAGTCTTTCGATTGATAGAAAATTGGTTCGCATGCGGTGACGGAAGGATAGGTTCATTAGGAATAAAATATGCACGATGGTGCATGTCATCGAAAGGAAAATTAGGTTCTCTAAGTGCTTCTAGGATTTATTCGTCATTTCAAAAGGAATGACTTGTCAAGTCTTGGCGTCCTAGCACTATTGAGGTGGTATTGTGGGAAACTTTGGAAGTTTCATTGGAAAATGAGATGAAAAAATGGTGTTCCTATTGCTTAAAGAAGTCACTATAGGGTGAACCTATTCGATGACTATGACTTGGGACCATGTAGATATTCAGCGAAAGTTAGCGAGTACCGATCGATACTTAGGAAGATCGAGGAAATGGTGTGAGTAAGCGTTGTGGATACCACATACTACACAAGGGTGATTTATGCGCAATGACTTGTTACGCATCTTGGAGGTCCTAGGAAGATGAACCACCAGAAAGTTTTCATTGGTTTCATTGTCCAACATCTGGATATGAGTGTGCTAGATAGGAAATTCTGGACAATTCTGTGTAGTGTGACCTAGGGCATCATACAAAGTGTAAGGTAAGGGTTCTCAAGCTGAGGTAGTAGGGGGAGGGTTCACGGCTTTAATAATATTTGCTAGCAGTGTCACATTCACTACTTTTCCCCCAGTTTTCTTCTTAGGGGGAGGGGGTGGGGCAGTGGTTGTTTCCTTCAAGGATGCATGAGGGGGATGATTGGTAGTACCAATAGGTTGCACAGGTGTCAGAACAACCTATGGAGTAGGAGGTGGATTTAGAGGGGTAATATACCAAACAGGGAGTCTTAACATTGAACCTAGGAGATTAAGAGTTTCCATGACTGATGTGCTCATGAGTCTATAAGGTGGAAACAAAAAAGGCATTTTTGCTGAGTAGGCATTGCTCCCCATTGTTTCCTAGGTAATTGGATGGGAGAGGGGATAGGTTGATGTTGAGGTTGGGCTACTTCTTTACTCAAGGAAACTGTATAGAGATTTGAAATTTCCAACTTTGGGGGCGGAGGAGGTAGAGCATAAAAGGTTTCGATCATGGGGGAATCGTGGAAAATGTCTGGCCCAACACTCATAAAAGTTGGGATAGATGTGTAGCCGATTCTATTTTCCACCATGGGTAAATTTTTTTTTCGAAGAGGCCGACCCCTTAGGATCGTACTAAGTCAGTTCATATAAATACGCCCAAGGAGGAGGTTATAATCCAACTAGGTGTTGATGAACTCGATGTCAATTAACATTGTTTTACCAGCTAACTCTCTAGGGACATTCAAGAGAATAAAATAAGGTTAAACTATGTGGCTATTGTAGGTGTGTAATTTCATGAGGGCGATGCTTGTTGTGGGGATTTGAGCTTTTTCCAAACATGAGTTAGTATGATAGGTAGAATCACCTTCATCGATGAGGCATCGATGAATCACCAAGTTTCGGACAGTCACTGGGAGTTTGAAAGATATTGAATAGGGAATTCATGGATTTTCTTGATCTAAATCAGATATCATCCAATGAGAATCAGAAGGATAAATCACACCTAGCACTGAAAATAAGGCTTTGCATTGCAGAAGGAAGTTCCTAAGAACTTCCAGATTTTACGTGGTAGTGGGGGACTGTGCTCAATCATCCACAATGTTATAATTTGGAGAGGCTCGAGCATTGGGATCAAGCAAAATTTTAAGAACCCTCCATAAATTTCTATGCATAATAATTGGGCGAATCCTCTTGGTAAGTAGGAAAATTCGAAGGATAATTTACCAATAATAAAATAGGTAAATATATATTTTTGGTGAATGTTTCATTGAATTATAAAATCTTTTGAAAATATTTGTGAATCTTTCATTGCATTATAAAATCTTTGTAAAATTCTGATTACTTTTTTACTATAATAAATTTTTAAATTGAAAATACCATATATAGAAACCATTCTTATATATATATAATCAATAATTATATTTGAAATAATATATTTAATTTTTTTATTGAAACATAAAGATTTCAATTCCTTTAAATCACATGTAGTACTATATAAAATATTATAATCCATTATATTAATATTAATAAACATATTTAAAAATTAAAAATTAAGTTATTTTCTATTACAAAATATCTAAAATCGATTTACATCCATCTTATTCTAATATTTTCATGAACCAAATCGTATGGAAAAACAATTTAGTGTAATCAAATCCAATCATTGAATAAGGTTTTACATAATTACAGAATATTAAATATGATTTGGCTTATTAAAAAGATTATCGAATTGAAAATAAGAAAACACGCTATATGGAAAAAGAAAAGGCGTAGTCTAAATATTCTATGTTTTCAGCCTTTTTCGGATATATTTTCCGTCTAATTTTGTTCGTATTCCAATTGGAAATATTTAAAAAATCTTAGAATCGAATATATTAGTTATGGAAATTGCATAATTTAGGTGCCATGGGGGTATTTGAGGGTGTTGAATCTATATATGGATTCAAAAATACAATTTAAACACGTAAAAAATTGGATTTTACCAAACAAAAATTATAGGATTCCGACCAAACCTCACCGTATGAAAAAGTAGAATAAATAAACTATTCCAAAAGAAAATATTACTAAGTCGAATTGAATGGAATGTGTTATTAGTCTTTTTAATTAAAACAATAAAACGCTTCAAAAACTAATTATAGTGAATATTTGTTCCTTTACTTGCAATGACATATGATGTCAATGCACTTGAAGTTTTAAGAGAAATTAACGAACTAAAATGAGTTTATCAAATAAAATAAAGGTTTAATTTGTCAAATGGAAAGTAAAAAATTGAATTAGTAACTATTTTTAATATTCTAATAAAATAATAAAAATATTATTAACATGGAAATTGAAATAATGCTTTTACATAGAATTTACTTATCTTCCCCAAAAAAATTGGATCTTCTAAATACCATGGAGTTCCTCAACTCCAATATTGGGGGAGCTACTCCTAAAAGAGCCTTGATTCCAATGAAATGGGGCTAAAATGGAGGACCCATAGTGAATTTGAGGGCGAAAATATATTACCACAAATTTTATTTATATTTTTGGATGGACTAAATAGTTCTGATATTAAAAGAATTATTTAATTTTAGGGCGATCTATTTTAAAATATTTTAAAACATTTCAATATAAAAATTTGCCTATTCAAAATTTAAAACTCTATTATTTCTCCCATGGGCGAAGTTTCACCCCTAATTTTTCATTGATTGAGATTCTTGGCAATGAGATGCAAAGGAAATTTGGGAACTTAAGGGATCTTATTGGTATGTGGTTTAGGCAAGTGCAAGGTTTTGTCAAACATAGTGATTTATTTACCCTTATCAGTAGTGGAGGATTTGATGGCTGAATCGTACTGGTTTTTCCATGTTTGAAGGTTCATGTTGGCGGACAACATGAGGAGGTGCTAGTACCCAGAGTTATACGATTGAATCAACGAAGCTAGTTTGGGTGGATAAGGTGCCAATGGCTATCCTGTTACTACTCCTTACGCCGGGAAGGAGTTTTGTAGGACTTCAAGTTGGGTTTGAGTGGGTTGAGGTAAAGGTTGGTTGGTTGTCCCTTGTGGGGTAGTAGCCTCTTCGAATTGGTTTTCCTCGTTCCATAGTTGACATGCCTTAGCCAAATGAGGACAGTGATGGGTATAATTCCCATACACACCAACGAAAGAACATGAATAATTGGTATTTAATTGAGCATTCGTGGGATGCTTAGGTGACTTTTTAGGGTCTCGATCTACAATATTTTCTCAAGTGTTATCGGGTGGATTAGCAGGTTGGTTTCCACCTCCCTGTCGTTGGTTGTTTCTTTTATTCTTTCCTTAGTTTTGTTTTCTTACGTTGTGCCTATTGGTTATTGGGTGTAGGTTGGGAAGGCATGATTTACTGTATGAACACTTTCCCTTGTGGGAAAGAAGGAGCAGCAGGGTGTGGATACACTAGAATGACTGGCAGAGGGACATGAAAAGGATAGTACGGGTTCATGGCTAGAGGAGCCACAAATCCAATAGAATCATTGCCACACATGATTCCACTACAGGAGCTCCCATGAACATGGGGAGACAAAGTAGGATATGAATACGAGTTATTCTCTCCTAAATGGGATGAAGCACGTGATAAATTAGGCCCGTAGCTTGGAGTGGAAATAGGACCCTGAAGGGGATGTGGAACGTTGGGGACAATTCCATATGTATAACCACTCACTGGGGGAGGGTAAGGTAGGTACAGATTGGGTCGAGATGTAATAGTGCCAGTGGCACCATCCACTTAGTGGGATGCCTCCAGCAAGCCTCTCTAGGAGGATTCTCCCCAAGGGGCATCTGGGATGATGGTATATAGATAACCAGACTATGCATAAATCAAGTCAAACTACTGGTATATGAGGATAGCCTCTTCCTTGGTTTGGGGTCGTTCATAGGTCACATCCTTGGAAATGGCTAGGAGTAGGGATTTCAAAAACCAGTCTAAAAATATCTTGTTGTCAACTTTGATCTTACACAAAATCCAATGCCTACAACACTCATGAATATGGTCGATGATGTGGGTATCAATATTCTTCCGACAAGAGAGAAGAATTTCAACTTTATCATCATACCGGATGGACAACTGGAAGAACTGCAGGAAAGTGGAAGCTAAGTATACAAATTTGGGGTGTGTCCTATGAAGTTGGTTAATATACCAGTTATTGGAAGCACCAGTAAGGGTACTATAAAACATGTAGATTTTGATAGAATCATCTATGATAAAGTTTGAATAACACTATACGTGAAACAATATGATATGGTTTTGGGGGTATTCCCTGAAATTTCCTTAGAACTTTGGAATGTCCAATGGGAGTTTGGTAGGAATCAGGGGCCAATTTGGATCATGGAAGATCACATCATTGGTCAATCTCACTAAATCGAGGAGGTTGAGGAAATCCATAAATGGAAATATTGCACTCGTAGATGTGGAGGGGCCAGTTGTAGTGCTGGTCGTGTTGACTGTCATGGTGCCTCCGCTGATAGTTCCTTCGGTGGCTCCACCGACGGATTCACTGCCAGTTGTGCCTCTAATAGTATCCATGGGGATACTAGTGTGTAGGTGTGTGGACGATCTTGACTATAAGGAGTCATAATCAAGAGACTCAAAGAGGTGTTTTGGTGATTGTTTAGTGTGTTGAACTAAGGTTTGTAATGAGGAGCCGACTGTTGAATCTAAAGGATCATACTAAGGGGATTGGCCCCGAAGCCTATGAGAGTATCTCAGAGGATCAATATTGATGGAGTCTCACTTAAAAAAGTTCAGTGGAATAATGTTGAACAGGTGTAGCTCAAGATCAGAGAAATCTCAAAAAACCTAATACAACCGAAGTGTGTAGAAGGTGAGCTCAACAAGATGTAAAACAAGCCAAAAGAAGCTAAAAAATACTAATTAAACCAAGTGTGAAACAGGTGAGTTCAACAAAATTGAAAACAAGCCAACAAGCAGCAATCCTAGAAAAGGAAAAAGACTCACTAACCTAACAAATATCTACACAACCAAAAAGAAAAACACCAAATATAGTATTTCTTGAATCTTTTCCTCTGTGCGATCATCACCTCTCCATCAAACAAAAATAAGTAGGAATTCAGGTCAGGTCTTCCAATTACTAGAACATGATAGGGGAAACAATCCTATCCAGACCCAGAAAGTGAAGATCGATGTAACATACCCATTATTCCAAGTTAGAAATATAAGGAAAAAGGGGTATAATTTTTTTTTCTCCTTTGAATACTCATTAAACATTTACAATTAGTTTCATCGTTACTCATACTTGTTAAATATAAATAAATACATTTAACTTAAGTCTCTTCATGAGATGATGAGTCTTCCATATAGGCTATGTATAATTTACGATTAACCATTAAGTTAGCCTCTCCATAAGGATCGTAAATTCAAATACTTAATTAAGTAATTCTTTATCCTAAGATACTTGGAAACATAGTTAAATCCAAGGCTTTTCTCTTTCTCATTAAGCGATATTATTTTACCTATCTCCTCCCTTAACTCTTAAAAATATAACATCTAATCAAACACCTTTACACAAACTCTACTATTCTTCTTCTAAAATTACTTCCATCCCTTCATACTAATAATTCTTTATGATATTGGAAACTAACATGATATATATGAAACTAATTAATTTAAAGTAGTATACTTAACAATCATTGAACATAGTAGCAGTCTAAATTCCCTCATATTTAACTCAAGAACCTAACTACTATTCAAGTAATGTAACTTAAAGAATTCTATCATTCCTACCAAAGCATTAAAGAATAAGCATTCATTTGCACATACAATCAATAGGCATGAAATTCATGAAAAGTAAGAGTTCTTCTTCAATTACTAAGCCCAACATCTCCAAATCATGCATGCTAATTCTATAATTGTATATTATATACTCCTATGATTTACAATCATACTTTCATTTATTCAAAACATGCCATCTAAGTGCAACAGAATTATTGAAATAAATCTCATGAATGATTGAATACAAAGAAAGGTCATCGAAGCACAATCTACAACCAATTAGAGCATGCCAAATACACATGTGATAGGTTTCTGCAATCCTGACTTCTGCATTGCGGAATGCGGGTTACAGAACCTTCAAAACTAGGATGAGTTTCCAAAGGTTTCCGCAATATGACTTACGCATCGCGGATTGTGGGTTGCAGAACCTTCAGCTTATAGGATGGTTTTCAACAGTCCCCACATTCCTACTTTCCGAATTACGGATTTTAGGTTGTGGGACTTCAAAATTTTAGGTGAAGTTTTCAACCATTCTGCAATCCCGACTTCTGGAGTGCGGACTGCGGGTTGTGGAACCTTCAAATTTAAGGGCTAAGTTTTGACCGTTCTGCAATCTCAACTTCCGCATTGTGGAATTGCGGGTTGCAGAACCCTTCATTTTAATGACTGGGTTTTGACCCTTCCACAATCTCGACTTCAGCATTGCAGAATTGTGGGTTGCGGAACCCTAAAATTTAAAGACTTGGTTTCGACCATTCGACAATCCCGACTTTCGCATTGCGGAATTGCGGGTTGCAGAACCCTCAATTTTAAATTCGAGGTTTCGACCATTCCGCAATCCCGACTTCTGCATTGTGGAACCCTAAATTTTTGCGGATGAGTCTATGACTATTTCCGCATTCTGGATTTCTGCATTGTGGAATTCAGGTTGCGGGACCTCATAATATTGCAGATTTGAATCCATGCGGAATCTAAAAAAAAAGCGGATCGGGAATCCTTGCGGAACCTCAAAACAAAATTGATTTGGGATCTATGTGGAACTTAAAAAAATAAAGCGTATCTAGAACCCATCTCTATCATTTAAATGTCCAAGTATTTTGTCTTCTACGTTTGAAAAGTATGGCAATAGAGGCCCTATGATTTCTTATAAAATGAGACAAACAATACCGCATAAGTAAACCCTTTCCAAACAACTTCAAAATGAAATCAGAAATTCATATCTGTATGATGCAATGAACAATGAGCAGATTCTAAACTTCATATTATACCCAAATGCAGAGGAATCACATTTCTTTGATACTAAGAGAATATATAAAAATAATAAGCAGAATATACTTATAAGAGGAAATCTGAAACCTCGCACAATGTAAATTCAAATCAACAGAGAAAAATGTATCCATCCACAGCTTTAAATCATTTCAAAATCCTACGAAATTGCAAATACCAATGAAACCTGAAAATAGTTTGATGTTGAATGAGGTAGGAACAACCATGCTCCTCCAAACCGTAGATCTAGAGGTGTCGCCTGACACACTCTAATCACCCTCGGGCCAAATCGTGCATCCCAAGAGTAGGAATTAGTTAACCTCTATCAAGTTTCAGTTTACTTTTTTCCTAACACCAATGTGCTCACACAGCAAATCACTTTTCCTAACACCATTGTGCTCACACAACAATTCATTTTCCTAACACCATTTTTCTCACAGAAAAATCACTTTGCCTAACACCAATGTGCTCACACATCAAATCATTCCATCTCCGTGACATACTAAGTAGCGTCCTGCTTCAAGCAAATGTCTTTTTATTGTTTTTTCCTAGGTATTTTGCAAACAGTCGATTCCTTCAAAATCTCATGACTGTTATGATCCCTACTCTTTAGGGAATGTGTCTAGTTCCTTTTAATTCACTCTTTGACACTTCCTCGACTTCTCGAGGTTACCTCTTCCTCAGGGATAAAGTGCTTTCATTACACCTTTACTTGGGCAACGACTTTGCTCCGAAGTGTTATTTCTTTCCATTCCAGAATGTGCATAGGTTCCACCTGGAGCTCGCCTTTTGGTTCCACCTGCACCATATTCTAGTGAATGATGTGAGTAGGATAATGGATATATTTTTTTAATAAAGAAATATGAAAAACATTATGTATTCTTAAATGTGTCGGTAGTGCAAGTTGGTAAGCTATTGGTCAATTCTTTCGAGAACTTGGAAAGGTCCAAAAAAACGTGGAGCTAATTTCTTGCAGTTCCCAAACCGTAGTGAACTCTTTCTTGGCTTAAATCAAAGATATAGATGGTATCCGACAGCAATATCCTTATGCTTCCTTTTTAAGTCAACATAACGTTTCTTGAGGTATTTTTCCTCCTTTAAATTCTTATGTACCTTGCGTACAATCTGTTCGGTGTCATGTAATAATTTTGGTCCTACCATAAGGTGGTCCACTGGACTATCCCAACTAATTGGGGTAGTACACTTGCTGTTGTATAGAACTTTGAATGGGATCATCTTCGATGACGCTTGGTATCCATTATTGTAGGAAAAATTCTATGAGGTGAATATACTCTTCCCACTTGGTGGGTCTTTCCATGGCGTGCATCCTTAACATATCTTCAATAATCTGGTTGGTACGTTCTGTCTGTCCATGTGTTTGTGGGTGATAGCTAGTACTGAAATTTAGTTTGGTTTCTAGTCCAGCAAACAAGGAATTCCGGAAATTTTATGTGAACTTCACATCTCAGTCGGAAATCACCATTTTTGGTACTCCGTGTAATCTAAATATCTCTTTCAAAAATATCTCTGCAATATTCACAGCTTTGTGAGTTGACTTCACAGGAATAAAGTGTGTAGATTTGCTTAGTTTATCTACTAAAACCATAATAGAGTCATGCTTCTTTTGTGTTTTTGGAAAACATGTGATTAAATCTATAGATATGACCTCCCATTTCCATTCAGGAATTGGCATAGGTTGCAACAAACCTACTGGGTGTTGGTGTTTAGCCTTCACCTGTTGACATTCCAAACACTTAGTCAGATAATAATTAAATATGATTTTAAACTTGGCCACTAAAATTGTTTTCTCAAAGCTGTTATCATTTTTCGATAACCAGGGTGACCAACATAAGGCGGTTTATGCATTTCATTCAAAATAAACAACTTTATTGCTGCTATATTTGGTATGTATAACCTGTTTTTGAACTTTAATAGGCCCTCCTGATCCACCCTTAATTCTAT
Source organism: Larix kaempferi (assembly GCA_027924585.1). NCBI lineage: Eukaryota > Viridiplantae > Streptophyta > Pinopsida > Pinales > Pinaceae > Larix > Larix kaempferi. The sequence continues at coordinate 3,389,068 of BSBM01000592.1, read as the reverse complement.
TCCATTTAAATTTACTTCATCTGTTAACAATCTGTTCAATACTGTCACATAATCTGCATCGTTAGTGCTTGCTACTTTAATTTTTCTTTTGAGGTCACTCTTCGGCTAACTCATAGTTATCTCGTAAATTTCATGAGTACTTTGGCTGAGTCCGTCAACTACCTTGTTCTCCTTTCCCTTTATATGTATTACCTCAAAATCCAATTCAATCAAGAAGGTCATCCACCTGGCTTAACGAGCATTTAGCTTGGGTTGAGTTGATGAGTGTTTTACCCCAGTGCTATCTGTCAATAATAAAAACCTTCTTCCTAACATGTAGTGGCACCACACTTTTAAGGAATGTACTATCGAGCCCAGTTCCAAGGTTGTGGACCACGTAATTCAGTTCATGTTCCTTGAGTTTACGTGATACATAACACACCACGTGTCCTTCTTGGGATATTATTCCTCCCAGAGATTCTTTACTTGCATCGGTGCATACCGTATAATATTTATAAGGGTCATCTACTTTAAGAATTGGTTCCGTTATTAGCAGCCCCTTTAATTTCTCGAAACTCTCTTGAAATTTTGGGGACCGTATAAAATTTACTCCCTTCTTTTGCAGTGAAGTGATTGGGTATACTACTTTGGAAAAACCCTCAATGAATCATCGATAATAACTGGTGAGTCCCATGAAGGAATGTATGTCTACCACATCCTTGGGTACCGACCATTCTAGAATAGCTTTTATCTTCTCCTAGTCTACTATGATTCCTTCTTCTGAGATTACATGGCCTGGGTACTGTATCTTATTTTTGAAGAATTCACATTTCTGAAATTTGGCATAAAGTTGGTGTTCTTTCAATGTTCGTAACACTAACTTCAAATGTTGTTTGTGATCTTCTTTTGTTCTTGAATATATTAAAATATCATCAATGAATATTAGTACAAACTGATCCATATTTTTGTTGAAAATATTATTCATAAGGCACATACAAGTGGCATGAGCATTTGTCAAACCAAATGGAATTACTACAAATTCGTAGTGTCCATATCTTGTTCAGAAGGAAGTCTTATTAATGTCTTCTTCTTTAATTCTGATCTGGTGATAGACAGACCACAAATCTAGGTCTTGCCACCAGATACTGGCTTTCCCTTTAAGTTATAAACCTCCATCCTGACCTTCATATTGCTGGAGTAATTATAGATCTAGAAGTATTTTTTAATATCTAATAACCAAGCTTCTGCTTCCTCTCCATTATTTGATTCCCCATCGAAAGTGGTTGGTTTAATCTTTTTAAATTCGCATTCTAAGTGATTAACCTTTCTCTTCACAACTGGGTTTGCTTGATATTCTGATTTTTCGGTATCTTGGGAAGAACTATCCTTCTGTTCACAATTTTCAGTGGTATTTTTATCATCCTTCTCTTCTGTTCTTTGATTTTCTTCCTAGTTTCTTTCATGTAGGCTGTGAAGCAGATTTTCATTTATCTCTTGTTGTTTCTCTTTATATTTCCTCAATTGTTCATTTTATGCCTTATAAATATGTATTTCAACAATCATATGTCTCATGGTTTCTAACACTTGAATGGCTTCAAAGTTGCTTTGATCTGGTTGTGCATTATTTATGTGGTTGTTTTCTTCTAGATTCTCATTACCTTCGTTATCGGAAGCCATAAATCAATCTGGTTTGTCTCAACATGACAATAAATTGGTAAGAAACAATTTTTTTTCATTGGTTAGAAATATTATATCAATTTTACATCAAAGGTACATTCTTAAAATGCCACAATATTGTAGCTGGGCTCTAATACCATATGTACCATACCCATTATTCCAAGTTATAAATATAAGGAAAAAGGGGTATAGTTTTTTTCCTTTGAATACTCATTAAATATTTACAATTAGTTTCATCATTACTCATACTTGTTAATTATAAATAAATACATTTAACTTAAGTCTCTTCATGAGATGACGAGTCTTCCATATAGACTATGTATCATTTACAGTTAACCATTAGGTTAGCATCTCCATAAGGATATTAAAGTCAAATACTTAATTAAGTAATTCTTTATCCTAAGATACCTGGAAACATCATTAAAGCTAAGGATTTTCTCTTTCTCATTAAGCGATATTATTTTACCTATCTCCTCCCTTAACACTTAAAAATATAACATCTAATCAAACACCTTTACACAAGTTCTACTATTCTTCTTCTAATATTACTTCCATCCCTTCATACTAATAATTCTTTATGATATTGGAAACTAACATGATATATATGAAACTACTTAATTTAAAGTAGTGTACTTAATAATCATTGAACATAGTAGCAGTCTAAATTCCCTCACATTTAACTCAAGAACCTAACTACTATAGAAGTAATGTAACTTAAATAATTCTATCATTCCTAGCAAAGCATTAAAGAATATAAAGAATAAGCATTCCTTTTCACATATGATCAATAGGCATGAAATTCATGAAAAGTAAGAGTTCTTCTTCAATAACTAATTCCAACATCTCCAAATCATGCATGTTAATTCTATAACTGTATATTATACTTCTATGATTTACAATCATACTTTCATTTATTCAAAACATGCCATCTACGTACAACATAATTATTGAAATAAATCTCATAAATGACTGAATACAAAGAAAGGTCATCGAAGCAAAATCTACAGCCAATTAGAGCATGCAAAATACATGACATGTGATACGATTCCGCAATCCCGACTTCCACATTGAGGATTGCGGGTTGCAGAACCTTTAAAACCAGGATGACTTTCCAAAGTTTTCCGCAATTGGAATTTCGCATCGCAGATTACAGGTTGTAGAACCTTCAACTTACGGGATGGGTTTCAATAGTCCTTGCATTCCTGATTTCCGCATTGCGGATTTCAGTTTACAAGACTTCAAAATTTTCGGTGGAGTTTTCAATCGTTCCGCAATCCCGAATTCCATAGTGCGGAATGTGGGTTGCAGAACCTTCAAATTTAAGGGCTGAGTTTTGACCATTTCACAATCTCAACTTCTGCATTGCGGAATTGCGGGTTGCGAAACCCTTCATTTTAAGGACCGGGTTTCGACCCTTCCGCAATCCTGACTTCCTCATTGCAGAATTGCAGGTTGCAGAACCCTAAAATTTAAATACTGGGTTTCGACTCTTTTGCAATCCCAAATTCCACAGTACGGAATTGCAGGTTGTGAAACCCTCAATTTTAAAGATGAGGTTTTGAGCGTTTCACAATCCCAACATCCACATTGCAGAATTGCGGGTTGTGGAACCCTAAATTTTTACAGATGAGTCTGCGACTATCTCCGCATTCTTGATTTTCGCATTTCAGAAATCGAGTTGCGGGACCTCATAATATTGTGGATCTGAATACATGCGGAACCTCAAAAACAAAGTGGATCGAGAATCCTTGCGGAACCTCAAAACAAAACGGATCCGGGATCTATGCAGAACTTCAAAAAACATAGCGGATCTGGAACCCATCTCTATCAGTTAAATGTCCAAGTATTTTGTCTTCTATGTTTGAAAAGTATGGCGATACAGGCCCTATGATTTCTTATCAAATGATACAAACAAGATTTCATGCCCTAGACAAAGAGTTCAACATTAATCCAACAATTCTCTTTATCAAAGATCACCATTCATAAATAAAATCATAAGTAAATATTGCATAAGTAAACCCTTTCCAAACAACTTCAAAATGAAATCAGAAATTCATATATGTATGATGCAATAAACAATGAGCAGATTCTAAACTTCATATTATACCCAAATGCAGAGGAATCACATCTCTTTGATACTAAGATCAGATCTAAAAATAATGAACATAATATACTTATAAGAGGAAATCTGAAACCTCGCAGAATGTAAATTCAAATCAACATAGAAAAAGATCCATCCGCAGCTTTAAATCATTTCAAAATCCCATGAAATTGCAAATACCAATGAAACATGACAATAGTTTTATTCCTAATGAGGTATGAAGAACCACACTCCTCCCAACCCTAGATCTAGAGATATCTCCTGACCCACTCTAATCACCCCCGAGCCAAATCGTGCATCCCAAGAGTAGGAACTAGTTAACCTCTGTCAAGTTTCAATTTACTTTTTTACTAACACCAATGTGCTCACATAGAAAATCACTTTGCCTAACCCCATTGTGCTCACACAACAATTCATTTTCCTAACACCATTGTGCTCACACAACAAATCAATTTGTCGAACACCAATGTGCTCACACAACAAATCATTCCATCTCCGTGACATACTAAGCAACGTCTTGCCTCATGCATATGTCTTTTTATTGTTTTTTCCTAGCTATTTTGCAAACAGTCTATTCCTTCAGAATCTTGTGACTCTTATGATACCTACTCTTTAGGGAGTGTGTCTAGTTCCATTTAATGCACTCTTTGACACTTCCTTGACTTCCCGAGTTTAACTCTTCTTTTCCCCCAACCTTGAGATGCATAATTTCCTCTTTTAGCATGGTTGTCCTCCCAAATCCATTTCTTTTATTAAATCATAAAAACAATTCTTACATCTGTCCATATGCGGACACTTGGAAACTTTCAAATTTGGCCATAATATATTCTTATACAAATAACCATGGACTAATAACTTAAAAAAATAATTAAATCAACAATTCGAGTTGTTTTATTTGGGGATATTACAATCGAAAGGACAATTATAAATTTGGGGCCACAGCAGTCTCTGTTTGGCCTAGATATCCTCCCACCAAAAAGGATGGCCTCGGGGTAAGATACCTAAGAAAAATGGTCTCTAAGATACCTAACCCAGGTCATGTAAAGATGAGTATTCCATAGTTTCAGTCTGAAGACAACGATCTAGATGATCTTCAGTATTGAGTGGGGATGGTGCACCACCCAACCATTTGGTTCCAATCTTGTTTTTTCCCTCCTAATGGAGAGGCTCACCTCACAAATTGGCTCACCTCACAAATTAGCCTCAAACCATGTCCCAAGTATTAGAAGATTTTGGCTCCCTAAAAATACAACCATTATGTTTCAAATGTATAGTGACAAAGGGGAATTATTTGGATGTCAATCCCCAATGTCCTAACTTAACTACCCGATTTTTTTTTCCTCAAGTGAGGTTAATGTGTGTTAAGTTATGGTTTATTTTAAGTATTTTCTAGTGGCATGAACCAAGCGGTAATTTGTTTTAGGGAGTGTTTGTGTGCACTCGTGGTGTGTATAAATGATATCTAAGAAAGTAAATGCTTAAAAGAAATGAACTTATTCCAATACTAAGTCTAAAATTTTCTTGAAAACATCATTTCAAAGTAGAAAGGCTACAATTAATCATTTATCATTCAAAGCATAAAAAATATTTATTTTTCAACAAGCACTCACCAAAACAGTAAACATGTAGTCCAACAGAATCCTTAATAGAACTAAAGAAATGGAAAATACTCAAGCATAAGGGATTTTTCTTTACCACAAGAACTCAAAAATAAAACTAAAAAAATTGCTACATTAAGCAAATGATTGCAAATAAAACTAAAAGGGAATTGAAAACAATATTTAATTGCAAAAACCAAATCTATCTACAAGAGGGAAGAGGTCAAACAAAGGATTTGAGGGTTGTAAATTGCTGAAAAAATGCAAACAGAGCGCATGCTGCTCTTATTAGGGGAAAAAGTGTGATCCATGTTGCTCAAAAAAGATGGATAGGGGTGACCCAAAAATAAAAACTAATTTTGGGAGTGGGTCACTCTTTTCGAGGGAAAAGGGGCAATCCAGATAGCACAAAATTGAAAGAAAGGTGCGAACCATGGTAAAAACACTATTTTGGGAGTAGGTCATGCTTATTAGGAAAAAGGGTGCAACCCAGGTCGCATGAAACTGAAAAACAAGTGTGACCTGACACATAAAGAATCAAACTCATTACACAGAGGATTGAATTGATCAACATGGGTAGGTTCAGGTCAGTTTTTCAACTCTAATCACTCAGACAATAGAAAATAGATAGATAACAATTTATACACAGAGAAATAAAAATCAAACAAAGGATGGGTAGAATGGACGAGCAAAATTGGAGAAGGTTCCCCAACGAATTCAACAAAAATTGTTGTTGGTGTTTTCACACAAGAATGTGCAAAAATGCACCTACTAGGAGTTGTGTTATTCCTAGTAGAGTTTCAGGTTAAAAGATAAAAACAAATTGAACAGAAATTGAAATGTCTAATCTAACAAGCAAGCATAACTGAATTAAAAGAAACTGAAAACAAAGATAATCTAATCATGTATTCCTCATTAAAGAATAATTAATGTTGTTTTTCATTGATAAAAATGCATTTTACATAGAACAAGTATCACCTTTGAGTTGTAGTAGAAGACACCCATGCAACTATCTGAGGGAGGGTCTGCTTGGTACCTTAGTAGTCCATGGTTCTTTGGCTACACGACATGTTGAAATATTGTAACTTCTAAGAATATTCTATTTGTACTTTATCCAGAGATGTTTCATTCCTCCGCTGAGACTTTATTGTATATCCAGAGATGTTTATTCCTCTATCGGAATGTGGTAACTTGGGTTATTAGAATTCCCTAGTGGGGTCGGCCCAGATTCAGTTGTAATGGGGTGTTTAAGTCCCCTAGTGGGGTCGAACCAGTCAGCATTATGTTGAGTGGTTAAGTTGGGGCCGACCTAGTTAGAGTTAAAAGTCAAGTGAACTAAAGTATAAATAGAGGAGGTGTGTTCCTCATTTAACACACACACACTCACTTGTGAAACTCACATAGGAGAGAGATAGATATGCAAAGGAGGAGAAAGAGATATTGTTTGGGGATTACATATTTGTACTTGTTGGTCATCTATATTGAGGAGGCTTTGCTGGGTTTTATACCCCATGAGGGTTTCCCAGGATAAATTGTGTCTCTTGTGCTTATGTTGTGCTTGTTGTTCTTTCAGTGATCTTGTATATGCTATTGTTGTGAAATTGAATGTAATACTGATGTTATATATCTTAGCATATTGAATATTAACATGGTATCAGAGCTAGCCTGAAGGAAGGCAATGTATGGCACTTACGACACTTGTCTCACTTGTGACAATTTGAAAGTTAGGGTTTTGTAAAGAAAAACCTAGTCATCGTGAACTTTCGCTATAAATCCATTTTGGTGAAGTTTCACGATCTGAAAATTGGACAAGCCGAAGATGCAATTTTCCTGTACCTTGTGTTTGAAGCTCAGCCTCAGCTTTCTTGTACTTTCTGAGATATGATCCGTACAAGTTAGGGTTTCTGCCTCATCTAGAATGCAGTCCTAAACAGGTGACCTAGGGAAAAGGTCATATCTCGGGATTGGAAGCTCCAAATGGAATTCTATAAAATGTGAAATTTAGGGAATGGACTGTAGTTTCATATGTTCGATTTTCAGAGGCCGAAGTTGAAACAGTGACACATGTCACTCCGTACAAATTCGCTATGTTGTTTCATCCCTTAAACAAGTCATGTTGGGAAACTGAGCATATCTCTCTGATGGAGAATCCAATAAAGCTGAAACCTATGGGGTCAGAAAGATGACAGGTTAGGATACCACAGGTCGAAGTTTCAGACCCTACAAATCCAAAATTTCAGAGATACACCAGAAACAATACAGCACATCAGAAATGGCTCAACGGAGGAAATCTAAGAAGATGAGGAAGAAGCTCTCACTTAGGGTTTTCAGTTTTAGGTATGGAAGGACCTGATACAATGTTGGATACACCTAATGCAACATTGGAAACTTTGATAAGGGATTTGGTGTTGGTTTCATTCCTTGGGCAGACCCGGGTTAGCTGTACTCTTAGACCAACAGAGCCCTTAGCTCACTGGCCCTTTCGGCAACAGGTCACAGAAGCAACCTGAAGTCTCACCCGAAGTGATTCTAATGGGGTGGCAGAAGACTCAAGTGTCCTCAGCCAGGTTCCGAGGCATCCAGGGTGCTTAAATCCCACCTTAGTCCTCTCCTAAAAGGCTGACTTCTCTAATTCTATTACTCCGACTATACCTCTGTCTTATCGCCTTACGTAGGCAGTGCGATAAGCCTTCCCCTTATATGATCCTGTCTAGCGATACCTAAGATATCGCGGGTGCGATATCTTCCTCCTTTCTGTCCCTGCGGTAAGTGACACTTAGCCACTCCCTGTATTAATACGCTGTCTCAACCACCCTTATCCATTTACCGAAATATATTAATATCACTTAGTCTCTAAGCATAATCCTTACTAATGAGCTTAACCCTTAATACTTCACAACGATGTGACTGTATAAAATATTACTTTGAGCAATGTTCTAACTGAACTCTTCATGCATTATACTCATTCAATACTTAAGCATTATCCTTTATTGAACAGAGGTCTATTTCACTAGGATGCAGCTATGTTTCTCACAATTGTTACACATCAACCAGAACTAAACTGATGACCATATACATTACTTATAAACTGAAGGAGGCATTCATGTATAGTAAAGATAAGCGAATAAGAGCAACAACTACACAAATACAATCACGCTACTCAGATATTTACGTGGTTCACTTCCAGGAGGGAAGCTATGTCCACGGGAACTGTGTTTCCTGTTAACAATTTGAGAGAGTAAAACACAGTTCCGTCACAACTCTTTGCAACAGAGGTCTTCTGGGAAACTCCACCCGATTGGGAGCCCTTCTCTATAGACCTCTCTTCTTTTCCTTCCTACTCTTCTCCTGACTCTTACAATGTATTCTCTCTCTCCCTCAATCCCAGTGGATTGCACAATCTGCTCAATGGGTCGGCCCCTGATCTCTGGAGGATGTTCAGATTCTGTATCATCCAAGACTCGACTACCCTCTACTTAATAACTTTTGTAACTATGTGGCCAACCCCTTTACATACAAAAAGACTCCTATATATAGATGGCCCGAAGGTCTCATCGCAGTTACAAAACTGTGGGCCTTATCCCAACAGTGACTCAACCCTAACCACTTACAGTCAACTAGCTGTACTTCCATGGCCGCCTCCTGTCTCGTCGCCGCTTCCTACAGTCCTTAGTCTTTAATGCATCGGCCCGTTGCTTCTTCTTGGTTCAAGCAACGCTGACTGTAGTCCTTCTTCTTAATGAGGGTAGCTGAACCCTCTCTTCATCTTCGGCGCCTTTATTATGGTGGTTGAGCTCTCCCTTCGGCCTCTTCCTTGTACCACACGCTTTGACTTTTCTGTACATATCGCAGTAATTCCCGTCGAAATTTGCGCTACGGCGATATCTTTGTCTTGTCGCCAAAATTGGTACTTTCTCCCCAAAAATGGTTATCTTTTCCAAAATTAGCAGCTTCATAAATGCTGCGGAAGTTCTCTCCAACAAATCCCCTAACACTTACTTGTGGCTCGTCCCCGAGCCACTCGCAACATCAGCCTGCTTCATCTGCTTAAGCTTATCCTTTGCTGCCCGTGAGATTGTTGCGAATTGTGCCTTAAGCGCTTTAATACTTTCATCCATGCTTGTTACTTCTTCCTGCGCTGCGCTTAGCAGCTCAGCTGTTACCAAGGAGTCTTCTGTGCTCTCAATGACTCCTTTACTTGAGGTGAAGCTTTTCACCTTTTTCTCCAGTTCATCAACCAAATGTGCGACTTTGCTTTCATGCGGGCTAACTGCGTTAGCCAGGTTGATATGCTGTTCTCTGTACTTCTGCACTTGCTGTTGAAATTGCGTTATTTCTCCTTTCTTTCTTATCTTCGCAAGAGCACTCAAGCCCTTGTACTCTTCTTCAGCTCTCGATATCGCATCTTCAAAGTGCTTAATATGCTGATTGAGCTCTGCTTTCTGTGGGAGCTCCTCTAGCTCCAGCCATGTTTTTGATGCATCTTCTAGGATAGCCTCTGTTGCTTCCACTCGACACTGCATCTGTGTCTGTACAATTCTGATAGCTTGCACTCGTGCTTCTTGGATTTCTTCTGGGGTAAGTGGCCTATTCGCTTCAAGTGCAGCAATCCTCGCTTCGTATTCTTCCTCCATCTTTTTCTTCTCGTCATCGAGATCCTTTGCTCTTTCTGCTATTTTTCTTATCTTTTGAGTTATTTCTAACTCAGGCTTGATATCGCACTGCGGAAGTTCTGCTGCGATATTCTCTAAAGTAAGAGAGACATCCTGCTCTCGCTGAACATATTGTGTCAACTGGGCACTCTCTGCCTCGTGCTGTGCAATGAGCTGCACATTTTCGTTGGAAAGTAAAACATTATGCTCATATGTGACTCGTTCTCTGTGCCTCAGCTCCGTGCCTATCTGCTGAAAAATTTCGTACAACTGGTCCACAGGTACTTCTGGTAGGTTCACCTCAAGAGGATGAACCATCTGTACTTCCATAGGAGCAGGGAACTTAATGCTTCCTGGCGGTATACGAACAATGTTCGTGCGGTCCCTTGCAATACTTTCTTCTCTGGTCTGTAAAGGGGGCTGCGAACTTCCTCCTACTGTGGTTGGAGCTGGCTGAATCTGCATAGAAGCAGTCTTCTCAGTTATTGCCTTCAACTCTAGCAATTTCTTGTCAAGGCTTGTGCGCAGCAGATCCTGCGATGACTGAATCGCAGCGAATCTATCCCGCATCTTCTCATGTATTCGGCTGGCGATGAGATCATACTCATCCTCTGTCATGATCGGTGCCTACGGTTCTTCGAAAGTAACCGCCTTCGTTCTCTTCTTCTTTGCTCGCAGTGGAGAAGGGCCTTCAGTACCCTTTCTCTTAGAACCTATTGGTTCTTTCACTTTATCTTTAGGATCTATCTCCGGAACATCTTCTGGATCATCAACTGGAGCATCAACTGGAACTAGGCTAGATGATAGATCATCATACATCTGTTTCATTTCCTCATCAAAACAGTTTCTAATGGTGTCTTCAACCTGCTGGATTTCCATGCGATATGGGCCAGGGGCCCATTCCTTATGTTTCCTGAATCCCTTGGGTCTGATATATGTTTTATCCCTGTCGACTTTAAATTCCAGCTTGGACTGATAAAGATCAATGACCGGCGAGTCGACATGCGGAATCGTTGCTACGGACTCAAGCAATAGCATATAATAGTCATGGAATACCATTGCATTGTTCTTTTGCTTCTCTGGGTGATTACTCGCCCAAAGATTTGAATACCTCGTGCCTCTGCACGCCCCTGGGTCCAGTTGTGGAAACTGCGAATTGGGTGGCTCTTTCCATCCAATAAAAGCCATAAGGATCAGCAGCCACGAGAAGTGGAAGCTGTGAAGCGGATCCTGCTGCGCCTGCGCACAGCATTGAAAGAAACTATTCAACAAAAATAAACTCCAATTGTAAGGTTTACCTTTTATGACTTCAATTGCCAGGCGGATAACTGAGCCTGTGACCTCCTTTGGCCTCACCTTGAGGAGGAGCTTTCCTGCCAACAGACTAACAGTAAATCGCAAGGCGTCATCCTGTATTGAGTTGACATCGTAGGCGCGACCTCCTCTTTGCAGCTTATACTCAGCAACCTGCTTGGTTGAGAGCCTGGTATCCTTTGTGGCACCATCAATATTTATCTGAGGGTCAAAGCCAGTCTTCGACAGACCGGTAATGCGGTGAATAAGGTCAACATTAAAATCTATCCGGTTACCCAACCATAAGTAACCACCATGCACACATGAGAGTAGCATCCGCACTATAGCATTTACCTCTGAAACCCGTCCAAAGTGTGGAATCTCTAGGAGATTGAGCAGTCCCGACGTTGCTAAATGGCTTGCATGGTCCATGGGGACGAACTCATCGCGCTCTGTCCTTGGTTTCCTCTGAATTGTCATATAACGATCACGACGGAAGTGTGGGTAAAGCTTATAATCTCTCAGATTATAATCAGCAAACTTAACAGCATGCATATTCCCCCACAGGTTACCTTCTTCCTTCACTCGCTTATCCAGTGGTGGGAGTATGAGTTCATATCTAAAGTCTTTCGGAAGGACAATTGCTGGTGCGTTTTCTATCCTTGGCGGGAAATATACAGTAGCGACTGTGACTTCTTCCGAAAGTTCCTGCTCCTGTTCTTCTGACTCTGTGCTACTCGGGGTCTCGCTATACTCCATATTAGCTAAGGTTCTTGGTGACTGTCGTGTGGATGGAGAACCAGCAGTAACTTTCTTTCCTTTCTTAGCCACGGCTGAAGTCATAGCACACTCAATTCCACCCCGTTGGAATCTCTGCAACACGTCTTCAAGAGGCTCGTCTAGCGCGAGGAAACTTCCCCTGTGGTACTTTAGACTTCCTATGATTGCTATTCTGAGACAAATCAAAGTCTGCAACTGTTTTCGGCTTCCCTGCTAAGAACTCTGCTGAAATTACGCTCTGCTCCTCTCAATTGCTCTAAACTCGTTCAATAAAAATGAACAAGTAGCCCCGTTCTTTGAATAAGACGTGTATTTATCATAAGGTGGGAACTTCAAACGGCAATGGACCAGTGAACTGGACCCGTTGGCGGCATTTAATGCATAGACAAGACAACACCCCACGCCCATTTATTGAAAACGCCATTTGAAATTTCGCTGGGAAACTGTGCACCGGAGTGGTGTCGCATCGAATTTTCCAAATCTAGAAGAATCGACGTACTGCTGCCAAATCTTAGTACAACAGATACTTGTCAGTCGTACACTTAATGCTTGTCAGCGGGTGAAGTGACTAGCCCTCTGATCAATTCAAAAAAATTGCTATCGCATCGATCTGTTTTCTGTCTCCTGCGATACGATATCACGTCGCCTGGAAATGCAAAGTGCAAAAACTCGCATCGCATCAAAATTATCGCAACAACCAGAAAATCTTGTTGCGAATTCCTACTTAAAGTATTTCCCGGTGTAGACTCCTTAGGGTGCGATGCCTCATTTCAACTACACTGGACATCTGCACCAATTGATTCCTTTCTGGGCTAGGGCTAGGAGGTAGCATGGCCTTCACAATACCGCTTAAGCCTATTGCCATTGATCAAGGTAGGAAGAGACTCCCCACTCACAATACGAAGCTGAATAGCACCTCCATTTGTTATTTGCTGAATTTGATATGGCCCTAACCAATGAGTCTTGAATTTTCCAGGGAACTTTATAAACTTACTGTCATAAAGGAGTACCAAGTCTCCAAGCTGAAAGATTTTGTTCTTGATATGCCTATCATGCCAAGCTTTTTCTCGTGCTTTTTGCACTTTCTGATGAAATCCTGCGATAATTCTGTCTTCCTCCAGGTTGAGCAGCTGTGCCAATCTCTCCTCTAAAGTATCAGAATCAGCCATCTCTGTAAGCTGAGCAATCCTTAGACTGGGTAAAATGTATTCCATAGGCATAACAGCCTCTTGTCCATACACCAGGCTGAAAGGTGTGTGTCCTGTTAATTTCTTGCATGTGGTCCTGTAAGCCCATAATACAGCATTAACTCTAAGGTCCCAATCATCCCTTTGACTGTTACAAATCTTTATAAGAGCATGTTCTAATATCTTATTAAAATTCTCCACCGTACCATTAGCTTGAGGGTGGTAAGGTGTACTCTTATGGTGCAGGATTTCAAATTCCTCTGTCAAGGCTTCTATGGTGCGGTTCAAAAAATGTGTGCCTTGATCACTCATCAAAATCACTGGGCATCCAAATCTAGTGATGATGTTTTCAAAAATAAATTGTGTTGCTGTGGCAGCATCGCAATTCCTTACTGGTTTTGCCTCAGCCCACCTGGTGAGGTATTCTGTTGCTGTAATAATATATCTCGCACCAGTTCATTTTCCTGGGGGGTTAATAGGACCCACGAAGTCTATAGCCCACTTATCAAATGCGCGTAGCATTATCTGTGGTCGCAACGGCATTTCATCTCTTCTGGAGGGCTTTCCTGTCCTCTGGCAGATATCGCATGATCTGCAAAACTCTTTACTATCTCTATGTAATGTAGGCCACCATAATCCTGCTGACAGGATTTTCTGAGCAGTAGGCTTTCCTGCAAAATGACCTCCTGCGATGCCCGAATGTGCTTCCTTAAGAATGGTCTGTTTCTCATGGGGCATAACGCATCTGCGCAAAATTTCATATGGGCCCAACTTATAGAGATGTTCTGCAATCAAGGTGAAATCTGCTGCTTTCACCACTAATTGTTTCTTTTGTTGCTTAGTAAACTCAGACGGTGCCGACCCTGTAGTGAGAAATTGAATTATGTCTGCATAATATTCGTCTGCGACCTGAATAGAGAACAATTGCGCATCAGGCAAGTTGTCCTCTAAATTACTTGGTTCTTCACCTGAGTCTATCCTTGACAGGTGATCAGGTCCTGCATTTAGTCTTCCTGGCTTGACAATGATTTCGAAATCATATTCCTGAAACAACAATAGCCATCTGCATATTCTTCCCCCTAACACTGGCTTATTGACCAAGTACTTTAATGCAGAATGGTTAGTGAACATCTTGAACGGGGCACCCAACAGATAGTGCCGAAATTTCTGTAAAGCATACACCATTGCTAACCCTTCTCTCTCTGTGGTGGTGTAATTCTTCTCAGCTGTCGATAATCTCCTGCTCGAATATGCGATAGGGTGATCAATGCCCCCTTCTCCTGGTTGCGTGAGAATAATGCCTATTGCAATGCCAGATGCATCCACATGAACATGAAAAGGCTTGTTCCAATCTGGAAATACCAAAATAGGTGCTGTAACCATTTTTTCCTTAAGAGCGTCGAGACTCTTCTGACATTCCTCATCCCACTGAAATCTGATATCCTTCTTCAATAATTTCTCCATTGGTGCGGTAATATTGGCATAACCTTTAATAAACTTTCTGTAGTACCCGGTATGACCAAGTGCAGTTCTCAGTTGCTTTACTGAGTTAGGTGCTGGTAAATTGACAATGATGGCGATCTTCGCAGGATCTACCATCAAGCCTTGTCTGCAAACGATGTGACCCAACAAAGTACCAAAAGGCGCACAAAATATACATTTTTTTAAGTTAAGGGAAATCTGGTGCTGTCTACATTTTTCAAACATTAATCTCAGATCTCCTATATGCTTCTTGATTAGTCCAAATACAGTCCAATCATCAAAATAAACTTCTAGAAATCGATGGATGTATTCCTTAAAGACAGCAACAACTACTCTAGAAAAAATTGCCGGGGCATTCTTAAGACCAAAGGGCATTACCGTATACTAAAAGGAGCCCCATTCTGTCGCAAACGTGGTCTTGTGCCTGTCGTCTGGATGGATTCTTATCTGGTGATAGCCTGAAAAGCCATCAGTGAATGAATATATTTCTTGTCCTCCAACATTGTCTAAGACTTCATCAGTGAAGGGTGTCAGAAATGGGTCATGCAGCGATGCATCGTTCAGTTTGCGCAAGTCGACACAGATCCTGATGTCTCCTTTTGTTTTCTTTTCTTGTACTACCATGGGACTAATCCACTCACTTTCTTCAACAGGCTCAATGATGCCTGCTGCTAGCATCTTATCTATTTCATCTTTTACTTTTGCTTTATACCGCGGGTTCAACCTGTATGGACGCTGCTTAACCGGCTTAGCATCCTCCTTAAGCGGTATTCTCATGACTCCTAAGTCACCCACTATTCCCTTCATTTCTGTAAAGTTGGTAGGAAATAGGTCCTGATACTCATGTAATAGATCTGTGATTTGGCCAATTGTCTCATCATCCCAATAATCTCCAATAGAGGCAAACTTAGGTTCTGTTTCTGTGCCAATATTGCTCTTTTTAATCTTGATTGGTTCTGTTACAGCTGGAATTTCTAAGTGTGGACCTTCAACTTCATGCGTACCTTCTGTTTCTGCGATATTGATACTGCGAGGATCTTCATCCTCATCGCCTGAATCTTGTGCGAAGTTGTAACATTCCAAAGCATGTTCCATCTGAATAGCCCACTCGGGTTGCGAATACGCTGGTAATGTGCAATCCTCAAATATTTTAGTCTTTATGATCTTCAAGGCCCGATCAATGCTTGGATACTCCGATTCAAAACTGAAAGTAAGCAAAAAGATTTCGATCATAATAGGCCATGAGATAGTTCCTTTTCTTAGCTCTGCTTCTGTATACCAGTTCCTTGGAACTGTATCCAGTGTGTGGATAAACAAATGAACCCACTCATCTGCTGGAAATTTTAGCCAACTCTGTTCACAGATCATAATGTGTGTTCTGGGATCACTTTCTCCTGTGTATTTCTGCGGTGTACAGTCTCTTTCTTTAGAGAACCTGATACACATCAATCTCTTACAATCATACCATGATGCGATATGTTCCTTGTGTGTGTACCACCATCTTGCAGGTGTAGCCCTAACTGCAAGGTCAAAAACCTCCATCCTCTGCTCTTGAGGAATCTCTTGTTCATACTGCTGTAAAAAATCATTGACATCTTCTAATCCATCAAAAGTTGGAATATACCTGTTTTCTGCTCCAATCCATCGCAGTGATTTAGTCATGAATGCGCATCTGCGAGTAGAAACTTCATGGAGTCTATTTTGCCAATTCTCTATGCCGACATCTGAATCTGATGTGCATGAGCTATCGCATCTCCAGCTAATATGTCCATCGGCTGTAGGGTCGATGTAATCTGTCTGATTAGAAGTCATCTGATACAAATTTTCCATGTTATGCACCTCCTCTTCTGCTTTGATCGGCTCAATGTAGCGAGGACCCTGTAAAGGGTCTAGTGGTGCGATAACCCGAACTAGAGTATCTTCAAATGTCATCTGCCTTTTCTTCAAGTTGATAACAGCCTTGTTATCAAAAGCCCAATCAATACCTAATAGAGCTGGATAGGGTTTGGTATCACCAATAATTTCTATGATCTCAAAATCTGCATACGTGCGAACTCCATCGATGTCAACTGGGACATGCGATAGGCGACCCATCGGTGATATTCTCTGCTGATTGGCTAGTCTCAGATGTATAGGGGATCTGCTTAGCTTTGGACTACCCATCTGTTCCCATGTCTGCTTAGTCAAGACATTTACTTCTGATCCTAAGTCTAGGATAACCTCATCCATTTCAAATAGTCCGATCTGCGCTGTGAGCCTCATCTCTCTTCCTGTCCTTGTATGGCCCATTATATGGTGAATAGTTCGCTGTGTGTTGCTCAAGGAAGGACTCTGTTGACATTGATCAATAACTTTCTGAAGTTCCTCTACAGCTTTCCCATTTCTCAGAAGTTTCAAACAACTCTGCAGGAAGGACTGTACACTTCCTGTCAATTCCTCTTCGTCGCATCTTCCAGATGTGCTAGCCTGTGGTATCTATACAGTACTAACATCATATGGTGGCTTTCGCGGTATACCCTGAGATGGTAATACTAGTGATCTGGAATGTGTCTGTTCAGCAAAGGAGGTCTTAGTTTGCTTAAATGCCTCCTTATTCTTCTGTAGGTCAAGTGGGATAGATTTTTCTGGAGCTTTGCGCACCCACTGCGTTCCTGTTGTCTTTTCCACATCCTGCGATATGTTACTAGTAGAGAGACCACTACGAGTTACAATATTAACTCGTGGTTCTGGTTCTTTCTGCTCAGCAGCGATAAACTGAATAGTCTGATTGGCTGCTGGCTTGGCGTCCTTGATCTTGGCTATCAATATGGGACACTCCTCTATTGTATGATCATAAGATTTACAATACTTGCATGTTGTAGTAGGGTTCTGGCAGTCCCTAGCGTAATGTCCTGTTCCTCCACAATTATAACAGGTAATAGGTCCACGGCCGCGGCTAGATTCATAGCCTCCTCCACGTCCCCGACCTCTGAAATTTCCTCCACGGCCTCCCTGAGCTGGATCAATTTGTGGACCTGCTGATGGTCCAGATGCTTCTGATTGGACTCTGTAAAAGTCATGCTTTCTTTCTATCATTAAATCATAAGCTCTACAGTTGTTTTCATCATTTCCAACAGATTTACAAAAATTGCAATATAGGTTCTTTGGTGTCTGCACATATTTCTGAAGGAGAGGACATTCCTGAGATCTGTGTCCTCTAGTTCTACAAATCTCACACCATGGCCCCTGATTCTGCATCAACGGGTTAGGAGCTCCACTGGTGATATAGTCAACAAAGACAGGGCAGTTATCCTTACTGTGTCCCTGCGCTTTACACTTAGTACACCAAATTTCATGCTCAACCTCCTTTCCTTTCTTAATTTCATGCAGCTGTAAGGTGAGGTTAGCTAGCTGATTTTGCAGACTAGTGATACCTGCGCTAGTCTCTGCTAGAGGTGAAGCCTCTAGTTTCATTGCCATTTCTAATGCTTCATCTTGTGTATTTAATTTCTATTGCATTAGTGGAAGTCTGATGTGTGGTAACATTACTGCGATAAACCACTCTTTATGCTGTTGAGGCGCAATCTCAAAGCTTACCTGATCAATGAGGGTTTTGAATCTCTGGTCAAAATCCCAAATAGTCTCCGTAGGCAATTGCTTAATGTCTTTAAGTTCTGCTATGCACTGTGACTCAGATTTAGGTTTTTTAAACTCTTTGATCATAGCAGTTCTAACCTGTGCAAGCGTTCTGTTATGTCCAGCGGTATACTTCATATACCAAGTTAATGCTCTTTCTCTGAATGTGGTGGCCAGCTGGACAAGCTTGACATTATCATCTTGTATTTGCTTAATGGTCCATATGGCTTCGCATAAGAACCAGTGCTGCTCAGGGTCCTCCGACCCTGTACCTTTAAATGTTGGTAACTTCATATCATCTCCCATTCTGTTTCTAGGCGGTGGGTTCTGGTTTGCTGTATTACTACCACTCGGTGGTGTAGATGTAGAGGGTGTAGCGGTAGTATGCGCTGTATGAGAGCTACTGGACGGGGTTCCTGCGGGATTACTATGAGTCCCGACTGGTTTTTGAGGAGTCCTAGGGTTCTAAATCTGTTGTCTAGGATTATCTGAACTGTCTTCTTCAGAAGAAGATGAATCATTGACTCTATATCTTTTACCACTACGTGTATGTCCAAGATACTCGTAATCACTCTCAGAGTCTACTGACATTACAATATCATACTACTATTCATCTGAGAGTATATCCAGTACTCCTTTTTCATATAGTAATTGCTTAATGGACAGATTCAGAGAATTTAGGTACTTACCGCGATAACCCTTGAAGAAGTACCGTTCTGCTGCGCTGAAACTCTTTCTCTGATCAACCGCGAACTCTGTGATGAAGCTTTCTAGCAAACTCGCAAGCCAGAAGTCTACTGCGCGTGAGATGGGATTATCGACACCTTTCAAGGTCTGAATCAGCCCTGCTGTCCAGACAACTTCTCGATTCTTCTTGAAACCGCTGTTGTCAGCAAGCTTCGATAACCAGTCATATAACTCAATAGCATAGGTTACAAAGAATATCTCATGGAGATCTGTAAAAATGTGCTTCTGCAGCCAAGCCTCAGTGCTCAGTCTAGGATTCTTGTTTTCTTTTGTAGCAAACTCTCTTTCTGTTGACTCAACCCACTGGTTAAGTTCTTTCTTGGTAGGATTCCAACAGAACATCAGCTCAATGTGTTCAAACCGGCAACGGAACCATTTGTTGGTTTCATTCCTTGGGCAGACCTGGGTTAGCTGTACTCTTAGACCAACAGAACCCTTAGCTCACTGGCCCTTTCGGCAACAGGTCGCAGAAGCAACCTGAAGTCTCACCCGAAGTGATTCTAATGGGGTGGCAGAAGACTCAAGTGTCCTCAGCCAGGTTCCGAGGCATCCAGGGTGCTTAAAACCCACCTTAGCCCTCTCCTAAAAGGCTGACTTCTCTAATTCTATTACTCCGGCTATACCTCTGTCTTATCGCCTTACGCAGGCAGTGCGATAAGCCTTCCCCTTATATGATCCTGTCTAGCGATACCTAAGATATCGCGGGTGCGATATCTTCCTCCTTTCTGTCCCCGCGGTAAGTGACACTTAGCCACTCCCTGGATTAATACGCTGTCTCAACCACCCTTATCCATTTACTGAAAGATATTAATATCACTTAGTCTCTAAGCATAATCCTTACTAATGAGCTTAACCCTTAATACTTCACAACGATGTGACTGTATAAAATATTACTTTGAGCAATGTTCTAACTGAACTCTTCATGCATTATACTCATTCAATACTTAAGCATTATCCTTTATTGAACAGAGGTCTATTTCACTAGGATGCAGCTATGTTTCTCACAATTGTTACACATCAACCAGAACTAAACTGATGACCATATACATTACTTATAAACTGAAGGAGGCATTCATGTACAGTAAAGATAAGCGAATAAGAGCAACAACTACACAAATACAATCACGCTACTCAGATATTTACGTGGTTCACTTCCAGGAGGGAAGCTACGTCCACGGGAACTGTGTTTCCTGTTAACAATTTGAGAGAGTAAAACACAGTTCCGTCACAACTCTTTGCAATAGAGGTCTTCTGGGAAACTCCACCCCATTGGGAGCCCTTCTCTATAGACCTCTCTTCTTTTCCTTCCTACTCTTCTCCTGACTCTTACAATGTATTCTCTCTCTCCCTCAATCCCAGCGGATTGCACAATCTGCTCAATGGGTCGGCTCCTGATCTCTGGAGGATGTTCAGATTCTGTATCATCCAAGACTCGACTACCCTCTACTTAATAACTTTTGTAACTATGTGGCCAACCCCTTTACATACAAAAAGACTCCTATATATAGATGGCCCGAAGGTCTCATCGCAGTTACAAAACTGTGGGCCTTATCCCAACAGTGACTCAACCCTAACCACTTACATTCAACTAGCTGTACTTCCATGGCCGCCTCCTGTCTCGTCGCCGCTTCCTGCAGTCCTTAGTCTTTAATGCATCGGCCCGTTGCTTCTTCTTGGTTCAAGCAACGCTGACTGTAGTCCTTCTTCTTAATGAGGGTAGCTGAACCCTCTCTTCATCGTCGGTGCCTTTATTATGGTGGTTGAGCTCTCCCTTCGGCCTCTTCCTTGTACCACACGCTTTGACTTTTCTGTACATATCGCCGCAATTCCCGTCGGAGTTTGCGCTACGGCGATATCTTTGTCTTGTCGCCAAAATTGGTACTTTCTCCCCAAAAATGGTTATCTTTTCCAAAATTAGCAGCTTCCTAAATGCTGCGGAAGTTCTCTCCAACATTTGGAATCCTTTCATCATAGATATTAATCCTCCATCAAAATGTTGTGGGAGGAAGGAGATTGAAAATTAGGGTTTCCAAGTAAGAAGAAACCCTAGCAAGGTTGGGAGACTCATAGGGAAGCAATGAAGGAGGTTGAAATGGAATTGATATTCTATCATCCTAGCACCATGAACATATATAAGATGTTTACAAGTGATCTACCTTGGATGGTTAGGGTTTTACCCTTATAGAGAAGACTACTCGACAGGTATGACTTGAGAAGATACAGGTATGTTTTGAAATCTCTTTCATGATTAAGTTCATAATATGTTTGTCTTCATATTATTGAGGTTAGTAAAATCATGATTAATTTTAGATTGTCTGATCACCTGAGTAAAAGTATTAATTTTAGATTGTTTGATCACCTGAGTAACAGTATGAATTCATGTGAATGATAGAAGACATTCATTGATTAGGCTTATGACACTTATGATTGTACTAATGCACTTGTGGTGTTGTATGAGGATGATGTTGTCTGCTAACATGAAAGGTACATCAAGAAAGACAAATCAAGTTCTATGATCATGATGAAATGAAGACAAAGACTCATCCATAGTCTTTGATCACATAGAAGCTCTACTTAAGAGGTATGTATGATTTTTTTCTACTATGCTTAACTTATGATATATGCAAGTTACTAGCACAAGGTCTCTAAATCATTAAAGAGAACAAAGAAGATATTTTTTGGGTATGTTAGACATAACCAAGCATGATAATCCAGGTATGTTTTCCTATATCAAGTTAGAATCCTACTTTGTGTTAGGATCTTAGGTAAGTATACCTGTGTATGAAATGATCATGACCATACATGCTTAAGATTATTTAGAATCATAATGTTTTGATAGTATTAAGATTATACTAATCAATGTATGATTATGTATGAGATCTTGAGGAAAGACACAATGATGAAACTAGTACACACTTAAGCATGCATAGTGGTACAGAATGGATAGAAGTTCAAAGACATATAATGATGCTATCATAAAGGGAAAATAGAGATCAAGTGGGAGGCAACCACGCAAACATAAAAGATAAGTATTTGAGTTGTTATTTGAATCTATGAATAGTTAATGATATTGCTCATAATAGTTGTATGCATATTTGTATTCCTAGAATATATCATGCATAGTGTAAGCATTCATATAGCATTGAAAAATATACTACTAATATGCATATGATGGGTAAGTTGGACAAACATTCCATTGTTGCTTATCTAGAATGAAACCTCTTTGCTGACATGCTGAGAGCTATGCACGCTCTTGATAGTATGTTCTGGTAGAGATGGAAGGAATCTAGATAATGACTGTATGCATATAGGATATGGAAAAGTGTTGTTCCAAAGTATTGGTCAAGATATTTGCATAACTATGTGAATCATATCTGTATGCATAATAGGTTATCATGTCAACATGATTTGATGATTATGAAGTATTAATAATCATGTAATTAACTTTGATTTGTAGGAAAGATCATGTGCTATGATCTACAAAAGAAGGATGATGAACACCAAACAAGTGATGGATGTTCAACAAGAATACTTACAAATCAAACATACTATAGAAGGCTCGTGGCTAGAGGATTCTCTTAGAAAGAGGGAGAGAATCATGACAAGATGTTTGCTCCAAGTGGCTAGACAAGACCGTTCTCTTAATGGTGTAATTGAAGAAGAGGTGCAAATCGAGTAAACTCTCAAGATTCGATAGAGAATCACACAATTGAAGAAAGATCTATACGGGTTCAACAGATACCTAGGATCGATAGTCATTTGATGAGATTAATGATTACCATGGGTGATGCGAATTTCAACCTTTGCTAAAAGGTTGAAAATGGCTTCTATATACAGATGTCATTCTTCTCTTAGATGGATTCAAGAAGGAACTCGCCATAGATTTAGAATGATCTTGAGGCTCATATCAGTAGACCCATCTAAGGGGATATGGCACAGATAAATATGCAGAAGATCACTCAATACAGAATGTGAATGATGTTCAGTCACAAAATTGATAGCTTCTTAACAAGCTTGGGATTTTACCAAAAGTAAAGCTGATCCTAACCTTTACCTTAAGGTTATGGATGATGAACCTGTTATATTATTATTGTATGTGGATGATATCTTTCTGACATGGAATGAGAAACAGATCATGGAAAGCAAGAAGAAGCTAGCTATAGAATTTGATCAGATTGATGCATTACTTCCTAGGTCTGGAAGTATGGAAAGGCCCTCAAGGAATCCTTCTCAACCAGGGAAAGTATGCTGTGGAAATATTGAAAAGATTTGATATGTTGGAATGTAAAGCCCTGACCACGAATTCCAACTTGAAGTTATTGGCTGATGACTCATCAGAGTTAGTGGATGTAACTCTGTAAAAACAGATTATTGGGTCATTGATGGATCTGACGAATACCAGGCCAGATATATGCTTTGTTGTGAACACCTTCTAGGTGTGTTCACTTGATAGTTGCAAAGCATGTGATGAGGTACCTAAAAGGTACGATAGACTTTGGTCTATATTATCTTGGAGATCATGACTTTATATTGTATGGCTACACAGATGTTGATTGGGTAGGAAGTGTATCAGACATGAAGAGCACATCGGGCGGATGTTATTGTTTGGGATCTGCCATGATCTCGTGGTTTAGCAAGAAGTAGTTTAGTATGGCTCTCAGCATAGCTGAAGCAGAATATATAGCTGCTTGCTCTGCTAGTTGTGAAGCGATATGGCTTTAGAAGTTGTTATCAAGATTGTTTGACTTAGAGATGGACTCCACTGTGATCCTGTGTGACAACCAGAGTTGTATCAAGATGACAGAGAATCCAGTGTTCCATGACAAGTCAAAGCACATAGAGATCCGATATTTCAATATACGGGATATGGTGCAGAAAGAAGCTATAAAGCTCGAGTATGTGAGCACTAACGAAAAAGTTGTTGATGTATTGACCAAACCTCTGTCTCAAGTAAAGTTTGAGTATTTCCGAGACAAGCTTGGTGTAGTTCAAAAGGACCCTCCTCGAAAGGGGGAGTGATATGCTCGATGATGATACTTGGATACTGGTATCGAGATGGATACGTGTATTGATGATGAGGTTTCCTATACCTAGGTAAGGTCGATGATGAGGATACCTGTATTGATGATGTGGATACTTGTATCGATGATGAGGATACATGTATTGATGATGAGATTACCTGTTCCTACGATGAGGTCGATGAATGGTCCCTAGTGGACAAGAGGGAATGTATCATCCCCAGACTTCAGTCCCTGAATTGATCCGTAGACTTTTGTCTTCGAGAAATATGTTGGTGAATGATGTAATGTGCGCTCCTTGACTGCTCAACATAGCAGTAGGTGACTAGTCACAGAACCTGTAATGATGTAATGTTCGCTCCTGGACTGCTCAGTGCAGTAGCAGGTGATTGTTCACAGGCTGTAAATCCTAGATTTGATCTTGGTCACAGCCCAGTTGAAATAGTATTGGCTCTGTGGTTGTAAATCCTAGATTTGATCTAGGTCACACCCTAGTTGAAATAGTACTTGCTCTGTGGTTGATTGGAATGATGTAATGTGCGCTCCTGGACTGCTCAGTGTAGCAGTAGGTGATCATTCGTAGATCCTGGAATGATGTAATGTTCACTCCTGGACTGCTCAGTGCAGCAACATGTGATAATTCAGAGGTTGTAAATCCTATATCTGATGTAGGTTACACCCCAGTTGAAATAGTATTGGCTCCGTGGTTGACTGGAATGATGTAATGTGCGCTCCTGGACTGCTCAGTGTAGCAGTAGGTGATCATTCGCAGAACCTGTAATGATGTAATATTCACTCCTGGACTGCTCAGTGTAGCAGCAGGTGATCATTCACAGGTTGTAAATCCTAGATTTGATCTAGGTCACATCCAGTATGAAAAAGGACTGGCACTGTGGTTGGGATTGCATCGTCCCTAGACATGATATGGTGTCTTAAAGTGATAGGGATTGATCATGTTAGGACTGGAATTGTACCTAGACCCTATTTTATTTCTTCTCAATTTTTCATTTCTTTCTACTTTGATTTTATTTTTTATTTTTTATTTTTTAATTGAGTAGTTTTGATTTTCTTTTCACTTTATATGTTATGAATGTTATTTCATTTTATTTTATTATTACTCTTCATATAGTGGCTTATTAAAGTATTTCATCTCATTTTATAGTCTTTAAAATAATTATTTTAAATTTTTCCTAACTCCTATAATAAAAGTTTAACCTTTTATGTTGAGTTTCTTTCGCAAAATTTTCATCTGGAGATTCCCGCAGCGCAGTGACTAAACTACATACACTAAGGTGCTGCTGGAATCTGAAATCATGGAGGAACGTGGTTGATTAATGGCAAGTGTTGGCCCATTGTATTTGATGATGTTTGAAGACCTCCAGGAAGTTGTTCAATGTATAATGACATTTGTCAAATCCCATCATGATTCATCACTGAAAGAATTGGGGATAGGAGTGGCTACGAGTTCCAAAATTGGAAGCTATGAATTTCAAAGTTGAGGCCACGTATTCTGAAGCTTGTCGAAGATTTTTACTTTTGTTCATTTCTAAGAAGTAAATCGGTGAATTAACTGTTGAGATATGGGTAAGAGCGGAAAAATAAGCTGGTTTGAGACAACATACACAAGCTGGGTCACGAGTTTCCCTGACTATGCATAATTATTCACTAGGAAAGATGGGTGGTTTAACTTCTTTGAGCGAATTTCAGCGTTCAATGTTGAAGTTACCCATGCTTTTTCTCAGAGTCTTACCAATGGTACTGTAAATTTTAATACTCTAAAGTTTGAACTGACAGAAGCCCTAATTTCTGAAGCTATCGGTGTGCCCTTGTTAGGAGAGTTATGGTTTATGTATGTGCTTTATATCTTCATGTTTCGGTTCTTTAGAATTGCTTTATGATTCAGTATTTGCATTCGTTTGATGATTAAATTATTCCCTTCTTATGAATGAAGCCTTCAAACCAAAATCACAGAAAAAAAACCAATTCATTTTCCTTTAGTCTTTATTGATATTGTCCTAGCTTGTACCTCCGTAGTCTAGGTACAATTTCTAGCACAAACATCTTTGGCGCCGTTGTCGGGGACGGAAGTGAAGTATATCTTCCCTAGGGTTTTATAATTGATCTGGTTTTGAGAGGTGAACAAGATCAGAAAACGTTATTTTAGACTACATTTTCACCTAAAACAGTGGTTCACAGTGGCTTCAAGAAAAATTGGGACAAGAAGGAAACCTACTTCTCCATTACATCCAGGAATTTTTGATCCAGAACAAATTTTGAAAGAAGCTATAAGTTCAGCAGAAGTGAAGCAGAATTTTGTTCCTGCAGAGGAGAATTTAACCCTAGTTTCTCTTACAGCCAATACCAGTGAAAATATTTTGCAAGTTCCAGACTTTAAAGCAGATGTAAAATATCTTTTACAGCTTGAAAGACCTAGATGGAGACCTAAGACCAGAGATGCAAATAAACTCAGGTTGAACATGAAGAGAATTTTGGACCCTAAGTTGGAAAAGGAAAAGGTCACCATTATTCAAGATTCTTCAAGTGAAGAAGAGAAAGATGGTAAAGAAGAGTTGACGCTGCAGCAAGGTCAGACAAGCATACAACATGATTATTCAATGATAGCAGAATCATGTAAAGAATGCAATGAAGTTGCAGAAGAGGGAATTATTCCCAATATGGAACAAGGAATAATTTCGAAAGTTTCATTTTCAGAGGTAGCAATGAGAAATAAGCGGGAAGAGGATTTGATTTTCAAGAAATTGGATATCTCATTCCTATCATACCAAGATTCAGTATTGCATGGAGAGGTTCAAATGGACTGAAAGATAGAGAACCTAAAGAAATCAGTAGAACACCATAAGTCACAAGAGAAATTCCTAAGTGAATCCAATGAAAGGCTCATGACCACAAATAAAAGACTAAGGGAATATTTGGAATATGTCAATGTTGATTATCAAGAGTTGATTGTAGTAGCAAAGGAAGATTTAAGAAGAAAGGGAGAAACAAAGATTCAAGCTGAGAAATTAGCCAAGTAGTTCCAGGATTTAAGCAAGCAGAATAAGGTGCTGTCATATAAAGTTAAAAGCATGGAGGAAGAGCATACTCAACATGACAAAAAATCTCATGCATTGGAAGGAATAACAATGTTAGTTGAAGCTGCAAAGCAGTTGTGAATGCCACCTAGTGCACAGTTGTCCAAGTATTTTGTTTTAGTTATCTTATGCATAGTTGTTAATAGTAATGCAGGTAATCTCAAGGCATTCGAAAGCTAGTCTATAACTACTTTATGTAACTGTTTCAAAACTTAACCTAGAGTTAGTTATGAATCTACTCTATTTTGTAATTATAAAAGAAGGAAAAAAGACACTAGATGGGTTGGTATTTTGTTCGAGAAGGGTTATAGGACTGATGCACTATTATATTCTCAGACTGATGCTATATACTCACATGTAAGTTCTTTTTGGAGACTGGAACAGTGATTTGAATACATATATATAAGACACTTATTCACTATCTTTGCTAGTTATGTTTATGGTCTGTTTGACCACCCTATTGGTGATTTCATTTCTTCTTTAAGTTATTATTCATGTAAATGCTTGCTAATCTGTGGACAAACCAGTTTCTTGTTTTACGATGCTTATGGTTTATGTATGTGCTTTATATCTTCAAGTTTCAGTTCTTTAGAATTGCTTTATGATTTTGTATTTGCATTCGTTTGATGATTAATTATTCCCTTCTTATGAATGAAGCCTTCAAAACAAAATCATAGAAAAAACCAATTCATTTTCCTTTAGTCTTTATTGAGAGCAGCCTATTTCCTTCTTTAGTAAAACTCTCAAAGATTCAGAATTGAAATACAGTACATTAGAAAAGCAAGCATATGCACTCGTTAAGGCATTGACGTTTTTCAGAATTTACATTTTGCATTCAAAGATTATTGCTTATGTACCTAATGTTTCCATCAAGGAAATTTTGACACAACCAGATAGTGAAGGTAAGAGGGGGAGATGGATTGCAAATATTATAGAATATGATGTGGAAATAAAACCTACTAAGCTAGTCAAAAGATAGGGTTTGGATAAACTTTTGGCTGATTCGAATCGTAAAGCTCTTGGTCTTCATTTAGTGGCAAGTCAACCAACTTAGGAGGAGTTGAAAACAAGGCAAAACGAAGAACAAATCATGGATAAGTATGCATAATCAGTTTGGTATGTTGATATAGTTCATTTTCTATTGCATTTACAATGTCCTGCTCATTTGGATAAAAAAATAGCTAGATCATTAAAGTTGAAAGCCACTAAATATTGTTTAGTAAACCAGCAGTTGCATTGGAAAGATCCCGGAGGACTATTGCTCAGGTGTTTGGAGAAATCAGAATCACAAGAAGTCATTTCAGAATTGCATGAAGGTTCCTATGGAGGTCACAAATATTGGAAAGCTATAGCTTACAAGATTCTAAGGTCTGGGTATTACTGGCCTTCTTTATTTTCAGATGTATATCAGTAGGTCAGAGCTTTTGTTCAATGTCAAAAATTTGTTGGTAAACAAAAACTTGTATCCTTACCTTTGAAACCTATTATGGTGAATGCTCCTTTCCAGTAATGGGGATTGGATTTCATAGGTGAAATCAATCCTGCTTCCAGTGGACAACACAAATGGATACTGACAATTACTGATTTTTTCACAAAATGGGTGGAAATTATTCCTACACTGAATGCAACTGATAAGGTCATCATCAGCTTTATACAAGAAAACATTTTGAGTAGGTTTGGTTGTCCGAGAAAGTTGTTGACTGATAATGCTCATGCTTTCAAGTACAAATCCATGGTTAAATTTTGTGAGGAGAATGGAATTATCTTGAAACATTCTACTACATATTACCCCCAGGGGAATGGGTTGGCAGAATCAACCAACAAGAACATTATTCAGAGTATAAAAAAGTTGTTAAGTCAGAAAAATAGATCTTGGGATTCAATGTTAAAGTATGCTTTGTGAGCAGATCGGATAACTACTAAGAAAGCAATAGGTTTGTCTCCCTTTCAATTGGTATATGGTATTGATACTGTTTTTCCCATTCAATTAGGAATTCCAATAATGATTTTTTTTCAAGATAATCTGGAGGAACCAAATGGTATTCAGAGAAGAATCTTCTCATTGATTGAACTTCATTAGGAACGAGAAGCTTTAGCAGAGAGAGCTCAAGCTTATAGGAAAAAGATTAAGGAAAGGTTTGACAGGAAAGTAAAAGAAGATACTTTTTCTCTGGGAGACATGGTCCTCAGGTGGGATGCTAGAAAGGATCAGAGAGGTCATCATGACAAGTTTGATAATTTATGGTTGGGTCCTTTCATAATTTCTAAAATTTTGGAGAATAATACCTTTGTAATGCTGAGTTTGGAAGGTGAAGAATTGTCCAATCTAGTGAATGGATGATTCCTTACACATTTTTATAGTCACTAAAGGTAGGAAGCTGTCAGTCATTGTATATACCAGTGTGAGATAGGTTGAATAAAGACTCCAATTACCCAATGGAAGTTTGAAGAATAATAGGGAAGGTTCAATTTGATTGCAGAAGGCACTAGTGTACGAGATCTTGAAACCTCACAAGGAGGCTTTCATCCACCAGTTGGAGCCAGATGTTAGGATTGGAATTGTACCTAGTCCCTATTTGATTTCTTCTCAATTTTTCATTTATTTCTACTTTGATTTTGTTTTTCATTTTTTATTTTTTAATTGAGTAGTTTTGATTTTCTTTTCACTTTATATGTTATGAATGTTATTTCATTTAATTTTATTCTTCCTCTTCATATAGTGGCTTATTAAAGTATTTCATCTCATTTTATAGTCTTCAAAATACTTATTTTAAATTTTTCCTAACTCCTATAATCAAAGTTTAACCTTTTATGTTGAGTTTCTTTTGCAAAATTTTCATATGGAGATTCCTGCAGCACAGTGACTAAACTACATACACTAAGGCGCTGCTGGAATCTGAAATCATGGAGGAATGTGGCTTATTAATGGAAAGTGTTGGCCCATTGTATTTGATGATATTCGAATACCTCCAAGAAGTTGTTCAATGTATCATGACATTTGTCAAAACCCATCATGATTCATCATTGAAAGAATTGGGGATAGGAGTGGCCACGAGTTCCAAAATTGGAAGCTATGAATTTCAAAGTTGAGGCCACGTATTCTGAAGCTTGTTGAAGATTTTTACTTTTTTTCATTTCCAAGAATTAAATCGGTGAAGTAACTGTTGAGATATGGGTAAGAGCAGAAAAATAAATCGCTTTGAGCCAACATACACAAGTTGGGTCATGAGTTTCCCTGACTATGCATAATTATTCAGGAAAGTTGGGTGGTTTAACGTCTTTGAGGGAATTTCAGGGTTCAATGTTGAAGTTACCCATGCTTTTGCTCAGAGTCTTACCAATGGTACTGTAAGTTTTAATACTCTAAAGTTTGAACTGATAGAAGCCCTAATTTCTAAAGCTATCTATGTGCCCTTGGAAGGAGAGTTATGGTTTATGTATGTGCTTTATATCTTCATGTTTTAGTTCTTTAGAATTGCTTTATGATTTAGTATTTGCATTCGTTTGATGATTAAATTATTCCCTTCTTATGAATGAAGCCTTCAAAACAAAATCACAGAAGAAACCAATTCATTTTCCTTTAGTCTTTATTGAGATTGTCCTAGCTTGTACCTCCATAGTCTAGGTACAATTTCTAGCACAAACAGATCATACCGTAAGTGGATCAGGATTGTATAATCCTTGGACTTATTTCCTAAAGTGAGAGGGATTGATCATCCCATAATTGGATCATGTGTGTTGCAGGATATGCTTCTATGATGTCGTTGATCGAAAGATCCCGGCGATGAGGTTGTTGATCGAGAGATCCAGATGATGATGTTGTTGATCGGGAGATCCAGGCGATGAGGCTGTTGATCAAGAGATCCAGATGAAGCTGTTGATCGAGAGATCCATATGATGATGCTGTTGATCAGGAGATCCAGACGTTGAGGCTACTAATTGAGAGATCTAGATGATGTTGTTTATCGGGAGATCCAGATGATGATGTTGTTGATCGAGAGATCCAGATGATGTTGTTGATCAAGATATCCAGATGATGTTGTTGATCAG
Source organism: Larix kaempferi (assembly GCA_027924585.1). Taxonomy (NCBI): domain Eukaryota; kingdom Viridiplantae; phylum Streptophyta; class Pinopsida; order Pinales; family Pinaceae; genus Larix; species Larix kaempferi. The sequence continues at coordinate 3,357,797 of BSBM01000592.1, read as the reverse complement.
GAGATCCAGATGATGATGTTGTTGATCGAGAGATCCCGATTATGTTGTTGATCGGAAGATCCATATGATGATATTGTTGATCAAGAGATCTAGATGATGTTTTTGATTGGGAAGATCCAGATGATGACGTTGTTGTAGCTGATCAAGTGCTACAAAAGATGGAGACTCGGTACTGAAGATATTGATGTTCCAATATTGAATATCTTGAAGATGTTCCAGTAACTATTTGAGTTACTGATGATGATTAAAGAAAGCTTCCAATGATTTATCGATGTATCATGTATCATGTAGTTGATGAATCCTTGCTCCGGCAGATGTTGTTAGAATATCCTTCTCATTAAGGGGGAGTGTTGAAATATTGTAACTTCTAAGAATATTCTATTTGTACTTTATTAAGAGATGTTTCATTCCTCCGTCGAGCCTTTATTTTATATCCAGAGATGTTTATTCTTTCATCGGAATGTAGTAACTTGGGTTATTAGACTTCCCTAGTGGGGTCGACCTAGAGTCACTTGTGATGGGGTGTTTAAATCCCCTAGTGGGTTCGTCCTAGTCAGCATTATGTTGACTGTTTAAGTTGGGGCCGACCTAGTTAGAGTTAAAATTCAAGTGAAGTAAAGTATAAATAGAGGAGGTGTGTTCCTCATTTAACACACACACACTCACTTGTCAAACTCGCATAGGAGAGAGAGAGAGATCTGCAAAGGAGGAGAAGGAGCTCTTGTTTGGGGATTACATCTTTGTACTTTTTGGTCATCTATATTGAGGAAGCTTTGCTGGGTTTTCTACCCCATGAGGGTTTCCCACAATAAATTGTGTCTCTTGTGTTTATGTTGTGCTTGTTGTTCTTTCAGTGATATTGCATATGCTATTGTTGTGAAATTGAATGTAATACCGATGTTATCTATCTTAGCATATTGAATCTTAACATGACACATATGCAATCTCCAACAAGATGAGAAAGGAAAACAGAAGGGAGTTCTGATATCAGGGAGATTTGTGCAAAGTAACGGCTTGAGAAATGAATGCAGAATTCATCATGAATGAGGGACTTTGAGGGTTCATTTATAGGCACAATGGATAACTCTAGGATAAGGATCATGGTTTGATTTTTTCGTTGATATTTTTGTTTTTACTTTTTCTTTATGCCTTTAATTTTTTTTATCCCTTTTCCAAATTGGGATATCACAAGAGTTGAGCCAATTTTCTTCTTTTTGATGAGGATAAAGAGGAGAAACATCCAAAAAACAAGTCAAGGAAATGTTGCTCATTTATTTCGAGATAATTGAGCAATTTTAATTTGTAAAATATCCCTTTTGGGGTATGAATTTGATTTTTATGTTGCTCATTTATTTCAAGGTCTAAAGAGTGGAAATGAAATGTGGTAATGATGTATATGTGTGATGGGGTAATGACAAGGTAGGTGGACAAAATTTAGGTGTTGGCATGTACCCAATTTAAAATGCTTCTGCAAGTTAGCAATGTGAGAATTGGTGCTTGACTAATATTTCTCTTGAGATATTCAAAGGATTTTTTTGTTGATTCCTTCCGCACTGGAACCCCTTGCTACTGGCTATTACAAAATGGAGAGTTGTAGCCACAATCGAAAATGAAGCTATGAATTTTTGAAGATTCTAGATCTAGAAATACTAGAATATTCCTATATATTTGATACTCCTAAAGGTACATACCCCCACTAAAAATACTTGGTACAAATTTAATATATCTGCAGAATTATCCTCTTACTTTTCCTAAAGTGGCTCTTCTTCCTTACAACCTATCCTGAAAAATCATAGGATTCCTATAACCCCTTAAGCTAAGAACATTATTCTGCAACACTTAATGGTTGGAGAAGGAGAAGGTGGTAATACACCACCCCCACTACCAATAAATACATGGCTTCTTGCTATATATGGCCCTTTAAATCTCCCTCAAAATTTACATAAACTTCCTGATAATTATCTCAATAGTTTTCCTAAATATGATGGGGAAAGGACAATAAATACTAAAGAACACATGTCATCATTTTAAGATTTCATTGATAACTTGTTCATAGAGCATGATGATGTTTTCATGAGACTATTTGTACAAACATTGGAAGGCGATGTCAGAAAATGGTTCAGAGGACCGCCCGTTGCTTCCATTAGCTCTTAGTAAGTCTTAGAAACAACTTTTATGAGGTAGGGGGGAGAGAAAATAGATCACTTGTACTATTTAACTGAATTTTCTTCTTTAAAGAAGAGGAATGGGGAACTTGTTGTAGATTTTAATAGAATATTTAAGAAGCTTTATAATAAAAATCATGTCTATATTAAACCCTCTCAAGTAGCATCCAAGGTCACTTATGATGGAGCCTTTGAGCCCAATTTTGAAATGATGTTAAGAGAAAGTAGGTCAACCACCTTGATCATTATGAAAGATGATGCTGTGGATATTAAGGGGAATATGAAAACCTATGGAAAAATAAAACCAAGGCCAGAACAATGTGAAAAAATATAAGAGGAAACAAAGGGACGAGGTTGGTACATAAGGCTCAAAGAAAAATTCTCAAGATGAAAAGATTGGAGAGCTGTCTAAGATAATCAAAAGTTTATCAAACAAATTGACTAGACTAGAGATTGAAGGTAGTAATCCTCCTAGAGATCCTCAAGGGGATGCAACAAGAAATCCAAATTAATATAGGAAGCCTTTCAACCCTCAAATCATGCATAGAGAAAGGAGAAATGATGATCAAACCATACAACCTACTATTAGGGAAACTAATAATAATAATAAAAATAACAACAATTTTTCAAATCTTTCACTTGAAGAAAAATACATAGACCCTCAAGAAGAAATGCATTAGCTTCAATATGAAACTAATGCTATCCATTTAAATCATGATGATTATGAAATCTCCTTGCATTCTGATAGCTATAACTTCAACCATAGAGAAAAAATGAGTATGAATTATCCTCAAACAAATATAGACTATTTGTTGATACCCTTCAAGATGAATTACATAGAAATATGATCTCAGGCCCAAACCAATTGCTATAAAACAAGGTAGTCAACCTCAACCTAAGAAAATTCCTATAAATTAGTCAAATGAAAAATCCAATGAAACATATTTTGCTGCAAAAAATATTGAAAATCAAAAAAAAAAAAAGATAGTGAACAAAAAGAGATAGATAGGTCTGCTATCCCCTTTAATATCTAGCATGAGTTGGGAAAGATTAAAATTCATGTTTCTTTCGTGGAGCTAGCAAAGAATCATGTTTACCACAAGCATAGTGAAAAAGTAATTAATGTAGCAGGACCAACAATTCAACCAAACGCTCTAAATCTATCTATTGAACATCCTATTGTCAAGTTTGGTCCCCATATTGATGAAAGGGACGAGGAAATTGCTCCCTTTTATGCAACCTTGAGCATTCATAAAAAGATGCTACATAATTGCATGCTTGATTCATGGGATGTAATACCCCATTTTGACCCTTAGGATATATTAGCTTTTAATGTAAATATTGTATACATGTGATGTATGTTTTCCTAGCGTGGAGCTCAAGGCCAAGGCCCCGCTAGTGGAAGCTCAAATTTTATTTAAAGGAAAGTATTAGACATTATGTTACCCATGTGCTATTTAGCCATGGAACATTGTAAAAATGATGTAAATAAACATCATGCAATTAAAAAATACCCACAACTGGCTATGGAGGCAACGAATGAGAAGGGGGCCATGTGTATCCACTAGGGAGTGGTGAGGGGGTTGTGGGATTGAACCATAGGCTGCCATATGTTACCTTGAGAACCCATTTGACTTTCCTTGCTGACATTTAATTCTGTTGTAAGGAAGTGGTTGAGGAATTCAGTCCATGGCTTCAATGGAGCATGGGTAGCCCATAAATTCGTATGGCAGAGTATGGGCTCTGTTTTCTCAACCCACAAGTCACTCTACCTCATGGGAGTTGCTTCTTCCTCATCCCCATTCCATTGTGGAAATTACCAGCATCATTTTCCATCTATAAACGAATTGCCAGCAATGAGAAAAACCAGAAATCGCAACTGTGAAAGAACCCACGTTTTGAAGAGCCATAAACGCCTAGATTTGGTATTTGACAGTGAAATCCAATGGGGGATCCATTGGTATGAACCTTGGGGTGAATTTGGGAGCATTAGCTACCCCGAAATCCATTGGAAAAACCAGTTTTGATAGCCTAGAAAACCAGTGACGGGATTGAGTTATTCGTTGACAGAATGGTGAGAAATCCAAGTGTGGATGTTCGAACAGAGGATTGGATTGCTTGAATTTAGCTTGAGATGTCTGTAGCTCTGTGGTTGAGCTCATTGAATTAGCATCCTCCTCATTTTTCTTTTGTATGCTTGATAAACCCAACTGTGTGTTGGCTTAGCATAGAGTTGTGAGTGAGCCCATCTAGTTCCTCCTTAGTGGATACACAACCCAGCTCGGGGGTGATCTCTCAGCTAAAAGAATACAGGCTGGACAGAGATATATGGTTGGGTGGAACGTTGCTCTCACATAGCCAGTCGTTTGGACAGCTTCATCTTCCAGATAAGTGTTCTCTGTGATTTACATTATATGTATTATGTTTCTTACAATGTGTTAATTCAGAATGATAATTATTCATGTTAATGGAATTGATATGAAGTTTGTGCATAGCATGAGAATGGGATGGATTCTCTGCTTGATGATTTATCATTTGCTTGAGATAAATATGCTGATTCATTTCAGTTTGTGTGTGCAATTGTGTTTATTTCCGCTATGTATATATTGATTTATATGTATTTGCACACAGAAGTTTTTAACTGTTATGAATTTCTTAGTAATGAATGGGGCTGAGATTGCCAATAAGCCTGGTAGCTTGGTCACGTTTCCTTCCTTGCACCGGATTGATGGAAGGGGATGTGACATGGGATCCTCACAACTTTATGCCCAAAGTACTAATGGAACAGCTAGGATTAGAAATAAGCGGACTTTATCATGATTTATATTCATTTGATTATAGGAAAGTCAAGAGTGTGGTATGATAAAGTAACTAGTTATTACATTAGCTCAACTACCTATGAAAAACATTATGATAGATGTAGTAGTGGTTGATGTACCTGCCAAATATATGATGTTATTACCAAGATATTGGGAAAAGAAGCGTGGGGGTACCATGCAGATGGATATGAAATATGCCATTGTTCCATTTTTTGTAGGAGAAAGTAGAAAATTGTATAGAGAAGCAAAATTTTCTTATGTGGTGAGTGACCATAGTCCCAAAGATTATATTTTTTATGTTCTTGATGAAGATATGGGATGTTGTATTTTGTTAATTAATGAAGAATATAATGACTGTTAAGTCACATAAAAATTATCTCTTACAAATGAAGTAAACAATGAGTGAATCTGGAAACTATATTTTGATGGTGCATCATCCAAGGATGATTCAGGGGATAGTGTTCTCCTAATTCCTTCTACAGGAGAAAATATTTCCCTATCATTTAAATTGGATTTTGAAGCTACTAACAATGTTGTAGAGTATGTAGATTTAATCCTAGGTCTAGAAGCTGTAGGAAGGATGAAAATCACAAATCTAGCATGCTTTGGAGATTCTGAATTGGTAGTTTAGCAAGTCAAGAGTGTTTACCAAACAAAGCATCCAAGGATGATAGCGGAAAGGAATCAAGTTTGAGACTTGATTGATAACTATTTTGTTTCTTTCAATATAAATGTTGTTCCTAAAGAATTAAATCATTAATCAGACTCTTTAACCTTGGATGCTAGCACTTTTATATCTCCAAAGGAACCAAAGCTAAAATATGAAGTAGAAATGAGGTATATAACTTCTATCCCAAACAATGTGAAGCATTGATAGGTCCTTAAAGACGAACAACAAATTAAGAAATTTCTTGTTGGATGGTAGATGAGTTCTCTTCTATAACTATTGATCAAGATGAAGAGGGATAGCACAAAGAACCATTCAAGGAAGGAGTTGAATCAATTCCAGAATTTAAAAATCAAAGTTCCAATCACAAAATTTTGTAGCTAAAAAATAATTTCATTCCAAAAAAATTAGTCCCCTTGAGCAACGTTTTGATAAGATTTATGTACTAGTCAAGCCCGTTCTTCATCCTAAGATTGAGGATATAGAAGATATTAATATTGGGACCCAAGATGATCCCAAATACATTAAAATATTTATAATTATGACCGATGATAAGAATAGAGATTTGTTAATATCTTTAAAGAATATGCTGGCGTGTTTTCTTGGAAGTATGAAGATATTACAACATATGATACTACTATCATTCAACACATGATACCTCTTAAAAATCGGGAAATACCCTTCACATGGAAGCTAAGAAAAGTGAATCATATCCTCTTGTATATCATTGAAAAAGAGGTCAAAAAATTACTAGTTTACAAGATCATCATCTCTCTTAGATATTCTAAATGGGTGGAAAATCTAGTGCCTATGAGGAAGAAGAATGTGGAAATTAGATTATGTGTAGACTTAAAAAAATTGAATAAATGCTCAGTGAAGGAAAGTTGTCCCCTCCCTAAAATGGAACACATCTTATAAAAGGTAGTGGGAGGCGCTATAATTTATATTATGTATGTTTTTTCTAGATATAACCAAGTAGCAATGCATATGGATGATAGAGACAAGACTTCATTTACTACACCTTGGGTAACCTTCATGTATGGTAAAATTCCCTTTGGTTTAATTAATGTAGAGGATACTGCTCAAAGAGCGATGGACATTTCCTTTGTGGGTGAAAAATGTAATAATGTGCAAGGATCTGACAGCTGTAGAAACTCACAATCAAATTCACAAATATGTTGCAAGGAAGAAGAGAAGGAGACACTCAATGATCACTCATAAACACAGTATAATAGAACATAATCTCAATATTATAAAATGAATAAGAATGTAAGTGAATGAGTTACAATAGAACAGTAAGGTGCATAATATAGGATTCGAATAGGCCAAGTAGGGCATTCGAATTCCTAACTCAGAGTGTGGCTTGAATGATATGGAGTCATCATCCAGTCAATGTATCAGTCACCAGATGTAACAGTTAGTAAACTGAGTCTGCCTGAGTGAAGTAGGCACTAACTGAATGAAGGAGGCTCAATGGAGGGTGCATGAGGAGTCCTAACTGAGTGAGGTAGGAATGAACTGAATGAAGGAGGCTCAGTGAAGGGTGCATGAGGAGCTAACTGGAGTCAGAATGGACATACTAGTCTCACTGGAGGTCTATCGGAGTGAAACAGTCAGTGAGGGAGTCAATCTAGCGCCAAATCAAGGAAGAACTAAGTGATAACTGACTGGTAGGTGAGAAAGGCGCCTAACTGGCTATGGTAGGTGAGAAAGGCACACTTGGCATGAAGAAGGGCCCCTTTGGTAGGTAGGAGGCCCCCTGGGGGCTGTAGACAGGCTGTGAAGAGCTAGAATGAAGCTCTAGGAGCTGGTAGGTCTACCATGATGATGATTGGATGCATGCATATGACTGGATGCATGTAGAATGCATGCATGCATGCAAAACTGAAAAATGATGGGAAGAATATTCCAACACCCCCCCCACAAGCTATACTATGAGCAATAACTGAAGAGTAGGGCCTTGGTAACTAAGACCAAAAGTCACCCCGTACAATCAATCTAAAATAAACTAAGTGAGGAAAGAGGGAAAACCTAGTGGGAAAAATCCCTCCCTAAAAATAGACTGAAGGAGCTAAAGTAGCATATCATGACTTACCCCCTAAAGGAGGCAAGTGACCTTCCTTTCCAAGGAAGGTTTGATCAACCTGAAATGGATCTGCATTGTGAGGGGGATGAGCCATTACATGCTGAAAATATGATCTGGTTCTTCTATGATCATGTGGATCACCAACCAAATCACCTGCAGATCGAAGTGTAATGGTAGCCCATCATGGGAGAGGAGGAGCATCAGGTTCTTGTGGATCTGGATCTCTCATCCTCTCATCTTCATTATCAGTTACTAGATATTCAGGTTCTTGTTGATCTGGATCTAGCATTCTATCATCATCTCCACTTTCGGATTCTGTGATGAATCATATGAAGATGTATCACTCTCATCAACCAAAGGAGGAGTGCTCGGTGAGCTTCCTTTCTCAATAGAAGGAATGTCATGAAGAGGCCATTCCTCAAGCTGAACACTTCTCTCCAAGAATGTGGTCATGGAGGAAGGATCAAGTAACTTGTAAGACTTCGCATTAGATGCATAGCCCACCATAATGCATTCCCTTCTTTGAGAATCAAGAGCTCTCCTTCTGTCAACTGGAATCCTTTCCCATGCTCTAGATCCAAATACTTTAAGATGAGATACATCAGGTTTGTATCCCATCCATGCTTCAAAAGGAGTAGAGTCACTGAGTCACTTGTGAGGAACTCTGTTTTGAAGATAAGTGGCACAGTTGATGGCTTCTGCCCAAATACTAGGATGTAATCCTTCTGACTTTAGCATGCAAGTGGCCATCTCTTTCAATGTTATGTTCTTCCTTTCAGCTACACCATTCTGTTGTGGTGTGTAGGGAACAGGGTATTTTTTAAGGATTCTAATATTATACTTAAGTATAGTATCCTAGGCGACTATTTTGGATTGAAAAAAGCATGTATATAGATTGGTAGGCGAATATTAAATATGAAACATCCAATTTACTACTAAAATGTGTAAATTTTGGTGAATAGTATGATAAAAAAACATATTTTATGTAAATATAGGCGATATTAGAGACTAAAAATGACCAAATAGCGAATTTATTTTTTGAAAAAAAACCCGAAAAATAGCCAATTGGCGAAATTTCGCCCTTAAAAATTACCCTGGTAGGGAACAGTGCGTTCCATTTCAATGCCCTCTTCAGTACAGAAATCTTGAAACTCACCCTTAATGTAGTCACCACCATTGTCAGTGCGAATGGATTTTATCTTCCTTTCTGAAAGTTTCTCTACAGAAGACTTGAAAAACTTGAAGAAACCAAATACTTTTTATTTCAATGTAAGGAAATATACCCAAGTGAATCTGGAATAATCATCAACAAAAGTGAGCACGTACCTTTCCTTGTTTAGAGACAGATCAGGAAATGGACTAGCCACATCACTATGAACGAGATCAAGGGGTTGAGAAGCTCTCCTAGCCTTTCCCTTTTTAAATTTCTTCTCAGGGTGCTTTCCCATCAAGCAACCATGACAGTTACCTTTGGTAAATTTGATTTTGGGTAGCCCATCCACCATATACTTTGCATGCATGCCATGCAATTATTTGTAGTTGAGATTCCCAAATATTTCATGCCACAACCTGCTTTCTTCATTGGCATGAGTATGGAGGGCTGATTGCATTGAGAGAGACAGGAAGTGTGAGAATTCATATAGCTTGGAGTTGTGATTTGAAATTCCTTTTGCAATGATCTCACCTGAGACCATGTCTTGTATCTCGACCTCATTTGGAGAAAAGATCACCCTTTTGGGGTTTCCAATATGAGTCATTTGATATACTGAAAGCAAGTTAGCTGTAAGAGAAGGAACATAAAGCACATCAGCAAAATAGCCATGGTTAAGATTGATTTTTCCAATACCTTGAGAGGAAACTTATACATTATTTCCCATCATGATAGGTGGGCCAACTGAGCTCTCAAAGTCTGAGAAGAGGTTCTTCGAAGAAGACATGTGTCTTGAGGCCCCTAAATCTATGATGAAAGAAGAATCCGTTGATACGCTTGCCATGTAGGCATGACATCTTTCTTTGTCTTCGGAGCTGGAAGATTCAAAATCTTTCTTCTTTGCATATGCAAGTACAGGAAGGTTGTTCTCTTCAAGTAAATTTGCCATCAAATCTATAGTCTTCCGTATGCAAGAACTCTCAGGATGAGGCCCTCTATGACAGTATGTGCATTCTACCTTTCCCTTTTTAGAATGTTTGGCCTTCTTAGAGTACGAAGCTCTATCTGACTGGTGTGTAGGCCTTGTATCACCAGGAATCTCTAGCTTTCCTATATCATTCGCTCTCTCTACAACTGTAAGGGCTTAATCCAATTTGGGTAAGATCATTCCCATTGAAATCAACTTCTCTTCCTCTTGGGTAAGAGATTGTGTGAAATCATCAAATGAGGGAAACTTCCATCTTGGAATGGACAACCTAGCTGACTGGAAAGTAGAGACAAAAATTGAGAAATTTGCCCCCAACTTTGAGAAAATGGAAACTATAAGCTGCTTATCTTCCTTCACTATCTCATACCTTTTCAACTGTGATATCAAGCTTTTGAACTTGGTGAGAAAGGAATTGATAGAATCGAAGCTGCTAGGAATCAAACATATGAGCTCATTCTCCAATTTGTGTGCTACCATATCATCCTTTGGCCCAAATAGAGATTCGAGCTTGTCCCACACCTCTTTAGGAGATGTAAGATCGATGACATGAAAGCATAGTTCATTAGAAATTGAGAGAAGGAGGAGACCAATTGCTTCATCAAGCCGATCCAAGTACTTGGACTTTTCAACTGCACTGAGAGATTCTACCATTGTTCCGTTGAGTATTCAGGTGAAGCTCTTGGATATCATGAAGAGAGCCATCTTGGCTTTCCACTCGACATAGTTGGAAGATGTAAGCTTTAGATCCATCTGAACAGAGAAAGTCAATAGTTGAAGAAGATTCCGAATGGGTGAATAAACCTGCAAAACAATAAAAGATGTGCTGATGGAGAATTATACACTTTGACTGAACACTACCTTAAGGACACTTGGCACATGGACTAAGTCCTTCACACCTGGATAGAACTCAATGGATTTCTCCAATGAAATAAAGTAATAGCACCAGAATTTGCCGTGGAAACTCAGAGGCTTCTAGTGCACAAGTGAAAGATAATTGCTCAAAGAAATGCTGCAACTGCTGTCGCTGCAATTGCTGCAATTCGAATAGTTGCTTCCTGCTCTGATACCATGTAATAATATGCAAGGATCTGACAGTTGTAGCAACTCACAATCAAACTCACAAATATCTTGCAAGGAAGAAGAGAAGGAGACACTCAATGATCACTCATAAACACAGTATAATAGAACATAATCTCAGTATTATACAATGAATAAGAATGTAAGTGAATGAGTACAATAGAACAGTAAGGTGCATAATATAGGATTCGAATAAGCCAAGTAGGGCATTCGAATTCCTAACTCAGAGTGTGGCTTGAATGATAGTGGAGTCATCATCCAGTCAATGTATCAGTCATCAAATGTAACAGTTAGTAAACTGAGTTTGACTGAGTGAAGTAGGAACTAACTGAATAAAGGAGGATCAGTGGAGGGCACGTGAGGAGTCTAACTGAGTGAGGTAGGCATGAACTGAATGAAGGAGGCTTAGTGAAGGGGGCATGAGGAGCTAATTGGGGTCAGAATGGACAAACTAGTCACACTGGAGGTCTATCGGAGTGAAACAGTCAGTGGGGGAGTCAATTTAGCCTCAAATAAAGGAAGAACTGGGTGATAACTGACTGGTAGGTGAGAAAGGCTCCTAACTGGCTGTGTTAGGTGAGAAAGGCGCACTTGGCATGAAGAAGGGCACCTTTGGTAGGTAGGAGGCCCCCTGGGGGCTATAGACAGGCTGTGGAGAGCTTAATGAAGCTCTAGGAACTGGGAGGTCCACCATGATGATGATTGGATGCATGCAGAATGCATGCATGCAAAACTGAAAAATGATGGGGAGAATATTCCAACAAAAAAGACAAATTCATAGCCATCTATTTAGATGATATGGTAGTCTTCTCTAAATCAGATGAAGAACATCTAAAAGAGCACAAGCATACTTTTACAAAGTGCATAAAATTTGGTTTATCTTTGAACCCAAAAAAATCTCATTTTTCCATGAAAGAGAGTAAGTGGTTGGGCCACATTGTGTCTAAGGAAGTAGTTAAGATTGATCATGAGAGAGTAGAGGCAATACAATTGATTGACTTACCAAGAAACACACAAGTGATACAATTGTTTCTAGGTAAAATCAATTTTCTAAGAAGATTCATACTAAATTTTGTTGAAATTGTTAAGAGTATGACTGACATGTTAAAAAAGGATAGTGGAAATTAAATGGATTGCTGAAACAAGACACTCATTTTAGCAGATTAAAAGGGATTTGGAACAATCCCTATTTTTGGTCAGTCCTGATTACAATAAAGAATTTATTCTTTTTTTCTATTGCCTCTGAAAATACTATTGCAATTGTGCTATTACAAAAAAATGTTGAAGGTCATGAACAACCAATATCCTTTTTCAACAAAGCATTAAGGGATGCAGAATTGAAATACAATATAATGGATAAACAAGCATACGCAATGGTTAAATATGTGAAAGCCTTCCAAGGTTATGTCTTACACTCTAAATTCATTGCATATGCACCCAATAGTACAATGAGAGATATCCTTAGTCAGCCTGATAGTGAAGGCAAGAGAGGTGAATGGATAACCAAAATTCAGGAATATGACTTGAAGATAAAGCAAACCAAACAGGTCAAAGGTCATGGATTATAAAAACTACTAGCCAAATCAAACTACCAAGCCTTAGATGTGAACATGATTTCTCAAATACTAACAATAGTTGAATTTGAGGAGGGGCATTCACAAGAATCCTTTTTGAATATAAATCAAAAGTTCTATAATTATTTGTGGTATAAATATATAGTGTTTTATTTGCAAACATCTTTAGTGTCGACTAGACTTTGATAAATCCAAGGCTAGATCCATGAAATTAAGAGCAATTAAGTATTGCATTTTTATGAGTATTTGTTCTGGAAATATCCACTAGGAATTTTGTTAAATTGTGTCATTGAAGAAGAAATAGAGGGAATATTAATTGAGTTTCATAAAGGTGTATGTGGTGGCCATGATGCTTGGAGGGATACAACATACAAGGTATTAAGGGCTGGTTATTATTGGCCTACTTTATTTTTAGATTCTAGTTCAATAGTTACAACATGCTTGGAATGCCAATTGTTTGTAGGAACACAAAATTGATGCCACTACCACTTAGACCTATCAAAGTGGAAGCAACATTCCAAACAAGGGGAGTGGATCTCATAGGATATACTCATCATAATTCAAGTGGTAAGCATAGATGGATTCTCATAGCTATAGATTATTTTACCAAATGGGTAGAGACCATTCCTACTAGGATAGAAAATGAGACAATCATAAATTTTTTTCTAAAAGAGAATATTATGTCTAGATTTGGGTTCCTTAGGAAGATCATAACTAATAATGCAAAATATTTCAATTCATCCAAGATGAAGAAGCTTTTCCAAGAGTACAACAGAGAGATATGAGATTCAAATGCTTACTACCCACAATGAAATGGTTTTAAAAAATATTTAAACAAAATCCTATTGAAAATTATTAAGAAAATGTTGTCTCAAAATAAGAAATTTTGGGATTCTCATCTTAAATTTGCTTTATGGGTAGACATGATAAGCACCAAGAGGTCAATAGGCACTTCACATTTTCAACTGGTATATGGAAAAGAAGTTGTGTTCCCCATTCAATTAGGATTACCAATCATGAATTTATTGTAGAATTAGGAGGAAGAACCCAATTATATGCAAAGGATGATTCATCAGTTGATTGTGATTCAACAAACAAGAGAAAAATTTGATGCTAAAACTTAGATATACCAGGAAAGAATGAAGTACATTTTTTTTATAGAAAATCTATTGAAAGAAATTTCCAGCCTGGAGATCTAGTAATCAAGTGGGATGCCAAAAGAGAAGATAAAGGAAAGAATGGAAAATTTGATAACCTATGGATAGGTTTGTTTCAGATCTTAGCAATCCAAGACAATAATACATATAATCTAGCTCAAGTGTATGGTGAACTATTGGGAGCTCCTGTAAATGGGATGTTTCTCAAACTTTTACTGCAATATTGAAAATAAAAAATATTTCTCAATTGTACACTAGTAGATAGATTCATTTTCAATTATGTTCTTACTTTTATTTTTAAATTTCAGCTTGATGGTTTGTTTGCTCAAGTTTTAAAATGGTTAGGAGATCACAAGTACATGTCATCATGGTCAAATCAAGGGAAGACTCCATAGCCCAATGGAATAGGCACTAATGTATAGTTCTCAACATCACCCAAATGAAATGTTGTCCCTGTTGGAGCCAATGTTAGTACAAAGAATAAATTTCAAAGTGTTGATGTATATGTAACTTCAGAATGTATTTCATCTATGTATTTCATATATATTTATTGTACCCTTATAAGAGATGTGTTATTCCTCTATAAGGAAGTGTCGTCATGTGTATTGACAAGTGTCGCAAGTGTGTGTACTTGTCGATGGGTTATTAGACCACCATGTGTGGGGTCGACCCTGAAATATATATTATATGGTTGATGTACCTAGCTAGACAAGTCGGCCCCATAAGTTCACTGGGAAAATAGACAAGTATAAATAGAGATCAGGAGATCTCTATTTGGATCACTCGGAAACTCATACTTCCTTCACTTAGAAAGTGGCGCACTAGTGAGGAGGAGGATCATCTTCTACTAGGAGACTATCTATGTGTATTTTGGTTGTACTTTGGTTGAGCCATTGCTCTCTCTATCTCTGAGGAAGTTGTGGGGTTTTTCACCTTAGGGTTTTCCCCACGGAAACTCTGTGTCTCTTGTCTCTCATGCTTTTGATTCTTGTGATGATTGACATGCTTGTTATAATTGATATGCATTGATATACTATACATTTTATTCTCTCAGTAAAGATCCTAGAGTATTGTGAATTAATGCTCAAAATTTAACATGGTATCAGAGCTAACCTGAGACGAAGACATTGTGCAGTGACAGAAACTAGGGTTTCTTGTTTATTGGGTTTCTCTCCACAGTTTTTGGAAAATCAATATAGTAGATTGACTCTACTCATCAAGGAGAATCTATCTGTCCAATCAGAATTCAATTCTGAGCATTTTCAGATTTGGTCCTAAAAATTAGGGTTTCCACAAAAATAGGAATTTCTGAAATCTAAAGACATAGCTTGAAGCTCCTTGCAAAAATCGAAGTTTAGAGATTTGGATCGAGATTTTGGGCTTGGTAGATCTCTGGGAAACTCAAACCCTAATTCAGGGCTCTCCTTAGTGAATCTGGGAAGACAAAAAGGCAGTTTTGAAGGGTGTAGCTTTGCAGATCTCAATTTCTTAATACACCAAGTTGATCAGATCATCAAGGCACATCTTTATATCCTTTCAAAAAGTTGAAATTCACATTTTGAATTTTTAGGGTTTTTTTTTACAAACCCTAATCCGGGACCAGATCTAGTTTTCACCAATTCAAGTGGTAAGACCTAAATCTTTTCTATTTCCATTTGAAGTACTCTTTAAGATGTCTCACCACACCAAGCTTGAGGATAAGCTTGAAGGGGCTGATAACTTCCGAGCCTGGAAGTATAGGATTGGGTTAATCCTAGAAGAGAATGAGTTGGACTCATATATAAAAGAAGACATCCCTATCCCAGAGGATGAAGAGGCTAAGGTATTGCATAAGAAGAACTTGGTCAAGGAAAAAAGAATCATTGCTGATTCTATCAAAGACCATCTCATACCCCATGTGTCTTCTCTAAAGACACCCAAGGAGATGTTTGACTCCCTGACCAAGTTATTTGAAGGGAAGAACATAAATCGAAAGATGACTCTGCGGAATCAATTGAAAGGGGTCAAGATGTCGAATGGAGAAACCATTCAATCTTACTTCTCCAAGGTCTCTCAGATCAAGGAACAACTTGAAGCTGTGGATGAAGTAGTGGACAATGGTGAACTTGTTATGACCACTCTGGATGGCCTACCTAGGTCATGGGACTCCTTTATTCAAGGAATCTGTGCAAGAAAGAAATTGATCTCTTTCAGTAGACTGTGGGAGGAATGCTCTCAAGAAGAAGCTAGGCTTGTGGCCCGAGAAGAAAATATGGGAAATGAAGATCAAGCTCTCACAGCACATGCCAGGAAAGGCAAGTCCAAGAAGGAATCATCTCATAAAAGGAAATTCTCACACCACCATTATCATAAAGATAAGAAAGATCTCAGATGCTTTGTAACGCCCCGTTTTGACATTTCTACCTAAATTATTATTATATGTTGTGTTTACTTGATTATGAGACTTCGTCAGTTTGGTGACACTATGGACATGTGGTTCTATAATTTTCCCGACATATATATGTGTGTGTGTGATGTTAGTATTAGGATATGTAGTCATGTTAGATATGTATCATGTGTTAGTTATGTCTCATATATGCAAGTTAATGAACGATGGGTACGTGGATACCATTAAGTTATTGTTGAAAGAAAGAATGTTATAATACCGAGTGCATGGTGAAAATAATAAATTGATTATTGTTGTTATGTTATGACGAAATGTATGTGTACATGCATGATATTCGAGATTGTATGTCGAGGACTGACTTACAGGTTAAAAAGTCTAAGTGATAGCTGGGTCCTACGAGGTGGGAGAGCCTCGGGGACATGGACTCCGAAAGATAAACAGTATGCAGGTGATGCATTATTTACTTTCGCATGATTATTATGATGTTTATTATGATGTATGGGTGGGGTAGGGTTTCATGAAACTCAACTGCCCAGATTGGTTATACGATGACAAACCGAGTACAAGCGCAACGCGGTTATTATGTCGGGTAGACATAGTCCCTTGTTCCATTAGGGGGGTGGAGGCTTTACCCACCGTTTATCCCCGAAACCCAGAGTCATGGGAGGGCTGTGCTATGGCGCGCTCCCCAAGGTGTGTGATGATGACTGGTGGTTGCCTGCTGGGGAAGTTTGGTCGATGTAGTCGACACTTCCGCTTACGGGTTCTAACTGGAGCCGGCCATGACTTGGCACTTCAGGGTAGTCCAGCAGAGGAAGGATAGGATGTGGAAGTTAGTTGTGAACTAGATAGATGGAGTAGGTAGGTAGGTGTACCATGATGTTAGGAGGGAAGACTTGATCAATTGTATATGTTGAGGACCTTGCAGAGTCATGTGTCGTAAATTAGTAACTGGTATTATTGTTCGTTAGTTAATGGTACTTAATTAAGCGAATGACCCAATAGTCAAATTATGTTAGGAATGCGTCAATAAACATTAACTTAATTAATTAAGAATGTTGTGTGGTTTAGTACTATTAGTGTACCTACACGAGGTATGTAAGCCATAGCTACGCTTACATAACTCGTCTACATATGTGTCAATTGCGTGAAATAATACTGAACTATAATGATTAGGCATTAATTACATTATTACTACTTATCTAACCAGGAGATTAAATTTATACATTGAGTTAGTAATTTATGATTAAGATAATGGAATAGGTTGAATGAGTGACTTAGGTGGTAATGAATGATGATCAAGTTCTAATGTTGATTAGTGTTAATTATTGTGATTAATGTTGATTATTGTTGATTAATAAACATGTTATGGTTAACTTAGGTAGTAATTAATGCAATTGGTTAATAATGCATGATTTAATATTAACGAATTTAATTAGTCAAGACTAAGGGTTAACATGTTAAATTGCTATTGTAATGTTAATTAAAGTAATATTAATTTGATAGGTTAATATTAATTACAAGGTAGTTAATTAATTAAAACATATGGATAATAATTAATTTACTACTATTAATTTAATTATTGTCATGTCTAAGTTAATTAGAAAACAGGGTAAATTATAAATAGATATATTATGCAATTGATGAACAGGTGTCGAAAGGTACATTGGGAGATGTTTAATAGAAATTATAAATTAAATTATGATACATTTAATTATAAGGTCATCGAGAGATGACTAGTAATTAATGGGGTAAAACGTGTGAGTGTGAAACGCTTATGGTTGATGTAAAATTTTAAATAACATTTTATTAATTATTAATTAAAATTTTGGAAAATGAAAGAATGCTATAATATTGCCGAGAGATTGTCGGTTGAGTGTTGGAAGATGAACCAACCCAAACTTAAATTTAATAATAAAATAATACAATCTTGTTTTATGAGTCAAATGTTGGGGCTCGAGGAGGAATGGGGAGTTGGATAAAAATAATGATGAGGATAGGGGTAGTTATGAGAGGAGGGGTCGGTGGAAGGAGAAAGGAGGGGAATAAGGTCGAGAGGAGAAGGAGGAGAAGGGGTCTTCTTCACCTTGCATATTTTGGATAGGAGAGGGAGCAGAGATAGCAGGAGAGAGCAGCAAATAAAGGGGGTTCTTGTTGGAGAGTTTGCATAAGGGAAATACAGGTTGGCTTGTACTCGGTTTGGGCTCGGGGGTCCAAAGGGGTACCTTTGGAACTGGGTGGTTGGCGAGACCTCGCCAGTTGGTAGGGTGGCAAAACTGTTTGGGCAGGTTGAGTTTCAGGGTTGTGGAAAGAGTTTGATTGCAGGTCTATAACAGGGCAAAGGAAGCAGCGAAACAGGGCAAAGGAAGCAGCAAAACAGAAGGGACCTACTAACTATTTGCAGGTATTTTCCTTGCAGGTATAATGACCCCTTCCTAACTCTGTCAATATTCATTACTTCATGTTATAACAGAAATTAAATTGAATGAGAAAATGCATTTATATATATACTGTACACATGCACACCTGCACGAGGGTAGTAAATGTTAGAAATAAATTTGACCTGCAAATGAAAATGTGTTATATTTTTTTAAGACATGAAATTTAACCAAATTAGAAAAACGGAAACAAAACAGAGATATGAAACACTATGTCAACAATGTTAGAAGGATCTTTATTTATGAACTTAGATTATCTAGGACCGGGGTCCTACATGCTTCAATTGCAATGCGAAGGGACACTTTGCTTCAGACTGTCCCAAGAAGAAGAAAGATAACAACAAAAACTTCAACAACAAGAAGAAGAATAACAAAAGAAGATATCATGCTCATGTAGCTGAGGATGATGAACCTCCAAAGAAGAAGGCTAGGGCAGAAAGTGATGATGACTCATCAAGTGAAGAAGAATATGTTCTAATCTCTGCTCTCACAGGTACTATCTCCCATGGTTGTAATGATTGGTTAATTGATAGTGGGGATTCCAAACACATGACTTGGTTTAAAGAATCTTTCGTAAACCTATCTGAACATGAGTCACCCCATAACGTAAAACTTGGGGATGATTACCAATACCCTATCAAAGGAAGTGGTGAAGCCTCCTACAACCTAGATTCTGGAAAATCTTTAAAGATGAAAGAAGTTCTTTATGTACCCGGGCTCAAGAAGAATCTTCTCTCCATCTCTGCATTGGATGCAAAAGGCATGAGGGTTTCATTTGTAGATGACCAAGTCCTAATGTGGCCAAAGGGTAAAACAATCGATGATGTAGTAGTGATTGGAGAGCAAGAGGGAGGATTGTATAAATTGAAGGGTCAAACTGAACATGCCATGGTGCATGACTCCACGGAGCCAAGTGAACTTTGGCATAGAAGACTTGCTCATACGCACTATAGGGCACTTCCAATTGCAAGCAAGGCTGTATAGGATCTTCCTGAAATCAAGACCAAACATGAAGGTGTTTGCAAAGGATGTGCAAAATGTAAGAACATTAAGAAGGCTTTCCCAAGCAGTGAAAGCAAGGCAAAAGGTATCCTCGAAATCATCCACTCAGATGTATGTGGTCCTATGTCATCCAATTCTCTGAGTGGGTATGTTTACTATGTCTCTTTAATTGATGACTTCTCCAGGAAGACTTGGGTCTACTTCTTGAAGAACAAAGATGAGGTGTTTGATAAGTTCAAGGAATTCAAAACCTTGATGGAAAATCAAACTGATAAGAAGATCAAAACATTCAAATCTGACAATGGTGGAGAATTCACCTCAAGGGACTTCAAGAAGCTTTGCAGTGATTCAGGGATTAAGAGGGAGTTGACTGCTCCTTACAATCCACAACAAAATGGAGTTGCAGAAAGAAAGAACAGAACAATCATGGAAGCAGCGAGGGAAATGCTGCATGACCAGGATCTACCTATGCATCTATGAGCAGAAGTAGCTAGAACAGCTGTATATGTACAGAATAGAACACCCCACAAGATATTGGACAAAAAGACACCAAAAGAGGTCTTCTCTAGTAAGAAACCTGAAGTCATCCATCTCAGAATATTTGGTTGTCCAATATACACTCATGTCCCAAAGGAGAAGAGGACCAAGCTAGATCCTTTAAGAAATAATAGTATCTTTGTGGGTTACAGTGAAAGCTCGAAGGCTTACAAAATATACTTTCCAGGATTCAAGAAGATTGATGTCAGCAGAGATGTAACATTTGATGAAAATTCAGCATTCATCAAATCAAGGAAGGCACCTATTGAAGTTTATGAAGAACCTAAGGAAACTATATTTCAAGACACTACCATGACTGAAGCAATTCCAGAAGTTGTTTGTGAGTTTGAAGATCCGCAAGAACCTGTAGATCCACCCTGTGAAGATAACTCTCACAAGAGGAAACCTGCATGGGCTAGAGAGCATATTCAAGATGCATAAATATTCGGCATTCCAGAAGAAGAACACATATCAAAGAAGAGAACTAGATCACATACCAGCTATGTTGCTTTACTCTATGACATCATGAATAAAGAACCTTCCAGTTATGAAGAAGCAGCGGAAAAGAAAGAATGGAAGGATGCCATGGTCAAGGAATACCAATCAATAATGAAGAATGATGTTTGGGATGTTGTCCCAAGACCTAAAGAGAAGTCTGTTGTGACTTCCAAATGGATCTACAAAATCAAGCATGCTGCAGATGGTAGCGTAGAGAAATACAAGGAAAGATTCGTAGCTCGTGGTTTCTCTCAGAAAGAGGGAATAGATTATGAAGAAACTTTTGTTCCCGTAGCCAGGTACACTTCCATCAGAACAGTACTTGCCCTGGCTGCAGCGATGGAATGGAAGATACACTAGATGGATGTCAAGACTACCTTCTTTAATGGTGTAGTTGAGGAGGAAGTGTATGTGGCGCAGCCACTCAGTTTTGAAACACATGACAGGGAGTCATATGTGTGCAAATTGAAGAAAGCCTTGTATGGCTTGAAGCAAGCTCCCAGAACTTGGTATGGTAGGATGGACAGTTTCCTATCTAGTTTGGGATTTACCAAGAGTAAAGCGGATTCCAACCTTTACTACAAGGTTGAGGAAGGCAATCATGTGATTCTACTCCTGTATGTGGATGATCTGTTTATAACAGGAGATGACAGATTGATTGCAGATACAAAGAGGAATCTTGCTGCCGAATTCAATATGAAGGACTTGGGGATGATGCACCATTTCCTAGGTATGGAGGTGTGGCAGAGCACAGATGGGATCTTCCTTGGACAAGGGAAGTACATTGTAGATATCCTGAAGAGGTTTAGGATGATGGATTGCAAGGCCATGGCCACACCTGTGGCATCGAATCCGAAACTTCTATGTGATGCTTCATCTGAGCCGGTTGATGTCTCTATGTATCGTCAGATGATTGGGTCCTTGATGTACTTGACGAACATGAGACCAGATATTTGCTTTGCGGTGAACACATTGAGCCAGTTCCTGATGGATCTGAGGAGTGTTCACCTGGTTGCTGTAAAGCATATTCTGAGGTACCTCAAGGGTACAGTTGATTATGGGCTCAAGTATGAAGCGAATCAAAAGTTTAACCTGCAAGGTTATGTTGATTCAGATTGGGCAGGCAGTGCTGCAGATAGGAAGAGCACATCTGGGTGTTGCTTCAGTATGGGATCAGGTGTGATCTCTTGGTTTAGCAAGAAGCAGTTCTGTGTAGCACTGAGTACAGCTGAGGAAGAGTATTTTGCAGCCTATTCATCTAGTTGTGAGGCAGTATGGCTTCGAAAGCTATTGTCTGAGTTATTTGATCTCCCGTTGGATGCTACTGGTATCTTATGTGATAACCAGAGTTGTGTGAAGCTGTCTGAGAACCTAGTGTTTCACGACAGGTCGAAACACATAGAGATCAAATATCACTATATCAGGGATATGGTGCAGAGAGGAGTAGTGAAGCTCCTGTATGTTGCGACGGATGAGCAAATTGCAGATGTACTGACGAAGCCACTAGCCAGGGTGAAGTTCGAGTACTTCAGGGAGAGGCTTGGTGTTCTTCAGATCGACGACACTTTGAGGAAGAAGTGATGGACACATTTTCTGAAGCCATTCCAAGCATGTTTGAAGGAGGATCCTTCACATGGCTGTGCATGTAAGCACTGGATGATGAGCATCAGGACGATGCTCCAGTTACTACTCTGTATATGCATCAGGATGATGCTGGATATGATCAGTTGGATCATCTATATGTATATGTATGTACGCATCATGTTGGATGTTGGATATGATCAGTTTGATCATCTATATGTATATGTATGTACGCATCATGTTGGATGCTGGATATGATCAGTTGGATCATTTATATGTATGTACGCATCATGTTGGATGTTGGATATGATCGGTTGGATCATTTGTATGTATTTTGTATATGCATCATGTTGGACACTTGGACCATGTATCTGTATATGTATCAGGTGGATACATTGTATGATCAGGTAGATCATGTATGTTGATATGTATCAGGGATGATCGGGTGGATCATGTATTTGTATTTGTATCAGGTGGATACACTGTATGATTAGGTGGATCATGTATGATGATATGTATCAGATAGATACTTGGTATGCATCAGGAAGATGCATGATATGATCAAGATTATCATGGATGACGAGCTTCAGGATGTTGCTCCAGATGACTTGCAGCAGAATGTTGCAGTGATGATGATCAAGATGATCATGTGTACATCAGGATGATGTATGGTGAGTATCAGGTTGATACTCTGTGGCCATGGAACAGGTTGTGCAGATAAGCATGTAATTTGTGCCCTAGGAGATTTGCAGAATGTCTTTTGAGGTTTTTCCTATGGCATGTAATTTGTACCCTGGGATATCTGGCAAATGTTATTTCGAGGTTTTGCTTGGGAGGACATATAATTTGTTCCCTGGGAGATTTGCAGATAGTATTTCGAGGTTTTTTCTATGGCATGTAATTTGTACCCTGGGATATCTGGAAAATGCTCTTTTGAGGTTTTGTCCTATGGCATGTAATCTGTGCCTTGGGAGATCCGATAGGTTGAGTCGTGTGCTCGTAATCAATCCTGGGATGCTCTTTCAAGGTTTTGCCATGACCACATGTAATTTGTGCCCTGGGAGATCCGATAGGTTGAGCCTTGTGCTTGTAATCGGTCCTGGGATGCTCTTTCGAGGTTTTGTGGTGACCACATGTAATTTGTGCCCTGGGAGATCCGATAGGTTGAGCCTTATGCTCGTAATCAGTCTTGGGATTCTCTTTCGAGGTTTTGTGGTGGGGTCACATGTAATAAGTCCTGGAGATCTGGACAGGATGAAAAAGGCCTCAGATGCTCTTTAGGGTTCTTGCTAGTCAAGAGACTCTTTTAAGGTTTTGTGACACATGTAATAAGTCCTGAGATTTCCATAGTATGGCCAGTGATGACGAAGACCTGTAGGTGGTGGGCCTACATCCAGTTTGAAAAAGGACTGGCTCTGTAGAACTTCCTATGATGAGTAGATTCAGAGATTGGTTGAGATAGCAACAGCAGTGACGATGATGATGACGACGATCTCGAGAAGAAGACTTGTCTAGCAGATCTGTGACGAGAAATACCTTCCTGGTTAAGTGGGAGTGTTGATGTATATGTAACTTCGGAATGTATTTCATCTATGTATTTCATATATATTTATTGTACCCTTAGAAGAGATGTGTTATTCCTCTATAAGGAAGTGTTGTCATGTGCATTGACAAGTGTTGGAAGTGTGTGTACTTGCCGATGGGTTATTAGACCACCATGTGTGGGTTCGGACCTGAAATATATATTATATGGTTGATGTACCTAGCTAGACAAGTCGGCCCCATAAGGTCACTGGGAAAACAGACAAGTATAAATAGAGATCGGGAGATCTCTATTTGGATCACTCGGAAACTCATACTTCCTTCACTCAAAAAGTGGCGCACTAGTGAGGAGGAGGATCATCTCCTACTAGGATACTATCTCTGTGTATTTTGGTTGTGCTTTGGTTGAGCCATTGCTCTCTCTATCGCTGAGGAAGTTGTGGGGTTTTTCACCTTAGGGTTTTCCCCACGGAAACTTTGTGTCTCTTGTCTCTCATGCTTTTGATTCTTGTGATGGTTGACATGCTTGTTATGATTGATATGCATTGATATACTGTACATGTTATTCTCTCAGTAAAGATCCTAGAGTATTGTGAATTAATGCTCAAAATTTAACACAAAGCTGACAAGGTCCTGTATAGGAAGTCAAGGGCTAAAGGTTAATTTGTTATGCAAATCAAACAAGTTCCTTGGTGCTAAAATACAAGTGAAATGTTAAAATCAGTTAGAACTCGAACATTAGAACTAGACTGTGAGATCAATTGACTCTTGACACTCAAGTGATGAATAGGATGGATCATGTGGCCAAGTTGAAGAACCAGGATCTAAGCAAGAAAGGTGCTAAGGTTAAGAGGAAGCTTGCTCAAGGAAAGAAATCTAATATCAATGGCTAGTGCTGCTTCAGGCTTGTGAAATGCATGAAGGATAACATAAATACACATGCATAGAATATGAAACCACAGTTTTGACATGGCACGTTGTTGTGCACTTAGGCTCCCAAAGGATATTTACTAAAACTACCCACTCCATGCGCTTGAAACCACCATCCTACAAGGACATTACTCAGTATTTACTACATGCTATGACAAACACCTAGTGGGACACATGAATGGGGACCTAGAACCTAAGCCTTATGCACAGAGGGCCAAGACCAAATGGAAAACAAGATTAGAAGTATATGTTTAAGATAAAAAAATTATTAGGAATTCAGGCATGCCAAATTGCATGAAGGTTAATTAAATGTGCACACGCCTATATAATGAAGCCACAGTTTTGGCATGGAAAATTGTCAAGCACTAAGGGTCCCGAAGGTAGGAAAATGAAACCACTTACCTAGGTAGCCTGAAATCGACGAATGGCATAACCTTAACTTGACATGATGAATCTACGACTAAACATCATGTGGACCACTAAGGGACTTCCACGTAGACTCATGCCAATGGTTCATACTTAAATGTGATCCAAGTTATCATCTGTTATTGGAAAATCTACTCGAGCGGACGCGAGCCAGATCTCTCTAGTTCAATGTGAATCTAGAACAAATAGGAGTAGAACATGAAGCTACTTTCCTAAATCAGATTAGATCTCGATTAATTAGACGTATTATCATCATATTTGTAGATCTTTCTCCTCGTTATTGTTCCAGGATCCGTGGTCGTCAGATCCGTAGCTGCAAGACCTGCCAAAACATGTAGAGACAAAACAAGCAGTAAAACATATATAAACACTAACTGATCTAAGTAAACAGTTAAGGAAGTAAACTATAAACATCATCAACACACTATTAGAGGAAATTTCAATTTAAAATGGGCCTTCCAAAAATAATACAAATTCCATGTCATCATGTATTAGACAATCAAAATGCTTTAAAATTAAAAAAGGGAGCACCTAAAAAAATTGGAGGGAAAAAATAAAAAACTAGTTTTTTGGATCGTATTTTCAACTTATCTCCTTGTAGGTTTACTCAAATTTCAAGCGGGAGGACTCGTTGGATTCATAATTAAATTATGCATCCAACGAGTACCCATGTTGTATACGTTTAACAACATCCACACCATGAAAAATCGAAAATACATTAAAAAAACATGTTTTCTCTCACTAGAAACACGTTTTTTAATGTATTTTCAATTTTTCATGGTGTGGATGTTATTAAAACTATGCAATATGGGTACTCATTGGATGCATAATTTAATTATGCATCCAACGAGTCCTCCCGCTTGAAATTTGAGTAAACCTACAAGGAGATAAGTTGAAAATACGATCCAAAAAAATAGTGGTTTTACTCTCTCTCTACTATTATTTTATTATTTTCCTTAGGAGGCCCATTTTTTACACAAATTTACTCTAATTGACAACATTTATGGAAAGAGTTTATATTATTGTATAAAGAGTGGGAAATACAAAGTAGAGAGATGATTACAACCCAAGCCTTAACGCTGCAATCCTCCTCCAACAAGCTAAGACAAAGCCTCCAAAGGAAATGTATGCTTCCCAAGAGATCGATAGGGATCACCTAAGCTAATTCCACTAGCATGTAAGTGCTATAAACCTCCTCCCTTTGGAATGGAGAGGAGATTTGTATTTATAGGACCAAGTGGATAGAGTAGGTTGAGGATAATGGGGAGAGGACTAATGGATCCTCCCTTGAGGTTAGGGAACCATAGGACAACTCACCTAGGAGTTAGGGATAGGGATCCACCTCATCCAAGTTCTAGAAATAGCTCGAAAGCCTCCTTTATCCAAATTAACCAATCTCGACGCAAGCTGCATGAGGGAAACCTGTTCCTAAGAGGGTAAGTGCAGGTTGCACAAAGGCAACCTGAGCCACCGGCGCAGTCTTCTAGAATTCATCCTACGCCTGACCTAGTTGGGTACTTCTTGCTTAAAGACAACATGCGCCAGACCAACTAGACATTGTGGACAAAGGGCATCAACTTGCTCTAAATTACTTCTTGATCAGGTAAACTTCAAGGATCAATGCATTGAGTTGACAAGGGACTCATGATGACAAGATTTAGGTGTAACATAATGCCCCCCAAAGCATGAAGCTGGAAAAACAAGACAGGTGAAGTGCTTTGAAAGATGGATGGAAAATACTTGATGGCTGTAGGATGCTGCTGCAGTACAACTAACTCTGAGATACAAGTCTCATATGACACACAACATGGATATTGACCAATACATTGCAGATCCATGGTAGTACAGACCGACTGAACAAAATCATGGCTACTAGACACAATCGTAGATCCATGATGAGACGATAACACAGCCATGACCAATACAAAAGTGGATCTGTGTAATATGGCTCAAACAATCTCCATCGCAACCTTGGTAAGACATGATTTTCCACAGGGTCTTCAAGCTGAACCCGCAATGATACAAATCTATCCATGTGATTACAATGTTTTGGAGTCAAACATGGTAGAAACCACTTGATTACCGGTCATTGATGTATACCGTTAACAAGTGCGAGGGAAATCACCATTGATGTCAATGATCCCCAAGGTATCATGGTACATATCAGCGAGCGTGAATAAATGAGTTGATGTTGAATGCTCGACAAAATATTTCAATCAAGAGCCAATGATGTAAACTCATGCTGAAAGTGAGGTAACCTGCCATTAAGGCATGTAGGCCCAAGGTACTCGACTGGTTTCTAGATTCAATCCCTGGATGTTGTATGGAATTTGAAAAGGATGAATTCGTCGAAGGAGGGCCGTGATGAATCCCCCATCAATGACATGAAACCCGATAATAGATGTTTGGAGTAGATAGGACGGTAGAGAAATGTCCAAGACTGACTCAAGGTAGACCGATGGAAGATGTATTGACTGCAGATGATGAGAAATGAACATCTCTTAAACATGGGCATGGCATGACTTGGCAGTATTGACATGATGAGGACGACACTAAACCCCAATGCGACCGATAATGGAAGCATTCTTCAGATGACCCAAAGGAGTGACAAGACTCATGAAATTAGTATGACTCAAAGACAAACAGATTACCCAAGTATAGAATGCAAATGAAAATGAGTTCCATGTTCAAGAGAAATTATGTCCTGCCGTAAATTATAGTGTAACAAAAAATCTTTCCTTTTTCCCCAATGTCATGATTGATGAGTGCCTCATGTGTTTCTTAATGAGCTTGAGGAGGATAAATAGATGCTCGATATTGCTCATCCCATGGATGAGTCCAATCCCAAATGTTTTAAAAACCTGGGATAGGAGGGGTTTGTCCCATGATGGGCCCTTCCATGTTGAATTTTAATGAGTCCAAAGAAGGTAAAATCAGCATCATTTCATGTTTAGAGAGTCTGAAAAGAACTAGAGAAGACTTTAGAGGTCCTTTTTTGTAAAGTTAGCCTCTTCACCCGAAAAAGGGTAAAACAACGCGAGAGAGGACTCTTCCAATCATGATTGGCTGGAGTATTCATTTTTCGTAAGTAGTGCCCCCTGGTACTAAAAAGGGGTAAACTATCACCAGAAAGATGATCGTTCAAATACTTTTACAAGTGTGAACGCATCAAGTTCACTTGGCGATCTTTTCGTATTTCGAGAGCCTGAAAAGAGCTTAAAGAAAGACTCCGAGGGGTTCCTTTTCCATGGGAGTTTAACGAGCCTGAAAAAGTGATAAATTATAACTTGGTGACTTATTCTCATCGTTTTACGAGCACGCGAAAGAACAAAGAGTTAGCTCGGTGCCATTAATAATTGCATTTAATGAGCGAAATAATGACAAAAAGACGCTCAATAAGTTGTTCATACCTGAAAATACGTGTGAAAAGACCACGATCGCGAAAAACAATATTAATGAGGTACTTAACTTCACCTGCAAGCTTCGAAACTAGGTCAAAATGATTAATTGAGTATAGATAATTCCAACTATAGCAAAATAACCCAAATGGAATAAATTAAAAAAAGGAATATGCTCTTTTTTAATGTAAAAAGGGGTAAATAGTAAAAGAATTACTATTTGTTTTTTACCAAATTGGAGAGGTGAAACATGCCATTTGGAGCCGTTTTTCTTTTCTTTTGCTGATTCTGAGAGCCGTGATCGATTATTTTAAGTGCCATTAGTGATAGGTAACCCTAAAATTAGCCTTTTAACTTTCCAGTGGATTGAATTTTTGTTTTTTCTTCATTTTGTTGAGTTTTGGGCTTGTTATGTGGGAGGATTTGCGCTCATGGGTGGGCGCAATCCACCCTTTTAGGAACTATGCTGGTGCAGAACCTGAAAGGGTGTTCTGCGCCGGCGCCGCCCTGTCCGAAACGACGCAAACCCTCATACCAAACTCAAAACCCAATCAAAGAAAAACTCTTTTGATGATTGAGAAAGGTCCTAATGATGTTTAAATGGCCTTTTTCACAGGTTTGCAGTGACCAACATGGTTCTCGAGTGGTGAGAATGCGAGCATGATCTCGATGATGCTCAAGCAGAAAATGATCCGCAATGTATTGCCACATTGAGAAACTGTTGTTTGCTCAAGTACTTCCAAGTGTCGGGGATGAGATCCCAAGTATCCTTGTTGACATTTATGATCCAATGCTAGGACCCAATACAACAAAATTTTCACATTGGTGAGCACATGTTGAGTATAGATGTGGAGGACATCTATTTTTTGATAGGGTTGTCCTGACGGGGAAACCTTGTGTCCCTGAATGGATCACGAGGGGGTGATCGCACTGTGGATGACTTGGTCGATCAGTGGTATGCTCCAGGTGCCCATATGATTGGTGGGAAGATTCCCATCAAGGATGTTTGGGACCGAGCCCTACGTACTATACTGTTCACCATCGTGAGGTGGCCGGTAGACAATCTGCTCATCTGGTGAGCAAGTCGCAGATGATGTATGCTAAGGAGTGCATGGCTCCTACTGTGTTCAACTGGTGTGAGGGGCTCCTCACCAGTCTATGGGATCATTTGACCAAATACCAGTGAGGGGCACTGAAGGAGTTTTGCTTATGGTTCAATGGTGGTATCTTTCATGTTGGAGCGGGTGCCGTACTTACGCTCGCAGGTGGACCTTGACGACCAGGATGCTCGGGATCCTCACATGACTAGGTGGTCCGAGGTGATGGCCCACCATGGTGGCAGGGGTCCTATCATCATCTTCAGTATAGGTTTCTTCACATGGCTGAGGGGACAGCTCCTCATGGTGGAGGAATATCCGTATAACGGGACAGAATTCAGAGGGGACCTAGACCTAGTGCTTCCCGAGGGAGCGCAGTGGGGCGATATCGGTGATAACAACTATTGCTTGTGTTTTTTCATTTTATGCATTTATGATTTTTTTGGGGTAGTGCTGATGACTTATTACATGTTTCTTGCAGATGTGGGTTTGGCACGACCTCTTGGAGTCTCTCCTCTTCCGCGGAGAGGGGCAGTACCAGAACTAGGCCCCATAGCCCAGGATTCCATTGAGGAGCTGGAGGAGGTCCAGGAGAACCTCCATAGGATGACTTTGGACATTACGGAGCTAGGTGTCCATGACCTACCTCGTCGCTACCAGAGGCTGACGGTCGGGGTATATTTTCATTTTGACACGCTGCTCTAGAAAGTGGCGAGGGCCGTAGTCTTCTATAATGAGCATGTTAGGGATTAGGATCATGTCTTATATGTATATACTGAAAGCCTTTGAGCTTCATATTTTGTAGAGATGACTCTTACTGAAAGCTGCATGCTTCAGAATTTTGTATCAACACTACCATTTTTGTACTTTGTATCGATTTTATATATACAGACACTATTGGCGGTTTTTATACATATTGTGTTCTATTGGTGATTAATGGGATCTTGTTTACATGTTATGTCTTTTTTTATATTTTATGGATATCTTATGTGTGTGCAATGTACCAATCTAGAATGAAATTGGCCATCAAGTTAGCAACCATGTTCATGTCTCATGGAATGTGCAGGTATTCAACAGATTCAAAGGACCTTTCCAGGAGACGAACTCGTCGGAACAGATGGAGCAAAGTGGGGTCGCAGATAGCGTAGATCCGGTTGAGATGAGAAACCACTAGTTGTGAATCCATATGGATAACAATGTGGCTCATACCCAAGGAAAGAGCATCGGTTAGGGTCCCAGTCACCGCTTGATATTCTGCGGCATTATTGGTTGTGTATCCTAGACAATTTCCTCCTGAGCTGATGAGCTCATCGGTAGTGGAATAAAGTACCCAGGCTGCCAAAGCAAGGTTACGGGTATGCCGGCTGGCACCGTCTGCGAATCCATATCAGGTTTCCATCTACAAATGCAAACATAACATGGTATAAGTAGGGAAACACAATCTTGACAGATGAAAACAAAGCATCACACCACACAAAACACACGCCATGTATAGTATATACAAGATACTTATGCGTGAAAGACTCAGGCATAGTACCTCTTCAGATAGAGTCCATTGCGAGGCTCTCCCAAAGATATTCCATCATAATCCTCTAGCTCATATGCTCCCTTCTCCAGAACACATTTTACAATGTATGGTCCATGCCACATGGACTCAAACTTACCTGCCCCTAGCTTATCATGCTTTTGGTCGTATGTAAGGACCAAGTCACCCTCATTGAAGACACGAGGTTTAACCGACTTGTCATATAGAGCTTTGATGCGTTTCTAATGTGCCTCATTGGCAAGTGCAGCATTGCAGTGGGTCTCATTGAGTGTTTCTAGGTAAATGAAGCGTTCTTCCTCGGTAGTGATGTTCGGGAGAAGTTCAACTGTGAGTTTGAGAGATAAAATCTCGCACTCTATTGGTAGGACTTCCTCCAATCCGTAGACTAATTGGAATGGTGTGAATCTTGTGGTAGTCTTGACCCATAGTGCGAAAAATAGCATGTTATGTCAGTTTGATTTATTTATACCCACCATGCATTGGATCATGGTTTTCAAGACCTTATTGATGGCCTATACTTGTCTATTGGACTGTGGGTAGTAAGGGGTTGAGTTTTCATGGTGAAAGCCCAGTCTAGTGCTCAATTCGTCTACCATATGGTTCTGGAAGTGAGATCCATGATCAATGACTATAGCTTGTGGAACTCCGAACCGTGTAATAACATGGTTGAACATGAAGAGTGCGGCGGTTTTGTCATATTTGTTGTATGTAGGCATAGCCTCGACCCATTTAGTAAAATAATCCACGGCTACTATGATGTAACCATGCCCCCCGACCGAGGTAGGCTTATAGTGCATGAAATCTATGCCCCATTTTGCAAAGGGGCCGACGAAAATAACTGGGTGTAAAGGGGCTGGATGAGAGCTCATTTTCATTTGAAAGTGCTGGCATGGGGGACATTTATTAACGTCCTCAATGCAATCTTTGAATATGGATGGCCAGTAATATCCCATGTGTAGTATCGTTTGGGCCGTAGCCATCCCAGAGAGATGACCACCACAAGCCCAGCATGACAATCATTCAGAACATGTTCAGCTTCTTCGTGTGTTAGGCAACGTCGAGGAAAAAAATCCACACCACGACGATACAAGGTATCGATGATGATCAAGTAATACTTGGCGTGGTGGTGTATACGACGACGATCATCACGAGACAGTTGGGGGTTGAACCATTGGGTTTGAAGATATAAGGTGATAACTCTATACCATGGGTCTAACCTGCTGATGAGGAACAACAACTCATCTGGAAGATAATCGTTGGGCTCAAATCCTGAATCAACACAGGGAAGATCGCAAATGAGCTCAACAAACACCACATATTTCTTTCACTTGGCCTTCTCGAAGAGGAGATCGATTTCTTGAACTATCACGATCCAACGTGAATACTTTCCCCCGAGAACCTGGCGTGTCAGAACATGGTACATGGGGTTCAATTCGGAAATTATGATAGTGGTGCAGAGCAGTACACAATGACAGAACTTTTGGACGTAAATGACTGCCGCGAGAGCGAGTTTCTCGACATGTGAGTAACATGTTTCAGAGTCAATAAGAACCTTACTGAGGTAATAGATGACATGTTCCCGGGCGTTGTCGTCCTCCTGAACCAAGACCGTGGAGATTGCGGTAGCAGAAGCGGCAAGATAAGGATGTAATCCTGGTAGTAATTGGGCGGTTGGAGCATAGGGGCATGAGTAATGGAATGTTTCAAACTGTCGAAGGATTGTTGTGCTTGGTCATCCCATATGAAAGGGACGTCCTTCTTCAGTAATCGCATATAGCCTTGTGTCTTCTGAGCGAAATTACAAAAAAAATGTCGTAGGTAAGTTTCCTTCCTTTGCAAACTTTGTAGTTACGTAATGTCAGTAGGAGGTGGGAGAGAGACAATGGCTTCCACCTTCAAGGGATCAATGCGAATCCCATCTTTTGAAACGATAAAAACTAGGAGGCATCCAGACTTGATGCAGAAAATACACTTGTGAGGATTCAGATGAATCTTATACCATTTGCATCTGAGGAATACTGCTGTCAGATGATCAATGTGGAACTCGCGCTACTACAAATGAGCAGGGAGATCATCAAGATAGGGCTCCACAAAGTATTTCACATAATGAAAATCATACGACATAGCCCGCTAGAACGTAGCACCAACATTTTTTAGGCCAAAAGGGATTTTATGATAAGCAAACGTTCCCCAAGGGAAGATGAAAGCGGTCTTGTGTTGGTTGGCTGGGTGGATTTTGATCTGGTTGTAACCCAAAAATCCATCCATGAATGAGAAGATGACACTTCCAGCACAATTGTCAATGATCTGGTCGATGAAGGGAGTAGAGTAGTTGTCCTTAGGACAAGCCTTATTCAGATCCCTATAATTGACATAGACTCGGATGGTGCCCTGCTTCTTAGCCACAGGGATGACATTGGAGACCCATTCTGTTAAAGGAATAGGATATATAAAGCTGGCCTTCAAGAGCTTTTCAATATCTGCCTTAATTGCCGCAGTATTTCAAGGGTGCACAGGTTGTAACTTTTGACGCACTGGTTTAGGGTTGGGATAGGTTTTAATCTCATTCGAAACAATGGCAGGATCTATCCCGGGAATCTCCTCGTAGGTCCAAGCAAATATGTCGCGGAACCACTTGAATAAGGACGTGTATGTAGTGATCTCTTCGGGAGAAAAATTATGGCCTAAACGAATATGTTCCACGACACTGGGGGTAACCAAGATGTCAACCAGAATGGTGGGTTTGATGTTTTCCAAGTTTCCCCCAATGACCATATGGCAAGTGATGATTGGTGACTGGGGGCAAGGATAGACATTTGGTGTGAAAATGGTGGTGATGATGTTCTCCACAGAATCCAATGGGGGTGGCAAAGACGATCGATGCTGGAGGTCTTCCCACGGGGGGTCATCTGCACTCATAATCTCCATGATGGACTTGTCGGAATGAAAAGTTCGGAGTAGAGGATCTGGTAAGGATGACATATGTTGTAGAGAACAAGATGTAGAGGCCACATCTAAGTGGTCCTCAGGTGCTGATTGGATAGCCTCATAAGTAGTTTCAATGGGTGAGAGGAATTATGTCTCCAATCAAATGCATGGTGGCTTCGTCGGGTACGAGCCATTGATCGATAGAGTTGGGAAAAGATGGAATTATGGAGGATATCATGTTCACCGTGGAAACATGGTTAGGGGGATCCAGGGTTGGAAAGACACCCATAAGAGATGAATATTTTATGAGGCCGACCCCCATGCTCTCATATAGCTGCAAAGAGTGTCCTAGCAATGGGACATTATTGCCAGTGTGAGTAGCAGTGTCCGATGTATAGAATTCCAGTTGGTCGACATTTACAATTCAGCCTTGGTGAAGGAATTGCACAATGAGAAATACAGATGACATGACCGCAGTCATGGCGTAAAACCAATTACGGCCAAGTAAGAGATTATAATCCAAAGGGGCTGTGACTACTTCCACGTTAATGGTTGCATTCTTACCCCCCAACTCTAATGCTAAGGCTTGTAATAATCCATGGGGTTGAAAGTGACAACCGTCGAATGTTTCAGGGTAGTGGGAGAACGGTTTAACTCGGGAGAACCAATGGCTCTCCAACAAGACAGTGACATGACCGAGGTAGAAGCGCCTTCGTCTAGTACAATATGATGGAATGTCTTCCTAGCAAACTTCGTAGCAACTTGGAATGCCAGCTGGTGGGAAAGCCTCGGTTTAAAGTACTCCAGTCGAAACATGAGTGTATTCGAGGAATCTGGATCTACCGTGGAAATGGCAATGAGGAGAGTCTTGCGTTGATTGGAACAATTCTGCAAGACCTCTAACGTCGACATGGCACAAGGAGATTGCGTCAAGTCCTCTACTATGTTATAATTCTGAGCTGCCCGAGCATTAGGATTGAAAACTGCCTTTCGAATCGTGCTCTTAGGTGAATGTAACACTGAATCTAAAGAAGGGTTCTCAATGGTGAGAGAAGCTGGCAGTACGGTAATGTCGGGAATAGAGGTGGAAGCTTTTTCAGTATTACTTCCAACGGTTTCCTTCGTAGGTACTGAGTCATATGAACATGATCATGTGTTCGGGTTAACCGTCTCACTATGCATCATGAGAACATGCACGGTGGATGATGCTTCTCCCTAAGAAGGAGAGGGTTGAGCAATCATTTGTTGATTCCGGGTGGGGAAAGGATCATTGGGAACCGCGGGTGTGGACTTTCCCTTAAGAAACGTCTGCACTTCGTCTTGGTGGGGACACTCTTTGGAGAAATGGTAACCACCACATAGTAAGCAAGGATACTTTATCTTTCGTGTCTTCAAGGGGGTTCTTGTGCTCCTGTTGGTTGGAATATTTCTTGGGTTTACCTTTGTTTTTCTTCTTGCCGCTGGACTTTTGAGGTGAAGCTGATTGAACAAAATTCACCTCCTCAGTGGAAGCAGGAGTGGGAGACTTGGTGGTGTTGCTTCCAGCGTGTGGTGGGAAAGGATAATTTTAGGGGCGAAATTTAGCCCATGGGCTATTTTTCCATGTTTTTTTCCAAAAAAATATTCGCCAATTTGCATTTTTTGAAGCCCCATTTCGCCCAATTTTGATGGGGTAAACTTTTTTCACTCTAAAAATAGCCAAATTTTTATATAAATTATATAAAATCCTTAGAAATTGAAATAATTTCAGAAAAATATCGCCAAATATTTTATAGTTGACATTTTAATAATTGCTAAGATTTGCCAAGGTTTATACACTTTTAAATAACTATGGGTCCTTAAAATTATCCCTGGTGGTGGGGGTGGAGAAGAACCATGGAGGTTTGATGATCCACCAGTTTGAGTAGAAGGCTAGGAGTTAAGGGAATCGATAATGTCGTCGGCCTGAGGTCCCTTAGGTGGTTTTGCAAGATCGTATGTAGGGCAGGGTGCATCAGGAACAATGCCATATAACATGTTGGATTGGGCATAGATGAGGTCTAAGTAGTGGGCACGAGCGATAGCCTGTTCTTCGGTGATGGCCCCTCTCATGGCCACGTCTCGAGCTATGGTGGGTAAAAGAGACTTTGTGACCCAGTCAGCTAAGATTTGGTTTGGAATGGGAGCCTTAATGAGACGTTGTCTCCTCCGCCACTCATGGATATGATCAGAGATATGAGTTGTGGTGGTTTGACGGAGCGAAGTCAGTAGGTCCGTACCGGTTTTGTAGCATATGGGTAACTGTAAATGAGTCAGGAATGACATAGAAAGAGAGCGGAAATTGGGAGATGAGTGCGGTGGTAATTCAATATACCACTTGGCAACTAGGCCGATGAGGGTCCTTTGAAACAACCTTAGACGGATTGAGTCATCCATCAAGGAATTCGATGAACACCATAGGTGGTATGTCATGACATGGTTTTTCAGGTCTTCACCGGGTTTGCCATCAAATTTGGGAATATCAGAGGGTAGGTTGACCGAAATGGGTGGTCAATTATAACCATGTAGGATGGGATCATTGGTTAGACGAGACAGTTTGGGTAGGTCCAAAGTAGCCAAAAATGGTAGTTGTTGGTTCAGCTATGAATACTGATAGTATTGATATGACATATATGGACTAGTAGGACCTTGAATCGACTGATTGTAAGGTGTTCCCATCGAGAATTGGCCATAAGGGGTTGGGCCTCCAGGGTTGGGTGGTGGACCGTATGTAGGTCTGCCACCATAATAGGGTGGTCCTCCGCTGGAAGGTGGGGGTCCTCTGCAACCGGAGTAAGGTTGATCTCCACTGCCGAGATAAGGGGGTCCATCACCTCCGTCGCTGGAATAGGGTGGGCCACCACCTCCACCTCCGGAATAGGGTAGGCCACCTCCATAAGGTGGGGGTTCATTGCTACAAGAAGGTGGTGGTCCTCCTCCATACGGTAGGGGTTTGCCACTACTAGAAGGTGGTGGTCCTCCGCCTCCGCCACTGGATTAAGGTGGGCCTCCACTACAGGAATGGGGTGGGCCTCCACCTCCGGAATGGGGTGGGCCTCCACCTCCGCCAGAAGGTGGAGGTCCACCCCCTCCAAAAGGAGGTGGAACAAACGGTGGTGGGGGTGGTGGGACATGAGGAAAATTTGGTGTGGGTCCAATTGGTGCAACATTAAAATGTCCCCATGGAGTGTATGGGTTTCCGGGATAAGGTCTCCCATGGAGTACGTTTCCAGGATTGAATTGTCTCGACACAGGGTTAAAATAGCCTGGATACACTTGATTCCATGGTGGTTGAGTTGGGTTGGATGATCCCCCACCATGATGTAATCCCATGATGGATCCCACAACGGGTAATGAGCTGCCAAGGGAATGACCTATTGGAGTCCTCCACTCGTATTATGGCTAGAAAACAAGGGTTTCCCCTCAGTAACAACGTTTTGACCACTGGTGGATGGTTGACTCATAATGGGTTGTTGACTACTTACTATTGGAGGAACACTGCTCGTAATAAAATTAGGAGGTAACGAGTATCCTCCCCGTGAATTTTGGGATGGGGGAGGAATGGGTAATGTTCCAGTAGTGGTAGGAGGGGTGTTGGACTGTTGTCCCTCAACATGTTGAGTCATTTGAGGCATGGAATTGGTCTCTTGATTAAGAGTTGTACTCGTAGGAAATGAGGGTTGACCAGGTTCGTAGGTGGTCAAGTTATGTATGGGTGTTTCCGGTGAAGCAAGAGATAATGAACGAATTGGGGTATATTGAAACGTGGGTGTTTCCGAGATGTCACTTCTCCGCAAGAGACTCTGGAGCCGAAGTTCGTCACCACGTTGGCGTAATTGGTCCATGAGTTCATAGACTGGAGCCAACCGCTGAGCATGAGGATCCCAACGAGGGGAGGTTTCGGCCCCCGGATGTAAATCCAGGTGGGCCCATTGTTTCCCTATAGAGGTGTCCCAAAAGGATGCGGATGGACTGAATGCTAAGGATATAGGTTTGTTGAGATGGATTTAACCATTCTATAGATCTAGGCTCTCCTTCCATCACGTGGTGGAAGGATGTGTATGGTGAAGTAGATAGTTCTGCCTCCTCAGCCCTTAAGGGGTTAGAGGTTGGTGAACTAGGAGGAAATAAATTCACTCTAGACTCCATAGTGGAGTTTTCTGCTTCAGGTGACATGAACGCAACTTGTAGATCCATGCTTACCCTCAAAATTACCTCTTGATAACGGGATATTTTGGCAGTAAGTTTAAAATTCTATGGGACCTTCTCAAAGGTTGTTCAGCCAGAATGACCGAACCTGAATTTCTCCTAAGTGTATTCTAAACAAAAGAAAAGCAGTCAAAAAAAATATACACAAACTAAGGCCGCAAGAAAACTTATGTGATAGGTGTGGATTCAAAAGTCTGGAACCTCACAGGATTGTCAAGGCTTTGCAATTCGTGATATACTCTAGGGTCTAACAGTTATACTTCGCCCAATATTTCAGAGCACTAATAAGGGAGGATTAGGACTGTACCCCTGACCATATAACCTGACTAGCTGATAATATATGAGTAGTAGCTCCTCGAGTGTTGCTCTCAATGTATTGCTCTGCCAAGACAGCCAAATGGTTAGCTTAGTTGGTCTCAAGAATCCTAGGAGTGTCTCCCGATATACGCAAGGTATGTGGGAGCTCAAATCCATAGTGGTGTTGTCTAATGCACAACCGTATGACAAGAGCCTTCCTATATACTACCGAGTACATGAAGTTCCTTTCAATATACCTTGAGGTACGTGAAACAGCCTTCGATATACCGGTTGGTACGTGGAAGAACTATAGTTCCCCCGGGATGCAGTGCAATCAAGTAACGATAGCTGCCATGTTTTACGATGCCTGAACACATCTCTAACTTAGCACACAAGTTACTAGAAAATTTTAACCTAGTTCTACTGGTAAATTTTATCTAAATGGTTAGGTGAATGTATGAGGTGAGTACATAAACGTAAACATAATGTACCCCTAACTACATGAAAATGCACTTTTCTTTTGATGAAATCTAGGTAAGGTGTAATACCCCATTTTGACCCTTGGGATATATTAGCTTTTAATGTAAATATTGAATACATGTGATGTATGTTTTCCTAGCGTGGAGCTCAAGGACAATGACCCTCTAGTGGATGCTCAGATTTGATTTAAATTGCAAGTACTTGATAGTATTTTATCCGTGTGCTATTAAGCCATGGAAATTGTAAAAATGATGTAAAGAAACATCATGCAATAAAATACCAAAACTGGCTATGGAGAAAACGAATGAGAAGGGGCCCTATGTATCAACTAGGGAGTGGTGAGGGGGTTGTGGGATTGAACCATAGGTTTCCAAATGTCATCTTGAGAACCCATTTGATTTACCTTGTTGGCATTTAATTCTAATTCTATTGTAAGGAAGTGGTTGAAGAAAATAGTCCGTGGCTTCAATGGAGCATGGGCAGCCCAGAAATTCGTATGGCAGAGTATGGGCTTTGTTTTCTTGTACCACAAGTCACTCTGCCTCATGGGAGTTGCTTCTTCCTCATTCCCATTCTATGGTTGAAGAACCCAGCATCATTTTCCATCCAAAACCGAATTCCCAGCAGTGAGAAAAACAAGAAATCGCAACTGTGAAAAAACCCATGTTTTGAAGAGCCATAAATGCCCAGAATTGGTATTGGACAGTGAAATCCAAAGGGGGATCCATAGGCATGAACTTTGGGGCGAATTTGGGAGCATTAGCTACCCCGAAATCCATTGGAAAACCCAGTTTTGATAGCCCACAAAACTAGTGACGGGATTGAGTTATTCGTTGATAGAATGGTGAGAAATCCAAGTGTGGATGTTTGAACAGAGGATTGGATTGCTTGAGTTTGGCTTGAGATGTCTGTAGCTCTATGGTTGAGCTCACTGGCTTAGCATCCTCCTCCTTTTCCTATTACATGCTTGATAAACCCAGTTGTGTGTTGGCTTAGCATGACCGTTTGAGTGAATCTATGGCAGTGAGTGAGCCCATCTAGTTCCTCCTTAGTGGATACACAGCCCAGCTTGGGGGTGATCTCTCAGCTAAAAGAATACAGGATGGACAAAGATCTATGGTTGGGTGGAACATTGCTCTCACATAGCCAGTTGTTTGGATGTTTGCATTTCAAGATAAGTATTCTCTGTGAAATAATTTGTATGCATTCTGTGTTCTGAAATGTGTTAATTATGAATGTTAACTGCCCGTGTTGATGAGATGAGATGAATATCTTAATATGGTTGATATGGATCTTGTGCATAGCATAAGAAGGGGATTGATTCGTTGTCTCTTGATTCATCATCTGCTTGGGATAGATATGCTGATGCATTCCAGTCTATCTGTGTGTTATTATGTTTAATTCCGTTGTGTTTATATTGAGTATGAATTACACACATAAGTTTTTAGTTATCCATGCATTTCTTAAGAATTTGAATGGGGCTGAGATTGTCAATAAGCCCAGTAGTTTGGTTAACATTTCCTTCCTTGCATCGGATTGATGAAAGGGGACGTTACAGAGTGGTATCAGAGCCCAGCTTGCAGCACTGGGGCTGCTTGGGCCGGACTGCAAGTTACAGGTAAGTGACAAAATGTTTTAACATGGTATTGGTGAAGTTGGGGCGTCATTTTGGAATGGATAAATGAAAGGATTAGAGTTCTCAGATGTGGCAGAGGACCACCCAGGTGCATAGAGCTCTGCAAGAGCTTTCCAATGGTACCAGACTCATCCCATTTGGCCAAGGGATGAAGGAGTTATGAGCCCCGTAAGCTTAGTCATGTTTCCTTCCATGGAATGGATTGATGGAAGCGGACATGACAGAGAAAACACTAATCACCAGAAGGGGCAGCTGACCCTTCTTCTACGAATTGTAGAAAAAAAAAACACTAATCACCAGAAGGGGCAGGCGACCCTTCTCCTGCGGATTGTGATTAGAGGACAGAAGGGGCGGGCGACCCTTCTCCTGCGGATTGTGATTAGAGGACAGAAGGGGCGGGCAACCCTTCTACGGATTGTGATAAAAAAAATAAAAGAAAACAATAATCACCGGAAGGGGTAGGCGACCCTTCTCCTGTGGATTGTGATTAGAGGATAGAAGGGGCGGGCGACCCTTCTCCCGCAGATTGTGATTAGAGGAGATACTAATCACAAGAAGGGGCGACCGACCTTTCTTCTGCAGAAAAGTTAAAGTCTCTGTGTCCGCGACTTGGCTTTCCGCACCCGGAATTACGGAATCGCGAAGTTGCGGGATTTCGGGTTGCTATACTACGGGATGGAGTAGCCTCGGGTTGGAAAAGTAGCATTTCCACACCCGCAGTATGGGTTTCGGGTTGCGGTTTGCGGGTTGTGTGGTGTGGGATAATTAAAAAAAAAAAAAATAGAGCCCGAAATTTGATTTTGGTGTAACAGGAGCCTACGAACTCGGATTTGGATGAGTTCAGTTGCATTCTGAGGCCATTGACGAAGACCATGAATGAACTAGTGAGGATCCCGAGTTCTTTATGCTCAAATCGGGCATAAATTTGAGATTAATGGCTTTTATAAATCAGTGTCTCGACGCTTGACAGAAGGTCAGATTGAGCCGAAATTGATATGGAGTAGTCATAAGTAGGCACGGTGTAAAATTTGGAATTTTGGAAAAATGTAAAAAGTGGAAAGTAGTCAAACCCAGAATGTTATAAAAGATGAATGGTGCATCAGAACAGACATCCGTGAATTGCTGAGTGTTCCTTGTTATATGGGCTAACTTCACCTGGTGGAAAGGTTTTCGTGATTCTTCATGGATTTTCTTCTACAGGTGGTTGAAGTTGGCAGTTCATGATATTTTACAACTGTGTAAAAATGTGTATAATTGTGGTGAAAGTAGTCATTTTTTAAGTAACGTAGTTTCCACACCCGAAGTCGGAATGGAGCACGTGGATAGGCATTGGAAAGCTTGTTCAGCAAGGAATAATGGCACATAATCAGAATTCGAATAGAGCTATCATGAATCATAGATAATTGGAGCAGAAAAATGCCAGTGGCTGTTTTGGCAAAATTGTTGTCAATATGGGCAATTTCTAGAATTGCATGCCTGGAAAGTAGCAGAGACGATGAAATCAAACCAGCTATAATGTGGAAGATGAAATTCATGCAAATATAAGGGATTGGAAAGGGAGAATTCCTTAACCCCTGTCTTGCTAACCACATTTATATTTTATAAGCTTTACGTGCATAAAATTATAAC
This sequence comes from Larix kaempferi, assembly GCA_027924585.1. Lineage (NCBI taxonomy): Eukaryota > Viridiplantae > Streptophyta > Pinopsida > Pinales > Pinaceae > Larix > Larix kaempferi. The sequence continues at coordinate 3,315,536 of BSBM01000592.1, read as the reverse complement.
ATGACAATGCTAAAAATGCAAGAGATTAGATGAGTGGCATGAAGATGCATTGATTGAAATATTAATAAACATTGCACAGTGCATGAGTATATGTTTTGCATGCATATGACATTACATATTGGTAAAAGTAGTGAGATTTCACATATGCAATGAACCACTAATGGTAAATATTGTGGTTGATAATTACTATTGGTGTTGGTTTTGGTTGTAGGACCAAAGACAACAGAAGCATGGCTAAAGATGTTGATGATGTTGTTGCATGAAGCCAACAACCTTATGAAGAAAGGATGGTGCAACAAATCTGTGATCATGAGGTTGGAAAAAGGACTATGTAGCCTTGGTAAGAGGCCAACCGATCAGATAACATCAAGTGATGTTAATGACAACCATGCAGGTAATGGTTATTGATGCATAATTGCATGAATGCTGAAAGAGGATTTGGTAAGATCCCTTCGACTATGTTTGAACTATGTTGATTTGGTTTGCATGTGGTATTGAGTGCCCGAGTGGGAATGTTAACCTATCGAGTATGGTGAGGTGTGGGTAAGTGAAGGCAATGATCCTTACACCCTATAATTGCTTAGAAATCTCAATGCATTCATATGAAATTATATCATGCCATTTGAGTATGTCGATTGTAAGTTTAACAACCAAAGCAAGTGAGGACCGGTGGTCCTGATTATGGTAATGCATGTTATATGAGATAGTAATGATTAAGTCATAATATGCTTGAATGCATAGTACTCATGAAACAATGCAAGGTGGCATTGAGTGAATGTGCATTAAGAGATTTTATAATCTTGTAGTTAAGCATTGAGTGAATGCATATGAAAAAATTGAGTAAATGTTGTGAATATGCATGCATGTGGGTAGCTACACTTGAGGAGATGTATGGTGTGCATGCATGATTGTGATATATGTATACGTTTCATTACAATTGAGCAATAGATGAAATGATGAATTAATGAGAATTCTAAGATCATTTCATGAGCTGCTATGAATGCAAGGGAAGAATTGCATGAAGGTAGTCATGATTGGCAGGCTTCCAGAGTGCTCTGTTGGAAGGACAGAGTTGTATAAATGATATGGCTATGAATTAATGAGCATTTAAAAGCTTTAAGTTGATTGCATAAATGATGTGACTGTACCTTGCAATTTTAGTATGATAATGATGCACGTGAAGTAAATGAGTTTTGGTGATATTGATATGTTAACAGCTGAAAGTGTTTGAATTATGGAATGTTATAATTCTGAAAAATGCTTCAGTGACTGTTGTAGCAATGAAATATTATATGCATGGAGACTTACAAGTGTTTGGCTGATTGAAGTTCAGATTTCAGGTAGAAAAATCTGGCATATGGCAATAATGATAAGTCCATAGTAAAGACCAGGATCTACCATGTGCAGAAGCCAAAGGTTATGAGAAGGTTCCCATGGTTGTAACTTATGCATGAACCAAATCTGAAAATTGTCTGATTTAAGTTTATGAGAATAATCTCATGGTTGCAAATCTAATTTATGTAGGAAAACAGATTTGTAGATTTCAGATTTGAGAATTTTGCTAATAATTGCTAATGACTGTTTGGCTTATGTAAAATTGTGTCAGGAGGACATGTTGTAGGTAGATGTCCATGTATGGTAGAAAACATAAATCCATAATGGACAGAATGGTGCCACTTACAAGAGCCAAGCAATATGAGGATAGCATCATGGCTAAGAAAATCAATTTTTTTAGTAGACAGAGTTGCACATTCATATTGAATTTAATTGTTAGTACCATTGATTGGTTATGGAACAATCAGATTTGAATTGTATTGTTAAATGTTGCTGACTGTTTGGCTATTTAATAAGTGTTCCAGGAAGATACATTGCAGTAAGACCAAGGGAGAGGGCTTGCAGCCAAACTTCATGGGAAGGGATTCCATTATTTGAAAATGGGTTTCGGGTGAAATGCCATTAGACATTATTAATGTCTCATCCGCACTACATGATTGGTAAACAATATGAGTGAGATGGTAAAGATTATGTCAGTAAGACATATGAGAGTTATGTAACATCAAAAGAAGTCGGGATGGAAAACCGAGGGACTGTCAACTCAGAGAAGGAGCCCCCATTCCTCATTAATGAAGAGAAATTACATCTGCGAAATGGATAAGTGTTCTGTAAACCCTGACTAATATATATATATATATATGGAAATCTCTAATTGTTAGAATTACTACGCATAGCATATTCAATTTGTTTATATTATTCAGACTGCTTGAAGTATGATTAGGACCTACATAATTCACATCAGTAAGGAGTGCACACCTTTCTGGTGAGTTATGTTAGGGATGTTAATATTGACTACACTCTAAGGGAATGGATGCATTCCTGGTGTCTCAATGTTGGATAGTGAATGTTATGAAATATGTTTATAGTTTTAGAGCAGCAATACTAATGAGCTTTCTTATCCATTTTGTGTTGTCAGCTTATACATATGCAAATTGGTGCTGCACATCAAAGGGAAAAGTGAAGAAAAGGGTACTCAAGAGGACTGTATGAGAAGTGGTAACCTTTGTGTAGTGTGAGTGGGTATCATGGGGCCATGATAGCCTGCAGTTAAGAAAGTCACCTAAAGAGTTCCTAAATGGAACCGCCAGTTTACACAAGAGAAGGAGTGCCACCCTTGTGTGGGTGAAGAATTGTTATGCGCATTGAGGGATTGTGATACATGTGAAAGGTTGAGGCAAGCCTAAGGCAGAGTAGTAGAGCCTTGACCTATAATGGTCGGTGGCGCAGTTACCTTCCATTGGCCGATGACCCAAATGGATGTGTTGGATCGGCAATGGAGAAGGCCAACCAAGTATGGGACTGGTTGGGCACCACCAAATGCTTAGTAAATCCAGTCGTCGTGAAGGTGTACTGGTTGGGCATTAATTAATTGATGTTTTGGAACATCTTGTGTGCTAGCCAAACATCCCAGTCCGCAGGAGGATCCCAAGGCTTGTAAAGAAAAGTAGGACCCTGTGGAACAGAGAGGAAACGCATAATATAGATAAGTATTCATTTCCATTTATTTATTGTTTGGAATAATAAAGATTTCAGGTATAAGTCTTCTAATAGCTAAGCTGATACACTATTGTTTCTTGGTTGGAAATGCATAATACAGGAAGGAAGGACCCTGAAAGAACTATAAATTGCTTGGTAAATCCAGAGAGTGACTGGTTGGGCATTAATTATTTGATGTTGTGGAGTAGCCTATGTGCTAGATAAACATACAAGATTATTTGATGTTGTGGAGCAACCTGCGTGCTGGCCAAACATACAAGACTATTTGATGTTGTGGAGCAGCCTGTGTGCTACCAAAACATACAAGATTATTTGATGTTGTGGAGTAGCCTGCGTGCTGGCCAAACATACAAGACTATTTGATGTTGTGGAGCAGCCTGCGTGCTGGCCAAACATACAAGACTATTTGATGTTGTGGAGCAGCCTGCGTGCTAGCCAAACATACAAGATTATTTGATGTTGTGGAGTAGCCTGCGTGCTGGCCAAACATGCAAGACTATTTGATGTTGTGGAGCAGCCTGTATGCTGGCCAAACATACAAGACTATTTGATGTTGTGGAGCAGCCTGCGTGCTGGCCAAACATACAAGATTATTTGATGCAGAGGGGCAGCCTACGCGCTAGCCAAACATCCAAGTCCATAGGTGATCCCAAGGCTTGTAAAGCAAAGAAGGACCCTATGGAATAAAGTGAAGACATCAAATGTAGATAAGTATTTGGTTATCTTGTAATTTCTTGCTTATGAATATAAATGTGTGTATGATTTGGTTATGATTTCCTAAACTCTTGTTTAGAGATAAATCCTATGAAAATAAACTAAACATGTGAATTGATTCAATGTTTGAGTGTAGGTATTGTTGGAAGCAAGGACTATGAAAACATCTTAAGGATGCATGTGGACATGTGACTGTCCTAAAAAGCTCAGATTGAGCAGGTAAAGATGAAGCAGCCAGTGAAATGTTGGAAATGTGGAGGACATCATTGCCTCCACAACTGCCCAACAAGGGAACATCGAGAGGGTAGTAGCCATAAAGCTTGCAGACTTGTGGATGAGCGGAAAGGTCAGAACCAATAGGAGCAGTTTGTGGAATCCAAAGGACTTGGTCCTGAAAGTTCAAAGTAAAGGATAGAATGCAGGGCAGACCTGCAAAGTTTTTGAAATTTTGGATGTGTAAATTATATATGGTTTTCCTAAGTCTTGGAACACCGAGGACGATGTTATTCTAAGGGGGAGGGGATTGTAACACCCCATTTTGACCCTTAGGATATATTAGCTTTTAATGTAAATATTGAATACATGTGATGTATGTTTTCCTAGCGTGGAGCTCAAGGCCAAGGCCCCGCTAGTGGATGCTCATATTTTATTTAAATTGCAAGTATTTGATAGTATGTTATCCGTGTGTTGTTAAGCCATGGAAATTGTAAAAATTATGTAAAGAAACATCATGCAATAAAATACCAAAACTGGCTATGGAGGCAATGAATGAGAAGGGGCCCTGCGTATCCACTAGGGAGTGGTGAAGGGGTTGTGGGATTGAACCATAGGTTTCCAAATGTCATCTTGAGAACCCATTTGACTTACCTTGTTGGCATTTAATTCTGTTTTAAGGAAGTGGTTGAAGAAAACAGTCCATGGCTTCAATGGAGCATGGGCAACCTAGAAATTCGTATGGCAGAGTATGGGCTCTGTTTTCTTGTACCACAAGTCACTCTGCCTCATGGGAGTTGCTTATTCCTCATTCTCATTCTATGGTTGAAGAATCCAGCATCATTTTCCATCCAAAACCAAATTCCCAGCAGTGAGAAAAACCAGAAATCGCAACTGTGAAAGAATCCACGTTTTGAAGAGCCATAAATGCCCAGAATTGGTATTGGACAGTGAAATCCAAAGGGGGATCCATAGGTATGAACCTTGGGGCGAATTTGGAAGCATTAGCTACCCCGAAATCCATTGGAAAACCCAGTTTTGATAGCCCACAAAACCAATGACGGGATTGAGTTATTCATTGACAGAATGGTGAGAAATCGAAGTGTGGATGTTTGAACAGAGGATTGGATTGCTTGAGTTTAGCTTGAGATGTTTGTAGCTCTGTGGTTGAGCTCACTGGCTTAGCATCCTCCTCCTTTTCCTATTACATGCTTGATAAACCCAGCTGTGTGCTGGCTTAGCATGATCGTTTGAGTGAATCCATGGATGTGAGTGAGCCCATCTAGTTCCTCCTTAGTGGATACACAGCCCAGCTCGAGGGTTATTTCTCAGTTGAAAGAATACAGGCTTGACAGAGATCTATGGTCAGGTGGAACGTTGCTCTCACGTAGCCAGTTGTTTGGACGCTTGCATTTCAAGATAAGTATTCTCTGTGAAATAATTTGTATGCATTCTATGTTCTGAAATGTGTCAATTCTGAATGTTAACTGCCCATGTTGATGAGATGAGATGAATATATTAATATGGTTGATATGAAGCTTGTGCATAACATAAGAAGGGGATTGATTCGCTATCTCTTGATTCATCATCTGCTTGGGATAGATATGTTGATGCATTCCAGTCTGTGTGTGTTATTATGTTAAATTCCATTGTGTTTATATTGAGTATGAATTACACACAGAAGTTTTTAATTATCCATGCATTTCTTAAGAATTTGAATGGGGATGAGATTGTCAATAAGCCCGGTAGTTTGGTTAACATTTCCTTCCTTGCACCAGATTGATGGAAGGGGACGTTACATAAGGGAAGGAGAAATATTTTTCCAATGGCCTCACGAAATAGTAAATTTCAACAAATCCCAAATCTACCAAAAATGATGATGAAAGCACTCTTTTCCGTTTTTCAAGCAATACATGAAAATCAACAACACATCAAATCCAAACCAAAGTACTTTATTTTTGTCTTTTTAAATTAGAATGGAACGAAATGATGAAAAATGAGAATCTCTACTCAAAGCACACTAACTCTTCAATTTTCACAATGATAGCCTATAAGCATATGAAAAACCAAAAATGCATATAACACTTCAAGCTTGGAATCACTTTGCAAAAATTTGACTTCCTTTGGATTTTTCAAGAAGATGAGTAACTCATAATTCAAGAAAAATGCAAACAATTAATTTTCTCTTTTCAAACATCGCAAAGATCAATGGATGATGAATTCCAATGCATGAAACAATTTCTACAACAATTCTCAAATGAACTTGAAAATGGTAAAAATGAAGCACTTTCAACTTTTCAATGTATATACCAAGACAAAACTTGATAATAATGATGATTTTAAAATGCAAATGGCAGAAAAGAAGAGACTAATTGCAGCACTCTAATCACTAAGAAATTCTCAAAGAAACATGACAATGACTTTGATAAGCCTGAATAATAGGTATCCTAATAGCCTTTTTCCCACAGTGAAGCACAAGAAAGGGTGAAGAAATACACTTCTTTTGTGGGAGAAATGATTTACCTTGATTATGTAATGAAGTTGTTTTAAAGATTATTCTTTTATGTTTGAAAGTGTGTTCAATAAGTTAATTATATGAAAAATGAGTATGATTGAGCAGGTGCAGGTACACTAAGGGACAAACACGCAAATTAAGTGAAGGACTGAAAGATCATACAAAGCTCAATGCCTTTTTCCCTAATTTATAGAGAGAACTACTGTTCAGCAGGAACGGAAATTAGACATATAGTTAGGATAAGCATTAGAGGCATATATATATGGACCTCTCGGGTAGCGAGGGCGTCTTGTTGCCATTTTTGAGAACCATCGTTTTACGTTTTTATACTGCTGAGACAATTTTTGTTACAGACCTTTATGGAACTATGAAGTTACTATTTTGAATAAAGATATTGATGTTGCTTTCAATTCGGCGTCTATAAGTTTTCTCCACTCCTGAGTACGGGTTGGAGAGGGCCCCTCCAACACGTACGTCAGGGGATTTTTACTGTTTAGGTATTTTTCATTATGTGCTTTGTATTGACTTAATCTATATCGCATGTGAAAGTATTTTTGATGGCATTCAAATAGCATGATTTGATTTCTGTAGTAAAGCGACCATTCTGATTCCGTAGTAGGTTATAGCGCATTCTGTAGTTCGGTAATGTTGTTTTTGTAGTCCTGTAGCAGCATTCTGCCAAGACATATTTTGACACTTATTTTCCTATGTGCTTGCATTACTTATGAAATAGTGATCCAGATCTTGAAGCTCATGCACTTTTCCATTATTATAGTTGCTCATGAAGATTGATTACTTTCAACACTTTGGTTAATTTATGATTAATTCTTAGCATTGGATAATTGCATTCTAAATTTAGTTTTTGGCATTTGAATATTTTAGATCAAATTTCCAGTTTATGTATTTGAATTACAGTATTTACTGTTGGAAGTACGGCTGTCATTACACCAAAACCCGCAGGTGATTGGTAAACTCACTACCGACAGATTTCAAGGATCCACGAGAGGCTATTAGTCCCTTGTCATGATACACTGGGAAGCGCTGACTACTTGCAATTTCGTGCAACAATCTCCCCCTCAGCGTGAGTCGAGTGTGTATCGAACTCGTGACCTCTAGATCTGATACCAATTGTTGGAGTTCTGTTACACCAAAACCCGCAGGTGATTGATAAACTCACCACCGCTAGATTTCAAGGATCCACGAGAGGCTATTAGTCCCTTGTCATGATACACCGGGAAGCGTTGACTACTTGCAATTTCGTGCAACGTTTACTTCTTAAATTAAAAATCCATCTTTCGGTATTTTAGAATAGATCTGCCAAGTTTTTAGCATTCAAATTCATAGTATAGATTTACTGTTTTCTACAAGTTAATTCTTTAGGTATATTTACTGATTTCAGCATTTAACTTATTAACATAGATTTATTGTTTTTAGCATTCATACTTCTTAGCATAGGTATTTCTCATCCATAGATTAGGAAATCCTTTCACAACTTATTCAATTCCTTTTTAGGAAAACCTTTAAACATTAATACCGACACCCAACCACAAAAAAAACTATCCTATAAGAGCACATATAGTGCCAGCACCTCTGAAGTTTGTATGTCCCCCAGGTTGATAATTAAAGTAGGCTCCTGGTCTAGCTGACCTCATTAGGAATCCATTCTAGGAGCTCACCAGACTCCAATGACTTAAAGACACAAAAAATACTCAAAAAAAATCAAATGCAAGCAAACAATTAATGACTAAGCTCAAAGATGGTTTGGAAGTGGATCTAGTATGATGGATAGATCTAGTGAGGTGGTTAGGGAAAAAAAGAGGGAGTGGATGACCGCGGGGGATTGAAATTACCTGCCACTTCAATCAAACTCTCACTTGACCAAAAGGACCCAAAAAACCAACACAAGTAAACCAAACACAAACAAAGTTGAACAAAAGGACCTCTTCCTAGAAAATATAGTGCAGAGATGTATGTTGATCAACCCCAAAACCAAAATTTGGAGAAAAATAACCCAAGCATTAAGCTTGAAATCTCGGCGCAGGTTGTGGTTAGGTGCAAAGCGCTCGGCGTAGGTTGTAGGCAGGGATAAAGCATCAACGACACAGATTTTCAGATCGGGCAAAGCGCTGATGGTGCAGTGTTCTCAAAGGTAAAATGTGCTCTGGATATACAGGCACACTGGATGCACTACCCTGGTGCATCAGGCGAAGAACTCGATGCAAATAATGAAAAATCTCCAAACAATGAATAAGGAAATGGATTGATAATGGTTCAAATAGACTCAAAGAAAGTCAGCAAACTCTTAAAGAAAAGAATCTGATGGTGAAAATAGGCTCAAGAAGCAAAGCAATGGCTCATTAAGAAATCAAAGAATAACACATTCAAACTTGAAATCAAAACAATGTAATTCCTCGGTATGGTCACTAGATTTGTTATTGGACAATCTACTCGAGCGGACGCAAGCCAAATCTCCCTAGTTCAATTTGAATCTAGAACAAATAATAACATAACATGAAGCTACTTTCCTAGATTAGATTAGAGATTGAGTAATTAGATGTATTACCTTCATATTTGTAGATATTTCATCTCGTTATTGCTCCAAGCTCTGCGGTCATCAGATCCGTAGCTGCAAGACCTGTCAAAACATGTAGAGACAAAATAAACAGTAAAACATATCTAAACACTAACTGATCTAAGTAAACTATTAAGGAGGTAAACTATAAACATCATCAAGACAGCAACATTTATGGAAAGAGTTTATATTACTATATAAAGAGTGGGAAATACAAAGTAGATAGATGATTACAACCCAAGCCTTAACACTGCAATCCTCCTCCAATAAGCCAAGCCAAAGCCTCCAAAGGAAATGTATTCATCCCAAGAGATGGATAGGGATCACCTAAGCTAATTCCACCAGCATGTAAGTGCTATAGACGTCCTCCCTTTGGAATGGAGAGGAGCTTTGTATTTATAGAACCAAGTGGATAGAGTAGGTTGAGGATCATGGGGAGAGGACTAAGGGATCCTCCCTTGAGGTTAGGGAACCATAGGATAGCTCACCTAGGAGTTAGGGATAGGGATCCACCTCATCCAGGTTCTATAAATCCCTCGAAAGCCTCCTTTATCCAAATTAACCAATATTGGCGCAAGCTGCATGAGGGAAACCTACGCCTGAGAGGGGAAGCGCAGGCTGCACAAAGGAAACCTGAGCCACCGCTGCAGTCTGCCATAATTCATCCTGCGCCTGACCTAATTGGGTGCTTCTTGCTCAAAGACAACCTGCGCCAGCCCAACTAGACATTGTGGACAAAGGGCATCAACTTGCTCTACATGACTTCTTGATTAGGGAAACTTCAGGGATTAAGGCATTGAGTTGACAAAGGACTCATGATGGCGAGATTTAGGTGTAATATCATCTAAAGGAAAATAAGAGGGCTCCATGTGCCCCTATACTAAATGTGTGAAAATTTAAATTCTTTTAAATAATTCAACAAGCGTTAAGTCATTTATCGTTTGAAAGAAATTGCACATAAATTGAAAGACCTACAGATGAATTGATGAAGTTGAGTAGTTTGAAAGCTGAAACCAATCACTCAGATATTGGTAACTCCATATTTTTCTCCTTGTTATTTTATTGAGTTTCTATGTTACAGTTGAAAATGGCCACTGCTCAAACCCCCAATTTACTTGAAACTGGTAGAAAGCCAAATCCACCAGATGAACACCTTATGGATAATCAAGATGACCTTTTTTACCCAATCTTGACAATTTCATATATGTACCAATCCATTTCTAAAGAAGAATCTAAGGGTCTCCTTGATCCCGAAACAAAACTTCCAAAGAGACCACCCACTTATAAGCTTGCCATTTTCCCATATATTACTAGGCAAGCAATGGCCATGGTATGTCAATTGATGGTATATGACCATGAATGATTTTTGGATGATGTTGTATTGGATTTTCTATCCACCATTTTCCCTCCTTTAGTGATCCAAATGGGTAAATATGACCATGCTCAGCTCTTGGCTGACATGATTCATGATCAATTGTCAAATTATTCTTCTTTGAAGTACTTTAGGTACCAATCATACCTAATGTATCTAATCATGTATCACCAATATGAATATTTCAAGCATTTAGACCTTCAGATGACAAAGGAACAACCAAATAATTTAGGTTTCAGTGAATTTGTAAATAAGGAAATGTACGTGGTTTATACTTTACTTCATGGAATGCCACCTCCAAGAATTTTCACAGTGCAAGAGGCTATTATAGCTGGGATATGATACCTAGTTAGGAGACTAGCTTCTATATGAGAATCACATAGAAATCATGATTTATGGATCAAATCTAGATCCCTACCAACTTCCTTCCTTCCTCACACCAAGACTATTTTCCCTAGAATATATAAGACAAGGATTTTATTTAGATTATATTCATTTTGTCAAGAATAAGAGCCCTGTCACTTTCAAGATTCCTAAGGAGGTTGGTTATTTCATTTTCAAATCAAGGACAATCCAAAACATACTAAGCTTAAAATATGATAAAGGGCCTTAATCTACCAATGGGAAAGAGATGGATGTATGATCCACATAAGGTCATATCTATTAAGAGATAGATAATAAGATTGGTTGGATATGTTCACCAAGATAAGGAGAAGTTAGATAAAATTGATAACCTAGAAGCATGGGAAGAAGTTAAAAATATCTCATAGGAAGACACCCAAAAAAAGTCAGATGTCATTTCAACCCCACAAAAGAAAGAGGTGGGGGTGAAGAGATCAGTTGTGGAGATATAGTCTAACGTGGAAATGGAAGAATGGAATTAGGATCAACCTAGCATTAAGAAGAGACAGGTTGAGTCATGAGGAGTTATTGTTGAATATCAAGGGAAAGATATCACTTCCAACAAGTTTGTTTTAGCTATTGAACAACTCCCCACAACAGATTGGCCTCCCCAAGAAGCATCATCCTTAGCACCAGAGGCTAAAAAAGAACAATCTAGATTATTTTCTCACTACACATAGATTAAAAAATGAGAATTATCAATTAAATAGGGATTTATATCTCAAGTATTGGACGTCAAGTGGAGAGCGTTCTAGGTTTATTTTTTCTTTGGACATCAAGGAGTGAATGTTTAAAAAGGCCATCTTATAGAATACCACAACACATGCACCAAGGAATTCAACATATTACAAGGAAACCCAAGTCACTGTGGATTTATATGCCCTCAACCGCATTGATAAAACTGTTTGGCATATGAAGATGGGTGAGAAGATATTTAGGGATGTACTAAAATCAACCATGAATGACAATAAGCTTCAATCCATAGTGGATAAGATTGAAAGACAACCGAAGTAATAAAAAGTAGCTAATAAATCCAAACAACTAAGAATTTATGAATTGGAAAAAAAAATTGTAGAATTGGGCATAGATCCAAGTAACCCTATCCCAGTTCAAACTTTGATAAAAGAGAAAGAAATAGATACTCAAGTAATCAAAAATAATTTCAAGGTCCCACTGACAAAACATGTGAAGACTACAGAACTCCTGGCACTAAAAGATGAGAAAGAAAAAATGAAAAAACCGATGTAGTAGTTTAAAGAAAAGTTTGAAAAGATCCATGAGGAAAATAATGATCTCAAATTGGAGAACATTAAATTAGCAGCTGCCCAAGGTGCTACAGTATTATCTTCAACAACTTATCCTACATATTATTTGGCCAAAGTTATGGTTGATAAGAGGTGCAACTAGGGACTTTAGGATAAAATATGAGGAATAAGAATGTATAATTTCAAATCCTACATGATTTAGCGACAAAGAGTGAATCCATTATCTCAAAATCTCAAGATGTCAAAACAAAGTTGAAAAAGTAGGTAGATTAATTATAACAAATGATGATAGGAAGGACTCCTCTCAAGGGTGGAAATGAACTAGTTTGGGACCAAATTGCTATCACAATTACAAAGTACTGGAGAAAATTTGTAATTATACAAGATGAATATATGTTAGCTACCATGTCCATACAATATGCCAAGAGAAACTGGAATGAGCTATAGAATAAGCCTGACATTGCAAATGTTGTCATCGACATCTTGAATTCCAAAAGAACTGAAGATTTGGAAGCAATGGGGGTTAGAGATAGGACCAATACCATTATGGAAGCTTCCAACGTTTAGAAAAATTTGGCACAAAAGGTTCAAAATAAAGCTACTCAGTTGTCCAGATATGTAGCTTCAATCAAATCCATTTTTTGTATACATACTCAACTAGGGATTACCTTCTCCCTGGGATGGAAATGGGGACTTGTGCCCTAAAGAAAAATATTATAATATCATTGCAAAATGAAGGAATACTAATACCAACTTTACTAAAATGGAGGGATCCCTCAAAGGGCATGTAATAATGGAGAAGTTGTCTGAATATATGCTCATTACACAGATTTAGACATGGCTTTCAAAAATATGAGAGGCCATGAATATCCATTGGGGAAAGACTGGAAATCTTATCTCCAGCACAACAAGTACTACAAGAAACAAAGAACTAGCAACACATGGAACCCCTGGGGCATCTTCATCTCATCTAGATTAACATCAATGAGGGCAATCAGATTCAACAATTGATAGTTACCTCAAGAATGAGAAATGGTTAGTAACCTATCATTACCCCAAGAACAATAAATGGTCAGTAATTTGTCGATTTCCTCTAAGGAAGAAACTATATAATAAAGCACAAGAGGACATGAGAGGCGTAATCAATTTTGAAAGTAGAGTGTAACTCCTCTTTGAGTTAAAGATCAATATTGTATATTAGGACTCAAGGACAATGTAATGTCCCTTGTTAGGAATTTTATTAAAATTGCAATTTTCCACTTTTTTCCTTGGTTCGACCTTGGACTAGTTTCGATCTCTAGGTCCCAAATTTGCCCCAAATGATCCCAAATCTTCTGAGAAGGTATATGAATGATATTAGAACATAAATATGTGTTTCAGGGATGCCTTTGTACCTTTAAAACACTTCTGCAAATACTCTTTCAATTCTGGTCAATGTAGGTAACTTTACTAGTGATTTCCCTTTGACTAGTATTGGTCTCTAGGTCTCAAATTGACTCCAAATGCCTTCAAATATTCAAGGAAGGTTTATGAATGATATTAGGAATTGAGTATGATGTTCAGGGATAACATATGGCCACCAAAAGACCTCTGCAAACTCTCTTAAGATTCTGGACCAAGTATGCAATTTTACTAGTAATTTGGGGTTCAAATCCCCCTGAGGTAAGTACTGAAAATGGCTTCCCAAATGCCTCCAAATCCACTCAAATTTATGAACAGAGGTATGTAATGTGTTAAGTATGTTATTAAGGTCTCATATGCACCATTAATGGTTTATTACAACTGTTCTCACCCTCTCCCATTCAACTGCAAAAATCCCCAATTCGACCCTTGGGGAAATGGCACTATTTCACCTCCCAATACAACTAAACTGAGTAAAAATGCTTCAAATGCTCAAGTACAGTACATGAAACTTGTATAAGACATCCATGGCAGTATATTGATCACAAATATATCATATAATCATCCATTCATTCGAAATCATTATCAATACATTGGTTCACAACAAGGTAGTGGGGAAATGGCATTGTTCTTCCATTAAAAATGAGATTTATACATTTCTACTTGGAATTTCGACCTGAAAATTTCTGGAGATGAATAACAGAGTATTTAATTCATATTACAAAAGAAATGGGTCATTAGAAGCTCCCCCAAAGAGTACAATAGCTCACCAAAAACACCCTCCCTCAAGGATCAAGAATATGCCATCAAAACTGGAAATGGTTGAAGGAGCGAGCTGCAATAGAAGAAACCATGAGCTGCCCTGTAGCTTACACCTGCAAATAAAGACTCCATTAAATCTCCAAATGAAAGGTCTGAATGGCCTTTCCAGTTTCCAACTTGGATGGGAATCTTTCACTCTCGAAATTGGCTAAGGCAAGAAACTAGTCATCCACTAGCTCTCCCTCTTCACAAATGCAATTGCAAATTCTAAAAATGATCAAAATCCATTCTCATACTTCATATCTACATTTTATAACCAACATTATCCTTCTAAGGGTCGAAATCCTCTCAATAGATTCAATAGATTTTCATTTAGGAAATATTCCACATTTGCCACTTGTCTCCTAGTTCCAACCTTCCATCTTCTCCCAAATTCAATTTTGAGTCTCTTTGGCTTCTCCAACTCCCAAATTCTCCTTATTTGAGCATATTTTTGGGGCTGACATGTCATAATGGTTAGATGTCAGAGGTCAGGTCTACAATTTGTCATAGTTGTCATAGATGCTCCATCATTGGTGTCATAGGGGCTAGGGAATCTAGCCCAAGTGTCCACAAACTTCCACTTTGACTCTTTATCTTCCATGGAGGTTACCAATCCTTCCAAATTAGACCTAAGATGCTCAATGACATGTGTTATGGATTACCAACTCACCCAAGAGTGTTCACATTCCCATTAATTCGAATTTGCAAAAGAGAGATACCATGTATTATGAAAAATCAAGCTAGTGTGGGTCCCACATCCTCCATATGTCTCCAAAACCATTTGTCACTTAGTATTTCTCTTGAATTTCTTTATTCACTCTATTTATTAAATACTTGAACCCTTCTAATGTCTAAACATCATTTATTATCCCCCTTATTCCAAATCCCAAAGCTTCCACCCCAAACCTAGGAAACTAGTAATTTTTCTCCTTGGCAATTATTTAACCCTTAACATCAATTTTACAAACTCTAATGAATATGGCTAATGTGATTAGGCCATTGTGACCCAATTCCAAATTTGGGACATGACAAATCCTCCCTTCCCCATATTGCTTGTCCTCAAGCAATTTCAAACATGGGTGTTGAAGAACCTGCTTTCTGTATAATTCTTTGAAGTTGCCATTGAATTGCCAAACCTTGAGTCTTTGAGTTTCCATGAAAATTTTTAGAGAGGAACCACCATGCTTGCTACTGCACTACTCTTATTAAAATCACTTTATTAAGTGGGGAATCCATCTCCCATGCTGCTTGCTTCCCCCAAAAAAATGAAACCAATGAGACAAAAATTATTCCAGGGTCCCATTGCTTGTATTGCATCCCAACAATTAAGAGTGCTCTCCAACCTACACCATTAGATAAGAGGATTCCTGGATCCCATTTTCTTGTATGCATTATTCCAAACATCATGAGTACCAAATATATATCATCAAAGTACATAACAACATAATGAAAATGTACATCAAGGATATGCTTCATCAAAGAGTCATGAAAGTGCTTATACCTCCAAGCAAGTAGACCACCATTTTCCAAGTGCATACAAGCTTCAAGTGACCAATCAAATCTGCTCCAATGACATAGGTGAGGATCCCATGTCCTATAATGCTGCTCCAAAAGGATGTGATATGCATCAAAATATTCAGCCATGTATTCTTTCATCCAAGAAGTGAATGAAGAATCGCCACTAGAATCTGAACCAAATAATGAGCAGAAAAAACAAGGAGACTTCAAATGACTCAAAGAAGTGTCACCCATACATCCATGAATGTGAGAATCATAGATATGTAACAAAGTATGTGGCTGCCAACAAAAATGTTCTCCCATCATAAATCTATTCATCCAAGTGTTGGATGAAGTTCCTCTAACATCAAATGAACCCAGTGTTGAGCAAGAAAAACCATGAGTATTCAAGTGACTCAAATCCATATCATAGGTGCATCCATGTAGATGTGAATCATCATAAAGTGACAAATTATGATGCTGCAAATGTGAATAAGAATGTGCTCCAACCATGTCATCATAAAAGTTAAATCTAGGAGTTCCATACTCCTCATGTGGCACCATAAAAAAGAACCCTTTCACCCATACTTCATTGAGACTAATACTGCAAAACATGGAATTGTAGGATGTAGGAGAATGTACTAACTCACCCAAATGATCAAAAAGTTCAGGAGTTTCATCATGGGAAGGATCCATGTGGGTAGTATCATGCAGCTCCTTCAAAAGTGTGAACTCTTTGTCATAGTTTGGTTCCAATGTAGAGGAATCATGCTCTTCTTTAAAAATTGCATAACCTTCATCAAGAGGCAATTCAAATTCATCTTCCACCACATCAAGTGTTTGGATCTCTTCAAGTTCATCTTCAAACACATCAAGAACATTCAAATTTTCACATTTCTCATGATCCACCATGTCATGAGAATCCTCCAAACAATCTACCATTTGATAATCTGAAACATAGGAGGAAAAACAAGTATCTTGCAACTTTTCAAGAAGTTGCTCATTTTGAATTGTGAGCTTATGAATATCCTCATTATTCTTCAAGTATGCATCTTGTAACAATTCATTAAGCTCAAACAAATGGTTTCTATCAAAAAGCAAAGACATGAAATTACCTTTGATGTGGCACATTGCTCTTTGAATCTTCTCCATGTCTTCAAGGAAGGATGTTTCCTCCAATGAAGTAGCTCTCCAACAAGAATTTGACACCAATGCTTGAGTGTCATGGATAATGCTGAGGGACTCTTGGATATTATTTTCATTCATCTTTAAGGACCCTTCAAGAAAATGAGGCTCTTGCAAATGAACCTCCTCATCTTCTTCAATTTTTCTTGGACCAACTTTATGAAGCTCAAGTGGTGATGGGGAAGTTGATCTTGGTTCTTCTTCAACCGCTATAAGGTCTTCATTATCATGCTTAATGAAACTTGTACTTGTAGAAACACTTTCAAAAGTGATCTCTATGTCACCAACATAGAGGTGTGAGCACCCATCAGTAGGTACTCCTTCATAGTTTAAGCATCCATCAGTAGATGCTCTTTGGTTCATGTCTAAGCTAGAAGGTGTCTCGAAATGATCTTCCATATTTTCACTAGAATCTTCTTCATGCTCTTGTGATGTCTCTTCCTTTTTCTCATTAAAGCAAGATGATGCATTTTGCCCCTTGTTTTCCTTAGGATCAATATATTTGGAATCTCTTCTTGAATAAATCTCAAAAGCTCTCCTCAAGGAGGACATCATTTCATGCACACATATATGATACTCGCTCCAAGGGTTTTTACAAGAAGGGCATAAACCTTTCTTCACTAACTCCACATCTTCATTTTTGGGCCTATTTTCAAAAACATGTTCAGCATAATACTCAAAAGACATGGAATTTTGTGTATTTTTGCTAAAAGCAAGATATTCTTGATATTTTTGATATTGTTGGGGCAAGGTTTTATATTTTGCTCTCCATCTTTGGAACTCACTCATAGAATTATCCTTGGTTGGTGTGACACACTCATATTCATCAGATTTAAAGTCATAAGAATAATCTTCATTTCTCTTGAAATTGTAAGAAGTGTTGCATGATGGCACCTCTTCCTCATACCATTCACATTCTGCTTCATATTGCTCATAAACATCTGCATATTCCTCATAAGAATTGTACTCATAGGATTCATCATAATAGTAAGACATGGCTGCCAATTATTCTTGAATGTATGTACCTAATACACAGGTGCAAGGACCATGCTCTGATACCACTGTAATGTCTCTTGTTAGGAATTTTATTAAAATTGCAATTTTCCACTTTTTTCCTTAGTTCGACCTTGGACTAGTTTCGATCTCTAGGTCCCAAATTTGCCCCAAATGATCCCAAATCTTCTGAGAAGGTATATGAATGATATTAGAACATAAATATGTGTTTCAGGGATGCCTTTGTAACTTTAAAACACTTCTGCAAATACACTTTCAATTCTGGTCAATGTAGGTAACTTTACTAGTGATTTCCCTTTGACTAGTATTGGTCTCTAGGTCTCAAATTGACTCCAAATGCCTTCAAATCTTCAAGGAAGGTTTATGAATGATATTAGGAATTGAATATGATGTTCAGGGATAACATATGGCCACCAAAATACCTCTGCAAACTCTCTTAAGATTCTGGACCAAGTATGCAATTTTACTAGTAATTTGGGGTTCAAATCCCCCTGAGGTAAGTACTGAAAATGGCTTCCCAAATGCCTCCAAACCCACTCAAATTTATGAACAGAGGTATGTAATGTGTTAAGTATGTTATTAAGGTCTCATATGCACCATTAATGGTTTATTACAACTGTTCTCACCCTCTCCCATTCAACTGCAAAAATCCCCAATTCGACCCTTGGGGAAATGGCACTATTTCACCTCCCAATACAACTAAACTGAGTAAAAATGCTTCAAATGCTCAAGTACAGTACATGAAACTTGTATAAGACATCCATGTTAGTATATTGATCACAAATATATCATAGAATCATCCATTCATTCGAAATCATCATCAATACATTGGTTCACAACAAGGTAGTGGGGAAATGGCATTGTTCTTCCATTAAAAATGAGATTTATACATTTCTACTTGGAATTTCGACCTGAAACTTTCTGGAGATGAAGAAAAGAGTATTTAATTCATATTACAAAAGAAATGGGGCATTAGAAGCTCCCCCAAAGAGTACAATAGCTCACCAAAAATGCCCTCCCTCAAGGATCAAGAATATGCCATCAAAACTGGAAATGGTTGAAGGAGCGAGCTGCAATAGAAGAAACCATGAGATGCCCTGTAGCTTACACCTGAAAATAAAGACTCCATTAAAGCTCCAAATGAAAGGTCTGAATGGCCTTTCCAATTGCCAACTTGGATGGGAATCTTTCACCCTCGAAATTGGCTAAGGCAAGAAACTAGTCATCCACTAGCTCTCCCTCTTCACAAATGCAATTGCAAATTCTAAAAATGATCAAAAGCCATTCTCATACTTCATTTCTACATTTTATAACCAACATTAGCCTTCTAAGGGTCTAAATCCTCTCAATAGATTCAATAGATTTTCATTTAGGAAATATTCCACATTTGCCACTTGTCTCCTAGTTCCAACCTTCCATCTTCTCCCAAATTCGATTTTGAGTCTCTTTGGCTTCTCCAACTCCCAAATTCGCCTTCTTTGAGCCTATTTTTGGGTCTGACATGTCATAATGGTCAGATGTCAGAGGTCAAGTCTGCAATTTGTCATAGTTGTCATAGATGCTCCATCATTGGTGTCATAGGGGCTAGGGAATCTAGCCCAAGTGTCCACAAACTTCCACTTTGACTCTTTATCTTCCATGGAGGTTACCAATCCTTCCAAATTCGACATAATATGCTCAATGACATGTGTTATGGATTACCAACTCACCCAAGAGTGTTCACATTCCCATTAATTCGAATTTGCAAAAGAGAGATACCATGTATTATGAAAAATCAAGCTAGTGTGGGTCCCACATCCTCCATATGTCTCCAAAACCATTTGTCACTTAGGATTTCTCTTGAATTTCTTTATTCACTCTATTTATTAAATACTTGAACCCTTATAATGTCTAAACATCATTTATTATCCCCCTTATTCCAAATCCCAAAGCTTCCACCCCAAACCTAGGAAACTAGTAATTTTCCTCCTTGGCAATTATTTAACCCTTAACATCAATTTTACAAACTCTAATGAATATGGATAATGTGATTAGGCCATTGTGACCCAATTCCAAATTTGGGACATGACAGACAAGGATTTTTTTTATATTGTATGGTTGCTTAGATTAAAACCTTCTCATGTGTATTAGTCTGTAAAATTCTCCAGTGGTTGTAATATTCCTTCTGTGACTCCATCTTCTTCTCTCTGCTATGTAATTTCCATCTCTAATTAATAAAAGGCCCCTAAGGCAACCTTCTTCCATTTTTTATGGTTCATGAAAGATGTTGTGAATGTTTGTATTCCTATGAATGCATTGTGAAGTATTCATGATATATTTATCATATGAAATATGTTGTCATTCCGCGTAAACTCAATTACATTTTGTGTTAACTATTGAATTTTATTTTTCTCAGTACATTATTCTGTTGTAGGAAAAACAAGATTTATTCATAGAAATAGCTTGTTTATGCCATTTGTGTTAATTTTGTCATCTCGCCATCCAACAAAAGCTACTTGTATGATATTTAAGAATTAATGCATGATGAGTCTATAATATCATTATAAATATTATTGAATTATTGATCCTAATGATTTGAATATAACAAGAAAATATACATAGGTTTTTGTTCCTTAAACAAAAAAAATCTACAAGATACAAATCACTTTTTTTATTGATGCCTTGGCACAATTCCTAATGCATACTAGGAACGTCTCAAGGACTAACAATATCAACCACTCTGGGTATCCAGTGGATTGTTGGTGGACCATTATCTAAGGGTGGTGTTTATGTCAAGTAGTATCCAATAGATGAGTTGATGCTTCATCCATAGAAACATTCTTCTTGAATGGGGCTTCACGGAAGGATTATTTGATTCTTCCTTGCTGACCCTTCCTCAAGAATATTTGTCACATAAGAGGGACCCCCATGAATCTTTGGTTCACCCTTCCTGAGGAATATTTTCACATAACGGGGGGGTGTATTAAATTCTCTCGAATAACCTAGTGGAAGGTTCGGCCTACCCTTCATCAAGCATGTTTTTCATGTAAGCTATTCTGTTGTTGCTACAACATACCCCCCTATATTTTTTGAAAAAATATTGGGGCCCCTCCTTTGTTTTTGAGGAAAAGTTTCCCTAAGGTTATCTGGACATCATAGTCTCTCCTTACTTAGTTTTCTCCGTGAAGAAAAGTATTTTACTTGTCTTACTTTTTGAGTTATGTCTTTTTGCCTAAGTAAAACTCAAGATTTTGGGCCGCAATGGCGGAAGCTCTAAGATAACCTTGCTGCAACGGCGCAAGAGTTGGCCCAAGCTTTCTGAAACTACAGAATTAAAAAGGCTAAGTCAAGCCACGGCGGAAAACTTATCTTAAAACCTTGGAAAGGGCAAAACCTTTGATCAAGTGGGCCCACCGCGAAACAGATTCATTAAGTTTCTCCGCAACAGCGGGAGTTTTCGTCTAACTCTTCCGCAATAATCAGAAACGTACCAATAAGTCATCTTTGCGGGAAGACTCTCCTACCTTTCCCGAAATAGCGAAGGTCTTCAAGAAACTCCTACGCACTAGCGGGTAGAGTGGCACATTTTTGGAAGAACTCGGCTAACATTCCCGCAAAGGCGGACAAACTCACTTAAGTTTGCCGATGCGTCATGGCACACTTCTCCTTTGTGGAAACATTCGGACAAATCTCCCGCAATGGCGGGAAAAACTCAGCTTTTCTTTCCGCAGGAGGCGGAAACCTTAACCTAGCCTTTCTGATTTTTGGCAGTCGTATTTATTGAGAAAAGGTTCATTTGACCCATCCGTACACTGCCTTAAATCCCGTTTTAATGACTTGCAACCACCCTAATAATGGTTCGCACATACCATTTTAATATATAGGGTGTGAACCCCCTTGGTGTTCCATTGTCTCTCATCACCTCGGAGTTCTCTTCCCGTTTCCGTTCAAAGACACGAAGCACGTTCCAAGCTCGCAGGATCTGCAACGAATGCCGGCATCCTCGTCCCTCACAGACCTTGTTATATTGTGTTCTTCCCGTTTAAAGGGGCATGATCCATCACTCTTTTCATCCTAGCCATGGTGGGACTCTCAGAGTAATCACGGATGATAGCCAACCCATGTGCACCCCCACTAGTCGTATGGAAGCCCTAGTTGTGTGCGTAAAAGGCTCTAGAGCCTCAAACATTCACCTCTTAAATGTTTAAAGAACTTGTAACATACCTTGCCCATCCTTACGCCAAAGTAATAAGCATTTTTCTTTACGACTGTATAATTTTACGGCTTTCTGTGCTTTGAAGTCGGTTAATATCATGTCTTTTATAAGAACGCAGAATACCCAGGCCTACTTTATGTGCATTCGCTTTCATAGTTCATAGTTACAATATCAGTAGCGAAAGTAACCAAATTAAAGTTTTTCACAAGATTATAAAATGGCATGTGAAAGAATTATTTTGAAACAGTGAGACGAGCAGGAATTAGGACTTCTGGTTGGCATTTTGATATTATCATTAAAAGTAGGATGTTGGTTTGGATTGTTAACGTCACGTCATATATTCTTATTCATGTCTGATTGTTGAACAGGATTTTCGAAAAATGGCTAAAGGTGGCAAGAGAAAATCAAAGGCAGCCGACGAAAGCACAAGAGTAGAAACTACTTTCCTGGATACCAAGTGCACCACAGGCATTCCTCCAGAAGTGAACTGGGGAGACGTATACCACATGATAAGAGATCAAGACTTCCCTGAAGTTCTTCTTGAGGAGGAATGTTTATATCAGAACATCTGAAACTCTTGTCTATCCAAGGCGGCCAAACGTCCAGAACTCTTCCCATGCTCAGAAGTAATTGGATGGGTTTTGCAGCATGCGAACACCGAGACAAGAGTTATAGCAGATAGAAAAGGAAAGTATTTTGCCTCGTTTCACCCATCCTATATCTCAACAGCCTACAAGTTTCCCAAAGCCCAGCATTGGCTTGATGATGCGTGGTTGGAAGGGATCCAGATGGATAATCTAGAGATGGAAAGGAAGCTGTTAATTTCAGGCAAGCAAATCAGAAGAAAGGATAGTGAGGAGTACGAGGTTTAGAATCTGAGGCCCCCTTTCAAACTGATCGCTCTCATGTTAAGCAGAATCTTCAGAAAACCCGATGGGACGATGTTCATGATGCAATGGATTCCTATCATCCACTATGTGGCTTTCAAAGGGACAATCTTCAACTGGGATGATATTCTCTCAGACAGCCTATCGTCAGCTATAATAGCTGCACGAGAAGGATTAGTGGAGAGGAAGGCAGAATATTATATGGCCTCTTACTTGATAGATTGTATTGTGGAAAAATGCCCCTTTCCCAAGTTGGGATGCATATGGAACTCGGCATATGGCTCATTGTTCATTGCCTACAAAATCTTCTAGGCTCAGAATTACAAAAGGGATTACAAACTCATTTGCAAGGAGTTCATCATGCCCTTATATGAATTAATATTTAATGAAGAACCCAACTACCTATCTGAGAACGCCATCGAAGCTTTGGAGAAATATGGTGATTTCTATTTTTATCCAGAAGGTACCTACATAAGAATGTATGGAGGCTCCAAAGCCCCATATATCCTACCTAGGTATGCTACGTATTATATAGTCCACAAGGAGATGGTAAGACAGGTATTCATTGATGGAATTGGTAATACCCTGTATTAGGCCAAGAAAGCTACTTTTCCGCCCTTACCCTTCTATGTTGGGGCCTTCAAGTTCTCAGGAATTGCAACTGTAAATATTTTGTCACGGAGTTGAGAATCTTTCATTTCGGAGAAAAGATTTTTCACAGGAATGATCAGCAAGGCAAAGCTGCACAACATTGCAAAGAACTCTCCACTCCCTTTGAGTATGCTAACTATTATGATCAAGAGGAGGAAGCATATAGGGGGGTTAGTAATATGACTGAGCTACAGATTTGTCAAATGGGAAAAGGAGGGGCTAGGTCAATCTCTAATGTTGTGGGGAAACTAGATCAGCAGCGAGAAAAGGGTACCATGGAGACTGCTGAGGCTCTCTCGAAGGAAGAACAAAGGCTCCTGGAACAAGCCAAGGCAAAGGAGGAAGAGGCACGAAGAAAAGAAGAAGAGACTTTGAGAATCCAAGCAACTGAAGCTGAGGTGAAGAGGAAGGAAGAAGAAGAGAGAATCAGATTGGAAAGAAATGTGAAGCAGGGACACACTAAGAAACGAGCAGGAGGAAGAGGCACGAAGAAAAGAAGAAGAAGAAAATAAATCCCAAGAAGATGATGACCCCAAAAGCCCAGACCTGCAAGACTTAGGTTCCCCCATAATAGATCTCCCCATTGTCCCTTCTACACCCTCAAAAGGCAGTATAGTCTCCAAATGGGAAAAGTTCGCTTACAACAAGAAAAGAAAAACCATTGTTAAAGAGACAGGTTCTAGTTTGAAAAGGCCTTTTCAGTCAGACATGATCACTACACATGAAACCATGGCCATGCGGAACACAGAGGAGGCTGCTAAAATCCTAGCATCCATCTCCGTAGCCACAATTACAGCAATTGCAGACAATGTCAACATACTAGAAGATAAATTGAGTCTAGAAAAGGGAAAGGCATGTCAGTTACAGGAAGCTTTAGTCAAAGAGAAGAATTATACCAATTTGATGATCGAGAGGAATAATTCTCTCACATCTCAAAAGGAAGAATTAAATGAAACTCCCCAACAGCTAGACGCTGACAGGAGAGCTCTGGCAATACAAGTAAGGGTGTTAGAGGAAGAAAAGGGAGAACTTGAAGGTAAAAACCTGAAGCTTGAATCAGAGAAGTTTGACAACATTCAAGAGATCGTCGACCTGAAGGAACACATTGAAAATTTACAAGGAGGCAACGAATTGTTAGAACAGCAATTGGAGCTGGCCAACAACAACATGGTGGACATGAGGCCCTTCCACAAGCAAGCCTGTGAAATACTAAGAAGTACCTACGGCTTCCAAGAGCTCCTATCAGAGGAAATATACAAACTAAAAGCAATAATGGCCAAAGTCAAGGAAATCAATGTCAAAGCCACCAGGGTTAGGAGGAAACATGCACGCATCAGTGGAGAAATTAAGAAACACATCGAGTGGAGAGAAGGAAAATCAGAGTTCCCGGCAACTCTTCTCCTTAAGTCTGTTGTTGAATACAAAGCAGATGTGCGCACACTAGATTATTCTAAAGATTGCGGAGTAAAGTTTTCCACCGTAACCTTGGCCACTTATGAGTGGTGCAAGAATTTGTATTCCCAAATACGAACCACACAGGAAAGTTGTCGGATAGCCATGCCCCAAAAGATAGAAGAATTCCCAGATAGAGCACAACATTTATCTAATCTAAGTGAGGAACTCAAGGCAGAAAGTGAATATGTGCAGAAGCTGGATGTATTGATTTCAGAAGACCTGCACCAATTTATCAGCCAAGTTGCTATTCATAAACACTGCCTAGAAGAAAGTCTCCGGGCCACTATGTCAGAAATGATTGTTCTAGCAGAGGAAATTGCCAAGCAAGAAGTCTCTCTCAGGTTTATGATTCCCATGGTTGGAATAAATATTGTAAAGGAAGCAAATTAGTGGGGAAATTATATATCAGAAGTAGATAGGGCATTGGAAGCCAACCAAGCTTCGACCTCAGATAATGTCCCAGCTGTTGCAGTAGTGCTAGAAGAAACACCGACGGTCTCAGAAGCGCCCAAGTCGACCAAGGAGCCAGCTCAGGGATAGCTCACATTCGCCAGCATGCCTTTTGGGTTTTTATTTTATGCATGTACCTTTGAAATATTAAAATGACTTGCGGTCTTTAACTTCTGTTCATTTTTGTAAAGTTATTTGGTATATTTCGCTTTTTGTAATATCAACACTACAAGACAAATTAGAGGAATATAAATGGTTAGGGTATAGGTGGCAACTCCTAGTACATCTTGTAAAGCTATATATAGCTTATTAGAGAAAGATAGAAGGACTTTTTGCAGGTGAAAGGACGTTTCTATCTTGTATATGAACTATTTCTGCTACATGAATAAGAAAAATCGTTTTGGCCTGTGGAAGCCTGCACAACACTTTTCTTGGAGTCTTGTTGGATAATTGCTGAACTATTTCTGTGTCTTTCATACATTTCCTATGAGATCTTTCCTGGCTATTGTGAATTAATTCTCTTCTATGAATGGTTTCATTTCCTTTGCAAAAATTTCTATGTTAAATGGGTGATAGAATGCTTATCTTTATCTAAGCTATCTTGGATAATCTTTATTTCTGTTGTAAATGTTCCTTTCAATTTAACAGCTATCTGTGAAGTTCTTGGATGCATTTTCAGTTTATTACTCATTGTTTAAATTTGCTCCTTATAAGGATATGATAATTTAGGTTTAAATTAGATTAGCATAGATTCATTTACCACATGCATTT
Organism: Larix kaempferi; assembly: GCA_027924585.1. Lineage (NCBI taxonomy): Eukaryota > Viridiplantae > Streptophyta > Pinopsida > Pinales > Pinaceae > Larix > Larix kaempferi. The sequence continues at coordinate 3,289,122 of BSBM01000592.1, read as the reverse complement.
AATTTCGGGCACATGCATATCATATTAAATACAAAATATATAACCGGTGGATCGTGCATCAATCGGTAAAATAGACAAATCTTTAAACCTCATACGGTATCCGGAACCGTTAATCGGATGGATTCCCCACACCAAACAGTGGGCGATCTAGTTGGGATCGCTTATTGGGGAGAATCCCTTGCTGATTGATGCAGCGATATTCGAGGCATCAACAGTTTTTGGCACTAGAAGGTGGGCCACCAGTGCATGGCTAGCAGAAGAGATTCTTTTGTTGGTAAAAATTCGACTGAAAACCCATCTGAAACGGTCATCCCAGAATTTCCAGATCTAGAATCAAGGAATCAAGAAGATCCTAATCCTGAAACAGAACAGCCAGAAACATTGTATGCGGTCCCTTTTGAAGAAGTAAATTGCTTTAGGAGACATACTCACTCATACGTGAGAAGTCTTGGAGGGATAACCACAGTTCCTATGTTACCCAGAATCAGAGCTCCTTGAAAAAATCCTCAGTGTACAAGGGATTCCGTTCTTGTTCAAAGTCTAGAAGAATTATTAGATTTATCTCTAGAAGAAATCATCGAACCTTTTAACGAAGTTAGACCTGCGACCCCCACGAATCCAGAACAACAACATACTCCAAGGCATACTCCTCTTAACTCACCACCACATACACCACCACGTTCTCTGTCGAGATTCATGGCCGTACCTGCATGGAGAGCCAGGGGAGCATTAAATGTAGTCGGACCATTCCATGATTTACCCAAAAACCCAGAAAAGGTTTTACCTAAGTATGACCCTAGCAAAGGAATTTCTGCTGAAGACCACCTTAAAAGATTTTATTTAGCTCTAAATATTCTAAATGTGGAATACGAGGATGTGGTTTGTCGTCTCTTTCCTTATACTTTCGAACCCAAAGTATCTTCCTGGTACTTTAGTTTGCAAGCTGGTTCGATAACAAGTTGGGAAGATTTTGAGAAATGTTTTCTTAAAAAGTATGGCAATCAGAAAACTGTAGCTACTCTCATGAAAGAATTGTTGTCTCTGAGGATGGAAAAGAATGAGAAAGTTCAAGAGTTTAACCAGAGGTTCACAACATTGTTAAATAATTTTAGTGACGCAACAAAGCCCGCTGAGGAATGCTTAGTAGAGTATTATACAACAGCTCTTAAATCCCCGCTAGCAATGTTTGTCAAGAGAACAAAAAAACCTACCCTGACAGAAAATTTTGAAGAAGCCAAGAAAGTAGAAGAAGAGGCTGACATCATTGCTAAACACGCTTTAGATGTAGAGGTCAATCCGACAGCTGTTAAGAAACCTTTTCTGTTAACTAGGGATAAAGAAGAACCCGCAGCAGATTTAGAAAATGTCATAAAAATGATGCAGAAACTCTCCAATAAGATTGTGGATCTAGAAAAAGATAAGGCAACAAGTTATCCAAGACCACCTTTCAAGCCTTTATATAAAAGGAAAGAAGAAAATGGACATCCAAACCCACTAGTAAACAATTCTGCTATACTAAATCTGAATGAAATGGGTATGGACCACTTCTGCACTTTCCACCAAGAACAACACTCAAAGAAAAGCTGTCCACAATGGATCAATTCGATGAGCTTAGTAATGAACCAAATGTTAGATGCACAAATGCCCGAGCATACGAGCCCCCAACAAGAACAGATTCTTGACAATGAAGAACCAGCTCTCGACATTACGATGATCCTTTGGGATTGGACTCCCACCCAAGAGCCATCTTGTGAAGAGTTCGTAGATGAAGTGCAAACAGCATCTATTAACATCACTAGCAGGAGTAAAGGCCCAGTGATTGATCCAACAATAGAAGCACCTAAATCAAGATCTAATCAAATACCCAAGCGGCACATAACTATCATTCCTCCCCAACCCAAGACAAGCCTGGTGGTTGCTCCTACGGTAACTAAAAAACCAAACTCATAAATAATTAAACAGCCACAAGCTTCTTTAAACAAAATAGAAAATCAATCAAAGATTTCAAAGGGATGTGACATGAGCTATGATATAATCGAGGATATTAAGAAAACAAAAGCGAACGTTTCTATTTTTGATATGTGTAGCTTACCACAACAGAGGAAGAGATTAATGGAAGTCTTTGACCCACAAACAAATGTCACAGTAGAAAACACTGACGAGAACCCAAAAATTAATGAATCAAGTATTGGCGAGAAGTCGAAATCTCAAGCCCTTCCTTTTCTCTTAACCTTTGAGATTTTTAATCACAATGTGCATAATTGTTTGGTAGATTCGGGTACTAGTTCGAATGTAATGCCTTTGTCAATTGCAAAAGGATTAATGGACAGCCAATCCCATCCCCATCTCAAATCATCCAATTAGATAGAACTAATGTCAAGGTTATTGGTGAGCTGAAAGATGTACTTATTAGGTTGTCGTCCGATCCTAGAGTATGTCAATTCGTTGATATAATGGTGGTTGATATCCCTGAGGCATATGGTTTAATTTTGAGTAGGGACTGGTCTGCGAAACTGAATGACTATTTTGCAACAGATTGGTCTCATTTGTGGCTACCTTATCAAAATAGGTAGAATCAGATTAAGATATTAAGAGAGCCACACATGAAACAAAATGTGACTCAATTAGAGGAAAAAAATGAAGCTGTGGCTTTTTCGTCTTCAGTTTTAGGAAATTACTTCTTGGAAATCGAACCTAGGAACTACAAATCAGAATAAGTTAGCCATATTTCAGACAAACAATCCGATCTCCTTCTGTTTTCACGGACTGATGATATTGATTGTAATATAGTAGACTTAGTTACTAATTTAGACAATAATGAAACTAACTTAGTTAAAGAAGAGAATATCTTTTGGACTCTTTACTTTGATGGCTCCAACACTCAGGAAGGATCCGAAGCCGATTGCATTTTAATTGATCCTGATAGAAACAAACATTTTTTATCATGTAGGTTAGAGTTTGAGTGTACTAATAATACCACAGAATATGAAGCTCTCATTCAAGGTTTAAAGAAAGCCATTGGTTTTAATGTCAAGTTTTTGAAAGTCTTTGGTGATTCTAAAATTGTTGTTAGGCAAATAAGAAATACAATTCATTGTCTTTCACCACATTTAAAAGGTTATCAAGCAGAAGTTTGGAATTTAATTTCGTGTTTTGATGCTTTTAACATCAATTATGTCCCAAGATTGCAAAACGTTGCAACTGATCTGTTAGCCACTTCCGCTTCTAGATTAGTACCCACTAATAATAAATGTTCTATTGAATTAATTTTTAGGCCTTTTGTTCTGGACAACATCACAAATTTCAGAGTATTTGATGACGATGATCAGATTATCAGTTTCTTAACCAATGAAAATGCCTTTTAGGAAGCCATCTTAGAAGAAGAAGAGCATGATTCAAACCTACAAAATAAAGACAGTGGAAGGGAACTTTATGCCCAAAGGAGTAAGAACTCTAGAAGCGTTTTTCGATTTGCAATGCAAGTTCAGGAGACTTGTGAATGCCAAAACCCATAGCTCGGCCATGCAATACGAATTAATAAACTTGGGCACAGAAGCTGAACCGAAATATGTCAATCTTGGTAAATGTTATACGCTGGAAGAAAGAAGTAGATTCATTAAAATTTTCTAGCAATATAAAGATTTCTTTGCTTGGACCTATGATGATCTGAAGACATATGACACACGCATCATTCAACACATAATACCTATGAAGGAAGGTGTCAAACCTTTTTAGCAACAGTTAAGAAGGATGCATCCGACACTCAAGCCTCTAATACAGAAAGAGTTAAAAAAATTGTTGGAGGCCAAGATTATTTTTAAAGTCCGACATTCTGAATGGGTGGCTAATTTAGTCCCCGTATGGAAGAAATCGGGGGAGATCAGGCTGTGTGTAGATTTCCGGAACTTAAACAGAACTTCCGATAAAGACAACTATTCAGTACCCCCAATGGAGCAGATATTGCAGATGGTATCAGGATCAGAACTTTTTTCCCTACTAGACGGTTTTTCTGGTTACAACCAAGTGCTAGTAATAGAGGAAGACCGACTCAAGACCACTTTTCGCACAAAGTGGGGAACCTTCGCATACCGGAGAATGACTTTCGACTTACTTAATGCAAGAGCTACCTTTCAGTGAGCAATGGACATTGCTTTCCGAGGACTAGGCGGCCAATATGTAGTAGTATACTTGGATGATGTGACAGTTTTTTCGAAGAAGAGAGAAGAACATGTTTCTCAGCTAAAACAAATCTTTGATTGCTTTAGAAATTACGGCATCTCTCTAAATCCTAAGAAAAGCGTTTTTGTTGTTCTTGAGGGAAAGATTCTCGGTCATATCATTTCCAAGGAAAGAATCTCAATAGATCCAGAAAGGGTTCAAGCTATCAATAAGATTCCCATGCCCCATAACAAGAATTCTATGCACTCATTCATGGGAACCATAAATTTTGTCCGAAGATTCATGCCAGACTTCGCTCAGATTGTTAAAACTTTGCAACGAATGGTCAAACACAGTGTACAATTTAAGTGGATAGACTTGGAAAGGGTTGCATTCAAGGAAATCAAAGCTTCTATAGCCAAGGCACCTTCTTTAAGAAGTCCATATTTTGACAAAGATTTTATAATGTACACTTTTGCTTCTGATAACTCTCTCGCAGCTATGCTTACTCAAAGACGGAATCAAGAGATGAATACCCAATTTATTTTATGAGCACTGGTCTGCAGGGCGCTGAACTGAACTATCCCATGGTAGATAAGCAAGCATATGCAGTTTTCAAAACAGTAAAGCAGTTCAGGCCGTATATTCTAAAACATAGAACTAAAGTTATATCCCTCATCTCGCTGTCAGATCTCTTTTCGTTCAGAAAGAATTGGGAGAAAGAAGAGGGAACTGGGTCATTGCTCTTCAAGAGTACGACTTAGAATTCAAACCGGCTAACTGTTGAGATATTGTAACTTCAAAGAATATTATATTTGTACTTTATTATTCTGGAGATGTTTCATTCCTCCATGAAGATCTTATTGTATATCCGGAGATGTTTATTCCTCCGTTGGAATGTGGTAACTTGGGTTATTAGACCACCCTAGAGGGGTCGTCCCAGTCAGTTGTAATGGGGTATTTAACCCAATGGTTAAATACGAGCCTACATGACTTGTGTAAAAGACAAGTCAGAGTAGTGTATAAATAGAGGAGGTGTATTCCTCATTTAACACACACACTCACTCACTTGAGAGTGGCGCACTTGTGGAGGAGAGGTCTACTATGGTGGAGGAGGAGATCATGTATTTGGTTTGCATCTTTGTATATTGCTGGTCATCTATATTGAGGAAGCCTTGCTGGGTTTTCTACCCCATGAGGGTTTCCTAGGATAAATCTGTGTCTCTTGTGTTTATGCTGTGCTTGTTGTTTCTTCAGTGATCCTGTATATGCTATTATTGTGAAATGGAATGTAATGCTACTATTTTTTTTCTTAGAATATTAAATCTTAACATGGTATCAGAGCTAACCTGAAGGAAGGAAAGGTATGGCACTTACGACACTTGCTTTACTTACGACAATTTGAAGGTTAGGGTTTTATATAGCAAAAACCAGTCATCGTGGAACTTTCGCCATAAATACATTTTGGAGAAGGTTCAAGATCTGAAACCTTTACAAGTCGTAGATAACATATCCAGGTATCTTTTGTCTAAAGGGCACCCTCAGAATCGTTGTACTTTGTAAGTTATGATCAGTACAAGTTAGGGTTTCTGCCTCTTCCAGATCTCTGTCAAAATCAGGTGACCTAGGAAAAAAGGTCATAACTTGGGCTAGGAAGCTCCAAATGAAATTTCGTAAAAAGTGACAGGTAGTACACAGACTGTAATATCTCAGGAAACGTTTTTAGAGGCCGAAGTTGAACTAGTGAGACGTGGCATGCCGTACAAGTTCGCTCTCCTGTCTTATCCCATAAACAGGTCACGTTGCGACACTTGGAATAACTCTCTCTCAGAAAATCCAATTGAGGTCAGAACTGTCGGGATGGAAATATGATAGGTCAGGATACCACAAAAAAATCTTTCAAACCCTTTGGAGCAAAACGTTCGGAGTTACAGCAGAAACAATCAGGTACATATTTCTGTCAAAACAGAATTATTTTTGGAGCACCTTCATTCATGACTTCCGGAATTTAGGGTTCCGGAGAAAGTTAGAATTTTTGGAATCGGAATCCATGGCTGAATGCTACTCAGGAAAATCAAAATTTAGAGACCAAGATCGAATTTTTTGGTTGGGTAGAAGACCGGGCTTGATCAAACCCCAGTTCGGGATTTTGATCGGAAAGATGGAAAATTAGGGCTTCAGCAAAAGTTGGAATTTTTGAAGTCTGTAACCACGGCTGGAAGCTCCTCAGAAAAATAAGAGTTTAGAGCCTTGGATCAAACCTTTCGATTGGACAGAAGGGTGGGCTTCATCAAACCCTAGTTCGGGTTCCTGTCCAGAAGATCCAGAAGTTTCGAAGGCAATTTTGAGGGGTCAAATTTTGGAGATTTCAAAATTGAAGTATGCTAGCAAGACACATCCTTCCATCCATTCAGAAGTGTGAAAGTCAAAGATTGAATTTTTAGGGTTTCTCTAGCAAACCCTAATCAAGCTCCAGATCAAGTTTCAGGGGGAGTTACATAAGAATACTACAACAAGTCTCGACAGGTATAACTTAAGGAGGTTCAGGTATGTCTTGAAATCTGATTCTTGATTAAGTTCATGATGTGTTTGTCTTCATATTATTTATTAGTACAATCTTGATTAATGTTAGAATTGTCTTATCACCCTAGTAACAGTATGAATGCATGTGAATGATCGAAGACATTCATTGATTAGGGATATATGATTGTACTAATGCATTATGGTGTTGTGTGAGGTTGATGTTGTCTGCTAACAAGATACAGGTACATCACAAAAGACAAATCAAGTTCCATGACCATTACAACATGAAGACAAAGACTCTCCATAATCTTTGTTCTACTTACGAGGTATGTATGACTTTGTTATATTATTCTTAACCTATGAGACATGCAGGTTCTAGCTCAGGATCTATAAATCATTGAAGAGATTGTTTAGGTATGTTGTACATAACTAACCAGGTATACTAATCCAGGTATGTTTTCCTATGTCAAGTTAGAATCTTACCTTGTGTTAGGATCCCTTATATAAGTATACTTGGTATGATTGGTTATGCTTATTCATAAAGTTAGTAATCAAGAGTTTATGCATATTATGTCTCTTATCTTGATGATTTAATTAACCAAAAGAGTACTATGATCAAACAAGAATATGCATGAGTAAAAGAAGACTTCCTTGAAACCCTGAATACTAATGATCATGACTATACATATTCAAGATTATTTAGAATTAGAATGTTTTGAGAATACACTAATTAATGTATGTTTGTGTATGAGATCATGAGAATGACACTAGTGCACACTTGAGCATGCACAGTGGTACAGAATGAATAGAAGTTCAAAATACATATAGAAGATCAAGCGGGTGGCAACCACACAAACATAAAAGATAAGTATTTGAGTTGTTATTTGAAATAGTAAATGATATTGCTTGTATGCATATTTGTATTCCTAGAATATATGATGCTGAGTGTAAACATTCATAGAGCATTGAACAGTATACTACTAATATGCATATGATTGGTAAGTTGGACAAACATTCCATTGTTGCTTGTCTAGAATGAAACTTCTTTGCTGACATGCTGAGAGCTGTGCACACTCTCGATAGTATGTTCTGGTAGAGATGGAAGGCATCTAGATAGCCACTGTATGCATACAGGATATGGGAAAGTGTTGTGCCAAAGTATTGGTCAAAATAGTTGCATAACTATGTAAATGATATATGTATGCATAATAGGTTATCATGTCAATATGATTTGATGATTATGAAATATTACTAATCATGTACTTAATTTTGATTTGTAGGAAAGATCATGATGAATGATGAACATTGAACAAGTGATGGATGTTCAACAAAAGATTTACAAATCAAACACACTATAGAAGGCTTGTGGCTAGAAGATTCTCTTAGAAAGAGGAAGAGAATCATGATGAGATATTTGCTCCAAGTGGCTAGATAAGACCATTCTCTTAATGGTGTAATTAAAGAAGAAGTGTGAATCAGGTTCTGTATGGGTTCCCAGGATCGATAATCAATTGATGAGATTAATGATCACCATGGGTGATGTGGATCTCAACCTTTGCTACAAGGTTGAATATGGTTTCTATACACAGATGACATGGATGCAAGAAGGAACTCACCACAGATTTTGAATGATATTGAGGCTCATATCAGTAGACCCATCTAACGAGAGATGGCTCAGATAGATATGCAGAAGATCATTCAATGCAGAGTGTGAATGATGTTCAGTCACAAAGGGAGAATTGACAGTTTCTTGATAAGCTTGGGCTTTACCAAAAGTAAAGTTGTTCCTAACCTTTACCTTAAGGTTGTGGATGATGAACCTATCATACCATTATTGTATGATCTCTTTCTGACAAGGAATGAGAAACAGATCATGAAAAGAAAGAAGAAGATGGCTGTAGAAATGAAAATGAAAGATCTCAGATTGATGCATTACTTCCTAGGTATGGAAGTATGGCAAGGCTCAGAAGGGATCTTTCTCAACCAGGGAAAGTATGTTGAGAAATATTAAAAGGACTTGATGTGTTGGAATGGCCACTCTTGAAGTTGTTAGCAGATGACTCATCAGAGTTAGTGGATAGAACTCTATACAGAAAAAATATTGAGTCATTGATGTGTCTAACAAATACTAGGTCAGATATATGCTTTGTTGTGAACACCTTGTGTCAGTATCTAGTGGAAACCAGATGTGTTCACCTGTTAGTTGCAAAGCATGTGATGAGGTACCTAAAGGATACGATAGACTTTGATCTATGTTATCTTAGAGATCATGACTTCAATGGCTACACAGATGTTGATTGGGCAAAAATTGTATCAGACAGGAAGAGCACATCGAGAGGATGTTACTGTCTGGGATCAGCCATGATCTCATGGTTTAGAAGGAAGCAATCTAGTGTGGCTCTCAGCACAAGCGGAATATATGGCTGATTGCTCTGCTAGTTGTGAAGCAGTATGGCTTTAGAATGGACCCAACTGTGATCCTATGTGACAAACAGAGTTGTACCAAAATGGCAGAGAATCTAGTGTTCCATGATATGGCACAGAAAGGAACTATAAAGTTCGAATTTGTAACAAGTTGCCGATGTACTAACCAAACCTCTACCTCAAGTAAAGTTTTCCGAGACAAGCTTGGTAGGACCCTCCTCGAGAGGGGGAGTGATGTGGTCACTTATGACGATATTTCCTGCATCGACAGTGAGGTCGATGATGTGGATACCTATATTGGTGATGCCGATAGAGAGGTTGGTGAAACGGTCCTTAGACAGGGTCTAAGTTGACGAGGGGATTGCATCATCCTTGAACACATGTTCTAAAAGGATCCATAGACATATGGTCTCCGAGAATGAAGTCCCTAGTGGACAGGTGGGGATTGTATCATCCCTGGACTTCAGTTCTAAACAGATCCGTAGATAGATGTCTCCGAGAATGTGGTCCCTAGTGGACGATGGAGGATTCTATCATCCTTGGACTTCAGTCCTAAAAGTGATCCGTAGACAGATGTCTCCAAGAATGTGGTCCCTAGTGGACGATGGAGGATTGTATCATCCTTGGACTTCAGTCCTAAAGTGATCCGTAGACAGATGTCTTCGAGAATATGGTCCTTAGCGGACGTATATAAGACTGCATCGTCCCTGAGCGTTTGGTTCAAAATGTACATGATAGGATTGCATCATCCTTGGACTTATGTTCTAAAGTGATAAGGACTAATCATCCTGGTAATTGATTGGGATTGCATCGTCCCTAGACATGGTGAGGTGTCTTAAAGTGATAAGGACTAATCATCCTGGTAATTGATTGGGATTGCATCGTCCCTAGACATGGTGAGGTGTCTTAAAGTGATAAGGACTAATCATCCTGGTAATTGATTGGGATTGCATCGTCCCTAGACATGGTGAGGTGTCTTAAAGTGATAAGGACTAATCATCCTGGTAATTGATTGGGATTGCATCGTCCCTAGACATGGTGAGGTGTCTTAAAGTGATAAGGACTAATCATCCTGGTAATTGATTGGGATTGCATCGTCCATAGACATGGTGAGGTGTCTTAAAGTGATAAGGACTAATCATCCTAGTAATTGATTGGGATTGCATCGTCCCTAGACATGGTGAGGTGTCTTAAAGTGATAAGGACTAATCATCCTGTTAATTGATTGGGATTGCATCGTCCCTAGACATGGTGAGGTGCCTTAAAATCATAAGGACTAATCATCCTGTTAATTGATCAGGATTGTATCATCCTTGGACCTATGTCCTAAAGTGAGAGGGATTGATCATCTCGTAATAGGATCTTGTGTGTTGCAGGGTATGCTGCTATTGTGTATACTTGTATTGATGAGGATACTTGTATTGATGATATGTATACTTGTATTGATGAGGATACTTGTATTGATGATGTGTATACTTGTATTGATGAGGATACTTGTATTGATGATATGTATACTTGTATTGATGAGGATACTTGTATTGATGATGTGTATACTTGTATTGATGAGGATACTTGTATTGATGATATGTATACTTGTATTGATGAGGATACTTGTATTAATGATATTTATACTTGTATTGATGATGCTGCTGATCGTAATGATCTAGATGACGATGCTGCTGATCGTGATGATCTAGATGATGATGTTGATGCTGATGATCATGTGATGACGATGCTGATGATCGTATGATGACGATGCTGATGATCGTATGATGATGATGCTGATGATCGTGTGATGACGATGCTGATGATCATGTGATGATGATGCTGATGATCATGTGATGACGATGCTGATGATTGTGTGATGACGATGCTGATGATTGTGTGATGACAATGCTGATGATCGTGTGATGACGATGCTGATGATCGTGTGATGACGATGCTGATGATCGTGTGATGACGATGCTGATGATCGTGAGATGACGATGCTGATGATCGTGAGGATCTAGATGTTGATGTTGCTGTAGTTGTTTGAGTGCTGCAGAAGATAAAGACTCAGTACTGAAGATGTTGATGTTCCAGTATTGAAGATGTTCCAGTAACTGCTTGAGTTACTGATAATGTTGAGAAAGATTCCAATGATTTATAGATGTATCATGTATGATGTTGATGACTCCTTGCTCGTGCAGATGCTGTTATAATATCCTTCTCGTTAAGGGGGAGTGTTGAGATATTATAACTTCAAAGAATATTATATTTGTACTTTATTATTCTGGAGATGTTTCATTCCTCCGTGAAGATCTTATTGTATATCCGTAGATGTTTATTCCTCCGTCGGAATGTGGTAACTTGGGTTATTAGACCACCCTAGAGGGGTCGGCCCAGTCAGTTGTAATGGGGTATTTAACCCAATGGTTAAATACGAGCCTACATGACTTGTGTAAAAGACAAGTCAGAGTAGTGTATAAATAGAGGAGGTGTATTCCTCATTTAACACACACACTCACTCACTTGAGAGTGGCACACTTGTGGAGGAGAGGTCTGCTATGGTGGAGGAGGAGATCATGTCTTTGGTTTGCATCTTTGTATATTGCTGGTCATCTATATTGAGGAAGCTTTGCTGGGTTTTCTACCCCATGATGGTTTCCCAGGATAAATCTGTGTCTCTTGTGTTTATGTTGTGCTTGTTGTTTCTTCAGTGATCTTGTATATGCTATTATTGTGAAATGGAATGTAATGCTGCTATTTTCTATCTTAACAAATTAAATCTTAACACTAACATCATCAAAGGTCAAGGCCTATGCAATCTACTTACTCAAAACCCAACTGACGAGGAGCTAGATTGGAGGAATGAAGTTGAGCTGAATATGATAGACGTATGTCCAATTTTTACGGCCCCAGAGTCTTGGTACAGAGACCTAGTGCATTACTTAAAGTCAGGTTACTTACCAGAACATTGAAGTCTGAATCAAAGGAGAGCCCTCCGTCTTAAATCAGCAACTTATCAAATCATTAAAGGAGTACTCTTCAGGAAGAACTATGATGGCGTTTATCTCAGATGTTTAGAAAAGGAAGATGCTATTAACGTGGTCAAGGAACTACATGATGGACCTGCCGGAGGACATTACTCCGGGGACACTACAGCCCACAAAATTCTCAGAGCAAGGTATTATTGGCCTACTCTCTTCAGGGATGCCCATGCCTATGTCATAAATTGCGATGTATGTCAAAGAAGCACTGGAAAGCTACCTAAAGCAGCAGTCCCTTGCAACCAGTTATCATCACTGAACCATTCGAGCAATGGGGTATAGATATTATTGGAGAAATAAACCCTAACTCCTCGCTGCAGCATCAGTACATTCTAAGTGCTACAAATTATTTTACAAGATGGGCCGAAGCTATTCCTCTGCAGAAAGCTAACGAGGATACAATCATCAACATTTTGGAAGAGAACATCATAACCAGGTTTGGGGTTCCAATTTCCCTATTTTTTTATAATGCACCTTATTTTTCGTCAATAAAGATTAATGAATTGATGTATGAAAGAGGAATTAAATTACATTATTCAGCCAATTACTACCCTCAGGGAAACGGTATAGCTGAATCTACCAATAAAAATCTCATCCAAATCCTGAAAAAGACTGTGATCAAAAATAAAAAAAAGCTGGCACACAGCCCTCCCTCACGCCCTATGGGCAGACAGGGTAACGACCAAAAACACCTTAGGGGATTCCCCTTTCAACCTGGTCTATAGAAAAGAAGCTATTCTCCCTCCGAATATATTACTGCCATCCTTGAAGTTGGCCCAATCCTCCTGTGGTTCTAGCAGTCAAGCCCTACAGTCCAGGATTGATACCCTGTTAAAACTAGAAGAGTCAGGGGAAAAGGCCAAGGAATGGTTTCATCATCACCAAGACATAGTCAAACTATGGTTTAATAAAATAAAATCCAGGAAGAGGACTTTCGAAGTAGGGGACTTAGTACTCAAATGGGACCACCAACACGATGGTAAGGGAATGCACACAAAGTTTCAGCACCTATGGCTTGGCCCTTACCAAATTTCTGAAAAAATTGGTCCATCAACCTATAAAGTGAAAGATTTACAAGGAGAGGAACTAAACCTCCCTCTCAATGGCCTTGCCCTAAAACAATACTTTGCCTGATTTCTGAAGGCTTTTCTGTACATAAATAAAACACTGTTTTCTTTTTTGTTTTGCTCTTCTTTTGTTTTGCTTCATTTTAAATTACTTTGATTACCTTTGGTTTTCCAATCAGCTCGATCCATTTTCTTTTATTTGTTTTGTTTTCCCTTTTGATTAGGTTCTTTTTTTGAAATAAATCCAAACTAAAATCATGGTGTAACTGAATGAATGAGACTCCAAAGAACTCAGAAGGATGGTCATAAGAATCCCACCAATAAAGGTAATACACATTTGTAGCTTTGCTTTCACTGATTCGTTTCTTAGGATGCAGCGATCCTCTTTCCTGTTTGGTCAAAAATAACCCCTGTCAAATAGCTAAGATCTAGCATTTCCTTTTGACTATCTTAGGGACCATTCACCCTAACATTAATAGCTGTCTCAAGAAGTTAACTATGGTAGGACCCATGGAGAGGAAGCATATCTCACAGATACATGGTATTTAAAATGATCTCATGCTGCAAGTAAAGCCAAAAGGCATATGTCAAAGAGTCTGGTTTCCAGAAATTATCGCCTCAATTAAAGCATGGCTGAGAAAATAAGAGGAGCTTGTAAATCAAGGTAGTTGAAGGAAGTTGTTCTAATAAACCATCCCAGCAAGGTTATTCTGTGTCTGCGAAGCATGAAAGCAAATAAATATTCTGTTCACACAAAAGGACATTTTGGATTGAAGAACTTATATCGAAATTCTGAAAGCAAGAGAAACTTAATTATGGAAGACTCAAAGCTGCTAAAAGCCGTGAATTAAAGAAACATCTAAAAGGATGTAAAATCATGGGAATGAGGAACAAACGAATGTGCCTGTGAGATTTTGTCACGATCCTATGGAGTCCTATACTAGTAAGCTTCTGAAAGACAGACTTTCAAAATAAATCCCACAATTCAGCCCTTAGAGAGTTTTAAAGAAATCTGAGTTAAAGCTACTTTCCCCTTTATCACCATCACGATAAGAGTTATCATTGCATTCTTAGAAGTTGAACTATGGAGACATCTAGTTGCGCATGTAATCAACACTTTGAAAGTTTCCTGACCTTCATATGAGTTTGTTTCAGAGATCTGTGTTCGCCAGCAAATCGCCATTTTTTGTTGCTACAACATCCCCCCCTAGATTTTTTGAAAAAATATTGGGGCCCCTCCTTTGTTTTTGAGGAAAATTTTCCCTAAGGTTATCTGGACATCATAGTCTCTCCTTAGTTTTTTCCCTAAAGAAAAGTCTTTTACTTGTCTTACTTTTTGAGTTATGTCTTTTCACCTAAGTAAAACTCAAGATTTTGGGCCACAACGGTGGAAGAGTTGGCCCAAGCTTTTCGAAACTGTGGAATTAAAAAGGCAAAGTCAAGCCGCGACGGAAAACTTATCTTAAAACCTCCGAAAGGGCAAAACCTTTGATCATGTGGGCCCGCGGTGGAACAGATTCATCATGTTTCTCCGCAACAGTGGGAGTTTTCGTCTAACTCTTCCGCAATAATCAGAATTGTACCAATAAGTCATCTTTGCGGGAAGACTCGCCTACCTTTCTCGAAATAGCGAAGGTCTTCAAGAAACTCTTCAGCACCGGCGGGTAGAGTGGCACATTTTCGGAAGAACTCAGCTAACTTTCCCGCAAAGATGGACAAACTCACTTAAGTTTGTCGATGCGTCGCAGCACACTTCTCCTTTGCGGAAACATTTAGATAAATCTCCCGCAGCAGCGGGAAAAACTCAGCTTTTCTTTCTGCAGGAGGCGGAAACCTTAACCTAGCCTTTCCTATTTTTGGCAGTCGTATTTATTGAGAAAAGGTTGATTTGACCCATCCGTACACTGCCTTAAATCCCGTTTTAATGACTTGCAACCACCCTAATAATGGTTCGCACGTACCGTTTTAATATATAAGGTGTGAACCCCGTTGGTGTTCCATTTTCTCTCCTTGCCTCGGAGCTCTCTTCCCATTTTTGTTCAAAGTCACGAAGCACGTTCTAGGCTCGTAGGCTCTGCAACGAACGCCGACATCCTCGTCCCTTCACAGGTTAGTACCTTCACAGACCTTGTTATATTGTGTTCTTCCCATTTAAAGGGGCATGATCCATCACTCTTTTCATCCTAGCCATGGCGGGACTCTCAGAGTAATCACGGATGATAGCCGACCCATGTGCACCCCCACTAGTCGTATGGAAGCCCTAGTTGTGCGTGTAAAAGGCTTTAGAACCTCAAACATTCACCGCTTAAATGTTTAAAGAACCTACAGCACACCTTTCCCATCCTTACGCCAAAGTAATAAGCGTTTTTCTTTGAGACTATAGAATTTTACACCTTTCTGGGCTTTGAAGTCGGTTAATATCATGTCTTTTATAAGAACATAGAATACCCAGGCCTACTTTATGTGCATTCGCTTTCATAGTTCATAGTTACAATATCAGTAGCGAAAGTAACCAAATTAAATTTTTCACAAGATTATAAAATGGCATGTGAAAGAATTATTTTGAAATAGTGAGACAAGCAGGAATTAGGAGTTCTGGTTGGCATTTTGATATTATCATTATAAGTAGGATGCTGGTTTGGATTGTTAACATCACGTCATATATTCTTATTCATGTCTGATTGTTGACCAGGATTTTCGAAAAATGGCTAAAGGTGGCAAGAGAAAATCAAAGGCCGCCGACGAAAGCACAAGAGTAGAAACTACTTTCCAGGATACCAAGTGCACCACAGGCGTGCCTCCAGAAGTGAACTGGGGAGACGTATACCGCATGATAAGAGATCAGGAATTCCCTAAAGCTCTTCTTGAGGAGGAATGTTTATATCAGAACATCCGAAACTCTTGTATATTCAAGGTGGCCACACGTCCAGAACTCTTCTCGTGCTCGGAAGTAATTGGATGGGTTTTGCAGCATGAGAACACCGAGACAAGAGTTATAGAAGATAGCAAAGGAAAGGCTTTTTCCTCGTTTCACCCATCCTATATCTCAATGGTCTACAAGTTTCCCAAATCCCAGCAGCGGCTTGATGATGCGTGGTTGGAAGGGATCCAGATGGATCATCTAGAGATGGTAAGGAAGCTGTTAATTTCAGGAAATCAAATCAGAAGAAAGGATAGTGAGGAGTACGAGGTTCAGAATCTGAGGCCCCCTTTCAGACTGATCGCTCTCATGTTAAGCAGAATCTTCGGAAGACCCGATGGGATGATGTTCATGCTGCAATGGGTTCCTATCATCCACTATGTGGCTTTCAAAGGGACAATCTTCAACTGGGCTGATATTCTCTCAGACAACCTGTCATCAGCTATAATAGTTGCACGAGAACGATTAGTGGAGAGGAAGGCAAAATATTATATGGCCTCTTACTTGATAGATTATATTGTGGCGAAATGCCCCTTTCCCAAGTTTGGATGCATATGGAACTCGGTGGATGGCTCAGTGTTCATTGCCTACAAAATCTTCTGGGCTCAGAATTACAAAAGGGATTACAAACTCATTTGTGAGGAGTTCATCATGCCCCTATATGAATTAATCTTTAATGAAGAACCCAATTTCCTATCTGAGAATGCCATGGAAGCTTTGGAGAAATATGGTGATTTCTATTTTTCTCCAGAAGGTACCTACATAAGAATGTATGGAGGATCCAAAGCCCCATATATCCTACCTAGGTACGCTACGGATTATATAGTCCACAAGGAGATGGTAAGACAGGTATTCATTGATGGAATTGGTAATACCCTGTATAAGGCCAAGAAAGCTACTTTTTCGCCCTTATCCTTCTATGTTGGGGCCTACAAGTTCTTAGGAATTGCAACTGTAAAATACTTTGTCGCAGAGTTGAGAAGCTTTCATTTTGGAGAAAATATTTTGCACAGGAATGTTCGGCAAGGCAAAGCTGCACAACATTGCAAAGAACTCTCCACTCCCTTTGAGTATGCTAACTATTATGATCAAGAGGAGGAAGCATATAGGGGGGTTATCAATATGACTGAGCTACGGATTTGTCAAATGGGCAAAGGAGGGGCCAGTTCAAGTTCTAATGTTGTGGGGAAACTAGATAAACAGCGAGAAAAGGGTACCATGGATACTGTTGAGGCTCTCTCGAAAGAAGAACAAAGGCTCCTGGAACAAGCCAAGGCAAAGGAGGAAGAGGGACGAAGAAAAGAAGAAGAGACTTTGAGAATCCAAGCAACTGAAACTGAGGTGAAGAGGAAGGAAGAATAAGATAGAATCAGATTGGAAAGAAATGCGAAGCAAGGACACAATAGGAAAGGAGCAGGAGGAAGAGGCACGAAGAAAAGAAATCCCAAGAGGATGTTGACCCCAAAAGCCCAGACGTGCAAGACTTAGGTCCCCCCATAAGAGATCTCCCCATTGTCCCTTTTACACCCTCAAAAGGCAGTACAATCTCTAAATGGGAAAAGTTCGCTTACAACAAGAAAAGAAAAACCATTGTTAAAGAGATAGGTTCCAGTTTGAAAAGGCCTTTTCAGTCAGACATTGTCACTACACATGAAACCACGGTCATGCGGAACACAGAGGAGGCTACTAAACTCCTAGCATCCATCTCCGTAGCCATGGTTACAGCGACTGCAGACAATGTCAACATACTAGGAGATAAATTGAGTCTAGAAAAGGAAAAGGCACGTCAGTTACAGGAAGCTTTAGTCAAAGAGCAGAATTATACCAATTTGATGATCAAGAGGAATGATGCTCTCACATCTCAAAAGTAAGAATTAAATGAAACTCTCCAACAGTTGGAAGCTGACAAAAGAGCTCTGGCAATGCAAGTAAGGGTGTTAGAGGAAGAAAAGGGAGAACTTGAAGGTAAAAACCTGAAGCTTGAATCAGAGAAGTTTGACAACATTTAAGAGATCGTCGACCTGAAGGAACACATTGAAAAGTTACAAGGAGGCAATGAATTGTTAGAACAACAATTGGAGTTGGCCAACAACAAAATGTGGGACATGAACCCCTTCCACGAGCAAGCCTGTGAAATACTAAGAAGTACCTATGGCTTCCAAGAGCTCCTATCAGAGGAAATATACAAACTAAAAGAAATAATGGCCAAAGTCAAGGAAATCAATGTTGAATCCACCAGGGTCAGGAGGAAACATGCACGCATTAGTGGAGAAATTAAGAAACACATCGAGTGGAGAGAAGGAAAATCAGAGTTCCTGGAAACTCTTCTCCTTAAGTCTGTTGTTGAATACAAGGCAGATGTGCGCACCCTAGATTATTCTAAAGATTGCGGAGTAAAGTTGGCCACCGTAACCTTAGCCACTTATGAGCAGTGCAAGAATTTGTATTCCCAAATACGAGCCACACAGGAAAGTTGTCGGATAGCCATGCCCCAAAAGATAGAAGAATTCCCATATAGAGCACAACGCTTATCTAATCAAGGCAGAAAGTGAATATGTGCAGAAGCTGGATGTCTTGACTTCAGAAGACCTGCACCAATTTATCAGCCAAGCTACTATTCATATACACTACCTAGAAGAAAGTCTATGGGCCACTATGGCAGAAATGATTGTTCTAGCAGAGGAACTTGCCAAGCAAGAAGTGTCTCTCACGTTTATGATTCCCTTGGTTGGAATAAATATTGTAAAGGAAGCAAATCACTGGGGAAATTCTATAGCAAAAGTAGATAGGGCACTGGCAGCCAACCAAGCTTCGACGTCAGAGAATGTCCCAGCTGTTGCAGTAGTGCTAGAAGAAACACCGACGGTCTCAGAAGCACCCAAGTGGAGTAAGGAGCCAGCTCAGGGATAGCTCACGTTCGCCAGCATGCCTCTTGGGTTGTTATTTTATGCATGTACCTTTGAAATATTAAAATGACTTGTGGTCTTTAACTTCCGTTCATTTTTGTAAAGTTATTTGAGATATTTCTCTTTTTGTAATATCAACACTACAAG
This sequence comes from Larix kaempferi, assembly GCA_027924585.1. Classification (NCBI taxonomy): domain Eukaryota; kingdom Viridiplantae; phylum Streptophyta; class Pinopsida; order Pinales; family Pinaceae; genus Larix; species Larix kaempferi. Next base: position 3,269,948 of record BSBM01000592.1, on the reverse strand, counting down.
ACAAATTAGAGGAATATAAACGGTTAGGATATAGGTGGCAACTCCTAGCACATCTTGTAAAGCTATATATAGCTAATTAGAGAAAGATAGAAGGACTTTTTGTAGGTGAAATGACGTTTATATCTTGTATATGAACTATTTCTACTACATGAATAAGAAAAATCGTTTTGTCCTGTGGAAGCCTGCACAACACTTTGCTCGGAGTCTTGTTGGATAATTGTTGAACTATTTCTGCATCTTTCATACATTTCCTGTGAGATATTTCCTAGCTATTGTGAATTAATTCTCTGCTATGAATGGTTTCATTTCCTTTGCAAAAATTTCTATGTTAAATGGGTGATAGAATGCTTATCTTTATCTAAGCTATCTTGGACAATGTTTATTTCTGTTGTAAATGTTCCTTTCAATTTAACAACTATCTGTTAAGTTCTTGGGTGCATTTTCAGTTTATTACTCATTCTTTAAATTTGCTCCTTATAAGGATAGGATAATTTAGGTTTAAATTAGATTAGCATAGATTCGTTTACCACATGCATTTAATTTAGGGCACATGCATATCATATTAAATACAAAATATATAACCGGTGGATCGGGCCGCAACCAGTAAAATAAACAAATCTTTAAACCTCACATGATAGCCGGAACCGTTAATCGGACGGATTCCCCACACCAAATGGTGGGCGATCTAGTTGGGATCGCTTACTGGGGAGAATCCCTTGCTGATTGATGCAGCGATATTCGAGGCATCAACATGTTCATTGGAGACATGTATGTTGACACTTACTCCAACATACAATTATCACGGAATGTAGAATGGGGAAGGGTCGAACGACCCTTCCTAAATGATGATTTTTTTTCATTGGCTATCTAGTTGAAGGGTGGAACACACTTCTTCAAGCATAGTATTCTCATTGACAAGGAGCATAGAGAAGGGTCGTACTACCCTTTTTGAAGGATTTTATTCACATCAAGGGGTCTCAAGTGGAAAGGTTCGCTGACCAATCCATTAGAAATTTTTTGACATAATAGTGATCCAAGGGAAGCATCATCTGACCTTTCCTATTAAATGGTATTCTCATGTAGGATGACCATGGAGAAGGATCAGTTGATTCTTCCCCATATATGGTATTTTCCTCTCAGTTAATATAGAGGATGTTTTGGTTGGACTATCCTCACTCATACTTGTTACGTAAAATAGATCCCATTGAGGGTTTGTCTTACCCTTCCTCCAACATAAAATTATCATGGAGGGGGAGAATAGAGAAATGTTGTCCAAACCTTCCTCAAATATTTATTCTTGTTGAGGTATATCCAGTGTAAGGCTTGGATAAATATTCTTCAATATTATTATTCTCATCGATTTTGAGTGTGGATAAATATCACTTGACACTTTCTGAATGATGTTATTTATGTCTAGGGGTATCAAGTGGAAAGGTCTGCTAACATTTCCTCTAGAAAATGTTTCTTCATAGGATGGATCCAATGGAAGCATTGACTGAACATTTCTATTACAGAGTGTTCTCATGTCGGGGTGAACTTCTTCTGGTATAGAATTCCCATGTAGGGAGCGATTGGAGTGGGATTTGGCCACTATTCATCAATTATGTAAATTATGAAGAGTTGTGTCTAGAGAAAGGTCTATCCACCCTTATTGAAGGATGGCATTTACATCAAGGGATATGTATTAGTTGTTCCTTATCCAAATTAGTATTCTTATCGAATGTAGGCCTTTGGACAAAACCTCATAGATAATAGTATTCCACTAAGCATAGTATTCATATACCCCCTCCATCATAGTATTCCCTCATAGGTTGATCCATTTAAATGGCCAACCATCTCTCACCCCACATGCAATTCTAATTGAAGGTGATCCCATTTAATGAGTGGTTGGCCCTTCTTACAAAATACTATTCTCAACAAAATGGGAATCATTTAAGGTCTGACTAATCCTTTGGAATGGTCACGCAACCTTTCCCATAAAAAATATAAAACTATCAACAAGTTATTAGGTGATACTTTCTCTATCATAATGTGTTCTCATAGATAGAGATATAAAACTATCAACAAGTTATTAGGTGATACTTTCTCTATCATAATGTGTTCTCATAGATAGAGATATAGGAAAAAAGGAAAAACATTGGCTGACCTTTTCTCTATCGTAGTGTTTTCATAGAGAGGGATATTGGGAAATCATCAGCCAACCCTCATCTTATATTCCACGTTGATCCCTCATATGTATTTACTACTCAAGTGTTTGGAATACTTATCTATCATTCCTTTCAAATAGTTATGTAGAGTTGTTTCTTTCCATGAATCCTTATACTCATCATCCATAGGTGGTAGAGGTGTTTTTCTAATCATTATTAGGTTCCGACATGTGGAGCGAGCCTAAACCATCATATCTGTAGACTTATTCTCATGAAGTCATTATGAGAAATGAACATTATTTATTCCAGAGTAGCTATAGAACATCCTTATCACCCATTTGAAAGATATATATATTTTTTACTATAAAAATGTATAATTTTATTCAGTTCAATGCTTAAAAGTAACAAAAGTATTTTGTAAAGTTTTCACAACGAAATGGAGGTGCACATTGTCCTAGAGAGACTTTATTAACTTATGATATTTATATAATTTGGTTTATATTCACTTATTTATATTAGTTACATTTATGTTTATTTTAAATGACTATACAACCATTGTATTCGATTTATATGGATTTTTTTATTGTATTCTTGTGATTGTAGATTAACAAAAATGTCTTCTCAAGGGATGCTAGGTTTTGTACACCATGTGGACCTTATTTTCAATGGATTAAAAGCTGTCGAAGGTATAACATTTCCAAATAGGAATCAATTATAGAATAGTGACATAAAACATGAATGTGTCAATGTAAATTCTGTTAAAGTTTTTGATGGGGATATTTAATTGTATTAAAATATTGAATGGGTCCATCACAAATTTTTAACCACATTGACTACTTTCTACAATATGCTGAGATGAAAGAAAAACTCGACATGTTGATTTGAATAGTGGAGATAGAAATATTCTCCATAAGTCTGCATTTTGTTTTCTTTTTACAAAAGAAAAAATTCTTACATAGATGTTTAGATCATAGAGATTGCACTGCCATAGTTCTTGTGACAAATGTAGATGACAATGATTCATTTAAACGAAAGTTTTTGGTATTTTTTCATTTGTTGTGCTAGTGAAGGAACTGTGGTTGCTTTGTGTCCTTCGCTCGACGAAGTTAAAACTTGGTAACCTTGTATCTTGGCCAATAAAAAAATGGCCAATTTTAATACAGGTTATTTCTTTGATGTTGAAAATTGATAGGAAATTTGAAGGTTCAAACACACAAACAAACACAAATTACAACATTAAGTTCAGGGGAGAAAAGATTATCTAGACCATTAGTGTTCTTTACAACTAAATTACATTTCCAGCGAAATAATTTCACATGTTTTGGAAGGAGAGGTGGTGCAATTTGCACAACTGGATTGTAAGAAATTTGGAGTTTTAACATAGAAAATATTCATCCATTGTTATAAATGTTTTTTACCATGTCTCTCTTCGAAGATGTCTTGCCAACATGTTTGACCTTAATGACGCTCTTTTGGATGCAATATTAGAAAAAAATGCAAAGGAACCTAGTTTCCACTTTTGGAACCCATTCAAAGAATCTTATCTATAGATGGCCCACATATGGATAATGAATATTATGTTACTAAAAAAATGTGACAAGGCCATACAATCTTGTAAAACACCAATTTGAGGGTGCATATTTTAAAAGGAGCTTGAGGACACTATCTGAAGAACTATTTGAGGAAAGTGCATTCTATGCAAAAATGAGCAATGCATTTTTTTGCAAAAATCATTGTATTTCAAGAATTCCATTTTAGTCAATGGTTGAAAGTTACAAGAATTTGTGTCTCATGAATGTGAATTCAAAAAGAGACTTTGTATTAAATTCTCTAGTGTCAAATTCACCTATTTCCAAACATGGATCTACTTACAATGAAGTTTAACATGATAGATGTCTATCAAAATGCATGATATGCATGTTATGGAATAAAAAAAGGCACAATCTAAAATTATAAAAATTCCTTTATAAATGTTGATTTGAGGGCCGTGAATGGCAATAGTGAACTACAAATGTTTAGATCGAATACTATTGCAATATTAGCCAGTATTAATAAGATTGTGGATTAAAATTTAGATAAATCTCCACATATAACCCGCTCAATATATCAATATGGAACATGGGTACCTCTAAAATTATTTCCATTTAATATGTCCCGGGTTTTGATTCATAATAGGACTAACAAGGACATCCAACTAATTGGTCTTCCTTAGTTGTCGCAATCCAAATTTAACAAAATCATAAGAAATCAAATTTTAGATGTTGCAATCATGAAGGACAACTTCTTTGAAAGGTGTAATGATTGTATTTAACTCATGAACAAGATTATGGATTCCATTGATCCATCCAAATTATAATGGTTGCAAGCAATTTAAATCACCTATAATCTCTATTTTACGAGTTGTTGTCAGATGTACTATGCAAAAATATTACGTTCAGGAAAGAATCCAAACACTTACTTGAGCACTGTGCATGATAAGATAGGTAAGTATAAGACTTATATTCCAAGGTTGTGTAAGAAGGAAAAGGATATTAGTAATGTCATAAATTTTCCCATTTCTTTGTCTAGTATGCTTACACATGCACAAAATACTGGAGGATTTGGCTACTCCAATATTTCCTTTCTGGAGATGGGTTCAAATTTTACTATGAGTTCATTGGATAAATGTATAAAATATCTTTAAAAACCAATGGTAAATCAATATGGAGATTTGTTTTACAAAAGGGGAACATCAAAGCATCATCTGCATGAAGCTCTATTGCAATCAAAGTCTTATGAAAAATGTTTGATCTATAGGTAAGAAGAGATGCAAGTAATTGATAAAGGTATTGATAATACCAAATTTTGTAGTTCAAAAATAAACTTGCTACCAATATTATTGCTGGAAATGGATAATTGTGCTAGTGATACAAAAATAGATATGTGTTTTCATTTTTATCTATTTTAACATCAAGGAGGGTGTTTGAAATTGTGGAAGTTGGATTCCCCCCTATGGGACACATGCATGAAGACATAGCTGGAACTTATGGGAGGTTGTCTACTAAGTTAATGTGAAGAGACATATTTTTGATACCATACATGATGGACAATTAAATGATGTGTGAGGATCACAATTCTTATGTCCCATATTTAATTGATGATTTTTTTTACTTCAAGATATTTGAGGATCCACATCTTTTGGGCGGTGACTCCAAGATAGATGGTATGAAAGGATGTGAGTTATTGAAATTATAGTTCATTGATGACATGCTACTTGTTATGTATGGAACCTAGTCAATTCATATTAATAGTTTTCATTATTTGTTTGATGGAAGTCCAAACTTATCAATGGGGCAACCTTAATTATTAAATCTATATGAAAGGATAATTTTTGATATGGAAGGAATAAAAAGGATATTATAATCAAATATTCCATTCTCGAATAAAGAGATTGATAAGGTAGGGGAAAACATTGACATCCAAAGATAATTTATTGGGAGAATATATATAAAGCTTTGGATACTCTCTTTCAGAGCATTGAGCATTCAATAACTAAATTATATCCATCTAGGACATACAAGGAAATGTTACTATAAAGTATTCACATGAAGTTATGGAAGCATACTTGATGAAAAATGTCCCCACTATTGATGATTGCTACGTTTGAATATAATTTTAGAGCAAGCCTAGAGATGCATTATATCCAAAGGATGACATTGTAGAGGTGCAAATTCTAATATTACAATCACCAAAGGAATATTGTGTGATATGTTTGGGTAGGGTGATGGGAGTTATTTACCAATATCCATATGCTAATATTGATTCTTACAAAAGAGAGGTTCAATGGTGGAATCCAAGTGGAACATCAAAGTGATTCAAAGAGTTGTATAGAAATTGTTTAAACAAAAGGAATAAATGGGTTGTTGGTTTGGAGGAAAATATGTTCAATGATGTTATAACATCATATGGGCATGGTTACCAAGGTCACAATGAAAACGAGAAAAACTAAAAATCACTAAGATGGGCCTTGCACCAATTAAGGCACAACAATAACATATCAAGCATAATGTTGAGAGTGGGAGTGGTGCTGATGAATGGGACTTTAATTGTGTGATGTGTTGATGTATATGTAACTTCGGAATGTATTTCATTTATGTATTTCATATATATTTATTGTACCCTTATAAGAGATGTGGTATTCCTCTATAAGGAAGTGTCATCATGTGTATTGACAAGTGTTGCAAGTGTGTGTACTTGCCGATGGGTTATTAGACCACCCTGTGTGGGGTCGGCCCTAAAATATATATTATATGGTTGATGTACCTAGCTAGACAAGTCGGCCCCATAAGGTCACTGGGAAAACAGACAAGTATAAACAGAGATCGAGAGATCTCTATTTGGATCACTCGGAAACTCATACTTCCTTCACTTAGAAAGTGGCGCACTAGTGAGGAGGAAGATCATCTGCTACTAGGAGACTATCTCTGTGTATTTTGGTTGTACTTTGGTTGAGCCATTGCTCTCTCTATCTCTGAGGAAGTTGTGGGGTTTTTCACCTTAGGGTTTTTCCCACGGAAACTATGTGTCTCTTGTCTCTCATGATTTTGATTCTTGTGATGATTGACATACTTGTTATGATTGATATGCATTGATATACTATACATGTTATTCTCTCAGTAAAGATCCTGGAGTATTGTGAATTAATGCTCAAAATTTAACATGATGTTTCCTTAAATATTTATTAAAAACACAATAAGAACAAATGGATAATAATGTTGAGAGTGTGAGTGATGTTGATGAATGAGATTGAATTTAAATGAGTGATTATGCCTTAAATATTTATTTAAAAATACAACTCTTGAATACAATGTTTGCCATCACTTGTTTTTATTTCATTGCATCTCTTCGATCTTGACATATTTATTATTGAGATTACTTGTATAAAGTTATTCAATTTAGTGTTAAAATGTTACAAAAGTCTTTTTCCAAATATAAAGAACAATATGGAAGAGAACATTAACTTAAATATTTTATATCAACCTATAATATCTATATTGGTTAATATTCATTTATGTTTTTCTATTACATTGATGATATTCAAATTGTAGTTGTTTTTACTACTATAGTTGAATTCTATGAATTTTTTATTTTACCATTGTCATTGTAGATTAGTGAAAATGTCTTTTCAAGGAATGTTAGGTTTTGAATAACATGTGGATTTTGTTCTTAATGGATTAAAAGTTGTTGAAGGAATATCGTTCCCAAGTAGAAATCAATTGCACAACAATAACACCAAACACAGATGTGTCATTGTAAATGTTGCTAAGGTTTTTAATGAAGATATGCAATTTCCTCATGGATAAAGAGGTGTAGATACATTGTCAGAATAAAAAAAGTGTTTTTATTGAATCATGCATCACAAATTTTTAACCACATTGACTACCCTTTACAACATGCTAATTTGAAGGAGACCATTGGTGTCAATTCTAATAGTGGAAATAAAAATATTCTAGATGAATTTAGGTTTTCTTTTCTTCTTACAAAAGTTAAATTGTTACATAGATGTTCAAATCATATAGATTGCATTGCAATAGGTCTTGTGATAAATATAGATGAAGAAATTTCATTGAAGGAAAGCTTTTGGGATACTTTTTGATTTGGTGTGCTGGTGAAAGAACTATTGTCACCTTGTGACAGTTGTTCATTAGAGTTAAAACTTGGAAAACTTGTATCTTGTCCAATAAAAAAATTGTCGTATTTCAAGGCATATACATTATTATATGTTTAAATCATTAAGAAATTTGAAGGTGCAATAGAATGAATGAAAAAAATGATGTGGGCATGGTCAATATGTCTAGGATGAATATGAGAAAAAATAAAAAATAACGAGGAATGTCCTTACAAAAAATAAGACACACCAAGTATAAATGGAGTATAATGTTAAAGTGGGAGAGAAGTTGATGAATAAGATTTTATTGGAATTATGTTGTCTTAAAAATTTACATAAAAGGTACAACTTTGGATTGCAATCTCTCAATTGCAATGAATTTTGTTGCTTGATATTTATTTTAATAGATCATTATCAATTTTGATATTTTTAATAATGGGCGTCATAGTGATATTATGCATACATATAGAATAATAATATTGAAAATTTAATTAATTTTTATTTCATAATATAATTTTAGAGTCATATAGCCTAGATATTTGAAAGTTTGTGATAAGTGTATGAATGTTGTTGCTTCATTTTTATATTAATAGATCTTTATCATTTTTTATTTTTTTAGCAATGGGTGTGATAATAATATTATGCATGTACATATAATAATAATAATAATAATAATAATGAAATTTAATTACTTTTTATTCCATAATAATATTTCAGATCCATATAGCCTGCATCTTTGAAATTTTTTGTTTAGTATATATCTTGATTTGAATTTTATACCATAGGTTCAATGCTTTTGATTAATAACAACTGATTCAAGTAAAACTATTGAAGGTCAATTGCTCTATGTTGTCTTTTCTTGGGATGTGGATTTTGTGAATAACTCTTCCATAATATCACAAGTTATAGTGTTTGTAAAATTAAGGTGAAAAAGTTATTTTAAATCATTGCATATTTATTGAAAATGTATAACTTTAGATTGCAATGAATGTTCCTTCTCGATTTTATTTTATTAGATATTTTCCATTTTGTTACTTTTAAGAATGGGTGTCATACTGATATTATGCATGCACACACAATAATAATATTAAAATTTAATTTACTTTATGTTTCCTAATATAATTTAACAACAACATAAGTGACAGCTTTGAAAGTTTTCATTTATTGTTTCTCTTGATTTGAATTTGATACAATAGACTATATCTTGATTTGAACTTTAATTTAGTGCATATATTTGTTTGAGATCAGGGGTTTTGTGAATAAATCTTCCATAATATCACATGTTATAGTGTTTGTAATTAAGGCAAGGAAGTTTCTAAAAATAACTTGCTCATTGAATTCATCTTTTGTGTATACATATTTCTTCTTTAATTTATATGGAACCATTTTGTAGAATTCCTTATGTTGCTTTGAAAAAGTGCAACATAATGTAGAGATTGTCATCATAACATGTTTTAAATTAACTTGTTGCATCTCTTCAATATTGATAAGTTTAGTAATAATTCCTTCCATTTTGATATTATGCATAGAGTTAAAAAAATTAAATGCTCATTATATTCACACTTGAATAATCAATTTTATTAGACAAAGACAAAAAGGTTGAGTGTTACACAACTAAATTAGGACATTGAGCAAAATACTTAAGAGGAAGATGGATGGGTGTTTCCCAACTTTAGGATATTAAGAAAAATATATAAGAAGAATAAACAAAGGATTAAAAAAATGATGGAGGGGAAGAATTTGGAAGTTAGGATGTTTAGTCAAAAGTTAGGATATTTGGTATAATCATTGCTTGGATAATGATAAAAAAAGAAACACTACAAGGAAAAGGACTTGTAGTAGAGGTTATAATAGAGGTTTTTAACGTTACAAGGTTGGTAAAAATTTTCAAAAACCTTCGCTACAACCTCTGCCAATGGTATCGGATATTGTGTTAGATGTTTTTATAGAAATTTATTATAACTAAAAAAAATTTAGTGGTCAGAGGCTTTAGTGGAGGTTTTTTCATTGGTGCACTTTGTTTATACAATCGCACCAGTGCTAACAAATAAAAAATGTAATGGTGCCTTAAAACACAAACAAGCACCAATACTTACCAAAAAAATAAAGCAATATACACATCGATGTGAAATTACCACCACAAATAGTTATACAAAAATTTATAATGTTAATCAACATTATCAATAGATATCACCGTAAAAGTAGATAATTACGAGAGAACCAAATATTCATCGAGAAAATTACAAGAGACCCAAAACAAAAATATTTGAATATTCCAAGTTAATAATTAGTGAGAGGACAATCAGATTACATACCTGAACCAGAGAGTTAACTTATAGTTGCACCTTCAAAACCACGAGGATGTCCTTCAGCAGTAGATCCTCAGGAAACCATGTATGAGGGACCTGTGTCCTCCCAACCAATCCCTCAATCATAGACTGAGATCCCCCAAGCCCTCACTCAATAATACCAATCCAACCCACACTATCATCACCATGAATCAACCCACATCCCCCCAAACTCTATCTCCTCCCAAAACCTCAAACTCATGAGAAAGAGGAACACGGAGGGATAAGAACCCCTTCCATTTCTCCTTCCTCCTATTTAATATTTTCCAAGCTTCCCAAGGATGGACACATGTCCACATGCAATAATACCCATGCAAGTTACACTGAATAGATAAAATAGAACATAAATACATATTTTATTATTTTCCATCATCAACCACTTGTTCAACCTAATCCATGGTTAATTTAGTTTAATTTATTAAGTTGTGCATTTATATTCTTATGAACCCCATGCCCTTTAAATACTATACATACAAAACTACATAATATAATACTATTGTGTAGGGATATGACCCACTCATGTCGCCATCATGAATATGTGCCATGCCTACACTATAACCCCAACATGCCCCCTAGCACAAATGCAATATGTGATAGAGGGGTGTTACACACTCCCCCTCTTCAAGGAACTTTGTCCAGAATTTATTGTTACAAGATTCCTAACCATAACACTTCTACTTACTCCCTTACACACTGTCTCCCATAATCATACCATCTGATCAAACTCCAAACATCCCCAATAATTCAGATGGCCCCGCTCGCCATGGCACAAGCCCTCTGCTACAACTAGTATAAAGGTCACCCATCACGGTGTGACCGCAACAGGAATCAGAAGTCTCATCATAGATATGATAAGATGCGAGTATAACTCTCACTATAACCTCAACTTCTGGCATCAGTCTAAGGATTAAGGATTTTTAGCCTTAGCTGGGTTGTATGGCCCCTAGGCCTCATCTAGAGGGTAAAAGACATCTAGTCTAGTGCACTAAACCATGCACACAAGGCATCTCACAAGGATGGCCCAAAATCCCTTTAGAACTCCCACCGGGAAATCAACCCCGGACATTAAAATTCCTTCTCCATATATCTTCCCCCTTGATAAAATACCTCGAGACATGAACTTTCGGCAATTTTACAAAGAAAAGAAACTCATGACAAGGTATTACCGAGTGATTTTTTTCCATCCCATAAATCCCTTGTGGTTATGGGATCCCATGAGATCATGGTTTTTACAATGAACCGACCTCGAAGGGCCCAAAGTGGAATTCCTGTAACATTTCCACTCACATTCATATTGTCAGGCATTAATCATCATGAACAAGTCCATATACATTACCACATCACTTTATAATAATCGCATATCAACAAATCAAGTGCAATTATTACCTCATGCAATGTGTACTAAGAAATCAAGAAACACAGGTTACCATAACCATCCCACATCACCGTGAATGATGTCATAATCATCATAACTAGAATCTCATAACATAACTATATAATAAAAAACATTTGAACCATTCTCAACATAGGACTGCATAATAGCCACATTATACAATATATGTGGATCGTAATAATGGTAATTCATAAACCAAGATCATAGATATTTCATCAAATGTCGTGTAACACCTCCCTCATTCACTCCCTCATAACCATGTTCTAAGAAATGTTGGAAATTTTTAGATGGATAATTACAATATAACAGAGGCTAATTTATTATACCAGAGGAACACTACATGAACCACTTTTCCATAGTGTTACTTTCTTCATAACAACAATATGTTGATAGTTTGCAATACATTTGTGAATATAGTTGTATTAAGACTTATATCTAAAAATTCCTTTACATGCCATTATAACCAACCATTAAATATCAATTCAACATCACATCCTAGGAAATAAATATGTTAGCATCATATGGAATTGTAATGTCCCCATTCAAATAAATCTCAAAAGAGAAAATTCCACCAATCTACTAGTTTCCTAGGTTGGGGTGGAAACATTGGGATTTTGAATAAGGGAGCTAATAAAACCCAAATGGAAATTAGATTGACATAAATATATTAAGAGGGGTTAAATAAATATTTATGATAGGAAAATAAGGTGGCACTTGGTCATAAAGACACATTGGTGGTGTGGAACCCACACAAAGCTAGATTCCTCATGCCACATGGAATCCTATTCTCACGCATTCGAATCCAAGGTGGATTTTAATGTTATTGGGGATTTGGGAGGTCAATTTACTTGGCATGACTCAATGAAGGTCGAATTGGAGTGGAAGAGTAACTCCCATGGAAGAGGAAGAGGCATTTAAGAGATATTGAGACACTTGGGCTAGATTCCTTAGCTTCTATGACAACAATGATGAATATGCTATGACAATTATGACACAAATCAGACCTGAATGCTTACATATGACATATATGACATATCAGGCATAAACATATCCTCCAAGAATGAGCACAAGGGATTTAGGGCAGCCAAAGAGACACCCATCCGAATTGAGGGAAGATGGAGACTAGGAATTGTAGGACAAGTGGTACACATTGGAATCTCTTCCCAAATTGAGTTGGAATGAGGATTTTAGAAGGAATTCGACCCATGGAGGTATTTCGAAGTTTATAAAATTCAAGAGCAAATAAGGAGAGTATATTTTGATCATTTCTCATTTTGCATATTGGAGAGCATAGCTTGTCCATGCTTGTGGAGTGTTTACTCTACTTGCCTTAGTACCAATTTCGAGGGTGAAAGATTCCCATCCTAATTGGAAATTGGAGAGGCCATTCAGAACTTTAATTTGGAGCTACAATAGAGTCATTTTTTTCAGGTTGAAGCTACAGGGCTGCTTGTGATATTCTCTTCTTCAACTTGTTTCCACACCTTTCTCACATTTCTCTTCATATTTTGGCTCTTGGAGGAAGGGCGCTTTTGGTGAGATGCTAATATCTTTGGGGAAGATATTATGGCCCCATTTATTTTTATTCTGATATATATACTTTATATTTAATTCTCAGAAGACTCTCAGGTTGAAATACCAAGTGGAACTATGTAAAAATACCAAACAATGCATAAATCGTGCCATTTTCCCTACATCTTGTTGTGAGAGCTTGAAGTTGCTTTATTTCGACTTGTATCAGTTCATCTCTATTATTTTTATGATGTATGGAGATTCATTAATGTCTTGAAGAAGTTTCATATGCATTTCATAATCCTTTGGAACATAAATATTGAATTTCATAGCAAGTGGTGAAGTTTACTAGCATTTCCCCCCTATGTGAAGACATGTCCACAAACCTATGATTTATGGGAGTTGCAAAAGCCTTTAGAAACTGATTGATGATGCATTTTGGATCTCATTGAAGTCCTTTAAAAATACCATGTCTCTTTTCTGAAATTTGGGAATTTCGTACAACATTTGGAAAGCCATCTTTGACCACTACCCTTGGGGGATTTGAACCTCGATTTGACTAGTAAATTGCCCTATCTTTCCCTGATTGTAATTGAATGTTGCAGAAGTATGTTGAGAGTTTCCAAGAATCCATAAGCCTCCTTTTATGTATTAATACCTTCCAAACATATTCATATCCAACTCAGAAGCATTTGGATACATTTGGAATCCTTTGAGTAATTACTAGTCTAAGGGTCGAATTGGCCCAAAAGTGCAATTTTTCCAATTTTTCCAAATGTATTAAAAAGGGACACAAGAAGGCAAATAATCCTTGAACCTGGTGTGTATGACCATTCATGAGTACAAGAAGGCAAATAAATCATCCCCCACCCTTAGAAACTGAAAATGAAAGTACTTTTGGTGAAAGGGAAGAAGTAGGAGAAGAAGTGCATTCTTTGGTAACCATGAGTAAGGATGTGAAAGGAACCTTAGAGGAGAATGAGTATTTTAGAAAATTCCTGAAACCATTCTTTGAAGACATGACAAAACAACTAATGCAAGGGTTCGAATTGTTGGCTAGTCAATTTGGAAGCAAATTGGCAATAGGAGGGAGCAGTGGTTCTCCTTTCGAGGAAAAGGAGGAAATGGATGAAAGAATTTATGTCACGAAGGAGGAACCTCATGTAATGGTGGAACATGAGGTACATGTTGATATGCAGGTGCTTGAATATGCTACACTCAAACAAGAATAAAGAGAAGCACTTGTCTTTGTTTAGAGGAATTATGAGTTGCCTCATGGAGAGAGTTGCAAAGCCTTGGAGGAGGCACATGATATCACAATAGTTGGACCAGCCAATTATGGAGAAGATGAATTAAATATTTCGAAGGGTAAGAGTTTCAAAGAGTTAAGGTTGGTTCATAATTACTCACCCCCTACTTATTTTTCAACCACGTCAATTGGGGTTGAAAATTGGGTGAAAGGTTTTTTTCTAATGGTGCCACATGAGGAGTATGAAACTCCTATCTCTCCTTTTGATGATGACATGACTAGAGAAACTTATTATTTACATGGGAAGAAACATCCTTTTTTATTTCTTGATGATACACATATCCATGGATGCATAAATGGTACTTATGTGAGCCCCTTGAAGGCTCATTGTTTCCTTTGCTCCCTACTTGGTTCAGATTTTAGTGGAAGTTCTTCATTCACTTCTCGGATGAAAGGACACATGGCTGATTGTTTTGATGCATCTTACAGCCTTTTGGAGAATCATTATAGGACATGGGATCCTCACCTATGTCATTGGAGCTGATTTGATTGGTCACGTGAAGCTTGTATTCACTTGGCAAATGGTGGTCTACTTGCTTGGAGGTATAAGCACCTTCATGATTCTTTGATGAGGCACCTCCTTGATGTACATTTTTATTATGTTTCTATGTACTTTGATGATCTATATATTGTACTTATGATGATTGAAAGAATGCATACAAGGAAATGGGATCCGATAATTCTCTTGCCTGATGGTATGGGTTGGAGAGCACTCCTAATTGTGGGAGTGCAATACAAGCAATAAGACCCTAGAATAATTTTTAGTCTCATTGGTTTCAAAATTTTTTGGAAAAGAAATTTTTGGAAGAAATATTTTGGAAAGGAAGCAGGTTCTTCAAAATCTATGTTCTAAATTTCTTGATGACAAGCAATCTTGGGTGGGGAGGACTGTAATGTCCCCATCCAAATAAATCTCAAAAGAGAAAATTCCACCAATCTACTAGTTTCCTAGGTTGGGGTGGAAACATTGGGATTTTGAATAAGGGAGCTAATAAAACCCAAATGGACATTATATTGACATAAATATATTAAAAGGGGTTAAATAAATATTTATGATAGGAAAATAAGGTGGCACTTGGTCATGGAGACACATTGGTGGTGTGGGACCCACACAAAGCTAGATTTCTCATGCCACATGGAATCCTATTCTCACCCATTCGAATCCAAGGTGGATTCTAATGTTATTGGGGAGTTGGTAGGTCAATATAATAAAGGTTGAATTGGAGTGGAAGAGTAACTCCCATGGAAGAGGAAGAGACATTTAATAGATATTGAGACACTTAGGCTAGATTCCCTAGCTTCTATGACAACAATGATGAAGATGCTATGATACTTATGACACAAATCAGACCTGAATGTTGACATCTGACATATATGACATGTCAGGGATAAAATAGCCTCCAAGAAGGTGCACAAGGGAGTTAGGGAATCCAAAGAGACACCCATTTGAATTGAGGGAAGATGGAGACTAGGAATTGTAGGACAAGTGGCACACATTGGAATCTCTTCCCAACTTGAAATGTCATGAGGATTTTGGAAGGAATTCGACCCATGGAGGTCTTTGGAAGTTTATAAAAGTCAATAACAAATAAGGACAGTATATTTTGATCATTTCTCATTTTGCATATTGGAGAGCGTAGCTTGTGCATGCTTGTGGAGTGTTTACTCTACTTGCCTTAGTACCAATTTCGAGGGTGAAAGATTCCCATCCTAATTGGAAATTGGAGAAGCCATTCAGAAATTTTATTTGGTGCTACAATGGATTCATTTGTTTCAGGTTGAAGCTATAGGGTTACTCGTGATATTCTCTTCTTCAACTTGTTTCCACACCTTTCTCACATTTATCTTCATATTTTGGCTCTTGGAGGAAGGGCGCTTTTGGTGAGATGTTGATATATTTGGGGAAGCTATTGTGGCCCCTTTTATTTTTATTATGATATATATACTCTGTATTTAATAATCAAAATACTCTTAGGTGGAAATACCAAGTGTAACTATGTAAAAATACCAAACAATGCATAAATAGTGCCATTTTCCCTACATCTTGTTGTGAGAGCTTGAAGTTGCTTTATTTTGACTTGTATCAGTTCATACCTGTTATTGTTATGATGTATGGAGAGTCATTAATGTCCTGAATAAGTTTCATATACATTTCATAAGCCTTTGGAACATAAATCTCGAATTTCATAGCGAGTGGTGAAGTTTACTAGCATTTCCCCCCTATGTGAAGACATGTCCACAAACCTATGATTTATGGGAGTTGCAGAAGCCTTTAGAAACAGATTTATGATGAATTTTGGAGCTCATTTAAGTCCTTTAATAGTACCATGTCTCTGTTCTGAAATTTGGGAAGGTCATACAACATTTGGAAAGACATCTTTGACCACTACCCTTGGGGGATTTGAACCTCGATTTGACTAGTAAATTGCCCTATCTTTCCCTGATTGTAATTGAATGTTGTAGAAGTATTTTGAGAGTTTCCAAGCATCCATAAGCCTCATTTTTATGTCTTAATACCTTCTAAACACATTCAGATCCAAATCCGAAGCATTTGGATCCATTTGGAATCCTTTGAGTCATTACTAGTCTAAGGGTCGAATTGGCCCAAAAATGCAATTTTTCCAATTTTTCCAAATGTATTAAAAAGGGACACTATAAATGGTATTCAAATAAATATCAAAAGAGAAAATTCCACCAATCTACTAGTTTCCTAGGTTGGGGTGGAAACATTGTTATTTTGAATAAGGGAGCCAATAAACCCCAAATGGACATTAGATTTACATAAATATATTAAAGGGGTTAAATAAATATTTATTATAGGAAAATAAGGTGGCACTTGGTCATGGAGACACATTGGTGGTGTGGGACCCACACAAAGCTAGATTCCTCATGCCACATGGCATCCTATTCTCACCCATTCGATTCCAAGGTGGAGTCTAATGTTATTGGGGAGTCGGGAGGTCAATATACTTGGCATGACTCAATGAAGGTCGAATTGGAGTGGAAGAGTAACTTCCATGGAAGAGGAAGCGGAATTTAAGAGATATTGAGACACTTGGGCTAAATTCCCTAGCTTCTATGACAACAATGATGAAGATGTTATGACGTTTATGACACAAATCAGACCTGAATGCTGATATCTGAAATATATGACATGTCAAGGCTAAAAATAGCCTCCAATAAGGCGCACAAGGGAGTTAGGGCAGCCAAAGAGACACCAATTCGAATTGAGGGAAGATGGAGACTAGGGATTGTAGGACAAGTGGCACACATTGGAATCTCTTCCCAACTTGAGTTGGCATGAGGATTTTGGAAGGAATTCGACCCATGGAGGTATTTGGAAGTTTATAAAATTCAAGAACAAAGAAGGAGAGTAGCTTTTTATCATTTGAGATTTTGCATTTGGAGAGGAGAGCTAGTAGAGTGCTATTCTACTTGCCTTAGCACCAATTTCGAGGGTGAAAGATTTCCATCCTAATTGGAAATTGGAGAGGGCATTCAAACCTTTCATTTGGAGCTAAAATGGAGTTTTTTTTATAGTTTTAAGCTACAGTTCACCTCGTGGTCACATTTCTTTCATCTTGCTTCTACAACCATTCTCTCATTTCTTGGCATATTCTTGCTCCTTGAGGAGAGGCGCACTTGGTGAGGTGATGATCTATTTTAGATAGCTCTTGAGGCCACATATATTTGTAATCTGATATATATACTTTTTATTTACTGCTCAGAATAATTTTAGATCGAAATTCCAAGATATTTCATGTACAAATACTAAACTATGAATAAATGGTGTCATTTCCCCAATACCTTGCTATTTGCACTTGAAGTCGTATCAAATTCGAATGGTTCAATAAATATCTGATATATTAATGTTGTATGGAGTGCCATTAATATGCTTAAGAAGTTTCATATTCATTAGACAAGCATTTGGATCAATATTCTTAAGTTTCATAACAAATTGTGAAGATTTACTATCATTTCCCCCTATGTCAAACCTAGTATACAAACATATGATTTATGGGAGTTGAAGAAGCTTATAGAAACTTATTAATGATGAATTGGGGAGACCATTGAAGTTATTTATCAGTACCATGTCTTTGTTCTGAAATTTTGGAAGGTTTTACAGTGTTTGGGAAGCCATCTTTGTCTCCTACCCTTGGGGATTGTGAACCTCAATTTGACTAGTAAAGTTCATCATTTTTCCCTGATTATAAATGAATGTTGAATAAGTGTTTTAAGAGATTACAAGCATCCATAAGCCTTATTTACATGTCTGAATACCTTCCAAACTCATTCAGACCCAATTCTGAACCGTTTGGAGCAATTTGGAAGCAGTTGAGTCAATACTAGTCTAAGGGTCAAATTGGCCCAAAAATTACAATTTTTCCTAGTTTGTGAAAATTCTTAAAAAGGGACACTACAAGTGGTATGGATTTATTAGTTGTATGTGGAATATACAGCACATCTCGTGGTTCTTTCTTCTACAATTTGTTCTCATCTCTATCACACCTTTCCTTGCATATTTTGGCTCTTGGAGGACTTGCACCTTTGGTGAGATGATGATCTCTTTGTGAGAATCCAAGAATATCCATTCATTTGTATTTTGATATATATACTCTTTATTTGATGCTCAGAAGACTCTCAGGTCAAAATACCAAGTGAAACTATGTAAAAATACCAAACAATGCATAAACGGTGCCATTTTCCCCATATCATGTTAGAGCTTGAAGAGGATTTATTTAGAATTGTATCAGTTAATATATGTGATTTTTTTTTATGTATGGAGTGTCATTAATGTTCTGAAGAAGTTTCATTAACATTTCATAAGTCCTTGGAACCTAAATCTCGAATTTCATAACTAGTGGTGAAGTTTACTAACATTCCCCCCTATGTGAAGACATGTATACAAACATCTGATTTATGGGAATTGAAGAAGACTATAGGAACTAATTGATGATGAATTAGGGAGTTAATTGAATTAATTTATCAGTACCATGTCTTTGTTCTGAAGTTTGGAGAATTCTTATAGCATTTGGAAAGCCATCTTTGTCTCCTACCCTTGGGGGTTTGAACCTCGAATTTACTAGTAATATTCCCCAACTTCTCCTGAATTTAAATGAATGATGAAGAAGTCTCATGAGAGTTTATAATCAACCATGAGGTTCATTTTTATGTCTTAATACGATTCATATACCTTCAGACTCAATTTGGATCCATTTCGAGCCATCTACCCTTGGGGGTTTCAACATAGATTTTCCTAGTAATTCTGCCTTTCATTCTCTAATTGTAAATGAAAGTGGATGAAGTATCTATAAAGTATCCAATACTATAATAGATGCATCAATGTGTCCTATTACACCTAAATCCACTCTAGACACAGTTCGAAACCATTTGGGATCATTTGGGACGGTTTGGGGCTTCACTAGTCCAAGTTTCGAAAATTGACCAAATTGGGGACATTACAAGAATCACCATATTGTGAGTATCAAAATAGGTATCCTTATCATAAACAACATTACACACTAGAAAATAAAGGCATTACCTGAAATCAACATGTCATGAAATCATTGTAACATCCAAATCATAAGTTATCTTTCAACAAATAATCACATGTCATACCATCAAATCGCTTGTTAAATACATAAGTGTTCATGTAACCTTATGAATGTGATAATATACTCAACACATAAACAAATCATACATCATGAAAATTCACATAATGGTTAATCAACTCTAACCAATTCCACTATTATACATGAACAATCAATAATACGTATGGTATGTCCCATCTAATGCCATAGAATGATCATCAAGTAGCCATATAGTATCTGGATATGATTACGTTTCCCAATCTAGGTTGTATCTACATAAGGTTCATCATGAAATACCTTCATGAATGCCATGAACAATAATTTGTGGGAAGGTTTAATCAACACATCAATAAGATGTAGAATTTTCATATATTTTACTACTAAAACATTCAATTAATCCTCAATCATTTTAGCTAGATCAATGCATTCTCATTTGGATAATGAAATTCAACAATACAAGTTTAATGACATCTATCCTAATGTTACTAGTGCATCAATTCGCTTATCTAGTATTAACAAGGTAATTTTTAGGGGCAAAATTTCGCCAATTGGCTATTTTTTGGGCTTTTTTCAAAAAATAAATTCGCTATTTGGTCATTTTTAGTCTCTAATATCGCCTATATTTACATTAAATATGTTTTTTATCATAATATTCACCAAAACTTACATGTTTCAGTAGTAAATTGTATGTTTCATATTTAATATTCGCCTACCTATTTATATACATGTTTTGTTCAACCCAAAAGAATCGCCTATGATACTATACTTAAGTATAATATTAGAATTCTTAAAAATACCTTGCTATTATACCCACTAGTACATAAAGAGTTGGATACTAGTATGTCATCAATTAAGCTTCTTATCATGCTTAATCGATTTATATGAAGGAATGGTTAATCCTTATCGTGGTTCATGCTTAGAAAGGTTATCTTACCTGATTCAACTACCCCATTAGACATGTGGATTTTGTCTTCTTACTTTATGTTAGGTGTTTTCTCCTAAGTCTCTAAAAATGAACCTATCCCATACCTTACCTTCACATTTGAATATATACAAAATGAGAAGAAGACAATGATTAAAATTAATCATTTTATCCTTTAAACATTTTCTCTTGTCTACCATGCATCATTCCTCATCAATTATGAATATAGAGTTCATGATTTCCTATTCGGTCCCTTGAAAATTATTTTAGTCATGACCCTTAGTCCTCCTTCATGTTGTTCATTCCGCTCATTAATTAAAAAAACTTGCCACTTGAGAGAGGCACCCCTCCATTAGATTTTATTGCAATTCCATAGTTTGTATTCCTTCATTATTATCCTATAGGTTCTCATGCTTGATCCCAACCTCTCCATTCCTTCCAAATTCCTTCTATATACTGATTTCAAATCCATTTATCCAACTTTTCCTTTCCTCCTCATACCTTCTATGCCAATTTCACTTCCTATTATCCAACTTTCATACTAACAGATCATGACACTTCTAAATCTCTTCCATATGTCTTTCCTAGCACTAAATACCCCTTTTTGTATATGACACTTCCTATATAACACATCTATTGGAACTCTAGTGGTTTTCCATAACTCTAATTTCCTATTTTCCCTTTTTTCATCAAAGCTATGAGAATGTCAAAATCCTTCCTTGTACACGATAAAAATGAATGTTACAAGAATGATACCATGACTGACCATTGAACTCGCATGCCAGAACATGAATTGGGCATTCCACATGCAAGATTCCATCCCATTGCTTCATACAATTTTATCCAAATCTAAAAAGGCTCAATGAAAAGAAGTATTGAGTGAGTGTTTGAAGTATTGCAACTTAATTGCAGTATGAAGGTGTTGTTTATGAGGTTGACCTAATTCTTTAACCACGACCACCATTTATCCATGAAGGACATTGTAGTTTCGTTAATAATTCAATATACAAAATATTATTGGAGGTGGCTTAGAATTATAGCCCCCATTTTCCCATCTATTACCCTTTGGCCCTTGCAACTACCACCCTTACACTTCATATGAGTTACACACAACTTAAGATGCTTTAAATCAAGCTTAAAAAGAAGAATAAACTAGTTATCTCTGAGTTCTTACAAGATATGCATCCAAAGAGAAAAATCAACACAATATCTACCAAATCCTTTCTTCCTAATTGTCTAACAAACCACAGTCTAGCAAGGTTTCATAACGAATATGTAGATTAGCATCCGAGTCTAGAAGCAATGGAAACAATTGTCTTAAAAGGGGGAACATATCCAAATTCAAATCCACACAAGCGGAAACATGCCAATGGAGCCCATGCATAAGCAATTTGTTATCTCAATGTCTTCTTGTTACCAACTATTTGGAATGGTAATGGAAAATGGAATAGAAGAGGGGAGTTGGCAGAACATGAGAAATGTATCGTGCAACATTCCTAGGCTCTTGTAAAGATACTATTATATTAGTTTCTACTGCAATCACCCCATCACTCTTGTCTATATTTGAACCCCTTTAGATCCATCTTAAATCCATATTTATAGGGTTTTGATCTCTATCTGTTCATGATAGATTTGGTGTTGAAATAAATTTATGTTGAATATTGTAACTTCTAAGAATATTATATTTGTACTCTATTATTCTGGAGATGGTTCATCCCTCCGAGGTGATTCTATTATGTATCCGGAGATGTTTATTCCTCCGATGGATTGTGGTAACCAGGGTTATTAGACCCACCATGTGGGGGTCGGCCTTGAGTTTATTATTTAGGGTTTATTAGACTTCACTAGGAGAGGTCGGCCCTATTAGGGATTTTAGTCAGTCGGGAACTAGTATAAGTAGAGCAAATTGCTCCTCACTTATCTCACACTTGCTCAACTCAGAAAGTGGCGCACTTGTGTTTGAGAGGTCTGCATAGGAGGTAGAGAAGGAGGTCAAGTCTTGGAGCACATCTTGTATTTTGGTTGATCATCTTATTGAGGAAAGCTTTGCTGGGTTTTCTACCCCATGAGGGTTTCCCAGGGTAATATCTTTGTCTATCTTGTGATTATGTTTCTTTCAGTGATCTTGCTAGTCAAATTAAAATAAACTTAACAATTTACTCTAGTGATGAAATTATATTATTAAATAAAATCATAAAAGATGAATGTCCGCACAATTAAAAAAAACATGTGAATCATTAAGGTGTAAAGATAGACAAATTCCATAATATCCATATCAAGTAATTAATTGAACATAGCCAAACTTGCACTAATTCAAAGCCAGATCAATTAGAAAACTTTAGGATAATATTGCAAATTTTCTTTTATCAATATTTCTATTATCTTATTATAGCGCCACTGTTGAGTTATAACCAATTACACTTCTCCCTCATATTTAGCTATAAAAAGTGCCTCTCAATGCAATAGGTTGAGCTTAAGTTGACTAGTGATCTTATATAATCACATTAGAGAACACTTTTAACTACCTCACATCGATTTGTCCTTCTTTTAAGAAGAGTATCTAATTTGATTACATTTTTCCTTTGAAACTTAAGAAGTTTCTTACCCTTTAAGAGCTTAAATGAATTAATGTAAAAATTCATAATATAGGCTGAAAGATTCTTTATCTTTTTGTAAAACTTATTATGATAAGGAAGAACTCTGATAAGTTATTTTTGCTGATAAATCTTTTAAAGACTTGAATGTCTATGTACTATTTGATTCTATATGAATAATAATAATATGCTTTTTTTCTGCTGAAAAAAAACATAACAATTATTTTAAAAATTTTGAACCGAGAAAGTCCACAAATATACACTCTTAAGAAATTTAAAAAAATAATTTAAGAACATTATTTCTTTCTTTCTTAAATAAGATTTTTAAAGAATCTTTAATTTTATTCTAATTTTTCTATTTAATTGTATTTTTCTTTATTTAATTGTAATGGTGATAATTTTAAATTATAAACATTTAATTACCATTGAAAAAATGATGAAATATAGTTTTAAACATTAGCTTATTTTAATAACTGTTTCAGTGGCTTTTGCTTCTAATAACGGTTTAGAAATATTGTTCAAATATTATTGAACAACTCATTCCTTATATAATTAGACCAACTATCACCTAAATGGGAGGTTTGGTTCACTTTGTAAATCTTTAGACTTTATGAACACATGAAATCACTATTTACCAGTGCGAGCAGTGCTTAGAAGATTCTACATACTTTGATATAGAAAAATCTTTAGAAGATTCCACATACTTAATAGAGAGGATTCTTCACAAGAAAGAGATAGTGATACTTAATAGATAGGAATCTTCACAAGAAAGAGATAATGATGTTTAATGGAAAATATTTAAAAAAAAAAATTTAAAATTTAATTGAAAATAAGTGAATAAAAATTAAACTTCAATATTAAAACACCAATCCGTCTCATCTCAAAAAGAATCTTCATTTTTTTTTATGTTTTTCATTATAAAAGCTACATACACAGCAAACTTTTTTATACTGATTTTAAAAATCCCAGGTTGCAATTACAAAAAAATACTTTTTTTTGTACTTATTTTAAAAATTTCATGTTGCAATCAGAAAAAAAACACTGAACTGCATTGAGCAAAATTTCACGTTGCAATCAGAGACTAGCACTGAACTGCATTAAGCTCTTTTTTTTTTAAAATTAGCCACTCGTTCATTTGCATAATAACCCCTGATTGGAAATTTGAGCATGCCAGTTCTTATGAGTTACACACCACTTAAATACTTTAAATCAAATTTAAAAGAAGAGTAAACCAACTATCGCTGAATCCTTACAAGATGTGTATCCAACTATTTTTTTTTATCTAATTGCCTTAGAAACTACAGTCCAGCTGGGTTTCATGGTCAATGTGTAAAATAGCTTTCTGAATAAAATAAAGATCATTAAGGATACCTATTATTAGTGGAGAATTAAATTTAAAAAACCAATTAAAAATAAAGATTAATTATTTAAACACTATAAAACAAAAATACCATTCAATTTTATGTTTATTTATTAAAATAACTATAAATAAGTAGTTGTCATCTCTCACATTTCCATATCTGAGGTTGTTGAGATTTTATATTTTTGTTTTTAAATATATGTTAAATATTATTATATAAATGTCTATTTATATTTATGGTATATTTGTGAATATTTGATTAAAAATATTATATATAAGCAACCTACTTAAGTATTTTATTCGTACTATTCTATATGGAATCTTATTCTTATCCATATTCGTACTCGAATTATGCTAATATGTTTAAAACCACACTACAAACTGAACCATGCCAATGAAACCAATGCCATACCACACTGCAAAACAGTTGAAATATTGATGTGACTATATAAACGGATTATGATATTAGTTCACCAAATCACTCTTGTCTATATGTGAATAAGTTGAACTCAAGCTCTGTACATTGAGCTTAGTTCGGTCAGTGACTGTAACTAAGCACCCTTGACAACACTGTAACTAAGCACCCTTGACAACAGAAGACACACAACGTATCAATTTGTCTTCTTTTTGAGAGTATATTAGCTTATCCGATTCTTCATAATCAGATTTTTGGAATTTTTATGGAATTATTCTACTTAGTTTTGACCACGGGGGATTCACTGGAAGGAAATATAATATCAGGTTCATTCATATTGCCGTATTAAATATTTATGAAAATCTAAAAATTGTATTGCTTATATATTAAGGGGCAAAGGGTTTTTTTTATTTAATGTAACAATACAAAAATACTTTGGGGTCTTTTTTATATGGGCGGGTTGACAAATATCCACCAAATGGAGATGGTGGGATCACGACCGAATGAGAAATCGGGTTGAGGCAAGGATCGGGCTTACCAGTACGCAGGGAAATCGCGTCTTTAGGCATTCTTGAGGCCAGGGGTTTAGTGGTGAAGTGGGTTTCCAGTCGATCATAGTCGAGAGATAGTGGTCATTGTAACCAATTGTTACCAATAAAACTCAGCCAATTGTTACCAATAGCCTTGGGAGGCTCTAAGCCTCCAGGGCCTATTATAGGCCCTCAATAGGCCTTGGGGGCTTGAATACCCAACCACTCGTGCTTATTACAGGACTTGGGAGGTTTAGTCAGCCTCCTAGAGCTTGTTACAGGCCTTGGGGGCTTGGATACCTAGCCCACAACAGGCTTAGTCAGCGATTGGGGAACTACAACATGCAATCTAAATGTTGTACTATGTGCATTAGCTCTAGTGACATACAAGAAGTGATCTCTTATCTCTTCATTAGACCATTAGATGTTGCAAATCATAATGATATGTGATTGAGTAATTGCATTGTGGGTGAAGTAATGTGCATCCACAATATACATCGAAAGAAGCAAGGTGCATTGTAAAATGAATGTGGGGTCATAAGAGGGGTATCATATCAATATACTAGGTAGAAATATAAAGGGGTATAAAAAATGTTAATGAAAAAATTGATACATACAATATCTAGTGAAAATAGGGGTTTTTTAAATTGGGAAGACATATTGGGAGGGGGTTAAAAAAAACAAGTTGTCATGAAGAAGTTGTCATGCGAAACGACCTTTGGATGAAGAAGTTGTCATCATTTGAAGTTTCGTAAAAAAATGGTTAAAAATGGTAAAAAAAATGGTTAAATGGCTAAAAAAAAGGTTTTTATAATAAATTGGTAAAAGGTGAATGGAGTCTATGGGAATCGAACCCAAGACCTCCATAACCCACCAAAGTCTCCACAATGCTCTACAAGCCAAGCTGCCCACCGATGTTACTTAACATCTATAGGGAAAAGTTTTTATTTAAGGTTGAAGTGTTATTGTGTTTTGAAATGGGGTGAGATGAGGGATTAGGCCTTGACCTCATGTCAACATCGAGACCCCCATTGAACCTTATATTATATAACACCGAAGCATATATTTCCAACACAACACACAGGTGGATCCAAGTCACGAGAAACATGGAGCGGCGGAACCAAGTCATAACATATCCAATATACCATCGAACCACATTATATAACAAAAAAACCATGTAACGACCATATCACAACCATAACATAACATGGACTATACATAATGCACCAATATTTAAACCATATCCAAAAGAACGTGGAAGGAGGAGAATCCCGCAGGATTGACCCCGCGACCTCTCCCCATATAACACAGAGCCTTACCATTGGGGCACCGTCCCACAATTGAGTGAACAACGACATTTAATACTTAAGAAGTTGCAGCGCCGAAACTCTATAAAAACCATGAGTTTCCAGCCATGGTGCAGAGTTCGGATGGTACAGAAGTGCAAAAGTTGCACAGGAATCGAGGCATGGTACAAGCACAGTTCCCTAGGTGCACATGCCATTAATGGGAATGGATCCCGAGGAGGAATCCATACACATTCCGTATTGTTTTGTCTTATTTGAAGGCATATTATCTCGATTTGCATGCCAAAGGAGGGCTCAAGCATATATAGTCAAATTTATACTCATTTTTCTCATAATTTTGAGAGGAACGTAGTGGTGTAGTCTATTTATGAGTCTGACAGACATAACTCATAAGTTTTTTCCAGAATACTCATTTTGTAACCTTTGAAGACTTAATAAGATCATCCTTTCCATTAGAAGTGGCCCAGAGACGTATCCCAAGAAGTGTGAACTCCGATATCAGTTCTTGTCTTCATTTTATGGTTTGCATCTCTCTTTAATTTGCTTGTGTTGATTTTAAAGCATTTAAAAATCATCTTTTAAGCCATTTTTGTGAATGTTACATGCAAATTTCACATGCAAGTTTTTTTGGTTAAAAAGATCCTGAAAATTTCAGATCAAGTTTGGTATGAGAGCAGCTTAACCATTGCATTGTGAGTTTGTTTATGTTAACAAGAGCAAGGCTTCAGAGAGGTGAAGGAGAGCTTGAAGAGTTTTATCTAGAGATTGGTTCGAGAAGAAGAATGGCTTCAGAAAAAGGAGAAGAGGGGACTTCTTCAATTCCTTCTAAAGGGGATTTCCTTAAAGCTTTCATGAAGATGGAAAGTATGGTGGAAGAGATTTATCAAGATTGGAAGAAGGGGGAACAAGGTGGTTCTTCTCATGCAAAAGGTAAAGAAGAAGGAGGTGGTGAGGAACCTCCTAAAACTCCTCCATATTCACCATATTTTCTTGATGGATCTTTAAATTCCTTACCTGAAAAACAAAAATTTGATCTCAATATGCCTCAATTAAAGCTTGATAAGTTTGATTTACTTGTTTATAATGGAGAACTTAATGCCGAAAATTTAGATAATTGGATCTGACAAATAGACATCTATTGTAGCATTCAAAATTTTACTGAAGATAACTTGAAAATTCAGTTAGCTTCTCTCTGACTTGGAGGGACTGCTCTCATATGGTGGGAGAGTAGAACTCAAAAGGATTTGGCCTCAAAAGGAAATATTATATCCTCTTGGCATGAGTTCAAGTCAGCATTAAAAAAAAGTTATATCCATTTGGTTACATATAA
This sequence comes from Larix kaempferi, assembly GCA_027924585.1. NCBI lineage: Eukaryota > Viridiplantae > Streptophyta > Pinopsida > Pinales > Pinaceae > Larix > Larix kaempferi. The sequence continues at coordinate 3,241,543 of BSBM01000592.1, read as the reverse complement.
CAAGCAATGATGGATTGGAAAAATATGAGGCAAGGTAAGGGTCAAAGTGTACAAGAGTACAAACAATAATTTTGAAAGATAGATTTAATACTTGGTATACCTCTTTACACTCAAGAAATTCTTCTCAAGTACATATGTGGATTACATAGTTATTTACATCATATGATACTTATGTTTAATCCAACTAACCTTGATGGGGTATGTGTTCAAGCGACTCATATGGATTCAAATGGGAAGAATACAAATGAAATTTTCCGAAGAAACCTTACAAACCTGAAGGAAACAAGTTCAAAGGTAAGGGGAAAGGTAAACATATAGCTACAGTGAAGAAAGAAGGAGACAAACCTACATGCTCACATTGCCAGAAAAAGGGTCATGATGCATCCAAATGTTGGAAGCTTCATCTAGAGCTCAAGCTTGAGAAGTTTCGGAATAAGGAAGACAAGAATACCACTACTACAACTATCCACCAAGATTTGGGATTTGACTCAGGGGATGAGACAAAGATTTTTGCTATGGGCATACAAGGTAAAAATTCTTCCACTTCCAATTCAAACACTAGTACAAAATGAGAAATAAGTGACCAAAATCTGCATATAAATGACCACTATTGATTTGGCGATCACTAGTGGCTAATTTTTGGTCTCTTATCACGCCACCAATAATGTGGTAATATTTAGTTTTGTCATTTATAGTTTCTTTTGTGGTCATTAATTTGGTCATATATTTGGTCATTAATCTGGTCATATATTTGGTCATTAATTGTCAAGATTAATGACCAAATTAGTGACAAAAAATATGACCAAATTAATGACCACAGACATGCTACAAATGACCAAACTAAAAGCAACTACTTTTTTGGTTTCATGATAAGAGACCAGAAATTAGCCACAAAAACTGTCATTTGGTTGCTTATATGCGATTTTTGGTCACTTATCGCTCATTTTTTGGTCACTTATCTCTCATATTCTGGTCACTAATTTAGTCCTTTTTAGCCATTTTATATGCACATATTCATTGATTTTTGTAGATAGGGTATGGAGGAATCGAACCACCAATCTCCTACCTATAAGGCAAGTGCTCTTCCATCGAGCTAGTACCCTTAAGTCATGTAATGTATTAAGAACCATGATGCAAATTTATGGAAGCATTGCAATTGAATCTTGCCTCCAAATCTGAATTTTATCTTAAATCTTATTTGAATAATCTATAATACTCGAGCATATTTAACTAAATCAATGTTATGGCAATGCAAACCATGCAGCATTGGGATCATCAGTCTCTTCGCAAAAAGGAGGATAATGCTAACTCTAGGCAAAGAAAGCAAAACATGACACCAATCTCAAAAAGCAAGAGGTACCTGGATGGTAATCCAAATATGAGAACCCTTCTTCCTTAGTTTCAACAGTAATTGTCCATTGATGCATGCGTTGAAAGAGTATGATCAGCTTTCGATGGTCAATAACACTCCACATTCTTGAAACTCTTTTGTATTGAAAGGATTTTGGAGGGTAGCTTGAAGATGCTTTTTAAAATCATCAGATTGCATGCAGAAAGGGATTTGATCACCACATTCGATATTTCCAATTGTATTCACCTACATCAACATAAGCCAAGTGTGACATAAGAAACATGTTTTATATGGAATAAGTCAAACTCTTTCTGGAAAAGACATTTCTAAAACATGAAATCAAACAAGCAACCAAAATTAAGCAACTAAACCAAACTATCCTATGCATAGCAAAAAAAAAGTCAAGTTTACTCACATCCTAAGGGCTTCTTGCCTGGGGTGAAGATGCTTCTTCCTTGTTTCTCCTGATTGACTCTCCTTTAGCAGGACTCTTCATTATTGTTCCCCTATGAAATCCCTTTGATTTTCTTTCTGTTCTTCTCCCAAGCCTTGTGTTTCTAATTATCATCTTGAATGCATTTCCCAATGGACAACACCAACCAAACATACATGATCTCATTGAAAATCCCATAAAAATGTGTTTTAAAGAGCTTAATTGCCAAATGTTACAAAGAAGAGCTACATTGAAAAATCCAAAAATTTCAAAGGGACAACCCCCTTGAGTTAGAGAAGCATTGACTAAGAAGTGAGAGGAACTATGTCAGTGACAAAGGGACTGCTCCTAAATTGTCCATTATGAACCCCTGAGGCTGATTTCTTAAGGGAAAATGGCATAGCTATGCACATAGCTCCTCCAAGATTTAATGATTAATACAATACAATGGCATAGCTATGCACATAGATCCTCCAAGATTTATAATTGATTTTCTCAATAGCTTCCTTTGTTTATTTACTAACATTGTAATTTATTAACAAAGGGAAGGTGGTCTTGGAGCAAAAGAATGATATAACACTCCATTGAGAATGATGGATCTGAAATAGGTTGCATGTCCATATGTGATATGTGTGGCATTAAAACTTAAAAGGGATAAATGTCATAGAATAGATGAAAAAATTAAACATTGAATAGAATAGAACACAGGGAAATGTAGAGGGATGGATAACAGATAAAAATGTGTATCTAGAAACATATTACAGTAACTAAAGTCAACAAAAATTAGAAGCCTGCCTCCTTTTTTTATTTAAATCTCCGATAGTGGAAAACAGTGAAGTGTGTTTCAGTTGAAGGAATTAATTCAATGAACCTCTATAAATAGGGAGGGCAATATTTTTGGTTGGAATGACAGTTCTTTTGATTCACTAGGGCCCAGGGGCTTTCACCAAAATTGAACTTCAAATCGAATTATAAGATGAATTTCTGTTGATTCATATTCAGGTTCAGATTCAAATTTGGCCAATGATACATTGACTAAATCAAATCCAAATTTGGATGGACATTTGGTCGAATCAAATTCCAAACCACCTCCACTACATTCTCCTCCAATCAATAGTTCAATGGCATATCATTATAACCATCTGCAAACTCCTATACTGCCAATTTTATAAAGTTCCCACTTTTGAACTTCAGACCAAGGCTTACTCAATTTTACAGTGCATCTGACTTATGCAATGAATACAACAATGTCAACAAAAGTGGCAATAATTTGTAGCAACCTGATATTTGCAAGCATTGCTCTGGTTCTGCAAGAAAACAAATGTTACACAATTAACAATGTATGCGAATTTCATAACTGATTTCGTAGATGAATATAATTATCCTAAGTAATTTTCTTATATCCCAAGAAATAAAATCCATAAAGGTTCAACCTAGATCTACTTTATTTTGTCTACATGTCTACAATCTAATAATGGATGGACAGTGGGATAGTTCTAAAATTATGGGAATGGCCATTGAGGAACCAATGTCCTATTAAAGAAAAGGAATCTTCCCATAATCAGTGTCGCAAAGGAATGATATTTTTAGAGTTGTTACAGTTGTAACATCTACAGTGACTACCGAGACAGATAGCAAACACATCCAAAAAAGAGTGAATGAAATTTCACAAGTTAAGAATTCAAAACAAAATAGTGCAAAAGAGAGCATATGACATTACAAGCCAATGTGCACACAACAAGGTTAGGTTGTGGTTTAAGCATGGAACTAAAATGAATACTGATGATCCAAGAAAGATAAAATGACAGTATTAGCATGAGAAAAGTAAAACAAGGGTATGATGTGGAGTATTAAAATATAGCAAGGTTGGGCTCAAAGCATAAAGGGAGAAGTGAGTCATGCTCTAGGAAGTGAAAATGCTATAAAAGGAAAATTTGTAAGCTACAAACTCCTCCACTACCAATTCTACTAAGTTTCCCACTTTTGATGGAAGTTCAGGCGGATGCTTACTAAAATTTATAGTGCATCTGACGTGCAATGAATACCAAAATACCAACAAAAGTGGCAGTAATTTGTAGCAACCTGAACTCCAACATTGCTTTGATGCTGCAAGAAAAGAAATGCTATGGCATAAAAGATGTAAGCTATTTTCTTAATTGATTTAAGAGATGAATATGATTATCATACATTATTTTCTTGTGTTCCAAGAACTGAAATCCACAAAGGTTAAGACTCAAATATTTTCTAGTAGATCTAGTTTTCTTTGTCTACATGTCTACAACACTAACAGATGAAGTACAATGAGATAGTTCTAAAAGTGCGGTCATTGAAGAACCATGTCCTATTAAGACAAAGGAGTCATCCCACAACAGATGTTGCAAAATTGTTGTTTTTTTAAGTAAAGTTGTTACAGTTCTAACATCTGCAGCAACTTCTTTAAGAAGTAGCAACACATTCAAAAAGTGTCAATGATATTCCGCAAGTTAAGAATTCAAGACAAAAGAGTTCAAAAAGGACCATACAATGTTACAAGTCCATGTGCACATTGCAAGGTCAGGTAGTTGTTTAAGTAGGGGATTAAAATAAGTACTTAATACAAGCAAGATCATAATGATAGTTTGTGTCATGAGAAATGAAGTCCAAGGTTGTTTTTTGGGGCATTAAAATACAACAAGGTTGGGTTCAAGTCATAAAAGGAGGAGAGTGAGCCGTGCTCTAGGAAGTCAAAATGTTGTAAAATGAAAACCAACCAAATCTGAATGGATAGAATGGAAGATGAATAACTATAATTTGGCAAGTTGTAAGATTTTGTACTAGTATATAATTATTTAAATTCTGTAACTAGATTTGAATATTGACAAGCACCATTCATGGCACATTGGATGCTTGAGTGAAGTAGGCAGAATATTCTATTAGTTTCAACACTATTTCATAATCTCCTACCCGAACCAAGTTGACCCCCATATAAAGCTGTCTAGGAATTTATCAGTGTTGTCATAAGTGGGGCTTTTAAATTCCTTTTTGAGAAAAAACTGAATTAACCAAGAAATGTAAGGAACTTTAGGGAAAGAGTAACAAAAACCATGAAGTTCTCTCTATAAATCATCCTTAAACAAATGAGATCCCACAAGTGACAGAAATATGCATCCCAAATCTGTTGTAAATTGCAAATAGAGTTCCTTGTAGCATGGCAGAAAAAGGCTCCTGTAACAAGTGAACATGTTCCTTCAAGAAATATAAACTTTTAAGTTTATAAGTTCACGTATGGTCCTCTATAGGAATTTGTTGCCATGTTTGATGGCAAAGACAAAACATTTAAGTTTGAACAAATCTATAAAGATAATGTAATGCTAAAAAATGAAAGACTACAAAGGCAGTAGTTACTAGTAACTATATAGCGACTTATTTATAATTATCATATCTCCACCCCATCATATGGATGGGATGAAAGGTATACAACTAAAACAGACTAAATGATAGGGTGTCATTCATTAGATGTCCTTCAACTGCACCTGAGATAATTTTGTTTTCTTTAATAATGATGAAATTCCTCTTATTATAATATTATTGACTTGGACTAAAAGCATTACAGTGATAATCAGTTGAAATCAACGAAGCCACAATCATTACCTGCTCTTCGATAATAGTGTGTAGTGTCCTATGATTAGAATAGAAACAATATGGTGATATTAAGTAAAAATAAACCAAGCCACAAACTTTACCTTCTCTTGGACAATATTGTGTAGTGTCTTGTGCACATCCCTAGCCATGCCCTTGCCATCAACACATACATAGATATAGCCGCCTTGAGCAATCAAATTATAGATATAGGATCCCTGTATGAAGAAGTGACATCAATAAACTGTTGTATACAAAGAACAAATATATAAACTATTTCAAAAAAGGACTAAAAATACCTTTTCTGTAATCTTATGCTGCACATACTCTTTGGTTTCTCCTTCACGAGATAAATAAAGAACAAGACCAATCAATACACCATTTTCCACACAACTCTTCAGTTCATCTTCATATATGTAATCCTGCACAAAAATTGTATGAATTTATTTCTTGCATAGAGCCTCGACTTCCTTGATTTAAACATATCACTAGGAGTAATCAGGACATCTAGAACACAATATTAACCAGTTCTCAAAGAGTTAATACACAATCACATCTTTTTTGAACCACTATAATGATTTTTCCACAAGTGCTCTCCACATGTCTTTGACATATCCCTTCTCGACACTCTCACTAGGATAGTAGAATAACAGACAATACAATAACTTCTATAGTTAAAACAAAATCCAAGTAACTCATACATGGCCATAACTTACACAAGTACAAGTCAGTTATAGCACATATTGGAAAGGACGACCGAACATAATATCTAAAATCAATACACAACTTAGCTAGAAGGTGACCTACTTGCTTATGAGATCACATGAGAACCAGAGTTCACACTGAGATAATGCACGAAACAATTCACTAGCATGGAATTCACAAATATTTTCCTGTAACTTCCAATCTTCTACTTGATATCTACTATGACTCATGAGTCTATGATTTATCAAATTTTATGTTTCCAATTTTCAATGTGAATTTTCATGGTTCAATGAATCATTGAATTTAGAATTATGATTCATGATTCATAATTTATGAAGAAATATGAAATATGCATGTATAATGTGACCGTGACATGTTTTATTTTTAATACACACACACACATGCACACAAAATACCCCCGACATACATAAGTACCATGCTTCAAAAAGTGGCGTACCCATCCCCGTCCCCATACCCAAGTTTCCTGGCAACTTAAGACCCCTTGCTAATTTTGTTCCATCTTATCCTTCAAGAATATAGTTTCTACTAGAAATATCACTCTCTTGTACATGAATAATAACCCATGACAAGTATGTGGAAAATACCAATAATAACATGTGTGCATGCAGTGATTGACAATGATAACCCATACCAGGAAGTGATTTTCTGCAAATATATTTTCCAATATCAACAAATTTTGTCCTTACTGAGCTGAAGGATCTCTTTATGTTCCTCTTTCCACCCAAAATTTTCAAATCCTCTCCCATCAGACCAAGCAAGGGAGAGAATATGATACTAAATCCAGGCAACTAGCCCCACATCCATTAAGTGAAAACTCATTGATAATAAAAGACATAGACATATGCATATTGTAATTAAACACAGTGGAATGAAAATCATCTACATATCTAACATTCATTCAACATTTCTGTAATAGCCATTAAATAAATACATTGCATAATTTTAACACATGAGAGTACTTATCTTAAAACAAAGTAGTCCCGAGCAACTTGCTATGTAACTGCAACGTTTCACCCAACCATAGGCCAGTTGTGCTTATCAATCTCTTGATACAATTTCCACCCCCGAGCTAGGCATGATTTCTACAAGGAAAAAGGGAACAACAGACTCACACATAGCCAAAATACACCAAAATTAGCCAATCCAATCCACAGTTGGGTTTATCATCCTGCTAAGGCAAAGGAGATGAAGAATTTCTAAGCTAGTGAGCTCAACCACAGAGCCATGGATACCTCTACAAGATCTATCTAGCTTGGCACCCTCAATGCCTACACACCCCACTAAAGAAAGTATTCCCTTCACCAATACACAGTCCCTCAGGCCATACCTTCCATTCTAGTGTTGTCCAAGGTGTGCATAGAAGAGTAGCCAGCCCTTTTGATCTTTCTGAGAGGTTACTCCCCTCACTAGATTTATCAAGCCAAATCTGTCCACTTCCATTCCAAATTTCTTGCTCACAAGTTCAAACCAAAACAGAGATGCACATAACAGCAAAATCACAAGTGCTAGGCACAAAGGGAAACGTTTTTATAGTGGGATGTCCAAAAATGGGGTTTCTACCAGTTCAGAAAAATGTGGACAGCAAAAAACGAGAAGCTAAATGAGGAAACAACCCTAGGAAGCCAAATCCGTTTTCAGAAAAACATCCATGGACATTCTAGGCCAAAAACAACCTCCATAACAGCCCCAAATCACGTTCCTCCTCTCCCAGCCATTGTGTAACACAAAAACGAGCTCCCAGCCATGGAAAAATGTAGGAAAATGATAAAAAATGTGATGGGGAAAGCCCAGCTAGTTCAAAGTGCGTGAGAGAGAAAAGTCCATGGGTGAAAGATGGCTTTGGGCACCATTTCGTGGGTGTTTTCTTGCCCAAGAAGCAAAAATATGAATTCCCAGGTTGTTGGCTTTCCCATGCACGAAATTGGCTTCCATACCTCTTCATTCCCAAGGATTAACTACCTCAACCAACTGTTGGAAGAATTAAATGATGGGGTGCATAAGTCAAAATGGGTAGTTGGTGATTTATGGGTTTTCTCATGAAATTTGGCTTAACACTATTAGCTCAAGTGTTTGAATAATTTCCCTCCCTATTCCTTATAAAAATCATGCCCCCATCTCTTTGTTGCATTGCATAGCTAGTTCTGGGTGTTTCATTAAAATTACAATTTACATGATGTCTTAATTTACATTGTGCATGTATAGCACGAGAACCATATGCATCTATTTTAATTGTTGATACATAAAATATTAAATCGATGGCGGGGCCTTGGCCTTGAGCTCCTCACCATGATTAAATAACGATATTTACATCATTTACAATTTTAATGCAATAGGGTCAAAATCGGGATATTACAAAAATCCCTTGTCTTAGGTGCATTTCCATCCTTTCCATTCCACTAGCAATATACACAGTAATGTTGTATACAAGAATCCAAGTAAAGTGGGCACTACAAACCGGTTTCCTTTGGTTCATCATATGTGGAACAAAACGAAACCGTTTTCATAGATTTCAAGTTGACTTAGCAACTCAAGTTTCTGGTAAGCTCCTGCTGCTTAGGAAGTACATTTTTTTTACTAATATGAGGGATCAATTTAAGATGCTTCCTTTTTTCTTGGGTGGGAAGAACTACTATCTTGATATCCCCCCTCTGATGTGCATTATGTTGTTTTAGGTAATATAAGACTCAGACGTGAAATTAGAAAATATGAACATCGCATGCCTATTATGCTAATGATGTGACAACATAGTCTAACCGAATATAGAGTACTTATATGTTAGCCAAATATTTATTAAATGAAGTTATTAGAATCCCTTTGAATAGTTCCAAATCAATAGGAAGCCTATAAGGAAACTTACAATGTTTGTATAAGTCACATTAAAATGGGGGTATTACAAAGGAAGAACACCTGTTCCTTCATATCTTTAATTTCCTTACTCTCCTTGTTGCTTCTTATAAATACTTCAGCAATCAGTATAAGCTTCTTAAGAAAATATAATAGTTCATAATGGACCCTTTTAATTTCTTATAACATGAATTTAATCAACCAGAAAAAAGAGAGGACAAATTACCATTATAAACTCATTTGTATTCACAGTTTTGTCACAACCACTCATGAAGCACAACAGGGTAAAAACATTACAGAAGAAAAATGAAAACAAATGCTAATTACTTTAAAACTTTATAGTAAAATAGTAAGGAGTTGCAAGCATAATCAACTCAAATGAAGATGAGAAATTGCCATTACAAACTCATTTACATTGAAGTGTATCAGAAGTAAAATAAACTATCCATCCTACACATTCTTGAGCCACAACAAACAAGTGATTTATGAGAAAAATTACCGCAGATATGCCCTTGACGAGGAGCATCTTTTCAAGAGATGTTTGAACCAGTTAACCTTCAACGAGAAAGTCAAAAGGTTGAGTTTTTTCTGCCCAAAAAAGAGAAATTTCAGGTTAGGAAAAAAAAACGCAACTCCAGCTTCCAATGAAAATATACAAACTGTAACTTTATACTACAAACAATTCTAACTTTTTGCACCATTTGTAGACTAGTCTTGGATAAAATAAAAAAAATGCATTCATTAGCATACTAAATTAATGGAAGTTGTTTAAAGGAAATACTGAAAATTAAGACAACAATAAAAACATATTGGCACTAAGTTTCTATCAATGTATGGTCAGAAACATTATCCTAGAATCCTACAACAAAGGTATTTCTTGTTTGACATAATGACATAATAAATTTGATCATAACTTCCAACAGGTCAAATCGGTTTAAAGTTCTAAACAAACATGAATTCATGCATATCTATATTTCTAAGCCACGATACTCTACAAAATTGGCAAATGAATGTTTGTGTGAGAATGCCACAACCCCTTCTCCCTTGGTTTAAAGTCTAATGGTAAGTGGAAGAAATGAAAGCTAAGTTATTATGATACAAAAATAGATATGGATACACATTCATCAATTTTTAATATTCTTTTGGATTTTTATCTAGAATGTCAAAAATGTTATTTCAAACTAAAACTAGAATTCCTTATTCTAGCTAGGGGATGTCCCCAAGCATATGTCAACCAAATCCCTTGTGGAAATATATTAATAGAATAAGACGATACCAAGGATGGAAGCGGTTGAGGGGAAGGAAAAAATTTAAAAACCAATGTACACTAAAGGCAGTTATACAAGGGTTCGATCCAATTTCATGCATGCTCTTGGCTCACTTTAAATGCCATGGAAATGTGTAGTACAATATCCATTGAATTTCAATTTGAATTGAGAAAAGTTATATCAAGAAAGATGACGCAAGGCACCCTATATGCTAAGGTTCTTGCTTAACATTACACATGACACGACCACAATGCTCACACAAACAAGGTGTAAAACAGGATGCCAAAAGTGGCTTATATTACTTCTACCAATCGATCACAATGCGGAATAACTGTAAATACCAATAGCTAACTACTTGTCGGCCTCAACTGTTACAATACATAAGTAACTATGGTGTGCTCTCTCAGTGTGTCGACCTCACCCTCTCCTGGTTCACTTGGGAACTCTGAGCTATGGCTCTATCGTTCTTTGGTTCGGAAGTTGTGTAACTATTCTCTACAGTCTACCAATCTTCTCCTCTAACTCTTCTCTCCAACTCCAACAAATTGGAACTGATCCCCAAGTCTGTGCCTACGCACCATTCTTTTACTATGATGTTGTTGTTACTGATGTCCACTCCAACACCCGAGACATGCATCCTCCTGTCTACCCATCTCCCTAGTCCTACAGACCTGCAACTGTCAGCACCCATGTCGTGCTGCACAGCCTCATCTACCCACAATAAATTTCATTAACTTCCTTAGCAACCCCAAACTGTTTCCAAGTACTCTCCTTGACTTCTACGTGTCTTTCCGACATGCTACAGTAAACCATCACGTCGGCCATACTATCTGTCAGCTTCCTTTCGGAACCCAAGGCTTCACCAATCCGCCCCTTCCTCCTTGCTTGGCTCACTCCCAAACCTGTTGGAGTCGTAGTTTGACGCACGTCGACCTATCGATGCCTTCTGCCCTTCCTTCATCTGTCAGGAATTCACATGTCACAACTCTCAAACTTTTCACTCCTATCGACTGGTTCGATAGTTCCTTGCTTAACTTATTGACTTCGACAAGTCAATCTGCTTCTCGAACCAGCTATCATCGGCACTCCCTCTGGTCGGATCCCTTATGTTGACTAGCTTTGACTAATCTTCCTAGGCCCCGATGCTCTTGCATTAGACTCCCCAGGTGAAAAAGAAATCGACTGCTGCGTCAGTCTCTTGAACTCTTCTTCAGAAATCCATGTCTCCTCCTGCAACTCATCATTCTTCCATCACACCAATTATTCATTCCTATGTGAACTGGGTGTACACCCGACTTCGAGTTCCTCCATTACTTTTGTGATTTCTTCCTTCTGTCGGTTTGGAATTTGCTCGGTCCTTTCCATCTTCGACACTTCCGCACTTCCACTACTTGAACCTTCTTCGAACTTGTACATATCTGAGACATTAAACGTTGGTGAAATTCTCAAGTCATTCGGTAGTTCCAACACATATGCGTTGTCCAAAATCTTCTTCAGAATCTTACATGATCCAATCTTCTTTAGCTTCAACTTCTTATATGTTCCTGTCGAAAATCTTTCCTTCTGCAAATGTGCATAGACTAAGTCTCCTTCGCTGAACGACTGTAGTCTCTTCTTCCTGTCAGCTCTCAAATTGTATGCCATGTTACTCTTTGCTATGCGCTTTTGCACATCCTCATGCACTTCTTTCATAAGCTCTGTGAATGATTAAGCATCCATGCTTTTCCTGTTTTCTGTCGATAACTCGACCAAATCCACCACTCCATGTGGGATTCTTCCTTGAACAATTTGGAATGGGCTCAAACTTGTCGACAGATTCATTGAATTGTTATATGCAAAATCTGCTTGCGCTAATACGTTCTCCCACTTCTTGGGTCTGTCGGTCGTCAAACTTCTCATAAGGTTTCCCAAACTTCTATTCACCACCTTGGTCTGTCCGTCTATCTGAGGATGATATGCCGAGCTAAACTGCAACCTTGTGTCCATTTTCTTCCATAGGGTTCTCCAGAAATGCCCCATAAACTTGGTATCCCGATCCGAGGTGATACTCTTTGGCAATCCATGCAATCTGACTACTTCCTTGAAGAATAGTACAACAATGCCTGTGGCGTCACTTGTCTTCTTACACAGAATAAAGTGTGCATTTTTTAAAATATTTCGACTACAACAAATATTGATTCACTCCCTTGTTGCGTCTTTGTCAATACTAGGACAAAATTCATGCTAAGATGATCCCATGGGGTATCCGGTACAGGTAACGGTGTATACAACCCTGTGTTCTGACTTCTCCTTTTTTCCAACTGGCAAACTATACATTTTCGAACCCACTTTCCGACATATGTCATTATTCTTGGCCAATAATACTATTTTTCGACCAATGCTCTGGTCTTGTCGATGCCAAAATGACCTGCTAATCTGCCGTTATGCAACTCTCAGATTAGGTTCTCTCTAACCGATCCTATGGGAATACACAATTGATTTCCCCTGAACAGATAGCCTTCCTGGACAAAATAATCCAAGTATGGAGTTCTGTCAGCACTCCATGGTTCACGACAATATTTCCATGCTTTCGCAAAATCCCCGTTGGCCTCGTACTCCGTCTTCACCGACTCTATTCCTATTTCCTGAACTTTCGTTGTGTTCAACAATGCAACTCTTCGACTCAGCGTGTGAGCAACCATATTTTACTTGCTCGATCTATGTCGCAACATGAATGTATATCCGTGAAGGAATTTGACCCATTTCATGTGTCGTTGATTTAACTTTGACTGAGTATTTAGATACCTCAGTGCTTGGTGATCTGTGTACAACACAAATTCCTTGGGAAACAAATAATGCCTCCACTTCTTCAAGGCTTGGACAATAGCATAGAATTCCTGGTCATAGACTGAATATTTCCACTTCTCGTCATCTCACTTCTCACTGAAGAATGCAATTGGTCGGCCCTCCTGGCTCAACACTACTCCAACTACCATTCCACTTGCATCGCAATCGACCTAGAAAACTTTGTCAAATTCTAGGTGCGCTAGCACTAGGCTCTCAGTGAATTTTTCCTTCAACTTGTCAAAAGCTTGCTGGGCAGTATCCGTCCACTTGAACTCCCATTTTCTCACGCACTCTGTCAAAGGTGCACAAATCCAACTGAATCCTCGAATGAACTTCCTGTAGAAACTGGCAATTCCATGGAAATGAATTACTCCAGTGGTACTTGTTGGTTCTGGACAATCCAATATTGCCTTCACCTTTTCTGGGTCCATCACCAACCCTTTACCCGAGATTACGAATCCCAACTACACCAGTTCTTTTTTCATGAAGAAACACTTTTGCAGGTTTATCATCAGCTTCTCTTCCTACAACTTCTGCAATACCTATCGAATGTAATCCAAATGTTTTGTCTTGGTTCGATTGAAAATCAGAATGTCGTCTAGGTAGACTATGACAAACTTTCCCAATAATGGTTTCAATACTTCATTCATCATCCTCATGAATGTACTCGGTGCATTAGTCAATCCGAATGGCATGACTAGCCACTCATACAACCCTTCTTTTGTCTTGAATGTTTTTTTCCATTCATCCCCTTCTCTAACCCGAATCTAGTGATAACCACTTTTCAGGTCTATCTTTGTGAAGTACTTCTCTCCACTCAAGAAATCCATCAAGTTGTCTATTCTCGGTAATGGAAACCGATACTTGATCGTGATCCTGTTCATGGATGTGGAGTCTATACACATTCTCCATTTTTCACCCTTCTTCGGCGCTAATACTGCTAGTACCGCACATGGGCTCAGACTCTCTCTGATCAACCCTTTGTCCAACAAATCCTGGACCTGTCAGTTGAGTTCCCAACCTTCTGTCGGACTCATCCTATGTAGTTCTTTGTTTGGCAGACTCGACCCTGGAATCAAGTCGATCTGATGGGATATGCTCCTTATCAGCGGCAATCCCATCGGTGTCTCATCAACCATTATGCTCCTAAAATCTTCAAGCATCTTTCCGACTTTGACCAGAATTTTCTCCTCCATTGTCGACGTCTCAACACATTGTCCTTTCGGAATGATAGCATAACACCCTGACTTCTTTTCCTCCTCCGCAAGAATTCCTTTGCTGAACACATCAGCACCCGTTTCTCCCAAAAGTTGCTCTCGTTGTGCTTACATCTGGCCTGCTCCTCTGGTTTCGGCTTAAGAGTCCTTTTCACGCCATTTTTCCACACTGTGATTTTGTTGGCTCGATCATCATAGATCATTTTCTGATCATACTTCCATGGTCTCCCTAACAACAGATGGCATGCGTCCATTGGGATTATGTTGCACAGTACGATGTCTTCAAATCCTTCAACTTTGAAGTTGATCAGGCACTATTTGGTCACCTTCACATAATGTCCTTTCTGCAACCATGAGATCTTGTATGGGTGTGGGTGTTCCCGATACTTCAACTTTGCTTTTTCGATCACGTCTGTCGACACAAGATTCTCAGTGTTTCCACCATCAACTATGGTCTTGCAACGCCATTCGCTGATTCGCACCTTCGTTCGAAAAATCGCCTTTCGTTGTGCCGACTTTTGCTCATCCCGTCCATCGTCCAAAACTAGTGTCTTGCTAGCTTTCATGGCCCGAATTTTCTTCTTACAATCCCCACTGCTTTTGGATGCCGACTCTTCCCTCTTGTCGACTTGCTCATCTCTTCGACATCTAGGTTTCAACTCCTCTGCAACATGTAGGTTCTCTGGGCTCTCATATGCCTTGTGCCCTGCTCCACAACACTTGTAACAGATTATGGCTGGTTTGTTAGCTCCTTTTTGTCGGATGGACCACTTCGACCATACGCACCTCTACCACGAGTCTCACGACCATCGTGTCGGTTCTTGTTGTAGTCTAATCCTCATGGAGACTAAGAGTCACCTAGGAATCCAAGAGTCCACTTGGGAATATGAAACCCAAGGGACATTTCTCATTGTATTTATATGTACAGATAGTTAATGAGAAATACATTGTGCTTTCACGTCATTCTATTTGTCTTTGTGTTTGTTATTAGGCTATGTGTAATCCAATCTGCTCATTTGCCCATTGGGCAACCTAACAGTGATATCAGAGCAGTCCTTGATTCTCTGGCATGTGCCTTTGTGCAATAATTCATGTGTGCCAGTCTTTCTTCTTAGCCTTGCATTATGCCCTCTGCGCACCAATTCTGTGGTGGAGCATTAGCTTGGTATTGATTACTGTGATTGGTATGATTGTGTGAAACCTCTTTCCTGGGGTGTGAATGAGTTGCGATCTCTATCCCATTCACAATGAAGAATGCCATGACTTCTATCAAATAAAGGTTGCGACCTCATCTTCTGTGTTAGCTTCATTTGCACGGATTTCATTTCTGCGTTAGCTTCATCTGCATGTGTTTTACCTCGAGCTACCAGGGGCTGCTCTTTGGATTGCTCATTGGAGCTGCAATTTCAACACTTATATATTTTAAGTTCAATATACTGCACATTGCTGCGTGCTAAGACCACGTTGAAGACCGTGATCTTTGAAGACCTGTGTCCGGAGCTTTCACCTGTGCATTCCATATATGCGTGAGCCATCTCCACTACTGTGTGAATGGTATCTCCTCTGTGTGACCTCTCCATTGATAACTTTGTGTCGTCTCCATCAAACTAGCGAGGATACATTTTGAATGGTGTCTAATGTGTTGCTACGTGCTTGAACGTGCCATTGTGGACTGTTGGAGACTTGGCTTCCAATGAAATGCGACCCAGTTTGTTTAAGTACTGTGACTCGCGCATCCGTCGTCAGAGATGAGATCTCTAGGGTTGTGAGATCACAAAAGAAAAGCTGCAATTTGGTGCCTCCAGGCGAGAGCACTGTGGTGAGTGTTGCGTTTGCATCCATCACGTCGGGTAGCTGCCAGATCGTGAAGTCGTCCATATCGAGCTGCGTGGAGCTGTATATTGGTACAAGTTTTCTCTCTGCCATTTTGTTTTGACGATTATTGTTGCAATAGCGCAGTAATTAGCACCAGTTATTGCAATACATGTTCCTTTGTTGTTGTCATAAGGACTCCATGTCGACTGGTGTTGTTTGATACCTTCTGTAGAAGCCATTAATGATGCACAATATATAATTTGAAGATGTTTTTTAGATCTCTCCAAAACCCTATAACACACAGTCGTGATCTGTCCCTACCTTTCAAATATTAGAGCTTGTGCAGTGAAGTATTTGCTGGTGCAAATAATAACAATGGTGCGTTTCTCTCAACTGTCGACTTGTTTGCAATATCTGTGTTCAAGCCTTGGAGCCATTTTATGATCCAATCAAATGACAGAATTGTTGAAGGGAGTCATTATAGAAGTCACAAGAAGAGCCCATCAAGTCCTGAATTATTGACTGACTGGAAGAAGAACCGACAACCTCAGTTGGAGTTGAAGAGATAAGAATTTCCTTTGGAGTTGCAATACCCCTTGAAGGGGAGCTGCGAAGACTGTGACCTTGATATTCTTTGAAGCTGCATAGTCATTCGGTGAGACAACCGTGAACCCTATCTCGGCATTGGAAAGCCTGTGGTGTTGAGAGTTGCATTCCTTATTTGGCGGTTACACTATTCTCTATGACACATTGTGTAGAGACAGTGAATATTGGTTGGCTTTTGGTGCTGGATATTGTTGATTAGCCCATGTAGTAATTCATTTGCAAAGTGAACCCTAATTTTTTCCTATGTCACCTTCATCATTTTGAATGTAGCACTGCTGCTATTGAAGGATATCGAGCTATTGACTGCTTGCATCGATTCTCATCGTGGAGACAAAGGAGGGGCGAGTTGTGATCTCTTCTTTGAAGTTATATGTAATTGCGTGAAGGAGCTGTGCGTGAAGGAGCTGTGCGTGAAGGAGCATTATGTGAGCTACGTTGTTGTCCCGACACTGTGTGAGGAAGGTGTCAGCTGGAAGGTGTGCAAATAAAAGAATATATTGGAGCTCCAGCGTGAAGACTCTTAATCGTCGCCATTGAAGTGTTGCGACTGTGCGTGGAGCTATGCAAACACTCTCTCTCTCTCTTGCATTGAAGTATCTCTGTGTATGGAAGTATCTCTGCATTGAGGTGGTGTGGGTACTCTACTAGAGCTGCTACCTCTCTCCCATTCTGCGTGGTCCCTATTGAAGTGCGTGGACTCTCTCCCTTTCAAGTTGCAACATTTATACACCCATTCATCAGGAGATGTAGCATATTGTAATTACCGGACGCATCTCGACCTACTATGTATTATTCATTGGAACCCTAGCTCATTGGTGAAGTGCGTTGATGAAGACTGACGTGAAGAATGAAGTGAAGCTGTGTATTGAACTCGAGCTTTGCAGAGTAACTGAAGACTGCTGGTGTGTGGAGCTATATATCATTGGTGAAGTATGTTGCTTCGTTTGAAGTTTGTTGCATTGATGCAGAAACCAACTCCAACGAACTCACTTCCATCGTATTCAACTCTGCTCAGAAATTAACTTCGCAATTGCATCAACTTAAGAAGTGTTTGGAACGTAGATGCTATTGCTTTTGTTTCCTAATAATAATAAACAAGGAATATACCAACGTTTTCTTTTTGTAGAAAAAAAAATGCGGATCATTAATTTTAGTAATAAATACCCAATTGCAGCTTATATATAAAGCACGACTATATGGACATATACACCTAGATCACAAACATAAGCTAACACGGCCTCTGTATGCACATGTACAAATATTATATTCATAACCCGGCGTTAAATTTTCTGTGTTGCTAGCCAAGCAGTTCACACATATATATATATATATATATTCTGAAAACCCTAAGATAAAATTAGTTGAAGGAAGTATAATCCCGCAATTTGATGAGGATAATAAAACAAATACGTAGATATAGCCCTCAACAAAGTTCCTGGTTATAAAAATTCATCATTCTGAAATGAAATGCGCCATCATAAAACTAATACACAGAGATGAATACTGTAAAGAAATTCAAATCATAAATTGAGATTGATTTAAACCAGTACATCGTTCGTGTTATATGTTGCAGGTTTAATTTACCAGGTAATATAAGCTCAGCATTTTTCTATCCAATTATCTAATTAGGGACTTTAATACTATAAGCAGAAAATCGTGGACTGGATACTGAGCTATCGAGATATTTGCACAAGAACTAACTCTTGAGGATTGCTTCATAGGGATCCCATCTAAACTAAAATGGCGAAGGTCGCAAATGAAGATCAAGGAAATATATCTATTCAAGTATATAAAATTAAGATCATAATAAGCCCTAACAAGAGAAGTACACTTATCGCTTGATAGTCAGATTGCAATTCTGTTAGGGTTCAATTAAAGCAGAGTTTGTATCTACTACATCCTAAGTGCTAGATTGACAAACCCTTTCTTAACGGAGCCCAACTTGGTAGGGAGCTTCTAGAATAAATGTGTATAAAATGAAAATACTTGCAGTCCGACGAGACATAGTTTTCCAACCCTTCTCTGCTCCGGCGGAGTCTTCAACCGAGCCAGTAGAGTCCTCTTGCACCAGAAATCCCTTCAAGCCAGAACCTCCTTCAGATCGCATGCAAACGAATTAGCAATCTCACTCATTTTTATTTTTTCCAGCCACCGTCGTCCCCCTTCTAATGTAGAGATGACCTATCCTTCCATCGTCAAGGTTACCCCCTTCTCCTTTTGTCTGACCACTATTTAAAATGAACATAAGAATACCGACCTGCATGGAGAGTCCGCATGGCTCGGGAAATGTCTCCCACCACGTGGAGGTCGAAGCTCCAAACGAAAGCTAAGTGGAGCTTGAGGAGCTTTTCAAATTTTAACAAGAATAAATTAAATGGGGTACTCCACTACCACCGATTCTCAATCGGTAGTTTGGGTTCAAAGCATCCCAAAAATCCAGCTAGGATGTCCCCTTTGCTATCTGCAAACCACTTCATGATATGGTTGTTTTTAACAAAATCCTAATACATGAAAATAGGAAGATATCCTACTCATCGTAGCAGTGTTACGTGGTAGTGATGGAAGTAGATCCACGTTCTTCCACAGGGAGACAGACTCCAAAAACTTCTCCACCCGTCATTCCCTATCTAACTACCCCTACCTCATCATTTATGAATCGCTTTATAAAAATGGGTAGTGGCCTATATATGTTTTATTCTTTCTTGTGGTAACTAACCTATGACTTTATCTCAACACAACTATTCGTTGCTTGCATGGGCTTATTTTTCCTTAAGCAACAACAACCTTGTGATTATTCCCTTTGCTATGTAAAGGTAATATTTTCCTAATGTATTCTTTAAATTTACACTACTAGTTAATATATTCATATATATTATGATAAGCCAACATTTATCCCAAATTTTCATATATAAATAAGATGGTTTTAAACATATAGATAAATAATTAAATATATATATATATAAAGCACTTTTAAAATTGAATATGATATATATATATTAACATAATTACCATGGTTTATTCTTATGCATATGATAACTTTACATATAAATGTACCTAATATCTATTAGTGATCTTAATTATTGGTTAAACTTACTTATATCTATAAAGCACATATATAAGTATATTTATAGACAGGACATGTATGTATATATTTTAATTATGTCTAAGAGTCCTCATACTAATTATCAATCTTTCACAAGAGACCAAATACCCACCATGATATAAATACATATAATTTGTCTATAATTATTTATATATATATTAATTATAAATAATTTCTTTTTATTCATTTATTCATAATCAAGACATATAAATATATATTTAATTTTTACCTAATAGTCATCCCAACTATTAGTTTACTCTCATATATAAATAACATCTCTCTTTTTAATAGTTATCTCAACTATTAATTTAACCCTTCATATATATGTATACAAGGTATCTATCTATCTATCTATCTATATATATATATAATATCCATCTAATCATTTTAATTTGTGTTAGATTCTACTTAGGTGATTTCTTTAATAAATTAAAACATCACTAGTTCTTCACTCTCTATGTTTTACGACTTAAAACATGAATCTCACTGTTTCCTAACAATCTTATCTTTTCTTTTGGATAGTTTTGTTACTTATCATTTAGTCACATTACTATTCTAAATATTTTAGTCTTAAGTAAGACTTATAATCATACCACTAACTCAAGGTCCACTGGTGGGGCCTTGGCCTTGAGCTCCTCACCAGGGCCATTGTACACAATCATAAATACATTTACAGAAATTAGTAACAATAGGGGTCAAATTGGAGGGATGTTACAAGTTGCATTGTAATTGGGTGCATTTTTGGGTGAGACCAACACCCTTCATCTTCTGCTAAGTTTGAATTGCTGAGTCTTATTTGTAAAGGGTGGAGTTGCAAGAAGCCCTTCTCATTTGAGCGAGTCTTGAGTTTTTCAATGGCTAGATTAAATAGCCTTGTAGAGTTACTGAACACTCTACTTATCTCCTCTGTCGACAACACTGTCATGATGGACATGAGCATTCTCACTCACATCCGAGATTGTGTAAAAGATTCACAAGACACTCGTGATTTCCTATAGCTTGAGTTGCAAATCATACAAGAAGAAAGACATTCTGAACTTGTTCACATTTAGAACAATCCTCTTTATGGTTCTATTCTGCAGCCTGCACATATTGATGCCACTCTAGAAGCACATAATAAAATCAGTGGCACCCCATCAGAAGTGAAATAAAATGAAGATGAAGACATGCATGCAGAGGTTCTGCTTGTTCCTTCCAAGTCCATCATCAGACCATGGGAAGAGATCAACCATAACAAGCACAAAACCGGTCTTGGATATGACAAGGAAGTGACAGCTCACATTCCCAATATCTCTAAGACCATCCAGTTTCAGGGCGCTAGATTCATCAATGAGAGTCCTTCATCCACATCGGTACAAAGTTCGACATGCCAACACTGTGATCGAGTTGGCCATATGAAAGATCATTGTTTTGATCTTCACCCTTGTAAACATTGTGGAAAATGTACGCACACATCATACAAATGCTTCAGTTTGAAGAAACCTGCAAGAGAGAAGATTCACTATGGGTGGATTGCTTCTTGGAAATGGTCATCAATAGCTAAGAAGATTTATAAGTCATACAAGATAGTTCATTCATGAGTATTGACACATATTGCAATTGAGACATATTTTTCTCCTAACTTTGTACCTGACAGGGGGGAACATGATGTCAGGCATCAAGTTTCGAAGCCTCCATCTAACAACAAGCATCCATGGCCCTCTACAAGTAAGTGAGATAAAACAAGCATGATCCACATCTAGTTTTAGAGGCTATATTTAGTGATATAGACACTCAGACAAAAGAGAACCATGACATAGAGTACTCACATGAGACTCTCCTCTCCTCACATTGTTCCTGATAGGGGGGAATGAAGACCATCAGTAACAAGTGAGCGAGTGCAAGCGAGCCGGAACAAGCAAGCTTGTGAAGAGCTATGTTCGAATGAGCTCTAGAGTTGGTGGTCAACCTTCAACCACCGGTATTGAGAGCACCTTCATTTAGCATAAGCATGTGCAAGATTCTAGCTAACTTGACAAACAGTTGTCAAGATGGAAATTTTCAACAAGTTATAGCTGTTCACTTCCTGTTTTCAGCTCTTCAGTTGGTTTGGTGTCAGCTCGTCCCAACCATTCTAGACAGAACCCCTGATCCTTCGAGCCAAGTTCCAGAGAACCTCTGAGTGATTGTTATCACCAAGTTCGATAGTTTGCGGTAATCATTGAACCACACACAAAGTAGAATATTTCATCCTTCTGCTAACCCATTTCGGTTGATGGTCAGCCTAAAAAAAAACCCTTGTGAGAGCCATTGTATCTAGCAGAAGCATGTGCAAGCTTCTAGCTAACCTTCTTAGTAAAGGATGTTCGAGATGGAAATGTTCAGTTGATGGTATCTATCCACTTCCACTTATCCATCTCTCTTCTTTTCTTGGACTCATATACACCCTTCGGATTAAGGGGGGATTTGTTTGAGTCTAATCCTCATGGAGACTAAGAGTCACCCGGGAGTCCAAGAGTCCACTTGGGAATATGAAACCCAAGGGACATTTCTCATTGTATTTATATGTACAGTTATTTAATGAGAAATACATTGTGCTTTCACACCATTCTATTTTTCTTTGTGTTTGTTATTTGGCTCTATGTAAGCCAATCTGCTCATTTGCCCATTGGGAAACCTAACAGTTCTCTTGCGCATTCTCCCTTGTCGATGTCCCTTCTGTCCTTTGGCTTTCTTCAATAGATTCCCTTCCGTAGCCACTACTTTGGCCTTTCGCAGAAATAGTGTTTGTACCCCGACCAGTCATCCTGCCTCTGGTCGCTGCGGATTTCCTCAACAGTTTCTCTTTTTCCTTCAGAGTTAACTGGTAGGCTTCGCCCACTGCTCTGAATCTTGACATGCTCAATTCGTCCTAAATGGCATATTTAAATCCATTCACATACCTAGCGACAAATTCTTCTCCTTTGTCGGTTTTCCCCAACCGAATCGATAATCTGTAGAACTGTTCCATGTACTCCTTCATGGTCATCTTGTTTTGTCAAAAGTTTTACAATTTCTGAAACAAGGAAATCACATAGTCACCTGGAAAGAACTTCGCTTTCAACATGGTGACCATCCTATCCCAAGACTTGATTTTCTCCTTGCCTTTCTTGACTCTCTCTGCCTGTACATTGTCCCACCACAATGAGGCATGACCCTTCAACCTCAGACATGCAATCTTAACTCGCTTAGGATCCTCAATATGCTCTAGGTCGAAGTATTTTTCCATCTCTTTGAACCAGTCAATCAAGTCTTCTGGGTCTAGACTTCCCAAGTAGGTACGCACGTCTATCTTCATCCGACCTCTCATATCTATTAGAAGCTTGATGAGTTTTTCTTTTGGTTCATCTGTCGTGGCTTCCTGTAGTTCCACTTCTTGAACTTCCTCATCATTGTGGTCTAACGCATAAGGAATACAACCATGCCTTTGGTTTTCTTTGATCTATATGACTTCATTTGCCAAAGTTCGCATTGTTTAGGTGCACTTGTCGAACATCTCATGATCAACTATGACTGTTGTGCCACGCGCTCTTCGCCCTCAGACATTAACACCTCTGTGAGCCATTTTCAACCACGGATAAAACTCCCACTCGTCCAATCGCAAATGGACCTCAACAAGTCGTGCACAACTCTACCCAACCTCAGCTGGAGCTATTCAATGCACTTGTAGGATTAATACCATCTAATGTTATGGGTATTCAAATATTAGGATACTATAGCTCTAATACCACCTGACACAAGGAAGGTTGGTATCACTGGATCCGCTACTCGTAGAACACTCTATCCTCGGATCTTTCTGGCTCTGATACCACTTGATGCAAGGAACCTTATACGCTAAGGTTCTTGCATAAAATTACACATGACACGACCACAATGGTCACACAAACAAGGTGTAAAACAGGATGCCGGAAGTGGCTTATATTACTTCTACCAATCAGTTACAATGCGGAATAACTGTAAATACCAATAGCTAAATACTTTTCGGCCTCAGCCGCTACAATACAGAATTAACTATGGTGTGCTCTCTCAATGTGTCGACCTCACACTCTCTTGGTTCACTTGGGAACTCTGAGCTATGGCTCAATATTTCTCTGGTTCGAAAGTTGTGTAACTGTTCTCTGCATTCTACCAATCTTCTCTTCGAACTCTACGCTGCAACTCCAAAAAATTAGAACTGATACCCAACTCTGTGCCTGTGCACCAGTCTTTTACTCTATTGTTGTTGTTCCCGATGTCCACTCCAACACCCAAGACATGCATCCTCCTGTCCTCCAATCTCCCCAATCCTGCGAACCTGCAACTGTCAGCGCCCATTCCGTGCTGCACAGCCTCATCTACCCGTAATAACTGTAATTAACTTCCTTAGCAACCCTGAACTGTTTCCAAGTACTCTCCTTGAGTTCTATGCGTCTGTCTGACATGCTACAGTAAAGCATCATGTCAGCCATACTATCTGCCAACTTCAACTTACCTATCAGCTTCCTTTTGCAACCCAACACTTCACCAGTCCGCCCCTTCCTCCTCACTTGGCTCATGCCCAAACCTGTCGGAGTCGTAGTTCGACGCATGTTGACCTATCGATGCCCTCTACCCTTCCTTCCTCTGTCGGACATTGACATGTCTCAACTCTCGACCTTTGCACTCCCATCGACTGCTTCGACAGTTCCCTGCTCGACTTATTGACTTCGACAAGTCAATTTGCTTCTCGAACCAGCGGTCATCAGCACTCCCTCTGGTCGTCTCCCTTATGTCGACTAGCTTCGACTAATATTCCTAGGCCCCGATGCTCCTGCATCAAAAGATATCCATAGGTAAGAATATAAAGTGCCAGATGTAGGTCCCAAAAAAAACATAGGGTATCCATTGCACTAGAAGTAGAAGCCTTGGCTCGTCATAGCTCCAGAGCCAAATATAAATATCCCATAGTAATGTTTGGACTTAGAGTGAATTCAGTCATCTAGGATCCCAATGTGATAAAAACATAATCGTCATATGTTCCTAGTTGGAAGATGCATATGAATACGGAGCTAGGGATGATATTTAACATTATATGTAAATAAAAAATAGAGCATTTGGGGGAATTGAACTCATGATTATAAGCATGAGGTACTTCGTTTTCAAGATCTTGAACAAATTAAAATGGATTAAAGCCAGGACACTGGTATTTGAATCAGATAGGACCCGTTAAAATAAGGAAACCATGAGATTTTTTTTGATGAAATACCTTGGAAGCTCTTCGATAGTGTGTCCATGATCCCCAGGAAGATGAGTAAGGCTCCCCAATATTGTAGTGAAATTCCTTGAGTCTTCCTCCTATGGATCTCGCTACCACGCCTTTCAAAAATTTCAGCGTTTTCCCAGCCTCAATATCTTCCAATCGTTCCTGCCTCTGTTGTTGCTTGTCGGTTCACCAAATCCCGATCCTTTACCTGGCCTGCTCTACTCTCCTCTACTACGAAATGATGCGTTTACGCCAGAGTTGGAAACCCCACCATGATTCTTTACATACAAACTAGTTTATCATTTCGCAAGAATTCCAAATTGAGCAAGCAAATTGAGAAAGCATGACATCCTCATTGTAGTTTCCATATCTAAACCTTGAAAGAGGACCCTACTCATGCTGTCCATCTAAACTCAAAATATATTCAAACCCCACCATCCTAAAAACCCTTATTTACTAATCCCTAAATCAGATCAAACTCTACTCACTCTCTGCAAATCGAACCAGTCTCATCCCAAACCTTCCAAATTCGAGGATAGTTTGAAACCTTTTGGTGATTTTTGTGCCAAGAATATGAACTTATGCAACTGCTAGCATGCGCGCCTACACAATTTTATTGCATAAGGGAACCAGTTGTGTTGCAAACCCTTCGATGGTGAGACAGTCATATTTTTCATAACATGTGAAGTTGAAGTTAAAAATGAATATTTGTTCTCCTTTTTTTGTTTGGAACCAATGGAAAATATAATATAAGTGGTGGAAACTAAATTTATTTAAATTATATATTTTCATTTATTAATAAAAATAGATGTTTTTTTAGGTAAAAGGCTCAAAATTATTATCATATAATCATGGATAAATGAAAATAAATGTTTTTTTGAGGTAAAAGGATCAAAATTATTATTATATAATCATGTCACCAATATTTATATTCTTCGGCTCCAAATATCTTGTTGAAGATGAATATTTATCGAGGTTTGATCCCACATCTTTGCTTTTATTAACTTGTTGAATTAACCCACATCAATCTTGTTATTGCTTGCCAGATGAAAAAAAATTGCTTCGAATCCATACATGCATATGCTTCTTGTTTTTTATTGCATGATTGTTTTTCTAGGATAATAAGCTTGAAGATGGAATTATATTAACTTTTGGATTTAGATATTCATGTATATTGTTTGGTTTATAAATGTATGCATGATAATGATCTTTTAGGAAATTGTGTGTATGTTCAAGACTTAATATTGAGTATATATGGACATGCATGTCCATAATTTTCCTACATGGTTATATGTTTTAATTGTATCTTTTCATATTGCTGACATTGTGTACATATATCAATGCCCAAAATGGTGATATAAGGATGTTGAGGTCATTATAGTTTTGTTCATTATAATATTGTTTTCATGTTGATTTTAGTTATCTATTTTTTTCCAATGATGATGTTGTTGCCATGGACTCATGCTTATGGTGTTATGACATGATGATATTCTAATGGCTATACATAGATGTGAGGTTCATTCAAATTTATATGGGTCTCTTGCATAAATAAAAGACATGTGATCATTGATATGTAAGCAATGGGAATGGTATATTATATTTTTTTAATATATATTTTAATGATAAATATATACATGGTCATAAAATGTCTACGGGGTCGATGGTCAACATATTATAAGCATGGTCAACATGTTCTTGTTAGACACAAATTTTATATGGGTTATATTAATGTTAGGATTGAGTTCATGTGAATTGAGTCCATTTTGAGTGCAGTGCATAATGACAACGAAAAATGTATCACTCCCATTTATGAGTTCTTCTAAGGTCAAGATGATGGAATGAAGGCTAGAAACATGCATGAATCACTACTACATGAAAGGAGACTAAACACTAAACACATTATCAATTTTGAGTCTTGGTAGGACGTATTCATGATATATATTAAGACCCCCTTGTCAAAAATTGCAATATTAATTTCCATTGTCAAGTTGTGACACATGAAGGAGTCTACAATTTACTAAATTCTAACACTGCAAATGGATTCAGATGGGTCTCTAAATCTATCTGCAATGTTAGAATTTAGTAAATTGTCAAATTCAATGTCAAAATTGCAATTTTCCATTGTCGGAGTGACACAACTAAAAATGACCAAATAAATGACCAATTGTTATGTGGTCATTTTTAGCTTAGTTCTTATCCCATGACCAAATTGGTCATAATTAGTTTAGTTCTTATCCCGTAACCAAATTGGTCATTTTTAGTTAGCTCACTTAAGATTTCTCAATTTTAGTCATTTATCCCTTGAAAAAACCGTGGCGACCAAATTTTTTGGTCGACTTGTCAGTTATCTCTCATTTTGTACTAGTGAATCACCGCATGGTACTCAACAACATTGTTGGTTGCGTATCCTAGACAACTTCCCCCTGAAGTAATTGGCTCGTCAGTAGGGGAATAGAGTACCCATGTTGTCAAAGCTAGACTAAGGGTATGTCAGTTGACACCATCCGCAAACCCAAAACACGTTTCCATCTACACATCCTGGCAAAACATGGTATAAGCATACATACAAGATCCTAACACACTCAAAGTAAAGTGTCACACCACACAAAACACAGATCATGTACAATATATACATAGTACAAATGCATAAAAGACTTAGGCATAGTATCGCTTCAGGAAGAGTCTATTGCAAGGATATCCTAAATATATCCCATCATAGTCTTCTAGTTCATATGCTCCCTTCTCCAAATGAGCTTAACTACATATGGACCGTGCCACATGGACTCAAGTTTTCCTGCCCCCATCTTATCATGTTTTTGGTCATAGGTGAGGACCAAATATCCCTCGTTAAATATACAAGGTTTGACTGATTTGTCATACTGGAACTTGATGTGCTTCTTGTATGCTTCATTGGAAAGGGTTGCATCACGGCGGGTTCCATCGAGTTTAGCTAAGTACAAAAAACGTTCTTCCTCGGTGGCGTTGTTCGGTAGAAGTTCGACCGCAAGTTTCAATGACGGAATATCACACTCAATAGGTAAGACTTCCTCCAGTCTATAGACTCATTGGAAGGGTGTGAATCTAGTGTCCATTTTAACGGAAGTTCTATATCCCCATAGGGATGAAAAAAGTATATTGTGCCAGTTAGACCTGTGTGTACCCACCATACGTTGGATCATGGTTTTAAATACCTTATTGATGGCCTCTACTTGTCCATTGGAATGTGGGTAATATGGAGTTGAGTTATCATGTTGAAAACCCAACCCAACGCTTAATTATTCCACCATCTTGTTTTGGAAATGCCTTGCATGATCAGTGATGATGTCTTGAGGAACTCCGAATCATACAATTGTTAGATTTTGAGCATTAATTCAACATACTCTAGGATCTTTACTGAGAGAATAACATGTACAACATATCAATCATATCAAGCATGTATCAAGCATATCAAGCAATCACATAAGACAATCGACACATAGAGTTTCACTAGGGAAAACTATAAAGGTGAAAAACCCCACAACTTCCTCAAAGATAGAATGAGCAATGATACAAACAAAGTACAACCAAACTACAAGAGATAGTCTTCTCCTAGCAGCTGATCCTCCTCCTCACATGTGCGCCACTTTCCGAGTGATGGAAGAGTGAGTAATGAGATGATCAAATAGAGATCTCCCGATCTCTATTTATACTTGTCCTGTGTTTCCCAATAAACCTATGGGGCTGACTTGTCTAACTTAGCCTAATAACCCATGGTTACATTAATCCGAGCCAACCCCTTAATAGGTGGTCTAATAACCCATCAGCAAGTTACGACACTTGCGACACTTGTCAATACAAATGACGACACTTCCGTATAGAGGAATAATACATCTCTATAGGAGTACAATAATACATAGATGAAATACATTCTGAAGTTACATATACATCAATGCTCCCTCTTAACTAGGAAGGTATTTCTCGACATAGATCTACAGGAACAAGTCTTCTTCTCTGGATCATCACTGGATCATCGTCATCGAATCATTGTCACTGCTGCTATCTCAATCAATCTCCAATCTACTCGTCATAGGAATTTCTACAGAGACAATCCTTTTTCATACTGGATGTAAACCCGCCACCTGCAAGTCTTCATCATCTACAGAGCCATCCCTTTTTCATGCTTGATGAACATCATAAACATCTCTGTGAGCAAGCCATCAAGTAGGTACACCTCAAGACTGATTACACTGCCTCTGCAAAACCTGTGTACCATATTGTCACATCATCGTCTTTAGATCATTGTCATCGTCCACAGAGCACAACGCAGATGCACACACACAACACTTACATCATCGACATGGAAGGAATTTCCTCTAACCATCCGAGAAAGGCTCAACACTTACACTCACCAGCATGGAAGGACTTT
Source organism: Larix kaempferi (assembly GCA_027924585.1). Classification (NCBI taxonomy): domain Eukaryota; kingdom Viridiplantae; phylum Streptophyta; class Pinopsida; order Pinales; family Pinaceae; genus Larix; species Larix kaempferi. Next base: position 3,212,092 of record BSBM01000592.1, on the reverse strand, counting down.
CCTCTGACCATCTGGGAAAGGCTCACATCACTTACATCAATGACCATGGAAGGACTTTCCTCTGACCATGTTGGAACAGCTACAACAATTACATCATGACCATGGAAGGACATTCCTCTGACCATGTTGGAAAAGCTCAACAATTACATCACGACCATGGAAGGACTTTCCTCTGACCATGTCGGAAAAGCCACGCCCAACACTTATATCTCGACATGGAAGGACTTTCCTCTGACAATGCGAGAATGGCCTAGCCCTTACATCTCATCATAGAAGGAATTTCCTTTGACTATGTGAGAATGGCTTCGCCCATCCCTTACATTTCACCATGGAAGGACTTTCCTCTAACCATGTGAAAATGGCCCAGCCCTTACATCTCACCATGGAAGTACTTTCCTCTAACCATGTGAGAATGGCCCCATGTGCATTTGTGTCTCCGGACTCATCACTTCCCCTTGGAAGGTATCTCGATTTGAAGTACACCAAGTCTCCCTCTGAAGTATTCAAACTTCACTCTGGCAAGCGGCTTGGTCAACACATCGTCTATCTACTCGTCCGTCACAACATATAGGAGCTTCACTGCTCCTCTTTGCACCATATCCCTGATATAGTGATACTTGATCTCAATGTGCTTCGACTTGTCATGGAACACTGGGTTCTCTGACAACTTCACACAACTATGGTTGTTGCAATATATACAAGTAGCACTCAACTGGATATCAAACAAATTAGACAGTAGCTTCCTAAGCCATACTTCCTCACAACTAGCCAAACAAGCTACGACATACTCTGCTTCGGCTATACTCAGTGCCACACAGGACTGCTTCCTGCTAAACCAAGAGATCATACCGGATCCCATACTGAAGTAGCACCCCAAAGTGCTCTTCCGATCAGTGGCACTTCCTGCCCAATCCGAATCAACATAAACCTCCAGGTTAAACTTTTGATTCGCCTCATACTTGAGCCCATAGTTAACTGTACCCTTTAGGTACCTCAGAATATGCTTTGCAGCTATCAGGTGAACATGTCTCGGATATGTCAAGTACTGGCTCAAGGTGTTCACTGCAAAGCATATATCTGGTCTTGTATTTGTCAGGTACATCAAGGACCCAATCATCTAATGATACATCGTAGCATCAACCGACTCAGATGAAGCATCACACAGAAGCTTCAGGTTCGATTCCATAGGTGTGGCCATGGCCTTGCAGTCCATCATCCCGAACCTTTTCAGGATCTCTACTGCATACTTCCCTTGTCCAAGGAAGATTCCATCTGCACTCTGCCACACCTCCATACCAAGAAAGTAGTGCATCATACCCAAGTCCTTCATCTCGAACTCGGCAACAAGTTTCCTCTTTGTGTCGACAATCAATCTATCCTCACCTGTTACAAACAAGTCATCCACATACAATAGTAGAATCATAGGATTGCCTTCCTCAACCTTGTAGTAAAGGTTGGAATCCTCTTTACTCTTGGTAAATCCCGAACTTGATAGGAATCCGTCTATCCTGCCATACCAATTCTTGGGTGCATGTTTCAAACCATATAGGGATTTCTTCAGTTTGCACACATGTGACTCTCGGTCATGTGTCTCAAACCCGAGTGGCTGCTCCACATACACTTCCTCTTCAACTACACCATTCAAGAAAGCAGTATTGACATCCATCTAGTGTACCTTCCATTTCATCACTGCAGCTAGAGAAAGTACTGATCTAATGGAAGTGTATCTGGCCATAGGAGCAAAAGTCTCTTCATAATCAATCCCTTCTTTCTAGGAGAAGCCACGAGCTACAAACCTTGCCTTATATTTCTCTATCCTTCCATCTACAAAATGCTTTATCTTATAGATCCACTTGGAATTCACCACAGACTTCCCATCTGGTCTTGGGACCACATCCCAAACATCATTCTTCATGATCGACTGGTATTCCTTGATCATGGCATCCTTCCATTCTTTCTTTTCTGTTGCTTCTTCATAACTGGAAGGTTCTTTGTTCATTTTGTCATAGAGTAAAGCAACATAGCTGGTATGTGATCTTGTTCTTTTCCTTTCTCTGTGTTCCTCTTCTAGAATGCCAAACCTTTATGCATCTTGAATGAGCTATCTAGCCCATGCTGGTTTCCTCTTATGAGATTCCTTCTCACAGGGTGGATCTATAGGTTGTTGTGGATCTTCCATTTCACGATCTTCTTCAGGAACTGCTTCATTCATGGTGGTGTCTTGAGTTCCGGATATTCTGGGTTCTTCATTATCTTCAATTGGTGTTTTCCTTGATTTGATGTATGCTGAGCTTTCATCAAATGTTACATCCCTACTGATATCAATCTTCTTGAATCCTGGGAAGTAGATTCTGTAAGCCTTCGAGCTTTCATTGTAACCCACGAATATGCCCTTCTTTCTTGAAGGATGTAACTTTTTCCTCTTTTCTTTTGGGATGTGAGTGTATACTAGACAACCAAATATTTTGAGATGACTAACTTCTAGTTTCTTCCCAGTGAATGCTTCTTCTGGATTTTTGTTGTCAACTATCTTATGAGGTGTTCTATTCTGCACATATACAGCTATCCTTGCTGCTTTAGCCCATAAGTGCATAGGCAGATCTTGGTCATGGAGCATTGCCCTAGCTGCTTCCATGATTGTTCTATTCTTCCTTTCGGCAACCCCATTCTGTTGTGGATTGTAAGGAGTGGTCAACTCCCTCTTAATCCCTAAATCACTGCATAGTTTCTTGAAGTCACCTGAAGTGAATTCTCCGCCATTGTCAGATCTGAAGATCTTGATCTTCATGTCAGTTTGGTTTTCTATCAAGGCTTTGAATTCCTTGAACTTGTCAAACACTTCATCTTTGTTCTTCAAGAAGTAAACCCAAGTCTTCCTAGATAAATCATCAATGAAGGAAACATAGTATACATACCCACTCAGAGGACTGGATGACATCGGACCGCATACATCAGAGTGGATGATTTCCAAGATTCTTTTTGCCTTGCTTTCACTGCTTGAAAATGTCTTCTTTGTGTTATTTCCCTTTGCACAACCTTTGCAAATGCCTTCATGCTTTGTCTGGATTTCAGGAAGACCTTCTACAGCTTTGCTTACAATTGGTAATGCCCTATAGTGCATGTGTGCAAGCCTTCTATGCCAAAGTTCACTTGGATCTACTGAATCATGGACCATGGCTTGTTCTGGTTGGCCCTTCAATTTGTATAATCCTCCCTCTTGCTCTCCAATCACCACTCCATCATCAATAGTCTTACCCTTTGGATACATTAGGACTTGGCCATCTGCAAATGAAACCCTCATGCTTTTTGCATCCAGTGCAGATATGGAGAGTAGATTCTTCTTGAGACCTGGAACATATAGCACATCTTTCATCTTCATAGACTTTCCAGAGTCTAGTTTATAGGAGGCTTCACCACTCCCTTTAATTGGATACTGGTAGTCATCCCCAAGTTTCACCTTGTGGGGTGACTCATGTTCTGATAGGTTCATAAAGGATTCCTTGAATCCTGTCATGTGTTTAGAAGCCCCACTGTCTATAATCCAATCATTACTTCCATGAGTAATGGTTCCAGTGAGAGCATAAATCAAAACATATTCTTCATCACTTGAAGAATCTTCACTATCTTCTCTAGCCCTCTTCCTGGGAGGTTCATCATCCTTTGCAGCATGAGCATGATCTCTTCTTTTGAATTTCTTCTTCTTGTGAGAACCATCTTTCTTATTTATGGGACAATCTCTGGAATAGTGTCCCTTCTCATCACATGTATAACAACGGACATAGGACATATTCCTTCGAGGTTTAGGACTACCTCTCTGATGGTGATGTCTTTCTTTCTTGCCATGATGGTGAGCCTTCTTGTCACCATGACTTTTGGAGTGTGCTGTGAGAGCTTGGTCTTCATTCCCCATCTTCTCTTCTCGAGCTACAATTCGAGCTTCTTCCTATGAGCATTCTTCCCACAGCCTACTGAAGGTGATAAGTTTCTTCCTAGCACAAATCCCTTGGATGAAGGAATCCCATGATCTAGGAAGGCCATTAAGAGTCGTCATTACCACTTCTCCATTTTCTATATCTTCTCCCATAGCTTCAAGTTGTTCTTTTACCTGGGAGACCCTTGAGAAATAAGACTGCATAGCCTTTGCATTCTGGATCTTGACATTCTTCAATTGATTCCTCAAGGTCATCTTCTGATTTATGTTCTTCCCTTCAAATAACTTGGTCAAGGAATCAAACATCTCCTTTGGTGTCTTTAGGGATGACACATGGGGTATGAGATGATATTTGATAGAATCAGCAATGATCCTCTTTTCCTTGACCAAGTTCCTCTTGTGAAGAGCCTTAGCCTCTTCTTCTTCTAGGATAGGGACCACTTCATTTATATAATTTTCCAACTCATTTTCTTTTGGGATTAACCCAATCCTATACTTCCATGCTCGAAACTTATAAGCCCCTTCAAGCTTATCCTCAAGCTTGGTGTGGTGAGACATATTCAAGAGTACTTCAAATGGAAATAGAAAAGTTTTAGGTCTTACCACTTGTCTTGCTGAAAACTAGATCTGGTCCCAGATTAGGGTTTGTCAGAGAAACCAAAAAATTAAAAATGTGAATTTCAAATTTCTGAAAGGATAGAAAGATGCGCCTTGATGAGCTTATCATCCTGGTATATTCAAAATTTGAGATCTGCAAAGATTCACCCTTTAGAAATGCCTTTTAGTCTTCACGGATTCACTAGGGAGGACCCTGAATTAGGGTTTGAGTTTTTCAGAGCTTCACCCAACCAAAAATATCGATCCAAAGCTCTAAACTTGTATTTTTCCAAGGCGCTTCCAGCTATGTCTTCAGATTTTAGAAATTCCTATTTTTGTGGAAACCCAAATTTTTAGGGCCAAACCTGAAAGTGCTCAGAATTGAATTCTGATTGGACAGAAAGACTCTCCTTGATGAGTAGAGTCAATCTACCTTATTGCTTTTCCATAATCTATGGAGAGAAACCCAATAAACAAGAAACCCCAGTTTCTGCCACTGCACAATGTCTTCTTCTCAGGGAAGCTCTGATACCATGTTATAATTTGAACATTAATTCAGCATACTCTAGGATCTTTACTGAGAGAATAACATGTACAACATATCAATCATATCAAGCATGTATCAAGCATATCAAGCAATCACATAAGACAATGGACACACAGAGTTTCACTAGGGAAAACCATAAAGGTGAAAAACCCCACAACTTCCTCAGAGATAGAATGAGCAATGATACAACCAAAGTACAAGATATAGTCTTCTCCTAGTAGCTGATCCTCCTCCTCACATGTGCGCCACTTTCTGAGTGATGGAAGAGTGAGTAATGAGATGATCAAATAGAGATATCCCGATCTCTATTTATACTTGTCCTGTCCTACCCAATAAACCTATGGGGCCGACTTGTCTAATTCAGCCTAATAACCCCTGGTTACGTTAATCCGGGCCGACCCCTTAATAGGTGGTCTAATAACCCATCAGCAAGTTACGACACTTGCGACACTTGTCAATACAAATGACGACACTTCCGTATAGAGAAATAATACATCTCTATAGGAGTACAATAATACATAGATGAAATACATTTCGAAGTTACATATACATCAACAATAATGATGTGTATAAACTTAAAGAGTGAGACAATTTTTACGTCTTCGTTGTATGTAGGCATAGCCTCAGCCCACTTGGTAAAATAGTCAATGACAATGATGATGTAACCATGCCCCTCGGAAGAGGTAGGCTTACAATGCATGAAATCTATGCCCCATTTGGAAAAGGGGACGATGGCAATAAATGGGTGTAGTGGGGCTGGGTGAGAGCGCTTTTTATGATGAAAAAGCTGAAAAGGAGGACACTTCTTGATGGCTTCAATACAATCTTGAAAGATGGAAGGCCAATAGTATCCAACGCATAGTATTTTTTGAGCTGTAGCCATCCTAGAATGATGACCACCACATGCCCCTGAGTGACAATCATTCAGAATGTGTTCAGCCTCTTCATGAGTTAAGCACTGTCGGAGGATGGAAGAAATACCACGATGGTATAAGGTATCACCGATGATTAGGTAGTACTTTGTGTGGTGACGTACACAACGATGGTCGTCATGAGATAAATGAGGACTGAAAAGTTGGGTTTGGAGATACAAAGTGATGTCTCCATACCATGGGTCAGAATTATTGATGAGAAACAAAGAATCGTCAGGGAGGCATTCAATGGGCTCAGTTCCCGGATCAATACGGGGAAGATCGCAGATAAGCTCCGCAAAAACCAAAGACTTTTTAGACTTGGCCTTCTCAAACTAGAGGTCGAATTCCTTAAGAATTACGATCCAACGTGAATACTTTCCCCCCAAAACCTGACGTGTAAGCACATGGTACATGGAGTTAGAGTCGACAATGTTGGTGGTAGTGTAGAGGAGGATATAATGGAAGAACTTTTGGACAACGATGACAGTTGCGAGAGCTAGTTTCTTGACATATGAATACCATGTTTCAGAGTCAATAAGACCCTTACTAAGGTAGTAAATCATGTGTTCATGGGCGTTACTATCCTACTATTCCAAGACCATAGCAATGGTGGTAGTGGAAGCAGCAAGATAAAGGATGTAATCCTTGGTGTAATTGGGAGGTTGTAGCAGAGGTGCATGGGTGATAGCATGTTTTAGGTTGTCAAAGGACTGCTAAGTAGAATCATCCCAAATGAATGGGATGTCCTTCTTTAACAATCGCATGTATCCCTAAGTTTTCTCGGTGAAATTACACACGAAGCATCTTAAGTAGTTTTACTTTCCTTGCAAACTTTTTAGTTCCGGTATATCCGTTGGGGGTGGTAGAGCAACAATCGCTTATACCTTCATGGGATCAATGTGGATCCCATCTTTCGAAATGATGAATCCTAGGAGGCATCCAGACTCGACACAGAATATGCACATGTGAGGGCTTAGATGGATATTATATTTCCTACATATGAGGAATACTGTCATTAGATGATCAATGTGGAACTCACGACGATTCAAATGGGCAAGGAGATTGTCGAGATATGGTTCTACAAAGTCCTTCATGCCATGGAAAGCATACGACATAGCCCGCTAGAATGTAACACCAGCATTTTTAAGGCCGAAAGGGAGTTTGTAATATGCAAACGTACCCCATGGGCATATGAAAGCAGTTTTATGTTGATCAGCTGGGTGGATCTCAATCTGATTGTATCCAGAAAATCCATCCAAGAATGAGAAGATGACGCTTCTGGCATAGATGTCAATGATTTGGTCGATAAATGGGGTAGGGTAGTTGTCCTTGGGACAAGCCTTATTTAGATCCCTGTAATCGACACAAAACCTAATGGTTGCCTATTTCTTGGTAACTGGGATGACATTAGAGACCCAATTTGTCAAAAGAACAAGATAAATGAAACCGACCTTCAACAACCTTAAAATTTTATCCTTTATAGCCGTAGTTTTCCGAGGTCACACTGGACATATTTTTTGTTGGACGAGTTTAGCATCGGGATATGTTTGGATCTCGTGTACAACAATAGCAGGATCAATCTCTGGCATTTCCTCATAGCTCCATGCAAATACATCGTGGAAGTGTTTGAATAAGGCCGTATATGAGATAATCTCTTTGGGAGAGTAGTTTTGGCCTATACTAATGTGTTCCATGATGCCAGGTGTGGCCGAGATGTCAATCGGCAATGTAGGCGTAATGTTTTCCAAGTTACCCTCGGTTACCGTATCGCAAGTAAGGATAGAAGATTGGGGGTAGGGAAAGACATCAGGAGAAATGATTGTTTCAATTTGGTTCTACACGGAATATAGCGGTGGGAGGAAAGAGGATCAACGGTGGAGGTATTCCCATGGGGGTTCATCCACACTCATTATCTCCATGATGGACTCGTCGGAATGAAAATTTCACAATAGAGGATCTGGTTGGGATGAGATCCGTTGTAAGAGTGGAGAATAAGAAGTAGATGCCACTGAAGAGTGGTCATCAGGTGTCGATTGGATAGCCTCGTAAGTAGCTTCTGTTGGTGTGAGAAGCATAACATATCCAATCGAGTCCAACTTGTCAAGATTGGGAACGAGCCATTGGTCGATGGAGCTGGCTATTGATGGGATCATAGAAGAAATCATGTTCACCATGGCAACATGGGAAGGTGGATCCGACGGTGGAAAGACTCCCATGGGGGATGAGTCTTTAAGGAGTACTACTCCTACACTCTCATATATCTGCGACGAATGACCGAAGTGTGGTACGTTGTCTGCAGGGTGAGTAGTGGTGTCTGGTGTACAAAAATACAGTTGGCCAATAGTAACAATTTTCCCTTGGTGAGGAAAATGTACAATGCGGAATACGGAAGATGCAACGACGGTCATGGCATAAAACCAATTACGACCAAGGATTAGATTATAATCCAATGGGGATGCGACATCCTCCATGTTAATGGAAATGGTCTTGCCCCCAGGTCGATTACCAAAGCTTGTAACATCCCATGTGGTTGGAATCCACGATAGTCAAATGATTTCAAAGTGGTAGGAGAACAGTTCAACTCGAGAGATCCTATGGCTCACCAACAGGATATCGACATTACCGAGGTGGAGGCTCCTTCATCTACGACAGTACGATGGATGATTTTCCCAGTGACATTGGTAACAATTTGGAATCCAAATTAGTGGGAAAGCCTTGGTTTGAAGTACTTGAGTTAGAACATAATAGTATTTGAGGAATCAGGGTCTACAGTTTCGATAGAAGCGACAAGAGTCTTGCGATATATAGGACAGTTTTGTAAGACTTCCAATGTCGGCATAGCACAAGGGGCTTGCGCTAGGTCCTCTACAATGTTTTAGTTCTAAGAATACCGAGCATTGGGATTGAAAACAACTTTTCTAAGCGTGCTCTTGGGTGGACGCAACACTGAATCAAGGGAAGGTTTCTCAATAATGAGAGGACCTTGTGGTGAGGGAATATCCAATGTAGATGAGGAAGGTTTTTCAGTATTACTTCCATTGGATTCTTTATTTGGGATTGAGTCATAGGAAAATGATTGAGTGTTCAAGTTGATAGTTTCAATACGCATCATGAGAACATGAACGGTCGAGGATGGTTCTCCTTGTGAAGGAGAGGTTTTTTGTGCGATCATCTATTGTTGTTGCATGGGGAAAGGATCAGTTAAAACTGCGGGTGTGGGGTTCCCCTTGAGGAACTTTTTGACCTAGTCCCAATGTGGGAACTCTTTGGTGAAGTGGTCACCACCGCACAATAAACAATGATACTTAACCTTTCGATTTTGTTTGGTGTTGTTTGGATTGTGTTGTTTGGGATCTTACTGATTAGAAGACTTTTTTTTTCCTTTGTTCTTATTTTTACCACCAGATTTTTGAGGTGAAGCAAATTAGACTGAATTCACTTCTTTGGTGGCAGCAGGGTTGGGTGGTCTGTTGGTGTTGTTACTAGCTTGTGGTGGGGGTGGAGTCGAGCTATGGTGGCTATGTGATCCACCAGATTGTGAGGCAGGTTGGTTCTGAATGGAACCAATGATGTCGTCGGCATGAGGTCCCGTGGGTGGTTTTGTTGGGTCGTAGGTAGGGCGAGGTGCATCAGGAACGATATCATATGAGGTTCTAGATTGAGCATAGACCAAATCTAAGTACTCAACACAAGCTATAGCTTGTTCTTCTGTGATGGACGCACCCATAACAACATATTTGGCTACGACAAGTAGGAGTGACTTTGTAAATCAATCTGCAAGGAGTTGGTCTGGAATTGGAGCTTTGATCAGATGTTGTCTCAGCCTCCACTCATGAATATGATCAGAAATGTGAGTGCTGGTGGTTTCCCAGAGAGAATTCAAAAGGTTTGTATCGGTTTCGTAGTGGATTGGTAATTGGAAATGTGTAAAAAATGGCATAGCCAAGGACCGAAAATAGGGAAAAGAGTGTGGTGGCAACTCAATGTACCACTTGGAAGCAATGTCGGTGAGGGTTCACTGGAATAACCTCAAACAGATAGAATCATCCATTAAGGAGTTGGACAAACATTACAAATGATAGTTCATTACATGGTTTTTGGGGTCCTCATCGGTTTTGTCGTCAAACTTCGGGATGCCAGATGGTAACTTCACTGGAATGGCTGGCCAATTGGTGCCGTGATAAATGGGTCGATCATTAGTTAACCGTGATAAGTCGATTAGATTGAGTGTATCCATAAATGGTAATTGTTGATTTGGATGTGGATACTGGTAGTAATGATAAGGCATCTGTGTACCAGTAGGACCAGGGACTGATTGGTAGTAAGGTCCTCCCGTATGGAATTGGCCATGTGGGGATGGGTCGCTAAGGTTGGGAGGTGGACCCGAAGGGGGTCTACCTCCACTAGAATAAGGTGGTACTCCACCGAAAGGTGGGGGTCCATTTCCTACAGGGTAAGGTGGTCCTCCACCAAAAGGTGGGGGTCATCCCCATCCAGAATGGAGTGTTCCTTCGCCGAAAGGTGGGGTTCGTCCCCCTCCAAAATGGGGTGGTCCTCCTCTTTAAGTTGGGGGTCCTCCTCCTCCAGAATGGGTTGGTACTCTACCATAAGTTTGGGGTCCTCCTCCTCCGGAATGGGGTGGTGGGGGTGGTGGTGGAGGTGGTGGGGGTGGTCCACCAGATGAGGGTCCCGTCGGCGGAACATTATGTTGTCCCCATGTGGTATTTTTGTTCCCAAGATAACTAAGCTAGGAAAAAGGTTTCCTGGATATTTTTGTCTGATATTGGGACTATGATTTCCTAGAAAAATAAGTCCCCATGGGGGTTGGGTCCAAATAGATGGACCCGCTATATGATGTGTCCACATAGGTTGTCCCATGGTTGGAAGAGAACTGCAAACCATACTATAGCTCGGATGTGAAGTATGTCCTCCACTCACGTTATGAATACTAACTGGGTGGTGCCCCTAAGTTAGGTTAGGTCCACTAACCAGGGGTTGACCCCCGGTCAAAAATTGCCCACTTACCTGAATGTGCGCAGTGACCAAATGCTAACCACTAATACTGGGTTGACTCGTAACAAATGGTTGACTACTAACAAAGGTATTACTTCTGATAGACTGTAAACTAACAGGTAGATTATGTCCTCCCCTCAAATTTTGAGGTGGGGGAGGTGGAGGTAATGTGCTAGTAACATAGTTAATGGAGTTTGAAGGTTTCCCTTCAGAGTTTGGGGTCACAGGAGAGTTTGGGGTCACAGGAGGTGTAGAACCGGTCGCCTGACTTTGAGGTGTACTTGTAGGGAACGAGGGTTGACCTGGTTCATGAGTGGTCGTCTTAGATATGGGTGTTTTTGGTGAAGTAAAAGATAAGGAACATACAGGGGAATGTCGAAAGATGGGTACTTCCGGGATACTTACTCTACGTGACAGACTTTGGTGCCTAATTTGTTTTCCAGTCATGTGTAAATAGTTCATGTGCTCATATAGTGGTGCAAGGAACTTGTCGCTAGGGATCCTTCGACGAGGTATAGTTTCTTCCATGGGAAGTGAAAAAAAATCAGAAACATGTTGACCTAAATAGATGTCCCAAAAAGATGCAGTTGGCCCAAATGTTGTTGATACAGGGTCATCTTGGGGCTAACTGAAAACCCAATCTATAGCTCTAATATGTCCTTCCACATAATGATGGAAACATGTCTCATATGAGGTAGGTTTCTCCATGGTCAAAGGTACTATAGGATCAAATATGGGTGGATTTGCTGGAGGCGAATAGTTCGTTCCCGAATTTAAGGAAGAGGTATCTTACTCATGTGACATAGATGTAGTAGGTTGGTCCATGTTTTATCTCGATTTCTTGTAATACCCCAATTTTGACCCCTGTGAAATATTGGCTTTTAATGTAAATATTGTATACATGTGTTGTATGTTTCCTTAGCATGGAGCTCAAGGCCAAGGCCCCGCTAGTGTATGTTCGGATTTTATTTAAAACAAGCAAGGATTTGATATTTTGATACCCATGTGCTATTAAGCCATGGAATATTGTAAATTGATGTAAATATTAATATTGCAATAAAATACCAAAACTGGCTATGGAAGCAACCAATGAGAAGGGGCCATGTGTATCCACTAGGGAGTGGTGAGGGGGTTGTGGGACTGAGCCATAAGTTGACAAATGTCGTTGTGAGAACCTATTTGACTTTCCTTAATGACATTTATTTCTGTTGTAAGGAAGTAGTTGAGGATTTCAGTCCATGGCTTTAATGGAGCATGGGCAGCCCAGAAATTCGTATTTGTAGGTATGGGCTCTGTTTTCTTGTACCAAAAGCCACTCTACCTCATGGGAGTTGCTTCTTGATCATCCCCATTCCATTGTGGAAGGGACCAACATCATTTTCCATCCAAAAAAATGAATTGCCAGCAGGGAGAAAAACCATAAATCGCAACTTTGAAAGAACCCACATTTTGAAGAGCCAAAAACGCCCAGATTTGGTATTGGACAGTAAAATCCAATGGGGGATCCATAGATATGAACCTTGGGGCAAATTTGAGAGTTTTAGACACCCCGAAATCCATTGGGAAACCCAGTTTTTATAGCACAGAAAACCGGTGATGGGATTGAATTATTTGATGATAGAGTTTTGAGAAATCCAAGTATGAATGACAGAGCAGAGGTTGGGTTTGCTTGATAAACCCAGTGAAGGCTAGAATCTCAAAGAATTAACAGCTGGTCCTTTTTATGCCCATCTTGAAGAGCACTGGAGGGAAGGGACACCTGAGGGACTGTGCAGTAGAGAAGGGGACCTTCCTTGTGTTGGGTGTGGTAGGTATTGTAGGTGCCTTGACTGTTTGAATTAACTTGAGATGCCTGTAGCTCTGTGGTTGAGCTCACTAGCTTAGCATTTCCCTCCTCTATCTTCTTGTATGCTTGATAAACCCAACTATGTGTTGGCTTAGCATAGTTGTTGAGTGAAACCATGGCTATGAGTGAGCCCAGCTAGTTCCTCCTTAGTGGATACACAACCCAGCTTGGGGGTGATCTCTCAGCTTAAAGGATATAAGATAGACAAAGATCTATGGTTGGGTGTAACGTTTCTCTCACATAGCCAGTTGTTGGACAACTTCATCTCAAAGATAAGTGTTCACTATGATGTAAATTATATGCGTTATGTGTTTTGCATTGTGTTAATTCAGGATGTTAATTATTCATGTAAATGAAATTGATATCAAATATATGAATGGCATGAGAATGGGATTGGTTCCATGTGTGAATGATTCATCATTTTCCTGGGTTAAATATGTTGATGCATTCCATTCTAGCTGTGTGTTAATATGTTTAATTCCGTTGTGTAAATTAATTGTGCTTCTTATTTTAGATGGAAATTTTTTAGCATTATGGCTTTGGGGACGAATTAGACACCCCATGTTGCAGTCATGTTCCCTCCCTTGCATTGGATAGAGAGAAGGGGACTTGACATTTCTCCTCATGGTTAAGGGAATATTGATGTGGCAAGTTCAAAATCCTTCCGTATATTCTCAAAGGTTGATGAGCCAGAATGACTGAAGCAAAATTCCTCCTAAGGGTTTTCTATGCAAAAAATAAAAATGCAATCCAAAATCTACATAAGATAAGCCACAAGAAAACTTATGTGATTGGTGTGGATTCAATGGTCTGGAACCTCATGGAATTGTCAAGGCGGTGCAACTCGCGATATACCACGGGGTCCAATAGTTATACTCGGACCAATCTTTCATAGCACTAACCAAGGAGGATTAGGACCGTACCCCTGACTGTATAACCCAACTACCTGAAGCACGTGCATAGTAGCTGTTAGAAAAACAGGATCGCAGAGCAATAACAATAAACAGAAATGCAAATATAATCACACATACACATTTCAAGAGAGACACAGATATATCATGGTTCACCCAACTTGGGCTACGTCCACACTGAATTTTCCAGTCCTTATTATTATTACCGTCCAGCAAGGTGAAGGGATACAACCTGCAGCACAACCGCTGCACTTCCTCTTCTTTGTTTCAGAGTCTCTCTCCTGATCTCATAGATCTTTACAATGCATAAAACCTAATACATCATCATCCCTAGCCGTATTACAATGTCTTTATTTTATAAGGGAAATACAATGGGAAAATACCACGGGATACCCAAAACCTGGAACTCCGTGGGGAGGCAATGCCCCCCCACACCCCCCCGCTGGGGTGAGTGTACAGTCCACCTACATATCATATAAAACTCGGGTACAAACACGGCTAATACAATATCATCTATGAGACTAGAAGATCTGGCTCCACAACCAACAATCTCCCACTTGGAGACTGATCACAGCAACTCCACCGTTGCTGCACTTGCTGGACTTGGACTTGGCAAATTTCTCCTCTTCACCTTCATGCTAGAAGGCCAACTGAAACCGAGCACGAACTTAGTTTCTCTCTGGTCACTACCTTTGTGAACATGTCTGCAGGATTCTGGCTAGTATGTATATTTTCCGGCTTCAACAGTTCATCTTCCAGAACAAAGCGTATGAAATGGTACTTGAGATGTATATGTTTAGTCCTGGAATGGAATGCTGAGTTCTTTGCAAGGTGAATGGCACTCTGGTTGTCACTATACAATCTGCTATCCTTCTGCTTCTTACCCACTTCCTCCATAAATATCTGCAGCCAAATCATCTCTTTACTAGCCTCTGTAATGGCAACATAGTCTGCTTCTGTTGTTGAAAGTGCAACAACCTTCTGTAGTTTCGAAATCCATCTTACTGGTGTTCCACCTACAGTAAACACATACCCTGTGGTGCTCCTCCTACTATCCTTGTCACCTACCATATCTGCATCAACATATCCCTGTAGAACAGTGTCTGAACCTCCAAAACATAATGCCTCAGTGGTAGTACCTCTCAAATACCTGAGAATCCACTGTACTGCCTTCCAATGTTCTTTACCTGGATTGTTGATATATCTACTCACAACTCCCACTGCATGTGCAATATCTGGTCTTGTGCACACCATGGCATACATCAAGCTGCCAACTGCTGATTGATAGGGAATCTTGGACATGTTATCTGTCTCTTCTTGTGTCTTGGGACACATTTCCTTACTTAGACTGAAATGGCTAGCCAAAGGTGTACTTACAGGTTTTGCATTCTTCATTCTGAACCTCTCCAACACCTTTTGTATGTACTCACTTTGAGACAATGTCAATTTGCGATTTTTCCTGTCTCTCGTTATTCTCATACCAAGGATTTTCTTTGTAGCACCCAAATCCTTCATCGCAAATGAATTAGCTAGCTTCCTTTTGAGTACATTTATATCCTGCATGTCAGACCCTACAACAAGCATGTCATCCACATACAATAACAAGATAATATATCTTCCATTGTCTAGCTTCTTAAAATAAACACAGTGGTCAGAATGACATCTATTATAACCTTGTTCTGTCATAAACCTGTCAAACTTTAGATACCACTGCCTTGGAGCTTGCTTCAAGCCATACAAGCTCTTTTTCAACCTGCGTACCAGATCCTCCTTACCTTTAACCTCATACCCTTGTGTCTGCTGCATATATATTTCTTTCTCCAAATCCCCATGGAGGAAGGCTATTTTTACATCTAACTGTTCAAGATGCAAATCTTCTACCGCCACAAGACTTAAGATAGTCCTAATTGAAGTCATCTTAGCAACAGGAGAAAATATTTCATCAAAATCTATACCTTTCTTCTGTGCAAACCCCTTTACAACAAGTCTGGCCTTGTACCGCTTCTTACCTCCTTCTTCTTCCTTCAACCTGTAAATCCATTTGTTTTGCAATGCTCTTTTACCAGCAGGCAACTGAACCAAATCCCAAGTCTGGTTTCCTACCAATGAGTCCATCTCCTTATTCATGCCTTGCTCCCACTTCTTTCTAGTTTCCACCTGCATTGCTTCTTCATAACATTCTGGTTCACCAGAATCAGTCATCAATAAATAATACATTGAAGGAGAGTATCGTTCAGGGAGTCTACTTAACCTGGTAGATCTTCTTACAGTTGCAGGAGTTTCAAGTACTTGCTGCTGCTCTTGATTTTCTGGCACCTTCGGAACTTCATTTTCTTTAATTTTATCAAGCACTATGTACTTTGTGTTTTCCTTTTCCTGTTTCTTTCCCTGCAACTGATCTTTATACATGACCTTTTCATTGAATCTCACATCTCTACTCCTGATGATTTTGTTATTTTCATAATCCCATAAACGATAACCAAATTCATCAACCCCATATCCAATAAAGGTACATTTCTTGGATTTAGCTTCAAGCTTTGTTCTTCTTTCTTTATCAATATGGACAAATGCTTCACAACCAAACATTCTCAGAAATGAGTAGTTTACCTTTTTATCTGTCCATGCTTCCTCTGGAATACCACCATCCAAAGCACTTGAAGGTCCTCTGTTTATTAAATAAACAGCAGTATTTACAGCATTCGCCCAAAACTGTAAGGGAAACCCTGCATGCAGTCTCATACACCTTGCACGCTCCATGATCATTTTGTTCATCCTTTCTGACACACCATTTTCCTGTGGTGTTCCTGGGACTGTCTTCTCTCTACGAATCCCATGGTATGAACAGTAACTATCAAACTCCTTGCCGCAGTACTCACCTCCATTATCAGATCTGAGACACTTCAATCTTTTTCCTGTCTCATTCTCAACCAAAGCTTTCCACTTCTTAAAAGTAGCAAACACATCAGATTTCTGTCTAATGCAATAAACCCAAGTTTTTCTAGTTGCATCATCAATAAATGTAACATAATAATGAGAGCCACCAAGAGATTGTACCTGAGCCGGTCCCCATACATCTGTATGCACAAGCTCTAATTTTTCATTCTTCTTTTGTTTCCCAACCCTGAGAAATCTGACTCTCTTCTGTTTTCCATAAACACAGTTTTCAAAGAATTCCAAACTTACCTGCTTCAAATCCGCCAACAACTTCCTTGAGTGGAGAATCTGCATCCCCTTCTCACTCATGTGGCCAAGCCTATGATGCCACAATGCTGTATCTGTTCCTGTGGAAGCTAAAGAGATAGAATGGTCAGTATTATGAGGACATAAATACAATGTACCTACTCTGTCTCCTTTTTCTATCACCATTGATCCTTTAGTGATATTCCACCACTTTTCTCCGAACGTAGATAGATAGCCGCCATCTCCCAACTGCCCTGTTGAGATCAGATTTCTTTACATAGCAGGAATATGCCTAACTTCTTTTAACAACCAATCAGTTCCATTCTTAACTTTTATCCATACCTTACCCATTCCAACAATTTTACATGGCTCATCATCACCCAATAAAACATGTCCAAAGTCGCCAAGAACATACTCATGAAAGTATTTCCTATGGGGTGTAGCATGACATGAATCTCCTGAATCTACTACCCAATAATCACTAGTATTATCTAATGCAAGAATCAAAGCATCTTGTAACACATCACCTGCTACATTTGCTTCCTGGGTAGTTTCCTTCTATGCATCTCCTTTCTTCTTTAGAGATTTGCAGTCTTTCTTCAGATGTCCTTTCTTTCCACAGTTCCAGCACTCTATCTTTCCCAGTCTGGACTTGTATCTGCCCGTTTTAGACTTTCCACGATTACCTTGGATCTTTCCTCTCTCCTTTTGTCTTCCCTTGCTCTCCATGGCCAACGCATTACCTGATGTCTCACCTGTGCTTTTTCTTCGCATTTCCTCGCTAAGAATAACACCAATAACATCATCAAATTTCAAGGTGTTTGAACCAGAGATAGAGTTACTTACAACCATGACCAAGCTATTCCAGCTTTCTGGCAATGAACACAATATTAGAAGAGCCCTAACCTCATCATCAAAGTTCACACTTACAGAAATTAGCTGATTTGTAACCGTATTGAACTCATTTAAATGATCGGTAACAGATCCACCTTCAGACATCTTCATATTAAATAAACGCTTCATTAGAAATACCTTGTTGGAGGCCGAGGGTTTTTCATAGAGCTTACCCAATGCTTTCATCAAACCCTCTGTTGTCGTTTCTTTTGAGATATTGAAAGCCACCGACGAAGCCAGGCTCAACCGTATTGTTCCCAGAGCCTTTCTGTCAAGAACCTCCCATTCTTCGTCCTTCATAGCCATCGGCTGCTTTGCTTTTCCTCCCAATGGTAGGAATGGATCCTTCTGGTACAGATAGTCCTCCATTTGCATCTTCCATAACCTGAAGTTTTGGCCGTTAAACTTCTCGACCTTAAACTTTCCTTCTTCTGCCATTGCTCCCACTCGAACCAGAAACCCTAGCTTCCTGCGGGTTTAACTGCCAAATAGACCTTTGGCTCTGATACCAATTGTTAGAAAAACAGGATCGTAGAGCAATAACAATAAACATAAATGCAAATATAATCACACATACACATTTCAAGAGAGACACAGATATATCGTGGTTCACCCAACTTGGGCTATGTCCACACTGAATTTGCCAGTCCTTATTATTATTACCATCTAGCAAGGTGAAGGGATACAACCTACGACACAACCACTGCACTTCCTCTTCTCTGTTTCACAATCTCTCTCCTGATATCAGAGATCTTTACAATGCATAAAACCTAATACATCATCATCCCTAGCCGTATTACAATGTCTTTATTTTATAAGGGAAATACAATGGGAAAATACCACGGGATACCCAAAACCATGGGCCCGCAAAATAGCTGGCGAAAACAGCTCCCGAACCCCCATTTCTCAGGGGCGCTGCCCCCGGACCCCCCAGCCAAGGGGGATGGTCCCCCCTGGAACCCCGTGGGGGGGCGATGCCCCCCCACACCCCCCCGCTGGGGTGAGTGTACAGTCCACCTACATATCATATAAAACTGGGGTACAAACACGGCTGATACAATATCATCTATGAGACTAGAAGATCTGGCTCCACAACCAACAATAGCTCCCAAAGTGTTGTTCTAGGTGTATTGCCACACCAAGAAGGAAAATAGGTTAACTCAAATGGTTACAGGAATCCTAGAAGGGTCTCCCGATATACTCAAGGTACGTGGGAGCTCAAATCTGTAGTGGTTTTGTTTAATGCACAATCATATGACAAGAGCCTTCCGATATGTTGGAATATTCTCACCATCATTTTAAGTATTTTTCATGCCTGCATGCAATTCTGCAACATCTAGTCATCTGTGTGCAATTGCATGCATCCAGTCATTAGTATGGCAGTCTCCCAGCACCTAGTCCTTATTTTGCAGCCCCCAGGAGCCTGTTTCTGCTTAGTTTTATCCCTCGTAGCTACTAACACGCCCTTGTTTTCATCACTAGAGCACAACTGCACCTTATTCCACCTATTTAGGAGTTACTTCAGTTGATTAGTTGGTTGATGACTTAGTTCCTTGATTCAGGGGATGACTGATCAACTAACTGACTGAAGCACTTAGTTAGGCACCTACTGAGACTAGTTTGAGCTCTAGATTGTTACTACTAACAGCTCCTCATGCGCTCGCATTGGAGTCTCCTTCCCTACATCAGTGCCCATGCACTCAGTTAGGCTCAGTTAGACTCATTTGACTAACTATCTAACATTTATGACTACTGCCACTGGTTTGGATGATGTCTTTAATGCTATCCAAGCCACACTTTGAGGAGAATTCGAATGACCTTAGAGGCATTCGAATCCATTTGATTGTATTCAGTTATTATTAATATTACAGAGTGCCAGCTTATAACTGATGTATGATACAACATTTTTTTTCCATTTTCTGTGTAACGAGTCATTATTGATTCAATATTCATTCTTCTTCTTTCTGCACTACATGAGTAAATTCTAGTGAGGTTTGCTACTACTGAGTGATCCTAATTCTAAAATATTACATGGTATCAGAGTTGACATCAACTATTCAAATTGCAGCAGCAACAGTTGCAGTAGTTCCTTGAGCAGTTGTCTTTCATTGAGCACCAGAAGTCTTTGAGTTTCCATAGCAAATCCTGGTGCTATTACCTTGAATCCATTGGAGCAATCCAGTGATGTCTATCTAGGTGTGAAGGACTTATTCATATGTTCTTAGTGTCCTAGGGAAATGTTCAATTCGAATTGCAGCAGATCTTCTTTTCATAATTCTCATTGTTTTGCAAGAATCTCCCTCTTTCAGCTTCGAATTATGCAGTATCATGGATCTCAAGTTGAATTCATTCAACTACTTCGAATAGAAGGAAAAACTGGACATCTTCTTGAAGTCGAAGAGTCTTTCTAGAGTAGTGAATGGATCTGTAGTTGATCCCACTAGTGCAGTAGAGAAATCCAAGTGACTTAGACAAGCTTGATGAAGCAGTATGACCGCTACTACTTAGCATTTCTGAAGATTTGCATTTTCATGTTATCAATTTGAAGACTCCAAAGGAGGCTTGGACCAATCTCTAATCCAGCCTTGGCCAGGAAGATGATTTGAAGGGGCATAAACTAGAAAATGAGTTCATCTCATTGAGCCCAAGTAGTTTCGAAACTATCACTGAGTTTCTCAACAAATTGAAGAACTTGATTTCACATATTTGAATAGGTATGGGATTTAGAAGGAAGAAAAACAACTCATCCTTGCCATCCTGTCGAAGCTAGGCGCTAATTATTCATTGTTTGTTTCAACCTTCCAGTCAGCAAAGTTGTCCATTCCAAAATGGAAATTCCCTTCGCTTGAAGACTTCATCCAATCTCTAATTCTTGAGGAGGAGAATCTAGTACACATGGGAGTGATAAAAGCCAAAATGGATTCATATCTTGTAGCTACTGAGTCAAGGACAGAGAATGGCAAAGGAAAACAAAAAAATTCTAATAGAAATTCGAATGACCAAAAGAAGAAGGAGGCTCCCATACAGTCAGATGGAGCCTCGAATCCTAAGAAGGACAAGAAAATTCAGAAGGGAAAATCCAAGTGAACATACTGTAATCGAGGATATCACCCTGAAATTTCATGCATGAAGAATATCATAGATCTCATGGCCTCACTCCTTGAGAAGAATAATCTCCCAGTACCTACATGTGCTAGGAAGAAAGAGAGTGAACCATCTGGATCTGAGAACAAAGAGAGATGCCATGCCCTCATGGCAAGTGCATCAATTCAATCCTCCTTCATCATAGATTCTGGAGCTTCAAGACACATGTCTTCCTCCAAGGATCTCTTCACTGGATTCGAAGCTACTGTTGGACCATCCATTATGTTGGGGAATGATTTTGAGGTCTCTTCTGAAGGGATTGGAAGAATAAAATTAGATCATGGATACTTCTCGGATGTACTCTATGTTCCCACTCTAACTTGTAATCTACTTTTTGTATATCAGATGACCCACATTGGAGAGCCCAAGAGGGTGATATTCTCTCCTAATGAGGTCGAAATTCAAGACATAGTATTAGGATCTACCATTGCAAAAGGATTTTCAAATCATAAGTTGAAATTGTATGAGTTCTCACACTTCTTACATCTCTCAAGGAAATCTGCTCTCCACACTCATTCCAATGAAGAAAGTAGATTGTGGCATGAAATATTTGGGCATCTTAACTATCAATACTTGTAAGACATGCATACAAATGAGATGGTTGATGGGATTCCCAAGATCAAGTTTTCCAAGGGAAACTATCATGGTTGTTTGATGGGAAAGCATCCTGAGAAGAAATTTGAGAAGGGGAAGAGGAGGAGAGCCTCACATCCTCTAGATCTCATTCATAGTGATGTTGCAAGGCCTTTTCCAGATCTATCTCTAAAAAAAGCAAGGTATATACTCACTTTTATTGATGATTATTCCATATTTACATGGGTATACTTTCTTAGATTGAAGTCAGAAGTATTTGAATTCTTTAATTTTTTCAAGTCTTCTGCAGAGAAGTTTTCAGATAGAAGGATCAAATCCATTCTCACTGACAATGGAGGTGAGTACATAAAGGGTGATTTTCAAACCTTTTGTGCTGAAGAGGGAATTGAGATGCAACATAATGTTCCCTATACACTACAACATCATGGTGTTGTTGAAAGGAAGAACATAACATTGAAAGAAATGGCCACCTGCATGCTAAAGTCGAAAAGGTTGCACCCTAGTCTCTGGGCATAAGCCATTAATTGTTCCTCCTATCTTCAGAATAGAGTTCCCCACAAAAGACTCAAAGAAATGACTCCTTTGGAAGCATGGATGGGATACAAACCTGATGTGTCTCATCTTCGAGTGTTTGGATCTAGAGCATGGGAAAGGATTCCAACTGAGAAAAGGAGAGCCCTAGATCAACAAAGCAGAGAGTGAATTATGGTGGGCTATGCATTGGATGCAAAGGACTACAAGATGCTTGATCCCTCTACTATGACTACATTTCTTGATAGGAGTGTACAATTTGAGGAATGGCCTCTTCATGATGCTCATCCTGTTGAGCAAGAGAGATTTCCTACTACACCTCCACTACTTGATGAGCTTGAAGAGAATGAACCTTCATCACATGACAGTTCAGATTCAGAGTATGAGAGTGATGATGATGAAGAGCGAATGCTAGATCCAGATCCACAAGAACCTGAAGATCTAGCAACTGATTCATAAGATAAGCGAATGGGAGATCCAGTTACACAGGAACCTAATGATCTCTTAACTGATGATCCTCCTCTTCTGATATGAGCAACCACTACTCTCAGATCTACGGAGATCTTGTTGGTGATCCAACTGATCAACGAAGAGCTATATCAGATTACCGGAATGGAAGGTTTCATCCTTCTCACATTACTGATCCATTTCAAATCGATCGAGCCTTCTTTGGAAAAGAAGGAAATTTGCCTCCTTCCGAGGTGAGTGATGACATGCTACATTAGCATCCTTTAGTCTATTTTGAGGGAGGGATTTCTTCCCACTAGGTTTTCCCTCTTTCCTCTTTTATTATTTAGATTGTTGTGCGGGGTGACCTTTGGTCTCAGTTACCAAGGCCCTACCATTTCAGTTACTTCCTCATAGTATAGCTTGTGGGAGGGTGTTGGAATATTCTCACCATCATTTTTGTATTTTGCATGCCTGCATGCAATTCTGCATGCATCCATTCATCTGCATGCAATTGAATGCATTCAGTCATCAATATGGAAGTCTCCCAGCACCTAGTCCTTATTTTGCAGCCCCCAGGAGCCTGTTTCTGCTCAGTTTTAGCCCTCCTAGCTTGTTGGCTGCTTTTTGGACAAACCCGGGTTTTAATGAGGCGCAGCAACAAAACCCCTTGGTGCACTGGCCCTCTTGGAAACGAGCTGCACAACAGCTCGAGGTCTCACCCGAAGTGGCTATGGGGGGCTAAGGAATCAAGCTTCCTTAACCTTGGCGATGCGGAGACTGCAATCTTCTCCCCTCTTCCGGGAGTCCTTGGAGCGGAATGTCTTACTCTTCCGTAGCTCTCAGCGCGACAGCACTGAAACTCATACCAGCTTAACTGCGTGGTATCTCCACTCCGATGCATGAGGCGATTACCCTCGGCGTCTGATACTGTAACGATTCCGGCCCTGCGCCACGGCGCAGCCACACACTTCTCAAGCGCCGCAGCGACGGCGTTCCATAGATTCCTTCGATACTTAACAATGATAATGTCTAAGGAAGCTTCACGACTGTACTTAAACACATTCATAAAGATAACACAATGTTCATGAAAGCACAGATAACAACACACAGACATGCATTCACGCAGAACATCATCATAACAACGAGACTTATGGAATTCACCTCCATGGGAAACCACGTCCACGGGAAGTGTATCTTATATTAATCTCAAATGGAAATTATACAATAATGCTGCGCACACAGCTGCAGCCTTAGATCGTTCCAGGAAACTCCACGCACACAGCTGGGAGCCCTTCTCTAGATCTAGTCTCTTCTTCTACAGAGATTACAATGGTTCAGACGTCAACTCAGACTGTCTGTAACTCAGGGATTAGCTTCACAGCTATCCAGTTCTAACTCTTGTCTTCTAACACACAATAGAAAACAACCAACAACCAACCCTTCTACCTTATCAATTATACATATATATAGGTGGCCCTGAGGGTCGCACCTTTACAAAACTGTGGGCCTTTCCCAGCAGTATTCCCCAAAAACCCTAACCGTGTACATGGCTAGGTGTACTGTAGGCGCCGCTTGCAGTCACGTCGTCGCTCCCTTCAGGCTCCGCAATTTCCGGCGTAGATTGCGGGTATGGGCGCCGCTTCATCATTCACTGCTCTTTGTCCTTCGCCTTCAATGCTTTGGTCCGTTGCTCTTCCTTGGTTAGAGCAACCATAACTTCTGTACTTAGCCTTAATGAGGGTAGCTGAGCCCTCTACTCCGTTTCTTCATTTATTGCGGTAGCTGAGTTTTCTACTCGGCCACATTCATTCTCCTTTGACGTGTGCGCAGGAGCTCTGCGATTTCCGGTCCGTAATCTGCGCTGGGCTCGTCCATCTGGCACCGTACGGCGCACTTATTCACTTCTGCCCAAAAATTGGTGCTTGTTCAAAATTAGCACTTTCCCTTCAACACTTGTGCTTTTTCCTCAAAATTTGTAGCTTTACCATAGCTGCGGCCTAGGCTCCAACAGGCCCCTAACACTTACTTGTGGCTCGTCCCTGAGCTACTCGCACTAGCGTGTGGTCGCTTCAGCTGCGCATCTGCCTTTTCCTGGGTCTCAGTAAATGCTTTCTTCCACTGCGCAATAGTGGAGTCCATATCATCCACGCATTCCGCAGCTGTGTGGACCATGTCTGAACTGGCTTCTTCTTTAGTTATGCTATCAACCAACTGTTGGGATTCGGAAAATTCTTTGATCTTTTCCTCTGCTTGGGCAGCAAGTTCAGCATACTCATCCATAAATGGCTGAATGCTGTTGGTGAGTTTGGCATCTTCATTTCTGAGCTTGTGCAGTTGTTGTTGTACTCTGCGCACTTCGCTCATTTTCCTCATCTTTGCTAAGCCTTCTAAGGTCTTAGCTTCTTCGCTCAAAACAGTTAGGGACTGTTCTGCTGCTTGTACCTGCTCCAAAAGGATGACTTTGAAAGGGAGCGTCTCAAGCTCCATCCAAGCCTCCATAGCTTGCGTCATGAAGCTCTCAGCTTCATCTGCTCTACTCTTCATTTGTGTGGAAGCTCTGCGTAGTGCTTCAAATTGTTCCTGGCTATCATCTTCAGGATGCGCTGCAACACGAGCTTCCAAATCGACGATCTGTGTTCTATGGTCTTCAGCCATAGAAACTATTTCCTTCTCTAGGGCTTTCACCCTTCCTCCAATAATTTGAACTTTCTCAACCAGAGTGAGGTCTGGTTGAATTTCGCAAGCCGGAATCTCTTGGGCGATTTCATCAACTATGTTTCTTATCCCAGTGTCTTGTGCCTCATAGTGTGCAAGCTTCCCAGAGATGTTCTTATAGCCTGCCTTCAGCTCTATTTCCTGCGATTGCAGTCTTTGGTTTGCATGGAATGTGGAGATCTCTCTAGCTCTCAGCTCAATAGAGACCTTCTCTTGCACTAACTGCAAGGTTTCTATTGGAATCACAGACAAATTTATTTCAATGGGGCCAACTGCGCTTACCTGCAGTGCGGCCAAAGGATCCAGAAGTGTCATGCTTGTAGGCGGGATGTGCACGACAGTATGCCTCTCGGCTAGTGCTTCAACTCGCTCGGTACTTGTGGGTGCCTGCGGTGCCTGCGAACTGGATGCTAGCGCATGGGTCTATGCAATTCTTCCTGCGAGACTTTTTATTTCTACGAACTGCAGGTCTAGCGCACTTCTGATGTGAGCGTGCAAAGTCCACAGCTAGTGAAATTGTTCCTTCAAGTAGTTGCCGATCCCCACGGCAAGGGTCTCAGAGGGGTCTTCTGTCGCTTCTGCGGTGTGCGACAGCTTCTGCTTCTTTGGGGCTGGTCCTGCTGGAAGTTCATTAGTCTCCTGCGCGGCCTTTTCCTTTCCTCTATCTTTTTCTTGCGCAGAAGGGGGTGGCATCGCGGATGCGACTTCAGCGGCCTCCCTCCATTCATCCGACCAAGACTTGATAGTTTCGTCAACATCTTCAGTAGTCATCCTGTAAAGGCCTACAGCCCATTCTTCCTGAATGCCGCAAGGGTGTAGGTAAATTTCATGCAAGTTGGCAGAAAAAACCAACTTCCCTTCATATCTTTGGGTTGTCTCCTTACTCAGCCTTGGCATTTCTTGAATGGTATCTTTAAGGAGATGATAGCATTCATAGAACACAGCGCGGTTCATCTTGCACTTTGCGGGATTGTTTGAATCCCAGAGGTTAACATAGTGGATTCCGGCAGCCTCTCCTGCGCGACGCGGGAGGAACTGAGTGTTCGGGGGCTCCTTCCACCCGACCAAAGCACATAAAATTAAAAGCCAAGAAAAATGGAACAACTGACCGGGGGTGTCTTGGACGTTCTGGCGGTCTTCCAAGAAAGAATTGAGTAGGAAGAGAGGCCAGTTGTACTGTTCTCCCTCCGCAGCTGCGATAGCGAGCTCCACGACAGCTCCAGTAACTTCTTTAGGTCTGCACTTCGTGAGAAGTCTGCCTGCAAGCAGACTACCTGTGAATCTAAGTGCTTCATCCTCGACGATAGTGAGGTCATAAGCCCGACCTCCTCTTGTCAATTTATATTTCTGCACCAGCTGTGCAGCCAATTTTCTGTCCTTATCTTTACCAACAAAATGAATATTGGGGTCCTTACCAACCTTAGATAGGCCAGTAATACGATGAATCAAGTCAAAATTTAAATCGATTGGACTCCCCAGCCAAAGATAACCTCCATGAACGCAGGATAGCAGTGCCTTAACAACTGCATTGACTTCATTGCTACACCCGAAGTGCGGTAGCTTTAACAGGTTCAAAAGTCCAGGCCGCTCAAGATTTGCGGCAAATTCCTTCGGGACGAATTCATCAACTTTTCTGGTGGGATTGTAGACTACCGTCAGATAGCGATCTGGCGAAAACTGAGGATAAGTTCTGTAGTCTCCAAGGTTGAAATCATAAAACTTGACCAGTGGAAGGTGTCCAAGCAGGGACCCTTCTTGTCGCACGACTTTCGCCATTGGAGGCAGCGGAATCAGATACTTAGCATTCTTCGGAATATGCACCTCGGGTGCATCATCTGGACGTGGCGGAATGTAATACACCATACTGGCCAAGGGCTCTGGAACGGGTTCGTCCGGCTGCTGCGGTTGAGATGCCCTTGTGCCCAGAGATTGTCTGGGATCAGCCCAACCTGGGTGCGTGTAAGTCGAGGCCGTCACGGGAGTAGTCATGCCGAAATCTAAGCCTCGGCTCATGAATTGACGAACAAATTCTTCAGTTGACAGGTTCTTCGTCGTGAACTGGTATAGACAACAAGGATTTGAACAGACGAATGGCGGAATCAGCGTAGAATACGAATGCTGAAAACAAAGGAACAGTCTGCACAACTCGGCTCTGAAAACAATAACTTAGATTCTCAAACAAGACACTATGCAACTTGAGAAAAGTAACCCGAAAATATACAAGGGTAGGGTATTTATAGCTAAAGGCGATAGTAAATGCGGACAAGTGGGGTTAATAGCCGTAGGTGCCTCTCAATGCGTTGACAACCCCCCTATCCCTCACGCCTCTGCGGTGCATTAATTGTGATAGACGGGCTCTGACAGCCTTCCGAGAGAAGCTAAAGCTTTCGGCGCCTGACATAAATGCGAATCTTAGGGAGATCAAGCCGAATCTGTCAGAGCGGCTACAATTAAATGGCGAGCTTGTCCTTCATTAATATTCAGACGCGGCTACAGGACTTCCGTAATTCAAATTTTCAGCGGGTCATTTCAGCATAGGTAACTGTGCATATAGAGGGGTCCACAACTAGAACTCCTCAAGTGGCAAATTGACATAGGGAACTCCGCAAGAGCGACGGTTTGACAAGCCGGGGAAAACTTCGCAAGAGCGCAAATAGGGTCGCTCCAAACAAACTTTATTGCTATGCGCGGATGTTTCAAGGAACTGCACGGGAAGACAGAGACTGAGTGTCTCGCGACTTCCGTGTAGACTGTGATAATGCGATGCCTCTTTCAACTACACTGGACATCTACACTTTCTTTAGCACTTAATTAAGTCGCAAGGGTGGAGTGGCCGTCGCGATAAAGCTTGAGCCGACTCCCGTTGATCATTGTGGGCAACAATTCTCCATTAAGCTTTGCAAGCTGAACTACTCCTCCTTCTGTTATCTTTATCACCTGAAAAGGGCCTAACCAATGTACACGAAACTTGCCTGGGAACTTGATGAATTTACTATCATAGAGGAGTACCAAGTCTCCTTCTTGAAAGACTTTATTCTTAATATGCCTGTCATGCCAAGCTTTCTGTCTTGCCTTCTGTACTTGTTGATGGAATCCGGCTAAAAGTCTGTCTTCTTCTAAGGCAAGCAATTGTGAAAGTCTTTCACTCATAGTATCAGTATGTGCCATTTCTGTAATTTGCGCAATTCTGAAGCTGGGAACAATGTATTCCATGGGCATAACTGCTTCTTGTCCATACACCAAACTGAAAGGTGTGTGACCTGTTAATTTCTTGCATGTGGTTCTGTAAGCCCATAACACAGCTGTGACTCTAAGGTCCCAATCATCTCTTTTTTTATTACAGATCTTCGTCAGGGCATTCTTGAGGATCTTATTGAATGCCTCCACTGTACCATTAGCTTGAGGGTGGTAGGGTGTACTCTTATGGTGGCTAATGTGGAATTCCTGGGTAAGGGCCTCTATAGTCTCATTCAGGAAATGTGTACCCTGATCACTCATTAGAATCAGTGGACATCCAAATCTGGTAATAATGTTCTCAAAAATGAACTGTGCGGCAGTGACAGCGTCGCAGTTCTTAACTGGCTTCTCCTCAGCCCATCTGGTGAGGTACTCAGTAGCTGTGATGATGTATCTTGCACCGGTTCTCTTTCCTGGTGGGTTTATAGGTCCTACGAAATCAATGGCCCATTTATCAAAAGCATGCAGTGTTATCTGGGGTCTTAGCGGCATTTCATCTCTTCTTGAGGGTTTTCCTGTCCGCTGGAATACATCGCAACATTTGCAGAATTCCTTAGTATCCTTGTGCAATGTTGGCCACTAAAGTCCTGCGGCTAAGATCTTCTGCGCAGTTGGCTTTCCTGCGAAATGCCCTCCTGCGGTACCTGAGTGCACTTCTGCGATGATGGAGTTCTTCTCGTGCGGTAAAATAGATCTGCGCAAGACTTCATCAGGGCCCAACTTATAGAGCTGGCCTGCTATCAAAGTGAAGTCTGCGGCTTTGACAACAAGTTGCTTCTTCTGCTAGATTGAAAACTCAGCTCGCGCTTGCCCAGTAGTGAGAAACTCGAGAATATTGGAATAATACTCATCGGCTGCTTGAACAGAAAACAGCTGCGCATCAGGCAGATTGTCCTCCAGATTTGTAGGTTCCTCCTCTGACTCTATCCTAGATAAATGGTCAGGTCCTGCATTCAATCTACCTGGCTTCACAATAACCTCAAAATCATATTCCTGGAAGAGCAGTAGCCATCTACAAATTCTTCCCCCTAACACTGGTTTATTGACCAAGTATTTCAAAGCAGAATGGTCAGTATACATTTTGAAATGAGCGCCCAATAGGTAGTGTCTGAACTTCTATAAGGCATACACCATAGCTAGTCCTTCTCGTTCTGTAGTGGTGTAGTTCTTCTCAGCTGTAGAGAGTTTTCTTCTAGAGTAAGCAATGGGGTGGTCAATACTTCCTTCTCCCGGTTGTGTCAGCACAACCCTCAATGCTATGGAAGAAGCATCTACATGAACATGAAAGGGTTTTCTCCTGTCTGGGAAAACTAGAATAGGCGTAGTGATCATCTTTTCTTTAAGTGTATCCAAGCTCTGTTGGCATTCTTCTGTCCATTGGAATTTCGAATCCTTTTTCAGCAATCTTTCCATAGGCGCAGTTATCTTTGCATAACCCTTGATAAATTTCCTGTAGTACCCTGTATGTCCCAATGTAGTGCGCAATTGTTTGACTGAGTTGGGCACAGGTAAGTTAGCAATGATGGCAACCTTCGCAGGATCCATCAAGATTCCTTGTCTGCATACAATATGGCCCAACAAAATACCAAAAGGAGCACAGAAGATACATTTTTTCAAGTTAAGGGAAATCTGATACTGTCTACATTTTTCTAACATCATGCGCAGGTTTCCTATATGGTTCTTTAGTAAACCAAACATAGTCCAGTCATCAAAATAGACTTTGAGAAACTTATGAATGAATTCTTTAAAAACAGCAACAACGACTCTAGAGACGATAGCAGGTGCGTTTTTAAGACCAAAGGGAATTACCGTATACTGGAATGATCCCCATTCAGTCGCAAAAGTGGTCTTATGGCGGTCGTCTGGATGGATTCTGATCTGATGGTATCCCGAAAAGCCATCAGTGAAGGAGTAAGCCTCTTGTCCTCCAACATTATCAAGCACTTCGTCTGTGAAGGGAGTAGGAAATGGATCATGAGCTGATGCGTCATTCAGCTTACGCAAGTCCACACAGATTCTTATTTCACCTTTTGCCTTTTTCTCTTGTACCACCATAGGACTAATCCAATCACTTTCCTCTACTGGCTCAATAATACCTGCTGCGAGCATTTTATCAATTTCTTCTCTAACCTTTTCTTTATATCGCGGATTCAACCTGTACGGGCGTTGTTTTACTGGCTTGGCGTCTGCTTTCAAAGGTATGCGCATAACTCCTAAATCCCCTAATATGCCTTTCATTTCTGTAAACTTGGTAGGAAATATATCCTGGTAGTCACGTAATAAATTTGAAATATGGCCAACAGTTTCATCATCCCAATAATCTCCTGTAGAAGCAAACTTGGGCTCGGCTTCTGTACCAATGTTAATCTTTTTGAGCTTGATATGTTCTGTAATGGCAGGGATATCAAGCTGAGGACCTTCGACATTGTGTGTCCCTTCTGATTCTGGAATATTGATGTTGCGAGGATCATCCTCCTCTTCTCCAGCGGTGAAATTATAGCATTCCAGGGCATGTTCTATCTGGACAGCCCAATCTGGTTGGGAATATTCTGGCAAAGGACATTGTTCAAATACCTTCTGTTTAATAAACTTTAGAGCGTGGTCGATGCTTGGATGTTCCGACTCAAAGCCGAAGGTAAGTTGAAAACTTTCTATCATAAGAGGCCAAGTAATAGTGCCTCTGCGTAATTCTGTTTCAGTGTACCAGTTCCTTGGAACTGTATCCAACGTGTGAATGAATAGGTGAACCCACTCATCTTCTGGAATATGTGACCATTGCTGAATACATGTTTCAACATGTGACCTGGGGTCACTCTGTCCATCATATTTGTGCAACACTTCTACTGTAGTTCCCTGAAATCTGTGCAGTATCAATCTGCGACAGTCTTTCCATGTGTTAATATTCTCTTTATGCGCACCCCACCATCTTGTGGGTGTAGCGCGCAGTGCTACATCCAATGCTTGTATGCGCTGCTCATCTGGGATCTGTTGTTCATATGTATGTATAAATTCGCTTACTTCGATTAAACCATCAAAGATTGGAGTATTGTTCAATTTTGTGCCAATCCAGTGAATGGATTTAGTTATCATGGCGCAACGCCTTGCAGAAACCTCATGTAAGCGATTCTGCCAGTTTTCCAATCCTGCTTCTGAATCTGATGTGCACGAGCTATCGCATCGCCAGCTGATATGGCCGTCCGCTGTGGGATTGACATAGTCACTATGACTAGCAGTCATATGATACAAACTTTCCATGTGGTGCGCTTCTTCTTCTTCCTGAATGGGTTCAATATACCGTGGTCCTTGAAGTGGATCAAGCGGTGCGATGACCCTGATCTGCTCATGCTCGAAGTTCATTTGTATTTTCTTCAAATTAATGACAGCCAAATTATCAAATGCCCAATCTATGCCTAAGAGTGCTGGATAAGGTCTACTATCATCCAGAATTTTGATTACTTCGAAGTCTGCAGAACTTCTTACTCCCTCAATATCAATAGGTACATTGGGTAGTCTACCCAATGGAGAAACTCGTTGCTGATTCGCAAGTCTTAGATGGATAGGAGATCTTGTAAGCTGAGGGATACCCATCTGTTCCCATGTCTGCATAGTGAGAACATTAACTTCTAAGCCTAAATCTAAAATGACTTCATCCATTTCAAATGCTCCAATCTGCGCTGTGAGCCTCATCTCTTTTCCAGTTCTAATATGACTTCCAATCTGGTGAACAACACGCTGCGGTGTATTCATCGAAGCAGATTGTTGACACTTATCCAATAGGTGTTGAAGTTCCATAGTTGCTTTTTCATTGCGCAACAGCTTTAAACAGTTTCTCAGGAAAGCATGGACATTGCCTAGTGCATCCTCATCATCAGGCCTTCCAGATGTAGTTGCCTGTTCTTGCACCAGGTTGTCTTGTCTTAGCACTTGCGATCTGATATCATTATGCGGAATTGCGACAGAACTTGAAGTTTGCGGGTCTGAGAAATACTCCTGGGCTTGCTTGAATGCTTCTTTTTGCTTCTGCAAGTTGAGCGGAGATGGTTTAAGATTAGCGCGGTGCACCCATTGCGTCACTGGCTTTCCAGTTCCCAATTCTGGCGTACCAGTAGTTGCTCCACTACGCGTCACTATATTGATTGTAGGATCTGGTTCTCTTTTTTCTGCTCCAATCAACTGAATATTCTGGTTAACCTGTGGCGTCTTTGCTTGCATCTTAGCCATCAGCTGAGGGCATTCTTCAATGACATGATCATAAGATTTACAATATCTACAGATGGTTGTAGGATTTTGACAATCCCTTGCATAATGACCTTGAGCTCCGTAATTATAACAAGTGATCTGTCCTCTTCCTCGACCAAAACCTGCTGCGCGTCCGCAACCTCTGTAATTTCCTGCTCGGCCTTCGCGAGTTTGGTCATACTGCGGACCTGCTGTGGGTCCTTGTGCCTCTGATTGTACTCTATAAACATAATGTTTTCTTTCCATCATAAGGTCATATGCTCTGCAGTTATTCTCATCATGGCCTACTGATTTACAGAAATTGCAATATAGATTCTTTGGAGTTTGTACATATTTCTATAACAAGTGACATTCTTGTGGTCTATGACCTCTAGTTCTACAGATTTCACACCAAGACCCCTGGGCCTGTGGTAAAGGATTAGGTGCTCCAGTTGCAATATACTCTATGAAGACGGGACAATGGTCCTTTGAATGACCTTCCGCTTTACACTTTGTACACCAAATTTCTTCTTTAATTTCCTTGCCTTTCTTAATATCATGGACTTGCAAGTTTAGGTTTGCTAATTGGTTCTGCAACTGCGCAACATCGTTGCTTGTTCCAGCAATTGGTGAAGCTCCTAGTTTCATAGCCATTTCTAGAGCTTGTTCCTGAGTAGTGAGATTCTGTTGCAGAAGAGGAAGTCTAATGTGTGGAAGCAGCAAAGCAATGAACCATTCCTTATGCTATTGTGGTGCAAACTCAAAGCTTACTTGATCTATCAGGGATTTAAACTTCTGGTCAAAGTCCCATACTGACTCTGTAGGTAACTGTTTTATGTCTTTGAGCTCTGTTATACACTGTGATTCTGATTTAGGTTTCTTGAATTCCTTAATCATAGCACTTCTTACATCAGCAAGCGTCCTATTCTGTGCTGCTGAGTATTTCATAAACCAAGTTAAGGCTCTTTCTCTTAGTTTGGTTGCTAACTGAACCAGCTTAACAACATCGTCATTAATTTGCTTAATTGTCCAAATGGCTTCACATAGGAACCAGTGATGCTCAGGGTCTTCTAGCCCTGTTCCTCTAAAATTTGGTAGGTTCATGTCATCACCCATCCTTCTTGCGCGAGGTTGATGTGGAGGTGCTGTAGCACTGCCTCCGGGATGGTTAAACAAAGGTGGTGCTGAGGTACTAGAAGTACCGTATGGGCTACTAGAAGGTGTTACTGCGGGGTTATACTGAGCCCCGTCTGGTTTTTGCGGTGTAAAAGGGTGATAAGGGATATGAGCACTCCCTTGTCTCTCTATATGGCTTTCTCTAGGAACTTGGCTATCTTCTGGGCTAGACTCAAAATAATGTTGGTTAGGGCCTACTTTATACCGCGTTCCACTACGAGTGCAACCAATAGCTTCAAGATCACTATCAAAATCTGCGGACATTACTTGTCTATGCTATTCATCGGAAGCTATGCATAGTTTTCCTTTTTCATACAGAAGCATTTTAATCCATAAGTTCAGAGAATTTAAGAACTTACCCTTGTGTGCGTTGAAGAAGCTCCTCTCAGCTTCGCTAAAGCTCTTTCTCGTATCTACTGCAAACTCGGTGATGAAGCCTTCCAGCAGACTATTCAACCAGAAGTCTACTGCGCGGGACACAGAATTATCTACCTGCTTCAAAATGCTAACTAGCTCAGGCGTCCAAGCGACGGGTTGATCAACATGCACAGTGGGTCTAGTATCTGCTAGCTTGGCCACCCATGCATGCAACTCAAGTGAAAATGTGACAAAGAACATTTCGTGAAGGTCAGTATAAATATACTTCTGCAACCAGTCTTCTGTCTGAAGCCTAGAGCTTCTATTTTCTCGCTCAGCGAACTCTCTAGCCTTTGAATCAAACCAGTCTTGAATTTCTTTAGCTGTAGTATTCCAATAGCACATTTCCTTCAAAATAATAGTGTTGAAGCCGACGAAAGAACCATTTGTTGGCTTATCTCGCACGTCGCCAGAATAAGAAGTCTCAAGGAAACGAAACCATTTGTTGGATACTTTTTCTCTAGGTTGCGCATCAATCTCGCACGTCGCCAGAATACCAAGTCTCAAGGCAACGGAACCATTTGTTGGCTTCTTTTTGGACAGACCCGGGTTTTAATGAGGCGCAGGAACAAAACCCCTTGGCGCACTGGCCCTCTCGGCAACGAGCTGCGCAGCAGCTCGAGGTCTCACCCGAAGTGGCTATGGGGGGCTAAGGAATCAGGCTTCCTTAACCTTGGCGATGCAGAGACCTCAATATTCTCCCCTCTTCCGGGAGTCCTTGGAGTGGAATGTCTTACTCTTCCATAGCTCTCAGTGTGACAGCGCTGAAACTCGTACCAGCTTAACTGCGCAGTATCTCCACTTCGACGCACGAGGCAATTACCCTCGGCGTCTGATACTGTAACGGTTCTGACCCTGCGCCACGGTGCAGCCACACACTTCTCAAGCACCGCAGCGACGACGTTCTACAGATTCCTTCGATACTTAACAATGATAATGTCTAAGGAAGCTTCACGACTGTACTTAAACACATTCATAAAGATAACGCAATGTTCATGAAAGCACAGATAACAACACACAGACATGCATTCACGTGGAACATCATCATAACAACGAGACTTATGGAATTCACCTCCACGGGAAACCATGTCCACGGGAAGTGTATCTTATATTAATCTCAAATGGAAATTATACAATAATGCTGTGCACACAGCTGCAGCCTTAGATCGTTCCAGGAAACTCCACGCACACAGCTGGGAGCCCTTCTCTAGATCTAATCTCTTCTTCTACAGAGATTACAATGGTTCAGACGTCAACTCAGACTGTTTGCAACTCAGGGATTAGCTTCACAGCTATCCAGTTCTAACTCTTGTCTTCTAACACATAATAGAAAACAACCAACAACCAACCCTTCTACCTTATCAATTATACATATATATAGGTGGCCCTGAGGGTCGCACCTTTACAAAACTGTGGGCCTTTCCCAGCAGTATTCCCCAAAAACCCTAACCGCGTACATGGCTAGGTGTACTGTAGGCACCGCTTGCAGTCACGTCACCGCTTCCTTCAGGCTCCGCGATTTTCAGCGCAGATTGCGGGTATGGGCGCCGCTTCAGCATTCACTGCTCTTTGTCCTTCGCCTTCAATGCTTTGGTCCGTTGCTCTTCCTTGGTTAGAGCAACCATAACTTCTGTACTTAGCCTTAATGAGGGTATCTGAGCCCTCTACTCCGTTGCTTCATTTATTGCGGTAGCTGAGCTTTCTACTCAGCCACATTCATTCTCCTTTGACATGTGCGTGCGATCTCCGCGATTTCCGGTTCGTAATCTGTGCTGGGCTCGTCCATCTGGTACCGTACTGCGCACTTATTCACTTCTACCCAAAAATTGGTGCTTGTTCAAAATTAGCACTTTCCCTTCAACACTTGTGCTTTTTCCTCAAAATTTGCAGCTTTACCATAGCTGCGGCCTAGGCTCCAACATAGCCACTGATGCACCCTTGTTTTCATCACTAGAGCACAAGTGCTCCTTATTCCACCTATTTAGGATTTAATTCAGTTAGTTAGTTGGTTGATGACTCAGTTCCTTGATTCAGGGGATGATTGATCAGTTAACTATCTGAAGTACTTAGATAGGCACCTACTTAGACTAGTTTGAGCTCTACTAACTACTGACAACTCCTCATGCGTCCACATTGGAGTCTCCTTCCCTACATCAGTTCCCATGCACTCAGTTAGACTCAGTTAGACTCATTTGATTGACTATCTAACATTTATGACTACTGCCACTAGTTTGGATGATGTCTCCAATGTTATCCAAGCCACACTTTGAGGAGAATTTGAATGACCTTAGAGGAATTCGAATCCATTTGATTGTATTTAGTTATTATTCACATTACAGAGTGTGAGCTTACAGTTGATGTATGATACAACAATTTTTCTCCATTTTCTGTGTAATGAGTGATTATTGACTCAACATTTCTTCTTCTTCTTTCTGCACTACATGAGTAAATTCTAGTGAGGTCTACTACTACTAAGTGATCCTTATTACACGATATACTACCAAGTACGTGAAGTACCTTTATATATACCCGAGGGTACATGAAAGGCCATTCGAAATATCAGTTGGTACATGGAAGAAATAAAATCCTCGAGATGCAGTGCATGCAAAGAACACAATCTACCATGCTTAAAGACTTCAGAACATGTCTCTAACCTAACACGCAAGTTCCTATATAGTTTTAACCTAACACTATTGGTAAATTTTATCTTTTACGGTTAGGTGAATGCATGAGGTGTAGAAAGGAATTTAAGAAGAATGCAACCCTAAGCTACATGCAAATGCAAATCTTTTCTTTTTTTTTCGATGAAAGCTATCTATGGTAAGGATAAATTTTCTTTGTTTCCAATAGTAAAACTGGACAAGTACCTCTATACTTCAAAATCAACCGAAAGAAAAACGAAGCACTTTTTCAGTAATCCAACAAAAGTAATGAAATAACACACACCAAATCTTAAATGTTTTCTTTTTCTCATTTCAAATTTAAACAAATCTACGCTAAGATGAAAAGGAGAATTCTCCTTGGATGCAATAAATTAAATTTCCAAAACAAAGATGAACAAGTGGAAGAAAATAAAAAATGCTCGAACCTTTCAATATTTGGAAACGCTTCCTAAAATTTCTAGTGCACTTGAAATTTTCAAAGGAATGAGAAATAAGTTTTCACAACTAAGAAAATGCAAGACAATGATGATGCCTTAAAACTTTTCAAAGATATATTAACGATAAATTCCAAAGCATGGAAAATTTCTATAACAATTTCAAGAATGAAATTCAAAACAAATATGACGAAAAAATTTCGATTTTCTACACAAATGCGCTCAACAGATCCGAGAATGATGCCACTTTCCATATCTAGATTCAGAAAATGAAAGAATACACTACTACAAACTTTAAATGGCGAGGAATTCCCAAATAAGTAAGATCATCCAAAAATCTCAATAACACTCAAAGCAAACAAGATCAAGTAGAAAATTGCAATAAGAAAGATGAGAAGGGTCGAAAGTCAAATTGAACAAATAAAGCATATCCAATGTAACGATCGGGATTCACAAGATTGATTACGTTGATGGGGGATTGAAATTTCCCACAACAACTGGATCACTCACTTGACTAGATATGACTTAGATCGGCACAAAAACTTCACAACCAATCCAAAGAACAGTACATGCTGGGTCTAGGGGTTTTGTGACCATAAGGTGCAGTGCACAGAGCCTTGAAAATCATACCAAAACCCTAATGGAGAGAATTTTGACACTGGGTACCAAGCAATAGAGGGCGACACACCCTGTTATTATGCACCAAAGTGTTGGGAGGTCCAACAACGTTCTCTACACACTATGTATGTGCGTCAGTGACACAGGTTTCCAAAGGACAGTAGGCGTCAGCGACACAACTGGTTCACAAGATGAGTGTGTTAGAAACACAGTGACGCAGGTCATACACAGACTAGGTGCGTCGGCTGGGGATCAAGCAACAAATACACAAAGTTCTCAAAATAATAAAGGGATAACAGGTCCAATATTGAACTTGAATAGAGACTAGGTAACTCAGAGACTCTTTGATGATCAAATCCAATTGTGGGAGGCACTTAAGAGGCTAGATGTCACCTACCCAAATTTTGAGAATATTATTTTATTTTGCAAAATACTTTATGTTAAACTATAATTACAAATTTTTGTAATTATGACCAAGTTTGGTCAAGGATGATTGTAATTACTGATTATTATTATTTAAATAAATTAAAATAGGAGACAAACACCCA
The DNA here is from genome assembly GCA_027924585.1 of Larix kaempferi. Classification (NCBI taxonomy): domain Eukaryota; kingdom Viridiplantae; phylum Streptophyta; class Pinopsida; order Pinales; family Pinaceae; genus Larix; species Larix kaempferi. The sequence goes on along the minus strand of BSBM01000592.1, from coordinate 3,173,514 downwards.
AGGGAACTATTAAATGAGTGTTCACTGACCCACTAGGAGGAACGGAAGCTGTTAGAAGGTATGGGACAGATGGAAGCATTTGCACTCCACCACTAGATGTTGGTTATGGGACAACTACCCGTAAATTTGTGGCAATATCCCCCAAGTGGGTGGAAGAGAGTAGGCAGCTCATTAATGACCAAGTTAACCACTAAAAGGCCTCGGCAACCTAGAAAGGAAATTGGAATTGAGCAGGAAGCTCCTACAATATTTTTCTGCAGAAATATTCCTCAAGTGTATCAGGTGATCACTAAGAGATTCGAATAGGGAGGCTATGTGAGAGTGCAATTGTGAGTCTTCTAGTTATACTGAGAAGGAAATCCCGAGGTGTTGGTGCAGGTCTCTTTGACTACCGAATCTTGATGACTGGAAAATCTATTTTCTACTGCAAGTTGAAGTAGTAAGGCTTCTACAGAATCTTCCTCCTGGTGGTTTAGTGAACAGGCTCGGGGGTCCTAAGGCAAGTAAGTTGGTTGTCTTCAGGAGTAGGTTGGGTGGAACAGGCTCCTTGGGTGGTTTGTTCTCCTACAAATTATCAGGTTCTATTTTTCTGTTGTTATTTTCAGTCAAATAAATAATGTATTTATCAGTAAGAAATTGTTTATTTTCTAACCTAAATATGATTTCTGATTGAAAATGATTTATGAAATGATAGATTCGATAACCATCTCTATATTTTTCCACATGTTGTTGTTGCATTGTACTCCAATACAGAGAAGTGAATTAAGAAAGATGAATGATAGGCAGATTGCCAATTGATTGGATAGAATAAACTCTGTAATGATTTCCCTTAATGTTGAATTATAAATTCTTCCTGTTTAAAAATATATAAACAGAATAGCTACCACAAAAATCAGACTCTTGTTTTCCTAAAAATTGTGCAGAACTTCTATTCATTCCTATATTATAAATTATTTCAATATTAATAACTATTATCGACTTAGACTTAGTAGCATACTACACCATCATATTTTATAGTCATTATAATCTTTCTGTCATGTTATGCTTAGACTAAAAACGATGTTTCAACTCCACGATTAACATCTGACAGTAGTATCTTTATCCTAGTTTAAACAAAGTTGCTATTACCTACAGGGTAGAGTTTTTATTCGAAACGAAAGATCAAAAATTGTAACCAGACATAAAGTTTCTAATATTCTACCATAAACATAGCATAGTTTTCCATTCAAACCCTAAAATCGCACAGTCCATCTATTCTTTTCACAGAGATGATTCAATAACATAAAACTTGTTATCAAAACAAATTACTATTCATTCTACATCAACGATTTAGGGATTCCAAACATTACACAGTAGACATTGCAGTTTTAAAAATTGTATGATCCATTTAAAGGAATGAGGGTTTATCCCTTATCATTAAAATTTTCTTTTACAAGGTTTTTCCAACCAAAAATTTACAATAGACTCTGTAGTAACAAGCTAGATAAGATTTATAGCAGCTGGGCTTTCCACTATGGATCCCAAAAGTTTACAAACAATGAACAAAAATCGTGCCAAAAATCCAAAAACCTAGAAATTTGTCAAACGTCATTCATCGAACTCAACTGAACCAAGATGACCAACGAGTTAAGGAAACCACCGAGGCTTACCGGTGGACAAGCAGATATCCTCCATCATTTCTCAAGTAAATGGTCCTCCGACGAAGGCAAACCTGTCACAAAAACTGTGAATGGTTAAACAAGTTACTGGGTATATTTATGGAAGCATTTAAAATAACAGTAATGGGTTAGAAGAATACATTACCTTCGCGTTGAGAAGACTCTCTTGCAAACAAGGTTAACAAATCCACCCGTCCAGCTTATGGAAGAGAGTCTCCCAGTTCTGCGTTCGATAGTTACCACGACTTGAAAGGTCGAAACTGGTTCAATTACTTCAACACAAACCCTGGACTAACACTCTCATGAATTACACAAAGAAATCATCTAAAGAATTGCTCCTTCGACATTTTAGCTACTATAAAAACTCTGCCAGAGGATCAACTACTTAAAATGACTTTCTCTTGTAGGTTGAACGCACACAGGTCATGGGTTCGAGCTCAGGGAATCTCCAACTATCAAAACCCTATAATCCCTCGGCTTGCCGAACTCTACTCATAGCCCTTTTACAACACATTGAATGGAAAGAAAATTTAACAATCAAATCAACAACGTGGAGATTAGGGTTCCAGTTCGAAGCTTGAGAGATCACAAGATCAACAATGGAGATCACTACTAGCTAGCACGTTGAGATTTGGACAACCACCATATTAATACCTTATTTATTATTTCAACCACAACATTTCCAACTCGGTACACTGCAGATCGAATTTTGATACACCTCGACGTCCAAGTGTGATTTTATGAACTCCTTCATGTGCTACTCATCCATGAGAGCATCCACATATAGCCACAATCAATACAGTAGGCATATGACTTGAATGTCAAGGTCATTCATATTAATGATGCCAGTAAATATCGTACTCCAAGCATTTAATAACCATCATTTTCACCTGCCAACATTTGAGCTTAGGGTTACAACATTTCATTTTATATCTAATCTAATGTTGCTAATAGATTGAACGGTTCATACATTTCCTTACATCATTTATATGAATACAAGTAGTATGCTAAAGTTAGGGAATAGCTAGAATTACATTGTGTACATCATATTCATTTGTTTACATAGCATAGTTCATTCCATTATATAAATAATGGATTGAAAGGGGAAATCCATATAATTTTGTAATTCCATATTAAAGCCATTATAAATATGAAGGTAGGATTGTGATGATAATTATTTCAATAAATAGTTTGGTACATGCAATTAGAAATGCATAGAAACTATAGTTGTTATTTCTATATTGGAAATATCATGATTATAAAAGTAGGATTTTAATGGATACTATTATGTGTGCTCATATATTTAGGAATGCATAATTGTTTTAGTTGTTTTTCAATTCATCCATATACACTAAGTATTTCTCGACTCGATGATAATAAGACTCTATATAAATTCGAAGCATTCATGACCTGTACATAGTATTAATACTTCTATTGAAATGAAAGATGACAACAGTATCATTCTAGCACTTAGATAGTGTAACCTATTACTTAGCCTATAAATTTATAAGTACAATCGATTCATTTTGACAATTTCACTAAGGATTGTAGAATAGAAATAGTTAATTGTGTTATGTAACTATGCTCAAATGACACATCTAAGTTAAACAAATATCCATACCTGAAGCAAGGAAGAAAATAGATTTGTTTTCACCAAACATTGACGATTAAATGAAAATCATAATTGTTTTTAAATATTTGTTTCGTCACTTTCTCTTACCTATAAATCTGCACAAGAGGAACAGGTACAAATGCTTTAGCTGAACATAGCTAAGTAAGCCTCAGGGACCTCATAGGACCCCTTATTCAGCATCCAAAAACAAAACTATTAGTACATTGTCAAGAAAACATAAGCACATGATATTCGAATTACTGCTAACACAAGCAGAACTAATGTCGTAAGCATGTTAAAAGAAGTATGTCGCGTCGCTGTCATTTAAAATATTTTTAGTTATGAGACTCAGTAATTAATATTTTTTCTGTATTAATGACTCATTTATTCAAGGCTCTCATGTCAAGCATTTATTATTTCCGCATTCACAATTTATTTTACACTTAATGCTAATTTAAAAATTTTAATTTTTTATGAAAATAATGGGATGTTACACTAGAAGTTGAATCAAATGGAAATTAATGAAACCAAAACAAAATGGAATTAAAGGTATGGATATCATTCTCCAATATGGTTTCCAAATTTGTTTACGTACAATCTACATGAGCGGACTCAAACAAATCTCCCTAGTCAAAGCGGATCTAGAACAAATAGATACACTATACCCACTACTTTCCTAGATCAATAGAAATATTAGACAAGTTAGGATGTAGCTTACCTCAATTCAGTAGTCCCTTTCTCGTTGTTGCTCCAAGATCCAAGGTATTCAGATATTTAGCTACAAAACCATGTCAAGCAAGCAGAAACATGCAAGCAGTAAAAGCATATGAACATGAATTGATCTATATTAACAGTTAATGAGGAAAATCCTAAGTATTATCAACACAACAAAACTTATGGAAAGAAACTGTATTAATGTAATAAACAAAAGTACATAGGGAATAGATGTCACAACCCAAGCCTTAATGTTGAAACTTCCATGCAATGATCCTAGCCTCCAAAGTAGAATGCTTTCCTCCCAAAGGATGAATGAGGATCACCTAGAATAACTTCACTAGCATAAGAGTACTATGGTCCTTCCTCCCTTTACAATGGAGAGGGGTGTTATATATAGGGATAAAGGGATAGAATAGGTTAAATATTTAGGGGATAGGTCTAAGGGATCACCTGATTAGGTTAGGAGATCGAGAGCCATATTTTATAGCATCTAGGGACAAAACTCCATGTCACTAAACTTCTAGAAATCGCTCGAAGCTTCCTTTTATCCAATTTAACCAAGTCCGACACACGTTGCAAGAAGACAAACTACGCCAGGAGTGGATCTCCACATAGTGTACAAAGGAAACATGCATCCCCAATGCGATCTAATAAGGTGCAGAGTGCATCACCTAGGGGTCGACACTCCTTGCTCAAAGGCAGGGTGCATCGGGGTGACAACAAAATATGGAAAGGGAGGACACCAACCTTTTCTTCAATGTTTTATCCAAAGAAATTTAGGGATCAAGACATGGAGTTGATACATGACTCATGATGATGATATTTTGGTGTAACACTCCATAACAATGTAGTGGAAAAACATATGTTGGGAACATAAGCCTTGGTATTAGGATTATCTCCCTATTCACGTAAGGAGAAGACCAAAAGTTGGTTGTGAATACAAAGAGTCACTATGGAGTCTAAGAGTCCACTTGGGAAGTTGATCCCAAGGTACATTCTCATAGTATAACATCTAATTAATGAAAATAATGTGCTTAACAACTATCCTTTTATGTCTTTGTGCATTTAGTTTCCTATCTGCCCTAATGGGCATCTAACAATGGTATCAAAGCCAATTAGCCTCGTGGCTTGTCCTTAGAATGAGATCTACTAGACCTACAGCCTGCAACATGTTATAGTCATTCTGCCATATGTATGTCACATCCTTCTCTATGTGGGAATTTCGCTTCCTCTCTCCATGAGAGTTGTTTCAATTTCATGGAGCTATGTGCAATCCATATCTTGCTATCCTGCTTCTTGCGTTACTTTTCCATGAACAAATTCTATCTATCCATTATGTTACCCTTCCTCTAGAAATACACTTCCATAGATCTACATGCTATTCATTCTAGTGATTTTGTTAGTGAATGGGGTATTGAAGCATATTAGAAAGCATGAATGACAATGGATTCCCATCGCTCTTGATGGAGGCCTACCTGCAAAATGAGATGGAGCATTTCTAATTGCTTTTTTCATTGTTATTGGTTAAGGTTTTATTTTTCCTGGAGTTAATTTATGGATATCCTTCTCGACCTCCATTATGGCATGATCCCTCTTAGAAAATGTAGGAGGGCATGTGCAAGCTAATGAGGCTCACTTTTTGCGTTAGATGCAATAGAAAACTGAAAAATCAGGAATCCCTCAACTTCATTTTTTTGAGATACTTACATAAGATATATTGCATTGAGTTAGAAATATAAATGTAGGAAATTGAGTCATGTTTCCGAATATATAATTTTTTAGTATTGAAAATTTACATAACTATGTCAAATTTCATCTTTTCTAACAATCACTTTTTATTTTTTTGGCAAATGATAAGGTATATGTTTTTGTGGGTGCATCCTTTGAGTCCCTAAATGATGGTTTCGAGCTACAAAAATTGGTAGACATGTATAGAACCCGTAGCACTAGTGCAACACTATTTTTCCAAAATTAAGTGTTTAATTTTTTTATTTTTTTTAATTATGTAAGTGATCAAACCTCAAGAACAGTACGTCAAATATGGGTATAACATTTGAAGGTATTAATGTAGTTATTTCGACTTGATTTTTTTATAACATGTAGAGGTTGGTGTCTACTAGTGCAACATATATATATTTTTAAAATGGTTGATAAATGAAAAAGTTACAGAATAAACACTAACAAATTCTATCGGCATAAAAAATTAATATTTAAAAAGAAAAAAACAATATTTTTTTAGAAAATTACATATTTGGAATCTGCATAAAAAATTCTATGTATGCCTAAAATTTCATCAAAAATGGTCATGTATGTCATGCTGTAGAGAGCGTTGAAAGACGGGAATATTGAGAAAAATGGTGGAAATGCCCAATTAGCTATGGTTCAGTAAATTCCATAGCACAGGTTTGGTAAGTCTGAACCAACCACATAGGACTATGGATGACACGCAGGCATGTGAGAAGAGGGTTATTAGGTGCTCAGTGTTGGAGCATTTTCTAGCCATACATCATTTATTTGAGCTTCACAGCTTAATTTTCCACTTATCCTAAGTATTCTGACTCAATCATATGATTACATCATCAGTAGATCACAGTTTCAGTCAACTGAGCCTCCTACATTCGGGGAGTCAACTGGGACATCATTATCAATTAATTGAGCCTCCTCCACTATTCAGGGAGTGATTTGCATGACTAAAGCACCCCACTCAATCTAACTGACAATATTTACTAGTTAATTATGTCAAATGGATACTAGAAGGCGCCCTACTACACTGGTTGACTTCATCTGGTGTTATTTTCACCTAGTATTATGTCATGTCCCAAAATTTTGTATTGGGTCACAATGGCCTAAGCCCCTTGGCCATACTCATGATAGTTTTTCAAATGGATGCTAAGGGTCAAATAAATGCCAAGAATGAAATCCAAGTTAGTAATAATGTGAAATTATATCCAAATGGACAAGGTGGGTCACATTAAGAGAAATTCCCAATTCAAAGTTGTAATATACCCATCCAAATGAACTGCCTCGGAGGAAAATTACTAGTTCCCTCGGATGGGGGGTGGAAGCTTTGGGATTTGAAATAAGGGGGATAATAAATTATGTTTGAACATTAGAATGGAATAAATATTTAATAAAGGGTATACATAAATAAATACAAGGGAAAATCAAAGTGGAAATTGATCATGAAGACAGATGGGGGATGTAGGACCCACACAAGATAGATTTTCTATACCACATGGCATCCTCCTCTTGTCATTTCGAATCCATAAGAAGTTAAGTGTTGTTTAGATGAGTTGGAAGGTCAATACACATGGAATGAATCAATTAAGGTCGAATTGGAGTGGAAGAGTAACTCCCATGGAATAGGAAGAGCCATTTTGGAGCTAGTGAGACACTTGGACTAGATTCCCTAGCTCTATGACAACAATGATGAAGATGCTATGATGCCTATGAAAAAAATAAGAACTGAAGGCTGGCAATTGACATATATGACATGTCAGTGCTAAAAATAGCCTCCAAGAGGGCGCTCAAGTGATTTAGGGCAGCCAAAGAGACACCAATTCGAATTTGGAGAATGAGAAGGCTAGAATTGGAAGGCCAAGTGGCATACTTAGGAATCTCTTCCCAACTTGAGTTGGCATGAAGCTCTTGGGAGGAAATCGACCCATGGAGGACCTTAGAAGTTTATAAAAGACAATAAAAAATAAGGATGGTATATTTTTATCATTTTATAATTTCCATTTTGCATTTGGAGAGGAGAGCTAGTGGAGTGCTACTCTACTTGCCTTAGGACCAATTTCGAGGGTGAAATATTCCCATCCTAATTGGTAATTAGAAATGCCATTCAGAACTTTCATTTGGAGCTTTAATGGATTCTTTTGTTACAAGTTGAATCTGCAAGGCATCTCATGGCCACATCTCTTTCAACTTGTTTCTACAACCATTCTTCTATTTCTTGGCATATTCATGATCCTTGAGGGAAGGCACACTTGGTGAGCTATTGTACTCTTTGGGGGAGTTTATAATTCCCCATTTCTTTTGTAATATGATGAAAATTATCTTTTATTCACCTTCAGAAATTTTCAGGTCGATATTCCAAGTGGAAATGTATAAATCTGATCATTAATGAGAAAATGGTGTCTTTTCCCCACTATGTTGATGTTTGCCAATGTTATGATGATAATTTTGAATGAGTAAGTGAACCACTGATGGAATAATTATATATGTACTATTAATAATGTGTTTTACAATTTTCATGTTCAGTGCATAAGCTTTTGGAGTCATTTGGTTCAGTTCATAGCATTTGGAGAAGTTTGCCTATCATTTCCCCCAAGGTCAAAACTAGTATTTTTGTAGCTGATTGAAGAGTATTGTAACAGAATTAATAACTTAAATGGAGATTCATATGAACCTATGTTTATGTCCCTTATATTTCCCCTACCTTTTTTCATAAATTATAGAGGGTCCCATAGCACTTGGAGAGCCATTTCCAGCAGCTACCCAAGGGGGATTTGAACCCCAAATTGCTAGTCAAACTCCCTACTTTGTCCATAAATTAAAGAATAGTTTAAGAAGACTTTTGAATTATATAAATAATACATAAACCTCATATTCATGTTCTAATATCATCCATACTCCTTTTGGAACAATTTGGGAGCATTTGGAGTCATTTGGAGACCAAGAGACCAATACTAGTCAAAGAGAAATTGCTAGTCAAACTCCCTACTTTGGCCAGAACTTAAAGGAGAGTTTCAGAAGCCTTTTTAAGTCTATAAATCATCCATAATCCTCATATTAATGTCCCAATATCATCCATACACCTTCTATAACAATTTGGGAGCATTTGGAGACCAAGAGACCAATACTAGTCAAAGGTCAAACTAGTGGAAAAAGTTGAAAATTTCACCATTTTAATAAAATTCAAAAAGGAGAAATTACAGTGGTATCAGAGCATGATATTGGAACCTGATGTGGTTTGATATCTATGAGGACAAGAATTCAGGGACCACCATTAGATATTGAAACCAAAAGTGCTTTTGTTGAAGACGAAAAAGTAGGAAAATAAGAGCAATTTTTTGAGGAAACTATGACTAGGGATGAAAAGGGAACCTCATATGATGGTGAGGAGATTAGGAAACTCATTAAAACACTTTTTGAAGACATGACCAAGCAGATGATGAAAGGATTCGAATTGTTGGTTAGCTAACTTGGAAGCAAAGAAGAAAGAGGAGGCATCAGTAGTTCTCATCGTGAGGAGAAGAAGGTAATGGGTGAGCATATTTTCTCAAGCACGGGACCCCATAATAGAGCTAATGAATTTCAGAGTGCAGCAAGGCCTACCACACCTAAATTTCTTGATTCCAAAGCAAATATGAATACTCCAACTGATGTGGAATCAATTCTAATCGAATGGAAAAATTTGAGTGAAGATTGCAGAAACACTTTACCATTTGATCAATACTGCATTGTCTCAAACAAGCTCAAGATGAAGGTAATAAGAATCCATTTCAAAATAGAGAAAATCATATGCGTGTGAGTGAAAAGATCAATGAAATATCTGAAGCTTCAACAAAGGCATGTATGTCCTACTTGAGGAGATTTTTTGGGACTTCTTCAAAAATAGATTCCAAATATATTGATCTTAAGGAAACCAAGGGGCAAAATGCATTAGCTTGCTGGAAGGATCAAAAGGAGGAGACCCATGAATCACTTAGTTCTCAAATAGGTGAAGTAGAAGAAGCATTACATGATGAGGATATTCATAAACTCAAAATTCAAAATGAGAAACTTCTTGAAAGGTTGCAATATACTTATTCTTCCTCCTATGTTTCAAATTGTCATATGGTAGATTGCATGGAGGATTCTCATGACATGGTATATCATGAGAAACATGGAAATTTTCATGTGCTTGATGTGTTTGAATATGAGCTTGATGATATCCAAGCACTTGATGTGATGGAAGAGGAACTTGAGTTTCCTCTTGGAAATGGTGACACAATTTTTGAAGAAGTGTATGATCCCACTACCTTGGAACCAACCGATGAGGAAATTTTTGCACTTTTGAGGGAGGTGCATGATCCCACCATTATGGAGCATTCACATGACGACACTTCTGTACTTTATGATCATTTGGGTGAGTTGGTTCATTCTCCTACATCCTACACTTCCATATTTGCTAGCATTCATCCTAATGAAGTATGGGTGAAAGGTTTAATTTTGATGGTGCCACATGAGGAGCATGAAACTCCTCTCTCTCATTTATATGATGAAATTATTGGAGCCACTTCTTATTTACATTTTCAGTAGCATTGCTTGTTACCTTATGATGAAACACATCTACATAGATGCACTTATGATGTTCACTTGAGTCACTTGAAGACTCATGATTTTCCTTGCTCCTTGATTAGTTCAATTAATATTGGAAGAAATTCATCCACTACTTGGGTGAAGAGATATATGATTGGAGAAAATTCTTATTGGCAACAACATTCTTTGGAATTTCTTGATTATACACATGTTCATGGATGCACAAATTCTACTTATGTGATCCCCTTGAAGGCTTATTGTTTTCTTTGCTCCCTACTTGGTTCAGATTTTAGTGGAGGTTCTCCATTCACTTCTTGCATGAAAGAACACATGGATGATTATTTTGGTGCATATTACATCCTTTTGGAGCAGTATTATAGGACATGGGGTCCTCACCTATGTCATTGGAGCAAATTTGATTGCTCACTTGAAGCTTGTATGCACTTGAAAAATGGTGGTCTACTTACTTGGAGGTATAAGCATTTTCATGATTCTTTGATGAAGCACCTCCTTGATGTACATTTTCACTATGTTGTTATGTACTTTGATGATATATATTTTGTACTCATGATGTTTGGAAGAATGCATACAAGAAAATGGGATCCATGAATTCTCTTACCTTATGGTATAAGTTGGAGAGCACTCTTAATTGTTGGAGTGCAATACAAGCAATGGAACCCTGGGATAATTTTTAGTCCCATTGATTTCATTTTTTTGGGGAAACAAGTAGTATGGGAGATGAATTACCCACTTAATAAAGTGATTTTGATCAGATTAGTGCGCAACAAGCATGGTGGTTCCTCTCTAAAATATTCATGGGATCTCAAAGACTGAAAGTTGGGCAACTTAGTGGCAACTTCAATAATTACAATGGTATCATAAGGGGTTTCCAAAATATGAAAGATGTAAAGATTAATTGTGAAAACATGGTTTTGATGGATTTAATTAACATTTTGGTGTTTAGTGGTGATGTTACAGGGGATATCAAAATGAAAAAGAAAATCTGCATCTACTTGCTTTGTGAAACACACAATTGTAGTGCATGGGTGGCTCTACTCAAGGTTTCAAAAGAGAAGTTTTGGGAAGAAAAATTTTGGAAAGAAAGAAGGTTCTTCCAAATACATGTGTTTAAATTTCTTGAAGAAAAGCAATATTGGGAAGGAGGGATTTTTCATGTCCCAAAATTTTGCATTGGGTCACAATGGACTAAGCCCCTTGGCCATACTCATGATAGTTTGTCAAATGGATGATAAGGGTCAAATAAATGCCAAGAATGAAGTCCAAGTTAGTAATAATGTGAAATTATATCCAAATGGACAAGGTGGGTCACATTAAGAGGAATTCCCAATTCAAAGTTGTAATATACCCATCCAAATGAACTGCCTTGGAGGAAAATTACTAGTTCCCTAGGCTGGGGGGTGGAAGCTTTGGGATTTGAAATAAGGGAGATAATAAATGATGTTTGAACATTAGAATGGAATACATATTTATTAAAGGAGATAAATAAATAAATACAAGGGAAAATCAAAGTGAAAATTAATCATGAATACACATGGAGGATGTAGGACCCATACAAGCTGGATTTTATATGCCACATGGCATCCTCCTCTTGTCATTTCGAATCCATAAGAGGCCCAAAGTTCTTTGTATGAGTTGGAAGGCCAATATAATTGGCATGAATCGATTAAGGTCGAATTGGAGTGGAAGAGTAACTCCCATGGAAGAGAAAGAGGCATTTTGGAGTTAGTGAGACACTTGGACTAGATTCCCTAGCTCTATGACAACAATGATGAAGATGCTATGACATCTATGACACAAATAAGAACTGAAGGCTAACATATGACATATATGACATTTCAAGGATAAAAATAGCCTCCAATAGGACGCTCAAGTGAGTTAGGTCAGCCAAAGAGACACCAATTCGAATTTAGAGAAGGAGAGGGATGGAATTGGAAGGACAAGTGGCATACTTGGGAATCTCTTCCCAACTTGAGTTGGCATGAAACTCTTGGGAGGAATTATACCCATGGAGGACCTTAGAAGATTATAAAAGAAAATAAAAAATAAGGATGGTAGCTTTTGATCATTTTATAATTTTCATTTTGTATTTGGAGAGGAGAGCTAGTAGAGTGCTACTCTACTTGCCTTGGCACCAATTTCGAGGGTGAAAGATTCCCATCCTAGTTGGTAATTGGAAAGGCCATTCAGAAATTTCATTTGTATATTTAATGGAGTCTTTTGTTATAGGTTGAAGCTACAGCACAGCTCATGGTCACATCTCTTTCAACTTTCTTCTACAACCATTCTTCTATTTATTGGCATATTCATGATTCTTAAGGGAAGGTGCACTTGGTGAGATATTGCACTCTTTGGGGAGCTTCTAATGCCCCATTTATTTTTAAATATGATGAAAATGCTCTGTTCTTCACCTTCAGAAATTTTCAGGTCTAGATTCCAAGTGGAGATGTATAAACCTGATCATTAATGAGAAAATGGTGCATTTTCCCGACTATGTTGATGTTTGCCAATATTGTGATGATAATTTCGAATGAATAAGTGAACCAATGATGGAATAATGATATGTGTACTTTTAATAATGTGTATTACAATTTTCATGTTCATTGCATAATATTTTGGAGTCATTTGGTTCATTTCATAGCATTTGGAGAAGTTTGCCTATCATTTCCCCCAAGGTCGAAACTAGTATTTTTGTAGCTAATTGGAGAGGATTGTAAAAAAATTAATAAATTGAATGGATATGCACATGAACATATATTTATGTCCCTTAGATTTACCCTACCTATGTTTAGAAATTCAAGAGGGTCCCATACCACTTGGAGAGCCATTTCTAGCATCTACCCAAGGGGGATTTGAACCCCAAACTGCTAGTCAAACTCCCTACTTTGGCCAGAACTTAAAGAAGAGTTGAAGAATCCTTTTGAAGTCTATAAGGCATCCATAAAAATCATATTCATGTTATAATATCATCCATATACCTTCTCTAACAATTTGGGAGCATTTGGAGACCAAGAGACCAATACTAGTCAAAGAGAAATTGCTAGTCAAACTCCCTACTTTGGCCAGAACTTAAAGGAGAGTTGTAGAAGCATTTTGAAGTCTATAAAGAATCATAAAACTCATATTCATTTCCCAATATCATCCATACACCTTCTATAACAATTTGGAAGCATTTGGAGACTAAGAGATCAATACTAGTCAAAGGTCGAACTAGTGGAACAAGTTGAAAATTTCACCATTTTAATAAAATTCAACAAAGGGACATTACATATTCAGTTAAATGTAGACATAAAGGTTCCCTTCCCTATTTTTGGGAATTCAGTTGAGTTTTGGATTTAGTTAGACTCAATTAGGCAGTTTCATATTTTGTTAGAGTCAGTTTCATAGTAGTTAAGTGGTTAATTGATGTGCCGAGTGGTGTTAACTCCTAAGTAAGCCACTCTCATGCATTCAATTCAAATGACCTCTCTAGAATTTGAATTGCTTGGCTTATTCTATCCATTGTTAGACATTGTATTATCTTCTGATTTTATGATAATGCATGAACTGCTGCAAACCTTTTGCATCAGTGTTTTTGACATATTATTTTCCACATGCATCTCTAGTAAATGTTGTCTTTCTTTCATAGATATGTTGTTCTTATATTTTACATGGTATCAGAGCCATGGCAGGACAAGGAAAAATTTATACAGATTTTTATTGATGAAACTTTTCTATAGTGTTTATGCACTTCTACACTTCTGCACTAGTGTTTCTGCACTTCTACACTGGTGCTTTCTACACTAGTGTTTCTGCACCATTTATTTCTTCACCTAGAACACATATGAATCTTGAGCAAGATTGCTAAAAAATATTCCAACTCTTCACCAGAAGCCGAAATTTTTCCACATATTTACTGGATATTGTGCATCTAACTCTTCAAGCTTGCTTGATATTCTATGCCAAGTGTGATGCAACTTGAAAAGTGCAGTTTGTCAACCTAAAACATTCTTGTTTGTTTGTGATTGCATGTTTCTCACAGTCTCCTATTGCATTCGCTATATCAGAAATGGAATCTTATTCATGGAATCTCCTTACTCCCTTCAACTATCATCAGTGGAAGGAGTATATAGAGATAGTGATATGCTCCAAAGGACTCTTCAAAGTTATTATGGGAACAGAACTAGAGCCTAATGCTGCCATAGAGAAGTCCAAATACTTCAATAAGCTTGATGAAGCTTATGGTTTCTTATGTCTTAATATTTAATCAAAAGATCTTCTTTTCCATCTCAGTGGATTGAAGACTCCAAAATAAGTATGGGAAAAACTTTCCAAACTCTTTGGCAAGCAGGATGAGATGAGGTCTTATCAATTGGAGAATGAACTGATTTCCCTAAATCCTGAGAATTTCAAGACCATCAATAATTTTTTCACCAAGTTCAAGCATTTGGTGCTTCAGTTGAAGCAATGCGATGTTGAGAAGAAATATGAGCAATTGATTCTTTCTATCCTTACGAAGCTAGGAAAATATTATTCAGTGTTTGTTTCTACTTTCCATTCGGGAAAACTCACCACTCTGAATTGGAAGATTCCTACCTTGAATTCCTTCATTGAGTCCTTAACAAAATATCATGACAATATTGTTTAGATGGGGTGCATAAAAACCTCCAAAGATCAAGCCCTATTTGCTAGAGGACCCAAAGCTACGAATGCTAAAGGAAAGCAAAATAAATATAAGACCAAGTTTGATCATCCCAAGAAAAAGGAGAAGACCAGCAGTAATATGAGCCCTCTGGTTGAAGAAATACAATCAAAAGGGAAAAGAGAAGACAAAGTTTTCTTACTGTGGTAATGGATTTCATCCAGAAATATCATGCATGGAGAAAAATATTGATCAGATGGCCCTTCTCTTGGACAAAAACAACATTACTCTTCCATATGGTGCAATGAAGAAGGACAATAATGATCATGCAAAAAGAGGTCATGCACTCATGGGAAGTGTTTCGAATTCTACAACTCTTCTCATATATTCAAGAGCTTCGAATCACATGGAAGCAAAGAATCCTTTTCTTCATTAGACTCCGACAACTGCATCTCCATCCACATGGGAGATGATTCACAAATTTCTTCGAAAGGAAAAGGTACTATTCATTTAGAACATGGCAATCTTCAAAATGTTCTCTATGTACCTTCTCTAGCTTCAAACCTTCTTTCTATGTATCAGATGACACATATTGGTTTTCCCAAGAAGTTTGTATTTATCCCTAATGATGTTGAAATTTCTGATATTTCCACCGGAAAGATCATTGCAGTAGGAAAAGCAAATCATGCTGCAAAAACATATGAGTTTTCCCACTTTTTGACACACGCAAAGACAAGTGCCCTTATGACTCATGGAAATGAGGTTATCCGGATATGGCATGAGAGGTTTGGACACCTAAATTATAATTATTTGCATCTTCTACAAAAGAATTCTATGGTTGAATTCCTTCCGAACATCAAATCCTCAAAAGGGCCATGCACGGGTTGCATCATTGGAAAGCATCCTAAGCACAAGTTCGATCGAGGCAAAGATAGCAGAGCTTATTGTATTTTGGGGGTGATTCATAGTGATATCATTGGTCATTTATCAAATCCCTCCATGAATGGATCAAGATATTTTCTAACATTCATTGATGACTTCTCCAAATTCACATGGGTCTACTTTGTCAAGAACAAATTATAATTGCTTGAAAAATTCAAAAATATCAAGGATTCTGTTGATACTGCTACTGGGAGCAAGCTAAAAGATCTCAGATCTAATAATTGTGGAGAATATATAAAAATCATATCTGCTGCAATTTTTTGCGGAAAATGGAATCCAATTCCAGCACAGTCCCCTACACACCTTAACAGAATGGTGTAGGAGAGAGGAAAAGCCGAGCATTGAAAGAGATGACTACTTGTATGCTTGAGTCGAAAGTTTTGGATTCAAATATTTGGGTTGAGGACATGAATTTTGATGCATACATTCATAACATAGTTCCACACTCATCCTTCAAAGGTACAAATTCTTTTGAATCCTACACTGGTCACAAGCCTGATGTGTCACATCTTAGGGTTTTTGGCTCCACTAGATGGGCTAAAATTCCGATTGAGAAGAGAAAATATTTGGAACCACAAAGTATTGATTGTATCCTCATTAGATATGCTGAAGAATCCAAAGGATAAAAACTCATGGATATCAGATCCAAAAATATATTCATCGAGTGAAGTGTTCAATTTGAAGAACTGCTTCATGATCTACAACTAGTGGAGGAAGAAACTGCCAAATTGCTTCCTCTCCAAGAAGAAGATTAAGAAGAAGATGATGAAAGTTTGTGTTTTGATATTTATGATATTTTATCAGACATTAATGAACATGAAAAATCAGTTTAGGATTCAAATCCATATGAGCCCCCTCAGTTTCCAAAGTGGGAAGAAAATACTCTCACATCTGTTGGTTCTAACATTGGAAATCCTGCCGATCTAAGAAGAACTCGAGCAAACTTTGAAATAGCAGGTATGGAGTATTTCATATTCTAATCCATTACTGTCTAAATTTTTTTTTGTATGATTGGTTCATATCCTAAATCATACTACCATTCCCATCGAGATCCTAGATGGAAAACCACCATGGATGAAGAGTACAATTCTCTTCAGAAAAATGCAACATGGGAACTAGTTTCTCTTCCACCTGGGAAAAAATTGGTTCAATGCAAATGGGTCACTGAACCAAGGTTGTTTCTGATGGTTCAACCTGAAAATAAAAATCTAGGTTGGAGGCAAAATATTTCTCACAAGTTCATGGTGTGGACTACACAAAAATGTTTGCACCAGTTGCAAAAATGGATTCAATCCGCCTAGTTTTGGCAATTTCTACATCCAAGCACTGGGAGGTGCACCACATGTATGTAAAGAGTGAATTTATTCATGGATATCTTCAGGAAGAGATTTAAATTAAGAATCCTGAAGGTTACATATTAGATTCAACACTTGTTTGCAGATTAAGGAAATCCTTGTATGGTTTAAAACAGGCCCCAAGAGCATGGTATGCAAAGATGGATTCCTTTCTTCTGTCGCAAAATTTTGTGAGATGAAAATCAGATCCAAATGTGTATCTACAACAGCATGAAGGTAATTTTATGATCATTTTAATGTATGTTGATGACCTATTGATTAGAGGAATCATTATTTCTTCGATCAGCACTATAAAAACCGCTCTACACCAAGCATTTGATATGAGTGATTTAGTCTTGTTGAGGCAGTTTCTTGGTATTGAGATCACTCAGAATTTTGATGGGATTATGATATCTCATTCAAAATATGATTTGTACCTGATAAATAAGTTCCATATGGAATAATTTAAAGTGACACCATTCCCATTCCTCTCAGGAATCAGTGTTGAGGATGGTGATTCTACACTGTTGGTGGATTCTAGACTATATAGACAATTGATTGGTAGTATTTTGTATCTGATACACTCTAGGAATGATATTTATTATGTTGTAAGTGTTGTTTCAAGGTACATGCAGAAATCCCATGAGATTCACTTGAAGGAATCCATAAGGATCTTGCACTATGTGCAGGGTACGAGACACTTTGGAATACACTATGCTGCAGATTCCAATCTTGACTTGGTTGGATTCACTGATTCAGATTGGGCGGGTGATAGAATTGATCAGAAGTCTACTTCCATATATGTTTTTATGATTGGCACAGGGCCTTTTTGTTGGTCAATAAAAAATCAGGCCGCCATTTCCTTATCTTAGGGAGGGGTAGAGTATTGAGGAGCAGTTAGTGCTTGCATTCAAGCAGTTTGGCTATAGGGTATTCTAGTAGAGTTTGATATTGGTAGCACCATTTCTACTGTCATCTTTTGTCAAATTTAGAGTGCTATCAATATATTAAAATATCTGGTTCAGATATAGACTACCAAGCATATCAAGATCCACATGCACTACATCTGAGAGCTTGTGCATGACATAACCATTGTACTGCAATATTCCCCTACAGAAGAGCAAATTGTAGACATATTCACCAAGAGCTTAACTGAGAAGAAGTTCTCTTACCTCCGTTCACTGTTGGGTGTGATTTCAACTTTGGTGATGACATATTAGATCCTTCGGTGTTCAGTTTGTGGGGGGGGATTTCTTTCCCATTGGGTTTTTCCCTCATTCCTCACTTAGATTTTTTTAGCATTTATAGGATTATTTTTGTACTCGGTGACCTATGGCCTTTGTTGCTAGGACTCTTTTATTATTTTTTTTTACTCCTCCACGTGATATTATCTTAAGGGGGGGTGTTGGATCATTTTCCAACCACACATAATTTATTTTAGCTTCACATCTTAATTTTCCACTTATCCTAAGTATTCTGAGTCAATCATGTGCTTACATCATCAATAGATCATAGTTGCAGTAAACTGGGCCTCCTCCTACATTCAGGGAGTCAACTGGGCCATCATTGTTAGTTAAATGAGACTCCTCCATCATTCAGGGAGTGATTTGCATGACTAAAGCACCCCACTCAGTCCAACTAACAACATTTACTAGTTTATTCATCCAACTGGAGACTACAAGGTTCCCTAATACACTGGTTGACTTCATCTGGTTTTATTTGCACCTAATATTCAGTTAAATGCAGATAGAAAGGTGCCCTCCCCTATTTTTGGGAATTCAGTTGAGTTCTGGATTCAGTTAGACTCAATTAGACAATTTCAGAGTCTATTAGAGTTAGTTTCATAGTAGTTAAGTGGTTAACCGATGTGTCGAGTGGTGTTAACTGCCAAGTAAGCCACTCTCATGGAATCAATTTGAGTGACCTCTCAAGAATTCAAATTGCTTGGCTTATTGTATCCATTGTTACACATTGTAATTATCTTTTGAGTTTATGATAATACATGAACTTTTGCAAACATTTTGCATCAGTGTTTTTGACATATTATTTGTTGCATGCATCTCTAGTAATTGTTGTCTTTGTTTCATAGATATGTTGTGCTTATATTTTACATTCAAAATGCACGTGCATTCGGTTTAAATTCAAATATTTGGTTTGCGCGCCTGTTGTTAGAATAAATGCTCACATGTTTTTGTATATGCAAAACGCTCGAGCGTTATTATTCACATAACACATGAGCATTATGAACTTCACAAATTATGTTTTTAAGTGTTGAATGGAGATAAAGGGGGTGAGAGAGAGATACGAGAGGGGGGGAAAGGGACATAAATTCAAGGAGTTGGGGAGAGTAATGATAAGGGAGGTAAATTAAAGGCCTAAAACCATAATTACTAAGTCCCAAACCCCCTAAATCGATACACTCCTAAGAACCTAATCACTTAACACATAATCTCTCACCCCATTAATAGTTGATCCCTAAAACCCTTAACCTATAAAGGTATTACTCCTTAAATCCCTGGTCCCTTAATTAACCTTTTATCTCCCCTCATTGTTGTCCTTATCCTGTAATTCCCTAAGCCTCTAACACTATAACACCTTAGACCTCAATTCCTAACCTCTTAAAACCTAACCCCCTAATCCCAGAGTGTTAGTTTTTCAGAATTTAGTTCAATCTGATCTAGGATCTTAATTGAGAGAACAACATGTACAGCATATCTACAGCATATCAATCATGGACACAATAATGCAAGCACACAAGAGACACAAAGTTTACTTGGGGAAAACCATAAAGGTGAAAACCCCCAATAAATTCCTTAGATATAGATAGAGCAATGATACAACCCAAGCATAAGAGATAGACATCTCCTAGTAGCAGCTTCTCCTCCTCCACAAGTGCGCCACTCTCCCGAGAGTGTGAGAGAGAATAGAATGATGAAATAGAGTGCCTCCCGCACTCTATTTATACTTGATTTGACTTGCCTAATAACCTTTACTAGGTCGACCTTAACTTAACCACATAACATAATGTTGACTGGGCCGACACCCAATAGGGTGGTCTAATAATCCTTTGACCCACATGGTTGACCCCCAATAGGGTGGTCTAATAACCCTTCGACCCACATGACTTATACAGGGCCGACCCCAACAAGGTGGTCTAATAACCCATCAAGTATAAGTTACGACACTTACAATATAAATGGTGAGACTTCCGTATAGAGGAATAATACCATCTCTATAGCAGTACAATATACATATATGAAATACATTCCAAAGTTACATATACATCAACACTCCCTCTTAACTAGGAAGGTATTTCTCGACACAGGTATTCTAGCACAAGTCTTCTTCTCTAGATCATCGTCACTGGATAATCATCATCGAGTCATCATCATCATCACTGCTGCTGCTATCTCAATCAATCTCTGAATCTACTCATCATAGGAAGTTATATAGAGATAGTACTTTTTCATACTAGATATAGGCCCACCACCTACAAGTCTTTATCATCACTGGCCATACTGTGGAATCCTCAGGACTTTTTACGTGCATCACA
This sequence comes from Larix kaempferi, assembly GCA_027924585.1. Lineage (NCBI taxonomy): Eukaryota > Viridiplantae > Streptophyta > Pinopsida > Pinales > Pinaceae > Larix > Larix kaempferi. The sequence goes on along the minus strand of BSBM01000592.1, from coordinate 3,152,753 downwards.
AAACCTGGCGGTAGCATCCCAGGCTATTATGATCACACAGCTCTACCTGTCGGATCTCCCAGGAGCACATTACATTTGACCCATCACAAAACCTAGATGAAGCATCCCAGGCTATTACGAGCACACAGCTCTACCTGTCGGATCTCCCAGGAGCACATTACATGTGATCTCACCACTAAACCTGGATGAAGCATCTAAGGCCTTTTTCATCCTGTCCAGATCTCCCAGGAGCAAATTACATGTGGTCCACCACAAAACTTGGCTGAAGCATCTGAGGCCTTTTTCATCCTGTCCAGATCTCCCAGGAGAAAATTACATGTGGTCATGGCAAAACTTGGCTGAAGCATCTGAGGCCTTTTTCATCCTGTCCAAATCTCCCAGGAGAAAATTACATGCCATAGGACAAAACCTCGAAAGAGCATCCCAGGATGTTATGGGTACACAACTCCAACCTGAAGGATCTCCCAAGGCGCTATTATATGTCCTCCCAGAGCAATGTCTCGAAAGAGCATCCCAGGCTGTTACGGGTACACAACTCCGACCTATAGGATCTCCCAGACATGCTCATCTGCACAACCTATCCATAGCCACAGAGTATCAACCTGATACTCTCCATACATCATCCCGATGTACACATGATCATCCTGATCGTCATCACTACATCATCCTGATGCATGTCAACTAGAGAAGCTCGAAATCCATGATCATCCTGTTCATACAATGAATCTACCTGATGCATACCAAGTATCTACCTGATACATATCATCATACATGATCTACCTGATCATACAACGTATCCACTTGATACATACACAGATACATGGTCCAAGCATCCAACATGATGCATATACAAATACATACAAATGATCCAACTGATCATATCCAGCATCCAACATGATGCATACATACATAAATGATCCAAATGATCATATCCAGCATCCAACATGATGCATACATACATAAATGATCCAACTGATCATAACAAGCATCCAACATGATGCATATACATATACAGAGCAGTAGCTGGAGCATCGTCCTGATGCTCATCATCCATGACCCTCCTAATAATCATAGCATCATCCTCTTCAGATCATATCATTGTCCACAAAGCACAGCCCAAATGCACATCATCCAGCACTTACACCATCGACATGGGAGAACACATCTACCACCATTCGGGGAATGCTCTAGCCCTTACTTTTTCACCATGGGAGAGCACATCTACCACCATGTGAAAAATGGATTCAGCCCTTACATATACACCATGGGAGAACACATCTACCACCATGTGAGAATGGCTCAGCAATTACATCATGACCATGGGAGAACATATCGACCATGTTAGAAAATCTCATGCGCATCTACATCTTCCGGACTCATCACTTCTCTATGGAAGGGACCTCAATCTGAAGTGCACCAAGCCTCTCTCTGAAGTATTCAAACTGCACTCTGGCCAACGGCTTGGTCAATACATTTGCAACCTGCTCATCCGTCGCAACATACTCTGCTTCGGCTATACTCAGTGCTACGCAGGACTCCTTCCTGCTAAACCAAGAGATCGCACCTGATCCCATACTGAAGAACCACCCAAAAGTGCTCTTCATATCTGTAGCACTACCTGCCCAATTTGAATCAACATAACCCTACAGGTTAATATTTTGATTCACATCATACTTGAGCCCATAGTCAACTGTACCCTTCAGGTACCTCAGAATATGCTTTACAGCAACCAGGTGAACACCTCTGGGATCCATCAGGAACTGACTCAATCTGTTCACCGCAAAGCAAATATCTGGTCTCGTGTTCGTCAGGTACATCAAGGACCCAATCATCTGACTATACATAGTGACATCAACCGGATCAGATGAAGCATCAAAGAGAAGCTTCAGGTTTGATGCCATAGGTGTGGCCATGGCCTTGCAGTCCATCATCCCAAACCTCTTCAGGATCTCTACTGCATACTTCCCTTGTTCAAGGAAGATTCCATCTGCACTCTACCACACCTCCATGTCAAAAACAAATAGTGCATCATCTCCAAGTTCTTCATCTCGAACTTGGCAGCAAGCTTCTGCTGCGTGTCGAAAATCAACTATATTCACCTGTAATAAACAGGTCATCCATATACAAAAGTAGTATCACTGGATTGCCTTCCTCAACCTTGTAGTAAAGGTTGGAATCCGCTTTACTCTTGGTAAATCCCAAACTGGATAGAAAGCTGTCTATCCTACCATACCAAGTTCTGCACATATATGACTCCCTGTCATGTGTCTCAGAACCAAGTGGTTGCTCCACATACACTTCTTCTTCAACTACACCATTCAAGAAAGCTGTCTTGAAATTCATCTGGTGTATCTTCCACTTCATCACTGCAGCCAGAGCAAGTACTGATCTGATGGAAGTGGAACTGGCTACAGGAGCAAAAGTCTCTATGCTACTATCTGCAGCATACTTGATATTTATAGATCCACATGGAAGTCATGACAGACTTCCCTTTAGGTCTTGGGACTGCATCCCAAACATCTTTATGATCGACTGGTATTCCTTGATCGTTCCATTCTTCCTAGATCCTAGGAACTTCAATATCTTCAATAGATAGATTTGTTGCTGGACCAAATGTTGTAGTCCTTCTTTTGTAGGTGCTCATATACGATCTTTCCTACAAAACAAGTTAAATTGCATGATTAGAAACATCTCATAGTTTTCAGAACAAATTCTTACACATAAAGAAATATGTCATACAGTCATGCAATTATCTTAGCCAATGCTTCAATACAACATTTATCCATATCCCGTAACTTTCTAGATGCCTTCCAATCTCTACCAGAACATTGTTAAGAGTGTGCACAACTCCCAACATGTCAGTAAAGAGGTTTCATTCTAGATAAGTAGCAATGGAATGTTGTACAGTGCCATAGGCCACTTACCCATGTATATTAGTAGTATATTGTTCATCAATGCAACTATTCTAATATGCATAATACACAACCTAATTCTAGGAACATTAGTATATACATTATTGAACAGTATTATTTAAACAATCAAATATGCAAGAAATGATAATTCAAATACTTATCTTTGTTTATTTGTTCGCTTGACTCCCTCTCAATCTTTGCTTCTTTTCTGCAACTCCATTCTGATGTGGATTGTGAGAAGTGGTCAACTCCCTCTGAATATCTGCATCCTTGCAGAAACTACTGAAGTGTGCTCCTTCTTTATCTTTGCTTCCTTGCAGGAACAACTGGAGTGTGCTCTCTCTTGATCTTTGCTTCCTGGATTACCTGTCCTTGAACTAATATCCATCCTTAATCACTATGCATGCTTATTAGTATCATCATTGTGTTATCCTCGAGGTCTCATACATAATCACACATTCATTAGTATAATCTTAATACTATCAAAACACAATAATCTTAAACATGTATAGTCATGATCATTTCAAACACAGATAATAAACATTAGTATTCAAGGTTTCAGTGAAGTCTTCTTTTACTCATGCATATTCTTATTTGATCATAGGACTCTTCTGGTTAGTTAAATCACCAATCAAGATAAGAGACATAAAATGCATAAACCCTTGATTACTTACATTTCTAACTTTATGAATAAACATAACCAATCATACCAAGTATACTTATATAAGGAATCCTAACACAAGGTAGGATCCTAACTTGATATAGGAAAAACATACCTGGATTGGTATGTTAGCTAGTTATGTCTAACATACCCACATGATGTCTTCTTGTTCTCTTCAATGACTTGTCCTCGTAACCTGCATATCTCATAGGTTAATCATTATAGAACCCAGTTATACATACCTCGTAAGTAGATCTTCTAAGTGATCCATGACAATGGATGAATCTTTGTCTTCATGTCACCATGATCATATGTTCTTGAACTAGAACATGATTTGTCTTTCTTGGTGTACCTTTCATGTTAGCGGACAACATAAACCTCATAAAACACCATAAAGTATTAGTACAATCATAAGTGTCAACACCCTAATCAATGAATATCTTCTATCATGCATTCATAATTTTATTAAGGTGATACGACAAGTCTAAATTTAATCAAGATTGTACTAACCATAATAATATGAGACAAACATACCATAAAATTAATCATCAACAAATCTCGAAACATACCTGGATAAGTCATACCTGTTGAGATTGCATGTAATCTTCTTATGAAAGGCCTTAGCATCATCTCCCTATGAAACAGGAACTTCTTTACTTATGCAGGTGACCAATCCATTCTCTTCTAGGATGACCTCTATGTTCAAACTTGGAAAGACCTGAAAAGGAAGTATTTATAGAAGATGCAGATGCAGGGGATTCAACTTTGGATTGTTTACTCAGTTGGTCTGACATGGCTTGCAGCTTTGCATTATTGTAGCTTGAAATAGAAGCAGATTTTATGAGAGGAGGACCAAAGCGCTTAATAGGTTCTTCTTGGGCAGATCTGAAAGAGCTGGAGGCTTCATCAAATATCAAAGGTTGAGGATTGAAGGAAGCAGTGACTCTTTCTCTATTTCTAAGTTCATTGTATTTTAATTCCCAAGAAGTTGGGTAATTGATACCTGTCCGATTGAATGTGATAGGAGTAGCATTTTTGGATTTTGCATTGGCCTGCTACACCACGCTGGTGTCTGCAGAACTCTGATGGACATGAGTTCGCAGTTGAGGCAGGGTATCATTTCCAAATCTAACACACACTCCACCTTTTAACTGGATAATGCGGGATCCAGTTTCCATATCAAAGCCACGAGGAAGGATGTATGCCTTAAGAAGATTGTAAATATGAGGATCTTTTAGGATAACTAAGAATTTTGGATAAACTGTTCCAAATGCTGGACCATCATGTAAAGGGGCAGTAAAACCACCTATTACTGCATGAGAAAACTTTTTATGCCGAGTATCTACTATACAGCAAAGAGAAGATACAGCTAAACGAGGGCGTACCAAAGGACCAAGGCCAAGTTTTATAGCTCCAAAATGAGCATAGTTATAACCTTTATCTTTAGCCCAATCAACCTGACTTTTGTCTAAAAGATTTATATGAACTGGTTCTTGCTTATCAGTAAAAACAACATCAATGCTTGACACTCTAATGTGTGTAGCTGCAGTTACATTCCACCAGGGTAGTCTGTAAACCTCTTTAGGAAGGATCTGTCGCAATTGCCAATTCTCAGATGGATTTTGATCATTAATGGAGATATATGAAGAAGATGGGTCTAATGAAGAAGGTTCAAAAGAAGATTGTCTGCGTTCTGCTAGACAAACTTCTGTATCATTAGATGACTCACACTCTATGTGTGTCAGCTCAACAGTATCCATTGTTGGGTCCATATATATAAAAGGGTAAGTGCTGACTCTATTAGTCTCCGGAAACTTGTAGACTTACTCCCCTATCGCTTCGGGCCTTACTGCTATTGACTTCGGATGACTCTTATACCCTTAATGCCCAAAAATCCGCTCAGCAGTCATTTCCACCGCCTACAGAATACTATTGTAGAGTTGTGAATGCAAATTAATACAGAAACAAGTTGTTACATCAGATTTAACAAACAGAGATTGATCATAAACTCATACATTCATTAGAATTAAGTGCAAGAAATACCAGATTAAAAGTCAAATCTTTGTTCTGGCTCTGATACCATTACCACCAGGACCGCCAGGATCTCCAAATTGTAAATTGCACACAGCTTTATTGCTTCTTCAAATCATGACAGACTTACAGACCTGTGGATCGACTTCGGACAGCAAAGTTCGTCACCACACACACATAGACTGAATGTCTAAGCACAATGTCACTGGCCCTTTTATCTTTCAGAACTTCCCAAAGGCATGAACTTACTTGAAGGCTCCTGGGATTCCAGTGATATGCCCACTAACATTCATTTACAGACTCTGACAAATTTTTATAGAATCGAACTTCGGCTTTCTGATGCTGTGTTATACCATTACGGCAACCAACAGAGCATATTACCTCGGCTCTCACACACCTATGACTCTCTAAGTTTCCAACTACCAAAGCAACTCAGACTAGACTCGACTCACTTGCAGAGCTCTTAACTAGCTCGATGCAAAACTCTCGAATGCCAAATGACTTCCCAGACCTTCAATATATAGCATGAGAGCAGGTTAAACGGTCACACAAAACTTACACTAACCAGTCAAAAGGCATGGAATCTGAGGTCATGGTGGGACTACACCATGATTATCTCGTCCCTTGGAGGCAGTGCCATGTGGGGACTTAGATTCGTCATAGACAATGGCCGATAGGACTTGGCCCACAAAGGAAAATCAAAAGCCCCAGAAGTTCAGTACAATCCTGTTGAACTAAACCATGATTATCCTGGTAGTCATTCTGATAGACAAACCCATAGACAGGATAAAGAAAGGTTTTTAAGGATGCAATTGAAAGAAAAGCAGACTAAGTTGAAAGAACTGCTGAAAGAAGTTGAAAACCTAAGACATGCAATAAAAGTCCTTGCCAGTGAAAGAGATCAGTCATCTGAAGAAGAACTCTCTAAAGAAATTGAGAGAGTATGTTTTAATCCAGATTCAAAAGAAGAATCTCCTGTTTCTTCTCTTGAGAGGTCTCAGTCTCCTAAGTCCCAGAGTATTAGTTTGCTGGGTGCATTGTCAGGTCCTAAATTGTTTGTTACTTTGCAGTTCTGTCCAGATGAATTTAAGTCCTACCCTGTACAGTGTCTTATAGATTCAGGTTGTCAATTTAATTTGGCAAGAGGTAATGCAATTCCTCATTTTTATTGGGAAAAAACTAAAGAATTTGGTTCAGCCATCCAAGGATCACCTGTTCATCTGACTGGTAAAATCAAAGATTTCCCAATTGTTTTATCTGGTGTAAAAAGTTCTATTTCTTTATTTAGGTTAGATGAAGTCAGAGAAGACTGTGTTTTGGGTTCAGAGTTCTTAACAAAGGTCAGTCCCTTCTCCATAGATACCCAAAAGATGAGTTTTTCTTGTACAGTTAATGGTCAGTTTGTGTCATTACCTTTGAGTCACAAGTTTGTACAAAAGTGTAAACCCATTGTCAATAAGTCAATCAGTCCTGTACAGTCAAGTTCTGCTCTGAATAAATGGAACGCTGCATCTCCTATGCAGAAGTTCATGGTGACAAAGCTCTAGCAGCTATAAAAGAAAATATATTGAAAGACTGCTGCTCTGAGAATCCAAATGCATTTTGGAAAAGAGAGAAGTACTTTGTCTCTCTACCATTTGACCCTATGCAAAAGATTAAACCAATGAAAGCATCAGCTAGACTGATGAGTCCAACAGAAAGGGAATTCTGCTCTAAAGAAATCCAAGATCTGCTTAGCAAAGGCCTCATTGAACCATCAAAAAGCCCTTGGGATTGCAGAGCCTTTGTGGTCAATAAACATTCTGAGCAGAAAAGGGGTAAACCCAGGTTAGTGGTAAATTTCAAGCCTCTGAATGCTGTTCTTTAGAAAATAAGATACCCACTGCCTGATAAATCAAGCTTGCTTCAAAAGATAACAGGCTGCACAGTTTTTAGCAAGTTTGATCTCAAATCTGGTTTTTATCAGATAGGAATAGAGGCTAAAGATCGGTATAAAACTACCTTTTTTGTACCCCATGGGAAGTATCAATGGAAAGTATTGCCATTTGGTATAAACAATGCTCCGTCCAAGTTTCAGAAAAGGATGGAAGACATCTTTAGAGATATTCCATGGATTATTGTTTTCATTGATGATATTTTAATTTGTTCAAAAAATCTGCAGGACCATTTGAAGCATTTGCAGAAATTTTATGATTTAGTCTTCAAACATGGTTTGGTATTATTTGCCTCTAAAATGGAAATCGATAAAACAGAAATGGATTTCCTCGGCTTCCATATTAAAGCTAGTCAGGTTGTGCTTCAAGAACATGTTCTGAAATCTTTTGATCAATTTCCTGATAAGATCCTAGAAAAGACCCAACTCCAAAGATTTCTAGGTTGTTTGAATTACATCAGACCATTCTACAGAGGACAAGCCTCTGATATACATTGTTTGCAGCAAAGATTAAAGAAAAATCCTGCTGCATGGTCTGAAGAGATGACTTTGGCTGTTCAGCAAATTAAAGCCAGAGTTAAAGATCTGCCTGCCCTTCAACTCCCTCAGGGTATAGGTAAGCTCATTGTTGAAACAGACGCATCAAACACTACGTGGGGTGGTGTTCTATTAGAAGAGATAGAGGGAAAAGAACATATTTGTGGTTTTGCTTCTGGTTCTTTCAAAGGTGCAGAATTAAAATATCCCAGTAGCCACAAAGAAATATTGGCTGTCAAAAAGACAGTTCATCATTTTATCCTGTTTCTTAAACCTGTCAGATTTGTAGTAAGAACTGATTTGAAGATCATGCCTGGAATCTTCAAGAATGAAAATTTAATGGCAGAAAACAGTAGCAGGATACTTAAATGGTTTATCTGTTTATCTAACTTTGACTATGATATTATTTATAAACCAAGTTATTTGAATTGCTTGGCTGATATGCTTACGCGTGAAAATGTGCAACAAAAAGAAAGTAAAGCAATCAGTTTAAATATGTTTTCGGCTAGTTCTAGTTCTGGTTCCAAAGATGATAAGGGTAAAGGCATTGCCCCTGCTGAAGGCACTGAACTAGATTATGAAAAGTCTATGCCACGTAATGCCTTATTCATGAAGTCATGGGATGCTAGTTTGTCTCCTGCTGAAAGGAGAGAGTTATTGGATTATGCAGATAGACACCAGGCTGCGAAGTATCTCAGTTTGACAGTTATTAAAGAAATACAGTTGCATCCATGTAAACTGCATATTTTGGAGAGGTGGGAGAAAACTGCCTTTGTTGGTTTTTCTAAGGCACAAGAAAAGCTCCGGAAATACCGTGAGCTATGGATTGATTGCAATGATGAAGAAAATGGCCCTGTATGGTATGTAGATATTGGTGAGGGTAACCTCACATGGAATTTTTACAATTTGATTCTTCAGTTTTGCAGGGAACAAACATCAATTGTCATATGTGCCGATCCAGGTAATTTGCGCAATAAGAAATGGTCAGGATGGACAAAGGTCTTCCTTGATAAATTTTGTCCAAGAGTTGACTAGACGAATAGGCGCGCTAATTTCATTTTGCATATGGAAGCTGACATGCAGGTTGCAGATCAACATAATTTATGGTTTAAATTTCTATTAAGGCATCACGGTGGCAGGTATACTCCTCTTGAACATGTTGTCACTGTAACACAGAAGTACATCAAGCGAGATGCCCAAGGAAACCGGTTGGATACCAAAATACACCATAGAACTCTACCATTGGACTACAGGGTTGAGTCCATGTTTGCTAGCGATTTACTCGGAGAAAAGAGTGATGCACTGCATGGCTCTGACATTGAGCACTGTTTTAGTGAATTGTTGTATCCTGAACCCCATTACAAAGAAGAATACCATGTGCACTATGACAATTCTCAAAATATTGATGACCTCATATGGCAAAGAGAGTTGGAAGAATATGATCCTGATTTTGATTGCCCATGTGGCGGACAACCATGTGGACCACCTGGAGACCCTAAATTGTTTTGCATCTGCCGTTCTGGTGATGATTAGTGCCGGAATAAAATCTTTTGTGGGAATGAAGCAAATTGGTCCGTTGATGTAATAATTGTACATATATGCTTTTCTTTATTGGAAACCGTGGTGGGTCGGGAATAATAGCTCCACAGTTGTAATCTGTCGGATATCTTTTCCATAATTTGTATTGGGCCATATGTGTAGGCCATAGCATCTTTTGATTTCGGTTTGTGGGCCAAGTCCTGTCAGCCATTGTCCGTGACGAATCTGAGTCCCCACATGGCACTGCCTCCAAGGGACGAGATAATCATGGTGTAGTCCCACCATGAACTCATATTCCATGCCTTTTGACTAGTTAGTGTAAGTTTTGTGTGACCGGTTAACCTGCTCTCATGCTATATATTGAAGGTCCGGGAAGTCATTTGGCATTCGAGATTTTTGCATCGAGCTAGTTAAGAGCTCTGCAAGTGATTCGAGTCTAGTCTGAGTTGCTCTGGTAGTTGGAAACTCAGAGAGTCATAGGTGTGTGAGAACCAAGGTAATATGCTCTGCTGGTTGCCGTAATGGTATAACACAGCATCAGAAAGCCGAAGTTCGATTCTGTAAAAATTTGTCATAGTTTGTAAATGAATGTTAGTGGGCATATCACTGGAATCCCAGGAGCCTTCAAGTAAGTTCATGCCTCCATGAAGTTTTGAAAGATAAAAGCGCCAGTGACATTGTGCTTAGACATTCAGTCTATGTGTGTGTGGTGACGAACTTCATTGTCCGAAGTCGATCCACAGGTCTGTAAGTCTGTCATGATTTGAAGAAGCAATAAAGCTGTGTGCAATTTACAATTTGGAGATCTTGGCGGTCCACTTGATTTGTAGGAACTGGATATGGAGCTGGATTAGGGTTTGTCAGAGAAACCCTAAAAATTCAAACTTTGAATGTCAAACTTCTGAAAGGATAGAAATATGCGCCTTGATGAACTGATCAAGTTGGTATACTCAGAATTTGAAAACTGCAAAGTTTCACCCCTCAAATTTGCCTTTGAAGCTTCTGGATTCACTAGACATGACCCCGAACTAGGTTTTGATAAAGCCCACCCTTCTTCCCAATCAAAAGGTTTGATCCAAAGCTCTAAGCTTCTATTTTTCTGAGGAGCTTCTAGCCATGGTAACATATTTCAAAAATTCCCATTTTTGCAGAAGCCCTAAATTTGACTTTTCCGATCAAAGTCCCAAACTAGGGTCTGATCAAGCCCGACCTTCTGCCCAACCAAAAATTCTGATATTGGTCTCTAAATTTTGATTTTTATGAGTAGCATTCATTAATAGTCTCCAATTACAAAAATTCCAACTTTCTCCAAAACCCTAAATTTCGGAAGCCATGAATGAAGGTGCTAAAAAATAATTCTGTTTTGACATAAATATGTACCTGATTGTTTCTGATGTAACTCTTAACTTTTCAATCCACAGGGTCTGAAAAATTTTCTTGTGATAGCCCGACCTGTCATATTTCCAACCCCATAGGTCTGACCTCAAATGGATTCTCTAAGAGAGAGTTATGCCAAGTGTCACAACGTGACGTGTTTATGGGATAAAACAGGAGAGTGAACTTGAACGGTGGGCCATGTGTTACTGGTTCCGTTTTGGCCTCTAAAAAAAGTTACCAGAGAAAGTAATGTTCATGCACCACCTATCACTTTTTACTAAATTTCATTTGGAGCTTCCTATCCCAAGTTATGACCTTTTTTCCAAGGTCACCTTTCTATGACTGAGATCTGGAAGAGGAAGAAACCCTATATTGTATAGATCATAAAACACAAAGTACAATGAATTAGAGGTTTTCCATTGGATACAAGGTACGTGGGGATCTTAGCTTCTCCCCATACGATTTTCAGACCCTGAAACCTCACCAAAATTTATTTATAGTGAAAGTGCTACGATGACTGGTTTTTGCTATATCAAGCCCTAGCATCGCAAGTGCAACAAGTGTCATACATGCCATACCATGCCTTCTTTCAGGCTAGCTCTGATACCATGTTAGTTTTTGAGAATTTACTTCAATATGATCTAGGATCTTAACTAAGAGAACAACATGTACAGCATATCTACAGCATATCAATCATGGACACAATAATGCAAGCACACAAGAGACACAGAGTTTACTTGGGGAAAACCATAAAGGTGAAAAACCCCAATAACTTCCTCAGAGATAGATAGAGCAATGATACAACCCAAGCATAAGAGATAGACATATCCTAGCAGTAGCTTCTCCTCCTCCATAAGTGCGCCACTCTCCCGAGAGTGTGAGAGAGAATAGAATGATGAAATAGAGTACCTCCCGCACTCTATTTATACTTGACTTGACTTGCCTAATAACCTTTACTAGGTCGGCCTTAACTTAACCACATAACATAATGCTGACTGGGCCGACACCCAATGGGGTATTCTAATAATCCTTTGACCCACATGGCCGACCCCCAATAGGGTGGTCTAATAAGCCTTCGACCCACACGACTTATATAGGGCCGACCCCAACAAGGTGGTCTAATAACCCATCAAGTATAAGTTACGACACTTACAATATAAATGATGACACTTCCGTATAGAGGAATAATAACATCTCTATAGGAATGCAAACACTTTCGTATAGAGGAATAATACCATTTCTATAGGAGTACAATATACATATATGAAATACATTCCGAAGTTACATATACATCAACACAGAGTCCTTCATTCGTTTACCCCTAAAGCCCCAAACTGCTAAACCTCTTAAGTCCTTTAATTTTTTACCTGTAATCCTTTAACCATTATCCCTCTAACATTTAGTTTACCCTATACATGTAAAATAATTATTTACCTCTGCACTACGTTTGCATGTGCGACCTCCCTTGTGCTACCGTGCCCTACATTTTCTTGTGCGCTCTACGTTTTCATACGTGCTCTTCATTTGCATTAGAGCTCTATGTTTGATTGAGATATCTCCCTCTAGATTGATCACTCCTCTCTCAACCTTGGAATTCTTTCTTGGGCTTGTGCATTAGTCTCTTTAATCTCTAATTTACCCCTTATAAGCCTTTAATCCATTAACCCCTTCACCATTAATTCCTAATGTAATAAAACCTAACACGCTAACCCTAGATCACTAAATAAATTAACCCCTAAGGCCACTAACCCCTAAACACCCTAGACACTTTATCTCCAATCCCACAACCCGTAACCCCTAATACCTAGTCCACCCCTAACCCCTAAATAGTATAACCCATATTACTTAAAAATCCCAAATCCGTAAATGCCTAAGCCCTTAACCCTAGAAACAATTAAACCTTTTTAACTTCTTGGGCCTTAACTCCTAACCCATTAAACCCTATCCCCCTAACCATTGATCCCTAAATTCCTTAACCCCTAATTCCTATTACCCATAAAACCCCCTAACCCCCTATCTGCTTAACTTCCTAACCCATAAATATTTAAATTTGTTAACAACTTTATGCCCTTACCTCTAAACTCTTAACCCATAACACCTAGAAGTCCTAATTAACCCCCTAACCTTAAAACTCTTAACCAACAATCCCTAAAGCCCAAAACCCATAAACCCCTAGAAAATCATAATTCCTCATCTCCTAGAGGGCATTAATACCTTAACCCCCAATCCTTTAATCCTTTAACCCCTTGACACTTAACCCTTAACTAACTCAACCCTAACATCCTAACCCTAGAGCCCTAAAACCCTTAGCCTGTAAATCTGCTAGCCCTTGAAGGCCTCACCTCTTAAATAACCACCAATACCCTAACCCTTATCTCCTTAATGATTAATCCCCTAAGCCCTTAATTCTTACAAACCCTTAATAGTTAAACCCTTCACCCTTAAGGCTTAACCTATTGAACCCTAACCTACTAACTTGGTTTCATCAATCCCTTAACCCCTAAAGCCCCTAACCCCTAAACCCATTTATCTCTAAGCACTTAACACCCAACACCTAATCCCTATTTTAGTCACAAACACTTAATCCCTTAATGTATAACCTCTAAAACCCTAACCCCCTAAACCTGGATCCCTTAAATGAGCCATAGAACATGATGACCTAACCTCTAAATCTTTAAACTTGTTAACTACTTTATCCCTTTACCTCTAAACGATTAACCCCTAAGTCCTAGTTAAACCCCATAACCCTAAAACCCCTAACCCATAATCCCTAAATCCCAAAACCCATAAATCCTTAGAAACCAATCCCTCATCTCCTAAAAGCTATTAAACCCTTAAACCCCAAACCTTTAATACTTAAACCCCTTGACACTTAACCTTTAACTGACTCAACGCTAACATCCTAACCTTAGAGACCTAAATCCCTTAACCCCCAATCCCATTGACCCCAAACCATTCACCCTTAATGCTTAAAACCTTGAACCCTAACCCCCTAACATTGGTCCCCTCAATCCATTAACCCCTAAATCCCTTTATCTCTAAGCACTTAACACCGAACACCTTTAGAAGCCCTAGTTTATCCACAAATACTTAATCCCTTAATGTCTAACCTCTAAAACCCTAACCCCCTAAACATGGAGCATTAAATACCTTAAACCCTAAGCACCTTGACCCCAAACCCCTTGATCCCTTAGCGCCTAACACCAAATCCCTATTTAACCTCCTAACCCATAGAACATGAAGCCCATAACCTTTCAAGATAAGTAGGGATCTAGGGAAATAAAGGAAATTTATTTTCTTCGGAAGAAATTATTAAATAAGGTTTTGGTGAAAATGCAAATTGTGTAGAATACCATAATGATAGCACATTTATTGATGAAGAAACGCTCGTGCATTATTTGATGAAGAAACGCTTGCACGTTTTCTGCCACTAGATGTTATTTAGCCCTACACCAAACATATTAATTGTCTAGGAATTTTTTAACATTGAAGAAATGCGCGAGCGTTATAAATTTAAGAAACGCTAGCGTGTTTTGTAAATCCATAACACTAGCGCTTGTCTCCCCACTAGGGGGGATATCACTAGATGAAATCATTTCCCTTTGAGGGGGATCTACAAATATTAGACCATGTAAAATTCATTAGGTAAAATTTTATGACAAATTAACATGTATTAAAATAATGTCATGTTGAAATAGTTACCTCAGTGTGAGATGTTGTCGCCAAAGGTATGACAAGATCTTGTACATCAAATGGTTCTGGTGCCTGAGCCTTTGGACTATCCTAGGAATCATTGGTGGAAAAGTCTTGCCCCTTGCCCTCTTCTTGTAGCAACTACAAGTTTTAAAATCATAAAAAATATTACCAATCTATATATGTGTATAGTAAGGAAAAATAATTTACAAACAACACTAAATTGTTAACCATTTACTTATCTGAGTAAAATACCCAGTAAATCTATCATCTATCTGGATAGGACCAAAGCAAGGATGGCTACATACTGTGCATGGGTGGGTCTTTCGGTTTTTCTCATGATGTGCAGGTCTAGTGCCACTACTAGATGCTCCTCGACCACTGGAAGGTGGTGGCTCCACCCCACCGGGAGGTGGTGGACCTACCCCATCGGGAGGTGGTGTCTCTACTCCACCCATATATGGTGGCTTTGATGGCCCTTCCTGGTATGTACCTTGAAGATACATGCTATGTAAAACAACCTCCTATGCCAACAGTAGGAATGACTCATGCATCTGTGGGACCAACTGATGTGCAGGCGGCACATATGGCCTGGGTAGCTTCCTGCGAGATGGATCTACTGGTTGATTGGGATCTATCTGCCTCACATTGGGACATTGTTGAGGCATCCCCATCCCAACACCATGGTACTCCAAGATATCAAAATAATTAACATGCTTCCCCAAAACAAATTCTGCGTACATTTTTCTACAAAAATATAACGGCATTTCCATGTTGTTATGTGGTGGTATATCAAATACCATGTACCATCGATCAATCTAATTATCTATGAATGGTTGATATGTACACCACTCGATAGAAATATGCCTTTTGCTTACATTCGGGATTTCACTCGTCCATGGATCTCTAAAAGGGGAAAATATATGTTGTTTCATTATCTTTAACTTCTTAACTTCCTTGTAACTAATTCCATCAGCATATTCTTGCCTCTTTCTCTCTCTGTATGTCGCAATATCTTGGAGTGCACCATTTGAGCTACTAAAGGTCTCTATCATTGCATCCAAATTGGATGCAAGCATATGGTGCCTATCATCAACAATTGTTATTGAGGCTCGAATGTCTTTGAGCCTATGAATTTCTCTTTGGATGTCTGTATCTACATCCATGTTCGTCACTGCAGTCATAAAATAAAAATAAAAAATTATTAGAAACATATATATGTGCTATAATGACATCTCTCAAAAATGAAAAATGTAAAAACTTTGTGCAAAAACAAATACATTAAAAACATAAATATAGTCTCAATATACTATAATAACAACTACATGTAAACCAAAGTGGAAGGTGAGGATCAACTACATGTAAATCAATTAATGATAGATGACGAAGAGCTCCTAATTCAATTAATATTGAAGGATCGAGACAATGGGGGCCTTAAAATCACTTTATGTACACCTTTCTAGAGTCGAGGTATTGGAGAAGATGTTACTCATCATCCTCTACCTTCAGAAATTTCTCCTTTGTATCTAATTCATTTAATGATCGTGGCCCTTTCCTTTCTCAGAATCTAGTGTATGATGAGGAAGATTTGGTGGTGAAGTCCTCTGCATCATTAAGAAGGGGAAATATTTTGAATTTGAGGGTTGATATATTCTTGTTCCATGAATTAAAACTCCTATCAATTGATAGGTATGAAGATCCAAATCCATCGATTGAGTGTCTTGGTGGTTAATGAGGTCAAAATATATGTGGTAGTTAATCTTAGCAACAAAGTAAGTGGTGTGTCTACAAAGAAGGGGAACCTAGTCCCTTGGGTTTTGGGGGATGATGTAAAATACATCATGCCATTGGGTTGGCTTCACAAGCATTGGTTGGACATTTTTAGGGTAAAATAATGTGTATGGAAAAAACCATAGGGTTTGGTTTAGTCAAGTCTAGAAAGGAAGCATAGTTTATAGTTCATAGTTCCTCCTCCTAGTCAAAGGGTGGATGGCTTTTCTTTTCCAATTTGAAATAGATGTGGATAACATATTGAGGAAAATTTGGTGTTGGGATTCAAATCCCTTATTTCTTAGGTGGATGCAAAATTCATTAAGGGGATTGATAGTATGGAGGAATTGCCATATGTTAAATAACAATTTTGAAAATTTTTAGTTTTGGAATTTTCATTTACATGGATTTTTAATTTAGGGCAATATACAAATGTATATTTTTATTAAGGAAATGAGGCAACAATGAATATTTGGATTCCTACCTTTCCAATCCTCCTTGCTCTTTGAATTCACCCTCCTTGCTCTTCAAATTCACCCTCCCTCCACTTCTCCACTTCCACGTTGGCAGCTCATAACGCTCGATCATTTTTGGTTAATTCGGTCAATGAACAGTGGATGCAAAGTGCAGAAGCGACCTATCTTTTGGATTTTAATATATTAACAGGAAAGTGTGAGGGTTATGTATTACAATTACGATCGAGCATTATAGTGATACATAACGCTCGCATGTTATGTATTTATATAACGCTCGTGCACTATTGAATTCATTAGGCACACACGATTTTATTTCCTATCCTGCATGTTAAGTGACATGGCAGGCTCGGGCCCGCCCATCCCTAGTTCAAAGAAATGCGTGCACGTTTTCCTTTCACTAAACTTTAGCACGTTTCATGAAAGCACAATTGCATTTAAGAGGTCCCTCAACTTTGTGCGAGGGCCTAAGAGCTACTTGATTTATTTATTTTTAAATTATGCTCTGGTGTGTAATTCTTCTCAATGTTTTGATTTGTGCCAATCGTTGTTCAATATCACTAGTACATTGAATACAATTGGTGGTTGGTATCGAATGAAATGTGGTCTGCGTGGTGGGCCTTCCATGGGAGGAATGATGGATCTACCAATGATTCTTATGTTATCTCTGGAATTCCATTAAGATCCTCGTATTATCCATAGTTATTGTGACCTTGATACACATTACTTGTTTGATTTGAGTAAGGTTCTTCCCTGTAGAGTCGAAGATAAAGAAAACGACTCTTAGAGCCGTGAGTGTGTTGAGGTAGAACCATCCTCTATTTTTTGGAAATGACAGCAGGTTAGATGAATTGACTACCCTTTCTATTTGGATCCATGATATTAGTGGTTGAGACCAAGATCACAAACTATACATAGGTCTCCCCACGCAGAAAAATATAGAGAACAAGGTGGTGAAAGAGTTTGTGATTGATTCGGTGGTGATGCATGGAATTTTATGAACCAACAAAGGAAAACTGAGATAAGGGTTTTAGATTTGTGAAGTTCAAAATTCATTGTGATGGTACAACAGCTAAGAGCCATTTGAAACATTGGGTAATTAGTAGGTGGGAGATTTTTATTGTCCATTAAAATGTTTGGGTTGTAGACCATATTGTTTGTGTAGTGAGATTGTAGCTTGTGGTAAACCGTTAATCCAAGAAAGATCTTAGCAACACAAGAATTGTCACATTTGTGAGCCATAGATTGCACGGTAACAATAGCATTTGTAGCATCAAGAAATAAGCAGAAGTATATTTTTATTTGATTATTGGTTTCATAATCTTAAGCATTCGTAATTAAAAACTCATTTGGATATTTTTTCCAATGAATCATTTTTCACTCACTTATTTTGAAAGTTGATAATAATTATATCCTAGATCACCCCAAAATTGTATAATGGGGTTTAAGGACAGTTGTGCGTGTTATGATGCATACATTTTTTGTCTTCCTACTAGAATCGTGTGTCTAGTTTTGACACTTGAATCTACATCTTGTCAATTAATGAACACACATGGAGGAAAATGCATTAACATTTGATAGATCAAACTTGAGAATTATAAAGTATAGTGAAACATCCAAACTTGAAGATCAATTCAACTCCATAATTAGTATTTTGAGCTAGTTTTGTTCATAATATATCTCTTTTGTAACTTGCAAATAGTTGTTTTGCAAGATCACCTACGATATTTTGTAATGAATTTGAATTGTATGTATCTGGGTGCAGTCTTGGTAGAACCCCACGCCCTTCATTTGTTGAGAAATGGGTGGAGTTGCAAGAATCCCTATAAGCTCTATGTCATCTTGTTGCAAATGAACGATTTTCCTCTTCTCACTTGATCCAAGATTTCTCTCCATTCAGATGATAGGGGGCACATAACGGTTATTGTTAGACCTCAAGTTTCAAAGTCTACCTTGATGAATTATGGATTCAAAATGATGATGGATTATTTTGACATGATTTATTTCAAGGATTGATTTTGCAGATGGATTGATTGATAGTTACACTTTAAGTTTCGAAGCGCCATCAATCTATCAAAGGGGGGGATCCAAAATTATTCGCCACCCGCCATTGGATCCCCCATGGAGAATATAGTGGGGGTAAATCCCCCCCCACACATCCCCGAAATGGTATGGGATCCAAACACAACTGAAAAATGACCTCTGAATCAGGAAGATGAAGCTCCACAACCAACACGTTTGTGGTAATTTATGCCTTGTGTTCACACTCATAACCACCATGAGATTTCTAATTGTGATACTCATAACCACCATGAGACTCCCACTCCTCACATTGTTCCTGACACAGTGGGGATGAATACAATCAGAAACAAGCGAGCTAGAAAAAGAAAAATAATCCAGCGTCATGTTCAAGGGAGCTCCAGAGTTTGTGGTTAGCCTAAATTAACCACAAATTTAGTAGAATAATTCAACTTCTACAAAACCACCACTTTACAGAGAACCGTTGTCTCTTCACGAAACCTCTGAGTATTTATGCCAAGTTTGAGAGTTTGTGGTCATCCTTAAACCACCCACTTAGTAGAATATTTCAGCTTCTTCTAGCCTCTTTTTGTTTGTGTTCAGCCAAAAACACTGCTATAGAGAGCACTTACATATTTAGTAGGAGAATTCAACTTATGCTAACTTGCTTGGCAACTCGTATTTTCAAGTTGGAAATGTTCAATAGTAGTAGTTGTCCACTTACATTCATTCATCTATTATTTTCTTGGGGTCACATACACCCCTTCGCATTAAGGGGGGAATTGTTGGGAATATAATCCTTGGTGCTAGGATTATGTCCCTATTCACATAAGGAGAAGACCAAAAGTTGTTGGTGAATACAAAGAGTCACTCTAGCATCCAAGAGTCCACTAGGGAAGTTGAACCCAAGGGACATTCTCATTGTGTAAATTTACATCTTATTAATGAGAATAATGTGCTTTACACCTAACCTTTTTTTCTTTGTGCATTTGATTATATTCCATAATGGGCATCTAACAACATAAAAAATGGCTACTAGATCCATGGACAAAAAAATCAGGACTACAGCCCTCATGAAATTACAAGTATGAGAGTTTGAACAACTTTAACAGGAAAAAATAAAGTTGTAGAACTATCTAAAAAGCTAGTCACCTGAAGTAGAAAATACAATTTCCTCTTAGGAAAGAGGAGAGGTGCTTGATTGGCTGGGGAAAAGTAGGTGTAAATGAGTTCCAAGTCCCTGGAATTCTCTTTGCAAACACCATGCTAGTGATGGCCTTTGCCAAAACATTTATTTTTCTCCCAAAGTTGTGACTGCTTTGATTATTAACTATTGCATGTCCTCCATCATGCTAATGTGGTCCTACAATTTTTACGTAAGCATCAAGATCTCGTACTTCTTCACGCCATTGTATGCCAAATCACCACAGTCTTCATATATTTTTCCTCTTGGGTACAAGTGGCCCCAAAGTCATGGATGATGACTTGAAACTATGCTAGCACATCCCATGGATCCATGACCTGATGTCTCTACGCTACAGGTTTCCCAATGAGCAATCATTTGTTGGGAAATAATAGGAATTTTAGTTTGATATTAGGCCTTTGCTTCCTCAACTTCCTGAAGGAAAAGAGGCATGTGTGATTACCTTCACCCATTTGATGCCAGGATCCATGCTTATGGTCTGCATTTTCTGGCCCGAGAGTTGAACCTTCAAGTGAAACATGTTTCCCAAAATGAAATGTTGTTTCTCGTAACACACATAGAGACTAAGAAGGAATTGTCAATGTAGCTAGGGTTTTCACCCTAGCTTGTGCAAATGAGCACCTACTAAGGAGAAGGGACTCCTTAGTAGCAGTTCAATAAACAGTAAATGAAAAGACAATACATTGAAATGGAAATTATTCTAAACATGTGCATGAGACATAAGAGATAAGAAATAATAAATGGTTTTCTTTTGTATTAAATCTTTACCTCAAGTGTAGAGGTTGGTGAAGTTCTTGCAATGATCCAAGAGGGTTGCTCCAAACTCCAACTTTGCTCCTTCTCTTTCTCCAATGGTGGAAATGGGCCAAAAGGGGCACTCAATGGTGAAAGTAGCTCAAGAGTGATTTTGGCAGAGTAAGGGTGTATTTGACTGTGGATATGAAATGAGGGGTCTCCATCACCTATTTATAGGTTTTTGGTGGTGGAGTGCTGGCCCATGGTTTTGGGAACCATATGGTTTAAGTCAGCTGTATAGGGTTTTTTCCTCCTTTTTCCTTTTTTTCCTCATTATTTTATATTTTTTATTCCCTTTTTAGAGGGTTTTTGCTATTTTGGAGGAATTTTTGATATTTTTGGAGGGAAAAGGGGTTTTTCAGCCTTTTGAGACTTTTTTGATGGTTTTGTGGCCTTTTGGAGGCTTTTTAATAGGATTTTAG
This sequence comes from Larix kaempferi, assembly GCA_027924585.1. Taxonomy (NCBI): domain Eukaryota; kingdom Viridiplantae; phylum Streptophyta; class Pinopsida; order Pinales; family Pinaceae; genus Larix; species Larix kaempferi. The sequence goes on along the minus strand of BSBM01000592.1, from coordinate 3,131,387 downwards.
GGTTCTGAAGGTAAATATGGTAGGAAATATGGACAAATGAGCCATGTAATGGGGTAGATGAGGTAGTGAGCACTTTTTGGGTGTTAACAGATTGCCCCCTGATGTGTGAGGGCAGGAGTTCATCGTATGGCTGATAGACATCATAAGTCTTTTAATGGTTTTCCTGGGGTGTGGAGAATAGAAGAAACAAACTGGATCCCGGAACAACGATCCCGAACAAACTGCAAAAACTAAAAGTACATAACCTCAATGATGGATGAGGAATAATCTGATCATATGGACGTGGCGGGCATTCCCATGCTCGTATCAAGATATAGAACAATAATAACAATGGGGTCTGAAATATGGGGACCTGACATATACATGACCTCAAACAATGAATGAGGAAGAATCGCAATATATGGACGAGGCGGCATACCCATGCTCGTATCAAGATACATAAAAATAACTGCGAGGCCCAAAAAGGGGGACCTGTAGGATACATAGAGAACCACTGTGTACATCGTAAGGGTCCAGAGGGGACAAAAAGCTGGGACATACTGTTAGGCTGACCATGTCTGAGCTGAAGAACTAATACACTGGAATGACAATAGTGCTACTGAGTGTGGTACCAAAGGAACTGATGAGCTGCTGGATCATAGTGACGGGGAGTCATACTCTCAATGGTACACTGAACTGGAACTAAACTGGGTACTCAAGGAAGCATATAACTGGATGGCTTCCGAATACAATAGCCAACGCAACCCGGACATCCACGGGAACAGATAACTGGGCGTTCCGAAGTGACTCACCAATGTGCTAGAGTCGGGGGATATCCGGGGCCTTCAACGAATAACTGAAGGGATATAAACCCTGCGCGATTCTCAACGATGCGATCAAGGTGTTGAAGTCAAGCATGTGAGAAACAACCACTCGGAGAGGCAATGATGATTCCTCTCAAAATGGTCCGTAGGCACTCACCACTAATGGTGATGGGTCCAAGGCGCAGGGACCTCTGGGTCTATCCTCTGGAATAGAGGGGCTGTCATCGACAGAGGGAGACCTGTAACTATCAAGGAAATGATGTTTCCTTGAGAGTAGCGCGAGGTGGAGAACCGAAGTGTGAGAGTACTGATGGTAGGACTGACAAACTGTGGGGGATGACTGGGCAAGTAGAGTGGGTGGACTCAAACTTCCTTTGTTCAGAGTATGATGGCGGGGATGATCGGGCAGCATATGAAACTGACTGATGGGAAAGGGATCATAGCTGTAATGGATCAAGGATAGTGACTGGGATGAGGGATACTCTAGCTGGTGTAAAATGGCAGGAGACTGCAGACTACTCTGAACAAAGGCGACTTGATTGGGGGTGTTGCCAAGAGGATCGATCATAGTGTCAGGAGGCACGGGGGGAATTCTTCATGGGTTAAGGAACTAGAAGAAGTGTGTGTAAAATGATACTGTTGTGTGGATTTATACGAGCCTAGGAGAGTTCATGCTCGTGAGTGCTTTCAATTTTAAGGAGTTTGAAAGCGATAAGAAGACTCTAAAATAATGGAATGGTACTGTCGTGTGGATTTGTACGAGCCCAGGACAGTTCATGCTTGTGGTTGCTTTCAATTTTAGAGAGTCTGAAAGCGATAAGAAGACTCCAAGGGGTTGCTTTTTCGTGTGTTAGTCTCCAAGGCCCAAAGAAGCATAAAAGGATGCAATGAAGAACTCTTCTAGCCGGTGTGACTAGAGTACTCCTTTTTCGTAAGTAGTCTACCAGGTCCGGAAAAGGGGTAAACTTATACCAGATAGACGCCCTTTCAGGTACTTTAACGAGCATGAAAGGAAGCAAGATTGCTCGACGATATTTTCATTATTTTAGGAGTCAGAAAAGAGCGTAACAGAAACTCCCTAAGTGCCTTTTTCGTAAAATACTTGTCCGACCCGAAAAAGGGATAAAATTATACCGAACAAAAGGAATGGCCAGGCAAGGAGGAAGTGCTCAATCAAGGAACATTAATGATGACCAAGAACGAGGGTGGGGGGGGGAACACTGGTGGGCCTCCTTGCGGGGTAATGAATGGTGGCAAAATAACGAAATAATTGCAGTATGACAGGAGTGAATGGCTCATGTAAAAAAGTGGAACAATCTGATGGCGGTCGATGTGGCACACAAACCGAGGCATCAAGGTATCGGGACACAATGTTGAAACTATACCAATTGAGAGCGAGAAATGATCTCAAGCATCATCATGAGCTCAGAAAAATGAATCCGATGATATAAAGAGTGTCAAAAAATGGATAACGGCCGATGTGGCATGCAAACCGAGGCGACGAGGGCATTTTGAAAAAATACCCGAAGACTATGGGGGGAGAGCTAGAAATGATCTCAAGCATCCTCACCGGCTCAAAAAAATGAATCCAATGTTATAAAATATGCGAAAAATGGAGAGCAACCGAAGTGGCATGCAAACCGAGGCGACTAATGGCGTCTAAAAATGTGCAAAAAATGACATGGAAAAAATAATGCAACGAGTTGACCATCATGACGGTCTCGGCGTGCTGATTCCAGTGGTGGAAACGGTTCAAAAAATGGACTCCGTATGGGGTCAGAATGGCCAAAACAAGAAAAAGTCAACGGACTATAAATAGTGAGTGGGTCCAACATGACAAGTGTCATTTGTACTTGTTGACTTTGACTAGTGATCAGAGTTGACCAGAGCTTAGTTGGTGTTTCTGGATGATCCAACAAGCCGATTTCAGATCTGGGAGATACAGGTATTCCGTCAAACTCATACCTGCATGTTTTTTAGGTTCGGGGGGTGGGTAGTGGGTCCCAGGGGGTATTTGTACGGTCCACGTGGGGTGGACCGCAGGTTTGTAGGAGGGAGCCGCGGTCGGAGACCGCGGGTTCCACGGCGAATGACGCGCGTGGAGACCGCGGGGCTTGGGTCGGAACGTCTGGGACCGCGTGTTCCGAGGTTGGACACGCGGTTTGGTACCACGTGTTTGGCCCCGACAGTTACGGTTTTGGACCGCGACTGTAAGCCAGACAGCCGCGGTCGGAAACCGCGGCAAGGGGACCTAAAGTCGCATTTGGGAGCAAGCTGTTAGGACTTCCCCGGGGGGGGGGGGGGGGCAGGGTTTATTTCTTTGACATGACTCTGATGAGTTTGCCTTGCGTGTTTGACAGGATGCCACTGGTACTGTGGAGAGAGCGAGAGATCCCGGATGAGATAGTGACTGTCGTCTGGGAGGAGTGCCATGTGCGGTCGGTGTTGGGGATGTGCGGACTGCTGAAGTTCGTGCAGGTACCTATGATGCGATCAACAGGGTTGCTGCTGAATAGGCTGGTGAGTTTCTGGGAGCCAGACATACAGGCATTCAGGGTGCAGGGTGAGAGGGTGGACCTCACCCTGACAGATGTATACTTCCTGATGGGGTTGCCCTGTCTGGGTAGGGTGGCGGATACGCAGCCGCGAGTATCCGCGGATGTAGATATGGAGGACATGCTAGAGCGGTACTATGTTCCAGAGGCTAGGGTGCATAGGAATGCACTCCGGGTGATAGACCTATAGGAGCCGGCGATACAGGAAATTGCAGCATGCGCGGTTCGCGTGTTGGGGTCCCAGTCACCGGAGAAGGTGTTTGGGGGCCAGATGCAGCTAGTGGAGTGCGTACTGGATGGTGTCTACTATGCGTGGGGCCAGATGTTCCTCACCTGTGTTCAGCGGCAGCTAACATCGGCAAAGGAATCTGGCAAGGGGTTCTGCTACGGGTCCTTTCTATGTGCGTTCTTTATGGAGCGGGTACCGACACTGCGACCGCAGGTACCGGTCAGGGCGGGAGGATTGAGGGAGCCGCACATGGTGCGGTGGGGAGAGATGATGCGCCGCTGGGGTAGCCGTGAGGTGGGTAGATACTTTACCCAGGAGTTGTACCTGCAGTGGCTACAGATGTCGCTACCACTGGATGACTACCCATACAGGGATATGGACTACACCGGGGACCCAGAGGCACCACGGCCGCTAGGGCAGGCATGGGGACCAGATGGTATGTATTGATTTACTTGCATGTTATGGATGTCAAGATTTATGTATGATGTGTGTTATGATATAGACTGTGACTGACTGATGTGGGTCCGAGACCACCGCCAGGACACGTCGCGCACAGAGGGCATGTGGCGGTACCAGCCTTACCGGGCCAAGGGGAGGTGCGTCGACGGGACACAGAGGGGACTTTGGAGTCCGTATGGGTGTTGCTGGACCTGTTGCTAGTTGGAGTGACCGACGAGGGGTGGCGGGACGTGGATCCCGATGTGATTCAGGACTGTATGAGGGTGCCCTGGGAGTTCTGGTCGATTGCGATCCGGGTGGCTATCCTGGCGGACAGGGGTTGGGCACAGGAGCCTGCAGGGGATGAGGAGTTGCCGGAGGAGGAGCGAGGGGAGGATTCGGAGGTAGCTGACGCAGGTAGTGATGCAGGGTATGACTCTCATTAGGGAGTGCAGGGGACTCCCCCCGAGTTTTGTAGCTCCGGCATGTATCTTATGAGATGTATAGATATTTTTTGTGTATCGCTGAGTATGGGGGTACTCAAGACATGTGTAGCATATGAAGATGTATTTTTTGATATATATATATGCCCGTGGATGCACCTTTTTGTGATGATGTTTTAGTTGTACGCACGTGGATGTGCTTATGGTGTGTTGTATGTTTGTACTGCACGTGGATGCAAGTAGCATAGGGTGATGGGCACGTGGATGCCCCTTGTGTATTATATGTGATGCATTGCACATGGATGCAACAGTAGGATTAGGCACGTGGATGCCCCTGTATATGAATGTGTTTTTAGTTTTTATTGCACATGGATTGAAATGTTTATGTGATGATAGGCACATGGATGCCCCTTGCAATCTTTTTGGGTTTTTATATATTTTTTGATGAGATGTTATGTGATGATGATGCATGATGGAGGTTTTACATGGTGTGATTGATGTGCCAATCTAGGATGTTGTTAGCGATTTGATTTGCGACACTATTTTGAGCTCTTGGGACATGGGTGAATGTTCTGGATTCAAATTGTCGGCTAAGTCGTTTTGTGCGTAGGAATTTTCTAAAGAGGCAGGGATCATGCACCTGGTAGCAGTTGTTGAGCTGGGAGACAAGTAGTTGGGAGTCAAGGAACACATGAACGTGACATATGCCCATCTGGAGGGCAGCAGTCAGGAGACCGGTCACAGCATCATACTCCGCCTGGTTATTGGTAGCAGCGCCTATACATATTCCGTCAAGGTGAATCAAGTCATGTGAAGGGGAATATAAGACCCATGCTGCAGAGGCCAGGGTTGGAGACCAGTGGCTTGCTCCATTAGCGAAGCCAATGTAATGAGGTGGAAGAGGGTCCATCTGTGATCATGCAAAAATGATGAATGTAAGATCGCGGTAAAAAAGGTGAAAAACAAAAAAGAGAGCAAACTGTACAATGCGGACCAATGGGGCCGCGAGTTATTCTAAGGATAGAAACGCTTAAGATACAACCCATTACGAGGGTTGCACAAAGGGTGACCTTCTAAGTCAGTTAAAATGTATGCCCCCTTTCCGAGACAGGTCTACACGATGTAAGGGCCTTGCCACATGGATTCAAACTTTCCTTTGCCATTTTTTTCATGGGCCTGGTCATAGGCAAGGAAGAGGTCCCCTTCATGGAAAATTTGAGGGTGTACATGTTTGTCGTAACCAGCCTTGGAGCGGTTCTTGGTGGCTTCAATGGTCTAGAGAGTGGCACGACGGTCTTTATCAGCTTGTTCAAGGGATAGCAGACGTTGCTCAAGTGGGGAGGTGTCAGGGAGAAGCTTGACGGCGATGTGTAAGGAAGGTATCTGACACTTGATGGGGAGGACAGACTCTACACCGTGAACTAAATGAAACGGGGTAAAACTAGTGGCGGTCTTGGTAGAGGTACGGTAAGCCCATAAGGCAAGGAACAACATGTGGTGCCAGATGGACTTATGCCGGTCAATAGTGCATTGAAGGATGGTTTTGAGAATTTTGTTAATGTCCTCTACTTGGTCGTTCCCTTGGGGGTAGTAAGCAGAGGAAAATTGATGTTCAAACTTGAGGAGGGTGGATAACTCGCGCCAAACGGAATCTTCGAAGTGTGAACCATGATCTGAGACCAACTGTTTAGGGACCCCGAATCTAGTGATAACGTGGTTGAAAAAGAAACGGGCAGCGGTGTCAGCTGTACAATTGAAGGTAGTCATGGCTTCGGCCCATTTGGTGATGTAATCGACGGCGACAATGATGTATTTATGGCCGTTGGCAGATAAGGGTCTACACTCCATGAAGTCGATGGCCCACTTAAAAAATGGACCAACGGTGATGACTGGGTGTAACGAAGCAGGTGGAGTCCGGGCCTTGGGGGCAAAAAGTTGGCAATGATGGCAATGCTTGACCACAGTGATACAGTCGGTGAAAAGTGTGGGCCAGAAGTATCCGGTGCGGACGACCTTTTGGGTGGTGGCCATCCCAGAGAAATGGCCGCCGCAGGCACCACTATGACAGTCATTGAGGACGTGTTCAGCTTCCTCGTGGGTAAGGCAACGACGAAGAATCGTGTCGACCCCTCGCCGGTAAAGGACATCGCCTAAGAGGAGATATCGAGAGGCCTGATGATGGATACGACGGCGTCCATCATGGTTGACTTTGGGTCTGAACTTCTGCGTGCGAAGGTATCACAAAATATCACCGTACCATGGGTCATTAGACGAGATAGTGAACAAGTGATTGTCGGGTAACTCATCGGAGATTTGTGGGGACGTCAGAAGGGAGGGGAGATCAGTGATGAGCTGGGAAAGCGCGAGGGCTTTAGTGCTCTTAGGGGTTCTGAAAGTGAGGTCGTATTCCTGGAGGATAATGACCCATTTAGCAACACGACCTTGTAGGAGCCTCCAGGTGAGGAGATAGACCATAGGGTTGGAGTCGGCGACAACTGTGGTACGACTGAGCAAAATGTAGTGTCACAATTTTTGGACGGAAAAGACTACAACTAGGGCTAATCTTTCCTCGTATGGGTAACATAGGGGTGGTCCAGACAAGGTCTGGCTGACGTAATAAATGACATGCTCTTGGTGAGAGGCATCTTCTTGAACCAAGACTCCGGACACGGCATGGTCGGATGCCAAGATGTAAAGGATGAAGTCCTGAGAGAAATCCGGAGGGGAGATCAAAGGGGCTTGTGTGAGAGCTTTCTTGAGGGCTTCGAATGCAACTTCTGCTTGCTCATCCCAAACAAAGGGTACGTGGGTACGAAGCAAGCGTAAGAATCCATGAACTTTAGTGGCGTAATCAGGAACGAAGCATAGAAGGAAATTGGACCGCCCCTGCAGACTCTGGAGTTGCCGAAGCGTGCGAGGAGAGGGAAGGTCTAAAATGGCTTGAACCTTCAGGGGATCAACAGCAATTCCTTTCTGGGAAACAATGAAACCTAACAACTGGCCTACTGGAACGCAAAAGACACACTTGTGTGAGTTCAAGCAGATTTTATATTTGCGACAACGCAGAAAAACTTGTCGGAGGTCTTTAAGGTGGTCTGATCGTTTCCGGGAACGAGCTATAAGGTCATCAAGATAGACTAGCAGGATATGGACCAAGTCGTGAAAACAATAGGTCATGGCCCGCTGGAAGGTGGCACTAGCATTTTTGAGGCCGAAAGGCATGACGCGGTAGGAAAAGGTGCCCCATGGGGTGGTAAAGGAAGTCTTGTACTGATCCTCCTTTCGGATCTGAATCTGGTTGTATCCGAAAAACCGTCCATGAAAAAGAGGACTTCATGCCCCGCACACGCATCGATGAGTTGGTCAATAAATGGCGTGGGGAAGTTGTCCTTGGGACAAGCTCGGTTTAAATCATGGAAGTCAGTGCATACTCTAATGGTGCCTTGTTTTTTATTAACTGGAACGGGATTTGAAACCCAGGTGGTATAAGCAATAGGATAAATGAATCCTGCTTTGCGAAGTTTCTCAACCTCGGCTTTAACAGCGGGTAGCTTGGAAGGATGAATGGGACGCTGTTTCTGACGAACGGGGGGTACATCAATCCATGTGTCAATGTGGTGCTCTATAATGGTGGGGTCAAGACCAGGCATTTCGGTATAGGACCAGGTAAAGACATCACGAAATTCGTGGAAGAGTTTTTTGTACTCCTCAATCTCAGACTCACTGCAAGAGGCTCCTAAAGTGATGAGTTCAGGGGCACCTCCGGGGGCAGAGATATCTATGTGGATAACGGGAGAGATGTTGGCCATGTTACCTTCCTCAAAGGCATCAGGCTCAGGAATAGGATCCTTAAACCAGTCGACTTTGGTGGGAAGGAAATCTTTGGACTCAATCGCGAATTGGGTAGCTGTACTAGAGGAAGATTCTTCTGGGAGGAAATAGGAACGATGGTGCATGTCATCCCAGGGATAATCCGGGGCAGTGAGAGCCTCGAGAATCTCCTCATCAGTATGGAAAGTGTGGGTTGTCAAATCGGTTGACGAGGAAATGGTGGTGGAAGAGATCATATAAATGGTATTAATCTCGCCAGATGGGGATGATACCGGGGGGTGGATCTCCTCAATTGTGGGGGGCGCCATCTCAAGGTCCAAATTATTCATCTCGTAGAGAGCTGCTCTGTAATCTGGGAGATCAGGACAGTGATGTGAGTAGTGGCCGTAAATATCGCATATGGAACAAGGGTGGTTGGTGTGCAGTGATTTATCACGAGGCTTGGGGGTTGGGTCGAGTTCGACAACCAGGATGTTGGGGTCATCGTCAAGCATTTGCATGTGTTCCTGTAATGTAGGTAACTGTGGACATTCGTGAGTCGGATGACCTAACTCATCGCACAATGAGCATTTGGGGGGAGCACGAAAAATGGGAGGGGGTTTAACTGTCTTGGGAGGAGGTACAACAGTGTATGGTTGTGGGCCTCTGCCCCCAGTGTGCTTGATAAGAGGGGGGGATTCGTAGAGGACGAAGGGGTAGTGACACCGGGAGGTGGTTGACTAGTAGTAGCCATGGGTTGCACCGATTTTGGGACGACATTGGGTGTCGGCGGGGGAACGGGAGGCGAAAGATACCACACGGGTAATCCCAAGGTTAAACCAGGGAGGCTAAGGGTAGCCATACCCGGGGTGCTTACTACTCCCGAGGGAGGGACTAGGAAGGGGATTGTGTGGATGGGTGGAACACCAATGTGGCTAGGTACCAATGGTGGTTTAGGCAGTAAGGGCGGTTGATTGTTAGGTGTTTGTGTATTGTGGGAAAGGGTACATAGATCAGATACTTCGGGTGCAGATGATGGGGGAGGAATGGATTGGAATGTTGATGTCATCGACGGATCTGAGTAAACTCCCGGTCCCACGGAGGAAACAAACGAGGTAGCAGCACCACTGACAGGTTGTTCAACCATGGGGAGAACATTTTCGGGTGCAGCGGGGGCATTTGGATCGTAGTAGTTGAGTTGGTCGACCTTGACCACGCATCCATCATGGGGGAACATCATGGTATGAAAAACGGAGGAGGCAACCGCCTTCATGGCATACATGTAGCTGCGGCCAAGTAAGAGGTTATAATCAAGTTGGGCATTGATGACCTCTATGTCAATGAGAACGGTTTTACCAACTAGTTGGACGGGGACGTTAGCTAATAGACCTTGGGGTTGAGCCGACCGATCGTCGTAGGTTCGCAACGCAGTGGTGGACTGCTGGAGAGTAGGGGATCCCAACTTCTGCCAAACGAATGTGGACATAACGCATGTAGAGGAACCTTCATCGATAATACACCGATGGATGACAAGATTCTGAACGGAAACAGAAACTTGGAACGCTAAAGTGGAAGGCAGGCGTGGTTCGGATTGGTCCAAATCGAATGCCATCAGTTGTGAATTGTTTGGGTCAATAGCACCAATGGCGGAGAGCAAAGTCTTGTGCTGTGAAGGACAGTTTTTTAAGACTTCCAACGCAGACATGACTGTGAGAGATTGGGCTAAGTCATCTACAATGTTGTAATTTGACGCAGCGTGAGCATTGGGGTTATTGTTGATCCGACGAAGTGGGAAATGAGGTGCTTTGGAAGCGCCATCGAGGGGAGCCAGAGGTATACGTAATGTCTAATCGGTGGGATGAGCGTTGGTGTTTTTGTCGGAGGGAGGGGCTTCAGAGGTGGAGCCATACTGGTTCCGACGTGTTTGGAGGTTGACATCAGCGGATGACATCATCAACAAGTGGTGAGTACCTGAGTCAAACATGGGTTGGTCAGGAGCGGCATAAGTGATCTGTTGTTGTGGTGGCGCGTTGCCTTGAGGGGGAGCCAACGGCTGAGTGTTCACTATGCCTTGAGTTGGTAAGGGGTTTTGCAGTACCAAGGGTGGCTGCTGAGGGAGTGGGGGGTTGGGCGGCGCTTGAGGAGCTGCATGCCCTTGGCGATGGGCATCATCAACCCAGAGTTGCCGAGCTTGCTCCAAATGTGGGCAAGCATGTGTGTAGTGGCCATAGACCCCGCAAATAGAACAAGGATGGTTAGTTCGCAAGTTAGGGTTTTTGGCCTACTTGGGTGATCAGGGTTTTGGTTGGCAGGTGCCGCATTATTGTTGTCTGGGGGATTGGGAAGTTGACCACCTTGGTTTGGAGGAGGGTTTTTCCCACGGTTACAGCCTTTGCCATGATTTTGCTGGCCCTGTTGGCGCTGGTTGTTTTGGTTTTGCTGCTGATTTTGTTGGGCGTATACTTTCCCTTAGGCAGCAGGTGGGTTCTGGGGTTGCGCAGGTGCTGGAGTAGGCTGCGGAGGATAATATGTAGGTGGAGGCTACGCAGGGGCTTCCTGTGGTGAGTAATAAGCAGGTTGGGCTTGAGAGGTCACAGGAGTTGGTGCAGCCTGTGGATGGTAATACGACTAAGGTGCGACCAGGGGGCATAGGCGGGGGATGCGTTCCCAAAGCACTGAGGTGGACATAAGGGTCCATGGGAATGGTGGTGATGTGCCATGGGAGCATACGAATTGGTCGCACCGGACTGTGATGTAGCTCGCGAAAGGTCGGGGCCATGGCTAGGACGTGTTATGGAAAAGGGTTGGGGATGCGAGGCAATACGAACAATGATGCCGTCTGCGGCATGGGATGCCCCTGGTGCATCGTGTTGGGAGGAGTCACTGCGAGGGGCGTCAGGTATGATGGTATAGAGATAACCCGACTAGGCGTATATGAGGTCAAATTGATGGGCTTTGAGGATGGCCTATTCTTTAGACTAGGGTCGTTCAGATGCCACATCCTTGGCAATGACAGGAAGGAGGGATTTTAGGAACCAATCTAGGAAGATACGGTCGTCTAACTTGATCTTGCAGAGGCTGCGACGTCGACGCCACTCATGAATGTGGTCAGTGATGTGGGTGGCCGTGTTCTGTCTGCAAGACAATAGGATCTCAACTCCCGCGTCATAGCGGACAGGTAACTGAAAGAACTACAGGAAGGTCGAGGCAAGGGAAGTAAAGGTGGAATGGGTCCCATGGGGCTGCTCGATATACCACTTAGCTGCAGAGCCAGTGAAGGTGCGCTGTAACAGGCAGAGGCGGACAGAGTTGTCCACTATGGAGTTGGAGGAACACCATAGATGGAATGACATAATATGGTTCTGGGGGTCCTCACCTGCCTTGCCCTCAAACTTAGGGATGTCAGAGGGGAGCTTGGTGGGCATGTGAGGCCACGCAGGGTCATGTCTGATGGGATCGTTAGTCAGTCTGGATAGGTCAGGAAGGTTGAGGCTAGCCATGAATGGAAAACTAGTAGAAGGATGTGACATACTAGTGGGTGTGACCATGTTGGGGCCAATGCCCCCAAGTGGAGGGGCAAAGTTTGGGATGTTGCCCCCAAGTGGAGGAACGAAAGTGGTATGGGACGGTCCTGCACCGCCAAGTGTAGTGTGAGGCACTGATGGAGTGGCTAATGGTATGCTAGCTGCTAGAATGGGTACAGTGATTGGAATGGTAGATGGGGGCCCCATCGAGGGCATACCCAAAGCGGGTGTGGTAGCTGGTGTGGTGGTGGATGCTCCACCAATGGTCCCTACAAAGAAAGGGGTGGAAGTCATGGCAGCCATGGGGCTGGTTGGTGCAGTGTAAATGGGGTTCTCGGACTCTGCCTCAGAATCAGAGGTAAAATAAGGGGCGTCTAGATCGGGTGATGGAGTTCTATTCCATTGACGAGTGGATTCAAGTGACAAAGCTCGAGATCTATGATGAGTCGTATCAAGTGATGATGATCTAAGTCTATGAAAGGTGGTGTCAAGTGAACCGTGCTGTGGGGGATCACCCCTGAGGCACCGAGAATGTCTCGGGAATTCAATGGTGACAGATGGTGTCAAATATCTGGGGGTTGTGTTGAGTGAAAAATAGCTCAAAAACCCTAATGCAACCGAGTGTGCAGAAGGAGAGCTCAAAAAATATGATACTCAGGCCAACAACCAACTCAAAACACCCACTGTAATAGCTATGCTACAATAAGTGGAGTATCAATAAAAATGGTCAGAATACCAACAAGCAGCAGGTTTCCTAAAAAATAAAAACAGTGGACTCACTAGACCAAAAGGAGGTAAGGGAGCATGCAAACACCGAAATAAATAGTATTCTGACTCAACTAGACATATCCTCTGCAAGGTGATGAAATCCAAGTTAGACAATATGGATAGGAGAGCCAAGTGGCTAAAGATATCCCCCTACCGGGAGGGACACCGGGTAGTCAATCCTAGAAGAAAGGCAACTAAGATACCCCGTTCATGACACGTCCAGAAAAGGTGAATCTGCCGTTTGGTCCTTTTACCGCAGTACCCCCATACAGGGATACCCCGAGAACTGCGAAAGGTAGCCTTCGGTTACTGAATGGATTGCGGTATTCCACTCAGGCCTCCGGAACCAGTCTGGCGACTTCAACCCTCCTAGGGGAGAGGCCCTCTGATAAACTAGTTGTGACCGTGCCAAAAAATCCTAGGGAATTTTGGTTCCCTAATGGACAATAGCTATGTCTCAAGTGTAAGCAACCGAGGGGTGTTATTTGGATGCCTATCCCCCCGATCCTACCTAACTACAAAAATTCTTATGTGTTCCCCAAGTGGGGTTAGAATGTTGGTTGTGTTAAGTACTTTTTAAGGCTCACTTGAATTAGGTGACAGAGTGTGTGCGTGTGAGATGATGATGAACCCAAGTAAAAAGTGCCACTAGGGTGGGCAACTTTCTAACTAGCAATAACAAGACAGAAATTAACCTTTGAAATGCACAATTTTCTTTTTTCAATTTAAAATGCTGAAAATTTAAAAACTATTCTGGAAATGGAACAGAAATAAAACTGCAGAAAAAGGCTGTAAGGAAGGGTGGCTGCAGGTAGGACAGATGGCTGTGCTGGTGCAGAAAATAGTGCAGCAAAGTGCTAGGTTCAAAACAGGAAAAAATGCAGAAAACGGACCACGGGTTTTTGGCCAATCTGGGCGATCGGACCGCGAAAAACAGCTCAACAGTCATAGTCGGGTTGCGGGTTTTAGGCTGAAAAACACAGTCGGGACGCAGGAAAAACGCCGAAAGTCACAGGTGGGTTGCGGGAAAATGGCCGAAAGCCGCAGGAGGGACGAAGGAAAAACGCCGAAAGGCGCTGGCGGGTTGCAGGAAAATGGCCGAAAGCCGTAAGCGAGACGCAGGAAAAATGCCGAAAGGCGCCGACGGGTTGCGGGAAAATGGCCGAAAGCTGCAGGCGGGACGCAGGAAAAACACCGAAAGGCGCCGGCGGGTTACGGGAAAATGGCCGAAAGCCGCAGGCGGGACGCAGAAAAAGGGTTAATAGCCGCAGTCGGACCGTCCCAAACAAGCTAATAGCCGTGGTCGGATCGCAAGTAACAGACTAAAAATGGTCGGCTGGTCACCGGAAACAGTCTGAGAGCCGCGGTCGGATCACAGGTAAACGCCTGAAAGACGCGATCGGAACGCAACTGCAGGGGGTAAAAGATGTGGTTTACGGCGGCCGAAAGGGACAGCCGAATAGAAAAATATTGCAGAAAAACGTCTAAAACTTAAAAAATTATAACTATAAATTCTTAAAAGCACAAGCGGAGTCGCCAAAACTGTAGCTAGGGTTTTCACCCTAGCTTGTGCAAATGAGCACCTACTAAGGAGAAGGGACTCCTTAGTAGCAGTTCAATAAACAGTAAATGAAAAGACAATACATTGAAATGGAAATTATTCTAAACATGTGCATGAGACATAAGAGACAAGAAATAATAAATGGTTTTCTTTTGTATTAAATCTTTACCTCAAGTGTAGAGGTTGGTGAAGTTCTTGCAATGATCCAAGAGGGTTTCTCCAAACTCCAACTTTGTTCATTCTCTTTCTCCAATGGTGGAAATGGGCCAAAATGGGCACTCAATGGTGAAAGTAGCTCAAGGGTGAGCTAGGGTCTCAAGAGTGATTTTGGCAGAGTAAGGGTGTATTTGACTGTGGATATGAAATGAGGGGTCTCCATCACCTATTTATAGGTTTTTGGTGGTGGAGTACTGGCCCATGGTTTTGGGAACCATATGGTTTAGGTCAACTGTATAGGGTTTTTTCCTCATTTTTCCTCTTTTTCCTCATTATTTTATATTTTTTATTCCCTTTTTAGAGGGTTTTTGCTATTTTGGAGGAATTTTGGATATTTTTGGAGGGAAAAGGGGTTTTTTAGCCTTTTTGAGGCTTTTTTGATGGTTTTGTGACCTTTTGGAGGCATTTTTGGCCTTTTGGAGGCTTTTTAATAGGATTTTAGGGTTCTGAAGGTAAATATGGTAGGAAATATGGACAAATGAGCCATGTAATGGGGTAGATGAGGTAGTGAGCACTTTTTGGGTGTTAACAGTCAATAAGTATACCTCTTGAATCTGCCTTGTTTTCCCAATTCATCTTTGCGTTAATATTCCAATTTGTGGCAGATTTCGTCATGATTGATAGTGGAGGAAAGAAAACACTACAAGGCATGATATTCCACATTCACCAAATAGAACCTAAAGGACCGAGAGATCATGCATAGGGGGAGGGTAGACGATTCTATGATGTGCAAATGCATGCAGGGGCACACAACAACTTGTACTACAACACCCGCCATGCTTTCAAGTCACCTTGGAGTATCATCAAAATCCCCCACCTCATGGTTGTTGGAGTTGGGATCATGTGGATCCATATCATGCATCCCTATCACATTGCCCAATAGGGGTGAATAACTTGTAATAATATTATTCATAATAAGATAAATAAAAATTTAATAATATAAATATTTTTATTTTATAATAAAATGATAAATCCCCCTATCTGACTACTAAATGTATTAGAATCTATAGGATTTGGATTTAATGGATTATCAATCTTGAAACATTTCACTTTGAGGAATATCAGTTTTAGATGCCAAAGACACCCTCACTCCTAAAATTGAATGTGTAGGTTAATGGTGAAGAACTCTGACTGATTTACAAAGAGAATGATGAAAAATAGACACATATTCACAAACTCATAATGATTATGTTAGTAATATTTTGTGGCATTTCCACTATGAATATAAATGGAAACTAACAATTATGATCTTGCTCTATTAAGGTCATCAATTTTTTGTTGGACAACAAGAGGAAAACCTGCATTTGTATAGCTAGAGGTTGGATATGTTATGAATTTTATTTTTACACTTAGTGGTGCTACACTTCCATGTGTATGGTACTCTTTAAGGTTAATCATTTAATTCAGGACCATGTCGACTAGAAAGATTGGTTTTCCTTGTTATGTATCTAATTATTTAGGAAGAAATATTTTAAATATTAAATGTAATATTAATTAGCTGAGCGTAGGGTCACACCATTCCATTGAAATGTGTGTTTCGACCTATAAAAGGTCTTTTCTCATATTGTAAAAATCATCATTTCAATTTTCCAACCACACATCATTTACTTGAGCTTCATAGATTAATTTGCCATTTATCCTAAGTATTCTAACACAATCATGTGCTTACATCATCAATAGATCACAGTTTCAGTAAACTGGGCCTCCTCCTACATTCATGGAGTCAATTGGGCAATCATTATCAATTAATTGAGCCCCCTCCATCATCCAGGGAGTGATTTGCATGACTAAAGCACCCCACTCAGTCCAACTGATAGCATTTACTACTTTATTCAGCCAACTGGAGACTAGAAGGTGCCCTACTACACTGGTTGACTTCATTTGGTGTTATCTTCACCTAATATTCAGTTAACTGGAGACAGAAAGATGCCCTCCCCTATTTTTGGGCATTCAATTGAGTTCTAGATTCAGTTAGACTCAGTTAGACATTTTCAGAGTCTGTTAGAGTCATTTTCATAGTATTTAAGTGGTTAACTGATGTGCCGAGTGGTGTTAACTGCCAAGTAAGCCACTCTCAGGAATTCAATTGCAAAGACCTCTCTAGAATTCGAATTGCTTGGCTTATTGTAGCCATTGTTACATTTTAATTATCTTCTGAGTTTATGATACTGCATGAACAACTGCAAAGTTCCTTTTGCATTAGTGTTTTTGACATATTATTTGCTGCATGCATCTCTAGTAACTATTGTCTTTGTTTCATAGATCTTATGTGCTTAGATTTTACACTCAGGAACACTCATGCATTTTGTTTAGATTCAAATATTTGGTTCTTGTGCTTGTGTTTAGAAGAAACGATCGCATGTTTTTGTATATACAAAATGCTCGAGCGTTGTTATTCACATAACGCACAAGCGTTATGACCTTCACAAATTATGTTTTAAAGTGTTGAATGGAGATAAAGTGGGTGAGAGGGAGAAGAGATATACAAGAGGGGGGAAAGGGACATAAATTTAAGGATTTGGGGAGATTAATGATAATGGAGGTAAATTAAAGGCCTAAACCCATAATTCCTAAGTCCCAAACTGCCTAAATCCCTACACCCGTAAGCACCTAATCCCTTAACAAATAATCCCTTACCCCATTAATAGTTGATCCCTAAATCCGTTAACCTATAAAGGTATTAATCCTTAAATCCCTAGTCCCATAATTAACCCTTTATCTCCCCTCATTGTTGTCCTTATCTTGTAATTCCCTAAGCCTCTAACACTATAACACCTTAGACCTCAATTCCTAACCTCCTAAAACCTAACCCCCTAATCACAAGGTCCTTAATCCACTTACCCCTAAATCCCCAAACTGCTAAACCCATTAATTCCTTTAATTGTTTACCTATAATTCTTTTACCATTATCCTTCTAACCTCTAGTTTACCCTATACATGTAAAATAATTCTTTACCTCTACACTATGTTTGCATGTGCGACCTCCCTTGTGCTAGCGTGCCCTGCATTTGCTTGTGCACTCTATGTGTGCTCTTAGTTTGCATGAGAGATCTATGTTTTCTTGAGATCTCTCCCTCTATATTGATCTCTCCTCTATCAGCTTTGGAATTCTTGCTTCGGCTTGTACATTAGTCTCTTTAAGCTCCAATTTACCCCTTATAAGCCTTTAATCCTTTAACCCCTTCACCATTAATGCCTAACCTAATAAACCCTAACACGCTAACCCTAGATAACTAAATATTTAACCCCTAAGGCCACTAACACCTAAACCCCCTAGCCACTTTATCTCCAATCCCACAACCCCTAACCCCTAATACCTATTCCACCCCTAACCCCTAAAAAGTCTTACCGATATCTTAAAAATACCAAATCCCTAATCCCTTAACCCTAGAAACAATTAAACCTTTTTAACTTCTTGGGTCTTAACCCTTAACCAATTAAACCCTATCCCCCTAACCATTGAGCCCTAAATTCCTTAACCCGCAATTCCCATTACCCATAAAACCCCCTACCTCCCTATCTACTTAACTTCCTAACCCATAAATATTTAAACTTGTTAACAACTTTATGCCCTTACCTCTAAAATATTAATCCATAACACCTAGAAGTCCTAATTAACCCCCTAACCCTAAAACCCCTAACCAATAATCCCTAAATCCTAAAACCCATAAACCCCTAGAAAATCATAATTCCTCATCTCCTAGAGGCCATTAAGACCTTAACACCCAATCCTTTAATCCTTTAACCCATTTACACTTAACCCTTAACCAATTCAACCCTAACATCATAACCCTAGATTCCTAAAACCCTTATCCTTTACATCTACTAACCCTTGTGTGAAAATCAGATCACATCCAAGAACTGATCAAGAAATTACACTCTCTCATAAGAAAAATCTCACACAACTAGTCAAAGACACAAAAATTATGCACAAGAGTAGATTTCGGTATTAACTTCTCATGAATAAAATTACCTCAGACAACGTATGAATGTAATAGGCTGTCATTAAATAACTTTACAATAGAAAATTGAATGGCTAAAGATGCCAAAACAATCTCCTCTTAATCAGAATTGCTAAATATGCCCATCCCCCCTAGGTGGCAAGTTGACTTTCCAAATCATCCCAAAAGCTCACGAATTGCTAAATTAGTGATTTGAAGGTGAAATATAGATAAACAAAGTCAAATACGAATTTTGGGTGGAAAAAACATTAAGGAAAGTTTTTGGTGTAAAAAACAATTTCCTAGGTAGACTAGCTTTTCCCCAATAGGGAAAAAGCAGTAAAAAAGCTCTAAAACTCAGAAATGCACCCTTCCTTCTAATTTTGGTCTAAAATCAGTTAGAAAAGTGCCCAAGTGGTCTAGATGACTTGTAGATCACACCTTGGAAGTATTCTTATCCTCCCATGTTTCCTTGTGGTCAACACAATGGCAATTTCCTAATTTATTACATGGAATTAACCACTAAATGATTAATTAATGTATCACATGTAAATAAATAAATGGTAGGAAGAATTAAATTATTCCAACACCCCCTCTTAAGTCTGACTTAAATGATCTTAATATCATAAAATAAAATACTAAGGGCCTAGTAACGAGACTTGGTCACCCCGTACAAAATACTGTCGGTCCACAAAAAAAGGATAGAAGGAAAACCTCATGGGAAAAACCTTCCCCCAAAACATGGACATATCAAAATTGAAAGGTTGTTGATCAACCCTTCACTCCACCACATGTTCAACCATCCCAAGCAGTGATCTAAGATAGTTGAATGTCTTCTTTGTGAAATCCTTGGTAAAGATATCTGGAGTTTGCTCACCTGTGGGGCAATACTGCAAATCTATGATCTGATCATGCACTAGGCCTCTGATGTAGTGCATATGAATATCTATGTGCTTGGTCCTCTGCCTCTGTATTGGATCACATGAAACTCTAATGGCACTCTGTTTGTCACAATAAATGACAGTATGAGTACTGAAAGAAATCTCAAACTTAGACAAAATCCCATGCAACCAAACACACTGTGTAGCAGCATTCACTGCTCCTCTGTACTCTGCCTCCGCTGAAGATAGTTCTATGGAATTCTATTTCTTGCTAGACCAGCAAACATGGCCACCTCCAAGCATGAATACAAATCCTGATGTGGATTTCCTGTCAAGGCTATCACCAACCCAATCTGAATCTGTGAAACCCAAGAGATCTAAGCTTGAATCTGCCACATAGTGAATCCCATCACTCTTTGTGCCCTGCACATAATGAAGGATTCTTTTTGCATCCCTCCAATGTAACTCATGTGGCTGCTCCATATATCTAGATTCCACAGTCACAACATATGCAAAATCTCGTTGAGTGTGTGTCAAGTACAGCAAGCTACCAATCAACTGTCTATATAGAGTACTGTCAAAAAGCGGTGCAGATTCTGCTTCTTCCATTCTAACTCCAGAAAGGAATGGAATCTTAGAAGGCTTGCAATCAGCCATCTTAAACTTCTTTAATAGATCAGAAGCATACTTTGATAGACATACCTTGGTTCCTTCTTTTGTTTGAGAAATCTCAAGCCCCAAAAATTGCTTAAGAATTCCCAAGTCACTCATGGAGAATGCTTGGTGCATTGCGGTCTTTAGTGATGCTATTTGTTCAGTGATATCACCTATGATCAGCAAATCATCAACATACAACACTATTAACATAATAAAACCATAAACAAACTTCATATAGACATTTGGGTCAGATTTACACCGAACATAGGATTGTGACAACATAAAACTGTCCATCTTTGCATACCAAGCCCTGGGGGCTTGCTTGAGTCCATACAAAGATTTTTTCAACCTGCAAACAAGGTTTGGATCTGATGTGTACCCCTGTGACTGCTGCATATATATTTCTTCTTCAAGCTCCCCATGGAGGAAAGCACTTTTCACATCCATGTGATGTACTTCCCACCGCTTGGAAGCTGTCACTGCCAAAATTAGTCTAATGGAGTCTTTCTGAGCTACCAGTGCAAATGTTTCATTATAATCAAGTCCTTGGACCTGCGAATACCCCTTTGCTACCAACCTTGCTTTGTACGTAATGGCTGTACCATCCGCTGCACGTTTAGTCTTATAAATCCATTTGAATCTTACCAACTTTCTGCCTGCGGGGAGCTTAACTAGCTCCCAAGTTTCATTCTTCTGCAATGACTAAAACTCCTCATCCATAGAAATATGCCATCTAGGATCATGCGATGCATCCTCATATGTTTTTGGGTCAGAATATATCATCATATAGCACTTCTCGGAAAGATAAGGATCATTCACATTGAGAGCAGTCTCAAACTGTGATCTAGTCCCTCTTTGGTCCCGAGGGGTGCCTGCTAGTTCACCTGCTGCTTGCAAAGTTTTTGCAGCCCACTTAGGCCTTGTAGGTGAGTTAGAATCTGCAATAAATTTATCCTCATCATCAAAAATATCAGAATAAAAAATATCACGAACATCACTTACTTCTTCTTCAGTCGGTGGTGAAGATGAATCTCCAATTTTTGCGCTCTGAGAGGGCTCTTCCTCAAACTGAACACTTCTTTCGATGAGTGCTTTATGAGTGGTCATGTTCAGCAGCTTATAACCTTTGGATTCCTCTGAATATCCAACAAACAAACATGGTTGGCTTTGGGACTGCATAGACCTCCCCTTCTCAATCGGAATCCTAGCCCAAGCCTTTGAGCCAAAAATCTTGAAATGAGAGATGTCAGGTTTGTGACCTGTCCAAGCCTCGAAGGGAGTGATACCTTTGAGAAATTTGTGTGGAAATCTATTTTGAATATAAGTGGCACAATTTATTTCCTCAGCCCATAGCTTAGGACACAAAGCTTTTGCCTCAAGCATGCATGTGGCCATCTCCTTAAAAGATCTATTTTTCCTCTCAGCAACCCCATTTTGCTGAGGTGTATATGGAACTGTATGTTGCATTTGTATGCCCGATGAAGCACAAAATTGCTGAAACTATGATTTCTCATACTCACCACCATTATTAGATATTAACACTTTTATATGCGTACCAGATTGATTCTCAACTGAGGCTTTGAATAACCCAAAAATTTCTGATTTAAGCTTGATGAAATAAATCCAACAATACCTACTGAAATCATCTATAAATGTGAGAATATATTTTGTTGAATTCAATGACTCATGAGGAAATGGACCTGATATATCAGAGTGTATAAGTTCCAATGGTGCAGTGGTTCTCTCAGTGGTAGATCTCCCATACTTATGCTCATGATGTTTTCCTAGGATGCAGGATTGACAGACACCTTTGGAAAATTTGATATTGGGTAGCCCTATAACCATCTCTTGCTCATGAAGTTGGAAAAGGTATTTGTAATTAAGGTGGCCAAATATTTCATGTCATAGCTTGTTGGACTCATTGGAATGGGTTAATAGAGCAAAAGGTGAGGAGTTTGGCACAAAATGAGAAAACTTGTAAATTCTAGAACAATGATCAGCAGTACCAAATGCAATAATTTTTCTTGTTGAAATTTCTGCTATCTCAACATCATTGGGGGTAAAGGTTACTCTCTTGGGAAGCCCTATATGGGTCATCTGATACACTAATAGTAGGTTTGCAACAAGTCCAGGGACATATAAAACATTATTAAATGACCCAAACTTGAGATCTATGCTACCTTTTCCTTTGCTAGAAGTTTCAAAATTGTCTCCCAATACAATGTTCGGACCACTGGAAGAGTCAAGTGAAGTAAAATACTTACTTGCAGACACCATGTGTATTGAAGCACCAGAATCAATGATGAATCATGAAGATTGTGTTAGGAACCCATGTATTTACTTTGTTAGTATATTGTTGTTGGATGCATATGCTTTGTAAGTCGTCCCATAGTATTTGTTGATCAATAGTTTGTGTTATTGTTGTTGGCGCATATGCTTTGTAAGTCACCCATAATATTGTTGATCCATAGTTTGTAGTGGCCCATGGTTTTGACCCATAGTATTGGCACCTAGAATTAGTATATAAGTGTGTGTTGAGACCTATGAAGGCACCATGAAGTTATTTGTATTGAGCTTGCTCATAGGAGGTTGCCCCCTCGAAGTGGCCTTTGATCAATATAAAAGTGATTCTGAGTTCTGTCATTTCTGCTATTTCGCATATTCTTATTAATTAATTGTTGCAGGTGCTTCACATCTGGTATCAGAGCACTTTCTTGGGCTCGCTAGGTGAAATTTCTGCCAAATTTTTTTCGCATCTGTTGCAGGTTTGGATTTGGGAATAATCCCTATCCACTTAACTGTGGGAAGTAATTGGGCATAAGCCCTAAAACTCATTGTGAGGAGTACCACAGGAACCCTGAAGTAGCTGTCCCATTGAAAGGACCTGCCAGCGAAAAGGGCAACGACCCCTACCTGATTGACTAGTTCCCACCCGTGAGGTAAACCAAGAGCTGTCATTTGTGGCAAAGCGGTTATCAGTTTTACCTGAGCTGTGGAGTGAGGGGTACTTCCCCAATATGCAAGCCGTCAGACAGCATTGGTGGCCGAGTGAAACCCTTGAATTGTCAGGAAGCCGCACATATATGGGGTCCATATCTATTTTCAGCTGAACTGTTGTCGATCACTGTTGCACCGTTTCAGATCCAGCCATTCAGATCCATTCTGAAAGCCGTTCCAGATCCAGCCGTTTTCAAGCCATTCGGCGTCATTTCAGACCCCTCTATTTCCGCTCGCTTCTGGGCCGTTGCTAATTTATCTATTGCATATTTATTTGTTCCAGATCCCTTCCGAGCCGTAGCCACTCCAGTCTGAAAATTTTCTCCATATCTCCCTTGTTTTCACTCTATTTCCCTTGAAATTTTCAGGGAACCCCTGTCATCCCATTCTTCATATTTCATTGAATTTCGAGCACTTAATCACCTCACCATCAAGGATAAGCTTCCAATTCCTGTTGTTGATGATCTTCTTGATGAGCTTCATGGGGCTCACTTTTTCTCCAAGTTGGATCTTTGTTCTGGGTATCATCAAATTCGGGTTCATGAGGATGATATCCCTAAAACAACTTTCCGCACACATTATGAGTTTTTGGTCATGCCCTTTGGCCTCACTAATGCTCCTTCCACATTCTAGGCCTTAATGAATAAAATATTTCGACCCTACTTGCGGAAATTCATTCTGGTATTCTTTGATGATATCCTCATCTACAATAAAACATGGGATGAACATCTCCAGCATCTGGATCTTGTCATGCAACTTTTCTCTGACCATCATCTCCACTCCAAGCAGTCTAAATGTGTTTTTGGACAGAAGGAAGTTGAGTATCTCGAGCACATTATCTCAGCACAAGGGGTTCGCATGGATCCTGCCAAAATCAATGCCATGAACAATTGGCCGCATCCTCAGACACTCAAGAGCCTTCATGGTTTTTTGGGGTTGACTGGCTACTACCGCAAGTTTGTCAAGGACTATGGGAATATTGTATCTCCATTAACTGCTCTATTGAAAAAGGATGCGTTTACATGGACACATGCTGCTCAATGTGCATTTGACAAACTAAAACAAGCTATGTGTACTACACCTGTTCTAGTTATGCCCGATTTTTCCAATCCCTTCACTATTGAGAGTGATGCTTGCGGCAATGGACTTGGTGCTGTTCTTCGTCAAGATGAAAACCCCATTGCGTTCACCAGCAAAGCCCTTTCAGGTAAGAATTTAGATGCCTCTACCTATTAGAAGGAAATGATGGCTATTTTGCATGCAATACAGAAGTGGCTACCATACCTATTAGGGAATCATTTCTGCATCAAAACTGATCACCAGAGTCTGAAATATTTCTTGGAACAGCGTGTCTCCTCCCTAGCACAACAGAAATGGGTTAGCAAACTCATGGGTTATGACTATAAGATCACTTACAAGAAGGGTAAAGACAATATTGTGGTAGATGCTCTTTCTCGCACATTTGATGCCTAAGGTTCTCTTTCAGCTATTTCTATGCATGTTCCAAATTGGTTGCAATATGTTCAACAGGGTTATGTCAATGACTCTTCCTTATCTCAAATCATCCAATGCTTGACAACAACCCTTCTGTTGTACCACATTACTCTTGGGATGGTGCTTCTCTGTGATACAAGGGTCATCTGGTGCTTCCCCAGAGCACAGATCTTCAACAGGATGTCTTCTATGAACTCCATGCTTCTCCATCGGCAGGGCACTTTGGGTTCCGCAAAACGTATGAACGGGCACGGCATAACTTATTTTGGCAGGGCATGAAACATACAATTCAACAGATGGCGGCCAAATGTGATACTTGCCAGCGCAATAAGGATGAAACAACACTCCTTCTAGGATTGCTCGAATCCATGCCCATACCTACACGGATTTGGACAGATATTTCTATGGATTTCATTGAAGGGCTCCCTAAATCTGGCGGGAAGACAGTGATTCTCGTTGTGGTTGATTTCCTCTCCAAATATAGTCATTTTTGTGCTCTCAGCCATCCCTATACAGCCTCCTCAGTCGCTCAAATTTTCCTGGACCAGATCTTTCGTCTTCATGGAATCCCTTCTTCCATTGTCTTGGATCATGATGCGACTTTCACCAGTCATTTTTGGACAGAACTATTTCACCACACTGGCACCAAACTGAAGATGAGTTCAGGGTATCACCCACAAACAGATGGTCAAACTGAAATTATCAATAAATGCTTGGAAAGGTATCTTCATTGCTTCACCTCTGAATAACAACATCAGTGGGCAAAGTGGCTCCCTCTCGCTGAATGGTGGTACAATACCTCTTACCACATTGCCTCTAAAATGACCCCATATGAAGCAGTCTATGGTTAGGCACCTCCAGTTCTTCTTCCATACACCCCCAACAATTCACCAGTTCAGGAAGTTGACACGGTCCTTCAAAACCGCGATCAGATTCTTCGCATTTTGCGGGACAATCTTCACATGGAAAGAAACCACATGAAGAAACAAGCTGATCAGCACCGTTCTGAGCGCACTTTTCAAGTAGGCGATATGGTTTTTCTTCGTCTCCAGTCGTACAAGCAATCCTCCCTGAAACTCAAAGGGTGTCATAAGCTTGCTCCAAAGTTCTTTGGGCCATATCAGATTCTTCAGAAGATTGGGTCCGTTGCTTATAAATTGGAACTTCCTCCTTCTTCCCGCATTCATCCAGTCTTTCATGTCTCTTGTCTGAAGAAATTTCTTGGCACCAACATCAGTGGACAAACGATTTTACCCGAACTGGATAATGAAGGATCCATCCTTTTGGATCCGGAGGCCATCCTTAATCGGCGCACTCGTCAGCTTTGCTCTTGCTCTATCACAGAGGTCTTAATTCAGTGGCACGACATGCAACCAAAGGATGCTACATGGGAACCACTCCTTCAGATTCAACAACAATTTCCACATCTAAAGCTTTGAGGACAAAGCTTTTTTTAAGGGGGAGGGGATGTTAGGAACCCATGTCTTTACTTTGTTAGTATATTGTTTTTGGACGCATATGCTTTGTAAGTCGTCCCGTAGTATTTGTTGATCAATAGTTTGTGTTATTGTTGTTGGTGCATATGCTTTGTAAGTCGCCCGTAGTATTGATGGTCCATAGTTTGTAGTGGCCCATGGTTTTGACCCATAGTATTGGTGCCTAGACTTAGTATATAAGTGTGTGTTGAGACCTATGAAGGCACCGTGAAGTTATTTGTATTGAGCTTTCTCATAGGAGGTTGCCCCCTCGAACTGGCCTGTGATCAATATAAAAGTGATTCTGAGTTCTGTCATTTCTGCTATTTCACGTATTCTTATTAATTAATTATTGCAGGTGCTTCACAGATTGGTAAGTGCTGGCCATCAAAGCATGAACTCTCTCTTTGTCATCAGAATTTGATCCTCCATCCTTCCTCCTTGTGCTCTCTGGGAGAGGGATATTGGCTTTCTCCAATAGTTGAGTTAATTGGTCGATGGTCTTCTTCATGCAAGAGATTTCAGGATGAAATCCCTTGCTGCAATAATTGCACTTTGTCCTCTCATTTTTTTTGTTCGGATTCTTCTTGAAGTTTGATGGCTCTCCATTAAAGTTCTGCTTGTCTTTCCGCTCATCGGTGGGCTTCTTGAAGTTTCCTTTCTTCTTGCCTTTCGAATTCTTTGAGTCTCCAACATTTAGACAGTGGTCTTTGGATGGATTTTTAATGGCTCCCATTAAGACCATCTTGTCTTGTTCTTGTGTTAATGACTCCATGAATTCTAAAAGTGACAGGCTCTTCCAATTTTTAATTGCTTTCTAGGTGGAATGGAAGGTGGAAACAAAAATTGAATAGTTGGGGCCAAGCATGGAGAGAATGGCCAAACCTAATTGTTCATATTTCTTGTCTAATCCACATTGCTTCAGCTGCAATACAAGAGACTTGAATTTGGAGAAGAAGTCTTGTATATTATCAAAATTTTGCAGACTCAAAGAGACTAGCTCATTATCCAATTGGTGGCCTCTCAATTCATCGGTTTTACCAAACAGTTCTTGAAGTTTCAGCCATACTTCATTGGGTGAAGTGAGGCCATCAAGATGAAATAATAGTTCTCTGGATGTAGTGAGACATAACATCTCATAGGCTTCATCCCTTCGATTATGCCATATATATTTCTCCACTGTTGAGGTTGGCTCAGCTTCTATTGCCATGGTCACCCTATAGAGCCCTTTGCTCCTCAGTAGAATCTCCATCTGTGCTTTCCAATAAAAGTAATTGAAAGGATTGAGGATGATCTGTTGTGTATGATCCATTGATGCAACTGATATAAACTTATGGACTGGTTTTATAACACTTCTGGATTCCAAAATGTGCCCTGCAGATAATAGAATTCACTCGGTGAATTGATCAATGCGCCCTTCCTGAGACTGTTGGATCCTGCAAGAAAATCAATAGATGAAAGGAATAGCTTGATGGCTCTGATACCATGTAAAAATCAGATCACATCCAATAACTGATCAAGAAATTACACTCTCTCATAAGAAAAATCTCGCACAACTATTCAAAGACACAAAAATTATGCACAAGAGTAGATTTTTGTATTAACTTCTCATGAATAAAATTACATCAGACAACATATGAATGTAATAGGATTTCATTAAATAACTTTACAATAGAAAATTGAATGAATAAATATGCCAAAAGAATATCCACTTAATCAGATTTGCTAAATATGCCCATCCCCCCTAGGTGGCAAGTTGACTTTCCAAATTAGCCCCAAAGCTCACGAATTGCTAAATTAGTGAGTTGAAGGTGAAATATAGATAATAAAAAAATCCAAATATGAATTTTGGGTGGAAAAAACATTAAGAAAATTTTTTGGTGTAAAAAACAATTTCCTAGGTAGACTAGCTTTTCCCCAATAGGGAAAAAGCAGTAAAAAAGCTCTAAAACTCATAAATGCACCCTTCCTTCTAATTCTGGTCTAAAATCAGTTAGGAAAGCACCCAAGTGGCCTAGATGACTTGTAGATCACACCTTGGAAGTATTCTTATCCTCCCATGTTTCCTTGTGGTCCACACAATGGCAATTTCCTAATTTATTACATGGAATTAACCACTAAATGATTAATTAATGTATCGCATATAAATAAATAAATGGTAGGAAGACTTAAAATATTCCAACACCTTGAAGGCCTCACCTCTTAAATAACCAATAATACCCTAACCCTTATGTCCTTAATGAGTAAGCCCCTAAGCCCTTGATTCTTAAAAACTCTTAATAGTTAAACCCTTCACCCTTAAGGCTTAACCTATTGAACCCTAACCCCCTAACTTGGATCCATCAATCCCTTAACCCCTAAATCCCTTTATCTCTAAGAACTTAACACCCAACACCTAATCCCTATTTTATCCACAAACACTTAAGACCTGAATGTATAACCTCTAAAACCCTAACCCCCTAAACCTGGATCCCTTAAACGAGCCATAGAATGATGACCTAACCTCTAAATATTTAAACCTCTAAATCTTTAAGCATGTTAACTACTTTATCCCTTTACCTCTAAACGCTTAACTCCTAAGTCCTAGTTAATCCCCATAACCCTAAAACCCCTAACCCATAATCCCTAAATCCCAAAACCCATAAATCCCTAGAAACCAATCCCTCATCTCCTAAAATCCATTAAACCCTTAAACCCCAAACCTTTAATACTTAAACACCTTAACACTTAACCTTTAATTGACTCAACACTAACATCCTAACCTTAGAGCCCTACATCCCTTACCCTATAAATCCCTTAACCCCTAATCCCTTTGAACCCAAACCATTCACCCTTAACGCTTAAAATCTTGAACCCTAACCCCCTAACATTGGTCCCCCCAATCCCTTAACCCCTAAATCAGACCCTAACCCCTAAACCCCTTTATCTCTAAGTAGTTAACACCGAACGCCTTTAGTAGCCCTATTTTATCCACAAACACTTAATCCCTTAATGCCTAAGCTCTAAAACCCTAACCCCCTAAACATGGAGCGCTAAATAACTTAGCCCCTAAGCACCTTGAGCCCAAACACCTTGAACCCTTAGCCCCTAACAACAAATCCCTATTTAACCTCCTAACCTATAGAACATGAAGCCCAAAACCTTTCAAGATAAGTAGGGATCTACGGAAATAGAAGAAATTTATTTTCTTGGGAAGAAACTATTAAATAAGGTTTTGATGAAAATGCAAATTGTGTAGATTACCACAACGCTAAACCGTTTATTGATGAAGAAACGCTCGTGCGTTATTTGATAAACAAACGCTCGTGCGTTTTCTGCCACTAGACATTATTTAGCCATGCACCAAACATATTAATTGTCTAGGAATTTTTTAACATTGAAGAAACGTGCGAGCGTTATAAATAAACAAGAAACGCTAGTGCGTTTTGTAAATCCATAATGCTAGCACTTGTCTCCCCACTAGGGGGGATACCACTAGATGAAATCATTTCCCTCTGAGGGGTATCTACAACCTAAAATATTAGACTGTGTATCATTAATCAAGTAAGATTTGATAACAACCTAACATGTATTAAAATAATGTCATGTTGAAATAGTTACCTCAGTGTGAGTTGTTGTCCCCAAAGGTATGACAACATATTGTACATCAAACGGTTCTGGTGCATGAGCCTCTAGACTATCGTAGGAATCATCGGTGGAAAATTCTTGCCCCTCATCCTCTTCTTGTAGCAAATACAAGTTTTAAAATGATTAAAAATATTAGCAATCTATATATGTATATAGTAAGGAAAAATAATTTACAAACAACGCTAAATTGTTAACCATTTACTTAGGTAGTAAAATACCCAGTAAATCTATCATCTGTATGGATAGGACCAAAGCAAGGATGGTTGCATACTTTGCATGGGTAGGGATCTCGGCTGTGCTCATGATGTGCAGGTCTAGTGCCACTACTAGATGCTCCTCGACCACTCGAAGGTGGTGGCTCTACCCCACTAGGAGGTGGTCGATCTACCCTACCAGGAGGTGGTGGCTCTACTCCACCCATATATGGTGGCAACGATGGCCCTTCCTGGTATGTACCTTGAAGATACGTGCTATGGAAAACAACTACATGTGCCAACACTAGGAATGACTCATGTGTCTGTGGTTCCAACTAATGTGCAAGCGGTACATCTGTCCTGGGTAGCTTCCTTCGAGGTGGAGCTACTGGGCAATTGGGATCTATCTGCCTCACATGGGAACATTGTTTAGGCATCCCCATCCCAACGCCCTGGTACTCCAAGATATCAAAATAATTAGCATGCTTCCCCAAAACAAATTCTGCATACATTTTTCTATGAAAATCTAATGACATTTCCCTGTTGTTATGTGGAGGTACATCAAATACCTTGTACCATCGGTCCATCCAATTATCTATGAAGGTTGATATGTAAACCACTCGATATAAATATGCCTTTTGCTTACATTCAGGATTTCACCTATCCGTGGATCTCTAAAAAGCGCAAAGATATGTTGTTTCATTATCTTCAACTTCGTAACTTCCTTGCAAATAAGTCCATTAGCGTGTTCTTTCATTATCTTCAACTTCGTAACTTCCTTGTAAATAAGTCCATTAGCATGTTCTTGCCTCTTTCTCTCTGTGTATGTCGCAATATCTTTGAGTGCACCATTTGAACTACTAACGGTATCTATCATTGCATCCAAATTGAATGCAATCATACGGTGCCTATCATCAACCATTGTTATTGAGGCTCGAATTTCTATGAGACTATGAATTTCTCTTTGGATGTGTGTATGTGCATCCATAGTCATCAATGCAATCAAAAAATATAAAAAAAATAAATCATTAGAACCATATACATGTGCTATAATGACATCTCTCAAAAATGAATAATGTAAAACATTATGCAAGAACAAATACATTACAAACATAAATATCATCTCAATATACTATAATAACAACTACATGTAAACCAAAGTGGAAGGTCAGGATCAACTACATGTAAATCAATTAATGATAGATGGTGAAGAGCTCCTAATTCAATTAATAATGAAGGATCAAGACATGGGGGCTTTAAAAGCACTTTATGTATACCTTTTTTGAGCCGAGGTATTGGAGAAGATGTTATTCGTCATCCTCTACCTTCATAAATTTCTCCTTTGTATCTAATTCATTTCATGATTGTGGCCCATTCCTTGCACAAAATCTAGTGTACGATGAGTAAGATTTGGTGGTGAAGTCCTCTGCGTCATTAAGAAGGGGAAAGATTTTGAATGTGAGGGTTGATCTATGCTTGTTCCATGAATTAAAGCTCTTATCAGTTGATAGGTATGAAGACCCAGGTCCATTGATTGATTGTCTTGGTGGTTAAAGAGGTAAAAAAAGATGTGGTAGTTCATCTTAGCAACAAAGTAAGTGGTGTGTCTACAAAGGAGGGGAACCTAGTCCCTTGGGTTTTGGGGGATGGTGTAAAATCCATCATGCCATTAGGTTGGTTTCACAAGAATTGGTTGGACATTTTTAGGTTAAATAAATGTGTGGGAAAAAAACATAGGGTTTGGTTGAGTCAAGTCTAGAAAGCAAGCCTAGGTTATAGTCCATAGTTCCTCCTCCTATCCAAAGGGTGGATGGATTTTCTTTTCCAATTTGAAATAGATGTTGAAAAAATATTGAGGAAAATTTGGTGTTGGAATTCAAATCCCTTATTGCTTAGGTGGATGCAACATTCATTAAGGGGATTGATAGTATGGAGGAATTGCCATATGTTAAATAACAATTTTGAAAAATTTTAGTTTTGGAATTTTCATTTACATGGATTTTTAATTTAGGGCAATATACAAATTTATATTTTTATTAAGGAAGCGAGGCAATGATGAATATTTGGATTCCTACCTTTCCAATCCTCCTTTCTCTTCAAATTCACCCTCCTTTCTCTTCGAATTCACCCTCCTTACAGCTGAGAACGCTCGAGCGCTTTTGGTTAATCCGGTCAATGAACAGTGGACGAAAAGTGCAGAATCGGCCTGTTTTTTGGGTTTTAATATATTAACAGGAACACATGAGGGTTATGTATTACAATAACGATTGAGAGTTATAGTGAGACATAACGCTCATGCGTTATTGAATTCAGAACACTCGTGCGATTTTATTTCCTATCCTGCATGTTAAGTGACATGGCAGGCTCGGATCTGCCCATGCCTAGTTCAAAGAAACGCATGTGTGCTTTCCATTTACTAAAATTTAGCACGTTTCGTGAAAGCGCGATTTCATATAAAAGGTCGCTCAACTTCGTGCAAGGGCCTAGGAGCTACCTGATTTTGAAAAGAAAACAAATTATGCTCTAGTGCGTAATTCTTCTCAATGCTTTGATTTGTGCCAATCATTGTTCAATATCACTAGTGCATTGAATACTATTGGTGGTTGGTATCGAATGAAATGTGGTCTACGTGGTGGAGCTTCCATGGGAGGAATGATGGATTTACCAATGATGCTTATGTTATCTCTAGAATTCCATTAGGATCCTCGTATTATCCACATTTATCATGACCTTCATACACATTACTTGTTTTATCTGAGTAAGGTTCTTCCCTGTAGAGTCGAAGATAAAGAAAACAACTTGTAGAGCCGTGAGTGTGTTGAGGTAGAACCATCCTCTATTTTTTGGAAATGACAGCGGGTTAGATGAATTGACTACCCTTTGTATTTGGGTCCATGATATCAGTGGTTGAGACCAAGATGACAAACTATATGTAGGTCTCCCCACGCAAAAAAATATAGAGAACAAGGTGGTGAAGGAGTTTGTCATTGATTTAGTGGTGATGCATGGAATTTTATGAGCCAACAAAGGAAAACTAAGATAAGGGTTTTGGATTTGTGAAGCTAAAAAATCGTTGTGACGGTACAAAAGCTAAGAGCCATTTGAACCACTGGGTAATTGGTAGGTGGGAAATTTCTATTGTCCATTAAAATTTTTGGGTTGTAGAACATATTGTTTGTGTAGTGAGATTGTAGCTTGTGGTAAACTATTAATCCAAGCAAAATATTAGCAACACAAGAATTGTCACATTTGTGAGCCATAGATTGCTCGGTAATGATAGCATTTGTTGCATCAAGAAATAAGCAGAAGTATATTTTTATTTGATTAATGGTTTCATAATCTTAAGCATTCGTAGTGCAAAACTCATTTCGATAGTTTTTCCAATGATTCATTTTGCACTTACTTATTTTGAAAGTTGGTAATAATTGTATCCTAGATCACCCCAAAATTGTATAATGGGGTTTAAGGACAATTGTGCGTATTATGATGCATACATTTTTTGTCTGCCTGATAGAATCTTGTGTCTAGTTTTGACAGTTGAATTTACATCTTGTCAATTAATGAAAAAACATGGAGGAAAATGCATTAACATTTGATAGAACAAACTTGAGAATTATAAAGTATAGTAAAACATCCAAACTTGAAGATCAATTCAACTCCATAATTAGTATTTTGAGCTAGTTTTGTTCATAATATATCTCTTATGTAACTTGCAAATAGTTGTTTTGCAAGATTACCTGCGGTATTTTGTAATGAATTTGAACTGTATGTAACTGGGTGCAGTCTTGGCAGAACCCCACGCCCTTCATTTGTTGAGAAATGGGCGGAGTTGCAAGAATCCCTATAAGCTCTATGTCATCTTCTTGCAGATGAACGATTTTCGTCTTCTCACTTGATGCAAGACTTGTCTCCATTCAGTTGATGGGGGGCACATAATGGTGATTGTTAGACTTCAATTTTCAAAGTGTACCATGATGAATTATGGATTCGGAATGATGATGAATTATTTTGACATGATTCTTTTCAAGGATTGATTTTGCAGATGGATTGATTGATAGTTACACTTTAAGTTTCGAAGCGCTATCAATCTAGCCAGAGGGGGATCCAAAATTATTCGCCACCCACCACTGGATCCCCCATGGAGACTATAGTGGGGGTAAATCTCCCCCACATATCCCCTACATGGTATGGGATCCAAACACAATTGAAAAATGACCTCTGAATCAAGAAGATCAAGCACCACAACCAACAAGTTTGTTGTATTTTATGCCTTGTGTTGACACTCATAACCACCATGAGATTTCTAATTGTGCTACTCATAACTACCATGATGTTTATAATTGTGATACTCATAACCACCATGATAATCCCACTACTCACATTGTTCATGACACAGGGGGGATGAATACAATCAGAAACAAACAATCCAGAACAAGCAAAATAATCCAGTGCCATGTTCGAGTGAGCTCCAGAGTTTGTGGTCAGCCTAAAACCACAATTTTAGTAGAATAATTCAGCTTTTACTAGACATTAGATGGTGGTCCCGAAACCACCACTTTCCAGAGAACCTCTGAGCATTCATGCCAAGTTTGATAGTTTGTCGGGCATCCTTAAACCACCCACTTAGTAGAATATTTCAGCTTCTGCTAGCCCCTTTTTGTTTGTGGTCAGCCAAAACCACCGCTTCAGAGAGCACTTGTATTTAACAAGAGAATTGAACTTATGCTAACCTGCTTGGCAATTTGGATTTCCAAGTTGGAAATGTTCGGTAGTAGTAGTTGTCCACTTCCATTCATTCATCTATATTTTTCTTGGGGTCACATACACCCCTTTGCATTAAGGGGGGAATTGTTGGGAACATAATCCTTGGTGCTAGGATTATCTCCCTATTCACATAAGGAGAAGACCAAAATTTGTTGGTGAATACAAAGAGTCACTCTAGTATCCAAGAGTTCACTAGGGAAGTTGAACCCAAGGGACATTCTCATTGTATAAATTTAAATATAATTAATGAGAATAATGTGCTTAACACCTAACCTTTTTTGTCTTTGTGCATTTCATTATCTTCCATAATGGGCATATAACAACATAAAAAATTTCTACTAGATCCATGGTAAAAAAAAATCAAGACTAGAGCGCTGATGAAAATACGAATATGAGAGTTTGAACAACTTTAACAAGAAGAAATAAAGTTGTAGAACTATCTAAATAACTAGTCACCTGAAGTAGAAACTACAATTTCCTCTTAGGAAAAAGGAGAGGTGCTCGATTAACTGGGGCATAGTAGGTGTAAATGAGTTTGTATTCCCTAGAATTCTCTCTGCAAACACCGTGCTAGTGATGGCCTTCGCCAAAACATTTAATTTTTCTCCCAAACTTGTGGCTGCTTTGATCATCAATTTTTGCATGTCCTCCATCATGCTAATGTGGTCCTACAATTTTTACGTTAGTATCAGAATCTCCTACTCCTTCATGCCATTGTCTGCCAAATCTTTCCCCAATAGGGTTTTAGAGGGGTAAATTCATCACCACAGTCTTCATATATTTTTTTCTGTTGGGTACAAGTGGACCCAAAGTCATGGATGATGACTTGAAACTATGCTAGCATATCCCATGGATCCATGACCTAATGTCTCTACGCTACAAGTTTCCCAACGAGCAATCATTTGTTGGGAAAGAATAGGAATTTTAGTTTGATATCAGGCCCTTGCTTCCTCAACTTCCTGAAGGACAAGAGGCATGTGTGATTAACTTCACCCATTTGATGCCAGGATCCATGCTTATGGTCTGCGTTTTCTGGCCCGAGAGATGAACCTTCAAGTGAAATGTGTTTCCCAAAATGAAATGTCGTTTCTCGTCACACACATAGAGACTAGGAAGGAAGTGTCAATAAGTATACCTCTTGAATCTTCCTTGTTTTCCCAATTCATCTTTGCGTTAATATTCCAATTTGTTGCAGATTTCGTCATGATTGATAGTGGAGGAAAGAAAACACTACAAGGCATGATATTCCACATTCAACAAATCGAACCTAAAGGACTGAGAGCTCATGCATAGGGGGGTAGACGATTCTATGATGTGCAAATGCATGGGGCACACAACAGCTTGTACTACAACACCCGCCCTGCTTTCAAGTCACCTTGGAGTATCATCAAAAGCCCCCACTTCATGGTTGTTGGAGTTGGGATCATGTGGAGCCATATCATGCATCCCTATCACATTGCTCAATAAGGGTGAATAACTTGTAATAATATTATTCATAATAAGATAAATAAAAATTTATAATATAAAAAAATTTATTTTATAATAAAATGATAAATCCCCCTATCCCACTACTAAATGTATTATAATATATAGGATTTGGAGTTAATGGGTTATCAATGTTGAAACATTTCAGAATCTATACATAAGAGAAAGAATTGCATCAAAGAATTTTAGGTTCTACATCGAGGTATGTGTAGTTTTATGTTATTTTGTTGGTACATGCATTTTTTGTTGATACATACATACATACATGTATTTTCCATACATACATGCATACATACATAGATATACATACATAGAAATATATACATACATATAGATACATACATACATACATAGAGATACATCCATCTGCCATGTCATCATTTCACCCTTTGTCATTAATGTTTAGAAACCTAATCTATCCCTAGAAACTTAGACTAGCCCTAGAAGCACTAATATAACCTTACGAACCTAATCTAGTCCTAGAAATCCTAGAAAGCTAAACTTACCCTAGAAACACTAACTGAACACTAGAAAACTAAGCTAGAATACTATAAACCTAAACTAGTCCCTAAGCTAGAATACTATAAACCTAAACTAGTCCTAGAAACCTAAACTGGCCCTAGAAACACTAATCTAACCTAAACTAGCCCTAACACTTCTCTCATTTGGTATGAGAGAAGTTTCTTTAGACCTACCTCACTCATGTCAATGCTTGAGTTTCTGGAGGCCGACCTCCCACCCAACATGTCCTCTTCAACATTTTTTTGTTCTCCTGGTTTTGTGCCCACTCAAACTTTTTCCATGCTTTGGGTACCTTGAGCTATATCCCAACCCAAAAAACTCTTATATTATGATGATTATGTTGGTTATTGGCTTCACCCAACAAAATTATATTTAATAATACACATATTCATAGATTTGGTTCTCCATGCTCAATGCTCACCCAAATCTAGCTAGATTTTGGGTTTTTTTCCTTGTCCAAGCATCGTGTCATCAACCTAGGCTTTCCACTAATATATTCTAACTAGATACTAGAATCTCCTTAGCTAAATTTGATGGAAAAATGCATAGAGGTCTTCTAGACTCTTAGATATGTATCCTAGCGATTTATTTTCAAACATGCTCATTTATGGTTGGAGATTGATGCTTGATTCCTATAGATAACCACTTAGAGGGACTTTTCATCATCATCATCATCAACATCATCATCACCATCACCATCAACATCATCATCACCATCACCATCATCATCATCATCAACGTCTTCATCATCATCACCATCTTCATCATCGTCACCATCTTCATCAACGTCTTCATCATCATCATTGTCATCTCTACACTCCTCATCAACATCTCCATCATCATCATCTTCTTCGTCATCATAATCATCATCTTCATCACCATGACCATCATCATCAACGTCTTCATCATCATCACCATCTTGATCATCATTGTCATCTCTAGGCTCCTCATCAACATCTCCATCATCATCATCTTCTTCATCATCACCATCACCATCACCATCACCATCACCATCATCATAAACGTCTTCATCAACATCTCCATCATCATCATCTTCTTCATCATCATCATCTTCATCACCATCACCATCAACATCACCATCACCATTGCCATCACCATCACCCTCAATGTCTTCATCATCATC
Source organism: Larix kaempferi (assembly GCA_027924585.1). Lineage (NCBI taxonomy): Eukaryota > Viridiplantae > Streptophyta > Pinopsida > Pinales > Pinaceae > Larix > Larix kaempferi. The sequence continues at coordinate 3,093,859 of BSBM01000592.1, read as the reverse complement.
ACCATCTTCATCATCATTGTCATCTCTAGGCTCCTCATCAACATTTCCATCATCACATCTTCTTCGTCATCATCATCATCATCACCATCACCATCACCATCACCATCACCATCACCATCACCATCACCATCACCATCACCATCACCATCATTGTCAACGTCTTCATCATCATCACCATCTTCATCATCATTGTCATGTCTAGGCTCCTCATCAAAATCTCCATCATCACATCTTCTTTGTCATCATCATCATTATCTTCATCACCGTCACCATCATCATCAACGTCTTCATCATCATCACCATCTTCATCATCACTAGCATCTCTAGGCTCCTTATCATCATCTTCTTCATCATCATCTTCTTCTTCATCATCATCATCTTCATCACCATCACCATCACCATCATCATCAACATCACCATCACCATCTCCATCATCATCATCATCAACATCATCATCAACATCACCATCACCATCTCCATCATCATCAACATCTCCATCATCGTCATCTTCTTCCCCATCAACATCAACATCATCATCATCATCACCATCTTCATCACCATCACCATCACCATCACCATCGTCATCACCATCATCATCAACGTCCTCATCATCATCACCATCATCATCATCACATCTTCTTCGTCATCATCATCATCATATTCATCACCATCACCATCATCATCATCTTCATCATCATTGTTAAATCTAACTCTAACCCTAATTCAATTTCCTTCTATAACTCTAGCCCTAACCCTCACCCAAACCCTAGCACTAAACCATCTTCTTCATCATAATCATCACCATCATCATCAACGTCTTCATCATCATCACCATCATCATCATCATCATCAACATATTCATCATCATTGTCATCTCTAGGTTCCTCATCAACATCTCCATCATCATCATCTTCTTCATCATCATCATCTTCATCACCATCACCATCACCATCACCATCATCATCAATGTCTTCATCATCATCACCATCATCATCATCATGAACATCTTCATCATCATTGTCATCTCTAGGTTCCTCATCAACATCTCCATCATCACATCTTCTTCATCATCACCATCACCATCACCATCACCATCACCATCATCATCAACGTCTTCATCATCATCATCACCATCTTCATCATCATCATCACCATCTTCATCATCATTGTCATCTCTAGGTTCCTCATCAACATCTCCCTCATCATCATCTTCATCATCATCATCATCTTCATCTCCATCACCATCACCATCACCATCATCATCATCATACGTGCCCGGTCGATGATTTTGCAAATTTGACCCCAATGTGCAAAAATTGCACACTCCCGTACTGAGCAAAACCCTAGTTTCCAAAATAGACGTACAAGATTACACCTGGGCCACGAGACCAGAGGAGAGGTGCACCCCTAACACTATCCCGACGTCCTGAATCCAACGGAGTTGATGGTTTGTTGATCCGAGCCACAGTCGTCATTCTATGGCTCGTTCTGTCTCGCATCAAAAAGGCCTTCATGGACACCTTCTGGATACCTACCGGGGGCACAGAATTTCAACTGTGCAACAAAACCGGGTTCCAGAGAGTCCTGCAAGTGTGTCTAGGAAGGTTTCAGCTGGGAACACTAACTATACCTGCCCGATCGACGATTTTGCAAATTTGACCACAATGTGCAAAAATTGCACACTCCTGTACTGAGCAAAACCTTAGTTTCCAAAATGGACATACAAGATGACACCTGGGCCAGGAGACCATAGGAGAGGGGTACCCCTATCACTATCCCAACGTCTTGAATCCAACAGAGTCGATGACTTGTCGATCCGAGCCACGGTCATCATTCTATGGCTCGTTCCGTCTCGCATACAAAAGGCCTTCAGGGACACCTACTGGATACCTACCAGGGGCATAGAATTCCAACCATGAAACAAAACCAGGTTTCGGGGAGTCCTACTAGTGTGTCTAGGAAGGTTCCAGTTGGGAACGCTAGCCATACCTGCCCGGTCGACGATTTTGCAAATTTGACCCCAATGTGCAAAAGTTGCACACTCCTGTACTGAGAAAAACCCTAGTTTCCAAAATGGATGTACAAGATGACACCTAGGCCACGGGACTGGAGGTGAGGGGCACCCATAGCACTATCTCGACGTCCTGAATCCAACGAAGTCGAAGGTTTGTTGATCCGAGCCACGGTCGTCATTCTATGGCTCGTTCTATCTCGCATACAAAAGGCCTTCAAGGACACCTACCAGATACCTACTGGGGGCATAGAATTCAAACCGTGCAACAAAACTAGGTTCTGGGGAGTACTGCAAGTGTGTCTAGGAAGGTTCCAGCTGGGAACGCAAGCCATACTTGCTCGGTCGATGATTTTGCAAATTTGACCCCAATGTGCAAAAATTGCACACTCCCATACTAAGGAAAACCCCAGTTTCCAAAATGGATGTACAAGATGACACCTGGGCCACGGGACCAGAGGAGAGGGGCACCCTTAGCACTATCTTGACGTCTTGAATCCAACGGAGTCAACGGTTTGTCGATCCGAGCCACGGTCATCATTCTATGGCTCGTTCCGTCTCGCATCCAAAAGGCCTTCACGGACACCTGTTGGATACCTACCAGGGGCATATAATTCCAACCGTGCAATAAAACCGGGTTTCGAGGAGTTCTGCAAGTGTGTCTAGGAAGGTTCCAGCTGGGAATGCTAGCCATACCTACTTGCTCGACGCTTTTGAAAATTTGACCCCAATGTGAAGGCCATCCAAATTTGCTCAATGGAGCCATTTCTCGTCCAGAGGTCCCCGGGTGTGTGTGGCTATCGTGGACAGGTCCACTATGGCCACATGGACCTGTGGGAGTCGACAGAATCCAAGTCCGCTCGTCGATTTGGGTTCCGTGGCCCCGAAGCAAATCCCCAAAAGTGTCCTTGAATGGCCCCGGGGTGCCCGACTAGAATGCCCGTAGTAAGCAAACCGTGGCTCCGTTCGCACATCCATCGATTCCGATGGGCCCAGGATTTCGGGTTTCAGCTAGGGGATCCCCCACAACATGCCTCAAAGACCCGGAAGCGATGCCAATGGGCCATCTTTGTAGCTAGGGTTTTCCTCAGTGAGGGCCATTCCAAATTCACTCAAGGGGGTTATTTTTTGTCCGGAGGCCCCTAGGCATGTGTTTCCACCGTGGACACGTACACAATGGCCACGTGGAACTGTGGGAGCTGATGGAATCCAAGTCCGCTTGCCAGTTTGGGTTCCATGGCCCCAGAGCAAATCCCCAAAGTGTCCCCAAATGGCCCTGGGGTGCCCGACTAGAATGCCATGGCAGCCAAACCGTGGCTCTGTTCACGAATCCGTCGATTCCGGTGGGTCCGAGACACTAGAGTTTAGTTAAGGGACCCCCCAAAACATGCCTCGAAGATCCGGAAGCGGTGCCAATGGGCCATCTCTGGAGCTAGGGTTTTGTTCAGTGAGGGCCATTCCAAAGTCGCTCAAGGGGGCCATTTCTCATCTGGAGGCTCCCAAGCATTCGTGGCCACTGTGGACAGGTCCATGATGGCCATGTGGACCTGTGGGAGCTGACGGAATCCAAGTCCGCTCCTAACTGATTCATCAATCTCATCTAGGCCGCTACCAAACCTGGGTGGCTGCAGAGGGGGGTTTGTCTCTCTTCTAGGTGTAGGAGGTCCTCTAAGCGGGTTGCGGTGGGCCTAAGGTCGATCTTGGGCAAATCCAAGACCGACACCCTGAAACTCAGTGATGTCAAAATAGTTGACATGGTAGCCTAGCTCAAACTCAGCCCACAATTTCCGAAGTAAACACTGTGGGACCTCCAAATTGTTGCACGGAGACCTGTCAAACACCATGAACCATCTCTTTCTCCAGTTATCTCTCCATGGCTGGTAAATACACCAGTCCATGCAAACCCGTTTCCTCATCACAGCTAGAGGCTGTCCTGTCAAGGGTACTATGAATTTGCTATACAACTGGGATTTGGTGATGTTGAGGTATTTTATCTGGTCTTTGGACATCCCGGTGGGGTAGTGTTCCCTCATTCGAGCCCTGTATTGGAATTTTAGTTTGAGATCAGGCCCTTTCTTCCTCAACTTCCAAAAGGACAAGAGGAATGTGTGATTACCTTCACCGATTTGTTGCCAGGATCCATGCTTATTGTCTTCATTTTCTAGCCCGAGAGATGAACCTTCAAGTGAAACGTGTTTCCCAAAATGAAATGTCGTTTCTCGTCACACAAAGAGAGACTAGGAAGGAACTATCAATAAGTATACCTCTTGAATCTGCCTTGTTTTCCCGATTCATCTTTGCGTTAATATTCCAATTTGTGGTAGATTTCGTCATGATTGATAGTGGAGGAAAGGAAACACTACAAGGCATGATATTCCAGATTCACCAAATTGAACCTAGAGGATCGAGAGCTCATGCATAAGGGGAGAGTAGATGATTCTATGATGTGTAGATGCATGGGGCACACAACAACTTGTACTACAATGCCCGCCATGCTTTAAAGTCACCTTGGAGTATCATCAAAAGCCCCCATTTCATGGTTGTTGGAGTTGGGATCATGTGGAGCCATATCATGCATCCCTGACACATTTCCCAATAAGGGTGAATAACTTGTAATAATATTATTCATAATAAGAAAAATAATAATTTTTTTTTATTTTATAATAAAATGATAAATCCCCCTATCCCACTACTAAATGTATTAGAATCTATAGGATTTGGAGTTAATGGGTTATCAATCTCAAGAAACATTTAACGTTGATGAATCACAGTTTTAGATGCCAAAGACACCCTCACTCCTAAAATTGAATGTGTAGGTTAATGATGAAGAACTCCAACTGATTTACAAAAAGAATGATGAAAAACAAACACATATTCACATAATCATAATGATTATGTTAGTAATATCTTGTGGCATTTCCACTATGAATATAAAGGGAATCTAACAATTATGATCTTGCTCTATTAAGGTCATGAATTTTTTGTTGGACAACGAGAGGAAAACCTGCATCTGTAAGCTAGAGGCTGGATATGTTATGAATTTTAATTTTACACTCGATGGTGCTACACTCCCATGTGTATGGTAATTCACTTCCATGTGTATGGTACTATCTAAGGTTAATCATTTAATTCACGACATGACCATGTCGGCTAGAAAGAAAGATTGGGAATGATGGATATACCAATGATGCTTATGTTATCTCTAGAATTCCATTAAGATCCTCGTATTATCCACATTTATCGTGACCTTGATACACATTACTTGTTTGATCTGAGTAAGGTTCTTCCCTGTAGAGTCGAAGATAAAGAAAACGACTTATGGAGTTGTGAGTGTGTTGAGGTAGAACCATCCTCTATTTTTTGGAAATGACATCGGGTTAGATGAATTGACTACCCTTTCTATTTAGTTCCATGATATCAGTGGTTGAGACCAAGATCAAAAACTGTACGTAGGTCTCCCCGCGTAGAAAAATATAGAGAACAAGGTGGTGAAAGAGTTTGTCGTTGATTCGGTGGTGATGCATGGAATTTTATGAGCCAACAAAGGAAAACTGAGATAAGGGTTTTGAATTTGTGAAGTTCAAAAATCGTTGTGGCGGTACAAAAGCTAAGAGCCATTTGAACCATTGGGTAATTGGTAGGTGGGAGATTTCTATTGTCCATTAAAAATTTTGGGTTGTAGACCATATTGTTTGTGTAGTGAGATTGTGGCTTGTGGTAAACCGTTAATCCAAGCAAAATATTAGCAACACAAGAATTGTCACATTTGTGAGCCATAGATTGCTTGATAACGATAGAATTTGTTGCATCAAGAAATAAGCAGAAGTATATTTTTATTTGATTAATGGTTTCATAATCTTAAGCATTCGTAGTGCAAAACTCATTTGGATAGTTTTTCCAATGAATCATTTTGCACTCACTTATTTTGAAAGTTGATAATAATTGTATCCTATATCACGCCAAAATTGTATAATGGGGTTTAAGGACAGTTGTGCGTATTATGATGCATACATTTTTTGTCTGCCTGATAGAATCTTGTGTCTAGTTTTGACACTTGAATCTACGTCTTGTCAATTAATGAACACATATGGAGGAAAATGCATTAACATTTGATAGAAAAAAGTTGAGAATTATAAAGTATAGTGAAACATCCAAACTTGAAGATCAATTCAACTCCATAATTAGTATTTTGAGCTAGTTTTGTTCATAATATATCTCTTTTGTAACTTGCAAATAGTTGCTTTACAAGATTACTTGCGGTATTTTGTAATGAATTTGAATTGTATGTATTTGGGTGCAGTATTGGTAGAACCCCACGCCCTTCATTTGTTGAAAAAGGGGTTGAGTTGCAAGAATCCCTATAATCTCTATGTCATCTTCTTGCAGATGAATGATTTTCGTCTTCTCACTTGATCCAAGACTTCTCTCCATTCAAATGATAGGGGGCACATAATGGTGATTGTTAGACTTTAAGTTTCAAAGTGTACCTTGATGAATTATTGATTCAGAATGATGATGAATTATTTTGACATGATTTATTTCAAGGATTGATTTTACAGATGGATTGATTGATAGTTACACTTCAAGTTTCGAAGCGCTATCAGTCTAGCCAGAGGGGGCTCCAAAATTATTCACCACCCTCCAGTGGATCCCCCATGGAGACTATAGTGGGTGTAAATCCCCCCCACACACATCCCCGACATGGTAAAGGATCCAAACACAGCTGAAAAATGACCTATGAATCAGGAAGATCAAGCTCCACAACCAACAAGTTTGTGGTATTTTATGCCTTGTGTTGACACTCATAACCACCATGAGATTTCTGATTGTGATACTCATAACCACCATGAGATCTATACTTGTTATACTCATAACCACCATGAGACTCCCACTCCTCACATTGTTCTTAACACGGGTGGGAAGAAGACAATCAGAAACAAGCGATCTAGAACAAGCAAAATAAGCCAGTGCCATGTTCGAGTGAGCTCCAGAGTTTGTGGTTAGCCTAAAACCACAAATTCAGTAGAATAATTCAGCTTCTGCTAGACATTATATTGTGGTCCCAAAACCACCACTTTCCAGAAAACCTCTAACACTTCATAAAACCTCTGAGCATTCATGCCAAGTTTGATAGTTTGTCGGTCATCCTTAAACCAGCCACTTAGTAGAATATTTCAGCTTCTGCTAGCCCCTTTTTGTTTGTGGTCAGCCAAAACCACCAACACATATTTCATTAAATTTGGAATTATACAAGGGATCTAGAATTTAGAACTTCAACAAGATTGAGTTTTCAAAAAATGAAAAACCAAAAAATTACTTAATTCACTCATTTCAATCTTTATATTCACCATTTTTTTATAATATTATCAATATAAGCTATATAAAATCAAATTTATATAAAGTTGAAGCATATCTTCCTAATATTAAACTTAGATTCCTTACATTATTTTATTATTATAATTTTTTAATTTGTAATAATATTTGAGTTGATCAAGGTTTACCTCATCTCATGAACAATAGATGTTGCAAGAAATTTCTTACCTATTAAGTTATCTAATGGCATTATTTGTATGTTGAAATTATTAACCATTTTATTTATAATTTGATAAAGCATATATTGTGCATGTGTTGAATTACCATATTAGTAAGAGATTGTCTCCATTTTAGAGTGACCTACAAAGTTATTTAATGATATAGCAGTCAATGTGTTTGTTACTGTAACAAATTTATGTATTGGCATAGTAACTTATTAATTCCCAATCTTGATAATGGGTGGCTAGAACATGGAGATTTTTTCTCAACTTCAAGAAACAACAAGAACTGGAAATGCCTAGGAATTGGCTGAAACCTCTAATACCATGAAAAATTATTAGCTCATATAGTCACTGTAATATTGAAGCTGTGGATGAGGACACTACCCCTAATCATATTTAGAATATTGACTAGAAAAACAATTAGTAACATATACACAAGCAACAACATGGAAAACTAGGTCATACACTATTTTATTTTCTTCCCTTTATATGTATTGTCGAGTACGGATCTAGAATTTAGAACTTCAACAAGATTGAGTTTTAAAAAAATGAAAAACCTAAAAATTACTTAATTCACTCATTTCAATCTATATATTCACCATTTTTTTTACAATATTATCATTATAAGCTTTTTAAAATCAAATTTATATTAATTTGAAGCATATCTTCCTATGCTTAAACTTAGATTCTTTACATTATTTTATTATTATAATTTCTAATTTGTATTAATATTTCTTACCTATTAATTTATCTAATGGCATTATTTGTATGTTGAAAGTATTAACCATTTTATTTATAATTTGATAAAACATATATTGTGCATGTGTTGAATTACCATATTAGTAAGAGATTGTCGCCATTTTAAAGTCACCTAGAAAGCTATTTAATGACATAACACTCAATGTGTTTGTTACTATAACAAATTTATGTATTGGCATAATAACTTAGTAATTCTCAATCTTGATAATGGGTGGCTAGAACATGGGGGGTTTTGCTCAACTTCAAGAGACAACGAGAACTGGAAATGTCTAGGAATTAGGTGAAACCTCTAATACCACGAAGACGTATTAGCTCCTATAGTCATTGTAATATTGTACTTGTGGATGATGACACTACCCCTAATAATCTTTAGAATATTGACTAGAAAAATAATCAATAGCATATCTACGAGCAACAACATGGAAAATTAGGTCATACTCTATTTTATTTTCTTCCCTTTATATGTATTGTCTATTGTATGCCTTAGGACATTTTTGTCAAGTATATAGCACAATAGGTACTTAGGCACTTCACTTTTTCCCTTCATTTTATGGGATTATTATGAGCCCACAAGTTTCTACATGTTTTGGACATTGTTAACTATCAATTATTACTTTGGATTATGTTGATTGGTTAAGCCTAGATTCCTTTTTATAATATAAATATAATCATCTAACATTTAAAGAAATATTCATTATTCAATACTATATATTATGATATGTGGTTGGCACTATTTTAGAGCCGACAAGAGAAAATATTGTATTGGATAAAGTCTAAGTATACCAATTAAGGTAAAAAAATAAATATTAATTAGAATATAAATTTTATAGTACAATTGGTTTTTTTTCAAATACATGAAGAAAGAGGGAAAACCCATTCTAGTTATTGCAAGTGTCCAGTATTTATTTTTGAAATGTTTAAACATATTACATTGAAAAAACATTAACTAGCTACTCCCATAGTAAAGTTTTTATAGACAAAGTCTATAATATGTTGTATGTCCAGTATTTATTTTTGAAATGTTTGAACATATTACATTAAAAAACATTAATTAGCTATTCCCATAATAAAGTTTTTATAGACAGTCTATAATATGTTGCTTGTAAGTGCTTTACTGGACTCCATTAACCAAGTTTGATGGATCGAGAAGTGTGGTACATTTGAAATCAATGAATTAGAATAGAAACATTGAAGTACATTTTTGTTTCTTACAAATACAAAAGTGAAAACCCACTAAACTTATTAAAAGTGCATTTAACAATCAAAATCAAATTATTATGAAATTTTATTGGTAGTGCATTTAACAATCAAAATATTTTATAAGTATTTGTGTGTCATTTAACAATCAAAATCAAATTATTATGAACTTTTATTGGTAATTTTTATTGGAAACATTTTACAGATGTCAAAAGAAAATATTTTATAAGTCTAGGCATGTTTTTTAATGATCAAAATAAATAATTTTGTTATGAATTGGAATAGAAACAAAGTAGTACAGTTTAATTTATTTTATTATAATATATATTCATGAAGTGTTTGAATGTATTATATTGAAAAGAATACGAATTAGCTAGCCCAACATTATCGTTTTAATAGATCGTATCTAGAAGATGATACTTTTAAATGTATTATTGAACTTGATTATCCAAGTTTGATGGAGTGAGAAGTTATGTCGATCTAGACAAAGCATTGGAATTTGTAATTTCCATGTTAGATATTGTTTGGTGTTTGAACGTATTACATTGAAAACAATGCTAATTAACTCCAAACATTATCGTTTTAATAGATCGTATCTAGAAGATGATGCTTTTAAATGTATTATTGAACTTGATTATCCAAGTTTGATGGAGTGAGAAGTTATGTCGATCTAGACAAAGCATTGGAATTTGTAATTTCCATGTTAGATATTGTTTGGTGTTTGAACGTATTACATTGAAAACAATGCTAATTAACTCCAATATAGTTTTAATAGGCCAAAACTAGAAGATATTGATTTTAAGTGCATTATTGGACTTGATTATCCAAGTTATGGGAGAAGTTATGTTAATATAAACAAATCATTGAAAGTTTAATATTTCATGGTGTCATGTAATTTGCATGAAGTATCGTCACATGAATACATTGCAATTTAAACAAAATTTTCATATTTGTACCAAATAATATAAAACTCCTCAAATAAATTTGAAGAGAATATTCAATATACAAGAAAAATTGAAAAATGTTTCTTCATGTATTAATTGGTCCTCCAAAGAACAAAATTACATCCATGAATCATCTCCACCTAATCTCATGTTATTCGTTCAAGTAGGTCAAGGACAGCTTGTACACCATGTTTATTTATCTTGGCCTTCTTGCAATTTTCTTTCTTAGCCATCCATGCCCAAACTATGGTATCAATTGGAATAGATCCAAGCTCTATGTCATCAGGATTTGGTACCCAATATTCTTCTAATACTTTTCCATTGTATTTCCCTGAACCGGGCTTCCACCAATCAACTTTAACATGAAGAGTATCACTTTCATCATCTTGAAATATATTTGAGGTGGCTTTTGCCATCCAAATCATCTCCCCTTCTTCCTCGTTTCCTGATCTAACTAGCAACATCTTTCCTTTCTCAACATCATTAATAGGGTTGAATGTTGTCTTTGGCTTATTGCACTTGGGTCCAACATACACGGGTTCACCTGTCATAGTATCAAAATCCCCATCCATAATATTTGAGATTACATGAAGCGCATTACGACCAACATCTGGAGTTTGCCTTGTCTTGGGCCAGAAATCCTCATAAGATGAATCATGATCATTGTAATCTTCATATAAAGTATCAAGAACTCTTTCCCAATACTCTACCTTATTTTTCCATTCTGGTGTAACAATTGGCAAATCCTCACCACCCATTGTGTCTTTCCACATTTTTATGTATGATGTTATTCCTTCTTTTAGTTCTTTTAAATAGATTTCATTCTCTTTGGGATGTAAGAAAGATGGCTTCCCTATGGGCAGTTTAGATCGACCTTCATCGTCTGTATTCCATAACTCAACTGGTTCTGACCACTCAACATCTCTTATGGATTCTTTATACCTTAATACCGGAACATCATTGAGTACAAGAAATTGGAAGTACTGAACATTAAGATGTCCAACTAGTGCATTTTTTCCTTCCTTGATGTATCCATTAAGGAAGCTTTTGAAGTCATACACCTTATCAATCAGTTTAGGTGGAAACACTCTTTTTTCTTCAATTTTGCGATATGTATCCATCATCTCAGGTAGAGAATATATATCTTTACTTTTCAAGCTGGAAGACATTCTCCCATAGGTCCCGTCTATGTCTTCATGGGTGTGTCCCACAAGCAAGAACCCAACCTCAATAGTGATGAAGACACCAAGTGCAGTGAGAAGTGATAGAAACATGAAAAGATAACGATTTTTATTATCACTTGCTGCATTATCCAATTGTAACAATAAATGTGGAGGAAGAGGTTTAAAATCGATATCTTGATTTTCTAATCTTCCATGAGATAAAAATTCATCCTTGTACACTCTACATTTTGAGTAAATAGAGGTGTCAAGTAATGCATTTGAAAGTGGGTTTCTTGAACTTCCACTCTCATAAAGAAGATCACCATACATATCAAGATGTGGGTCTTCAAGGTCCCTTAAGCACTTAGCAAGTGATGTAATGGTAAATTGTGATCCCATATGTACAAATGGTAGGGAGAAATGACCAAAACCTCCTGTCTTATGCCCATGTGTTAGCATACCTGTCAATGACAAACCCAAGTTTATTCCTACAATAGATTTTGATTTGACGCGTAGCCTTGGAATTGAAGTCTTTGTTTTATCCATTTTATCATGGATAATACTCAAATACTCCTTTGGAAACCTCTCTGACATGATTCTGTGGGCATAGTAGCAATGTCTTCCGCACATAACGATCTTGTTATGTTTGTTCAATCTAGCGCGTGCCGTTTCTTCCAACTCTTTTGTAGTTGCTGACTTCATTTGTGCTTTCAACACAATACATTCACCACATTTACTGAAGTTGGTGTTCTTTGAGAATGCCACGTCTCGAAAATGAGTGTTCCAAATCTTGCTCATTGTTGGTTGTGATATTAATGGACAATTGAGCTTTTCCAAACCCACATTGATCTCTTTTAACAAAGAGCTTTGTGTGTAAGTCGAAGGCAACAATCTTAGAGGAGAAGAAGTTCCATCTGCTTCGACTTGACGTGTTTGGTTTGGCGAAAAATCTGAATTGTCCATTACAATTTTATGCAGTATTTCTATGGCCGCCACAGTATGTGCACGTGCTTTACATGTATTGGTGTTACCATGAATGGATTCCATATGCCCTTGTTCAAAATTATGTTGGTAGCTATAGAAGGTGCTTTGAGGAATCTTATGTATCTTGTACCATGCTTTCTTACAAATAACATTACCATCGAATCTCATGTCCTTTACTTTTCTAATAATAGGAGGTAGGCCATGGCCATGGCTCTTTGACATGATAGTGTTTGAAACAAGTGAATTCAATACAAATTCCCTGATACCATTTTTGTCTTTGCATTCCATATCCCTTCTAGCATTTGCAATGGCATTCCTATCCACATGTTGAAGACAATCTTGTTTACAACATTAATCTGCAGCCAAAAGTCGGACTTCTTTCTCTTTATCCATCTTGGTTTGACGTTTTGCAACTTTTTCTCTTGTCATAGCTCGTTTAATCTTTTTATATGGCCTCGATGCATTAAGAACATTGACATCTTGATCTTTTTTATTATAAAGATCCCCATCCCATTGGTATAAAGGACTTGTATCCTCTATAACATCCCATATCAGCATTTCCATGGGTGGCTCTTTGTACTTTGTCTTGACCCTTAACATCTCACCTATGTTGTCCACCAATTTATGTATTGGCCATCTAACCAATCCATGTATAGACCTATCCCCAATCTTGCATCTTTCACAATACCCATGTATCTCTTCCACAAAAACACCAAAGTTATCTTCACCTAGTGTTTCACCCACAACCATGTCGTCCTCATGGACATTAACTATCATTCCTTTGGCAATGCACATAATTGTTCCTATGCATCCATGTGTAAGAGAAACCCTTGTACATGTGAATGCAGCCCTATCTTGTGGAATATTTATGGGTTGATCTTCACAATGAGGTTTCAAATCTATTTCTGGCCAAATCTCATAAGATTCTATTGCACCCCCTAGTGTTTCCTCAAATCCAGTTGGATGTGGTAAAGGAGCATCATTTTTTAACACCTTCTCAATTCTAACCACTATGCATCCTTTCTTTACAATCTTTCCATGAACCTTATTCCCAAGCTCTGTATTGAATATGGAGCCCTCACCCACCTTCACTCCATGTTGTAAAAGATCTACTTTGTCTCCAATAGAAAATGTTGAACAAACATTTGCACCTGTACACCAAACATAACAAACTTAGTATTTTCTCAAAAAAACATTCAATAAACTATGAATAATTCTTAACACATGCTTTGGTATTTGATTTACCTATGGTGTGCCTCAAATCTGTAGTCCTCCATGGATGTGTGTCCCCTTCATCAACATATTCCACAATCAAATGTGGTTGAGTGACATCAATTATCAAAACCATAACATAACCTGCAACAACCCTTCCTCCACCATAATAAGTTCCAACTTCTGTAGATTCAACCTTTCCTAGCCCAATAACTTGACCATTAACCAGGAGGTCAACATAGTCCCCTTTTGTGAAAATTATACTTTCCATTGTCGCTCCTACAAATTCTGTAACACACAATTGAATTATAATTTGTAGTTAAGGTTAAACCATGTAAAGTGTGCTCTTATATTTTAGGCAAAACACAATCTACAAAAAAATAATGTACTTGTAATAGCTAAAAAGGGTATGGCATCATTTTGTTGTGCAAATTAAACATTGTTCCCCACCATTTAGTCCCCAACGCCAAAAGGGACTTTACATATAAATTATGATGGAGCTACAAAGCGTAATCAAAACAAGATTGGTTATCAATGTATATAATCTTAATACAAACACAAAACTATTCTTAGAAAAACTTGTAAAAATGTCTAAAAATTTTCCATACTTAAGAACTTGTAATAGTATTGAAGGTAGTTATTAAGTAGGTTGGAATCTAGCCATGATCGATCATGCAAGTTTGTATAATCATGGAACTTGTAATAGTATTGAAGGTAGTTATTAAGTAGGTTGGAATCCAACCATGATTGATCATGCAAGTTTGTATAATCATGGCTCACTGAGATTTATTTTTTGTATCAATTGTTCAAAGTAAATTCAAATATCCTTGATTGGAGTCATCCCTATTTTAAGTACTCCCGAAAATAGTTATTTGGTGTCATCTAAACCTATATTGTAGATTAGTGAAGAATAACATCTATATGGAACTAGAGTAATACAAAATCCCAAGCAATGCTACTTGATGCCACTATTAGTATACTAATACATAGTAGAAGTTTTTTGAATTATAAGCGACTCCTAGCTTAGCGACTACTAATACATAGCGACTACTAGCTTTCCTTCTAGCATAAGCACACATGCTTATGCTAGAAGAAAAGCTAGCACTCATTAGCTTTCCAGAAGAAAAACCCTGGGCATGGTGATTGGTGGTTGCTAGGTTATACCTTGGTCTTGTGCCATGTACTCTATTTTGAAATAAGCACATGGCACAAAATCAAGGAAAGCTAGTGACTCCTAGCTTTCGTTCTAGCCTAAGCGTTTCCTTATAGCATAAGCACACATATTTATGCTAGAATGAAAGCTAGTAGTCGCTAGCTTTCTAATAGATAAACCCTGGGCATGGTGATTGGTGGTTGCTAGCTTATACCTTGAGCTTATGCCATGTGCTTTATTTTGAAAGAAACACATGGCACAAGATCAAAAAAAACTAGCAACTTCTAGCTTTCTTTCTAACATAAGCATTTCCTTCTAGCATAAGCACACATGCTTATGCTAGAAGGAAAGTTATCAATCGCTAGCTTTCCAATAGAAAAACCCTAGCCATGGTGATTGGTGGTTGCTAACTTATACCGTAATCTTGTGCCATGTCCTCTATTTTGAAATAAGCACATGGCACAAGATCAAGGAAAGCTAGCGACTGCTCGCTTTCCTTCTAACATAAGCATTTCCTTCTAGCATAAGCACACATGCTTATGCTAGAAGGAAAGCTAGTAGTCGCTAGCTTTCCAATAGAAAAACCTTGGGCATGGTGATTGTTGGTTGCTAGCTTATACCTAGAGCTTGTGTCATGTACTCTATTTTGAAATCAGCACGTGGCACAGGATCAAGGAAATCTAGCGACTGCTATCTTTCCTTCTAGAATAAGCATTTCCTTCTAGCATAAGCACACATGCTTATGTTATTGGAAATCTAGAAATCACTAGCTTTCCAATAAAAAAACCCTGGGCATGGTGATTGGTGGTTGATAGGTTATACGTTGATCTTGTGCCATGTGCTCTATTTTGAAAGAAGAACACGGAACAAGATGAAGGAAAGCTAGCATAAGCATTTCCTTCTGGCATAACCACACATTCTTATGCTAGAAGGAAAATTATCAGTTGCTAGCTTTGCAATAGAAAAACCCTAGCCATGGTGATTGGTGGTTGCTAGCTTATACCTTGAGCTTGTGCCATGTGCTCTATTTTGAAAGAAGCACATGGCACAAGATAAAGGAAAGCTAGCGACTGCTAGCTTTCTTTCTAGCATAAGCATTTCCTTCTAGCATAAGCATAAGCAAACATGTGCTTATGCTGGAAGGAAAGATAACAATTGCTAGCTTTCTAATAGAAAAACTCTAGCCATGAAGGAAAGCTAGCAGTCGTTAGCTTTCCAATTGATAACACTGTCCATGGTGATTGGTGGTTGCTAACTTATACCTTCAGCTTGCGCCATGTGCTCTATTTTGAAATAAACACATGGCACAAGATTGAGGAAAGCTAGCGACTGCTAGCTTTCCTCCTAGCATAAGCATTTCCTTCTAGGATAATAACACATACTTATGCTAGAAGGAAAGCTAGCAGTCGCTAGCTTTCCAATAGAAAAATCCTGTCCATGGTGATTGGTGGTTGCTAGATTATACTTTGAGCTTGTGTCATGTGCTCTATTTTGAAATAAGAACATGGCAACAGATCAAAGAAATCTAGCGACTGCAAGCTTTCCTTGTAGCATAAGAATTTCCTTCTATCATAAACACACATGCTTATGCAAGAAGGAAAGCTAACAGTCGCTAGCTTTCCAATACAAAAACCCTGTCCATGGTGATTGGTGGTTGTTAGCTTATACCTTGAGCTTGTGCCATGTACTCTATTTTTAACGAATGTTACCTTTCCTTCTAGCAAATGCATTTCCTTTTAGCATGACACACATGCTTATGTTAGAAAGAAAGCTAGCAGTCGCTAGCTTTCCAATAGAAAAACCCTGGGCATGGTGATTGGTGGTTGCTAGCTTATACTTTGAACTTGTATCATGTACTCTATTTTCAAATAAGCACATGGCACAAGATCAAGGAAAGCTAGCGACTGCTAGCTTTCCTTCTAGCATAAGCATTTCCTTCTAGGATAATAACACATACTTATGCTAGAAAGAAAGCTAGCAGTCGCTAGCTTTCCAATAGAAAAATCTTGTCCATGGTGATTGGTGGTTGCTAGCTTATACCTTGAGCTTGTGCCATGTGCTCTATTTTGAAATAAACACATGACAAAAGATCAAGGAAAGCCAGCGATTGCTAGCTTTACTTGTAGCATAAGAATTTTTCTTCTAGCGACTGCACACATGCTTATGCTACAAGGAAAGCTAGCAGTCGCTAGCTTTCCAATAGAAAATAATAAGAATCTCTTTAAGTTCACATTTCCTAAAGATTCATAATAGCCTATCCCATAGAGACCATCATTTAACTTGTTAGATGAATAACTTTTGGACATGTCAACATGAGAGAATAAGTGTTTATAAATGACAAGCTTTAAAAACTCAGCGTCTTCTTCCACATTCACCTCATAATAAAACTTCCCATTACATAGAATGCCAATCTTTTCTCTTGTTACATGAGAATTATGTCCAAACACAATGTATAGTTCAATGCGCTTTGTGTCAGTGATTATTTTAGCACCCATCTGCATTTCATAGTTCAATACATCTTCCATCCTCTCAAATTCCTGGTGTATTTTCTCTATATCTAAAAAAATTGAATTTCTCTTTTATGATGGTCTACCTCTATACCAAGCCGGTAGATGTTGCAAGTTTGTTGAATTGTAGCAACAAGGGAATGCAAATTGTAATTATTATTTCCACGGAACCTCTTCAAGAGACAACTTGAAGTTTTTATGATATCATCTTTACATCTTACCATGAATTTGGCATTAATGTTATTTTCCCAGAACCATTTCTTCCTTCTGAATTTTCGTTTATCCTCCCACTTCTTGTAAACTGAGAGAAGAGTAAAAAGGTCTCCATCGAGATGGAAGAAACAAAGTTTTAAACAATCAGACTCTGATTTTTCTACCTCTGTAACAACCTTAAAAAATATCCTTCTTGCAATTTCCATCAAAGCTCCAAGTACAAGGCCCTCCTTACATAAACCCTGATAAAAATTGTCCAAAGTAATCGTTCCTAATCAAGGTTGGATAACCAACTTCACAAGTTTCAAACATAATTCAGTTAATTTCAGAACTTCCTGGCCACAAATCATTACACCTAACTGCACTAAATATTTATCAGCCATACTAATTGTCTCTTGGCTTGAAGATTGAAAAAAATCCAAAGATTCAAGATCGTGAATGGGAGACAAGAAGGACATAAGATATTGAATAAGTGTACTTCTTTTCGAGTATGGGATTCGTTGGTCTGTATTCAAAGCCACGTTCAACTACATATCTTTCAAATCACCAGAAGAAGCCTATGGAATATTTAAAGTGCCCAAAATTTGCTTCATTTTTTCTTCAATTAACCAATCCCATTGAAACTTCAAGTCCATCGAGTAAGAGTCACAAATTCGCTTCTTGTTGCGCACTGTCACCATCAATACTTCACCTACGCCGCTTGAGACCTTCAAAATATTATCTTTACAAATATCGAATTCTAAAGAACCTAAATCAATGAGAAATTCCTTTATCCTACTGTTGGCCCAGGTGCTTAAATTTATTTCGTCCCAAGTTCCTGCACGATTCCAGACTGATCCCAAAGGCGCTGATTGTTGTTGTTGATTTGATAAATCCTCCACCGAGAGTTTGCAGGGAGTGAAAAGTTGTGTCGCTTCGGTTGTGGTCATTACTAAACCTTGTTTTCCATAATTATTCATTTTTACATTGTAATGAGGAAAATACCTTGCAATGCCTAGAGTACCATCCATTGCTTGAGTCCACGTTGAATTCAAATATAGATTCTCATAACACTCTACTTCAACATGTCCATATAATATTTTACTAGAGCAAACCGTTATGTTTTAGGTGCTAAATCACAGGATATTTTTGGGGGTGTGGCTGGAAGTTTGGCTTCTACCTTCACTCTTTCTCGACCACATGGATCCTCTACAAGCTGCTTTGAAGCAGTGGCCGTGATGTTTTCCACCTTCTCATCATAAAACATGAGCCATTGGTCACCTCTCTTCACTATAGAAATGTAATTCCCATCATCAACCGTGCATCCCACATGCACCACAACATCAAATGAAGAATACAAAAAATCATCTGCTTCTCCATCTCCACAATTGTTAATTAGCAGTATGTACTCCATGGGGAATGCAACATGATAGAACAACTTCTTGAATCCCTCCATTTCACCTTCATGTACTGTGTATTTGAAACCTTTTAGCTGGCAAGTGAGAACTTGAGGTGCAGATTTGACCTTCAACTTCTTCTTGGCATCTTGCAAATGGCAGCAGTTGTCACACCAGCACTTGCTTTTCCCACTCAGTTTCTCCACGGCGCTGAAAGAACTGAGATAGCTCAACAAATAATAATGTTGTTGTACCTCCACACTTAGATACTCGTCTCTACATGTTACCCTCTCGCAATAGGAACATTGAGTTTCATTGCCGGAAAGTGTAGGGAATTTGAAACATTTGAGATTCTTGAATTTATCCCAGACAGAGATAGAGAAGTTACCTAAATCATTGGCTCATGTACGAAGCCTCCTGTAAGGGTTTCGTGGCATCTCTTCAGATATTAACAGTCCACTTCTGTCCACTTCATCTTTGTCGTATCATAAATACATAAAAATCAATCAATATTCAAACTTCAAATCCATCCATCAGACTTGATTGGTAAAAGAGGCTAACCTGGCTCTTCTGTTATGGAACCATAGACTTCTACTTGACGCGGGCGAAGGTTAAGTTGCTCGGCTAATGCCAGCTTTTGCTTCTGCAATTGAAAACGCTATGAGTAACAGATTGTCTTTATCTTGTGGGAATGCAAAAGACGAGGTATTAGGTGCACGGAGGCTTACCGAATTAAGGGTATTGTGCTCATTAAAGCTTTCTTCTAAATAAGCAGACTATTCTTTGGAAAGATGGAGCTTTTTTCTGCTAGTTCTCCCGTCTTATTCTTCATCGCTTGCTCTGGAGCAAGCTCTATCCAGTTCGTGGTCGTTAGCGTTGTTATCAGGATGATCGTCGTCTCTCTCCCTCTTCACAGCACATGTCCCATTACAAATGGCGAAATCCATCTGAAAAGACGATAGACGCCAACGCGGTGGCCCCTACACCTTGACCACAGGATCAATTTCCTGCCAATTTTATCAATAGACAAAAGAAGCATTAGATTAGATAAGAAATGGACAACCATTAAACCTGAAAGAGATCGGACCATGAGTGAATGAACCAACATACATACCATCGTTTTCAGAGATCGGTGGTTGGTACATTTTAGTGTCGAGGTGCCATGAAAAACAGCGCGGAACGAGAGCTGAACGAATCAGATCCGGCTGAATGGGAGGGTTGGGATTGGCTGCGGTTTGCCTCTGTGAGCCCATTTCTAGTCCCAGTCGCAAAACCAGTTCCGTATTCTGTAAATAGTCGGAGTGCCCACCGATATTTTCAAATTCGTGCTGCGCATGCATTTCAAATTCGTGTTGGGCGTCGGGCGGGCATTTCAAATTCAAAATCCCTTATCGGGAATGGTGGCACAGGGTACAATTAAGTTGATGTGCAATGTTCATGCCACAGGTTCATGGGAATGATGGGATATGGTATCCATGAGGGATCAAATTTGAAGGGTAGGGTCCCATTTCACTTTGAAGGTTGTGAGAAATTGAACCCTTCAATATTGACATGTAAAAATAAATCATTCTTTTATGGGAGTGTATAACAAAATTTTATTATTTATTAGAAACAGTATATAGGAAAAAAATGACAATAAGACAAAATTCCGAGTGACTCAACATTTACATGGCATTAGTGAGGTAAACCATGTACTCTCTCGGTCCTTGGAGCATATAGTTTATTGAACTTAGATAAGGGACAATTCTGTCAAGCCAGTGAAATACTCAATTGTTGGGTCGTTGATAAAATAAGGCATTGGAATTTGGAAGGACCGTTGAATGGGGGATTGTTTCAGCTTGATGGTGGCTCTATTGGTCAAGTGTGATTGGACCTACCTAAAAGAAAAACCACAGAATATAATACCTAATGCTTTTATGGAGAAGCTTTTTTATTAACCCTAAATTCAGCAGTTATTTTTAGAATTGAATCATGTCCTCCCCACATGCTCAAATCAAAGTGATCAAACAAAGGCCCCAATTTTAGGTGGATTATGGATGGTTCCTCCAATGTATATCAAGTTTATACCCCAATTCGAAGTGATCAAACAAAATCTCCAATTTTAGGTAGATTATGGATAGTCCCTCCAATCTATATCGAGTTTATCAGCCCTATCAAAAAGGTTAAATATTTATTAGTCCACTATAAGGAAGAACTTTTAATTCTCCAACAAATATCACTACAATTTGGGTGTCCAGTTTCTACCAAAGTCAACAAGGAAGACGAATCATAAACACACGTTTGGGAGGTTTGCGACAGCGAGGATGTTGAAATCATGTTCTTCACTAGAGCATTGCACTCCGAGTCCCTCATTCATGAACGTCGGTTGAGGGATTCCCTTGTCCAGATATATTGGTAGACAATTTGTACTTCTTGTTTCCATTATTCGAAGGCTGACAGGAAAACGAAGGGGTCGGAGTCTATAACATTTACAGTGTCGGTTGTTAAATATTTTATCCTTTCAACTATTAGATTTCATTAAGGAAATTGGAACAATTCAAACACTTATATTCAAATATTGTTCTTTCTTTCAACCTAATGTTTACAATTCACGGCAGATAAATAGCATTGACAGATTTAGAACTCAAATACAAGGCTCTTTCTTCTTGCTCCTCCGCCCAAACGAAGTTGTGGTCCTAGACTATGAAAAGTATACATTATTTTGGTTCTGATTTCATTAAAATACTAGGTTTTTTTAAGGTTACATCTATTGAGTATTCAAGACTTAGTCTGGCGGAAATGCAATCGCATAATACATTACAAATTTCAAACAACATTTTGGATGGCGAAATTTTAAACCCTTATTTTTATAGAACCAGAAGGAATTCCAACAAGAAACACATTTAACTTTTATCCGCATATAAAATGTTACACAAGTGTAAAATGCTATACATACGTGTAAATTCAGGACAACCAAGTTGACAGCTTAGCTCTGCATAATCTTCTAGAGGAAATAGAAATTTGGGAGACACTGAAGCATAGAATTGGAGAGTTGAGAGTCTAAGTCCCGACCTCCAACTGTCATATACTCGTAAACCCAAAATAATGTTTTTTTTTCACAGACTTCACCAATCTCTTTAAGTTCAGGGAAGCTCAATCCATCCCACCCAACGTTCTAACTTTGCTTCTCTTGCTCCTACCTGTGAAAAAGGTCAAACCTTCGAGTTGCCCACCGCAGAAGACAACGAGGAATTAGAGTGTGCAACCGTTTCCTTCTACAGAAAGACGATTGGAAGCAACACCATCTCAATTCAACATCCCGTTGCTCCTGAGTTGGTTTGCCTTGCCCGAGGTAGGCGAATGCATGCGAAATCCTTGTTGGCTAGTACATAGTTGCCCTAGATTCGTGAAATGAAAGACTTTAATCAAAACACTATTTCCCCTCATCCCTAGGTTTTCTTTGTGGTAAGTGTTGGTACCAGGATCTACTCCATAAAAAAATTTAGATTCCGACAACGTACATATAAAGAGGGACCCCGATTTTTGCTGCCGGAAAGTCCACTAACATTTTTGCTAAAACCATGAGTGTTCTAGTCAGCTTGGTCAATTGTCTTTATCTCAAATCTTTAAATCTTGGGATTTGTCCTCACGCTTTGACATTCAAAATTTCATTAACCAAAGTCTCCAATTTTTCAAGTTAACTTTTGCTTCGCTTAATATCCGAAGTTTACATTTGCCAAATACCCTTACCATGTTAAAATATAACCCAAGTATTTAAAAAAAAAGGAATTACTAATTATACAATAAATATAAAATATAATCTTTTTAAAACTATATAAAATAGTATAAAGTATTCTTTTAAAACTCTTTTATATAGTTTTAAAAAGATTTTATTTTATATTATTTTAAAATGGGATTATATAAAACAAAAGGCTTTTGTCTTATTAGCAATCCACGTAAAGCTTATTAAAGCTTATTAGAAAAATTTATAAGGGTTTGTGGTTCATGAGTTTATTTATGTCCATTTCAAGCCAACATCAAAGCCCAGCCTTCATACTTACCACCTAGAGTCATCAACATGCAAGTGCCAAAGCACACTCATAAAAGCCCACGGGTCCCCAAGCCTTGCACTACGCGTCGAAGGGAATGCCATATTCCACCGTATATAAACACTTACGGTTTTGATTGTTTAATCCATGTGGTATATTGTTCCATGCACAGAAATATAAAGTGAAGCGCTCATCAAGCATCCAGGTGTCTAAATTGTTGGCCAAGCTCATTAATTCAAAGGTAGTGATCAAGCGAAACGCCTGTTTATGTTAAAAATATGTCAAGCTGTTACAACAAAATGAATGCATCCAAGTGTCCAACCCAAGCTCCCAAGTGTCAAAAGCATTCAAAGGTGAACGCCAAGGAAGGTATCTTTAACACATTGCATATTTAGGACAGCATGAAGAAAGCAATCGCATGAATACAAAAACCCAATCTTCTTTCTCTGTATCTTTGAATTTTGCCTCTATTTCCTGAAGTTGCGAATTAAGGGCCCTCTTAACGCCAAACCATGCGTTACTACACTTTCCTGTATTGCTTCAATTTGCCGCAGTGTCTGTCTGGAGTGTATTTCTAAGAGATTTTTGTGCGCTCTGTACCATTAGAGGAGCCACGGGTAGTGCTCGTGCTTGGATACAGTAATTGCAATGCTCCCAGATTGGGGATGTGGGCTAATGTTAGTGCTGTTCATTCATGTTGTACATAATGGGCTACACTTACAGTGAAAAAACGGGCTACAGTCACGCCAATGCCATCATAAAGATGAAGCATTAATTTCTTGGAGAGGTTCGAGGGCCGAGGCCTTTACAAATTATAAAATTCATTTTTTTTAACCATACTTTGATATCAGAGACTGATTACACTCAGAAGTAATCCTTATCAAGTAGCTATATCATTTATATCTTAGAGAGTCTAGTGCCACTTCTTGGATATTGCTCATTTGGGGAGGAAAAGTTGTTGGTGTATGAGTATATGGTGAATGGAAGTCTTGATTTGTGGTTAAGGAACAGGGCAGATGCCCTCGAGGTTCTTGATTTGTCTAAACGCTTCAAAATTGCAATGGGATCAGCGAGGGGCCTTGCTTTCCTTCATCATGGCTTCATTCCTCACATTATTCATCGAGATATGAAAGCTAGCAACATCTTGCTGGATGGAGATTTTGAACCCAAGGTTGCTGACTTTGGATTGGCACGCATCATTAGTGCTTGCGAAACTCATGTAAGTACTGATATTGCAGGCACATTTGGATATATTCCTCCTGAATATGGGCAGAGTTGTAGATCCACCACCAGAGGGGATGTATACAGTTTTGGAGTGATATTGCTTGAACTGCTTACTGGAAAGGAGCCAACAGGACCTGAATTCAGAGATATAGATGGTGGTAATCTAGTGGCTTGGGTCCATCAAATGATCAAAAGAGGCCAGTCAGCCGAGACCCTAGATCCTATGATTTTCAATGGGACATCCAAGCAAAAGATGCTCAAGTTGTTGCAGGTGGCAACAATGTGCACTTCTGATGACCCTGTAAAGCGTCCTACAATGTTACAAGTTGTCAAGTTCTTGAAAGGCGTTGAAGAATGTTCATAGAAATGAACAAAGTGGATTTTGTTTCTAATTTGTATATTCTGTATTTATTGGCGTCCATTGGCTGTCCAAGCATAACTTTGAGGCTTGATCCCATTCCTTGTTTGGGTATGGCATCTATTTTGAGAAACTTAGAAGCAGGATGAGACAGCTTGCAGCCTTGCTTCATTGGACTTTTCATTCATATTGGGAATGCTCAACCTCTATGTTGTGCTATTTTGAAAGTTGCTCTAAGGAACAGTTAATACAACGACAGTATTTGAATTCTCTTGCAATCTTCCCAGCCTGGCTTTTATGTGTATCAGAGGACTGTATTTCAATTAAGTGAGTTATATTACAGGCTGCACTGTCTAAAATGCAATTGTACTTGTTATCTCATGGTCTGTGAATAGTGGTTCTCTAGACCATGAAAGTTAGGCACATTCTCTATGCTATATGAAGCTTAGTCCTACTTAAAATGTTTGTTTCATACAGGGGGACATGAGTTATATTAGAAAACACACCTAATTCCATAGTTTTATGCTGTGTATACATTGTCACTTACCTTTCATTTCACATGCAATGTTCAAACCGTAGTGCAATCTATGACACACTCAAGGAAATGCTCTCTGCTCCCAACAGTGAGTGATGAATAAACTTCTCGTTACATGCTCAATTTTCAGATTGATGGAATTGGTTTCCAGTTTTGAGGAGCTGCATAGTGGTAGTGTCATAACTGGTGAGTTCCTCTCAAATCAGCCACCTCTTAAGATAGAATAGTTTTGTTAGAACAACGATATTTTTAATCATCAATAGAGAAATAGAAACAGAGAGTTTT
Source organism: Larix kaempferi (assembly GCA_027924585.1). Classification (NCBI taxonomy): domain Eukaryota; kingdom Viridiplantae; phylum Streptophyta; class Pinopsida; order Pinales; family Pinaceae; genus Larix; species Larix kaempferi. The sequence continues at coordinate 3,068,376 of BSBM01000592.1, read as the reverse complement.
GAGGGGAGAGTCTTCCAGTTTTCCACTGCCTGTCAATCAAAGTTATCTTGAATCCCTGCTGTGGAAGTCTATTATTTCTTCCATGTAGGGATATTCTGGTTTCGTATGAGGTCGAGCTTCCAGTACAAAGATTTTGGAATATTCATTTTATTGATGATTGTCAGCAATAATCTACTTCATGTTTCTCCAGAGTTGTACATGTTCTAGCTTGGAGTGATATAACATCTCATCTCTTTGGGATTGAATCAATAATGAAATTTTGATGTACTATAACATTTTCAAATGAAAAGAATGATTTATTTTTGCATGTCAGCACTGAAGGGTTCGATATCTCATAGCCCTTCAAAGTGAAATGCGACCCTACCCTTCAAATTTGATCCCTGCCTCCAACCCTCTTAGCAGTCATAGAACCCTTATCCGCAGATAATAACTCTCAGCATGCAAAGTATTGCTATAGCTATTGCTCTACCAGTACGTTTACCATGCATCAGGCTACGTAATACAGCTGTACGTAAGATGCTGTGCTTTTCACTAATTACATAAATAATTGGACAGTCGTGACAACTTGGCAGGGGTATCCACAGGTAAATTATTCAGATGATAATGGGCAACACAGGGATGAAACTGACAGGTTTAACTCTTTGGATGATGAGGGGTTTGAAGTCCTTTCAGAGGCAAACTCAGTCTCCTCTGATGCTGAGTTTGATTCAGATTCAGATATTGAAGAAGAGTGTCTTGACAGTGTTGGTGATAATACTCTACAACAGAATAACTTGCTAAAAGAACCAGGGTGCCTGAAATCACTGAAGGCTGCTTTTGAAGCTCTAAATAGCAATGACAATGCTGGAAAACTTAATATAAATTCAGGTTCTTCATGCTGGAGAACTTAGGAAAATTTCATTTTTATGGCTAGGAAAGAACCTATGCAATGTGAGGAACAAGTTATTTTTATTGATGTGATCATACTTTGTGCAAGCGTAGAGAGAAGTACATCTTTAACAACTCGTGGCTCTAACAACTCGTGGGTATGGCACTATTTATCTGCATCTTTAACAACTCGTGGGTATGGCACTATTTATCTAACAACTGCATCTTTAACAACTCGTGGGTATGGCACTATTTATCTTTAACAACCCGTGGGTATGGCACTATTTATCTGCATCTTTAACAACTCGTGGGTATGGCACTATTTATGTATCTGGAGGTGGAAGCAGTCAGTCTTCCACAAATATGTTGGAAGAATGGGAAGAAATAATGGAGCACAAGACAAAGGACGCAGGGGATGAAACACTAGCAATAACCATAATGAATTTTTATGCAGGAGCGAAGCAACAACTGCAGGACAACATCATAAACCAGCAGAGGACAGAGTGGGTAAGATAGGAGGAAGGAACAGGGCTGCGTGGCCTTATTGTGTAACAGGCCATATATCTTGTACTTCTAAATTTGGTTAATAGATAGCATTTCATGTTCTTTTGATTTAAAACATCCATTTCTACGTTAATTGATACCTCTGTATGAGTGTATGGTTAATGTAACTCAACAAATGTTTGTGTAATCCATAATTTACATATGATTTATGTGATGGAGTGACAAATGCAGGGGTTCAGCACTGGAACAAGAGAAAAGTATAAAGACCTTCTCAACGAGAGATGAATTTCAGGGAAAGAGAAAAGTATAAAGAGAGCGCAAAGATCAAACAAGAAAATTAAATTGCTAAAAAGAAAAGAAAAGCAGGGAGAGTGAAAAATACCGTAGAATCCCAATAATTTGAAATGCAGTAACAGAGGATCCCTGGTAGAAATATGTCACAATTTATATGATCTGTTCCATTGAAGCTACAAACCACCTGCTAGGGTTTCAAAATCCATAATAGCAGGGAGACTTGAGATTTCACCAACAACTCAAAATGCAAATGAATGCTTTGTTACAGCGGGGATACTCGTTTTGTTACAGCGGGGATACTCGATTTCGCGGGCAGTTCAAAATTCAAATGAATACTTTGTTATGTTTTGCTAGGGTTTTTTGTTTTTGTTTTATATATCTTTCTTATTTGTGTTTTTATTTTTATTTTTTTTAAATATATTTTGTTATTTATTTTATATGTCCATGTTTTATATATTTTTATTATTTGTGTTTTCTGTTTTTGTTTTATATATTTTCGTTATTATATATATATATATATAATCATATTCAAGGAGGCCCACTGATCAAATTTGAAGGGTGGGTCTTAATTTTTATTGTATATATTTTTATTATTTGTGTTTTCTGTTTTTGTTTTATATATTTTCGTTATTATATATATATATATATATAATCATATTCAAGGAGGCCCAGTGATCAAATTTGAAGGGTGGGTCTTAATTTTTATTGGAAGGGCATTTGTTCTTGGAGCCTTTCAAAGATGAAGGGCAATTTAAATGATTGTACTTCAATTGACAAGTATAAATTAACTAAACCCTTCCTCCCAAAAATGCAAAAAAAAAATATTGCCCATCCAAATTTTTACAATCTTAAATAATTGGGCACTCCTCAATAGATATCTACATGATAAAATGGTATCTTTTCAATACAACGGAATTTGAACACATTAATTTGACATATATGTAACATTAATTTTACAGTTCATTAAAATAACAACTATTTTGTTGTATTTTTTTGGGTTAGATCGCAAGATATAGTCTTAAAATAAAACTAGAACCATGCGAAAATTACTCACTGTTAACTATGTACAAAAAAAGCCACTAAGCAAAATGAGGCTATAATAAACCTACAACCAAAATATACATATAAAACCAACCAAAACCTTAATTCAAACTGGAGAGAGGGAAACCATCCAAGCTTGAGAGATGTAAGAATGATGGACATTAGCCCCCCTAAGAAAAAATAATACATAGCAAAAAAAACATTAAAAAAAAATCCTCCCTACCAAGCAAGTTAGCAAGGCTAGCATCATAAGGGCCTGGGCATCAAATTTTTTTGTTCAACACTTGTCGCGACAACATACAGGTATGGGATGGACGGGAAATGGAATCAATCCTAAGTCAACTAGAGCCTTGCGACTTGCTGCATGTTTGAGTCTCGACAACTACCTTTTAAATTGAATCATAACAATAAAAGAAGTTTGTTAATGGCTCGAGTTGCGAAAATTCTAGACACATGAGTAATTAAGAGCTCGAGGCTCTAAAATTTGATGTGTTTTTTACCAATCCACGATTCGGTGAATTCATAGTCACTGGCATGAAATTTAAGTTATTTAATGAAAGAATTAATCTATCTACCTCTATGTCGAAATTGTTTTCCCTGCTAATGCGGGCCACTGCCCTCCTTATTGTCTTACCAAAAGGCATGAGAATGAGGAAGAAGACTCAAAATTATGGACTTCACCATCAAAGAAGCCTTACAATCACATTGGTAAGCAGTGATAAGAAGATCACAACAATCCAACCTGTCAAATCTCAAATGATAGTGCCAGTTAAAGATTTATATGGTAAATTTAATATAAGACTTACTTATAGTTGTCTCTTACTCTTTGCGTCTTGACACATTTGATAATTTATGGTTGTCTCTGCGCCTTGAACCAATTGATAATATAAGGTGAGGATGTGCATGCAAAATAATCCTTAGTCATGACTATGTGATGAGGATTTAAATGGAAGAGGATGTAAAGACATGTAATTTTTATACGTATTTTGGTGGCGAGTGTCGAAGAGAAACGTGGTGAGAAACCACATATGTTTGGAAAGACGAAGGGAGATTACATGATCATGATCATACCACAGATCAAATTGAAGACAATTCATGAGCCAAAAATTGTTTTTTAAAATTTTATTAATAACCATTGTGGTGCTTTGGTCAAAATGTTTTTTCTCATTCATTGTTTCTCCATATTGTGTGCCTAGTGCCACCTCTCTATATCAATGCATAAATCAACCTCTGCTTGGTTTGTGGCTCTAGCTGCATGCCATTATTTGTAGTTGCATGCCATTGAGTGTTGTTTAGAGTTGTCGTGAGCCTGTGACATTCATGCAATAAATGAAGTCTTGTATAGGAGGACTCATCAAAGGGGCAATTTGAATTTCATTTTGAGGAAAAATGAGTGGACATTGGTAGCCAGGTTCACATAGGTAGTAGGCACAATGTTTCGGCCTTAGATCTCAGCCCGAAGTGACTCGGGATTCAGAGTCAAATCCCAGTGGCTAGTACCTCGTAGTCATCAGTCATCACTCGTCACCTTGCAAAGCTAAGCAGTGAGTGCATGACATGAGTAAGTGAATTATTATAATTGATGATATTTCCAATATTTTGAATGACGAGTCGAATTTTATAGCATAGGAATTTCAACATAGAAATTGAAATTTATATGGATGGGTAATTTCAAATGTTGCCCTTCTTTTGAAATGTTGATATAAATGATGTCCTTCCTACTGGAAGGGTAATTGGGGTTTTAATTTGTTTTGGGCATACAAATGTTTGGAGTTATGGTCTAAATTTATTTTAGGTCACACAAATTTAAAAATTTATGGATTCAATTGATTTTAGTTCATAAAAAAAATATAGAAAATAGAAGAGTGGAATTTGGTTTAAATACCCAAGGTTGAAGAAATACCGCAACTATGAGTCCCTTTGAAGTTTCACCTACCACTTCCTCTTATATCTACTCTACTTGCATACCCTTTGCACTTGTAGACAACCCCACCTGTTCATCTAGAATTAATCTTATCCCCTTTAATTTATATAAAGGTTTTTCAATTATTATCAAAATATGCAATCTAGTTTATTTACCTCAATAGTTTGTATCCTTCTCTTTTCACTCCTAATGATGATCCTAGAGACTGATCGAAACTATTGGGGTAAATAAACTAGAATGCATATTCCAATAATAATTGAAAATCAAATATTGCGCAATTATGTTAAGTTATATCAATATTGCTTTAATTTTTTTTTATGGATTCCCTCTAAATCCTTCATATTTTCTACCAAGGTATCCTCCAAAGTAGTCACAAAGAATTCATCAGAAGATATCTTCAAGGATGAGTTAACATCCCCCCATCAATTTTAACTTCTTCTTCCCCCTGTAATCATTAATCTTGGATCATTTCGATTTGTGAAGAACAATGTCTCTACTTGGGAAATCTCTCTAATGGTTCACATGATTAAGGCATAATCAACACCCAATAGGAAGATCTTCATAATCTACGATTTGAGAGCATTCCTTTATGTTAATAACAAAGATAATCTCCTTTGGAAAGCCTCTAGTAGTGCGTATGCAAACAAGGTTATTTGGCACTCCTTCAAGAGATAGGGTTTCCAACAATGGGTCATATAAAAACCCCAGTTTCTCCCTAGTGGCCCTTAAGGCCCTTGTATTGTCGAAATTAATAACCCTTTCCCAAGTCAAAAATCTCATCCTTAGGGGCATACCTTGAGCTAAATGATTGTACCACTAAAAGATTAAAGCAACCTTTTGAAAATCCTATAAAGTCCTCTACTTGGGATGGCATTTTTATCAATCTCACTTTCAAATAGAAAAGAGAAAAATATTCTTTTGAAGTGGAAATGTGCACTTTATCTCTAACAATTGTCACCCACACAAAGCCATAGATCAACCACTCCTTCTAAATTAAGACTTTGATTGATCCAAGCAAGAAAATGCATCACCTCTAAGCATAGAGCTATTACTTAGAGTCTACTCCTCCATCCACTTTATATATATATATATATATATATATATATATATATATATAAGTTTATACTTTACACCCTCATCTTCTTGTTTACTTATAGTAGAATTCACCCTCTCCTTATATGCAATTTAAGTATATCTAGATGGAATTTGTAAAATATATTTAAAGCTTTGTTCATATTTTGGACAAATAACTTTATTATTTGATGTAATAAAATATATAGCAAAATTTATCAATATATATGTGTGTTTTATTTTTTACTTAATATTCATACTTGGAAAAGGTTGAAAACCTAAAATATTTAGACTATACCTTTTATTTTATTAAAACCAACTATAATTAATATAATATTAATTTAAAAGTGAAAGTTATATATATGTTTAAATGAAATTTAAAAATTAAACATATACATAATGATAGGTTTGAATGTTAATGTCTTTGAACTATTTAATAATGAAAAATAAATGTTTCTTCTCATGACTTTCCTTATTAGTCGCAATGTAATGATATGCTAGAATAATCTTTATGGTAGAAATTTGAAGGCTTTCAAATTTATTTATTAAAGTACAATTATTTATTAAAGAAAAAGTAATGTTTATGCTAGGAGAATCTTTATTATAGAAATTTGAAAGCCCACAAAAACTATCTACTGAAAGAAAAACTATTTATCTTTTGAACAGGTAGGTGAAGCCTGTACAGGTAGCTATTTATGCTTTAGGTATGTATAATTATTCAGCTATAAACAACTATTACGAGGAGCCCTATAGCTTCTAGATCGACTTTCAATTAGATTAATATATGTGCTCTATTTAGCGTTTTACTGATGAATTTTATTCCAATTAATATTAAAGTAAGTTTCGGTTGAAAGGTTCAAGTGTAGGTAGTTGCACCAAAACCTTATTTTCAAGTTGAAAAATTATCACAATCATCAAGTTGAAAAATTATCACAATCATTCACAAATAATTGATTACTTTAGAAGGGGTATATTATTTGTGGGAAATGGTTCACAAAGTCAAACATCAAATTGTCTTTGGAGTGTTTTTTTATTTAAAATTTTTTTAGTTGATAATTAATAAATATAAATTTAATATGTATTAAGTTAATTAAATATTATTCTTACAAATTGATTATTTTTCGAATGTATAAAGCGTAATATTTATTATTGATATAAATATATGGTTCACAGTTGATGTAGATATGTTGTACGGTACAACACCAATAAAACCCCCCAAGGGTATCCTTTCAAAGAAGTGACTCATTTTTTTTTAACACATGTTAATAGCACTAATGAAATAATACTTTCATGTATTTACAATCTCTCTTGATATATTATGGAACTTTTTTATGCATGTGATTGATGTTACATTTTTAACATTTATTCTTATTCATGATTAAAGCCCCCCAAAAATAAGAGTATCTCTCAAAGAAGTGACTCATTTTTTTAGCACATGTTTAATAGAACTAATGAAATAACACTTTCATGTATTTACAATCTCTTTTATATATTATGAACTTTCTTATCCATGTTATTGATGTTACATTTTTAACATTTATTCTTATTTATTCTTATTCATTATTAGTATATTTCATAATTTCATGTATTATTGTCAATCATAACATTTTCTATTTTGAAATTAAATAATAAATAAAAAGTATGAATGAGTTTTATGAATTAAACATTTGTATTCCATAATATCTTTATTACAATAACTATGAACATCTATTCTTATTTACTTCCATAACTCTTAATTTCATGCATTATTATCAACCATAACATTTTCCAAGCTAAAGTGAATGCCTTTTTTATATATTTATATTATATAATCTACGCACAATTGAAAAATATATTCAATTAACAAAATAGTTTCAATTTGCATTAATGTTATGCATTAATAAAAAAATATTAAATATATAAAAAAAACTATGTCGACTATACAAAAAAATAAAAAAAAAGTAATGTAACATAAGTTAATGTTATGAAAAATAAAAAATAAAGATTAAAACAAATTTTGTCCTCTCATAACATAATTTCATGGGATATAATTTTTTTCCTCGCATATAAAAATTTTTAAGATAAAAAAAATTACAAATTAAAATATTGGATCCCTCTTAATACTTACAATAAAGGTTTAACATGGGTCTATACTTGTTTAATTCAATCTCATTATTAATTTTGCATTTTCATATAAGTTAAATTACAATACAACTAAGTCTTAATAATTAGGCTTATTCTTAAGTTAAAACCATGTAAATAAGTACTAGATAATTGGAACTATGCTTAAGCTAAATCATATTAAATATATTTTATTTTTATGGATAACATAATTCACACTATTAATATATTATATATCTCCATATACATATACATATATATATATATATATGGATGGTTAAATTTGTATTGGCATGCAAGTTATAATTATAATATAACTAAGTGTTTATACTTAAGTTAAAACCATATAAATAAATACTTAATAATTAGAACTATGCTTAAGTTAAAATCGAGTTAAATTCGAAATTATATTATATTTTGATTGATAACATGACTCACACTTGTTATATATATATATATATATATATATATATATATATATATATATATATATATATATATATATAATTACAATATAATTCAATCAACCATAAATACTTGCTAATTGAACCTATGCTTAAATTAAAATCAGGTTAATGAAATTATATTTTATTTTTATTGACAACATCGCTCACACACTTAATATATTAATATCCAGGCACATATATATGGATGTAGCTTGTCCTTTAAAGTTTGTGTGTGATATGAGTGTATAATGTCAATGAGAGGCACATATGTTCAATTGTATGATGAATTTAAAATAATGATTTATATGATTTTCAATATGATATTATTGTTATGTTTATTTTAATGAAATTCAACTTGAGTAATATTAAAATTAATTTTTTTAGGTATCAATTGAGTTTTTAATGGGTTTTTATTTTATTTTATTAACTATTATGTTTATTATTTAAAATAAAATCATATAAATTGAAGAAAATTTTAATTTAAATGTTTAACTAATATTTTATTTTTGATCACAGTATAAACAAACAATATAAAACAATTTTCATACATGTGATTCTAGATCAAAATTAATTTCAAAAACTATGATGTGCGGTCTTGCATTTGGACAGGTAGCTGAAGCCTGTACAGGTGCTGCTAATTTTTCAAATATAGAACTCACCTGCTTAGGCAATTCAACAGCTCTCTTTAGATTGCTTTTTCGAGGCGAGCTATGGTGTAAGGATCAGGCCGAATTAGGACTGGCAACCCAAAAAAGTGAGAATTGAAGAACATAAATGGGCTGGAAGTACTGACGACGTGTCAGGAAGAACTACAGGAATGTTCTGTCTTAATTTTGTCATTCCAGATGCCCATTACTCGTTCCATGAGGCTATTCATGAGGTATATCTCCAATATAAAACCTCATTGAATGAAAATTTTAAAATTGAAAACCTCGAATTTTGGACAGTCCCATCGAACCTGCAGTAACGATCCCAATAAAGATAAATATATATCTAATATCTAATATATCCATTCATCGATCCATCCCATGTAGCCCTCCAGCAATTCCAGCAATCTGTTCACCCCGCCCCGCCCGTACAATGTCTTATCCATAATCCCCAGCCGGCTCGTAATCAAGCTATGAGGTGGTAAGTCTGCCATCCTTTAATGTGATTTGAAATAATTGAATGAAAATTTTAAAATTGAAAACCTCGAATTTTGGACAGTCCCATCGAACCTGCAGGTTGATCATGAGCCAGCTGCAGCCATATCCTAGAGATCTCTTCGTACACAGTCTGGCTGCCGCCATATCCTCAAGGTTCAACGCCCATCAACCTGCATTCAACACCCATCTACCTGCATTCAAGGCAGTGCAGTCCATTGCAAAATGCCAAGAGACCGGGTCCTCATTCTCGTCCTGCAAATTCCTATAGCTGGAGCTGCTGAAACATTGTTCTTGTCCTCTGCAAATTAGAACCTGAATCCTATTGCGAGCAGTTGGAGCGGCTGAATCGTCCTCCTGTAATTTAGAACTTCAGGTACTCCTCGTAGTCGATTTCATAAATTGAAACTCTGACCTTTCAAATTATGCTCTGCTTCATGTCAAAATTTAATTGTATTATGAAATTTGTAATGTGAAATGTGAATAGCTTCCTGAGTCTCATATTTATTAGCATTTCCAGCTTGCAATCACAAATCGAATTACTATTTTAAACCTTTGTGTGTCGATTTATATTCCTTAACATTTCTAGAACGGCAAGTATGAATTGATCCCCAGTTTTACATTTGAATTTTTTCCTTCTCATTATTTGGTATGCGTTGATTACCGAAAGGTAGGAGCTGTCCGGGTGGAGTTATAACTGCTATTTCTCTATTGTTCATAGAAATCCGCATTTGCCATTCTTGGCGTTAACTCAAGATTTCAGTTAATTGATTTATGACCCTGTTGCCTTATCTGGAGGAAGGGCCCATTCTGAGACTTTATATTGATCCCACAGTAAATTTTAATTGGTTCTTAAACCCTGCTTTTATCCATTTCAGCGTGGGTTTCCAGACTCTACAGTAGTTTTAAATTTTGTTCTTAAAATCCTGCGTTTCAGATCATGGCATTGATTCTAAACTCAAAAGCTTCCAAATCTAAATCTTGGCATTTGAATTCGAGACACATAGTATTTAGATCTGCATCAAATAATACTTTTCTCTCTGCGTTTCCTCATTTATTGACAGAAATTCCCATTGTTTTCCTCTATATTAATTCCAGATTTCCTCGTTAGGCTGTTGAGCTCCTTCCCCGTTAGGCTAGGGGTTTATCCATCCCCCACCCTGGGTGAAGGACGGGTAGTAACGAGGAAAAACAATCCAATGAAGGAGCCGGGTAACCTTCGATAGTTTAATTACCCATCCTCTAATTGAAGGATAGTTTACCCATCCTGGAGTTGAAACTAGTTTAATTACCCATTCTCCATCACCCATCCTTGCAGTCACCCAATCACAGAACAGCCTAAGCTAACCCTTCCTCAGGAACAGATTAATCCAAGTACTGCGGGAACAGGAACCAGCTATTCCTTCTCTTCCAAGGTGAGTGATTGAGACTTTTTTTTGGAAATGGGTGAAATTATCTATTCCGGGGTGAATAAATACATAAAAAACTTACTTATTTCAGACGTTTTACCCAATAAAAGTACAATATCTAGCCTAGGAAGTCAGCAAGCCTCTAAGGCCAGTGATTTAGTATTCTTGCTACTTGACAGCGATTTTCCCCCAAAATAGAAATCCGCTCACACCTTTGAGTGGTGCCTGCCTCCTTAAGCCAACGATTGGGCTTACTGACTATCAAACTCAATGGTTTGCCTCTCCTGGTCAAATAGCTCACCTAGTAGTGTTGTCTACCTCAAAAAGTAAGTTATTGAGCCTTATATAGGGCACTTCAACTCAGTGATTCGCCTTTCTTTTTTAGTTGTCTGCTAAGTGTACTAGCTGGAAGCACCCCACCCAGCGTGGTAACACCAAGTTATGTGCCACCCACCGGAGCATATCTATCCGGTAGAACCATAAATTATGACCATTCTATGGTCTAGGAAAGCAAAAAGGACAACCAGGTAAAGCCTATCAAACGTATCTATGGATTCCCAGGTAACAAGTGCGGATTCCGAGTGATCTTTCCCTATTGCTCTTTATCTCTCAAAGCTCGGGGGACCCCAAACCTATCATTCTTATTAGGGTTCTTTTAACCACACTACTTTTAACCACGTTTCCCTCACTGCTTCTTCATTGACAGGATCAGATTTCATTTAAATGAGTTAGACCCTGTCGCCAATCCCATAATTGTTTTATTTTTTGGGTGTTTCCAAATTCGGCAGCCGATCTTAGCTGTTTTCAAATCTCGGAACCCCTGAAGTGAACCCATCTTACACTTATATTTTAATCTCTGCGCTCTATTTCTGCAATTAGCTAAGATCTTCTTTGATAGAGATCTACATGAGCTAATCCTTGGCGCTTAAGAATTTAAAAGTTCATAGCATTAAACTCCAGACTTAGTGTTTTAGTTTCAATTTCATATAGCATTTGAATCCATCTTGGCGTATGATTTCCAAAACCCAAGCATTTTGCACTTGGATCTCTTGGATCTTGGCGTGTGGTTTTAAATTTTAATGACATTTCGATTTTGGGAAATTGATGAAAACTTTGTTGAACAATTATTGAGACTTTCATAAATTCACTATATGAACTGGAACTGTATCTCTGTGGTTTTAATCAATCTGGATTAGAGTCTACCACCTATCACCGTGGATGAATCTAACCCATGTAGATGTCCTCGGTGTAAGCAAAACTAATTTAATGATCCCTTATGAGCCAACTTATGCGTGATTCTCTCTTGGGAGATCTGTCAACAAAGTCGATATTCAATAAGTCAACCTCCTGCATCTAGTTCGACCATGTATCGGTACAATGTAATTACTCCTTCAGATTTTGTGATCAATATGTGTATGTCCAGTCATTGATTGACTAGCATTATAATGCATTATAGTGGAAATTTTAGAGTTGTAATATGTGAAGGTCGATAATGGTTCATGAATGTGTTTTAGTATTTATATTATGGAAGGTATGAATGTGTAAAAAGTATTAGTTTGTATTTTTTTTTCCTTGGAAAAAGTTGTAATTTTATTTTATTAATGAACAAAATTACATTCTGCACATGTAATAGAATCTTAGAAATCCCTACATTGTCAACATATACTGTCCATATGACCAAACAGTCCACCGATATCCGGGTACATATGACAGTCAGAGATGACTGTGTATTGTCCCTTACATTTAATATCCAGATCTGAAAGTAGTCACTCAGCAGAAATAGTTCTCCCTCGATACCGTCCAATGTATCTGAGTTAATACAGCTCGATACAGTCCACACTGTTCTGTGTAATGTATCCAATCAGCAGATTTTATACAGCCAATAGGCAGCAAATCGCTCTCACAAAGAAGTCAATCAACAGAAATATTTCTGTCCATATAGCTCGATACAGTCCAATCTATTAATGTCTGTCCAATAAATGCATCCAATACAGCTCGCAATCAACTGATACAGTCCACAATCACTGTCTCAAAAATAAGTATCCAATCCGCAGAAATTTAACATCTGTCCATACAGCAACATATATACTGTCTCAAAAAATATCCAATCAGCAGATATTTTAAGTTCTCCATTCAGCCGATAAATAGCTGGTCTAATTCTCCATACAGCCGATAACTAGCTGGTTAAATTCTCCAATCAGCCGATAATTAAATTCTCCATACAGTATTAAAATGTTGGTCTAATTCTCCATATGGTTGTATTACCATGGATGCATATTAATTAAAAGAAGAGTTAAGTGTCAGTTGAAGGTATGGATGCTTATTAAATAAAAGAATTGTTAGGATTTAGTTGAATTTAAAGATGTATTTAAGTTAGAAAAGTTACAATCAATTGTCATATATATTACTTAAATATGCTCTTTTTGCAAGTTGAATAAAATAGTTTTATTTCATGGAGAATTAGTTCAAAGGTTTAACATCAAAGGGTCATACTTAGGTAAGAAATATGTTTGATGGTACATATAATCACATATGAACTCAGGACTAATGAGTGCTTGATGATTTTCCTCATCACTTTAAAATATAGGGATAGAGAGATCATGCATGTCCAACACCACCATGGGTGATGTGTCCATGAAGAAGGATGAAAAGGTTGACTCAACGAATAAAGAAACATGTAGCTTATGGGTTTGTGTATGGCGCGCGTGCGCACACACACAAAATTTAGTGATTCTAGTTGTAAATTTGTGTATTTATATGGCTTATGTAATGGATTTAACAAACAATATAAGAAAATACAAGGTTAAATAAGAATAAACCTGTAGAATAGAATAGTGTGCAGGACTCTTTGAGGGGTCGACTGTTGGCTGCTTTCTTGGGCAGACCCGGGTTTTAATGAAGCGCAGCAACAAAACCCCTTGGCGCACTGGCCCTCTCGGCAACGAGCTGCGCGGCAGCTCGAGGTCTCACCCGAAGTGGCTATGGGGGGGTTAAGGAATCAAGTTTCCTTAACCGGGGTGACGCGGAGATAGCTTGTCCTTGAATGGTTCCTGCGAAATCGGCGGTCGGACCTTCCCGCAGACCGCTCGGCGCAGCTGCGCGGGTCCCTTCCTCGGCAGGTCTACTGCGCAGTTTCTCCTTTCCAACGCAGCAGGCAACTATTTCTTGGGTCAACGCGCGAAACACTTCCTCGCCCTTCGCGTCTAGCGCAGTAACGCAGTCTGCTCTCGCCGCAGCGACTGAGCGTTACTACCTCTTTAGTACTTAAGATACTTATAGTTATCAAGGGACCTTTCCAACCCGCTCAAACAGTCACAAAGATAAGACAGAAGTCTTGCATACACAAATAATGAACTCGGAATAGTTATCATTCACACAAACATTATAACAAGAAGATATAAGTGAAGCTCATCTCCTCGAGGAAAACCACGTCCTCAGGAGTCTTAGATTAACCAGAAAATGATAGAGTTATACAATATGCTGCGCACACAGCTGCAGCCTAGAACTTACAGGAAACTCCACGCACACAGCTGGGAGCCCTTTTCTCAAGCTTGTCTCCTCTCTATGGAGATTACAAAGGCCCAGACGTCGACACAGACTGTCTGGCAACTCAGGGATTAGCTCCTCGGCTATCCAATTTCCTCTCTCTAGTTCTACGCACCAGGTAGAATTTACAGTGAAGGATAATCAACACATGATCTATCCCTTTAGACTGACTCTCTAACAGTCTAGCATCTAACTCTCTAACTCTTCAAGAAGGGAGGAAGAAGAACAAGAAGAAGAAGAAGAAGCAGACCCTTCTACCCATTACAGTGATTCATCTATATAGGTAGCCATGACGGTCACACCTTTACAAAACTGTGGGCCTTTCCCAACAGTGATTCCCAAAAACCCTAACCACGCACATGGCTAGGTGTACTGTAGGCGCCGCTTGCAGTCACGTCGCCGCTTCCTGCAGGCTCCATGAATTCCGGCGCAGATTGTGGGTATGGGCGATCGTCCTTCGCCTTCAATGCTCTGGTCCGTTGCTCCTCCTTGATCCGAGCAACCATAACTTCTGTACTAAGCCTTTAAATGAGGGTAGCTAAGCCTTCTACTCCATCACCTTATTTATTATGGTAGCTGAGCCACCTTCATTCTTCGATGACGTGCGCGCGAGCTCCGCAATTTCCGGTCCGTGCTCTGTGCTGAGATCATCCATCTGGCACCGTACTGCGCACCGTCTCCTTCTTACCCAAAACTTAGTGCTTGTCCCAAAATTAGCACTTTCCTTTCATACTCGTGCTTTTTTCCCAAAATTCGCAGCTTTTACTATAGCTGCGACCTTGGCCCCAACATCGACCTCTAATGATAAAAGCTAACAACACTTTAAAAAGCATATCATAACATTTTAGCTCTATAAATAGCTTCATATATATATTACTTAAATATGCTCTTTTTGCAATGCATGTATAGGTTCCTATAAAAATTATCCTAGTTAAACATTTAAGAATGTCATTTCACTTATGAAATTATGAATACTCACTAAACCCTTGGAGCGTCCCTTGAAATTGTGGTTGTTTAGGAGTGACAATTTTGAAACTAAGGCATCCCAAAGGGTTTCCATTCCTCTTGAGGCCCCTATAGAACTGACTGCAACACCTTGATTTCTTTTCCATAATATTTCCATCTTTTTTAGGACCTCATGTTCTTGTTTTGTCTTTTGAATCAATAGGACATTTGGTTTTCCCATCCTAATGAGGTATTTTAGGGATTCATTTTTTTTCCTTCTTCCCATATCCATACTATTCCAAAAGATGATCTTCATCATTTAATAAGGCTACTGATAGAACCTCTTCTTAATTCTGTAGGTTATTGTCTTTTATTTTTTTGGAACCTTGAATTACCTATATCAAACATGCTATAATAAAGCTTGGGAGTACATCCCTTCGGAGAGCTTCTATAAAGCCCTTGCAAAATTCATGGTAATTTACCTTGACCTTTGCGTCGTTTACATAGCGGAAGGGTGAGGGTCTCATTAATCTCTTTGTTGATTAGTTTTGGAATATGCTTGAGTGTTTCCTAGTGGAATTCTTCACTCTCTTCTACTTCTTCTCAGTACAACTTATTGAAAATTTTCCACCTTTGCACATTGTGTCCAAAAGACAAAGCAAAATTAAGTGTTGTGTAAAAATAATCCATTAAGTGTTGTGTACAATTTCTTTGTCTTTGCAAAAAAGAAATTTTAGTTGTGGAAACTTGACGGTGTGTGAAACAGTAGGCAAGTACTTCCAAACCTGATTGAATTTTGTGGATCGAAATCAGGGGGAAATAGTTATTATATTTCATTTATGTTGACTCATAGTCACTATGTTGAGGTCGTGGATACTCCAGTTGGTCGAATTCGTTTTCTTTTTAAGAGTTTAAACTATACTGAAATAGAAAACATACCTGTAGATCAAACTCGTTATCTTTTAGGATTTTAAAACTGTGCAAAATCATTGATACACCTGCGGATCAGAATCATATTCTTTTTAGGATTTTAATATACTGAAACTGTGGACAAATTGGCTTATCAGATTTTGTTTTACTTGAGTTTTCAATCGATCTGCAGTATCCTTAAATTTTGTCCGGTCAACTTAAGTATGGATTGATTTTAGCATGTTCAAACCCATGTACTCTTTTATTTAAATGATTTATTGTAAATTCATTTGGCATCCTGGGAAATCAAAATAAACCCAAGGGTTTTGTTGAATAACCCAAATCTTGTTTATCATAAAAAAATCTGTTCTGAATCTTGAAGAAATAAATATCTTGATCATGAGCAGGATTATTTGGCTTGGTTTTTCCCCGTGCGTTATCATGCCCAGGTTGTACTTAATCCATTCTCCACTCTGTCCTCTCCATGATCCCGGTAGTAAACTCTCATTCGCCACAATCCAACTTTCGATCTCAGCACTTTAAATTTCCAGATTATGGTACATTAATTTAACATCATAGATTGTGGTCAACTGATTTCTACCAGTTGAACGGATCACTAGCCTCTTTTCTCTGTCATTTCAAATCATGTATGATCTCTATTGAGATTGTAGTATATGATTCATTTATGTATCTGAACCCTGGAGTCATCCTCAACCGCTTTATCACTTGATACCTAATTGAAATCTAAAATCCATCTGTCCGCAACCTCTACTGTGTACGTTTTATATAAATCTTTGTTTGCTCACACCGGCATATACATGAACTCTGGTGATATTATAACTTAGATATTGTTTATTCGAATCCTGGAGTTATACTTTGTTCCATTTTAGTTTTAACACCTCTAATTTAGAGTTGGATCTCGAACCCTGTAAAAGAAAAGGGTCAGTAAACTCTATAGATCGAACTTCTCTGCAACCGATTACTATGTTAACAGGTTAATACATGCCCATATTTAGGGCTTAATTCACTCTCCAAGAGCAGAACCAGATCAGAGATATCACTCCAGTCGACTGTTGATCCATCGTAGTGTTAACGCGATTATGGAGGAAGCTTAATTAATACTGATTGTTTAATTCATAGTTCACAAACTGCGAATTCGATCATATCTTAGCACTCAACCCATTCTGAGAAAAGACTTACCTGGTCATCTTTACACCTCCGTGGATTGTATCTTGTTGACAGATAAACCCTTTGATTAGCTAGGTTAATGCCTTTCCTTATAAAAGCAAGTTCTATTTAATGTATGTAATGTCCACCTCCACCGAGATCGTAGGCATGATCCATCGGTGGCCATGCGACAGATCTCTCTCTCTCTCAAATGAAAAACTCCGCTTAATTCTATATTCAAGTTACATTAAGAGTTGAATTCAATCGTTGATCAAGTAAGGCATCCATTATTGAGCGATATGTTACTTTTATTTTTATTACTTAACGGAGTGGAATTAATTCTTGCTTTTAGTATCTTATAATTATACCATGATTTAGATGGAAACGAGTCAAACATTTTATTATACATTTAACTTAGGAGTATTAAATCATGGAAATGAGTCAAGTATTGTATTATACATTTAACTTAGGAGTATTATATATAAACACGTGTATACATATATATATATTTATTTTGGAGTAATAAATATATATATTCCACTCACTTTATTTAAGAAAGTTTAATGTTCAGATAAAGTTATTATTTGGACAAAAGAAATGTTCACTGTTTATTAATACCTTAGAGAGTAATGAGCAATTCTTAAGTAATATAAATAATTACTTTACTTAGAAAATGAAGTCAACACTATGTATAATATCATGTAGAAGATTATAAGTAGAAATCAAGCTACATATTCTTAACTAAGAGTGGGAATTCACTCAATATAAATATCTAGGTTTTAGGTACATATAAAATAGGGTGAATTAAAGAAGATCGGGTCATCACTAAAAGAATTGTGAAATTATTGGTTGGCAATTAATAAAATCCTAATATTTATATGTTCACATTTCCTATGAAATAGGAATTAATTAAATGTAGTTTAATTCTATATTATCATGTGTTTATAGAAATGGAAGAAATTAATTAAAATATTAAATATTATGATGCAATTGCATGTTATAAAAGAGATATATGCATATGCATGTATAGGAATTAATTAAATGTAGTTTAATTCTATATTATCATGTGTTTATAGAAATGGAAGAAATTAATTAAAATATTAAATATTATGATGCAATTGCATGTTATAAAAGAGATATATGCATATGCATGTATGTTTGGTTATATACATTTAGTTAGATATAAATTATGGTGTTATGCATTTGTCCTGTGAGAAAAGGGGTATGCATGTACATATATGTGATTAATTACAAACTATATTGATTATACAATTGTCTTGTTTTAACATGGGTATGCACATATATATTTGAGTAATTATATACATTTAGAATAAATATAAATTATAGTTGTTATATTAAGTTATAGAATGGGTTATGTACATTCATGCTTGAGATAAATAGAAATTGTAATGGTACACTCTATTTTATTAAGGGATATGTTTATTCATATTTGAATAAATACAAATTGTGTTTGCTATGCTAAGTATTATAAAACGAGATAATCATAACCATTAGTATATATGCATTAAGAGATTAATAATTATTATTTATCACATTAACTATATAAAAAAAATAAAAATCACTTGTTTAGGACCAAGTCCCTACAACATATCATCATTCAATATGGAATATCAGAGATCCATATCATAAAATAAATAATAATATTCAACCATTACATATTTAATTTTTGGAGCCTGATGTTTGTAGTGATAGAGATAATTATTTTGACCTTACACAGTGAGCACCATATTGATGATATTTAATCTCACCGACATATAAGGTATAACGCGTAATGATCAAATCTAGGTGCTTCGGTTGATTTACACTAGTGTTTTGTAAAAGGCCAAGTGTAAATTTGCTAAAATGGCTTACTAAAATGCACGCCACAGTATTTACATTGGTAAATAATTGGAAGTGAAACCAAAGTCTTGAAGTAAATCCAATTTGAAGATGAATTGTTTAACAAAGAAAACATAATTATGTATATTCTATCCTTCTCGAAACATTTCATTCAATCAATATCCTTTTATACTAAAACTATACAAACCATGGATTCACAAACCTTGTATACCCATCTTCATTTACATGTTTTTTTTATGAAAACGATTCAAATTATTGATGGGCTAAATTAATCAACAATCAATATTGTATCATGTCAGGACAAGACACCAGCAAAGGTGTTTTGATGGAATATATAGAGAATCACCTGGTTTCTAAGGAATTCTTCCAGCTCTTTTGAGCATGATTTTGAAAGTTTTTTTTTCTGTTGGACTTGAAGTCTTTGTGTATCTGAAGGGCATCTTTTTTCCCTTTCATGTAGATGTCTCATTTGCAAATTATAGTGCGTCTCCTTTGAACGCAGATCAGAGTGTGATTGGATCTCGGTAGATGTGATTTTGTGGACAGTCCACATCACATGATGAGACAGTTTTCTGATGGGTTATTTTTTGGTATTATGTGCCTTTCCCCCTGTCTGGAACTCTGGACGAGTTGTTATGAAATGTCATGCTGAAGCAGCTGTATGTACTAATGGCCTTTGATTCTATTGAATAACAAGGACATGTTTTTTTCGCTTGAAAAAAAATTGTCCTTTATTTTCAAATATGGTTTTACATTTTTTTTGAAATTTATAGTTTTTGATGTTGTAAATTTAGAATTAGCTTTATTTTAATCTGTATTTTAATGGTATAAATAGATTCAGCATTTTTTAAAAATTTCGAAACATCCAAAAATTCCACTTAACAACTATAATCTAGATTTTGAAAAATTACAATAAAATTTTTTCAAAATAAAAATCATTCTATTTAAACCTAAATAACTATTTTAAATAATTGCCAATCATTTATTTGAATGTTGTATTTCTAAATTTCATTTTGTAAACCTCCATGGTATAATCAACTCTATGAATGTATGTAGGATGTAATATATGGCATTACTTGTACATAAAAATAGCTATCAACTCTATGAATGTATATAAGTATATGGCATTACTTGTACATAAAAATAGTTATCAACTCTATGAATGTATATAAGATGTAATATATAGCATTACTTGTATATAAAAATAGCTAAATAGCTAGTGTTTTTTATATTTAATTATTTGATATAAGTTTGTAACTTTTTCAGTATATTGTACAGTTTCCATTCAAGTAGTCTTGGCTTCATAGCTTCTAGATTATTGTCTATCAAAGAAGCAAGACCAACTAAGATGAAGATGAAGTTATGGGAAAAAATGGCATTGGCATTGGCATTAGCTTTAGTCTTAGCCAAACAAAAAGTAAAGAAGAAGACTGGATTAAAAAGAGGTTGAAAATCTTGGTAAGTTTATAGATTTTTTTTTACTTTTACAATTTTGATTATAGATTTTTTTTTATTTTTACAATTTATTTTATTTAGTTTTTTTTACATGGTTTATTTAGTTGTTTTTCTATTAGGTTGAGTTGCATTATTTTCATTTTAAAAGAAAAGCCTTTTCATTTATATGCAATATCTCATGTGCGCTCAAAACCGTCACTTTCTTTGATGCACACACACACACACAAGAAACTCTCTCGTCACTCACTAAGTTCAAAAATAGCTTAAATCTACTCACTTAATACCTCCATAGGAGGGCACAAAAGAATCTTGTAGTTTAGGTAGGATTTTGGGGCTAGGCATCCAAAAACTTAGTTGTTGTCCTTAGGGTGCTATAAAAATCCTTCTAAATCAAGTGGTCGTGTATAGCCACAAGGGGCAAGTGAAAGAGCGGCACCGCGCCATAGGAGGTCAAACCCAAGGTTGCGAGTGTATGTTCTCTCAAGTGGGCTCACCACCACTTGTTGAAAAGGAGACGACCCAATACCGTTAGAGGGATAACTACTCTTTCTCCACTTGACGAAGGTACTTAGTGACCAACTTAGGATGTCATTCCTTATAGGTGACTGTCGTGGAAGCCGACCATACCTGAGATAGATTTTGTCACAAGATCAAGGAAAGCACACATCACAAGATCAAGGAAAGCTAGCGTCTGCTAGATTTCCTTCTAGCATAAGCATTTCTTTCTAGGATAAGAACACATAATTATGCTAGAAGAAAAGCTAACAGTCACTAGCTTTCCAATAGAAAAATCATGTCCATGGTGATTGGTGGTTGCTAGCTTATACCTTGAGCTTGTTCCATGTGATGTATTTTGAAATAAGCACATGGAAAAAGATCAAGGAAAGCTAGCGACTGCTAGCTTTCCTTCTAGCATAAGCATTTCCTTCTAGTATAAACACACATGCTTATGCTAGAAGGAAAGCTAACAGTCGCTAGCTTTCCAATAAAAAGCCATGTCCATGGTGATTGGTGGTTGCTAGCTTATACCTTGAGCTTGTGCCATGTGCTCTATTTTGAACGAATGCTAGCTTTCCTTCTAGCCTAACACACATGCTTATGTTAGAAGGAAAGCTAGAAGTCGCTAGCTTTCCAATAGAAAAACCTTGGGCATGGTGATTGGTGGTTTCTAGCTTATACCTTGAGCTTGTGCCATGCACTCTATTTTCAAATAAGCACATGGCACAAGATCAAGGAAAGCTAGCGACTGCTAGCTTTCCTTCTAGCATAAGCATTTTCTTCTTGGATAAGAACACATATTTATGCTAGAAGGAAAACTAGCAGTCGCTAGCTTTCCTTGATCTTTTTCCATGTGCTTATTTCAAAATAGAGCAAATGGCACAAGCTCAAGGTATAAGCTAGCAACCACCAATCACCATGGACATGGTTTTTTATTGGAAAGCTAGCGACTGTTAGCTTTCCTTCTAGCATAAGCATGTGTGTTTATACTAGAAGGAAATGCTTATGCTAGAAGGAAAGCTAGCAGTCGCTAGCTTTCCTTGATCTTTTGCCATGTGAAATAAGCACATGGCAAAAGATCAAGGAAAGCTAGCGACTGCTAGCTTTCCTTCTAGCATAAGCATTTCCTTCTAGTATAAACACACATGCTTATGCTAGAAGGAAAGCTAACAGTCGCTAGCTTTCCAATAAAAAACCATGTCCATGGTGATTGGTGGTTGCTAGCTTATACCTTGAGCTTGTGCCATGCACTCTATTTTCAAATAAGCACATGGCACAAGATCAAGGAAAGCTAGCGACTGCTAGCTTTCCTTCTAGCATAAGCATTTTCTTCTTGGATAAGAACACATATTTATGCTAGAAGGAAAGCTAGCAGTCGCTAGCTTTCCAATAGAAAAATCATGTCCATAGTGATTGGTGGTTGCTAGCTTATACCTTGAGCTTGTGCCATTTGCTCTATTTTGAAATAAGCACATGGCAAAAGATCAAGGAAAGATAGCGACTGCTAGCTTTCCTTCTAGCATAATCATTTCCTTCTAGCATAAACACATATGCTTATGCTAGAAGGAAAGCTAACAGTCGCTAGCTTTCCAATAGAAAAACCCTGTCCATGGTGATTGGTGATTGCTAGCTTATACCTTGAGCTTGTGCCATGTACTCTATTTTGAACGAATGCTACATTTCATTCTAGCATAAACATTTTTTTCTAGCATGTCACACATGCTTATGGTAGAAGGAAAGCTAGCAGTCGCTCGCTTTCCAATAGAAAAACCCTAGGCATGGTGATTGGTGGTTGCTAGCTTATACCTTGAACTTGTGCCATGTACTCTATTTTCAAATAAGCACATGGCATAAGATCAAGGAAAGCTAGCGACTGCTAGCTTTCCTTCTAGCATAAGCATTTACTTATAGGATAATAACACATACCTATGCTAGAAAGAAAGCTAGCAGTCGCTAGCTTTCCAATAGAAAAATCCTGTCCATGGTGATTGGTGGTTGCTAGCTTATACCTTGAGCTTGTGCCATGTGCTCTATTTTGAAATAAGCACATGGCAAAAGATCAAGGAAAGCTAGCGACTGCTAGCTTTCTTTCTAGCATAAGCATTTCCTTTTAGCATTTTTGAAAATGAAAACTTTTCTTTTTAATGAGTCTCTATATTGTACAATTTCCATTTAAGTAGTCTTGGCTTCATAGCTTCTAGATTATTGTTTATCAAAGAAGCAAGACCAACTAAGATGAAGATGAAGTTATGGGAAAAAATGGCATTGGCATTGGCATTAGCTTTAGTCTTAGCCAAACAAAAAGTAAAGAAGAAGACTGGATTAAAAAGAGGTTGAAAATCTTGGTAAGTTTATCGATTTTTTTTTACTTTTACAATTTTGTTTATAGATTTTTTATTTTTATTTTTACAATTTATTTTATTTAGTTTTTTTTACATGGTTTATTTAGTTGTTTTTCTATTAGGTTGAGTTGCATTATTTTCATTTTAAAAGAAAATCCTTTTCATTTATATGCAATATCTCATGTGCGCTCAAAACCGTCACTTTCTTTGATGCACACACACACACACAAGAAACTCTCTCATCACTCACTAAGTTCAAAAATAGCTTAAATCTACTCACTTAATACCTCCATAGGAGGGCACAAAAAAATCTTGTAGTTTAGGTAGGATTTTGCGGCTAGGCATCCAAAAACATAGTTGTTGTCCTTAGGGTGCTATAAAAATCCTTCTAAATCAAGTGGTCGTGTATAGCCACACGGGGCAAGTGAAAGAGCGGCGCCGCGCCATAGGAGGTCAAACGCAAGGTTGCGGGTGTATGTTCTCTCAAGTGGGCTCACCACCACTTGTTGAAAAGGAGACGACCCAATACCGTTCGAGGGATAACTGCTCTTTCTCCACTTGACGAAGGTACTTAGTGACCAACTTAGGATGTCATTCCTTATAGGTGACTGTCGTGGAAGCCGACAGTACGTGAGACAGATTTTGTCACAAGATCAAGGAAAGCACACGTCACAAGATCAAGGAAAGCTAGCGACTGCTAGATTTCCTTCTAGCATAAGCATTTCCTTCTAGGATAAGAACACATACTTATGCTAGAAGAAAAGCTAACAGTCACTAGCTTTCCAATAGAAAAATCATGTCCATGGTGATTGGTGGTTGCTAGCTTATACCTTGAGCTTGTTCCATGTGATGTATTTTGAAATAAGCACATGGCAAAAGATCAAGGAAAGCTAGCGACTGCTAGCTTTCCTTCTAGCATAAGCATTTCCTTCTAGTATAAACACACATGCTTATGCTAGAAGGAAAGCTAACAGTCGCTAGCTTTCCAATAAAAAACCATGTCCATGGTGATTGGTGGTTGCTAGCTTATACCTTGAGCTTGTGCCATGTGCTCTATTTTGAACGAATGCTAGATTTCCTTCTAGCCTAACACACATGCTTATGTTAGAAGGAAATCTAGCAGTTGCTAGCTTTTCAATAGAAAAACCTTGGGCATGGTGATTGGTGGTTGCTAGCTTATACCTTGAGCTTGTGCCATGCACTCTATTTTCAAATAAGCACACGGCACAAGATCAAGGAAAGCTAGCGACTGCTACCTTTCCTTCTAGCATAAACATTTTCTTCTAGGATAAGAACACATATTTATGCTAGAAGGAAAGCTAGCAGTCGCTAGCTTTCCAATAGAAAAATCATGTCCATAGTGATTGGTGGTTGCTAGCTTATACCTTGAGCTTGTGCCATTTGCTCTATTTTGAAATAAGCACATGGAAAAAGATCAAGGAAAGCTAGCGACTGCTAGCTTTCCTTCTAGCATAAGCATTTCCTTCTAGCATAAACACATATGCTTATGCTAGAAGGAAAGCTAACAGTCGCTAGCTTTCCAATAGAAAAACCCTGTCCATGGTGATTGGTGATTGCTAGCTTATACCTTGAGCTTGTGCCATGTACTCTATTTTGAACGAATGCTACATTTCATTCTAGCATAAACATTTTTTTCTAGCATGTCACACATGCTTATGGTAGAAGGAAAGCTAGCAGTCGCTAGCTTTCCAATAGAAAAACCCTAGGCATGGTGATTGGTGGTTGCTAGCTTATACCTTGAACTTGTGCCATGTACTCTATTTTCAAATAAGCACATGGCACAAGATCATGGAAAGCCTTGAACTTGTGACATGTACTCTATTTTCAAATAAGCACATGGCATAAGATCAAGGAAAGCTAGCGACTGCTAGCTTTCCTTCTAGCATAAGCATTTACTTATAGGATAATAACACATACCTATGCTAGAAAGAAAGCTAGCAGTCGCTAGCTTTCCAATAGAAAAATCCTATCCATGGTGATTGGTGGTTGCTAGCTTATACCTTGAGCTTGTGCCATGTGCTCTATTTTGAAATAAGCACATGGCAAAAGATCAAGGAAAGCTAGCGACTGCTAGCTTTCTTTCTAGCATAAGCATTTCTTTCTAGCATTTTTGAGAAGGAAAACTTTTCTTTTTAATGAGTCTCTACTTGTGCTAGATGCAATGGATTTTTATTTATCTCTAAGTATTTAATATGTTTCCATAACACATGACCCTTATTATTCTTGTGCATGTGAATAAAAGACATGCAATAGAATATTGTTTGATAATGCTCATTATTTTATGTATTTTTAAAACAATTTAAACTTATAGTCGACTATTTATTATTGTTTTTAGAAGCTATGGACTCTGGTGCAATGACAATTCCAAGGAATAATTTGAAGAAAAAACGAATTGCAAGTGACACACAAACAACGTCTCCCCCATGTGGTATGGTGGTTTTAAATATTATTCTCTCATTTCTAAATGGTTAGACTAGAAGACTATATGGTAATATTGTGATTTTGATTTCATTTTATTTATAGTAATAATTGCTTATTATTGTTTTTAGAAGCTGTCGTCTCCAAAGCAAGTAAAATGCCACAATCAGCATTCAAAAAACAAAAGCGTCATTCAACTCAGATTATAAATTCAACAATGGGTTCTAATTTTGGAATGATTAAAAAGTTCAAAACATCTGCTGCATATGAGTATGTTGAAGATTGGTATGTTGAGATTGAAAGTCCCATGAATATGTTTCCAGATATGTATCTATTTGGATCCATGGATGGAAATGATATACAAAGGCTAGGGATAATTGTTAGTTGCTATGCTCTCAATCATAGTCAGATCGATTTTCAAATGGAGGTAATTGAAGAAAATGAAGTGAAATTATTTTCTTGCCAAGTTGATTACACAAAATTTAGACCAGATTTGATTGATACTAATACAGAATTTCCAGAGTCAATAAAAAAGTCACAGTTTAAGTTGGACAGTTTTGAGAGCTTCAATGAATCTGGTCTAAAGAGTTGTGATGATCTTGTACAACGTATTACCAACGTTATGAAATATCGCTATGTGAGATGTAAGAAAACATCATCCGTGTTTCTTTATTTGCAACAAAGAGGTAAACTACTTGATAAAATACCAGATGATAAACTCGAGGCTCAAATGCTTGCTTTGAGAAGGGTATATTTAGCTGAGCTAGAACAGAGCATTAAAGAAAGTGAGTTCATGCCTACTACAGAGTTTGTAAAATCCCAAAAAGAAGACTCTCAGATAGAGAAGCTTGCTGACCAATGCGATGAAATCCATGAAAATTTTAAGGACAGCTATTTATTTTCAAGCTCTTTTACCATGAAGGTGGATGTTCGAAGATGTGTAGAAGCACCCAAGTTATATAAATTGAGATCACGGGATGATTTAAATGTTCGAGTATTAGTAAAATCATTCCTACAGAAATTTCAAGCATCATTGCCTGATGCTCTTCTGATTCCATTTGACACAAAAGAGGCTGATCCGATTGGAAACCCTGTGAAAATCATGAATGAAATGGATATAAATGACAAGAACATCAATTTTTGGATAGTTGATGGGCAACACACCATTCAAGCAGCAAAAGAAATAATATCAAATCCTAAATTCAGTCTATCTGGGGAGGCAAAACAGAAGTACAAAGAACGTAATGCTCGATTCTTAGATCCACTAGTTGCTCCCAGTGTGGTGATTCGTATTTGCTGCCAGTTAAATTCTGCAAACACAGTGTTCTTCAAAACTCCATTCATTGATTCTGTGCGATCTGCAAGACAATTCCTAATTGCCACAAATAAATTAAAGAAACAAAAATGTGGGAATTCTAAGACAGCTGAAGACAAGGTATGCAATTTTTTTTTTTTTGCACTTAGTTTATATTGTTATAACTAAATTCATGGCTATTTTATTTTTGATATCACATTCTTACTAATTTATATTTGTTATTTTTTAACAGGTTGATGATGAAATGTTGTGCTCTTTCTTCGATTGTCCACTAACAAACTTTGCTGAAAAAAAAATCTTGTTATATCTTGATGATACTACTTGGGATAAATGGGAAGTTGTTTTTAATTGTTACAAACTAGGGACATTAATGTGTTCTCCAAACCAACCTAAGGATCCAAACTATAAGACAAATAGTCTGAACAGTTTGGTATCAAGTTCTTTCCGTCCCCTTCAGGGACTAACAGCTGAAGAAATGTGTTCTGTAGCAGATAAACTATTGGATGGATCTGTCTGGTTTTCCATTCCAGTGAACCATCCGACCAATGCCATAAAAATGAAAGATTATTGTTCACAATTGAAAACCAAAAGAACAATTTTGGAGGCAATGGTAACATATTGCAAAATTCATGATAAGAATCTCAATGATAAGATTCTTACAATATCTAATATTCTTGAGCATTATGGAATGACTGATATCATATTTGCCAACTTCTGTAAGACAATGGAAGGGTGTAAATATGTAAAAGGATCACGAAATACAAAAATAGAGTCCCTTTCTCCACAAGCCTGTGTGGTCCTTGATAGAATAATTGATGCATCGACAGATATACAGGAAATTGAGAACAGTTTTGAATTCGGTTGTCATTATGGGGGTCCTAGCCTCTTGTCAACACTTTTGCACTCTTTTCCTTGTCAGTTTCAACCAATGTTATACACTGACTTTGTTGTGTTGGATACATTGGCTTTGAAAGATGAATCATTCCTTAAGGATCACTATATTGAATTGTTTCGATTTTTAATCGAAAAAAATGGGTTGAAAGATTTTACTATGATTATCTTAGTAGAAATTTGGTCTTGTAAGGATGTACGCCAAGCTCTAGAGATTGTTGTCAAGGACTCAAATGTCAACTATAAAATGGCTACCGGTCTTTATGAATATAAAGAACAAAATAACTATAGTTATGATATAGTTTTAACTATACATTTCTATAGTGAAGAGTCAAAAAGTTTAGAGGCCTCAAGATACTCTCACAGTTTTAGAGACATATCTGATGAAAAGGAGAGAGATTTTGAATTCTGGGAAGAATTATTGCAAATGCATCAACAACATAGTGATCTAAATTTGATTATTTCTCTTTATGCGGGGACACATTTACAGCAGGCTTGCTGTACATATGGAAGAAGAATGGCATGTGTCGTAGAAAACGAGTTACAAAGGACTACCATGCTGACTAATCAAGAATCCTTCCAATTGCAAAAACCAATGTCTAATATATTGCTGTTGGAATATCCAGGTATTGTACTTGTTTTGTTCTTTCTCTAGTGATTCTTTGGATTCTATGCTATTTATAAATCTTGATTAACAAGATGTTTACTATAACTACTAATGGTGGAAATTGTAAAGAAAACAACGACGACAGTTTGCAACAAAGCAATGATCAACATAGTGTGCACAATGTCGAAGAAGTTTTTGAGATGCAAATACAAGACGAAGAAAATACCATACCAGGTACATAATTTATTTTGTTTCTTTTGTTGTATTGTACTTGTTTTGTTCTTTCTCTAGTGATTCTTTGGATTCTATGCCTTTTTATTTAATGAATTTCATTCGTTGATGCATTTTATAACATTTCATATGTTTATTACAGTGGCAAATGAGGAGAAAAAAGACATTGATCAAGGGAATGTGACAGAAAGCCATAGTCAAGAACATGATATCATATCAGGTACTTCACATGTCTCTTATTTTCAATTAAACATAAAATATGTCTTATAAAAAAAAATGATTTAAAGAAGTATTATTGGTATTTGATTGAAGGTTTGTTATTTTGGCTCTAGGTTCTATGAAGACAATACAAGAGAAGTGTGGCTTATCAATAACTAGTACAAAAAATACTCAAAGTGAGTGTATTTCTTCAACAATTTTTTTTTATTAATAATTTATGTAGCGATGAATAAAATGAATTAACTATGATATCCATTATTGTTTTGCAGATATTATAAGTCAAAAGAAATTAGTTATTTTTGAATTGAATAACATTTTCTATCAGAGCATTGATGGTGATACATCACAAAAAGAATTTATCGAGAAAATGGGAAGGGCCGCAGATTACACGATAGAGAAAAAATCATTTTGGTTTCGTCCACATGCAAAAACATTTCTTGAAATGTGTTCCAGAAAAGAATCTCTTGACATTGCAATTTGGACGACATCTTTCAAACAAAACACAACAAGAGTTATGAAAAAGCTGGTTTCAGAAACATTACAAGCTAAATTTTTGTTTACATGGACTGCTTCAGATTGCAAACAACAAAAGGGAAAAAATGACATTGATAATTCAACACAAGTTATATACAAAAAACATCTGAAAAAAGTGTGGAGAATGTATTCTCAATATGATGCTACTAACACTATTCTAGTGGATTGTTCAATGGAGACAAAGAAAGAAAATCCCAAAGAAAATGTGATTATTGCCCCTTCGTTTGATGGAAAGAATGAGGATAAATGGTTGATCGCTGATCTGTGGAGCTTATTGAATAGATTCTACAAGGCACCCGATGTTCGAGATATTTTGAAGAATCTTCAATGACTTTTAATAGTACATTAAGATGACTGTTATTCATTTCCTCTATAAACAAAATCTTGAAGTTTATAATATAAATTTTTGGTCATTGTACATTTGATGACTTAATTCTACATGTGATGTGTTATTACTGTGTTTTATTTTATTATCAATTTAATGTCAATATTATTTCATAATACTCATATAAGGATTGTTGTTGTGTCATTATTATAAATTAACATATTATTTTGTTTATTTATATTGAGATATTGAGTTATAAAAAGTTAGTGATTTGAATAATAGTCTTATGTGTTTGCATAAAAATGTAGTATTCCATATTAATTAAATAATTGTATTAGGTTGTATGTATAAATTAACGTACAATTACTATGTTTGAGCAATTGCAGTTTATTTATCAATTGCGTCTTAATTGATCATTATAACTCTTACAAATCATTGATTTGAATGTTAGTTCAATGTTATCATATGAAATTTTCTTATTTCTTAGAAATTAAAAAAATGGAAAATCATATCAGGTTGTATGTAAAAATTACCTATAATTAGCTTGTTTAGTTGAAATTTAAAAAATTGTAAATCTAGGTGGTGTGTATAAATTAACATATAATTGGTTTGAATTGGACCATTGTAACTATATTTTTAAATTGTGATTTGAATTTCATTGCAATGTGCTTATATGAATTTTTCTTATAATTTCTTGAAAATTAAAATATCGTATGAGGTTGTATGTAAAAATGAACATATAAATAGTTTGCTTGATTTAAACTTAAAAACTGTAAATTTAGGTAGTATGTAGATATTAACATATAATTAGTTCAAATGAATTCGACTATTGTAATTATATTTTTAAATTGTAGTTTATCTCATTACAATTCTTAAAAATTAGTGATTTGAGTAGTAGTTGAATGTGTTTGTATAAAAAAACTATTCCACGGAAATTACTTTTATTTTTTTCATTAAGTTGTTTGTTTGGGAGTGGAAATAAATTGGATATGTTTTGATGCCATTAAGCAATGAAGTTTTGAAGTGAAAATATGTTAATGTTATATATGTTGTGGCAGCAATGCAGATGGGAGTTAATATCAGTCGGAAGATCTTGTTGATCTTTGAAATGGAAGGAGTATTCTTCTCGTCGTATTCCAAAGATGAAACGAGTTGTCAAATTCAAAGAAAACCAGATTGGGAGCTTGGTGATAGATCCTACTTTTGTAGGCCTTTTCAATTAGAAGTATTAAAATACTGCCTAAAACATTATGATGTTGCGATATGGACATCAAATGTTACTAACAAGGACATTCGACAAGTACTTGAAAAATCAAATATTGATACAAGTGACTTTGAATTCATATGGGATAGGTCCCATTGTCACTTGCAAACAAAATCCAAATCATGTAGTATGATACAGTTTTATGAGAAAAGGCTAAGCGACGTGTGGTCCCAATATGGAAATAAGTACACAGAATCAAATGTATTGCTAATAGATACATCAAAGCCTACTTCTCAATTCCTCGGATATCGGTCAAACTGTATCTTAATAAAGGCTTATATAGGACATGAACACGATACTTGGCTTGTGCAAGTTCTATTCCCCTTTTTAAAGACACTTCATCGTATCAAACAGAAACGCAACTACATTCGAATGTTCAATAGAACATTGAGTTCTTTGTATTAAGTGAAGATATTATTTTATGGAAATTTGTTGACGATTACATTGCAATATTTCAATACAAGTTGGACACATTTTTTGGTGAATTAATTTGTATGATTTTATAACTTTTATAGATAGATGATAATTGACAATGATATATAAATACAATTATTAGTATTATTTATGATTGCTTTTAGATTGACAAGTTTTTGCATCATACAACACTTGATTTCCCCATTCAAAATATTTTCTAAATTTGTGCTCTTAAATCAACTATTTGTAATTTAAATCATCTCATAAAAGCCAACAAGGCATGCAAGAAACTCTCTTTAGTTTTATTTATCTATATGTATTACTACAAGTGCATTACAACACTTGATTTCTCTATTCAAAATATTTTTTAAATTACATACTCTAAAATCAATTATTTGTAATTTAAATCATCTCACAAAAGCCAACAAGGAATGAAGTTCTCTTTAGTTTTATTGATCTATATGCATTAATACAAGTGACACACAAATTTTGAATTAAACCTCCATCTATATAAAAGCACATTTCTTACAAAAAATATTACTTCAATGATAATGAGTGCTAAGTGTACTAGAATTTAGATTAAAGCATGATGAGTCATAGATGAATGATTTTGAAAGGTATAGGCATTTGATTTCCCAATCTATAACTTATTGTAAATGTGTATTCTTAAGTTAATAGTTTATAATTGCAATAATCTCATATAAGCCAACAAGACATGAAATAAATTATTGACTGTTATTAGCCTATATTCATTAATATGATGAGTTTATCAATGCAATATGTAATTTTTGAAATAAAACCCCATATAATTGAAGTTGCAATTGTTTTAAAACACAAATGAGTTCTTTGTATTAAGTGAAAATATTATTTTATGGAAATTTGTTGACGATTACATTGCAATATTTCAATACAAGTTGGACACATTTTTTGGTGAATTAATTTGTATGATTTTATAACTTTTATAGATAGATGATAATTGACAATGATATATAAATACAATTATTAGTATTATTTATGATTGCTTTTAGATTGACAAGTTTTTGCATCATACAACACTTGATTTCCCCATTCAAAATATTTTCTAAATTTGTGCTCTCAAAGCAACTATTTGTAATTTAAATCATCTCATAAAAGCCAACAAGGCATGCAAGAAACTCTCTTTAGTTTTATTTATCTATATGTATTAATACAAGTGCATTACAACACTTGATTTCTCTATTCAAAATATTTTTTAAATTACATACTCTTAAATCAATTATTTGTAATTTAAATCATCTCACAAAAGCCAACAAGGAATGAAGTTCTCTTTAGTTTTATTGATCTATATGCATTAATACAAGTGACACACAAATTTTGAATTAAACCTCCATCTATATAAAAGCACATTTCTTACAAAAAATATTACTTCAATGATAATGAGTGCTAAGTGTACTAGAATTTAGATTAAAGCATGATGAGTCATAGATGAATGATTTTGAAAGGTATAGGCATTTGATTTCCCAATCTATAACTTATTGTAAATGTGTATTCTTAAGTTAATAATTTATAATTGCAATAATCTCATATAAGCCAACAAGACATGAAATAAATTATTGACTGTTATTAGCCTATATTCATTAATATGAGGAGTTTATCAATGCAATATGTAATTTTTGAAATAAAACCCCATATAATTGAAGTTGCAATTGTTTTAAAACACAAATGAGTTCTTTGTATTAAGTGAAAATATTATTTTATGGAAATTTGTTGACGATTACATTGCAATATTTCAATACAAGTTGGACACATTTTTTGGTGAATTAATTTGTATGATTTTATAACTTTTATAGATAGATGATAATTGACAATGATATATAAATACAATTATTAGTATTATTTATGATTGCTTTTAGATTGACAAGTTTTTGCATCATACAACACTTGATTTCCCCATTCAAAATATTTTCTAAATTTGTGCTCTTAAATCAACTATTTGTAATTTAAATCATCTCATAAAAGCCAACAAGGCATGCAAGAAACTCTCTTTAGTTTTATTTATCTATATGTATTAATACAAGTGCATTACAACACTTGATTTCTCTATTCAAAATATTTTTTAAATTACATACTCTTAAATCAATTATTTGTAATTTAAATCATCTCACAAAAGCCAACAAGGAATGAAGTTCTCTTTAGTTTTATTGATCTATATGCATTAATACAAGTGACACACAAATTTTGAATTAAACCTCCATCTATATAAAAGCACATTTCTTACAAAAAATATTACTTCAATGATAATGAGTGCTAAGTGTACTAGAATTTAGATTAAAGCATGATGAGTCATAGATGAATGATTTTGAAAGGTATAGGCATTTGATTTCCCAATCTATAACTTATTGTAAATGTGTATTCTTAAGTTAATAGTTTATAATTGCAATAATCTCATATAAGCCAACAAGACATGAAATAAATTATTGACTGTTGTTAGCCTATATTCATTAATACGAGGAGTTTATCAATGCAATATGTAATTTTTGAAATAAAACCCCATATAATTGAAGTTGCAATTGTTTTAAAACACAAAATTAATTGCTAATGAGTGCTAAGTGGTATTAAGGGTAGTACGAGATTGGTCATAAGTGAGTGACATTGAACTATAAGAAATTTGATTTCTCATTTCATTTTTTTGTAAGTTTGTATTATTAACTCAATTACGATTAATTGAAATAATCTCATAAAAGCCAACAAAGCATGAGATACGCTCTATCTTTTATCTTCTTGTATGCATTAAATGAATGTATAAATGTGATATGTATTTTTTGGAATAAAATACAATGTAAAAACATTCAACAAGTAGTTGAAAAATCAAATACCGATACAAGTGACTTTGAATTCATATGGGACAGGTCTCATTGTCACTTGCAAACAAAATTCAAATAATGTAGTGTGATACAATTTTATGAGAAAATGTTAAGTGATGTGTGGTCCAAATATGGAAATATGTACGAAGAATCAAATATATTGTTAATATATACATCAAAGCTTACTTCTCAATTCCCCGGATACCGGTCAAATTGTATCTTAACAAAGGCTTATATAGGACATGAACCTGATACTTGGCTTGTCCAAATTCTATTCCCCCTTTTTAAGACACTTCATCGTATTGAAGAGAAACGCAACTACATTCGAATGTTCAATAGAACATTGAGTTCTTTATAGTAGGTGAAGATATTAATTTTTAGAAATTTGTTAACGCGTACATTGCAATATTTCAATACAAGTTGGACACATTTTTTGATGAATTAATTTGTATGTTTTTAAAACTTTTATAGATAGATGAGAATTAACAATAATATTTAAATACAATTATTAATATTATTTATGATTGCCTTTAGTTTG
Source organism: Larix kaempferi (assembly GCA_027924585.1). Lineage (NCBI taxonomy): Eukaryota > Viridiplantae > Streptophyta > Pinopsida > Pinales > Pinaceae > Larix > Larix kaempferi. The sequence goes on along the minus strand of BSBM01000592.1, from coordinate 3,033,236 downwards.
ACATTTTTTTGCATCATACACCACTTGATTTCCCCATTCAAAATATTTTTTTAATTTGCGTTCTTAAATCAAATATTTGTAATTAAAATCATCTCATAAAAAGCCAACAAGGCACGCACAAAGTTTTGTAAATGTGTATTCTTAAGTTAATAGTTTATAATTGCAATAATCTCATATAAGCCTGAACAAGGCACGAAATAAGTTATTGACTTTTATTTGCGTATATTCATTAATAAGAGGAGTTTATCAATGCAGTATGTAATTTTTGAAATAAAGCCCCATATAATTAAAGTTGCAATTGTTTAAAAACACAAAATTTATTGCTAATGAGTGCTAAGTGGTATTAAGGGTAGTACGTGATTGGTCATAAGTGAGTGACATTGAACTATAAGAAATTTGATTTCTCAATTCATTTTTTTGTAAGTTTGTATTACTAACTCAATTATGATTAACTGAAATAATCTCTTACAGGCCAACAAAGCACGAGATATGTTCTATCTTTTATCTTCTTATATGCATTAAATGAATGTATAAATGTGGTATGTAATTTTTGGAATAAAATACAATGTAAAACCATGTAATTAATTGATAATGAGTACTAAGTGGACTATTTAGACTTATTCGATATGTGCCATAAATAAATTCAAAAGAGCATGGGGTCATATATAAAGTTTAACTAAAAGATTTGAAAAATATGTTTCAACATCTATTTCTTCGACATTTAAAAATCTTATCATTTTCTTTGCCTTTTGGTGAAAGTAATTCTCGGCCATGATTTCTTAATTCGATTTCTTCACACTTTCATTGTGTATGTATAATGTTGTACCTAACAACTATCCCAATTTGACGAATTTATAGTTATTATTTGGTTCGACATCAATACATTTCTTATAATTTATTTTATTTTAATTTAATATTGTGATTTCCTTCCAATCATGCTATATTATAATATGTTATTTAACAATAAAAATATTTAATATGATACTTTGTTCACTTCAAATATAGATAGAGATCTTCTTGTAATAAAAACATGCAATTATGTGTGCAACTTAACTTCATTAATCCTACATTTTATATCTTCATGAATATTTTTTCTCATGATTCAACAAATTACAGATTTTCATATACTCCTCCTAATTTATGGCATACCGAACTAGTTATAAATTATACAACATTTCATTTTTTATGATTGTATATTAAAAACACTTGGAGTAAATAAAATTTGTGATCAATAAAAACATTCTTTCTAGGATTAGTTTTTCCAATTTTAATGGAATATTTCTTTAAAGCATAATTTTTACAAATTACATGAAATAAATAAAATGTTTACAAAAAAATTCAATGTCATAGAAGTCCTTGTAATAAAATTTTTCTAGATTTCTTGAAATATGTGTTCACCACTTCAGAGAGCACGTGTATTTAGTAGGAGAATTCAAGTTATGCTAACTTGCTTGGAAATTTGGATTTTCAATTTGGAAATGTTCAGCAGTAGTAGTTGTCCACTTCCATTCATTCATCTATATTTTTCTTGGGGTCACATACACCCCTTCGCATTAAGGGGGGAATTGTTGGGAACATAATCCTTGTTGCTAGGATTATCTCCCTATTCACATAAGGAGAAGACCAAAAGTTGTTGGTGAATACAAAGAGTCACTCTAGCATCCAAGAGTCCACTAGGAAAGTTGAACCCAAGGGACATTCTCATTGTACAAATTTACATCTGATGAGAATAATGTTCTTAACACCTAACCTTTATTGTCTCTGTGCATTTGATTATCTTCCATAATGGGCATCTAACAACATAAAAAATGGCTACTAGATCCATGGTAAAAAAATGAGTATGACAATTATGATCTTGCTCTATTAAGGTCATGAATTTTTTGTTGGACAACGAGAGGAAAACCTGCATGTGTAAGCTAGAGGCTGGATATGTTATGAATTTTAATTCCATGTGTATGGAGTATGGTAATTCACTTCCATGTGTATGGTATTGTTTAAGGTTAATCATTTAATTCACGACACGACCATGTCAGCTAAATATTTCTTCCTAAATAATTAGATACATAACAAGGAAACCCAATCTTTAGTTCTAGCCGACATGGTCATAATATTAATTAGCTGAGCGTAGGGTCACACCATTCCATTGAAACGTGTGTTTAGACCTATAAAAGGTCTTTTCTCTTATTGTAAAAATAATCATCTATAAAAGGTGTTAAGGGGAAGTCTAATAACCCAAGTTACCAAATTCCGACGGAGGAATAAACATCTCCGGATATACAATAAGATCTCCATGGAGGAATGAAACATCTCTGGAATAATAAAGTACAAATATAATATTCTTTGAAGTTACAATATTTCAACACTCCCCCTTAACGAGAAGGATATTATAACAGCATCTACACGAGCAAGGAGTCATCAACATCATACATGATACATCTATAAATAATTGGAAGCTTTCTCAACATCATCAGTAACTCAAGCAGTTACTAGAACATCTTCAATACTGGAACATCAACATCTTTAGTACTGAGTCTTTATCTTTTGCAGCACTCGAACAGCTACAGCAACATCAACATTGTCATCACAAGATCATCAGCATCGTCATCACACGATCATCAGCATCATCATCTAGACCATCACGATCAACAGCATTGTCATCTAGATCATCAGCATCGTCATCACACGATCATCAGCATCGTCATCACACGATCATCAGCATCATCATCTAGACCATCACGATCAGTAGCATCGTCATCAAGATCATCAGCATTAGTATCCACACCAATACAAGTATACACATCATCAATACAAGTATCCTCATCAATACAAGTATACATATCATCAATACAAGTATCCACACCAATACAAGTATACACATCATCAATATAAGTATCCTCATCAATACAAGTATACAGATAATCAATACAAGTATCCTCACCAATACAAGTATACACATCATCAATACAAGTATCCACATCAATACAAGTATCCACACCAATACAAGTATACACATCATCAATACAAGTATCCACACCAATACAAGTATACACAATAGCAGCATACCCTGCAACACACATGATCCAATTACGGGATGATCAATCCCTCTCAGTTTAAGACATCTCTCATGTCTATGGATGATGCAGTCCACTCGTCAACTTAGACAAAGTCTAAGGACTACTTCTTGGAGACATACGTCTACGGATCATTTAAGACATCTCATCATGCCTAGGGATGATACAATCAAAATTACGTACCTTTTGAACTGAGGTCTAGGGATGATAAAGTCCTATCAACTCTAGCGATCCTTCCTTTCAGAATTATGGGATCTACACCATTCATTTAGGACTATGTCCAAGGATGATTTAATTCACAACCGTACATTTAGGACTATGTCCAAGGATGACTTAATCCTCATTCCGTACATTTAGGACTATGTCCAAGGATGACTTAATCCTCACTCCGTACATTTAGGACTATGTCCAAGGATGACTTAATCCTCTCCCCGTACATTTAGGACTATGTCCAAGGATGACTTAATCCTCACCCCGTACATTTAGGACTATGTCCAAGGGTGACTTAATCCTCTTCCCATACATTTAGGACTATGTCCAAGGATGACTTAATCCTCACCTCGTACATTTAGGATTATATCCAAGGATGACTTAATCCTCACCTCGTACATTTAGGATTATATCCAAGGATGACTTAATCCTCTTCCCGTACCTTTAGGACTATGTCCAAGGATGACTTAATCCTCACTTGTCCATCAAGGACTTCATTCTTGAATACCATACGTCTACGGATCAATTCAAGGGACCGAAGTCCGAGGACGATACAATCCCCACTTGTCCACTAAAGACTTCATTCTCGGAGACCATACGTCTACGGATCAATTCAAGGGACCGAAGTCCAGGGACGATACAATCCCCACTTGTCCACTAAGGACTTCATTCACATGAATAGCCCTAATCAATGAATGTCTTCTATCATTCACATGCATTCATACTGTTACTAGGGTGATAAGACAATTCTAACATTAATCAAGATTGTACTAATAAATAATATGAAGACAAACATATTATGAACTTAATCAAGAATCAAATTTCAAGACATACCTAAACCTCCTTAAGTCATACCTGTCGAGACTTCTTGTAGTCTTCTTATGTAAGGCCTTAGCCTCAACTCCCCCTGAAACCTGATCTGGAGCTTGATTAGGGTTTGCTAGACAAACCCTGAAAATTCAATATTTGACTTTCACACTTCTGAATGGATGGAAGGATGTGTCTTGCTGAGCTGATCAAACTAGCTTACTTCAATTTTGAAATCTCCAAAATTTGACCCCTCAAAATTGCCTTTGAAACTCTGGATCTTCTCGACAGGATCCCGAACTAGGGTTTGATGGAGCCCACCTTTCTGCCCAATCAAAAGGTTTGATCCAAGGCTCTAAACTCTTATTTTTCTGAGGAGCTTCCATCCGTGGTCACAAACTTCAAAAATTCCAACTTTTAATGAAGCCTTAATTTTCCATCTTTCCGATCAAAATCCCGAACTGGGGTTTGATCAAGCCCAGTCTTCTACCGAACCAAAAAATTCAATATTGGTCTCTAAATTTTGATTTTCCTGAGTAGCATTCAGCCATGGACTCCGATTCTAAAAATTCTAACTTTCTCCAAAACCCTAAATTCCGGAAGCCATGAATGAATGTGCTCAAAAAATAATTATGTTTTGACAGAAATATGTACCTGATTGTTTCTGCTATAACTCCAAACGTTTCGCTGCACAGGGTTTGAAATTTTTTTCTGTGTTATCCTGACCTGTCATCTTTCCATCCCGATAGGTCTGACCTCAATTGGATTTTCTGAGAGAGAGTTATGCCCTGTGTCGCAACGTGACCTGTTTATGGGATAAAACAGGAGAGCGAACTTGTACGGAGTTCCACGTGTTACTGGTTCAACTTCGGCCTCTAAAAACGTTTCCTGAGATAGTACAGTCTGTGTACTACCTATCACTTTTTACGAAATTTCATTTGGAGCTTCCTAGCCCAAGTTATGACCTCTTTTCCAAGGTCACCTGATTATTACTGAGATCTGGAAGAGGCACAAACCCTAACTTGTACTGATCATAACTCACAAAGTACAACGAATATGAGGGTTCCCTTTGGACACAAGGTACATGGGGATGTTATCTACGACCTGTAAACTTTTTAGATCCTGAACCTTCACCAAAATGGATTTATAGCGAAAGTTCCACGATGACTGGTTTTTGCTATATAAAACTCTAACCTTCAAATTGTCGCAAGAGAAGCAAGTGTCGTAAGTGCCATACATTGCCTTCCTTCAGGTTAGATCTGATACCATGTTAAGATTTAATATGCTAAGACAGAAAATAGAAGCATTACATTCCTTTTCACAATAATAGCATATACAAGATCACTGAAGAAACAACAAGCACAACAAAACACAAGAGACACAGATTTATCTTGGGAAACCCTCATGGGGTAGAAAACTCAGCAAAGCTTCCTCAATATAGATGACCAGCAATATACAAAGATGCAAACCAAAGACATGATCTCCTCCTCCACCATAGCAGACCTCTCCTCCACAAGTGCGCTACATTTTGAGTGAGGGAAGTGTATCAAATGAGGAGCTCACCTCCTCTATTTATACACATCTCCGACTTGTACAATATATTAATTAGGTCGGCCCCAACTTTACCATTGGGTTAAACACCCCACTACAATTGACTGGGCCGACCCTTCTAGGGTGGTCTAACAACCCTTTGACCCACATAACACATACAGGGCCGACCCCCACTAGGGAAGTCTAATAACCCAAGTTACCACATTCCGATAGAGGAATAAACATCTCCGGATATACAATAAGATCTCCACGGAGGAATGAAACATCTCCGGAATAATAAAGTACAAATATAATATTCTTTGAAGTTACAATATTTCAACAATAACCACCATGAGATTTCTAATTGGGATACTCATAACCACCATGAGATCTATACTTGTTATACTCATAACCACCATGAGACTCCCACTCCTCACATTGTTCCTGACACAGGGGGGATGAAGACAATCAGAAACAAGCAATCCAGAACAAGCAAAATAAGCCAGTGCCATGTTCGAGTGAGCTCCAGAGTTTGTGGTCAGCCTAAAACCACAAATTTGGTAGAATAATTCAGCTTCTGCTAGACATTAGATGGTGGTCCTAAAACCACCACTTTCCAGAAAACCTTTGACTCTTCACAAAACCTCGGAGCATTCATGCCAAGTTTGATAGTTTGTCGGTCATCCTTAAACCAACCACTTAGTAGAATATTTCAGCTTCTGCTAGCCCCTTTTTGTTTGTGGTCAACCAAAACCACCGCTTCAGAGAGCACTTGTATTTAGCAGGAGAATTCAACTTATGCTAACTTGCTTGGAAATTTGGATTTTCAATTTGGAAATGTTCAGCAGTAGTAGTTGTCCACTTCCATTCATTCATCTATATTTTTCTTGGGGTCACATACACCCCTTCGCATTAAGGGGGGAATTGTTGGGAACATAATCCTTGTTGCTAGGATTATCTCCCTATTCACATAAGGAGAAGACCAAAAATTGTTGGTGAATACAAAGAGTCACTCTAGCATCCAAGAATCCACTAGGAAATTTGAACCCAAGGGACATTCTCATTGTACAAATTTACATCTAATGAGACTAATGTGCTTAACACCTAACCTTTATTGTCTCTGTGCTTTTGATTATCTTCCATAATGGGCATCTACCAACATAAAAAATGGTTACTAGATCCATGGTAAAAAAATGAGCCTAACCTTTATTGTCTCTGTGCTTTTGATTATCTTCCATAATGGGCATCTACCAACATAAAAAATGGCTACTAGATTCATGGTAAAAAAATGAGTCTGACCATTATGATCTTGCTCTATTAAGGTCATGAATTTTTTGTTGGACAACGAGAGGAAAACCTGCATGTGTAAGCTAGAGAATTTTAATTCCATGTGTATGGTGTATGGTAATTCACTTCCATGTGTATGGTATTGTTTAAGGTTAATCATTTAATTCACAACACGACCATGTCGGCTAGAAAGAAAGATTGGGTTTCCTTGTTATGTATCTAATTATTTAGGAAGAAATATTTTAAATATTAAATGTAATATTAGTTAGCTGAGCGTAGGGTCACACCATTCCATTGAAACGTGTGTTTAGACCTATAAAAGGGCTTTTCTCTTATTGTAAAAATCATCATTTCAATTATTATTCAGTGTGGCTCTTCCGATTTTTGGTCCGTTTTCGAATACGTTGACTTCAGTCCTTGACTCGGTAACCTCTGATCTGATCTGTAACGTTGACGGATCGAGCTTGACAGAAATTGAGTTATGACAAAGTGAAACAATACGTCTGATCTGTAACGTTGACGGACCGAGGTTGACAGAAATTGAAGGCTAAGAAAGGCAGACTATTACGACGATGATGTCAAGTGATATTACTTTAGAATTTAATGAAGGATGGGCTATTATTCAGAAGGGTATCCTCAAGTTGACAGAGATTCTGAAAGCAGATTTAAAAGATGAGTTCCCTGCTTTGGCTTTGGAGTACATGAACAGTTATGCAACTGTCTACGAACTGTGTACACAAATTCCTGGGAACGCACAGAAACTGTATGGTAAATACAGGGATTCGTTTGATGAATACATTGCTCTCTCTGTATTACCAGCTTTAGAGAATGTACGTGATGAGTTCATGTTGAGAGAACTCGTGAAATGCTGGGGAAATCATAAGGTGATGGTCCGATTAATGTCACATATGTTCTCTGGTATTGAACATTGCGACCTCGAAAAAATGTCAGCCCGGTATCGCTACGTCGAAAAAAGGTCAGACCAGTCGCTAATGGAAGTTGGAATGATGTGTTTCCGTAACATGGTCTATAATAGCATCAAGACTAAGGTGAAGAATGTGCTGCTTCAGCTGATCAATCGGGAACGCGAGGGAGAACAAATTGATCGCGCTTTGTTGAGAAGCGTTCTGAACATTTTTGTGGAGATGGGCATGGAATCGGATCACTTGAATTTCCACGTGGAGGATTTTGAAGCTGCCATGTTGGAAGAGACTGGAGCTTATTATTCTAAGAAGGCCGCTTTATGGCTTTTAGAGTATTCTTGTCCTGACTATATGCTCAAGGCTGAAGAATGTTTGAGACGTGAAAAAGAAATAGCTGCTCAGTGGTTGCACTCTAGCAACGAGCAGAAGTTACTAGAGAAAGTACAAAATGAAATTCTCTCACCAAGTTATCGAACTCAACTTTTGGAAAATGAATATTCGGGCTGCTGTGCTTTGCTTATAGGCGAGAAGAAAGACGATCTTTCAAGGATGTACAGGCTGTTCGGTAGAATCCCTAAAGGATTGGAACCGGTTGCAAATATATTTAAACAGCATGTAACCAGCCAAGGAATAACATTAATTAAATGGGTGGAAGATGCTGTAAGCAACAATGCGGGCAGAAGTGATATAGCTGATGCCATTCAAGCTGCTCAACATGAATTTGTGGAGAAGATTAGTGAACTCCATGATAAGTGGATGAACTACGTTGTGGATGTATTTCAAGGAAGTGCTATTTTTTGTAAAGTCTTAAAGGAAGCGTTTGAAGTAATATGTGATCGAAGAATTGAAGGAAGCACAACTGCTGAGTTGCTGGCTACATTTTTTGACAACGTGCTTAAAAAGAGTGGCAGTGGTGATGATATTGAGAGTGTTCTTGAAAAGGCCGTGAATCTTCTTCAATATGTCAGTGATAAAGATTTATTTGGCGAATTTCACAGTAAAAAACTATCTCGCAGATTACTATTCGATAAAAGTGCAAATGATATAATTCACGAAGGAACCATATTGTCCAAGGTAAAGCAACGATTTGGTTTCCTGTTTACATCAAAGATGGAGCGCATGGTTAATGATGTCACACTATCAATGGAGACTCAAGCTGACTTCAAAACATACCTTGATGATTATTCAAATATGCATCCTGGAATAGATTTCACTGTTACAGTATTAACGAATGGAGTCTGGCCAACCTGCTGCAAGTCCTCTGAACTTAATCTACCATCGCAAATGCTTAAATGCATTGACTTATACAAAGGATTTTATTCCACAAAATATCAGCATCGTAAACTTACGTGGATATACAGCTTGGGAAATTGTAAAATTATTGGAAAGTTTGACTCTAAGCCCATAGAAATTACAGTATCAACCAAGCAGGCAGTTATGCTTCTACTGTTCAATGACTCGGAAAGGTTAACATACGAAGATATCAGATCGCAGTTAAATTTGCCAGAGCAGGATGTTGTTAGACTGCTGCGTTCTATTGTATGTGGAAAGTACAAAATCATTTTGAAGGAACCCGTCACGCAAACAATAGCCAAAACTGATAATTTTGAATTCAATGCTGGCTTCACATGCAAATCTACGAGGATTAAGATTCCCGCACTTGCACTTCCACAAATTGATGAAAAGAAGAAAGTCCTGGAGGCTGTAGATGAAAAGAAGAAAGTCCTGGAGGCTGTAGATCGAGATAGATGTCTTGCAATCGATGCTGCAATAGTTCGCACAATGAAGGCTAGAAAAGTCATGACAACTCAACAATTATTCATTGAATGCGTTCAGCAACTCCAACCGATATTCAAGCCAAAAGTCAACTTAGTGCAGAAGCAGATTCAAGATTTGATTTCCAGAGATTTCTTACAACGGGACAAACAAAATTGTAATATCATTCGTTATTTAGCCTGAAAGAAGTTTGAACCAGATAGGCATTTCAATGAAGAAAATGACAAAGCGTGAGACTTCTGCACTGCATAGTATCATAATTTGGTTTGTTCGGAAATTCTTAACAGATATTAAATATAGATTTTTGCACATATTAAATATAGATTTTTGCACAGAAGTGCTTTATAATTCAGTAAATGGGAGATGTTGTAACCTGTATGTAGTCTTATATTTAATAAAACTTAAAAAGTAATTTCAATGACAAGTATGACATTTCTGCATTGCATAATAGCATTAGTATTTTCTGTAAAGAAATTCGTAACATAAATATTAATATAGATTTTTAGTAATGAAAAAGTAAATTTTCATCTATAAAGAGAAAATCATCATAAATCTTATAATGTTAATCTACATAATGGTTAACTTAAAAATTAGTGAGAAAATCATCATAAATCTTATAATGTTAATCTACATAATGGTTAACTTAAAAATTAGTGGGCATATGAAAGGAAAATCATCATAAATCTTATAATGTTAATCCACATAATGATTAGCCTAGAAATTAGTGGGCATCCTAGGATATTTTACTTATATAAAAAAAATTATGCATATCTTGCGGGTTAGAATGGTTGAGCACTGTAAATTGTAGGTAGGAAGATTGAATCGTCCAACTAATTTCTTGTTTCTAAGAATATCACTTAATATCCATAAATATCACTTTTATGTTAGTCTTGAGTCTCGATTATGGTGTGACAACAATAAAATAAAAACATACAGACTTCATCGCACCTGATTGTAAGTTCGCTAACAAGCTTCAGAAAAGCGATTCTTAAAAAAATGTAAAAATAAGAGGTTACACTTTCGGCATGGAAAGTTTATTCACCAAAATGCGCCAAGGTTCATCAAGATGTGTAAGTCACAAGATGATGTGCCAGTCACAAGATGATTAGTTAGCCTTCGACACCGAGATGTGCCAGTCACAAGATGATTAGTTAGCCTTCGACACCTTTGTAGTTTGTTGGTTTGACATTTTCATGGACCTGTCTAAGAATTCTCTGATTCATAGCAGTGCTTATTTTATTATATATTTTAATAAAATAAGTATAATAAAAATGTTACAAATATCTATATAGTATTATTAATAGTTCATTATTAGTATATATAATAATAAAAACATTAATAATATTATCATTATACTATTAATAAAATTTACATATTTATAATCGTAATACTTATACACTATTATTAATACTTTATTAATAACATTATCATTCACATTATCAGTCCATGTTAACATAGAGACTATAGTCATAAACAAGTTTGACTTTTATATTAATACCAAAAAAAATTATAATGTTTTTCAAACCTCCATGTATGGCCTATGTTGGTTAACAATCACCTCCAATAATACTCTAGATTCCATCAATACATTAGTTGTGCACCAGGAATAAGTCTAGAGGTATTTCTAATGTCATAATCAATATCCATGATCAGTACCTACAAACTATAGTACAAACCTTCTCTTAAAGATGGGTTGCAAGATTATGAACATGGTAGAGGGAGGAAACTAACAACTTCATGGATATTGTTGAACCTTCTCAAACATGAGAGCCTTGAGTGATTCCTTGTATGATCTCATTAGTCTTTTGTAGTGGTTCTATACAGGACTTAGAGTAGTTTATCCACTAGAAATATTTTTGGACCATACCACATGGCCAATGGGGTAAACAAGGGCTTTAACCCCTAATTGAACCTTCTTGATCTCAAGTTCCACAAACATAGCCCCTTTGGTTCTCTTTACATAGCCATTCATGGACCATTTTGTTATTTACGCAAATAATATTTACATATATTCTAAATCGGAATGACAAGCCAACCACGCACTCCAATTAAAAATATATGCATCATACCTGCCTAGCCATTCACTAATCGTCCCTTGGCCTTGAGGTCCGCACTAGCATATCTACATCATTTACATATTTTTGGTTAGATACATTCCAAGTCAAAACTATGGGTAATACACCCTCAAAGCACTTTCCCTTATTTCAAGAATGATATTCTGGGTAAATTGTTCGGTTGCAACTTTGGAAACCTAATCTAGAGGGGATGTTGAGTGAATCCCATAAGATTCATAGAGGTAGGATTAACCCAAGGAATTACCCCATGGACTACTACTTACATTTCATATCATTCTTATCAAGCTTTGTGCATAATACACTTCCAAGAGTAATTTTTATATAAATAAAATGCAATTAATTTTTGTCCTTTTGAGAAAAAATCCTTGATCTTTCTTTTTTTTAACTTCTTCTTTCTAACCTCATACCATCCCCCTAAATAAGGGTACATAGTGATGAACTGTAAATCAAAATTTGGGAGTTCAAGATTCATAGAGGGATTGAATTCCTTATCATAATAATAGGTGCCATATTCATTAAATCTCTCCAATACCCCTTGAGAGGATTTAAATACACCGACCACCCATGAGGATGAAATCTCAACATTCATCTCTTATTCTCTATCCCATGAGAACTGGCTGATTAGAGGTTAATTTTCATGATGAGGTCCCGTCGAGTTGGTTTATCGCCCTCTGTGACAGAGCTTTTCGAGCAAGCCCTACACACAGTGTAATACCCCATTTTTCCCTTGATATATTTGGATTTGATGTAAATACTGTGTATGTACAGTGTGTGTATTTTCCCTAGTGTGGAGCTCATTGCCAAGGCCCCACTAGTGGATGATTAAGTTTTTTGCTTAGGAAAGTATTTGGACAGTTTCATTATTCATGGGTTGGTTAAGCCATGAAGGAATGTAAATGATGTACTTATTACTGAATGAATAAAATAACCAAGAAGCTGTCTAAGGAGTCAACGAATGAGAAGAAGCCATGTGTATCCACTAGGGAGAGCTGATGGGGTTTGGGATTGGCTTTCCATATTGGCACATGTCTGATTGAGAACCCATTGGAACTCCCTACTAACATTAATGCAACTACAGTGGGTGGTTGAGAACCCTAATGGCTGAGGTTGCTGGAGTATGGTGCATGCCTGCGATTTCGTATGGCAGGGCATGGCTTTGATCGCTTGAACAGGATGACACTCAATCACCTGGGGAAACTCGCTGAACCTGTTTGACTATCCGGAGGAGGATTCATTCATTCACGAGGAGAGACATACAGACATTACTCACTCCTCACTCATGCCCTCACTCGCCCCGGCACGCACTTTCCATTCATGAGCCATCGACCCTCGCAGAGAATTCGTTCTTGTATTTCCTATATGCACCAAACCAATCCGAAAAGAGGGAAATATGAGGTTAATCGTGCTTCCTATGTGGAGGAAAAATACCGAGAGTTGATAACCGTAACCACCCTATGTGCAAACCCCAGTTACAGGGATAGAGTGGTATTGATAGAAGAGGTTGCAGAGTGCCATTGGCAGAGCGGCCGTGAGTAATCCTCAAGCCTCGTAACGAATCAGTTGTTGAACTGTGTGAAAGAGGTGGGTTTCTTGATAAACCTAGTGAAGGCTATAGCCTCAATGAACTAGTGACTGGACCTTTCTATGCCCATACTGGAATAGCATTGGAATGGAAGGACCGTGAGAGACTGTGCAACAGTGATAGGATCTTCCTTATGTTGGATGTGGTAGGTATTATGGGTGCCAAGTCGGCTGAGAGCGACTGGACCTTTCTATGCCCATCGTGGAATAGAACTGGAAGGGAAGATGCCTTGAGAGACTGTGTAACAGTGATGAAGGTCTTCCTTGTGTAAAATTTGGTAGGTATTGTGGGTGCCAGGTCAACTGAGTGCTGATATTCCTATAGCTCTGTGGTTGAGCTCACTAGTTTGGCAATGCTTTCCTTGTTGTCCCTGAATTGCTTGATAACCACTGTAGGTTGAATTAGCATGGGTAGGAGCCCTGGAATGCTTGATAAACCCAACTACAGACTAGTCTAGCATGAGAATGGAGCCTTGACTGTGAGAGAACATTTTAACCCTCCTTAGTGGATACAATGCCCAACTCGGGGGTGATCTCTCAGCTGAAATAGGATAGGATGGACATAGATCTAAGGTTGGGTGGAACGTTGCTCTCACTTAGACAGTTGCTTCGGAATTGAAAGATAAGTATTCCTTGTTATGTCAATGATTTTGTCTCATTGTTCTGATGAATGCTTGTGTATAATTGTGGAACTGTGGAATGTATGAATATGAATGAGATTGATATGAAGTCATTTATAGACCTGAGTAAGAGGATGAGTTCACTATTGCATGTATATCTCATATTGCATGAGATCAATGCTTTGTAATTCTTGCATATGATAGATGGGTTGATTAAACCTGGTAATGCATCTTACATGTTATAATGAATGATAGTGTTTCATTGTTTTGTAATAAATGTTTATGCGTACTAAACTTGTGAAGGAGATGTATATTTACACCTGATCCTTGAGAAGGGAGAGAAGCCTTGGAAATGGTTTCAGGAACCTATGTGGGTCAGATAGAAGGAAGATCCTGGAAGGTAGAAGGTTGGAAGTGTCTAAGTGGGATATAGAAAGAACTTCAGAGAAGAAAATGGGAAGGCTAGATTCCTCACCTGATCAGGGGGATCCTACCATCAGATAGGGCTCTCCAAGATATTTTCAACAGTACCAACCTTGCCCCATCTAGATGCCAGAGGAAAAAGTTATGCCCCTTTGAAGAAATTGGTGAAATTCCCTTACAGAGGCATAGATCTGCACGCATGGTTCCACATTGGCGGGTTGCGGGTTGCGGGATCACCAAGTTCACAACTATACGTAATTTGGGTTTCTGCAATCCCGCATCCGCAATCGTGGGATGTAGGTTGTGGGACTGTCAAACTTTGAGATTATGTTTCTAGGGTTTTCGCAATTCTGCATCTGCAACTTCGGGTTGCGGATTGCAGGATGCGGTTGCACTTGAGGTTTTGAAATCTGATCTATATGTTGTTGCTGCAATATATTCATCTTTTAGGTCCTCAAAAGCATAATTTGGGCTGCAACATAAGTGCTAATTCATCCTTGGTGCAATAGAAAGATCTTCTCTCAAAATTTCATCCTTCACACTGCTTTCATTTTTTACACCAGAATTATGAACCTCATCACTAGGGGGCTCAACCATTCTGAACTTTTCAATGGGAGTGGCTGCCATATCAGATTGACATAATGACACATAAAAATATGAAATTACTAATTCACCATGTGTCATGTTCTCCTCCTTATGTGGTGGAATCATGATGGCTTGTTCATCCACCCATTTATCTGCTTCACACCTTATGGAGATGTGCTCAATTTCTGCTTCCTTGTGATGCTCAAGGGGTGATTGTAAATCTGAATTATGTTCCTCTTTTGGATCAGATCCAAAGGATGTCTCACCTTCATCAATCTGTTCCATTTCTTCTGCACTTATTTTGAAATCAACCATCAAAAGATCGAGAGTGATTTTACCTCCCTCATCACCAACAATCAAATGTTTGACTGTTGGATCTTACACTATGAATTGACCTTCTTCATCCACTTCTTGGAGTAATGGTGCACCAGCAAGGTCTTCTTGGTCATTTCTTTCTAAGAAAATTGATGTCTATCCACATTGTGTGGTGCTCAGATCACAACCTTTGGACTTCCTTCTTGAAGGAAAACCAAACAGTCTCACGATGTTTGGCCCTGCCAATGGCCTTGATGAAACTTCCTTCTTGATTCCTTTTCCCTGATATTGGGATGGATCCATATGTAGGGCTGCAAATTCATCTTTATTTTTTCCTACTTCTTCTCCACCCGAAGAACTAGGTGGATCTTGGTTTCCTCCCTTGATTTTTCCTGGCTGTGAGGACACATCTTAATCCCTCCCTTCCATCTTAGCTCCTAGGGGTAAAAATATTGCCTCGACTTCTTTGCACACACCATCAACCGTATGTGCAATCATTCTTTTGCTATCACTGTTGTAGGGGTCTTTGAACAACCTCTAGATCTCCAAATCAAAATAGTCTCTAAAGGTCAGCGACTTCTGAACCTCCTTCTTCAAAGTAGAGTACTCCATGAAGTACTCATAGGATTTCTTTGCATTCCCTCTATTGAGTATTACTCCATAATCCCAATTAGTCATAGGTAGATCATTTCCTATGTCCTCTTCAAACATATTTTCAACAAGGAAATCATATTCAACTTTCTGTAAATAGAAATTTCCAACAGTGGTCGTCTCCTCCTCTTCATATGGTTGAAAATAAAGTTCGTCTTCTTCACTAACTAGTAGGAGCCACATTTTGAATCTATGAGAAGATATTCAATCTTTCTTCAATCAGTGAGCTTCTTTCTTTCCAAAGGGGTGGAGGAAAGTGATCTGATACCACTGTAATATCCCAGCCAAGAATTGGCCAGAATACTAACTCCAACTGTCGAATTTATCAGGATTTTCACTAGTAATTTTTAGACAATTTCTTTACGGTGAGCAGGATGTAAGTGAGGTGTACAGGGGAACTGATCAAGTATGGTAGGGGTGACTTTAGGTTCTGGAATTTACATGGGAGAGTGTGCAGAATCAATTTAGACAGAAGGAAAAAATTTTGGATCCTTTGTACAAAGCACAGAGACCATTTATGCTTCGAACATCAACATCGCTGAAGTCTACACCAAGGCTTCCTGGGTACATCCACATATACAAACTAGATCAGGGAGTTGGGAAGGATTAATAAATTGATATTTTTGTTCATGGAGGTAGTAGTTTAATGTACCAACTTATGCAAATGATACAAAGACTCTAGGCTTCTCAAATTTGATCAAAACTATGGCTAAGGAAGCTAGAATTGTTGGAGATGGGAAAGTACAAAGGCTATGGATGGATGAAAGGTTCTGATATGAATTTATACCTTTGCACAATGTACTGATACCATTTATGTTTCAATAACATCCCGTCTGAACTCTACTCCAATGCTCCTGGGGTTCTCAGCATATGCAGACTAGTATGCATAGGGAAATTGACTGAGGGTTGGAAAAGGTTGTTGCAAACATTAGAGAGTCTAATAATCATTCATTTACATTCATTGAATCATAAAATAAAATTTCATAAAGTTAAATGTAGATCTGGGAAAGCATGATAAAAAAATAGTAAAATAGCAATTTAGGACAACTCAACTTGTTCGACTTATGGACTCCCAAACAATGCTCAAAGGAACTCAAAATTATGAAACAATGGTTGGATCATGACATGTGATATATTATCTAAGTACAGGAACATGAATGGCTTCATTTGGACCTTTACTGATTGACTTATGAACCATTAATTGAAAGCTAGTGAAAATATAGCTAAATCTAGCAAGGGTGCATAATTGGAGAAGAAATAAGAGTTTTATAATTTGTATTGAAGCGATTGATATCATAACATTAAATACTTTATTATTACATCATAAATAGGCAAATATGCCTCTAAGAATATGAAGGAAGAGTCTCTCCTGTTGCACATAAGAAACTAGTTGTAGAATAGAAGGAGGAGGAAGGATTTGATCTCTGACTTTGATGAAGATAGCTGTCAACTTCTGATTCGACCTGGTAAGATTTATTACCTACAAATAAACTCAGTGATAATGGTTGGATTCCATCATCCTCTCACAGAAAGCTGGGGCACATCTCCCATGCTTGACTAGGGGCACACCTCCCAAGTCTTGGATGCACAAATGCATTCATAAAATTCCTCACACTAGAAAAAGATGTGAAATGGAGTTGGAATCATTCTTTTATAGAATTCATGTTGACTTGTTGAGCAAGTTACTTGGCTTGGTGACCTATGAGAATAAGTCACCCATGAGTGGACATACTTTCCTTGCTTTGCTTTGCTTTGGCTTTCCTTGCTTTGCTTGCTTGCTTTGCTTTGGCTTTCCTTCTTGTTATTTGTACGAGTAAGAAGCCAGTATATGCTCGGCACCTACATCTTAAAACCCTTGTAAGTCACAAGATGATTAGTTATCCTTCGACACCTTTGTAGTTTGTTGGTTTGACATTTTCATGGACCTGTCTAAGAATTCTCTGATTCATAACAGTGCTTATTTTATTATATATTCTTTGTATATGGTTTTTATTTCTATTTACTGATACGAATCTGAAGCGGATTTGAGTCTGCCTCCATTTTCCACCTTACACAGTCACTACCCAAAACTATGAAGTATTTTGTGTCTCCGTAGATGGAATCTTTGTTCAACATACCACCAATTTTAGATCCTCTCGAGGAAATTCCACAACTGATTCCAGAATTGTCTGATTCATACCAGTATGGTAGTGCTTATTTTATTTTATATTCTTTGTATATGGTTTTCATTTCTACTTATTGATACGAATCTGAAGCCGATTTGAGTCTGCGTCCATTTTCCACCTTACACGGTCACTTTCTGCCCAAAACTATGAAGTATTTTGTGTAAAAATTAAAAAGAGTTTTAGGTAAAAATTAATGATAGTATGAATAAATTGTTCATATAATGATAGAGATCAAGTTTGTTATTTTAGATTTTATGAAAATTAATTCGTAATTTAACATTTTATAAAATTTGTATAATCAAAATGTTACAAATATCTATCTAGTATTATTAATAGTTCATTATTAATACATATAATAATAAAAACATTAATAATATTATCATTATAATAATAATATTAATAAAATTTACATATTTATAATCGTAATACTCATACACTATTATTAATATTTTATTAATAACATTATCATTCACATTATCAATCCATGTCAACATCGAGATTTTAGTCATAAACAATCTTGACTTTTATATTAATACAAAAAAAAAAATGTTTTTCAAACCTCCATGTATGACCTATGTTGGTTAACAATCACCTCCAATAATACTCTAGATTCCATCAATACATTAGTTGTGCACCAAGAATAAGTCTAGCGGTATTTCTAATGTCATAATCAATACCCATGATCATTACCTACAAACTATAGTACAAACCTTCTCTTAAGGATGGGTTGCAAGATTCTGAACATGGTCGAGGGAGGAAACTAAGAACTTCATGGATATTGTTGAATCTTCTCAAACTTGAGAGCCTTGAGTGATTCCTTGTACCATCTCATTAGTCTTTTGTAGTGGTTCTATACAGGACTTAGAGTGGTTTATCCACTAGAAATATGTTTGTACCATACCAGATGGCCAATGTGGTAAACAAGGGCTTTAACCCCTAATTGAACCTTCTTGATCTCATGTTCCACAAACAAACCATAGACACAACAACACGAACCCTTGATAGGGGGTCTTTTCTTGAGGAATTGTATATTGGTGCAATTAATATGTTTCACACATTGTGGATGGGTCTTGAGGCATTAACCATAGTCCTAGTAAGAAACAACATCCTATAGCCCTTAACATTGGTTTGTAGAGTGAAGTATTATCCTTAATCTCTAGATAGGGTTTCTTAAAATAAAACACCATTAACATGCCCTCAAACCTTCACATATGACCTTTTTTGGTTAACAACCACCTCCAAGGGTTCTCTACATGCCATCAATATGTTAGTTCTGCAACAAGATTGTGCTAAAGGTCTATCCAATGTCATAATAGGAAAATAATAGGACTTGTGCCCGAAACTCCATTTTGTAGTCTCAATCACCATGAATAACACCTACAACCATAGCTCCTACAACCATAGGACTTGTGCAGAATCAAGTTAGACAGAAGGAAAAATTTTAGGATCCTTTGTACAAACCACGGAGACCATTTACATCGACATCGCCGAAGTCTACAACAAGGCTTCCTAGGTACATCCACATATACAAACTAGATCAGGGAGTTGGGAAGGATTAATAAATTGATATTTGTGTTCATGGAGGTAGCACTTTAATGTACAAACTTATGCAAGTGATACAAAGACTCTAGGTTTCTCAAATTTGATCAAAAGTATGACTAAGGAAGCTAGAATTGTTGGAGATGGGAAAGTGCGAAGGCTATGGATGGATGAAAGGTTCTGATATGAATTTATACCTCTGCACAATGTACTGAGACCATTTATGTTTCAATAACATCCCGGCTGAACTCTACTCCAATGCTCCTGGGGTTCTCAGCATATGCAGACTAGTATGCGTAGGGAAATTGACTGAGGGTTGGAAAAGGTTGTTGTAGACATTAGAGAGTCTAATAATCATTCATTTACAGTCATTGAATCATAAAATAACATTTCATAAAGTTATATGTAGATCTGGGAAAGCATGATAAAAAAAACTAGTAAAATAGCAATTTAGGACAGCTCAACTTGTTCGACTTATGGACTCCCAAACAATGCTCAAAGGAACTCAAAATTCTGAAAAAGTGGTTGGATCATGACATGTGATATATTATCTAAGTACAGGAATAGGAATGGATTCATTTGGACCTTTACTCATTGACTTATGAACCATTAATTGAACGCTAGTGAAAATCTAGCTAAATCTAGCAGGGGTGCATAATTGGAGAAGAAATAAGAGTTTTGTAATTTGTACTGAAGCGACTGATATCAGAACATTAAATAATCTATTATTACATCATAAATAGGCCAATATGCCTCTAATAATATGAAGGAAGAGTCTCTCCTCTTGCACATAAGAAACTAGTTGTAGAATAGAAGGAGGAAGGATTCGATCTCTGACTTTGATGAAGATAGCTCTCAACTTCTAATTCGACCTGGTAAGATTTAGTACCTGCAAATAAAATCAGTGATAATGGATGGATTCCATCATATTTTCACAGAAATCTAGGGCACATCTCCCATGCTTGACTAGGGGCACACCTCCCAAGTCTTGGATGCACAAATGCATTCATAAAATTCCTCACACTAGCAAAAGATGTGAAATGGAGTTGGAATCATTCTTTTATAGAATTCATGTTGACTTGTTGAGGAAGTTACTTGGCTTGATGACCTGTGATAATAAGTCACCCATTAGTGGACATACTTTCCATGTTTAGCTTGCTTGCTTTGCTTTGGCTTTCCTTCTTTTTTCCTCTTTTTCCTCTTTTTCTTCTTTTCTGAACTTTCCTGCTTTTCATACTTTCTTGCTTTCTGGATTTATGCTGCTTTTCCTGAAATATTCCTCTTTTCTAATTTTTGGCAACATTTTTGGACGCTAATGCTTACTTGACTTCTACTCCAAGTAATTCCTCCAACCTTATCCACTAATTCGAATTGGTGAGCCAATTTTTCCATTTATTCAACATAACAAATAAAATATTAATAAAAAATAATACAAATCAGAATTAATTCCAACTTCATTATTTAATCAATTAATTAATGATTAATTAAATCCTGTGGTATAATTGCCTCCAAAAATACACCCTACTCCATTTTTGGCAACATCTTCCACATGGGTGCCCTCTTGGCCCACTTGTTCATTATCCATTAATTTTATTTATCAAAATTACCTTTAATAAATAAATTTTCCAATTTGTGAGACTTGGGCTAAAAGTGATTCTAAGCAAATAGAATTAATACCATTTAATTCCATTAGGGATTGATCTTGTCCCCTTTCACCCATGGAACTCGCGAGCCAAAATTGGGGACATGAAATTTCTCTAACTTATCATGCATTTGATCATAGGTAAGGACTAAGTCCCCTTCATTGAATATCCAAGGTTGGATGGATTTGTCATACTGGGATTTGACGCACTTTTTATGAGCTTCATTCGCTAATGTGGCATCGCGGCGGGTTTCGTCTAGCTTGGCTAGATACAAGAACCGTTCCTCCTCAAAGGTTGTATTGGGAAGTAGCTCGATGGCTAGTTTCAGTGATTGGATTTCACATTCAATAGGTAAGATCGCCTCCAGGCCATACACCAGTTGAAATGGTGTAAAGTCGGTTGCATTTTTTACTGAGGTTCGATAGGCCCAAAGAGCAGAAAACAGAGCTAAGTTCCAATTGGACTCGTGAGTACCTATAGTGCATTGGATCATTCGCTTCAAGACCTTATTTATGGCTTCTACTTGACTGTTCGCCTATGGGTAATATGGTGTTGAGTTTTTGTGCCGAAAACCCAACTTAGCGCTTATTTCATCAATCATATGGTTCCTAAAATGGGAACCATGATCGGTCAGGATAGCCCGTGGAACACCGAACCTAGAAATGATATGGTTGAATATGAAAAGTGCAGTTGTTTTTTCATCTTCTGCGTAAGTAGGCATTGCTTCAAGCCATTTAGTAAAATAATCCACAGCTACTATGACATAGCCATGCCCGCCGGTTGAAGTAGGCGTACAATGCATGAAATCGATACCCTATTTTGCAAAGGGACTGACAACAATAACAGGATCGAGTGGAGCAGGATGCGAGCGCTTCTTGCTATGGAAGAATTGACATGGAGGACAATTCTTGACTGTCTCGATATAGTCTTTAAAGATTGTGGGCCAGAAGTATCCTGCGCGTAAGATTTTATGGACTGTAGCCATCCCAGAAAGGTGACCACCACATGCTCTAGAGTGGCAGTTATTAAGAACATGTTTAGTCTCGTCTAAAGTTAGACAACGTCGGATAATGGAGTCAACACCATGGCGAGAAAGTGTATCCCTAACTCTCAGGAGCATTTGGAGTGATGTCGGATACAATGACGTTCATCTTGGTTGAGGTTCGGCCAAGAATGTTGGGTTTGGAGATACAAAATGATATCTCCATACCAAGGATCAGACGTGCCAATGAGAAACAACGATTCATCAGGAAGAGAATCGACGGGCTCAACTTGGTCAATGGCACGGGGAAATGCACATATAAGCTTGGCGAAAACCAAGGATTTCTTTGCTTTTTCCTCGGAAAATTCCAAGTCAAATTCTTGGAGAACTACAATCCATTGAGGGTATTTTCCCACTAGCACTTGACATGTTAGGATATAATACATGGGATTGAAGTCTGCAATTACAGTAGTTTTCCTGAGCAGTATGTAATGGCGGAATCTATTGACAACAAATACTATAGCCAGAGGCAGCTTCTCCACATGTGAATAACGGGTTTTAGAGTCTAAAAGACTCTTACTAAGATAATAAATCACATATTCATTACCGTTTTCATCTTCCCGCACCAAACTATGCCAATGAAGGTGAGGGAAGTGACGAGATATAGAATAAAGTCTCATGTATAATTGAGGGGTTGAATGACGGGAGCGTTGGTCAAGGATTTCTTTAAGTTTTCAAATGACCGTTGGGCTTCGCCGTCCGAAAAGAATGGGACATATTTCTTTAGAAGCCTCATGTAGCCCTTCGTTATCTTGTCAAAATTGCATACAAAGCGGCGTAAAACGTTTGCATCCCCTTGCAAACTCTAGAGTTTTGTGATGTTGGAGGGTGAAGGCAGGGCTAGAATAGATTCTACCTTCGCAGGGTCTAGGCGTATGCCATCTTTGGAAATAATGAATCCCAATAGTCTGTCGGCTTCTACGCATAACACACATTTTTTTGGATTCAAACGTATGTTGTAATGGCGGCATCGTGAGAAAATGGCACTCAGATGATCTGGGTGATTCTCTCTCATATTAGAATGAGCAGGTAAGTCATCCAAATACAGCTCTACAACATGTTTTATGTCATGAAACACGTATGACATAGCTCGTTGAAAGGTGGCTTTGGTATTCTTAAGACCAAAGGGTAACTTGCGGTATGCAAAGGTCCCCCATGGGAAAATAAAGGCGGTCTTGTGCTAGTTGGAAGGGAGTATCTCTATCTGATTGTAGCTAGAGAAGCCATCCATAAATGAGAAGATGACACTCCCGACAGAGTTATCGATAATCTGGTTGATGAAATATGTGGGATAATTTTCCTTTGGACAAGCCTTGTTCAAATCTCTATAATCGACGCAGACCCTGATCATGCCCTATTTCTTTGCGACGAGGATGATGTTGGACACCCAGTCTGTCAATGGGACAAGATAGATGAACCCAGCACGAAGAAGTTTTTCAACTTCCACTTTAATGGAAGCTGTTGTCCGAGGATGCACGGGACGAAGTTTCTACAGGACTGGTCGGTAACCAGGATAGAATTGAATTTCATGTACCACAATGGATGGGTCTATCCCTGGCATTTCTTCACACTTCCAAGCGAAAATGTCGCAGAATGCTTTAAATAGGGAAGTGTAAAATTCTATCTACATAGGAGTACATGTTTTTTCGATATGGATGTGTTCCACGACACCAGGTATCACAGATATGTCAATAGGGATGGTCTCCATGATGTTCACTAAGTTCTCTTCAGAGAATACATCAAATGTATGGATGAAAGTCTTAGTGTTGACATTATACAATAAAACTGTGGATTCAGAGTTGGGGTCTATCACTTGAATCGTGGGGAAAGATGATCGATGGTGGTGATCTGCCCAAGAAGGTTCATCCAGACTCATGATCTCCATAATAGAATCGTCTGTAGGAAAAGTATGTGTAAGGGAGTCATTGAATGGTAAGGATGAAGGGATTCGAGATGATGAACCAACCACTTGATGGTGGTCAAGTGTGTTGATCCAGTTGGGAGCCGACTGAATCGCCTGATAGGTTTCCAAATTTCGGTTCAAAAGCATCGTGGTGCCAAGGGTTTTGAACTCGGAGGGACTCGATATCACCCATGAGTCAGTAGATTCGTAGGGTGGAGATGTGCTTCTTGAAATCATGTTAATTGAAAAGACCAGGGTGGAACATCCAAAAATACCCTTATGATAGAGGAGTCCTTCAAAAGACCAACACCAATGTATTCAAAGTCAGGCTGGGATCTTTCCAGCAATGGGACATTGTTGGTTGAATTCTGATGTATATCCGGAGTGCAAAAATCCAATTGGTCTATCATCACGATCTTCCCTTGATGGGGGAATTGTACTAAGATAAAAACAGAGGATGCTATGGAGGTCACGGCATAAAACCAATTGCGACCGAGTAAGAGATTGTAGTCTAACGGAGCATCCACGATTTCCACGTGAATAGACACAGTTTTCCCCCCTAGCTCTATGGCAAGCGATGGGATGAGTCTGTACGGTTGAAAACCACGTCCATCAAATGCTTTTAAAGTAATAGGATATTGGGCCAATTCCAGAGAACCAATGGCTCTCCAGAAGGTTAAAGACATGATCGAGGTGGAAGCACCTTTGTCCAAAATGGTATGATGGATTTTGTTTCCACGTATCCAAGTATGAATCTGGAAGGTTAACTGGTGGGAAATCCTAGGCTTGAAGCATTCCAATTTAAACAAAATTGTGTTGGAAGAGTCTGGATCAACAGCTCCTAATGCTGATAATAAAGTTCTACGCTGTGTAGGACAGTGTTGGAGAACTTCGAGGGTCGACATGGCACATGGCGACTGAGCCAAGTATTCAGATGTTATAGTTATGGTATGCACGTGCGTTATGATTGAATGTGGCTTTCAGAATGGTGGCCTTGGGTGGGCGCAACATAGTTTCAGCAACAGGTCTCTCAATGTGGAGAGGACCATTGGGGGGAGGTGTTGAGGGAGATTCTTCTGAGGGATACTTGCCTTGGGAAGTCTCAGTTTTGTTCGAGCCCGGGGGATCATATTTATTTGTACATGTAGATATGTGGACCAACTCATTAGTCATCATAAGGATGTCGCGATTTGAGGACATTTTAGCTTGGGAAGGGTTATTTTAATTTCCCCCTTGCGGGGCTTCCTGTGTGACCATCTGTTGTTGTTGTTGATGGGGGAAAGGATCGGTTAACATTGCCGAGTGAGAAGGACCTTTTGCAAATTTGTTGACTTCCTATTTTTAAGGACAGTCTCTGGTGTAATGATCTTCCTGATAGATGAGGCAGGGAAACTTCACTTTTCGTCTAGACATTTTATCATTGTTGGTCTGTTGTGGTCTAGGATTTTCCTCCTGCATAGAAGTTTTCTTAGATTTTCCGTTGTTGTTCTTCTTTTTTCCTCTGGATTGTTGTGATGAGGATTGAATGGCATTCACTTCGGAGGACTGAGTAGGAGAAGAAGAAGTATTAGGTGTATCCTACGTTGGAGATGGATCAGTAGTAGTGCGTTTCCCACTCGATTCGCTTGCAGGCTGGGCCTTTACTGAACCGACGATACTGTCAACAGGGGGGTTCAATGGTGAGCTTTTTTTGATCAGTAATGGTGTGGGAATCATGAGGAATAAGCTCGTATAATGTTCTGGATTGGGTGTATAACAAATCCATATATTGAGTCCGAGAAATCGCTTGTTCCTCCGTAACAGGTCCGCCCATGGAAATATCCTTGGCGATGGAGAGAAAAAATGACTTAGTGAACCAATCAGCCAATAATTGGTCCAGGATCAGTGCCTTGATTAATCTTTGGTGTCACCGCCACTCATGAATGTGATCGGATATATGTGTGGCAGTGGATTGATGCAGCGAAGTTAACAAGTCTGTTCCAGTATCGTATTGGATGGGGATCTGGAAGTGTGTCAAGAACTGCATGGCCAAGGTATTGAAATATCGAAAGGAGTGTTGTGAGAGCTCGATATAGCATTTTTCTGTTGTGTCGAAAAGGGTGTGTTGGAAGAGCCATAACCGAATGGAATCATCCATCAATGAGTTTAATTAACACCAGAGATGGAAGGTCATAATGTGGTTCTTGGGGTATTCCTCGGGCTTGGCATCGAACTTTGGGATGTCCAATGGTAGTTTGGTTGGAATGGGTGGCCAGTGAGGTTCATGTGAGATAGGATCGTTAATTGGTCCAGACAAATTAGGAAAATCTAATGTGGCCAAGAATGGAAGTTGCCGATTAGGCTGCGGGAATGAGTAATAATTGTAGGGTATAGGGATTCCTGTGGGACCTTGCACAACATATTGCTGCATATTGTACCCAAACATGTTACCTGCAAGATACTGTTGAAATGTTTTAGGGTTATAGACCATCTGGTTAACCAGTGGTGTATTCGGAATCATAGGATTAACCGTCTGATTCAGAATCGAAGTAGAGGCTAGTTGTTAAATTATTGTTGGGTGGGGATAAGGGGTGTAGTCCCCTGGGATTTTTGTGTCCCGGGAATGTTTCCAAATCCTTGGTTGGGTGATGGATTACCCATACATGTGTTAGGGGGTTCTTGAAAAAATGGATCCCATGGGATGTTTGTTCCACCCTGATTAAAAGGTGGATTTTGAAGAGGTGGGTTCCATGGAGTATTTGAGGTGGTGGGATAATGGATCCTGGGATTAATGTTAGGGGGAATGAAAGCTTGATGTTGATTGGGTTCCCCCCCAGCTTGATTCAGGTTTTTGAATAAGGAGTACCCCCCGACCGATGGGATTTGAGGTCCCCAAGAAGGAATTGGACTTGATGAGGAAATTTGGAAGTTAGTTCCGACTGGGATACTAACATGAGTTTGTCCACTTCCAGGTGGATTATATGTGCGTTACTAACATGATTTTGTCCACTTCCAGGTGGATTATATGTGCGTCACTGAGCAGATGATGTTGATGGAGGGGTTTTTTTAATTGTTCCTGTTGGGCCGTTAATAAATGGTATCCCTCCAAAAGATGTGGTATGTGGGCCCCACTGAACCAATGAAGAGGATGGAGGTGTTTGTTGAGTAGCCCCACTTAGGGAAGAAATAAGTAGTTGTCCTCCAACAAATGGGATCAGTGGTACCCAGGGTGTGGATGGTCCGACCGGAGGAGGTTGGTTTCTAGGACCAACGGTTCTAACGAATGGCTGGCCTCTGGAAATAGTATATATTTTGGCTGAAGAATGACCTCCAGTCACATTGGGCATTTGAACAGTAGAGGTGGGCGTTATTCCAATAATAACACTAGAAGAGTGAAGTAGTGTGGATTGGCCAACTACACTAAAGGTTCCGATTTGTGAAGAATATATTGTGCCGGTTCCGGATAATGGTGGTGATGGTGAAAAGATTGGATTATCCCTCATAAGGGGTTCATCTCCTGAAGTTAAGTTGAACATGTTGTGTGAAAATAAGTGTCGGGAGAATAGTCGAGGACTTTCAGGCATCACGTTCATATGAATGGTGTGAATATCGGCGAGGTATTGGCCCGGATTTGTATCCCATAAAGTGGAGGCTGGATAAAAAATGTGAGTTGTCCTGTAGGGGTCTGGAAGAAGTTCTGGTATAATCAAGTCCGAGGGTCCGGAATGACCTACGAATGATTCACGATATTCCGTGATAGATGGAGGTTGGGAAGCTCGGAAACCAGGAGGATTTGTCGTTTGAGAAGTGGATACCGGGGGATATTGTGAAGTCGATGTGAGCATTCTAGTTGTGTCACGTCTAAAGCATTTTGATGTTAGGGGTGAGTTGGATATACTAACCATACTGTATTGAATTGATGTCGTAATATCAGGTCCTAAAGGAATATTAGGGAAGGATAAGATGAATGGTGCGTTACTAGAAGAGCTCGTTTCATAAGTATGGGTACTTGATGATGTAGTAGTGACAGGTGGAGGTTCCAGTTGTCCAATAGGGTATACAAAATCAGAAGGGGATAAATGAAATAGTATAGGAGGTATGGGTTCATATTCTTCAAAGATTTCCATGTACTCGCCAGGTTCTTCAATGGTTTCAATGAATCCTTCAGGGACATCAAATAATGTGGCCGATTCTGGTGTAGTGCTAGTCTCTGGGAGGATGATGCCTTCCTGCGTAACATCATGTGATGTACTAACTTCAGAAGATAATGTAGTGTCCACTGTGGTGAGAATTTATGGAACAACCGTGGATTGTGGTACTGCATGAATCTCAGGTACACTACAATTTCACTGATTGTAAGAGGTTCTCAGAGGATGCCATGGTCTTAGGGTACAGAAGCAACTATAGATGTTGTACTGGTAGATGGTGGAACAGTACCTCGACCAGGTTCGCGACCAACAGGGATAGAGATACTTGAAGCATGCAGACCAGAAGTCCATGGTGGTGGGTCGCGGCTTCTCCCCTGTTGTCTCCATGATTTCCTTTGATCAACCATTGTGATAGGATTACAAGTTATGGGGACAGTCTTGTGAAAAAAGAACTCAAAAACCCTAAAGCAACAGAGTGTGCAAAAGGGGAGCTACGAAAAGACAAGGCTCGCCAAAAAAAAAAAAAACTATGTTGGGACCGGTGTCACAGTAAGCGAGTTGAAACAAAAGAGGCCATAATGCCAACAAGCAGCACTAAAAAGAAAAAGACCCTCTACAAAGATGAAATAGCAAGCAAACTTCCTAACTAGAAGCTGGAAACCTCGACAAATCGTATCCTTCGCAAGGTGATGACATCCAAGTCAAACAATACTAAATGAGAGACCGAAGTGGAAGGATATCCCTCTAGCGAAAGAGATCCTGGGTAAAAGAGCCCTGGAAGAAGAGTTACTAGGATACATCGTTCATGACACGTCGGAGAAGGTTAACAGGCACTTCTGTCTTTGAGCCCCTGTATCACCTATACTGTAGAGTACAAGGAAGACAATGGATAGATACCCTTAGGCGCTAAGTTGAGTGCGGTATTCAACAAAGTCCATCTGGAATTAGTCCTCGCGGCTTACCCCTGAAAAAATGGGAGGCCCCTCCACAAACTAGTCGATGACTATGTCAATAAGTACAAGAGGATTTTAGTACCCTAGAGGGAAACAATTATGTCTTAGATGAAAATGACAAGGGGGAATTATTTGGATGCCTATCCTCAGTGTCCTACCTAACTACCAAATTCGTTTTATCCTCAAGCGAGGTTAAAGTGTGTTGAGTTAGGGAGATGAATTTTAATGGTTGTTGTATTACTCAATCGGGTAACGGGAGTGAAACTTGTTGTATGATGACTGACTCAAACCATGCAAATGAGTATGAATCAAATAATCCTTTCATTTCAATGAATACTAGCTAAGGTAAGGAGAGAGTTCGTCGATCAATGCAAGCACAAGGTTTTTCAAAGAAGATTGAAAAACCACTCTCTCTTTTTTTTTTTGAATATGCCAAACTAATGTTACTTATTTCAAGATGGATTTGATCTACTATTAATTCTACTTCTAATGAATATAACTATGTGACAAATAACAATGAAGATATGCTTCCAAATACAAAATGGGACTTTGATCTTTTCAACAAAAAGTGAAAGAGTGTCTCAAAAAGGTCTTCCAATATCAATTTTGATGAAATAGATAGAAAGATGCTACTTCAAAACAATATACTCTCTCAATAATGTGATCAAGGATTTCAAAATATATATGCTCACAAGATCCTTATTATTCAAAAATGACCAATCTTTTTGCAAATTGTGGTAAGGAGGAATATAGCTAGCTATGATGTCACAAGACTCATAAAATCCAATCTCAAACAGTGAATGAAAAAAACCAAACACTCTTGTGGCTTTGCTACAGGATATCAAGATGAATGTGCAGACAAGGTTCATAAAAAGATGAGTATGTAGGTGCTACTGAAGCAGTGACCTAGTTGTCAATTTGTTCAAGGTGTCTGCCAATGGATCTTGAAAATCAAGAAAGATTTAATATAGTTGAAAAGAAACTCGAAAATGCAAGCAATGTACTGCAACCACAGGTCACAGAGGTTTGACAAATGTCAGCAAATCAATCAGAAGCAGAGAACCAAAAAATGAATTAAAATCAACCACACATAAATTAAAAAAATCAATTTCTGAGGGAATTTTTGCGGGTCAGCACGCAACCCAGGCGCGGAAATACTAGATTTTCGCATTTCACAGAGTGTATAGGGTGCAAAAATATGCTGATTTTCGCTCTGGTAAGAGTGTGTTGTTGGTGTATATGTAACTTCAGAATGTATTTCACATATATGTATATTGTATTCCTATAGAGATGTTATTATTCCTCTATACGGAAGTGTCGTTATTTATATTGTAAGTGTCGTAACTTATACTTGATGGGTTATTAGACAACCTTGTTTGGGGTCGGCCCTGTATAAGTCATGTGGGTCAAAGGGTTATTAGACCACCCTATTGGGGGTCGGTCCAGTCAGAATTATGTTATGTGGTTAAGTTCGAGCCTACATGAGTTAGGTAAAAAGGCAAGTCAAGTCAAGTATAAATAGAGTGCGGGAGGCACTCTATTTGCTCACTCACTTCTCACTTATGCACTCAAGGAGGAGTGGCACACTTATGGAGGAGGAGGATCTGCTGCTAGATTATGTCTATCTCTCATGGTTGGTTGTATCATTGCTCTATCTATCTCTGAGGAAGTTATTGGGGTTTTTCACCTTTATGGTTTTCCCCAAGTAAATCTTTGTGTCTCTTGTGTGCTTGCATTATTGTCTCCATGATTGATATACTGTAGATATGTTGTACATGTTGTTCTATCAGTTAAGATCCTAGATCAGATTGAAGTAAATTCAGAAAATTTAACATGGTATCAGAGCTAGCCTGAAAGAAGGCATGATATGGCATGTATGACACTTGTTGCACTTACGATGCTAGGGCTTGATATAGCAAAAACCAGTCGTCGTAGCACTTTCGCTATAAATCCGTTTTGGCGAAGTTTTCGGATCTAAAATTGTTACAGGACGAAGATTAAATCTCCAGGTACCTTGTGTCCAAAGGAAAACCTCTAATTATTTGTACTTTGTGATTTATGATTTATGATCTGTACAATATAGGGTTTCTGCCTCTTCCAGATCTGAGTCAAAATCAGGTGACCTTGGGAAAAAGGTCATAACTTGGGATAAGAAGCTCCAAATGAAATTTTGTAAAAAGTGACAGGTAGTACACAGACTGTACTATCTCAGAAAAAATTTGCAGAGGCCGAAGTTGAACCAGTGACACGTGGCACACCGTACAAGTTCGCTATCCTGTATTATCCCATAAACAGGTCACGTTGCGACACTTGGCATAACTCTCTCTCAGAGAATCCAATTGAGGTCAGACCTATCAGGATGGAAAGATAAGAGCTAAGCTATCTCAGGAAAAGTTTTCAGAGGCCGAAGTTGAAACAATGACACGTGGCACTCCGTACAAGTTCGCTCTCCTGTATTATCCCAAAACAGGTCACATTGCGACATTTGACATAACTCTCTCTCAGAGAATCCAATTGAGGTCACACCTGACAGGATGGAAAGATAACAGGTCAGGCTATCTTAGGAAACTTGTTTAGACCCTGTGGATCAAAAAGTTCAGAGTTACACCAGAAACAATTAGGTACATATTTCTGTCAAAACACAATTATTTTTGAGTACCTTCATTCATGGCTTCCAGAATTTAGGGCTTTGGAGAAAGTTGGAATTTTTGTAATCGAAGACCACGGCTGAATGCTACTCATCAAAATAAAAATTTAGAGACCAAAATAAGAATTTTTGGTTGGGCAGAAGGCCGGGCTTGATCAGACCCTAGTTCGGGACTTTGATCAGAAAAGTGGAAAATTAGGGCTTCTGTAAAAATGAGAATTTTTGAAATCTGTGACCATGGCTAGAAAATCCTCAGAAAAATAGAAGCTTAGAACTTTGGATAAAACCTTTTGATTGGGTAGAAGAGTGGGTTTTATCAAACCCCAGTTCAGGGTCACGTCCAGTGAATCTGGAAGTTTCAAAGGCACAATTGAGGAGTGAAACTTTGCAGTTTTCAAATTCTGAATATACCAACTTGATCAGCTCATCAAGGCGCATATTTCTATCCTTTCGGAAGTTTGAAATTCAAAGTTTGAATTTTTGGGGTTTCTCTGACAAACCCATATCCAGCTCCATTTCCAGTTCTTGTAAATCAAGTGGATTGGGTTAATCCTAGAAGAAGATGGATTGGTCACCTGCATAAGTGAAGGAGTTCCTGTTTCAGAGGGAGATGAGGCTAAGGATTTACATAAGGAGATTATGAGCGATCTCGACAGGTATGACTCATTGAGGTATGTTTTGAGATTTGTTCATGATTAAGTTTATGGTATGTTTGTCTTCATATTATTACGGTTAGTACAATCTTGATTTTAGACTTGTCATATCACCTTAATAAAATTATGAATGCACGATAGAAAATATTCATTGATTAGGGTATTGACACTTATGATTGTACTAATGCATTATGGTGTTGTATGAGGTTTATGTTACTAACATGAAAGGTACACCAAGAAAGACAAATCATGTTCTGGTTCAAAGAACATATTATCATGATGACATGAGGACAAAGATTCATCCATTGTCATGGATCTCATAAAAGATCCATTTACGAGGTATGTATAACTTGGTTTTATAATGGTTAGCCTATGAGATATACATGTTACTAGCACAAGTCATTGAAGAAGAACAAGAAGACATCATGTGAGCATGTTAGACATAACTAACTAGCATGCTAATCCAGGTATGTTTTTCCTATATCAAGATAGAATCCTACCTTGTGTTAGGATCTTATACTGTTGTTGATAATGATTATTCATGAAGTCATAGGTTTGAATAATCATGGTTGTATGCATATTATGTTTCTTACCATAATTGATGATATGACTAACCAGAAGAATCATGAAGGTATAGGTTTGAATAATCACAGGTTTTATGCATATTATATCTCTTATCTTGATTGATGATTCAACTAACCTGAAGAGTCATAGGTTTGAGTAATTACAGGTTTAGACATGTTATGTTTCTTATGATTTGACTAACCATAAGAATCCTACATAAACCTTGAATTCTAATGATTATTATTTCTGTTTGAAATGATCATGACTATACATGCTTGAGATTATTGTGTTTTAATAATATACTAATGAATGTATGATTTTATATGAGTTCACAAGGATAACACAATCATGATACTAATAAGCATGTGTAGGGACCAAGGATGAATATGAGTTCAAGAACAGGTAATCCAGGAAGCAAAGATCAAGAGGGAGTACACTCCAGTGGTTTATGCAAGGATGCAGATATTCAGAGGGAGTTGACCATCTCTCTCTACATTCCACAATAGAAAGGTGTAGAAGAAGCTACTTTAGATTAGGACTCCAGCAACTCCTGCAAGGAAGCGAAGACTCAGAGGGAGTCCACCCAACGAGCAAACAAAGATAAGTATTTTAATTTCTTGCATATTTGTCTGTTTAAATAAAATTGTTCAATGATGTATATGCTCATGTTCCTAGACTTAGGATATGTATTGTGCATATTAGAATAGTTGCATTGATGAACAGTATACTACTAATATACATGGGTAAGTGGCCTATGGCACTGTACAACATTCCATTGCTACTTATCTAGAATGAAACCTCTTTGTTGACATGTTGGGAGTTGTGCACACTCTTAACAATGTTCTGGTAGAGATTGGAAGGCATCTAGAAAGTTACGGGATATGGATAAATGTTGTATTGAAGCATTGGCTAAGATAATTGCATGACTGTATGACATATTTATTTATGTAAGAATTTTTTCTAAAAACTATGAGATGTTTTCTAATCATGCAATTTAACTTGTTGTGTAGGAAAGATCGTATGCCATCACCTACAAAAGAAGAACTACAACATTTGTTCAGCAACAAAATTATCTATTGAAGATAATGAAGTTCCCAGGATACGGGAAGAATGCCATGATCTGTCGATCATGAAGAACGATGTTTGAGATGCGGTCCCAAGAGCTGAAGGGAAGTCTGTTGTGACTTCCAAATGGAACTATCAGATCAAGCATGTTGCAGATGGCAACATAGAGAAATATAAAAGTGATGAAATAGAAGATACACCAGATGGATTCAAGACAGCTTCCTTGAATGGTGTAGTTAAAGAAGAAGTGTATGTGGAGCAGCCACTTGGTTCTGAGACACATGATAGGAAATCATATATGTGCAGAACTTGGTATGGTGAAGATAGATTGATTATCGACACGCAGCGGAATCTTACTACCGAGTTCGAGATGAAGAACTTGGGGATGATGCACTATTTGTTTTTGGCATGGAGGTGTGGTACAGTGCAGAAGGAATCTTCCTTGGACAAGGGAAGTATGCAGTAGAGATCCTAAAGAGGTTCGGGATGATGGATTGCAAGGCCATGGCCACACCTATGGCATCGAATCTGAAGCTTCTATGTGATGCTTCATTTGAGCTGGTTGACGTCTCTATGTATCGTCAGATGATTGGGTCATTGATGTACCTGACGAACACGAGACTTGACATTTGCTTTGCTATGAACACATTGAGCCAGTTCCTTACAGATCCGAGGAGTGTTCACCTGGTTGCTGTAAATCATGTTCTGAGGTACCTGAAGGGTACAGTGGATTATGGGCTCAAGTATGAAGCGAATCAAAAGTTTAACCTGCAGGGTTATGTTGATTCAAATTGGGCTGGCAGTGTTGCAGACAGGAAGAGCACATCTGGGTGTTTCCTCAGTATGGGATCAGGTGTGATCTCATGGTTTAGCAGGAAGCAGTCTTGCGTGGCACTGAGTACAGCTGAGGCAGAGTGTGTTGCAGCCTGTTCAGCTAGTTGTGAGGCAGTATGGATACGGAAGCTACTATCTGAGTTATTTGATCTCCCGTTGGAAGCTACTGGTATCTTCTGTGATAACCAGAGTTGTGTGAAGCTGTCCGAGAACCCAGTGTTTCATGACAGGTCGAAACACATAGAGATCAAATATCACTATATCAGGCATATGGTGCAGAGAGGAGCTGTGAAGCTCCTATATGTTGCGACGGACGAGCAGATTGCAGATGTGCTGACGAAGCCACTAGCCAGGGTGAAGTTCGAGTACTTCAGAGAGAGGCTTGGCATTCTTCAAATCGAAGACACTTCGAGGAAGAAGTGATGGACACATTTGCTGAAGCCATTCCAAGCATGTTGGAAGGAGGATCCTTCACATGGCTGTGGATGTAAGCGCTGGATGATGAGCATCAGGATGATGTTTTAGTTTCTGCTTGGATATGATCAGTTGGATCATTTTATGTATGTATGTACGCATCATGTTGGATGCTGGATATGATCAGTTGGATCATTTTTATATGTATGTATGCATCATGTTGATGCTGGATATGATCAGTTGGATCATGTGTATGTATTTTGTATATGCATCATGTTGGATGCTTGGACCATGTATCTGTATATGTATCAAGTGGATACATTGTATGATCAGGTGGATCATGTATGGTGATATGTATTTGTATCAGATGGATACATTTATGATCAGGAGGATCATGTATGATGATATGTATCAAGTAGATACTTGGTACGCATCAGGTAGATGCATTGATGATCAGGTGGATCAGGTATGATGACATGCAGCAGGATGTTGCAGTGATGATCAGGATGATCATAGATGACGAGCTTCAGGATGTTGCTCCAGATGACATGCAACAGGATGTTGCAGTGATGATCAGGATGATCATAGATGACAAGCTTCAAGATGTTGCTCCAGATGACATGCAACAGGATGTTGCAGTGATGATGATCAGGATGATCATGGATGACGAGCTTCAGGATGTTGCTCCAGATGATATGCAGTAGGATGTTGCAGTGATGATGATCAGGATGATCATGAGTACATCAGGATGATGTATGGTGAGCATCAGGTTGATACTCTATGGCTGTGGATCAGGTTGTGCAGATGAGCATGTAATTCGGTGCCCTGGGAGATTTGCAGATGGTCTTTCGAGGTTTTGCCTATGGCATGTAATTCGGTGCCCTGGGACATCTGGCAAATGCTCTTTCGAGGTTTTGCTCTGGGAGGACATGTAATTCGGTGCCCTGGGAGATCTGCAGATAGTATTTCGAGGTTTTGCCTATGGCATGTAATTCGGTGCCCTGGGATATCTGGCAGATGCTCTTTCGAGGTTTTGTCCTATGGCATGTAATTCGTTTCCCTGGGAGATCCGATAGGTTGGGATGTGTGCCCGTAATTAGTCCTGGGATGCTCTTGCGAGGTTTTGCCATGACCACATGTAATTCGTTGCCCTGGGAGATCCTATAGGTAGAGTTGTGTGCTCGTAACAGCCTGGGATGCTCTTACGAGGTTTTGTGGTGAGGTCACATGTAATTCGATGCCCTGGGAGATCCTATAGGTAGAGTTGTGTGCTCGTAACAGCCTGGGATGTTCTTTCGAGGTTTTATGACGCACGTAATAAGTACTGAGGATTCCACAGTATGGCCAGTGATGATTAAGACCTGCAGGTGGTGGGCCTCCATCCAGTATGAAAAAGGACTCGCTCTGTAGAACTTCCTATGACGAGTAGATTCAGAGATTGATTGAGATAGCAGCAGCAGTGACGATGATGATGACTCGATGACGATTATCCAGTGACGATGATCCAGAGAAGATGACTTGTGCTAGAAGAACTGTGCTGAGAAATACCTTCCTAGTTAAGAGGGAGTGTTGGTGTATATGTAACTTCAGAATGTATTTCACATATATGTATATTGTATTCCTATAGAGATGTTATTATTCCTCTATACGAAAGTGTCGTTATTTATATTGTAAGTGTCGTAACTTATACTTGATGGGTTATTAGACCACCTTGTTTGGGGTCAGCCCTGTATAAGTCATGTGGGTCAAAGGGTTATTAGACCACCCTATTGGGGGTCGGCCATGTGGGTCAAAGGGTTATTAGACCACCCTATTGGGGGTCGGCCCAGTCAGCATTATGTTATGTGGTTAAGTTCGATCCTACATGAGTTAGGTAAAAAGGCAAGTCAAGTCAAGTATAAATAGAGTGCGGGAGGCACTCTATTTGCTCACTCACTTCTCACTTATGCACTCAAGGAGGAGTGGCACACTTATGGAGGAGGAGGATCTGCTGCTAGGTTATGTCTATCTCTCATGGTTGGTTGTATCATTGTTCTATCTATCTCTGAGGAAGTTATTGGGGTTTTTCACCTTTATGGTTTTCCCCAAGTAAATCTTTGTGTCTCTTGTGTGCTTGCATTATTGTCTCCATGATTGATATACTATAGATATGCTGTACATGTTGTTCTATCAGTTAAGATCCTAGATCAGATTGAAGTAAATTCAGAAAATTTAACATGGTATCAGAGCTAGCCTGAAAGAAGGCATGATATGGCATGTATGACACTTGTTGCACTTACGATGCTAGGGCTTGATATAGCAAAAACCAGTCGTCGTAGCACTTTCGCTATAAATCCGTTTTGGGAAAGTTTTCGGATCTGAAATTGTTACAGGACGAAGATTAAATATCCAGGTACCTTGTGTCCAAAGGAAAACCTCTAATTATTTGTACTTTGTGATTTATGATTTATGATCTGTACAATATAGGGTTTCTGCCTCTTCTAGATCTGAGTCAAAATCAGGTGACCTTGGGAAAAAGGTCATAACTTGGGATAGGAAGCTCCAAATAAAATTTCGTAAAAAGTGACAGGTAGTACACAGACTGTACTATCTCAGAAACAATTTGCAGAGGCCGAAGTTGAACCAGTGACACGTGGCACACCGTACAAGTTCGATATCCTGTATTATCCCATAAATAGGTCACGTTGCGACACTTGGCATAACTCTCTCTCAGAGAATCCAATTGAGGTCAGACCTATCAAGATGGAAAGATAACAGGCCGAGATATCTCAGGAAAAGTTTTCAGAGGCCGAAGTTGAAACAGTGACACGTGGCACTCCGTACAAGTTCGCTCTCCTGTATTATCCCAAAACAGGTCACATTGCGACATTTGACATAACTCTCTCTCAGAGAATCCAATTGAGGTCACACCTGTCAGGATGGAAAGATAATAGGTCAGGCTATCTTAGGAAACTTGTTTAGACCGTGTGGATCAAAAAGTTCAGAGTTACACC
Source organism: Larix kaempferi (assembly GCA_027924585.1). Taxonomy (NCBI): domain Eukaryota; kingdom Viridiplantae; phylum Streptophyta; class Pinopsida; order Pinales; family Pinaceae; genus Larix; species Larix kaempferi. Next base: position 2,994,840 of record BSBM01000592.1, on the reverse strand, counting down.
AGAAACAATTAGGTACATATTTCTGTCAAAACATAATTATTTTTGAGTACCTTCATTCATGGCTTCCAGAATTTAGGGCTTTGGAGAATGTTGGAATTTTTGTAATCGAAGACCACGGCTGAATGCTACTCATCAAAATAAAAATTTAGAGACCAAAATAAGAATTTTTGGTTGGGCAGAAGGCCGGGCTTGATCAGACCCTAGTTCGGGACTTTGATCAGAAAAGTGGAAAATTAGGGCTTCTGTAAAAATGAGAATTTTTGAAATCTGTGACCATGGCTAGAAAATCCTCAGAAAAATAGAAGCTTAGAACTTTGGATAAAACCTTTTGATTGGGTAGAAGAGTGGGTTTTATCAAACCCCAGTTCAGGGTCACGTCTAGTGAATCTGGAAGTTTCAAAGGCACAATTGAGGAGTGAAACTTTGCAGTTTTCAAATTCTGAATATACCAGCTTGATCAGCTCATCAAGGCGCATATTTCTATCCTTTCGGAAGTTTGAAATTCAAAGTTTGAATTTTTGGGGTTTCTCTGACAAACCCATATCCAGCTCCAGTTCCAGTTCTTGTAAATCAAGTGGATTGGGTTAATCCTAGAAGAAGATGGATTGGTCACCTGCATAAGTGAAGGAGTTCCTGTTTCAGAGGGAGATGAGGCTAAGGATTTACATAAGGAGATTATGAGCGATCTCGACAGGTATGACTCATTGAGGTATGTTTTGAGATTTGTTCATGATTAAGTTTATGGTATGTTTGTCTTCATATTATTACGGTTAGTACAATCTTGATTTTAGACTTGTCATATCACCTTAATAAAATTATGAATGCATGATAGAAAATATTGATTGATTAGGGTATTGACACTTATGATTGTACTAATGCATTATGGTGTTGTATGAGGTTTATGTTACTAACATGAAAGGTACACCAAGAAAGACAAATCATGTTCTGGTTCAAAGAACATATTATCATGATGACATGAGGACAAAGATTCATCCATTGTCATGGATCTCATAAAAGATCCATTTACGAGGTATGTATAACTTGGTTTTATAATGGTTAGCCTATGAGATATACAGGTTACTAGCACAAGTCATTGAAGAAGAACAAGAAGACATCATGTGAGCATGTTAGACATAACTAACTAGCATGCTAATCCAGGTATGTTTTTCCTATATCAAGATAGAATCCTACCTTGTGTTAGGATCTTATACTGTTGTTGATAATGATTATTCATGAAGTCATAGGTTTGAATAATCATGGTTGTATGCATATTATGTTTCTTACCATAATTGATGATATGACTAACCAGAAGAATCATGAAGGTATAGGTTTGAATAATCACAGGTTTTATGCATATTATATCTCTTATCTTGATTGATGATTCAACTAACCTGAAGAGTCATAGGTTTGAGTAATTACAGGTTTAGACATGTTATGTTTCTTATGATTTGACTAACCATAAGAATCCTACATAAACCTTGAATTCTAATGATTATTATTTCTGTTTGAAATGATCATGACTATACATGCTTGAGATTATTGTGTTTTAATAATATACTAATGAATGTATGATTTTATATGAGTTCACAAGGATAACACAATCATGATACTAATAAGCATGTGTAGGGACCAAGGATGAATATGAGTTCAAGAACAGGTAATCCAGGAAGCAAAGATCAAGAGGGAGTACACTCCAGTGGTTTATGCAAGGATGCAGATATTCAGAGGGAGTTGACCATCTCTCTCTACATTCCACAACAGAAAGGTGTAGAAGAAGCTACTTTAGATTAGGACTCCAGCAGCTCCTGCAAGGAAGCGAAGACTCAGAGGGAGTCCACCCAACGAGCAAACAAAGATAAGTATTTTAATTTCTTGCATATTTGTCTGTTTAAATAAAATTGTTCAATGATGTATATGCTCATGTTCCTAGACTTAGGATATGTATGGTGCATATTAGAATAGTTGCATTGATTAACAGTATACTACTAATATACATGGGTAAGTGGCCTATGGCACTGTACAACATTCCATTGCTACTTATCTAGAATGAAACCTCTTTGTTGACATGTTGGGAGTTGTGCACACTCTTAACAATGTTTTGGTAGAGATTGGAAGGCATCTAGAAAGTTACGGGATATGGATAAATGTTGTATTGAAGCATTGGCTAAGATAATTGCATGACTGTATGACATATTTATATATGTAAGAATTTGTTCTGAAAACTATGAGATGTTTTCTAATCATGCAATTTAACTTGTTGTGTAGGAAAGATCGTATGCCATCACCTACAAAAGAAGAACTACAACATTTGTTCAGCAACAAAATTATCTATTGAAGATAATGAAGTTCCCAGGATACGGGAAGAATGCCATGATCTGTCGATCATGAAGAACGATGTTTGAGATGCGGTCCCCAGAGCTGAAGGGAATTCTGTTGTGGCTTCCAAATGGAACTATCAGATCAAGCATGTTGCAGATGGCAGCATAGAGAAATATAAAAGTGATGAAATAGAAGATACACCAGATGGATTCAAGACAGCTTCCTTGAAAGGTGTAGTTAAAGAAGAAGTGTATGTGGAGCAGCCACTTGGTTCTGAGACACATGATAGGAAATCATATATGTGCAGAACTTGGTATGGTGAAGATAGATTGATTATCGACACGCAGCGGAATCTTACTACCGAGTTCGAGATGAAGAACTTGGGGATGATGCACTATTTGTTTTTGGCATGGAGGTGTGGCAGAGTGCAGAAGGAATCTTCCTTGGACAAGGGAAGTATGCAGTAGAGATCCTAAAGAGGTTCGGGATGATGGATTGCAAGGCCATGGCCACACCTATGGTATCGAATCTGAAGCTTCTATGTGATGCTTCATTTGAGCTGGTTGACATCTCTATGTATCGTCAGATGATTGGGTCATTGATGTACCTGACGAACACGAGACTTGACATTTGCTTTGCTATGAACACATTGAGCCAGTTCCTTACGGATCCGAGGAGTGTTCACCTGGTTGCTGTAAATCATGTTCTGAGGTACCTGAAGGGTACAGTGGATTATGGGCTCAAGTATGAAGCGAATCAAAAGTTTAACCTGCAGGGTTATGTTGATTCAAATTAGGCTGGCAGTGTTGCAGACAGGAAGAGCACATCTGGGTGTTGCCTCAGTATGGGATCAGGTGTGATCTCATGGTTTAGCAGGAAGCAGTCTTGCGTGGCACTGAGTACAGCTGAGGCAGAGTGTGTTGCAGCCTGTTCAGCTAGTTGTGAGGCAGTATGGCTATGGAAGCTACTATCTGAGTTATTTGATCTCCCGTTGGAAGCTACTGGTATCTTCTGTGATAACCAGAGTTGTGTGAAGCTGTCCGAGAACCCAGTGTTTCATGACAGGTCGAAACACATAGAGATCAAATATCACTATATCAGGCATATGGTGCAGAGAGGAGCTGTGAAGCTCCTATATGTTGCGATGGATGAGCAGATTGCAGATGTGCTGACGAAGCCACTAGCCAGGGTGAAGTTCGAGTACTTCAAAGAGAGGCTTGGCATTCTTCAGATCGAAGACACTTCGAGGAAGAAGTGATGGACACATTTGTTGAAGCCATTCCAAGCATGTTGGAAGGAGGATCCTTCACATGGCTGTGGATGTAAGCGCTGGATGATGAGCATCAGGATGATGTTCTAGTTTCTGCTTGGATATGATCAGTTGGATCATTTTATGTATGTATGTACGCATCATGTTGGATGCTGGATATGATCAGTTGGATCATTTTTATATGTATGTATGCATCATGTTGATGCTGGATATGATCAGTTGGATCATGTGTATGTATTTTGTATATGCATCATGTTGGATGCTTGGACCATGTATCTGTATATGTATCAGGTGGATACATTGTATGATCAGGTGGATCATGTATGGTGATATGTATTTGTATCAGATGGATACATTTATGATCAGGAGGATCATGTATGATGATATGTATCAAGTAGATACTTGGTATGCATCAGGTAGATGCATTGATGATCAGGTGGATCAAGTATGATGACATGTAGCAGGATGTTGCAGTGATGATCAGGATGATCATAGATGACGAGCTTCAGGATGTTGCTCCAGATGACATGCAACAGGATGTTGCAGTGATGATCAGGATGATCATAGATGACGAGCTTCAGGATGTTGCTCCAGATGAGATGCAGCAGGATGTTGCAGTGATGATGATCAGGATGATCATGGATGACGAGCTTCAGGATGTTGCTCCAGATGATATGCAGTAGGATGTTGCAGTGATGATGATCAGGATGATCATGAGTACATCAGGATGATGTATGGTGAGCATCAGGTTGATACTCTATGGCCGTGGATCAGGTTGTGCAGATGAGCATGTAATTCGGTGCCCTGGGAGATTTGCAGATGGTCTTTCGTGGTTTTGCCTATGGCATGTAATTCGGTGCCCTGGGACATCTGGCAAATGCTCTTTCGAGGTTTTGCTCTGGGAGGACATGTAATTCGGTGCCCTGGGAGATCTGCAGATAGTCTTTCGAGGTTTTGCCTATGGCATGTAATTCGGTGCCCTGGGATATCTGGCAGATGCTCTTTCAAGGTTTTTTCCTATGGCATGTAATTCGTTTCCCTGGGAGATCCGATAGGTTGGGATGTGTGCCCGTAATCAGTCCTGGGATGCTCTTGCGAGGTTTTGCCATGACCACATGTAATTCGTTGCCCTGGGAGATCCTATAGGTAGAGTTGTGTGCTCGTAACAGCCTGGGATGCTCTTAGGAGGTTTTGTGGTGAGGTCACATGTAATTCGATGCCCTGGGAGATCCTGTAGGTAAAGTTGTGTGCTCGTAACAGCCTGGGATGCTCTTTTGAGGTTTTGTGACGCACGTAATAAGTCCTGAGGATTCCACAGTATGGCCAGTGATGATGAAGACCTGCAGGTGGTGGGCCTCCATCCAGTATGAAAAAGGACTCGCTCTGTAGAACTTCCTATGACGAGTAGATTCAGAGATTGATTGAGATAGCAGCAGCAGTGACGATGATGATGACTCGATGACGATTATCCAGTGACGATGATCCAGAGAAGATGACTTGTGCTAGAAGAACTGTGCTGAGAAATACCTTCCTAGTTAAGAGGGAGTGTTGGTGTATATGTAACTTCAGAATGTATTTCACATATATGTATATTGTATTCCTATAGAGATGTTATTATTCCTCTATACGAAAGTGTCGTTATTTATATTGTAAGTGTCGTAACTTATACTTGATGGGTTATTAGACCACCTTGTTTGGGGTCAGCCCTGTATAAGTCATGTGGGTCAAAGGGTTATTAGACCACCCTATTGGGGGTCGGCCATGTGGGTCAAAGGGTTATTAGACCACCCTATTGGGGTTCGGACTAGTCAGCATTATGTTATGTGGTTAAGTTCGATCCTACATGAGTTAGGTAAAAAGGCAAGTCAAGTCAAGTATAAATAGAGTGCGGGAGGCACTCTATTTGCTCACTCACTTCTCACTTATGCACTCAAGGAGGAGTGGCACACTTATGGAGGAGGAGGATCTGCTGCTAGGTTATGTCTATTTCTCATGGTTGGTTGTATCATTGCTCTATCTATCTCTGAGGAAGTTATTGGGGTTTTTCACCTTTATGGTTTTCCCCAAGTAAATCTTTGTGTCTCTTGTGTGCTTTCATTATTGTATCCATGATTGATATACTGTAGATATGCTGTACATGTTGTTCTATCAGTTAAGATCCTAGATCAGATTGAAGTAAATTCATAAAATTTAACATGTGCAAGCCGCAAAACTGCACAAAGGGAAAAATAAAGGGCAAAGATTTAAGAAATTTTAAGAAATTTTTCTAGGGTTTGCCAACCTAGGGAACCAGATGTTTAGGTTAATCTGAAAAAAAGTAATCCAAAGCGAAGCAGAGGGGTGTGAATGAGGGTAAAAATAACCAATTTCAGAATCAATTTGAATGAAAGTAAAAGCAAACTTCACAATCAAAGAAAAATGGATTCTCCCTAGAGGATTCACGAGTTTTTGTTATGGAAATTTATTCCTAGGGATAAGAAGAAACTCTCTTAAGCTAGACTAAGATTTAACTAGTTCTAATATAAGACAATTGGGAATCAAATGCTACCTTGAAACCTGAACTAAGCTTTACAACAAGATTAAATGCATTCAAAAGTGATGGAAGGATGTAACTCACCTTCAATCAGATGTTTGTCTCGCTTCCAGCTCTGATCCCGAAGCTCCCGAATAGAACCTGTCAAGATCAAACAAAGAACAAGCACACAATCTCCCAAATACCTTGAAATAAAGGTTAGACTCAAATCTAACTAGATACACTTCATGTCAAAGATTCACAAAGAATGCACATGAAATGGGAAACAAGTCAAGTTATCTTTATTAAGAAGCTTGAAAAACACTTACATAGGTTGCTTGATGTCCAAGCCAACTCCAGCTCCAAGACTTCCTGTAATACCCCCAATTCGACCCTTAGGATATATTAGCCTTTAATGTAAATAATGTGTACATGTGATGTATGTTTTCCTAGCGTGGAGCTCAAGGCCAAGGCCCCGCTAGTGAAAGCCGAATTTTATTTAAAGGGCAAGTATTTGATATTTTGATACCATGTGCTCTTAAGCCATGGAAATTGTAATAGGATGTAAATAAACATCAGGCAATATAAAATGTCCAAAGCTGGCTACGGAGGCAACGAATGAGAAGGGGCCACGTGTATCCACTAGGGAGTGGTGAGGGGGCTATGGGAGTGACCCACAGGTTTCCATTTGTCATTATGTGAACCCATTGACTTCCTTAGGTGACATTAATGCCAATTGTAAGGAAGTGGTTGAGATTTCAGCCCATGGCTTCAATGGAGCATGGGCAGCCCTGAAATTCGTATGGGAAGGTATGGGCTCTTTTGACTTGTCCCACAAGTCACTCTACATATTGGGGGTTGCTCTATCCTTATCCCCATTCCATTGTGGAAGTATGGGACATCATTCTCCATCCAAAAAAATGAGCTCCCAACAGTGAGAAAACCAGAAATCGCGACTGTGAGAGAACCCACGTTTTGGGAAGCCAAAAACGTCCCGATTTGGTATTGGAGAGTGAAATCCGATGGGGGATCCATTGGTAGGAACCTTGGGGCGAATTTGGGAGCAATAGCTACCCCAAAATCCATGGGAAAGCCCAGTTTAAATTGCCCAGAAAATCGGTGACGGATTTGGGTTAATTGCTGAACAAAGCTGTGAGAAATCCAAGTGTGGATGTTCGAATGGAGGCTGGGATCGTTTGAGTCTAGCTTGATGTGTACCTAGATCTGGGATTGAGCTCAGTGGACTAGCATTCCTCTCCATTTCCCATTGCATGCTTGAAAAACCCAACTGTGTGTTGGCTTAGCATGGTTGTCTGAGTGAAACCCTGACTGTGAGTGAGCCATCTAGTTCCTCCTTAGTGGATACACAGCCCAGCTCGGGGGTGATCTCTCAGCTGAAAGAATACAGGCTGGACAGAGATCTATGGTTGGGTGGAACGTTGCTCTCACGTAGCCAGTCGTTGGACATCAACTCCTCAAGATAAGTGTTCTGTGGATTATAAATTATTCCATTTTGTGTTCTGCAATATGTTAAATTTCCCATGTTTAATGAAATGAATTAATATAGAATCCATGCATGGCATACGAATGAGATTGGGTCTCTGTATGTTGAATCATTCCTTGCTGTGATTGATATGATTGCAATTACTGTCTGTTTGAGTGCTTGTTAGCATGTTCATTCCGCTGTGTTTAAATTGAATTGAATCTGCATACATACGTTTCAAAATGTTAGGAATTTATGTGCAAAAATATTGGGGCTAAATTTACAAAAGCCCGGTATGTTGTTAATGTTTCCTTCCCTGTTGTTCTATGGAGAAGGGGACATTACACTTCCTCCCTCTAGATATCTCTATAATTATCCTAAGATCATAGGTTGGATGCCATAAGTAGTTCCCCCTTGGTTCATGGAAAGCCTCTCTTTTATAGCACTTGGAGGAGTTAACCATAAGGAGAGGAAGGTGGATCTGGTGAGGGTTTAGTGGATCAGCCAAGCTAAACATAGAAAAGAGGTTGGGATCGAATAAGGGGTGTTAATCCCTAGGTAATCTCTTGGAAGGTACATATCCAAATTCCAAGGCCAAGGGCTAAATCAGGATTTTTGCACCCCAGACACTGAGCATAAAGTGAAAATTTAATGATTTTCGTGGGGCAAGGGATATGCAGGGCACAAAAAAATGAGATTTTCACGGGCTAACAGATATGCAAGGTGCGAAAATAAAGGTAATCAAGGGTCTAGAAGGTGACATTTGTCTTAGTAAGTTGTTTCTCGGTCATCAGGAGGTGAATTTATCTCAAAGGTGTCCAGAGGAGACCAAGGAGGGTGCCAAAGTGTAACTTTGAGGTATAACAGTTGCAAAATAAAAAATGTTACAGAATAAACACTAACAACATGTTTTTTAACTTAAGGAGTGATGACACGAGAAAATTAGGAAACAAATAGAAAAAACCAATATTTTTTTTTTAAAATTACATATTTGGAATTTGCATAAAAAATTCTATCTATGCCTGAAATTTCATAAAAAATGCTCATGTATGACATACTCTAGAGAGCGGTGAAAGATATGCATATTGAGAAAAATGGTGGAGATTCCCAATTAGCTATGGTTCAGTAAATTCCATAGAACATGTTTGGTAAGTACGAACCAACCACATAGGACTGTGGATGACATGCGGGCGATTGAGGAGGGGGTTATTAGGTGCTCATTTTTGGAGTATTTTCCAACCACACATAATTTATTTTAGCTTCACAGCTTAATTTTCCACTTATCCTAAGTATTCCAACTCAATCATGTGCTTACATCATAAATAGATCATAGTTTCAGTAAATTGGGCCTCCTCCTACATTCAGGGAGTCAACTCGTCCATCATTCAAGGAGCGACTTGCATGACTAAAGTGCCCCACTCAGTCCAACTAACAACATTAACTAGTTTAGTCAGCCAACTGGAGACTAGAAGGATCCTTGCTACACTGGTTGACTTCATCTAGTGTTATTTTCACCTAATATTCAGTTAACTGCAGATAGAAAGGTGCCCTCCCCTATTTTTGGGAATTCAGTTGAGTTCTGGATTCAATTAGACTCAGTTAGACAATTTTAGAGTCTGTTAGAGTCAGTTTCATAGTAGTTAAGTGGTTAACTGATCTGTCGAGTGGTTTTAACTGCCAAATAAGCCACTCTCATGCATTCAATTCGAATGACCTCTCTAGAATTCGAATTGCGTGGCTTATTGTAGCCATTATTACACATTATAATTATCTTATGAGTTTATGATAATGCATGAACTACTACAAACCTTTTGCATCAGTGTTTTTGACATATTATTTGATGCATGCATCTATAGTAACTATTGTCTTTGTTTCATATATCTAACGTGCTTAGATTTTACATGGTATCATAGCCATGGCAGGACAAGGAAACCTTTCTACAGAGTTTTATTGATAAAAGTTTTCTACAATATTTCTACACTTCTGCATTAGTGTTTCTGCACTTCTGCACTAGTGATTTCTACACTAGTGTTTCTGCACCAATTCTTTTTGCACCTGGAACATATATGAAGCTTGAGCAAGATTGCTAAAAAATATTCCAACTTTGTACCAGAAGCCAAAAAATTTCCACATAATTCCTGGATATTGTGCATCTGACTCTTCAATCTTGCTTGATAGTCTATGTCGGGTGTGATGCAACTTGAAAAGTGCAAGTTGTCGACCTACAAATTTCTTGTTTATTTGTGATTGTAGGTTTCTCACAGTCTCCTATTGCATTCGCTATAGAAGAAATGGACTCTTCTTCACAGAATATCCTTACTCCCTTCAACTATCATAAGTGGAAGAAGGATATAGAGATAGTGATGCACTCCAAAGGACTCTTTAGAGCTACTATGGGCACAGAACTAGAGCCTAATTCTACCATAGAGAATTCCAATACTTCAATAAGCTTAATGAAGCTTATAGTTTCTTATGTCTCAATATTTCGAAAGATCTTCTTTTCCCTCTCAACGGATTGAAGACTCCAAAAGAAGTATGGGAACAACTTGCAAAAAACTTTGTCAAGTATGATGAGATGAGGGCTTATCAGTTGGAGAATGATCTGATTTCCCCAAATCCTGAGAATTTTGAGACCATCAATGAGTTTGTCACCAAGTTCAATCATTTGGTTCTTCAATTGAAGCAATGTGATGTTGAGAAGAAAGATGAGCAGATGATTCTTTCTATCCTTATGAAGCTAGGAAAATATTATTCAATGTTTGTTTCTACTTTCCATTCGGGAAAACTCACCACTCTGAATTAGAAGATGCCTACCTTGAATGCCTTCATTGAGTCCTTAAAAAAAGAGCACGACAAGCTTGTTCAGATGGGGTCCATAAAAGCTTCCAAAGATCAATCCCTATTCGCTGGAGGACCAAAAGCTACAAATGGTAAAGGAAAGCAAAAGAAATAGAAGAACAAGTTTGATCATCCCAAGCAGTCAGATGATCCCTCTAGTTCAAGAAAAGACAAGCAAAAGGGAAAAGAGAAGAAAAAATGTTCTTATTGTGGTATGGGATTTCATCCAGAAATCTCATGCATGAAGAAGACTATTGATAAGATGTCCCTTCTCTTGGAGAAAAAAAACATTACTCTTCCGGATGGTGCAAGGAAGAAGGATAATAATGAGCATGCAGAAATAGGTCATGCACTCATGGCAAGTGTTTCGAATTCTACAGCTCTTCTCATAGATTTAAGAGCTTCGAACAAAATGGTTGCAAGCAAAGAATCCTTCTCTTCATTAGACTTCGACAACTGCATCTCCATCCACATGGGATATCATTCACAATTTTCTTCGAAAGGAAAAGGTACTATTCATTTATAACATGGCAATTTTCAAAATATTCTCTATGTTCCTTCTGTAGCTTTGAACTTGATTTTTGTGTATCATATGACACACACTGGTTTTCTCAAGAAGGTTGTATTCAACCGCTAATTATGTTGAAATTTCTGATATTTCCACCCGAAATTTCATTTTAGTAGGCAAAGCAAATCATGCTGCAAAAGCATATGAGTTTTCCCACTTTTTGTCGCATGCAAAGCCAAGTGCCCTTTTGAATCATGGAAATGAGGTTAGCCGGATATGGCATGAGAGGTTTGGAAACCTAAATTATAAACATTTGCAGCTTCTACATAATAATTCCATGGTGGAAGGTCTTTCGAACATCAAATCCTCAAAATGGATATGCAAGGGTTGCATCATTGGCAAGCATCCTGAGCACAAATTCGATAGAGGCAAAGTTAGCAGAGCTTATTTTTATTTGGGGCTGATTCATAGTGATATCAATGGTCCTTTACCAAATCCCTCCATGAATGGATCACGGTATGTTCTGGAATTCATTTATGACTTCTCGAGATTCCAATGGATCTACTTTCTCAATAACAAATCGGAAGTGCTTGAAAAATTGAAAAAATTCAAGGCTTTTGTTGAGGCTGCTATTGGGAGCAAGCTGTGAGAATTCTATATAGGTTGAATACCATGAAACAATTCTAATAGCCAAGAATCTTGAAGCAAAGAAGTCCTCACAAGAATTATTCAAAGATATGCAAGAATAAGAAGAAGAAATATTGAGACAGAACATAAGAGAAGAAACTCAATTGATGGACATATAATCTCCTGTGTTATTCCTCAATGTGAATACAATATATAATAAATCTCAAGAGAGAAAATAGAATGCCTTAAAGGAAAGTTGTAAAGCACAAAAAATAAGGCTTACTAAAAACATAAAAACTCCCTAGGTTGCAAAAGCAGTTTCCAAAACTGTGCTAGAGGCTCACGAATTTGGCAAGTATGGTATGGCATCTCATGAGTGAGGTAAATGGAATGTAAATATGGATAAGAAATGATGTGGAGGTCGAATTGGTTAAGTGGTAAGAGTTTCCAAATTAACTAGCTTTTCCTTATCCATTAGAAGGTAGAAAAAACAGGAGAAAGCTGTCTAAATCAGGAAAGTGTCTTTCTAATTCAGGAATAGAATAAAATCAGAAAAAATCCAAGGAAATCTTATCTAGAATTTGTCCAAATTCGTTTTTGTGACTTAGGATAGCAAGTGTTCCACTAAAAGAAAAAACTGGCTCTATTTATCTAGTCAAAACTTAGGAAATTAATCTAGGTGACTAGTAAAATATATCCTAAGTATTTAATGGGTTTTTAAATGTTCCAACACCCCCCCCCTCAAGCCTAACTTTATGAGGTGAAATATCAGAAATATAGGGCCCAAGCAACAAGGCTTATGGTCACCCCAATACAAAAATTTATTAATCCATGTAGGTGAGGAAAGAAGGAAAACCACTTGGGAAGAAAACCACCCCTCAAGATCATGGAATACACCATATTAATGCTCTCCAAACTTCAACCAGGTGAGAACTTGGTCAAATGTCTGGAAGAATCTTCTTCTTGGGAAGAAGTGGAATGTGCTCACTAGACTTGAGCTTCTTGAGATCAGATCCAAATGAGACTTGATGATTTTCTCCATCTTTTGTGCAATCAGTGCCAAAAATCATGCAGTGAATTAGAAGCAAGAAAGAGAGAGCGAAACTAGTCACTCCAAACTGTAATTTTTCCTCCATGGATCTCAGTAACACACCAAAAATAAACCCAAGGAGAGGTTCTGAGTGTGTATGAGCTGCAACAACTGGCTAATGATTCAAATCAGAAGACATATGAGAGAATAATGATGAGAGATAGAAAAATATGAATTCTCCAACAATAAATTTCTGCCATTTGATCTTTAGTACCTGCAAAACAAACTCTCTGAAACTCATACTGGAAGACTAATTTAATTAATAACTCCAAAGGCTCTGATACCACGTGAAATTTTCAATTACGAGGAACTAGATTCATAAGACAATTTCACCATGAAATATTTTAGACAATGAGAGAAGAAGAATAGAGAGAATAAATTATGGAAAACACTCTGTATATTATTCATTGATATCGTAACAATATATAACACCTCCTCCATGGAAAAAATCGAATTCCTTTGAGGCAATATGGAAAGAGAAAAAAGAAAGGCTTAGAAAAAGACAAAAAAACCCCTAGGTGGCAAAAACAGTTTCCAAAACTGTGCTAGAGGCTCACAAATTTGGCAAGTATGGTATGGCAGCTCATGAGTGAGGTAAATAGGATGTATTGATGGCTTTAGAAGGTTATATATGATGTGGAGGTCGAATTTGTCAAGTGGCAAAAGATTCCAAGTTAACTAGCTTTATCTTTTCCACTAGAAAGTAGAAAAAGCATGACAAAGCTAACTAAAACTGGATAGTGTCTTTCTAATTCAAGAATAGAATAAAATCAGACAGAATCCAATGAAATCTTATCCAGAATCTATCCAAATTCATTTTTGTGAATGAGGATAGCATGTGGTCCACTAAAAGACAAAACTGGCCTATTCTACCTAGTCAAAACTCACGAAATTAATCATAAATGATTAATTAATTTTATCCTAAGTCTAGAATGACATAGTGGGTTTTTTAAATGTTCCAAAAGGTTCAATGAAAATGGGTCTACCGAACCAAGGTTTTTCCTGATAGTTCAACCTAAAAATACAAATCTAGTTTTGTGGCATAATGTTTCTCACAATTTCATGGTGTGGACTACACATAAAATTTTGCACCGGTTGCAAAACTGGATTCAATCTGCCTAGTTTTGGAAAATTCCGCATCCAAGAACTGGGAGGTGCACCAAAGGGATGTGAAGAATTCATTTCTTCATGGATATATTTAGGAATAGATTTACATGAATCAACCTGAAGGTTACATATTAGATCCAACACTTGTTTGCATATTAAGGAAATCCTTGTATGGTTTAAAACAAGCCCCAAGAGCTTGGTATGCAAAGATGGATTCCTTTCTTTTGTTGCAAAATTTTGTGAGATGAAAATCATATCCAAATGTGTATATAAAGCATCATGAAGGTAATTTTCTGATTATTTTCTTTTATTTTTATGAAATATTTATTACAGGAAGCAGTCTTGTTTCGATCGGCACTATAAAAACCGCTCTACACCAAGCATTCGATATGAGTGATTTAGGCCTGTTGAGGCAGTTTCTTAGTCTTGATATCACTCAAAATTTTGATGGGATTATGATATCTCAGTCAAAATATGCTTTCGACCTGATAAATAAGTTCAATATGAAAGAATGTAAAGCAACACCATTCCCATTCCTCTCAAGAATCAGTCTTGCAGATGGTGATTCTACACCGTTGGTGGATTCTACACTATACAGACAATTGATTGGTAGTATTTTGTATCTGACACACTCTATGACTGATATTTCATATGCCGTGAGTGTTGTTTCAAGGTACATGAATCAACCCCATGGGATTCACTGGAAGGCATCCAAAAGGATCTTGCACTATGCGCAAGGTACGAGGCACTTTGGAATACACTATGTTGCGGATTTCGATCTTGACTTGGTTGGGCTAACTGATTCAGATTGGGCGAATGATAGCATTGATTGGAAGTCCACTTCCGGATATGTTTTCATGATTGGCACATGTCCTATTTTCTCGTCAAGCAAAAATTAGGCCGCCATTGCCTTATCTTCAGTAGAGGAAGAGTATCAAGGAGCAGTCAATCCTTGCATTCAAGCAGTTTGGTTGCAAGGTATTCTTACAAAGTTTGATATTGATAACACCACTTCTAATTTCATCTTTTGTGACAATCAGAGTGCTATCAAGATCTCGACAGAGGACCAAGCATATCAAGATCCACATGCACTACATTCAAGAGCTTGTGCATGACATAACCATTGCACTGCAATATTTCCCTACATAAGAGAAAAATGTAGACATCTTCACCAAGAGATTCACTGAGAAGAAGTTATCATATCTCTGTTCACTGTTGGGGTGAGTTCTACTATGGTGAGGACATATTAGACCTTTCAGTGTTCATTTTGAAGGGGGGTTTTCATTCCCACTGGTTTTTTCCCTCTTTCCTCACTTAGATTTTTTGAGCATTTCTAGGATTATTTCTGTACTGGGTGACCTATGGCATTTGTTGCTAGGGCCCTTTTATTATTATTTTGTACTCCTCCACGTGAGATTAAATTAAGGGGGGGTGTTGGAGAATTTTCCAACCACACATCATTTACTTGAGCTTCATAGCTTAATTTGCCACTTATCCTAAGTATTCTGACACAATTATGTGCTTACATCATCAATAGATCACAGTTTCAGTAAACTAGGCCTCCTCCTACATTCAAGGAGTCAATTGGGCCATCATTATTAGTTAATTGAGCCTCCTCCATCATTTAGGGAGTGATTTGCATGAATAAAGCACCCCACTCAGTCCAATTGATAGCATTTACTACTTTATTCAGCCAACTAGAGACTAGAAGGTGCCCTATTACACTGGTTGACTTCATTTGGTGTTATCTTCACCTAATATTTAGTTAACTGGAGACAGAAAGATTCCCTCCCCTCTTTTTTGGCATTTAGTTGAGTTCTAGATTCAGTTAGACTTAGTTAGATAGTTTCAGACTCTGTTAGAGCCATTTTCATAGTAGTTAAGTGGTTAACTGATGTGCTGAGTGGTGTTAACTCGCAAGTAAGCCACTCTCAGGCATTCAATTCGAAAGACCTCTCTAGAATTTGAATTGCTTGGCTTCATGTAGCCATTGTTACATTTTAATAATATTTTGAGTTTATGATAATGTATGAACTATTGCAAACCTTTTGCATCAGTGGTTTTGACATATTATTTGTTGCATGCATCTCTAGTAACTGTTTTCCTTGTTTCATAGATCTAATGTGCTTAGATTTTACACTCAGGAACGCTCATGCATTTTGTTTGAATTCAAATATTTGGTTCATGTGCTTGTTGTTAAGAGAAACGATCGCGTGTTTTTGTATATACAAAATGCTCGAGCATTATTATTCACATAACGCATGAGCATTATTAACTTCACAAATTATGTTTTTAAGTGTTGAATGGAGATAAAGTGGGTGAGAGAGAGAAGAGATATACGAGAGGGGGGGAAAGGGACATAAATTTAAGGAGTTAGGGATATTAATTATAATGGAGGCAAATTAAAGGCCTAAACCCATAATTCCTAAGTCCCAAACCCCCTAAATCCCTACACCCCTAAGCACCTAATCCCTTAACAGATAATCCCTTACCCCATTAATAGTTGATCCCTAAATCCCTTAACCTATAAAGGTATTACTCCTTAAATCCCTGGTCCCTTAATTAACCCTTTATCTCTCCTCATTGTTGTCCTTATCATGTAATTCCCTAATCCTTTAACACTATAAAATCTTAAAACTCAATTCCTAACCTCCTAAAACCTAACCCCCTAATCCAAAAGTCCTTAATCCATTTACCCCTAAAGCCCCAAACTGCCAAACCCATTAAGTCCTTTAATTGTTTACCTGTAATCCTTTTACGATTATCCCTCTAACCTCTAGTTTACCCTATACATATAAAATAATTCTTTACCTCTACACTACGTTTTCATGTGTGACCTCCCTTTTGCTAGCGTGCCTTGCATTTGCTTGTGCACTCTATGTTTGCATGTGTTCTCTTAGTTTGCATGAGAGATCTATGTTTTCTTGAGATCTCTCCCTCTAGTTTGATTGCTTCTCTCTCAGCTTTGGAATTCTTTCTTCGGCTTGTGCATTAGTCTATTTAATCTCTAATTTACCCCTTATAAGCCTTTAATCCTTTAACCCCTTCACCATTAATGCCTAACCTAATAAAACCTAACACGATAACCCTATATCAATAAATATTTAACCCCTAAGGCCACTAACCCCTAAACCCCCTATCCTGGATATTGTGCATCCGAATCTTCAATCTTGCTTGATAGTCTATGTCGGGTGTGATGCAACTTGAAAAGTGCAAGTTGTCGACCTGAAAAGTTCTTGTTTGTTTGTGATTGCAAGTTTCTCACAGTATCCTATTGCATTCGCTATAGAAGAAATGGACTCTTCTTCACAGAATATCCTTACTCCCTTCAACTATCATTAGTGGAAGAAGGATATAGAGATAGTGATGCACTCCAAAGGACTCTTTAGAGTTACTATGGGCACAGAACCAGAGCCTAATGCTACCATAGAGAATTCCAAATACTTCAATAAGCTTGATGAAGCTTATGGTTTCTTATGTCTCAATATTTCGAAAGATCTTCTTTTCCATCTCAACGGATTGAAGACTCCAAAAGAAGTATGGGAACAACTTGCAAAAAAATTTGTCAAGTATGATGAGATGAGGGCTTATCGGTTGGAGAATGATCTGATTTCCCCAAATCCTGAGAATTTCGAGACCATCAATGAGTTTGTCACCAAGTTCAATCATTTGGTTCTTCAATTGAAGCAATGTGATGTTGAGAAGAAAGATGAGCAGATGATTCTTTCTATCCTTACGAAGCTAGGAAAATATTATTCAATGTTTGTTTCTACTTTCCATTTGAGAAAACTCACCACTCTGAATTAGAAGATGCCTACCTTGAATGCCTTCATTGAATCCTTAAAAAAAGAGCATGACAAGATTGTTTAGATGGGGTCCATAAAAGCTTCCAAAGATCAATCCCTATTCGTTGGAGGACCAAAAGCTACAAATGGTAAAGGAAAGCAAAATAAAGAGAAGACCAAGTTTGATCATCCCAAGCAATCAGATGAGCCCTCTGGTTCAAGAAAAGACAAGCAAAAGGGAAAAGAGAAGAAAAAATGTTCTTATTGTGGTAGGGGATTTCATCCAGAAATCTCATCCATGAAGAAAACTATTGATCAGATGTCCCTTCTCTTGGAGGAAAAAACATTACTCTTCCAGATGGTGCAAGGAAGAAGGACAATACTGAGCATGCAGAAACAGGTCATGCACTCATGGCAAGTGTTTTGAATTCTACATCTCTTCTCATCGATTTAGGATCTTCGAATCAAATGGTTGCAAGCAAAGAATCCTTCTCTTCATTAGAATTCGACAACTGCATCTCCATCCACATGGGATATGATTCACAAATTTCTTCGAAAGGCAAAGGTACTATTCATTTAGAACATGGCAATTTTCAAAATATTCTCTATGTTCCTTCTGTAGCTTTGAACTTGATTTTTGTGTATCATATGACACACACTAGTTTTCTCAAGAAGGTTATATTTAGCCCTAATTATGTTGAAATTTCTGATATTTCCACCTGAAATTTCATTTTAGTAGGAAAAGCAAATCATGCTGCAAAAGCATATGAGTTTTCCCACTTTTTGCCACATGCAAAGCCAAGTGCCATTTTGAATCATGGAAATGAGGTTAGCCGAATATGGCATGAGAGGTTTGGAAACCTAAATTATAAATATTTGTAGCTTCTACATAATAATTCCATGGTGGAAGGTCTTTCGAACATCAAATCCTCAAAATGGATATGCAAGGGTTGCAGCATTGGCAAGCATCCTGAGCACAAGTTCGATCGAGGCAGAGCTAGTAGAGCTTCTTTTTATTTGGGGTTGATTCATAGTGATATCAATGGTCCTTTACCAAATCCCTCCATGAATGGATCACGGTATGTTATGGCATTCATTTATGACTTCTCCAGATTCCAATGGGTCTACTTTCTCAAGAACAAATCGAAAGTGCTTGAAAAATTGAAAACATTCAAGGCTTTTGTTGAGACTGCTACTGGGAGAAAACTAAAATATCTTAGATATGATAATGGTGGAGAATATATCAAATCAGTTCTGCTGCAAATTTGTGCATAAAATGGAATCCAAATCCAACACACAGTCCCCTACGCGCCTCAGCAAAATGGTGTAGTAGAGAGAAAAAACAGAGCATTGAAAGAGATGGCTACTTGTATGCTTGAGTCGAAAGGGTTGGATTCAAATATTTGGGATGAGGCCATGAATGTTTCTGCATACATTCAGAACATATTTTCACACTCATCTGTCAAAGGTACAACTCCTTTTGAATCTTACACTGGTCACAATCCTGATGTGTCACATCTTAGGGTTTTTGGCTCCACTGCATGGGCTAGAATTCCGATTGAGAAGAGAAAATATTTGGAACCAAAAAGTAATGAGTGCATCTTAATTGGATATGATGAAGAATACAAAGGATACAAACTCATGGATATCATATCCAAAAACATATTCATCGAGCGAAGTGTTCAATTTGAAGAATTGCTTCATGTTCTACAACTAGTGGATGAAGAAACTGTCAAATTGCTTCCTCTCCAAGAAGAAGATTCAAAAGAAGATGATGAAAGTTTTTGTTATGATATTTATGATATTTTATCATATATTAATGAACATGAAATATCAGGTTTGGATTCAAATCCATATGAACCCCCCAATCTCCAAAGTGGGCAGAAAAGACTCTCACATCTGCTAGATCTAACATTGGAAATCCCGCCGATCCAAGAAGAACTCGAGCTGAATTTCAAAGGGTGGGTGTGGATGTTTCATATTTTGATCCATTATTGTTTGAATTTTTTGTTTTGATGATTCGTTCACATCCTAAATCATACTACCATTCCCACCGAGATCCTAGATGGAAAACCGCCATGGATGAAGAGTACAATTCTCTTTAGAAAATGCAACATGTGAGCTAGTTTCTCTTCCACCTAGGAGGAAATTGGTTTAATGAAAATGGGTCTACTGAACCAAGGTTTCTGCTGATAGTTCAACCTGAAAAAACAAATCTAGTTTTGCGGCATAATGTTTTTCACAATTTCATGGTGTGGACTACACATAAACTTTTGCACCGGTTGCAAAAATAGATTCAATCTGCCTAGTTTTGGCAAATTCCGCATCCAAGAATTGGGAGGTGCACCAAATGGATGTGAAGAATTAATTTCTTCATGGATATATTTAGGAAGAGATTTACATGAATCATCCTGAAGGTTACATATTAGATCCAACACTTGTTTGCATATTAATGAAATCCTTGTATAGTTTAAAACAAGCCCCAAGAGCTTGGTATGTAAAGATGGATTCCTTTCTTTTGTCGCAAAATTTTGTGAGATGAAAATCAGATCCAAATGTGTATATAAATCATCATGAAAGTAATTTTCTGATTATTTTCCTTTATTTTTATGAAATATTTATTACAGGAAGTAGTCTTGCTTCGATCGACACTATAAAAACCGCTCTAGACCAAGCATTCGATATGAGTGATTTAGGCCTGTTGAGGCAGTTTCTTAGTCTTGATATCACTCAAACTTTTGATGGGATTATGATATCTCAGTCAAAATATGCTTTGGACCTGATAAATAAGTTCAATATGGAAGAATGTAAAGCAACACCATTCCCATTCCTCTCAAGAATCAGTCTTGAGGATGGTGATTCTACCCCGTTGGTGGATTCTACACTATACAGATAGTTGATTGGTAGTATTTTGTAACTGAAACACATTAGGACTGATTTTTCATATGCTGGAAGGCAGGAAAAAGGATCTTGCACTATGCGCAGGGTACGAGGCACTTTGGCATACACTATGCTGCAGATTCTGATCTTGACTTGGTTGGACTAACTGATTCAGATTGGGCGGGTGATAGCATTGATTGGAAGTCCACTTCCAGATATGTTTTCATGATTGGTACATGGCTTATTTTCTCTTCAAGCAAAAATTAGGCCACCATTGCCTTATCTTCAGCAGATTCAGAGTATCAAGGAGTAGTCAATCCTTGCATTCACGCAGTTTGGTTGCAGGGTATTCTTGCAAAGTTTGATATTGGTAGCACCACTTCTAATTTCATCTTTTGTGACAATCAGATTGCTATCAATATCTCAACAGAGGACCAAACATATCGAGATCCACATGCACTACATTCAAGAGCTTGTGCATGACATAACCATTGTACTGCAATATTTCCCTACATAAGAGAAAAATGTAGACATCTTCACCAAGAGATTCACTGAGAAGAAGTTATCTTACCTCTGTTCACTGTTGGGCATGAGTTATACTATGGTGAGGACATATTAGACCCTTCAATGTTCATTTTGAGGGGGGGATTTCATTCCCACTGGTTTTTTCCCTCTTTCCTCACTTAGATTTTTTGAGCATTTCTAGGATTATTTTTGTACTGGGTGACCTATGGCCTTTGTTGCTAGGGCCCTTTTATTATTATTTTGTTGTCCACGTGAGATTAAATTAAGGGGGGGTGTTGGATAATATTCGAATCACACATCATTTACTTGAGCTTCATAGCTTAATTTGCCACTTATCCTAAGTATTCTGAAATAATCATGTGCTTACATCATCAATAGATCACAGTTTCAGTAAACTAGGCCTCCTCCTACATTCAGGGAGTCAATTGGGCCATCATTATTAGTTAATTGAGCCTCCTCCATCATTTACAGAGTGATTTGCATGAATAAAGCGCCCCACTCAATCCAACTGATAGAATTTACTACTTTATTCAGCCAACTAGAGACTAGAAGGTGCCCTACTACACTGGTTGACTTCATTTGGTGTTATCTTCAACTAATATTCAGTTAACTAGAGATAGAAAGATGCCCTCCCCTATTTTTTGGCATTCAGTTGAGTTCTAGATTCAGTTAGACTTAGTTAGATAGTTTCAGAGTCTGTTAGAGTCATTTTCATAGTAGTTAAGTTGTTAACTGATGTGCTGAGTGGTGTTAACTGCCAAGTAAACCACTCTCAGGCATTCAATTCGAAAGACCTCTCTAGAATTTGAATTGCTTGGATTCTTGTAGCCATTGTTACATTTTAATAGTCTTTTGAGTTTATGATAATGCATGAACTACTACAAACCTTTTGCATCAGTGTTTTTGACATATTATTTACTGCATGCATCTCTAGTAACTGTTGTCTTTTTTTCATAGATCTGATGTGCTTAGATTTTACACTCGGGAACGCTCATGCGTTTTGTTTAAATTAAAATATTTGGTTCGTGTGTTTGTTGTTAGAAGAAACGATCGCATGTGTTTGTATATACAAAACACTCGAGCGTTATTATTCACATAACGCGTGAGCATTATGAACTTCATAGATTATGTTTTTAAGTGTTGAATGGAGATAAAGTGGGTGAGAGAGAGAAGAGATATACGAGAAGGGGGAAAAGGGACATAAATTTAAGGAGTTGGGGATATTAATGATAATAGAGGTAAATTAAAGGCCTAAACCCATAATTCCTAAGTCCCAAACCCTCTAAATCCCTACACCCCTAAGCACCTAATCCCTTAACAGATAATCCCTTACCCCATTAATAGTTGATCCCTAAATCCCTTAACCTATAAAGGTATTACTCCTTAAATCCCTGGTCCCTTAATTAACCCTTTATCTCCCCTCATTGTTGTTCTTATCATGTAATTCCCTAATCCTTTAACACTATAAAACCTTAGACCTTAATTCCTAACCTCCTAAAACCTAACCCCCTAATCCAAAAGTCCTTAATCCATTTAACCCTAAAGCCCCAAACTGCTAAACCCATTAAGTCCTTTAATTGTTTACCTATAATCCTTTTACGATTATCCCTCTAACCTCTAGTTTACCCTATACATGTAAAATAATTCTTTACCTCTACACTACGTTTGCATGTGTGACCTCCCTTGTGCTAGCGTGCCCTACATTTGCTTGTGCACTCTACATTTGCATGTGTTCTCTTAGTTTGCATGAGAGATCTATTTTTTCTTGAGATCTCTCCCTCTAGATTGATTGCTACTCTCTCAGCTTTGGAATTCTTGCTTCGGCTTGTGCATTAGTCTCTTTAAGCTCTAATTTACCCCTTATAAGCCTTTAATCCTTTAACCCCTTCACCATTAATGCCTAACCTAATAAACCCTAACATGCTAACCCTAGATTACTAAATATTTAACCCCTAAGGCCACTAACCCCTAAACCCCCTATCCACTTTATCTCCAATCCCACAACCCCTAACCCCTAATACATAGTCCACCCCTAACCCCTAAAAAGTATTACCGATATCTTAAAAATACCAAATCCCTAAACCCTTAACCCTAGAAACAATTAAACCTTTTTAACTTCTTGGGCCTTAACCCTTAACCCATTAAACCCTATCCCCCTAACCATTGAGCCCTAAATTCCTTAACCCCCAATTCCCATTAGCCATAAAACTCCCTACCCCCCTATCTACTTAACTTCCTAACCCATAAATCTTTAAACTTGTTAACAACTTCTTGTTGCTGCAACATCCCCCCCAAAAAATTCTTGTAAATGTTTGGGGCCCCTCCTTTTAATTTTGTCTTTGAAGCTTATAGTTCAAACTTAGACATTTTCCTTTCAACTTTTTCCTAAGTGTTGATCTTTTCAAAAATAATTTCTATCTTTTCAACTAAAGCATTTTTTCTATCTTTAATACAAAGCGCAATTTGAGTTTTTAAATGTGCGCTAAAAGCGCAACTCGCAATTTTAACTTTGCGCCGAAAGGTGCAAGTGTTGGTCTTAACCTTACCGCCTTTGCGCCAACGCGTTCCTTAAATTGCCACCTTCTGCGCAGTTTTTTAGACGTAAAATCTACGCCATATTGACGCATCATCTCGTCGCAAGACTTAATCCTAAAAGCTCCGCCATTGCAGGCAATTTTAAACCTACAGTCGCTGCTTGACTTTCATGCCCTTTTGACTTCCCATTGGTGCATCTTTTGGGTGTAAAACCTAACCTTTGTTCCCCGCCCATTGCGCAGATCCTAATCCTAAGGTCGCTGCTATCCTCGCTTTCCTTTTAAGCTTGCCTTCGCCGCGTCTCTCTGGCACAAAGCTTAACGATAGTATCCCTGCCATAGTCACAACCTCTGCGCTTAATAGTGTCGATGTATCAATCTCGCGCCATGGAAAGTCTTGATCATAAAACGTCGTTCGACGCAGGAAGATGCTGTTCAAATCGTCGCTGCTGCACGCCCGAAAGTTTACAGAAATATTGGGTTGGTAAAGCCATTTAATACGGCTTGTGCAGCTTTAATGCATTGTTGTGCCGAGCCCCATGCCGACCAAACACCAATTAATTCACGCATGGGAAATTAATTCTCCTACCATATAAACACAAAACGGACTTTCAACTGTTCATTGTCCCCAAAGCCGACTTAGCTTCCGGTGTAAGACGTTCGACGTTTTTTCAAAGTTCCTTATTTTCCTCGGTAGACGTGTCAACCACGGGAGACCACTTCAAAGACACCAAGTAGGCATTCTCTCCTCTGTTTGCTTGTTCCGAGGAATAACTCTGTTTGAGGCTTGTCTTTTGACAGTTTAAAAGGTGAAATTTGTTTCATTTACAGTTGTTTGAGTCACCCACGGTTTTTCTGTCTCTCCTCGGCCATACACCCTGCATTAATTTTCCCCGTAGGACCTTAAAACACTAAGTCACCCTGCATGCTTCGATGCGAACTCATGAAATCCTCCCTTTATGTGTGCAATGCCATCCATCCTCCGCTACTTTCGCATTTACTATTGGAAAAGGCTCCCTCTAGTTGTATCCTTCAAAACGTTACAAGCCGAGTCATCTTCGTCATGAACGCCTTCAAGAACCAATTTGATAGCACCATATCCTCCTGTTTCTATATCACACATTACCAATGAAAAGTCGCCCATGGTTATAGCGCTGCATTCATCCGGTGCGTAGGCGTTAAGTTGAGCCTCTAGCACAATAACCTTGGCACTAAAACCAGTAACGTGTGGTGGT
Source organism: Larix kaempferi (assembly GCA_027924585.1). Classification (NCBI taxonomy): domain Eukaryota; kingdom Viridiplantae; phylum Streptophyta; class Pinopsida; order Pinales; family Pinaceae; genus Larix; species Larix kaempferi. The sequence goes on along the minus strand of BSBM01000592.1, from coordinate 2,970,127 downwards.
TTTTGTCTCATACTAGAATAGCAACCCACCACATGGTTGCAAATTAGCACCTATATGACACTTCAAACTGTCAAAATCCTGTAATATCGTCTAACTCATTGATCAATACTATGCGCCCAGTATACAGTCTTATCTGTTGAGTAATCACGTAAAAGTAGCCCCCTTCAGTTTGAATAGGTAGGAAAACTAAACAAAACCTGTTTGCTCCCCAAATTGCCCGCTTCTTACTCGAATAAGAGGTAAAAACCCAAATGCTATAGTGTTCTTACCTTTAATAGAATAAGGTTCTTGGTTCAACTCAACAAATATGTATGAATGAGACGTCGGCAACTTCCATTTTTTGGTTTTGAAAGCACTTAGTTTGGAGTTACTACATGAATGGTTTTTTGTTTTGATTCTTACTACCATTATTCTAAAAGAATGTTTGAGATTGAAAAGAGCCATTTGTTGTTCCTTATTCGTTGATTAGTTACTTTGTAATCTGGGTAGTATCTATGGTGTTGATTGCTTCTAAATTTTCTCAACTCCTAATTTGTGCTACCTCGACGACACAGGTTTGAAATGCATAGAAGATTTGCAAGAAAGAAGGCCACGCAAAAGGTAGAGTTAGATTTAGATGTGGAGATCCTGTTAGATACCTCACTTCAAACCATGTTCATTGATATGCAAGCCCCCACTAATGTGCCCCTAGGAAGCTCTGCCCCAGAGTTTTAGTGGGGTGACTTATATAGATTCATCAGGGATCGGGAATACCGTAATTCCCCCCTAGAAGATACTTTGGTATACACGAACATTAAGAAGTCCTGTATCCATAAGGAAACAACCCGACCTGATTTATTTCCATGTTCTGAGGTCCTTGGTTGGTTGATCCCTCACGTCAAAATTGACACCAGGTTCATAAATGATAAGAATGGAACGAATCTGGCATTGTTTGCACCTGAACATATCACAACCACTTACAGATTTCCCCCGGAAAGAGCTTGGTTGGACAATAACTGGATAACAAAACACCCCATGGACCCTCTGGTCTATGTTAGGAAAATGACGATAGCTGACTGACAAATAAGACAAAGGAATACTAATGAATATGAAAGCAACCTCCTGAAGATCCCCTATAGACTCATTGTTTTGATGTTGAGATGGATCTTCGGCATGCCTAATGGTAATATCCTCAAGCTTGGATGGGGACCAGTAATATTCCATGTAGCCATGTCCGCTACCATTTTTAATTGGGCTGATATAATTTCAGAAATCCTGGAATTGCAGTTAACCGTCCCCTAAGGAGGAATGACTCAGAAGAAAGCAGACTTCTTTATGTCTTCCTATTTGATAGAATTATTATTGAGAAAGCACACCTTCCCATACTTGGGTTGTTCATGGAACAGAAAGGAGACACCTCTCTTCATAGCCTATCAACCCACATGGGCAAGCAAGTATGCGAACTACTACAAGAAGGTTTGCGAGAAATTCATCATGCCCTTATATCACCTTATTTTTGTAGAGGTACCAAATTGCATGTCAGAGAACGCCATGCCCATTATTGAAGCATTTGGAAATTATTGCCACGCTCAAGAAGGAACGTACACCTAGATAAGTGGAGGATCCGTAGCTCCCTTTCTGCTTCCCATATATGCTACAGATTTTGTGATACACAGGGAAGCCTTAAGGCAACTCTTCAGTGTTGGTGGAATTAGTAAAGTCATCTCCGAAAGGAAGAAAGGGATATATCCTCCAATTCCTTTCACTATCGGCGCATACAGCCTCCTAAGGGAAAAAGAGGGAGAAAAATATGTTCAGGACTTGGAAATATTTCATTTTGGTACAACGTTTTTCAAAAGGCATGACCCTTGTGGTAGAGTTGCTAGACATAGTATTGATGTCAAAACTACCTTTGAGTACACCCATGTTATTGACTTGAATGAAGAATTCCTTCGTAGCTCCAGGAACTTAAATGAATTAGGGAAGCGCTACAAGAAGAAAGGTGGAAAGAATTTTGCCCCCAGAGCTATTGGTCTAATACAATTGGAACAAGAGGCAACAACATCCCAAGCAGGAGATCCAAAAGATATAGAACCGAAAAGAGGAGACAGAATCCCACAGGAGCAGGTTATCAAGCAACACCAAGATGAAGAAGCAGCAAGGCTTCAACAAGAGTAGGTTATTAAGTTGCAGCAAGAAGAGGAAGCTGCTAGAATCCAAAAGGAGCAGGAGGAAAAATCCTTGAAGGAAGAAGAGGAAAGAACCTTGTTGGAGGAAGCAAATAGGATAAGAGCAATGCTGGCCGAAAGGCGAGAGAAAGAGGAAGCTGATAGAATCCAAAAGAAGCAAGCAGCAGAAGCCCTAAGAAAAGAGGAAGATAGGATCCTCCAGGAACAAGATACTAAATTGCAAGAAGAGCAAGAAGAAAATCTCTTGGTGGATGAAGCAAATAGGTTGCAGGCAGAGCTAGCAAAAAGGAAAGAAAAGGAAGAAGCTGAGAAAACTCCAGAACAAGACCCTCCCAGCCCGCAGAACATGGAATTGGATCCACCAAAGTTAGACCAACCAGGGATAGATCATGAAGGGATTGGTTCTACTGAAGAATTAGCATTGACCCCATACAATCCTAGAAAGCAGTGCCAGGTGGCCAACCTGGATTATGTGTATTTTCACGAATGGAAGAAGGCTATCATTGGCAGAACATTAAGAAAAATAGAGCTTGGGCAGGACTTATATGAACTCAGAGTGTCAGAGACTACACTTTTCCAAGGAACCAACACTGACCCCACATTCACAGCAGATTGCTCCGTAGCTGCAACATAAGCAACTAAAGCCAATGTCGATCATTTGCTTGAAGATAAGAAGAATTACAGAGAGCTGTGCTTTATGATAAAAGCTGACAAAAAGAAAGAAGTGTTGGAGAGCAATGAATTAAAAAGGAAGTATAACGAGCTAGCGGAAGAGAAGTTGGAAATAACTTCGAAAGCCCTACAACTTGAGAATGAGAAGAATTCATTAGAAATGCAACTTTCAATTTCAGAAGATGAGCAAAGGAACTTGAAGGTTCGCTTATCGGAGTTGGAAAGATTGACAAAAGAAAAGGTTGGGTTGTTAGAACAACTCAAGGAAGCTAATGAGAAGAAAGAGGACTTGGCCACATTCTACAGCTGAGCTTGTGGTCTGCAGAAGAAGACTCATCAATTGCTAGTGCTGATCTCAGAAGAAGTCTACAGCTTGAAAGAAATGATAACAAATATGACATCTCTTGAATTTTAGGCTCTCAGAATAAAAGACAAATATGCACAATATGTGTTGGAACTCAAGCAACAATTTGAATGGAGAATAGGAAAGTCTGGTTTTCCCTTAAAACTACGAGCTACAACAGAGGAGGAATTTGATATAGACACTGGAGTTCTCGAGTTTTGCCAAGATTGTGGTGATAGATTAAGTGTTGAAATTTGAAAGACTATCAAAAAATGCCACGTTGTCTACTCAAAGATCAAAGAGGCCCATGAGAAGTGTCAGATGCCTTTACCCCAAGGTATTTATGAATTCACTGAAAGAGAACCGTGCCTGGTGGAATTTCAAAAGAATCTGGACACAGAGCTAGATTATCTAAAAAAGCTTGAGGCATTAACCCAAGAAGACATTCACCAGTTTAATGAGCAGCCTGCTGTTAACATCTTTTTTCTGGAAAGTACTACACAGAAGGCTATAGCAGGAGCTAAGGAGATCAGATCATATTTGCGCAAGCACAAGATAGCGTGGAATGTTACCATCTCATCAAGAGGAAAGACTGTCGTAAGAGAAATTAATCAATGGACTAGTTACATTGAGGAGCAGGACAAAGCAACAAAAGCAAATGAGCCCGCTGAACAAGACAAAACAACAGAAGAAGAACGTCTAGATGAAACAGTCAACCCATCTGGGACTTAGTTGTTTTATTATAAACACATTAAGAGATAGTTGTCCTTTATTTTGTCTTTTGTGAAAAGTCCTCACGAATCATTCAATTTTGTAGTTATACACTAAATGACAAATTAGAAGGTTCTAAAAAATTTAGGGCACACTTGGCAGCTCAAGGAACAATTTGTAAAGCTATATATAGAAAGGTAAAAGAAAGAAAAACGACTTTTGGTAGGTAAAAGAATTTTCTTCCTTGTGCATGAACTATTTTACTACATGCTCCAAGAAAATGATTTTGCCTAATGAAAGCCTGGGAGAAGGAGTTTTTTCCTGGAGAATATGTCAAATGTGTATTGGATTCTTCCTGTATCATCTGCATATTGCTGTGAGATCATTCCTTGCTATCATGAATTGCTTCTATGTGATGAATGTTCTTATATTTTCCTATGCAAAGCTGTTTTTTCTCAAATGAGTAATGGAATGTATTGATTGAATTAAAGCTATCTTTAATATATTTTGTATTCAGCTGGAATTGCATCTTTATGATTAAATGGCTATCTATATGATCTTTAGATGTTTCTTTCAGTGTATTACTCATCCTTACAGTTTGCTCCTTGCAAGGATAGATTAAATTTTCTTACACAGTCTTAGATTAATTTAGGTTAATTAATTGCATTTAGCTTAGGGCACCTGCATATCATCTTAAAAATAAAATACATAAATGGTGGATCGGGCCATAACTGGTGTAAAGAACAAGAATCTTTAAATCTTACGGTAGTCGAAATCGTTAACCAGACGGATTCCCCACACTAAATGGTGAACAATCTAATTGGGACTGATCACCGGGGAGAATCCCTTGCTTATTGATGCTATGATTTTGGAGGCATTAACATTTTTTGGTGCTAGAAGGAGGGCCACCAATGCATGGTTGATAAAGGAGATTCTTCTTTAAGAGGAGATCCAATTGGAAACCTGCTTGGAACAACAATCCCAGATAATTCAAATCTTGAAATAACAAATCAAGAAAATCCCAACTCTGAATTTGAACATCAAGAAACATTGTATGCTATACCTTTTGTTGAAGTAGCAAACTTAAGAAGACATACTCGCGCTTATGTTAAGCATCTTAGCGGTTTAAACACTATTCCTTTTATACCTTGAAGAAGAGCTCCTAGAAGAGAAAGACAGTACACACGTGATTCAGTTCTTGTTCAAAGCTTTGAAGAATTAGTAGACTTATCTTTAAAAGAAACTACAAAACCTCTTGGAGAAATAGAACTTGAAGATCCTCGATCTTGAAGAACTGTGCACTCCAAAGAATTATCCACCTCATAATCCTCACGATACTCCGCCAAATTCTCCACGTGGAGCCATGGATATACCTGCATGAAGAGCAAGAGGGGATTTTAATTTAGCTGGACCTTTTCACAATCTACCTAAAAATCCTGAGAAATTTTTGCCTAAGTATGATCCTGGGAAAGATATTTCTGCTGAAGATCACCTTAAGATCTTTTATTTAGCCTTAATCCTTTTGAATGTGCAACATGAAGACGTAGTCTGTAGACTCTTTCCCTACACTTTTGAGCCTAAAGTATCTTCTTGGTACTTTAATTTACAAGTTATCTCAATAGCTAATTGGGAAGAATTTGAAAATTGTTTTTAAAAAAAATATGGAAATCAGAAAATGGTAGCTACACTCATGAAAGAGTTGTTGTCCATGAGAATGGAAAACAAAGAAAAGGTTCAGGAATTTAACCAAAGATTCACTACGCTGTTAAATAATTTTAGTGAGGCTGCTAAACCTGCAGAAGAATCTTTAGTGGAATATTACACAACAACACTTGATCCTCCAATTGCAATGTTTGTCAAAAGAACTAAAAAAACTACCTTAATAGAAAATTTTGAAGAAGCTAGGAAAGTAGAAGAAGAAGCATACAACATTGCTAAACATGCTTTTGAGGCATAAACAAAACTAGTAATCAATAAGAAAACCCTGTTACTAACTAGAAATAAGGAAGAGCCATCGACAGACATGGAAAATGTGGTTAAAATGATGTAAAAATTATCCAATAAAATTGTAGATCTTGAAAAGGATAAGGCAGCTAGCACATCTAGGAAGCCTTTTAAACCTTTCTACAAGAAAATGGAAGAAAATGATCAGCCTCACCCACCTATGAACAACTCTTCTGTTTTAAATTTAAATGAAGTAGGAATGGAACATTTCTGCACCTTTCATCAGGAGCCACACTCTGAAAAAAGCTATCCGCAATGGATAAATTCAATGAGCTTGGTGATGAACCAAATGTTGGACTCACAAATTCCAGACCAAGATAATCCTCCAGAAGAACAGACAATGAAACAGAAGAGCCCGCTCCAGATACCACTATGGTGCTGTGGGATTGGGTGCCTTTAACCGAATTGATTGAGGATGACCCCGAAGAAAGTCAAGTCTCAACTGTGAATATTAATAATCGCAGTAAAGGTCCAGTCGTTGTTCCAATTCCAAGCTCAACCACACCCAAGCCTAAAGCCTCCAAAGAGATACCTAAGAGACACATTACGGTCATTCCACCACAACCCAAACCTAACCAAATACCTACTAAGCAGTCAAACATGGAAACAATTCAGGAACCAAAAGTAACTTTAATTAAAACAGACAATAATCCCAAAGTAGTAAAAGAATGTGATATGGGGTATGACATCATTGAAGACATAAAGAAAGTAAAAGAAAATGTGTCTATATTTGATATGTGTAGTTTGCCTCAACAACGAAAGAAACTGTTGCAAGCTCTCGAACCCCAATCTAGCAATCCGTTAGCAAATACTTAGGAATATCCTGAGATAAATGAAGCTAGTATTGGCAGGAAATCTAAATCTGAAACACTCCCTTTTCTTTTGACTTTTGAAATTTTCAATCACAATGTGCATAACTGTTTGGTAGATTCTAGAGCATCCTCAAATGTCATGCCACTGTCTATTTGCAAAAGGATTAATGGGAATCCAATTCCATCCCTAGCCTAGATTATTCAGCTAGATAGAACTGTTGTTAAATTAATTGGGGAAATGAAAGATGTTCTTATTAGGTTGTCAGCGGATTCTAGAGTGTGTCAGTTCATTGATATAATGGTAGTTGATATTCCTGAAGCTTATGGTTTGATCTTAAGCAGAGATTGGTTGACTAAACTAGACGGTTATTTCACCACAAATTGGTCCCACTTATGGCTACCCTATCAGAATAGGAAAAACCAGATTAAAGTGCTAAGAGAACCTCATATGAAACAGAATGTGACTCAACTAGAAGAAAAGAATGAAGCTGTAGCTTTCTCATCTTCAGTTCTGGGTAATTGTTTCTTATAAATTGAGCTGGGTAATTATCAATCAGAGATTGTTGTCCATGAATCAAATGAACAATCCGATCTCCTTCGATTTTCCCAGACTGGTGATATTGACTGTAACATAGTTAGCTTAGTTACTAACTTAGAGGATAAAGATACTAACTTAGTTAGAACAAAAAATGTTTTTTGGATTTTATACTTTGACGGTTCCAAAATTCAGGAAGGATCCAGAGCTGGTTATGTTCTAGTTGACCCTGAAAATAGCAAATACTTCTTGGCTTGTAGATTAGAGTTTGACTGTACTAACAATACTACTAAATATGAAGCTTTGATCCACGGGTTAAAGAAAGCCATTGGTTTGAATGCTAAATACCTCAAGGTCTATGGTGACTCGAAAATAGTCATCAAACAAGCGAGAGATACAATTCATTGTATTTCTCCACACTTGAAAGGTTATCAGTTTGAGGTATGGAATCTAATTACACACTTTGAAGCTTTTAATATAAAATCTATTCCTAGATTACAGAATGTCGCAGCTGATTTATTAGGTACCCCTGCTTCTAAATTAGTGCTTACTAATAATAAATGTTCTATCGAATTGGTTTTCACGCCTTCTGTTCTAGATAATATCACAAATATCAGGGTGTTCGATGATGACGATCAGATCATTAGTTTCCTTACAAGTGAAAACATGTTTCAAGAAGCCGTTATAGATGAAGAAAAACATGATGTTGATCTGCAAAATAAGGACACAGTCAAAGGGAATTTCATGCCTAAAGGAGTGAGATCACTTGAAAGTTTGTTCGATCTGCAGAGCAAGTTCAGGAAACCAGCAAATGTTAAAACTCATAGCTCTTCTATGCAGCATGAATTGATAAATTTGGGCACGGAAGCTTAACCAAAATATGTTAATATTGGTAGATGTTGTTCGCCGGGTGAAAGAGATAAGTTCATCAATATTTTTCGGCAATATAAAGATGTGTTTGCTTGGACTTATGAATATCTCAAAACATATGATACTCGCATCATTCAACATGTCATACCAATGAAGGCATGCATTGAGCCATTTCAACAGCAGTTAAGAAGAATGCACCCTACTCTCGAACCTTTAATTCAGAAGGAGTTGAAGAAGTTCTTAGATGCTAAGATTATTTTTAAAGTTCGGCACTCGGAATGGGTTGTTAATCTAGTTCCTATAAGAAGGAAGTCTGGAGAAATAAGACTATGTGTAGATTTCAGAAATTTGAACAGAGCCTATGATAAAGATAACTATCATGTTCCTTCAATGGAGCAAATTCCGCAGATGGTATCAGGATCAGAACTTTTTTCTCTTCTAGACGGTTTTTCCGGTTACAATCAAGTATTGGTGGAAGAAGAGGACCATCTTAAGACCACTTTCCGCACTAAGTGGGGGACATTTGCGTACCGAGGAATGCCGTTTGGTTTAATAAATGCAGGAGCGACCTTCCAATGGGCAATGGATATTTCCCTCCGAGGACTGGGCGGTCATTGTGTCGTGGTCTATCTGGATGATGTGACAGTTTTCTCAAAGAAACGAGAAGACCATGTTTTCCATCTAAAGCAGATTTTTTATTGCTGCAGAATGTATGGTATCTCTTTAAACCCCAAGAAAAGTGTTTTTGTTGTTCTTGAGGGAAAACTCTTGGGTCACATCATCTCAAAGAAGGGGTTTCGTTCGATCAAGAGAGGGTACAATTTATCAACAAAATACCCATGCCCCACAACAAAAAAGCTATGCAATCATTTATGGGCACGATTAATTTTGTTTGAAGGTTTGTCCCTGATTTCGCTCAAACTGTCAAACCTTTGTAGCAAATGGTCAAGCAAAGTGTGCAGTTCAAATGGACAGATTTAGAAAAGGAAGCATTTAAGGATATCAAAGCAGCCATAGCCAATGACAAAGATTTTATTTTATATACCTTTGCCTCAGATGACTCTCTCGCAGTTGTGCTTACGCAAAAGGTAGAATCAGGAGATGAATTCCCAATCTCTTTTATGAGCACTGGTCTGCAAGGCGCTGAACTGAACTATCCTGTTGTAGACAAACATGCATATGCCGTGTTTAAAGCAGTAAAGTAGTTCAGGCCATCTATTCTTAAGAACAAAACTAAAGTTGTAGTTTCCCATCCATCTGTCAAATCCCTTTTCATTCAAAAGGAATTGGGAGAAAGAAGAGGAAATTGGCTCACCGCTCTTCAAGAATATGATTTAGAATTTAAACTAGCTACCATCATTAAAGGTCAAGGCCTATGTAAATTGCTCACTGAACATCCAATTGATGAAGAGCGAGACTGGGAAAATGAAGCCGAGGTAAATGCAGTTGAAGTATGCCCTATTTTCATAGCGCCTGAATCTTGGTACAGGGACTTAGTGCATTACTTGCAGCAAGGGTACCTACCAGAGCATTGGAGTTCTAAGAAAACAATAGCACTCTGTTTGAAGTCGACAACTTATCAGATCATTGGTGGAGTACTTTTTAGAAAGAATTATGATGGCATTTTCCTTAGATGTCTTGAAAGGGAAGATGCTAACGAAGTAGTCAAGGAACTGCACGATGGCCCTGCTAGAGGACATTTTTCCGGAGATGCCACACCTCACAAATTATTGAGGGATGGATATTATTGACCCACCTTATTTAAATATTCTCATGCATATGCATGAAATTGTGATGTGTTCCAGAGAAGTGTTGGGAAATTACCAAAAGCAGCAGGACCATTGCAGTCAGTTCTTATTTCAGAACCTTTCGAACAATGGGGCATAGATGTCATTGGAGAGATAAAACCGAATTCCTCTCTGCAACACCGTTATATCCTAACTGCCACAAACTATTTCACGAGATGGACAGAGACCGTTCCACTGTGCAAAATTAATGAGGATGCAGTTATCAACTTATAAAAAGAAAACATCATAACTAGGTTTGGGGTTCCAATTTCCTTAGTCTTTGATAATGCAACTTATTTTTCATCTTTTAAGATAAATGAATTTGTTTATGAAAGAGGAATTAAATTACATTATTCAGCCAATTACTGCCCCCAGGGAAATGGATTAGCTGAATCATCAAACAAAAACCTCATCCGAATCCTTAAGAAAACGGTGATTGAAAACCAGAGAAGCTAGCACAGTGCTCTCCCAAATGCATTATGGGCAGATAGAGTCACTCCAAAGAATGATTTATGGGTTTCTCCATATACCCTTGTTTACGATAGAGAAGCCATACTCCCTCCTAACCTCTTACTCCCATCTTTGCAATTAGCTCAAGCCTCCCGGGGTTCTAGTAGTCAGGTTTTACAATCTAGAATCGACACTCTGCTGAAGCTCGAAGAATCCCGACATAAATCCAAGACCAGTTCCATCAACACCAAGATATAGTCAAGAGATGGTTTGACAAAAGCAAATCTGGCAAAAGAAATTTTGAATTAAGCGACTTAGTTGTGAAATGGGATCATCCACACGAGGGTAAAGGAATTCATACAAAGTTCCAGCATCTATGGGTTGGCCCTTACCTAATTTCCGAAAAACATGGCCCATCCACTTATAAGCTGAAATACCTCGAAGGAGAGGAAGTAATTCTCCCTCTCAATAGCCTTGCCTTGAAGCAATACTTTGCATAGTCTCATCGAGATCTTTTTTACATAAATAAACAGTTTCTTTGTTCTCTTTTCTTTACCTTGCTTTCTTGTTTTGTTTTATGAACATTTTCAGTAGTCTAGTCGGTTATTTGTCTTTTGTACTTTCCATTTGAGTTTCCTCTTTTCTTTACTAATAAAACCCAACTCAAATCCTAGCTTAGTGGTAGGACAGAACTCCGAGCAAAACTCGAAGTCTTGACAGACATAATTTCACTTAATAAAAGATATAGCTCCGTGACTTTGCATTCACTGATCAGCCTTTAGCAATGTAGAGATCCTGTTCTGTTTGGTCGAAATAACCTCGGCTAAATGACTAAGGATTCAGTGTTTCTTTCTCACTATCTTGAGGCTCCATCCACTTTAACATTAATGCCTGTCTCAAGGTGTTTGCCATTTTGGACCCACAGAAAGGAAGCATGCCTCACAAGTGTATGGTATTTACAATGATCCCATGCTATAGATAAAAGCCAAAAGGGCTTACATCAAGGAGTCTGATTTCCATAAATTCTCGCCTCAATTAAAGCATGGCCGAGACGAAGCAAAATCTTCAATTTAGAAAGCTGTTCCAAATAAATCAGCTCAAGCAAGGTTCTTCTCCATCTGTGAAGTTGATAATCAAATAAAATCTCTTGCTCACACAAAAGGACATTATGGATTGAAGAACCCAAATCAAATAATTGAAATTTTCAAGAAAATTATTTCTAGAAGGCTCAAACAGCAAAAGTTGTCATCCAAAAGAGATGCAAATAGCATGGCAATGAGGAACAAACGAATACGCCTGTGAGATATTGTTACAATCCTGTGGAGTCCTCTTTAGTCAAAATACTGTAAAGACAGATCCTAAAAGAATTAACCCCATACTCTGGCCTTGAGATAGTTTGCAAGAAGTACAGGCCTAAGTCCCCTTTCCCAAATGACCAGTATGATTAAAGATCACTGCATTCTTAGAAGTTGAACTGTGAGGCATTTTTTTATGCTTGGAGCTATCAGTTTAAAAGTCGTTATGATCATGACAGGATTTTGTTTCAGAGATCCGTGTTCACCAGCGAATCGCCAATTGTTGTTGCTGCAACATACCCTGCCAAAAATTCTTCTAAATGTTTGGGGCCCCTCCTTTTAATTTTGTTTTTGAAGCTTGTTGTTCAAACTTAGCCATTTTCCTTTCAACTTTTTACTAAGTGTTGATATTTTCCAAAAAAATTTCTATCTTTTCAGCTAAAGCATTTTTTCTATCTTTAATACAAAGCACAATTTGAGTTTTTAAATGTGCACTAAAAGCCCAACTCGCAAGTTTAACTTTGCACCGAAAGGCGCAAGTGTTTGTCTTAACCTTACTGTCGTTGCACCAACGATTTCCTTAAATTGTCGCCTTCCACCCAGTTTTTTAGATGTAAAATCTACGCCATATTGGCGCATCATCTCATCGCAAGAATTAGTCCTAAAATCTCTGCCATTGCATGTAGTTTTAAACCTAAAGTCGCCGCCTAACTTTCATGCCCTTTTCCCTTCCCATTGGCGCATCTTTTGGGTGCAAAACCTAACCTTTGTTCCTCACCCGCTGCGCAGATCCTAATCCTAAGGTCGCCACTATTATCACTTTCCTTTTAAGCTTTCCTTCATCGTGTCTCTCTGGCGCAAAGCTTAACGATAGTTTCCCTACCATAGTCGCAAGCTCTGCGCTTAATAGTGTCGCTGTATCAATCCCGTGCCATCGCAAGTCTTGAGCATAAAATGTTGTTCGACGTGGGAAGATGTTGTTCAAATCGTCGTTGTTGCACGCCTGAAAGTTTACGGAAATATTTGGTTGGTGAAGCCATTTAATACGGCTTGTGTAGCTTTAATGCACTGTTGCACCGAGCTTCGTTCCCACATAACACCAATTAATTCATGCATGGGAAATTAATGCTCCTACCATATAAACACAAAATGGACTTTTGACTGTTCATTGTCCCCAAAGCCGACTTAGCTTCCGGTGTAAGACGTTCGACGTTTTTTCAAAGTTCCTTATTTGCCTGGGTAGACGCGTCAACCACGGGTGACCACTTCGAAAACACCAGGTATGCATTCTCTCCTACGTTTTCTTGTTCCGAGCAATAAATCTGTTTGAAGCTTGTCTTTTGATAGTTGAAAAGGTGAAATTTGTTTCATTTGCAGTTGTTTGAGTCACCCACGGTTTTTCTATCTCTCCTTGACCATACACCCTACATTAGTTTTCCCCGTAGGACCTTAAAACACTAAGTCGCCCTGCATGTTTCGATGCGAACTCATTAAAGCCTCCCTTTAAGTGTGCAATTCCATCCATCCTCCGCTACTTTTGTGTTTACTATTGGAAAAGGCTCCCTCCAGTCGTATCCTTCAAAACGTTACAAGTGTAGGCGTTAAGTTGAGCCTCTAGCGAAAATAACCTTGGCACTAAATGCAGTAACGTGCAGTGGTTTCGGTCTCATACTAGAATAGAAACCCACCACATGGTTGCAAATTAGCACCTATATGACACTTCAATCTATCACAATCCTATAATACCATCTTACTCGTTGATCAATATGATGCACCCACTGTACAGTCTTATATGTTGAGTAATCACGTAAAAGTAGCCCCATTCAGTTTGAACAGGTAGGATAACAAAACAAAACATGTTTGCTCCCGAAATTGCCCGCTTCTTACTTGAATAAGAGGTAAAAACCCAAATGTTATAGTGTTCTTACCTTTAATAGAAGAAGGTTCTTGGTTCAACTCAACAAATATGTATGAATGAGACATTGGCAACTTCCATTTTTTGGTTTTGAAAGCACTTAGTTTGGAGTTACTACATGAATGGTTTTTTGTTTTGAGTCTTGCTACCATTATTCTAAAAGAATGTTTGAGATTGAAAAGAGCCATTTGTTGTTCCTTATTCGTTGATTAGTTACTTTGTATTCTGGGTAGTATCTATGGTGTTGATTGATTCTGAATTTTCTCAACTCCTCATTTGTGCTACCTCGTCGACACAGGTTTAACATGCATAGAAGATCTGCAAGGAAGAAGGCCACGCAAAAGGGAGAGTCAGATTCAGATGTGGAGATCCTGCTAGATGCCTCACTTGAAACCATGTTCAATGATACGCAAGCCACCACTAATGTGCCCCTAGGAAGCTCTGCCCCAGAGTTTCAGTGGGGTGACTTATATAGATTCATCAGGGATCATGAATACCCTAATGCCCCCCTAGAAGATACTTTGGTATACGCGAACATCAAGAAGTCCTGTATCCATAAGGCAGCAACCTGACCTGAGTTATTTCCATGTTCCAAGGTCCTTGGATGGTTGATCCCTCACATCAAAACTGACACCAGGTTCATAAATGACAAGAATGGAATGAATCTGGCATTGTTCGCACCTGAACATATCACAACCACTTACAAATTGCCCCCTTCAAGAGCTTGGTTGGACAATAATTGGATAGCAGAACACCCCATGGGCCCTCTGGTCTCTGTTAGGAAAATGACGATAGATGACAGACAAATAAGACAAAGGAAGACCAATGAATATGAAAGCAACCTCCTAAACACCCCCTATAGACTCATTGTTTTGATGTTGAGATGGATTTTTGGCATGCCTAATGGTAATATCTTCAAGCTTGGATGGCTACCAATAATATTCCGTGTAGCCATGTCCAGTACCATTTTCAATTGGACTGATATAATTTTAGAAAGCCTGGAATCCCAGTTAACCGCCACCCAAGGAGGAATGACTCAGAAGAACGCAGACTTCTTTATGTCTTCTTATTTGATAGACTTCCTGTTGAGCAAGCACACCTTCCCAGACATGGGTTGTTCATGGAACAAAAAGGATACACCTCTCTTCATAGCCTATCAACCCACATGGGCAAGCAAGTATGTGAACTACTACAAGCAGTTTGCGAGAAATTCACCATGCCCTTATATTAGCTTATTTTTGTAGAGGAACCAAATTGCATGTCAGAGAATGCCATGCCCATTATTGAAGCATTTGGCGATTATAACCACGCCCAAGAAGGCACCTACATCTGCATGAGTGGAGGATCCATAGCTCCATTTTTGCTTCCCAGATATGCTACAGATTTTGCGATACACAAGGAATCCTTAAGGAAACTCTTCAATGCTAGTGGAATCAGTAGAGTCCTCACTGAAAAGAAGAAAGGGATATATCCGCTAATGCCTTTCACTATCAGCGCATACAGCCTCCCGAGGGAAAAAGAGGGAGAAAACTATGTTCAGGACTTGGAAATATTTCATTTTGGTACAATGTTTTTCAGAAGGCATGACCCTTGTGGCAGAGTTGTTAGACATATTATTGATGTCAAAACTACCTTTGAGTACACCCATCTTATTGACCTGAACGAAGAATTCTTTCGTAGCGCCAGGAACTTAACATAATTAGGGAAGCGCTACAAGAAGAAAGGTGGAAAGAGTTATGTCCCCAACCCTATTGGTCTGATACAACTGGAACAAGAGGCAGCAACATCCCAAGCAGGAGATCCAAAATATATAGAACCAGAAGGAGGAGACAAAATCCCACAGGAGCAAGTTATCAAGCAACACCAAGATGAAGAAGCATTAGGGCTTCAAAATGAGCAGGCCGCCAGATTACAATAAGAAGAGGCAGCAAGGATTCAACAAGAGCAGGCTATTAAGTTGCAACAAGAAGAGGAAGCTGCTAGAATCCAAAAGGAGAAGGAGGCAAAAGCCTTGAAGGAAGAAGAAAAAAGAACCTTGTTGGAGGAAGCAAACACGATAAGAGCATTGTTGGCCGAAAGGTGAGAGAAAGAGGAAGCTGACAGAATCCAAAAGGAGAAAGAAGTAGAAGCCCTAAGAAAAGAGGAAGATAGGATCCTCCAGGAACAAGCTACTAAATTGCAAGAAGAGCAAGAAGAAAAGCTCTTGGTGGATGAAGCAAATAGGTTGCAAGTAGAGCTAGTAGCAAGGCAAGAAAAGGAAGAAGCTGAGAAAACTCCAGAACAAGACCCGCCCAGTCCGCAAAACATGGAATTGGATCCGCCAAAGTTAAACCAACCAGGTATAGCTCATCAAGGGATTGTTTCTACTAACGAATTAGCATTGACCCCATACAATCCCAGAAAGCAGTGCCAGGTGGCCAACCTGGATTCCGTGTATTTTCACAAACAGAAGAAGGCTATCATTGGCAGAAAATTAAGGAAAATAGAGATTGGGCTGGACTTATATGAACTCAGAGTGTTGGAGACTATACCTGTCCAAGGAACCAACGCTGACCCCGCATTCACAGTAGATTGCTCCGTAGCTGCAGCACAAGCAACTAAAGCGAATGTCGATCGTTTTCTTGAAGATAAGAAGATTTAAGAGAGTTGTGCTTTAAGATAAAAGCTGACAGAAAGAAAGAAGTGTTGGAGAGAAATGAATTAAAAAGGAAGTATAACGAGCTAGTGGAAGAGAAGTTGGAAATAGCTTCGAAATCCCTGCAGCTTGAGAATGAGAAGAATTCATTAGAAATGCAACTTTCAATTTCAGAAGATGAGAAAAGGAACTTGAAGGTTCGCTTATCAGAGTTGGAAAGATTGACAAAAGAAAAGGTTGGGTTGTTAGAACAACTCAAGGAAGCTAATGAGAAGAAAGAGGACCTGGCCACATTCTACAACCAAGCTTGTGGTTTGCAGAATAAGACTCATCAACTGCTAGTGCTGATCTTAGAAGAAGTCTACGGATTGAAAGAAATGATAACAAAGATGACATCTCTTGAAGTTGAGGCTCTCAAAATAAAAGACAAATATGCACAGCATGTGTTGGAACTCAAGCAACAATTTGAATGGAGAACAGGAAAGTCTGGTTTTCTTTTAAAACTATGAGATACAACAGAGGAGGAATTTGATATAGACACTGGAGTTCTCAAGTTTTTCCAAGATTGTGGTGATAGATTAAGTGTTGAAATTTGAAAGACTATCAAAAAATGCCTCTACCCTAAGGTATTTATGAATTCCCTGAAAGAGAACCGTGCCTGGTGGAATTGCAAAATAATCTGGATGAAGAGCTAGATTATCTAAAAAGGCTTGAGGCAATAACCCAAGAAGACATTCACTAGTTTATTGAGCAGTCTGTTGTTCACATTTTTTTTCTGGAAAGTACTGCACATAAGGCTAGAGCAGGAGCTGAGGGGATCAGATCATATTTGTGCAAGTACAAGATAGCGCAGAATGTGACCATCTCGTCAAGGGGAAAGACTGTCGTAAGAGAAATCAGTCAGTGGACTAGTTACATTGAGGAGCAAGACAAAGAAGCAAAAGCAAACGAGCCCACCGAACAAGACAAAACAACAAAGGAAGAGCGTCCAGATGAAACAGTCGACCCATCTAGGACCTAGTTGTTTTATTATAAACACATTAAGAGACAACTGTCCTTTATTTTTTCTTTTGTGAAAAGTCCTCACGAATCATTCAATTTTGTAGCTATACACTAAATGAAAAATTAGAAGGTTCCAAAAAATTTAGGGCACACTTGGCAGCTCAAGGAGCAATTTGTAAAGCTATATATAGAAAGGTAAAAAAAAGAAAAACGACTTTTGGTAAGTGAAAGAATTTTCTTCCTTGTACGTGAACTATTTTACTACATGCTCCAAGAAATTGATTTTGCCTAATGAAAGCCTGGGAGAAGGCGTTTTTTTCTGGAGAATGTGTCAAATGTGTGCTGGATTATTCCTGTATCATCTGCATATTGCTGTGAGATCATTCCTTGCTATCAAGAATTGCTTGTATGTGATGAATGTTCTTATATTTTCTTGTGCAAAGCTGTTTTTTCTCAAATGAGTAATGGAATGTATTGATTGAATTAAAGCTATCTTTAATATCTTTTGTATTTGGTTGGATTGCATCTTTATGATTAAATGGCTATCTGTATGATCTGTAGATGTTTCTTTCATTGTATTACTCATCTTTACAGTTTGCTCCTTGCAAGGATAGATTAAATTTGATTACACAGTCTTAGATTAATTTAGGTTAATTAACTGCATTTAGCTTAGGGCACCTGCATAACATCTTAAAAATAAAATACATAAACGGTGGATCAGGCTGCAACCAGTGTAAAGAACAAGAATCTTTAAATATTACGGTAGCCGGAACCGTTAACCGGATGGATTCCCCACACCAAACAGTGAACAATATAATTGGGACTGATCACTGGGGAGAATCCCTTGCTAATTGATGCTACGATTTTATAGGCATCAACACAACTTTATGCCCTTACCTCTAAAATATTAATCCATAACACCTAGAAGTCTTAATTAACCCCCTAACCATAAAACCCCTAACCAATAATCCCTAAATCCTAAAACCCACAAGCCCCTAGAAAATCATAATTCCTCATCTCCTAGAGGCCATTAAGACCTTAACACCCAAGACTTTAATCCTTTAACCCATTACACTTAACCCTTAACCAACTCAACGCTAACATCCTAACCCTAGATCCCTAAAACCCTTAGCCTGTACATCTGCTAACCCTTGAAGGCCTCACCTCTTAAATAACCACCAATACCGTAACCCTTATGTCCTTAACGAGTAAGCCCCTAAGCCCTTAATTCTTAAAAACCCTTAATAGTTAAACCCTTCACCCTTACAACTTAACCTATTGATCCCTAACCCCCTAACTTGGCTCCATCAATCCCTTAACCCTTAAAGCCCCTAACCCCTAAACCCCTTTATCTCTAAGCACTTAACACCCAACACCTAATCCCTATTTTATCCACAAACACTTAAGACCTTAATGTATAACCTCTAAAACCCTAACCCCCTAAACCTGGATCCCCTAAAAGATCCATAGAATGATGAGCTAACCTCTAAACATTTAAACCTCTAAATCTTTAAACCTGTTAACTACTTTGTCCATTTACCTCTAAACGCTTAACCCCTAAGTCTTGGTTAATCCCCATAACCCTAAAACCCCTAATCCATAATCCCTAAATCCCAAAAATCCCTAGAAACCAATCCCTCATCTCCTAAAATCCATTAAACCCTTAAACCCAAAACCTTTAATACTTAAACACCTTAACACTTAACCTTTAACTGACTCAACACTAACATCCTAGCCTTAGAGCCCTAAATCCCTTAACCCCTAATCCCTTTGAACCCAAACCATTCACTCTTAACACTTAAAATCTTGAACCCTAACCCCCTAACATTGGTCCCACCAATCCCTTAACCCCTAAATCCCCTAACCCCTTAACCCCTTTATCTCTAAGCACTTAACACTGAACGCCTTTAGAAGCCCTAGTTTATCCACAAACACTTAATCCCTTAATGCCTAACCTCTAAAACCCTAACCCCCTAAACATGGAGCACTAAATAACTTAACCCCTAAGCACCTTGACCCCAAACTCCTTGAACCCTTAGCCCCTAACACCAAATCCCTATTTAACCTCCTAACCTATAGAATGTGAAGACCAAAACCTTTCAAGATAAGTAGGGATCTAGGGAAATAAAAGAAATTTATTTTTTTGGGAAGAAACTATTAAATAAGGTTTTGATGAAAATGAAAATTGTGTAGATTACCATAACGCTATAGCGTTTATTAATGAAGAAACGCTCGTGCGTTTTTTGCCACTAGACATTATTTAGCCATGCACCAAACATATTAATTGTCTAGGAATTTTTTAACATTGAAGAAACGTGCGAGCGTTATAAATTTAAGAAATGCTAGCGCGTTTTGTAAATCCATAACACTAGCGCTTGTCTCCCCACCAGGGGGGAGACCACTAGATGAAATCATTTTCCTCTGAGGGGTATCTACAACCTAAAATATTAGACTGTGTAGCATTAATCAAGTAACATTTGATAACAACAGAACATGTATTAAAATAATGTCATGTTGAAATAGTTACCTCAATGTGAGCTGTTGTCCCCGAAGGTATGACAACATATTGTACTTCAAACGGTTCTGGTGCATTAGCCTCTGAACTATCTTAGGAATCATCGGTGGAAAATTATTGCCCCTCGTCCTCTTCTTGTAGCAAATACAAGCTTTAAAATCATTAAAAATATTAGCAATCTATATATGTATATGGTAAGGAAAAATAATTTACAAACAATGCTAAATTGTTAACCATTTACTTAGGTAGTAAAATACCCAGTAAATCTATCATCTGTCTAGACAGGACCAAAGCAAGGATGGCTGCATACTGTGCATGGGTGGGGCTCTCGACTGTGCTCATGATGTGTAGGTCTAGTTCCACTACTAGATGCTCCTCGACCACTGGAAGGTGGTGGATCTACCCCACTAGGAGGTGGTGGCTCTACTCCACCCATATATGGTGGCTCCAATGGCCCTTCCTGGTACGTACCTTGAAGATACGTGCTATGGAAAACAACTACATGTTCCAACAGTAGGAATGACTCATGTTTATGTGGTTCCAACTAATGTGCAGGCAGTACATCTGTCCTAGGTAGCTTCCTTCGAGGTGGAGCTACTGGGCGATTGGGATCTATTTGCCTCACATGGGGATGTCGTTTAGGCATCCCCATCCCAACGCCCTGGTACTCCAAGATATCAAAATAATTAGCATGCTTCCCCAAAACAAATTCTGCATACATTTTTCTACGAAAATCTAACGACATTTCCCTGTTGTTATGTGGAGGTACATTAAATACCATGTACCATTGGTCCATCCAATTATCTATGAATGGTTGATATGTACACCACTCAATATAAATATGCCTTTTGTTTACATTCGGGATTTCACCCATCCGTGGATCTCTAAAAAGTGCAAAGATATGTTGTTTCATTATCTTCAACTTTGTAACTTCCTTGTAACTAATTCCATTAGCATATTCTTGCCTCTTTCTGTCCGTGTATGTCGCAATGTCTTTGAGTGCACCATTTGGCCTACTAAAGGTATCTATCATTGCATCCAAATTGGATGCAATCATACGGTGCCTATCATCAATGATTGTTATTGAGGCTCGAATTTCTATGAGCCTATGAATTTCTCTTCGGATGTTTGTATGTGCATCCATGGTCGTCACTATAATCAAAAAATAAATAAATAAACAAATCATTAGAACCATATACATGTGCTATAATGACATCTCTCAAAAATGAAAAATGTAAAACATTATGCAAGAACGAATACATTACAAACATAAATATCATCTCAATATACTATAATAACAACTACATGTAAACCAAAGTGGAAGGTGAGGACCAACTATATGTAAATCAATTAATGATAGATGGTGAAGAGCTCCTATTTCAATTAATAATGAAGGATCAAGACATGGGGGCCTTAAAATCACTTTATGTATACCTTTTTAGAGCCGAGGTATTGGAGAAGATGTTATTCGTCATCCTCTACCTTCATAAATTTATCCTTTGTATTTAATTCATTTCATGATTGTGGCCCATTCCTTGCACAAAATCTAGTGTATGATGAGTAAGATTTGGTGATGAAGTCCTCTGCGTCATTAAGAAGGGGAAAGATTTTGAATGTGAGGGTTGATCTATGCTTGTTACATGAATTAAAGCTCTTATCATTTGATAGGTATGAAGACCCAGATCCATTGATTGAGTGTCTTGGTGGTTAAGGAGGTAAAAAAAGATGTGGTAGTTCATCTTATTAACAAAGTAAGTGGTGTGTCTATAAGGGAGGGGAACCTAGTCCCTTGGGTTTTGGGGATGGTGTAAAATCCATCATGCCATTAGGTTGGCTTCACAAGTATTGGTTGGACATTTTTAGGTTAAATAAATGTGTGGGAAAAAACATAGGGTTTGGTTGAGTCAAGTCTAGAAAGCAAGCCTAGGTTATAGTCCATAGTTCCTCCTCCTAGCCAAAGGGTGGATGGATTTTCTTTTCCAATTTGAAATAGATGTGGAAAAAATATTGAGAAAAATTTGGTGTTGGGATTCAAATCCCTTATTGCTTAGGTGGATGCAAAGTTCATTAAGGGGATTGATAGTATGGAGGAATTGCCATATGTTAAATAACAATTTTGAAAAAATTTAGTTTTGGAATTTTCATTTACATGGATTTTTAATTTAGGGCAGTATACAAATTTATATTTTTATTAAGGGAACGAGGCAATGATGAATATTTTGATTCCTATCTTTCCAATCCTCCTTTCTATTCAAATTCACCCTCCTTGCATCTCAGAATGCTCGAGCGTTTTTGGTTAATTCGGTCAATGAATAGTGGACGAAAAGTGCGGAATCGGCCTGTTTTTTGGCTTTTAATATATTAACAGGAATGCATGAGGGTTATGCATTACAATAAAGATCGAGAGTTATAGTGATACAGTACGCTCGCGCATTATTGAATTCAGAACGCTCGCGCGATTTTATTTCCTATCCTGCGTGTTAAGTGACATGGCAGGCTTGGACCTATCCATGCCTAGTTCAAAGAAACGCACACGCGTTTTCCTTTTACTAAAATTTAGCACATTTCATGAAAGCACGATTTCATCTAAAAGGTCGCTCAACTTTGTGCAAGGGCCTAAGAGCTACTGGATTTTGAAAAGAAAAAAAAATTATGCTCTAGTGCGTAATTCTTCTCAATGCTTTGATTTGTGCCAATCATTATTCAATATCGCTAGTACATTGAATACTATTGGTGGTTGGTATCGAATTAAATGTGGTCTACGTGGTGGAGCTTCCATGGGAGTAATGATGGATCTACCAATGATGCTTATGCTATCTCTAGAATTCCATTAAGATCCTCGTATTATCCACATTTATCGTGACCTTCATACACATTACTTGTTTTATCTGAGTAAGGTTCTTCCCTGTAGAGTCGAAGATAAAGAACAACTTGTAGAGCCGTGAGTGTGTTGAGGTAGAAACATCCTCTATTTTTTGGAAATGACAGCGGGTTAGATGAATTGACTACCCTTTTTATTTGGGTGCATGATATTAGTGGTTGAGACCAAGATGACAAACTATATGTAGGTCTCCTCATGCAAAAAAATATCGAGAACAAGGTGGTGAAAGAGTTTGCCGTTTATTTAGTGGTGATGCATGGAATTTTATGAGCCAACAAAGGAAAACTGAGATAAGGGTTTTGTATTTGTGAAGTTCAGAAATCGTTGTGACGGTACGAAAGCTAAGACCCATTTGAACCACTGGGTAATTGGTAGGTGGGATATTTCTATTGTCCATTAAAATTTTTGGGTTGTAGAACATATTGTTTGTGTAGTGAGATTGTAGCTTGTGGTAAACCGTTAATCCAAGCAAAATATTAGCAACACACACTACTACATTTTTGGCCTTTAGGGGGGGTTGTCTTCTGCCCCCAAAAGTGACCTACGAGGGGGGTTTTGGTTTTGGGCATGGTTTTGGAAAAACCGCCCCTAAAGGCACTGATGTTAAAATTTTTTCCCTTTAAGGGTTGTTTTTGACGAAATTGAAACCGCCCCCAAAAGTAACTTTTGGGGGTGGTTTGTGACCCCCCTCGTAGAGGTCTACGAAGGAGGTTTTAAACCCCCCTCGTAGAGGTCTATGAAGGCGGTTTTAAACCCCCTTCATAAACCCCTTCATAGAGACCTATGGAGGCGGTTTTGAACCCCCTTCATAGAAACCTACAAGGACGGTTGTGAGCCCCCCTCATAAGACCCCTCATACAAACCTACAGGGGCGGTTTGGAACCCCCCTCATAGAGGACTATAGGGGCGGTTTCAAACCCCCCTCGTAGAGGCCTATAGGGGCGGTTGTGAACCCCCCTCGTATAGTCCTATAGAGGCGGTTTGGAACCCCTCGTGTAGAGGTCTATAGGAGCAGTTTAGAACCCCCCTCGTAGAGGCATTTAGGGGCGGTTTTGAACCCCCCTCGTGGAGGCCTATAGAGGCAGTTTGAAACCCCCCTCGTAGAGGCCTATAGAGGTGGTTTGGAACCCCCCCCTCGCAGTGATATATGAAGGCAGTTTAGAACCCCCTCGTAGAAACATACAAAGATGGTTTGAAACCCTCTATAGCCATACTAAATCACAATAAAATATATTTTATTAAAAATATCAATATTGCAATATCAATAGGGCATGGAGGAATCGAACCACCAACCTCCTGCTTGTAAGGCAGGTGCTCTTCCATTGAGCTAGAACTCTTTCAAAATTGAGGAGAGGAGAATATGAACACCAATATTGCATCATTTGTAATTAATGACTTTTACTGTTATTCAGGAAAAGTCCATATGTAAAAGGCTACGGAGGCATTGAGGAAATGACATGATTAACAGTAACTCTATCAGGAACATCAGCCCTATTTGGTGAGAAATCAAATTCTGAGCCATGTAATATATGTTGAATTGCATTTGCTGGACTCTTTAATTTTATTGTGTAATCTTTATTATGTGATTGATGTTACTTTGCACTGAGTTCTTTGAATTTCTCGTAGTCACAATAAAATCACAATGGATTACTACACATAGGACAAATTAATCAAATAAATATGTTATGGTCCATGTTGGTAAATCATGTTGGCCATAGGCTTAACCATTACAGATCAACATTGGAACTGACAAATCCACTGTTCTTAAACTGTCCACCTGAAGGATAAGTTCAAGTGATTACATAAAGGTTACTGTTCCAGATGCTACATGAGGGTTATTGTAGCAAGTTTATGCATGTTCAGAAAAGGAAGAGTGAAAAGCTACAGTCTAATGCTTTGCATTGTAGCCTAAGATACCAAAATATATTATACAAGAAATCTTGCAATAGATACTCAAATCTTAATAAGCAATACTTATTATTAAACTGGACAAATCCACATCGTTTTCCCACTGGTATTTTGACATGCACAAGTTCTCCAAATTGGGCAAATACTTGTCTCAGCATGTCATCCGTCTAAGTGGGGTCTAAGCCACCAACAAATATATGCACCCAAAACACATAGAATAAGAATATAAAAAACAGATTGTTTGAAGAAATGAGAGCATGCAAAAAGGAAAACAAAAATAGAGGCACGCACAGTTGTATTATTTGGATTATTATCTAAGGCAACTACTGGAGGAGGAACTGCCATTGCTGCAAACAAAGCACTTGTAAGCACTATAGAACATAAAAATAGAAAAAAATAAGAACACAATAAATACTAAACAGATGATAAATCTCAATGGGATAAACAGATTTATAACCATTGTCAGTGATTCAGATCATAAGTTTACTGTGCTAAATGCTGATACATTTCTACTATTGCTGATTATACTGTTGTGCATGTATTTGCCCAATTTATTGTTGTTTCCACAGTACATGCTACATTAAATCTGTTGTTATAGAAATATCAGCTTGTTGTTAAGCACCTTCTTTGCTTCAACCAGTTTGGAGCTCATAACAGCAGTGTCCAAGCCCCAAAGAACAACCGAATCCACATCAATTTTTTCAGTTAAAATACCAAATTTCAAATTAGGTTCATAACAATGCTATCAGAGCCACTTTCTTGGCCTCGTGGGAGAAACATCAACGATGGCAGATTTCTCTAAATATAGAGAAGTTATAAGAAGAGAGGTAGAGCATTTTCTAGTCCTCGATGAATATCAAGATTTAAGGGAATATTATTATAAGGCATCTCCTCAAGAAAGTTTCTTAGAATATGTTCAGCTTTATGAAGAAGATAAGAGGAGATGGATCTTGTAACTTGAAGTTTCTATGAAGAATGCAATGAATAAGGGAATCTGAAGGTGCAAGGAAAATGCAAGTCAGGTAGTGGACCAAAAGGATAAAGTTGACATCTTTGATCACGCCATGAATTTTCCAGAAGAGTGTGCTTTGTCAGTGTTAGTTTCATTCTCTATTGGCAATGGTGTAGAGGACGTCATTGAATCATCAAATTTTACAGCATGGCATAATGAAAATGATTTCAAGCTATTCTCTCAGTGGGCTTAGATGACAACAAAACTTGTTTAAAGGTTCTGCAACAACTATTGTTGCTCCAGAAGCCCATCGTCAATTGTCAGGCCTTTTGGAACAAGGGATATCTCAGCCAATGCTTTACTGGAAACATGTTTCTA
Source organism: Larix kaempferi (assembly GCA_027924585.1). NCBI lineage: Eukaryota > Viridiplantae > Streptophyta > Pinopsida > Pinales > Pinaceae > Larix > Larix kaempferi. The sequence continues at coordinate 2,944,294 of BSBM01000592.1, read as the reverse complement.
TGTATAGGATGAAGATCATTTTTAATCAACTTAGAAACAATCAAGTTCAATGCCTTTACGACTATCAACATACACCAACTGTTGATCTTATATAGATACTTTTTCAATTTTAAGCAAGAATGGGGTGAATGTATATATGCTTGGGATAGTCTCCTTGGCAAAGCATAGAATTATAAATTTATATGTTCAATCTAGGAGTTCTTATGAAAATTATAATCAAACATTAAATGTTGAACAATACTATTGGGATGTTATGGATTCAAAGGCCGTGATTCCTTCCAGCAAGAAAACTGCTCAGTACCAGATTTCAAAGAACAATCAATTATTTATAGCAAAACACCCTTATTTATATGGTGTTTTGGTATATTGCAGAAGTGAAAAAGTTGGGAACGATGTATGAAGAAAAATCTACGTTGCACATTTATGGATATGGGAACAGATACAGATGTTGCAAATTGTTAAGAAATCAGGATATGATATGCTTGGATATGACAAATATATATATAGATATATGTATATATATATATAGATATATCTATATATAGATATAGATATAGATATAGATATATACCTGGTGGCCTGGAAAATTGATAGAGGAGACAAGATGAGATTGGGAGAGGATCCCTGGATAGGCTGCAGTGGTAATCATAGACTTTCTCCAAGTTTGATTGAAGAATTACATGCTCAAGGGATGATAAGGCTCTCAGATATTGCCTCTCAAGAGATAACTGGTGGGGTGGGCTCAGGGATGGAAAACAGCATAATATTTGAACCTTGAGGGAGATCAGGAAGTTGAATGGACACACTCCTAAATCATAATACTCTAGTATTATCTAATCAAGAAGATGAACTGAAATGATCTAAAAATAAAGCAACATGAATCCTAACAACAAGAATGGGATATGTAACCAAGATTGATGAAGCCTTTAGGGAGGAAAGGGTTTGGTATTGGAAATTGATTTGGAAGTTAGAAAGTCCCTTGAAAACATGATTTTTTCTTTGGTTATACTTATCTAATAAAAGTTTTACTTAGTACAATCACCAAAAAAGGAATTGGAATAGGCCAGGTAGATGTGTTCTTTGCAAGGGAGATAGCGAATCAGTGGATCATCTATTTGTCACCAGCGACTTCTTAATTTCTGTGTAGAAAGAAGTGTTGCAGTTAGTAAATGGTACAATATCTTGAGATAGAGACACTGTGCTGGACATCTTTGAAAATTGGATCTGAGAAGATTCTGTTACAGGACATAGAGCTTTACATTGTTATCTGCTCTGGGAGCTATGGCTAACCAGAAATAAGATGTTATTTGATGGATATGACTTGTCAATTGGTCAGGTTTCCCACACTATTAGACTGTCATATTGTGAGTGCTGGAAGGAACCAAAACAAAAGGAAGCAAGAATTTTAAAGCAACCTATAATAAATTCCTCTTTTTCTTGGGGGTTATTTGATGGGATCTGTCTAGCCAGTCTGGGTATGTGTGGAGTAGGGGCCATTCTTTTTATAAACAAGCATCATTATTTTCATTTGAAGTACAGTGCAAGGTTGGGAACCAACAATAGAACAAAATTTTATGCATTGTGGCTCTTGATAAAAACAACTGAAGACAGGATTCAAAAGATTACAAGCTCTGGGAGATTCAAAATTATTGATGGATTGGGCTAATGCCATTTTCCAGATAGCAAATTTGACTCTTGAATCCATCATGCATAGAGTGCTAGAGGTAAAAAATAAATTTAAATTTATCTCCTTTACTCACATCTATAGACAGTTCAAGACAAAAGTAGATTCTTTCTCTAAGTCAGCTCTGTCATTGCAGGAAGGCACTTTGATAATTCAAGAATACAAGGAGGATACTTTATCCTCTGAATCTACTCTTTCAATCATCGTTGGAAAAAAAAATTCTGTGGGATATGTATTTAGGGATTTTCTTGCATTTGTTGTTGATGTTTCAAAGGAAGGAATGAAGGTCATTTGGGCCTAATTTTTTTGATGGATGACTGTTATAAGTAGATTTTGATAGGATACAAACTACCTCTGAACTTTGAACATGAACCAAGAGGCTAAGCTGATGTATATTTTGATTTCAAGCTCCAACCAAGCAAACTTTCAACTTTGCTTTCAAACTAGAGTTTGATGCAACCAACAATGTGGCAGAATATGAAGCACTCTTATTGGGATTAGAAATTGCTAAGGACATGCGGATTAAAATTCTAAACATCAAAGGTGATGCTCCAGCAAGGCCTATATATTCACACTTACTTGATCGGTTGGTTGATAAAATCAAGAAGTTGACTAACCAAGATCCACTTTAACTCAAATTGACATCTTAGACATCTGTAGTTTTGAAAGCTTTAAGAGCGAACGTTTGAATAGCTTTGACAACATTTTAATCAGCGTGTCCTTAAAATAGAGAGGGAGGAATATGGCAAAGAAGAAATCAATTGGAGCTTTATACAGTTCACAAACAATAAAGACATTCTACATCTAAGAGAAGAGAAACCTGTAGGATTCATTTCTCTTGAGATGTAACCTTGGAATTGCTTACACAACTATAAAATCTCCTCTCCCTCCTCTCCTGCAAGCTTTCTAAATCAAAACATGAAACATTCACCAGCAAGCTTCTAGAAGTCTACAAGTCTTCAAAAATCATAACCAATTGAAAATGCCAAAACTTGCATGTACATGCTTCACAATTTCTCAATATGCTGGTGGGTTTGAAATATCAGGACTCGAGAGCACTTAATGGAATTAAACTTACAATTTTGGTACCTTCCATATAGTCACTTCTTGTTGATTCAATAGATGATGGAAAAAATTGTTATCTTCTCCACCTAGGTTCAAATCCCACCTGTGACATGTTCACACTTTGTGAGTCAATTGTTGATTGGGATTTCCGCGAGCTGATTGTTGATGTGGGCTGGCAAGGTACCAGCAATCACATCCTCACTTATAGGATTGAGGGTGGGAAAGATTGTATTCCAAGGAAACAAAGAAGATAAGGAAAACAATAGATTGGCATTTATTTGGCTATAGCTTACAGGCAACAATGGGTACATATTAGGGCATTTTTCTTCTGCATTGTTAGCTGCATTGTTAGCTGCCACAATAGTGATGGGAATTCCTATCTAGAGAGTTTCTTTCTACCTAGTTGTCGTCAAGGTTGTGGTTGGAATTTTCATTTGTGTTTGGACAACAGAGCCATAGTTTTCAAATGGTTTGATGCCAACTTCAGAAAATAGTGAACTAAAAAGGCATCTCACCACTATGGTCAGATCTGAAAAAAGTACCATGCATTCAAACTTTTCAGATTATTGTAACTTAAGGGTTTATAGCATCATTTCCTTGGTTAGGTCTATCTTTTATCTCAATGTGGATGGAACGAATTTGGTTTTTACATAACCAAACAACTTTCCTCGTGGATTCTTTTGTAGTTGTTGTTGGAGCCTTGGGTGGATTATTTTTTAGGAAATATTTTGTCTCAATGTAGATGGAACTCATTTGGTTCTACCAAAACAACTTTCCTCAAGGATTCTTTTGTTGTTGTTGTTGGTGCCTTGGGTGGATTATTTGGTGGGCACACAGGTAGCACTCTTGCTAGGCACCTTGCAAATGCTGTCAAGATCATTCTTACCCAAATAAATTCAGGTTTGGGCATCCCTTTGGCAACATTTTTGTTGTTAGTTTTGCTTGGTGATCCATCTACTGGGCTGGTACATGGAGTAATGGATTTTATCATCAGGTTTTCAATAACATGAAATGCACCTGCCACCAATAACCCTATATTGTTGAAATTGTGCATGAGAAGCAACAAACAAGTATCTATGCTTTAGACCAGTCAAGTCAACATTGTCATCCTTTGCTCCACGAGTTGTTGGCATTCTTATTCAACATGTTTATGGCTAAAAACCTATTCCTGAATGTTCTAGTAAATTTGTTGAAATAGAAATAGATAGGGAGAACGATACTTCATTGGAATATGCACTGTGTGTGGCAATCATTATTCCTTTGGTTCCTTGTCTCATTTACACCTTTATTTATTGGACTTATCTCAAAGATTATGATAAAAATTGCCATGAATCTCCACTGAAATTGGAGATGCACCACATTAGAATGGACATTCTTGATTCACTTGAACATTTTAGCACCCAATTTCATGAAAAAATTAAGGATAAGGTAATGATGGATATAGGCCCACTGGTCAACTATAACATTCCATCACTGAGAACAACAGAGGCAAGTATGCACAAAGGATCTGTCCTCAGAGGTTTCTGCTCTAGGAGGTCTAAGAATATTTCAATATCAAGCACTCTTTGTGTTTTGGGGACAACACAATTCAAGGAGAGGGAAACATCATGATGCTTGAAGAGTATGTGGCATATACAATGTACTGTCTCTAGCTGAGAAGAAATGCCCAACAACTAATAATAATGGAGAAGGGAAGCCCAATTTTGCATTTGAAGAGTTAACACAGACTTTTCTAGGCTTAAGAGGTTATACATAGGCAGTTTGGTAAATGAACTTAAACATATTAGCATACAATTCGCTTGAATAAATTTATAACATAAAACATATTTAGCCCTCATGTAAAAGATAAAGAAGCACAAGTGGGAAGAGAAAAGACTGAGAAGGGAAGCCCAATTTTCCATTTGAAGGGTTAGAACAGACTTTCACACGCATCAAAGTTTTAAGGGTCATTAGGCATGCATAGGGAATGGGGAAGCAAAGCATAAAATGGGCCAAACAATACCAGCATATGGGCAGCCATCTTTTAGTTTCACAAAACCAAAAGCAGGTTGGGACAAAAGGCTTTTTGCCAGACCTGATCTTAGATTAAATTTTAATCTATAAATTTTGCAGTCATTGCTCTACCCAATGGAAAAAGGAAAAAGTAAACTAAGTTATTGAATACTCCATGGTAGCTCCTTTTTTGGCTTTATTTCAAAATTTTAAATACATGAATGGCATCTCGAATTTGTATGTCTCCTAGTGTCTTTCTATGTATATATCATGTGTGTGTGTAGTCTGCTGGGATGTGGTCTAGAAGCAACTTGATGTAGTTGTTGTAGAAATGACCCAGATTCAAATAAAGGCGGGCTCACAACTGCCCTTCATGAGGTCTACCAGTTGTGGCTTGTATCTAGGGTGACTTTGAAAGGGCATGTGGCCTCTCGGATGTAGCCAGAATTTGTGCCAAGATTGTTCTTTCCTTATTGTAGTGTGCCAATATTGTTCTAGGCCTAGTATCAATAACCATATCATATCAGTGCAACCACCAAATCGAGCTGATGTGGCCAACAAAAGTGGTTTCATACATAACATAGTTGATTTTGATCTTGGAACCTTTGTTGTATCATACATAGTACCCATTTGTCTCGATTGAAGATCCCTTTGATTAGGATGATTGGGAAAACACAAACACTCTTACTGGTGCTAGAATTTGTGAGGTATGTTGCCGTTAGTTTATAGTTTTAGTTTGTTATTCCATCAGACAATATGTCTAAGGCATTTTGTATGTGATATTGTTCATGCCTAGATACTGATTATATGGGTTGCAAGTGGTTGGAGATGACCTACTAGTGACAAATCCTAAAAAAGTTTCAAAGGTGATTGAGAATTGCACAATGCACTACTTATCAAGGTAGGTAGGCTTTATTTTGGGAATCTGACCAATGCTTGATACAAAATTGTAATTGGTTTTACCTAACGGAATATTATGTTTTATAACAAATAAGAATGCTCACAATTTGTTTCATAATTAAAATATTTTCATAATGTTCTAACAGTATATAGGTAAGATAGGGTGATAATCAAAATTTAGTATGGACTCTCCATGCTATTTCAATAAATGAGCTTAGAACTCTACAAGTTTTAAGTTGATGAACAATGTTGCATGAAATGGAGAAAATATCACGGTTTTTGTAATGAACACACATAATAATAGTAATAATAAAAATAATAAAGTGTCAAATCTTAACTAAGGTACATGTCCTATGTAAAAGAAATTTTTGTTCAACCATAGTGACCAGTCAATGTATATTAGTACACTGGCACATGGCATAGTATCATATTCTTATCTATCTTATTCAATTATTTATTACTTGTACTATATAGATTTATGTTGTCTATCCTTATGTTGGGATTCAATTTCAACTTTATTTGTTGATCGGCCTTGAGATGAGCCTTCCAAGTCATAATGTCTGTGTATCTATAGTTCTGAACATAATATATTCCCCATCACCACAAAACGGATCTGTTCAATCTCACATGTCAATTTTAAATTGCAACTTGTATGCTTCACAATGAGTCTAGAAACACAATCTCAAAGCATTTACACATGAAAAATTACAACAGAAATGTTTGACAAAGACTTGATGAACAAAATCTCATTAGTTCCTTCATAAACTTAAATAGTCATAAACTTAGCCTCTGTTTCAGTCACTTGTCTCTCTTTATTATCTAGTTGTTATTAAAATCCTTTGGGTGACTAGCTTATAATTCGCTCCTAGAGTTTTTGTCTCTATTCTCTGGACATTGATTCAATGGTCTAAATTCTATCCCAGTCTCTTGCATTATAGCGCCTTGACTAATTCAAATTATGCCAATCACCCTCATGTTGTGAGCTTCAGTCCTACAATCTCTATATTTCACCCAATTTCTAGAACCCTAGAGCTGTTGCATTTGAAAGTTATGGTCTATCCTGGTGTCAAGCCTCCTCTCTACCTAGACCTCTATATCTCAGCAGAAACCCACCATGTGTCTCCCACCCTATGCATGACTACAACTCTGGTGTCAGGTCCTTCTAGCCCGCACAATAAGGAAATACACTCCTCAGATGGTTTTAAATTTTCTTAAGAGCAAAAAGACTTACCCCTTCTCAATCCCCTATTCTTCAACCACAAGGATGTCGAGAATCTAAAAAAACTTTACAACATGGTTATAATTGTTACTCTCAGTGAGGTGAACTAGCACAGGAACATGAGGAAGCAACCTGGTAGCATGAAGTAGATCCAAGAGAAATTATATGGCTACATGCTCTATAAACACAGTTTCATCTTGAGCCACAACAGACATTTTCCATCAACAATCCCAGGAGTTGCAATTTAATTCTCCTTATTTTGACTTATGCTTTGTAAATCTGTCTTAATTATGGGGACATAGTTTCATATTGAGCCACAGCAGGCATTTTCCATCAACAATCCCAGGAGTTGGAATTTAATTCTCCTTATTTTGACTAATTCTTTTTAAATCTATCTTAATTATGGGGAAGTTACACATATGGCATTACACATGCCATATAGTAGACAATAGTAGGAAGATTTTGAATATTCAGAAGATAGATGGCTCTCTATTAGCAAGGTGAAAATTTTGGAGGTTATCTAGAACTGTCCTATAATTGTTTTGTACTAGTTGGCTGGACGGTCAGGCCGCAGCCCTTCTTTTTATCAATATAATCTATCCATTCCTATTAAAAAAACAAGAGAAAACTATCCCAGTTTTTTTGTTCTCTTACTTTTTATCTTCACAGGACAATACTACATTTCCAGCATGCTTGCTGAATAGTTATTTCTCAATAGTCACTCAGAAAACCTATCAATTTACTGTTTTCTTTATTGGCTACATTGTAATAATCATATTTGCAAATGTTACAAATTTCATATACAGTTGCATCGAGTAGATAATATACTTGCTACAATAAAGGATTGAAAAATTATATTAGTAATATTAACCATGTTTGTAATAATAAGTAAAGAATGAGAAATTTTTAGGTTACACTATAATCATGGTGTAGTGTTAATTTTCTTTAGAGATCGAGACAGGAGATATTATCGTTGGCGTCAGTGATCTATATCTTTCTCAATAGAGAACAATTGTAAGCTGGTACAGATCGAGTGGAGAGATGCCATCCCTGTATCCTCGTGGGACTCAACAAGGGTTTTAGCGTTTTATGCTCGACATACAGTATGTGGTCTCTGTACTAATTGATTAGGTAGAGTTTGCATTTTTTTTTTCAGTCAGTTTTTGTTGGTTATTAATCTTCTTCTTAGACCGTGAAAAGGCCTGAAACTTTACCTGTTAGTAACTCTCATAATTTAAACTTTTGTTATTTTAAAGATTGTAAACCCTAACGCAAATCAAGAAGGCTACTTCTAAAAGAATGAACATGTCAGGGTTATGGTAAGGGCTTTAAGAGGTAGAATACAGGAATTTTCGAGGGCGCAAGTTAAGCACCAAACCTTTAAACACTTTATGAAAAGAGAACCCTGAAAAAACATATCTTGGCTTTCGGAACCAATCTTCAGATATGTTAGATTTTTAGAAAAAAAGAGATATTTTCTTCTTCGATGTTTTTATAAAGAAAAGTTACAGAAGAGTTCTCATGCAGGAGTTTTTTTTTTAAGTCATACAAACCCTATTGATTTTGACTCCAGAAATACTAAATTCTTAGCCATGTATTTTTCGGAAGAAAGACTTTGAGAAAATAAATATAATATGGTTGTTTCACTTATTTAAAGAACCACGGCCATTCACTTGGACACATTGCCAGTAAGGGAGTAACATTTATACTCAACAATATAAAATTTACACACATCAGAATTAGTTTAACTAAACGGAGAACGAAACTCCAAATATCTACTTATGGATAAGTACAGTTATAGTTCCCGGAACTGTGCGAATACCCAGTCGCCATTATTTTCATTTTGGAACCTTCCAGGTTCATCCTCAAATGAGATTTTAAATTCAAAGATTTCATCTGCTAAAATTTAAGCTACAGTTTAGAGCAGCTCTTTCTTTTCACGACATAATTTTCTTCATGTACTTAAATACTTTTAAAACCCCAAATAGAAGAGGAGTACCATTAAATCTCATATGAGATAGAGAGTTAACGTGAGTCACCGCAGACCTCAACATTTAAACATCACTTCCAAGTTCTTCATCAGCGAAGGGTAGGAAAGGGATTGGTGTATTGCTTACCAAGAATTAGTGGGTGCTGGCATATGTATATGATGAGCGTGTAAATACCTGCATTAAAAATAAGTTAGGTGTTAGAACTGTTTGACAGTTTATTCTAGTAAAATGCTGACTTAGTAAAGAATTAAAGAGCTTCTTTTCTTATCTTACCCTATAAATGACAAATGCCGTGAGCTGTTGAAGAGGACTGTAACTGCACGAGTTACATCGGGCCGAGATGAAATTTTAAGACAGGGTTTTAACCTGTGCAAACCTCCCCTCACCGTTTAAATCTGAACATCAGGGTTCATCACTTGGTTTAAACCTTCTCGCACCAGAAGGGTATGGCTCCCTGGAACTAGAACAATTTTTGCAAACCCCAATACTTACTGACGAAGGTGGGCAGCTCGAGAAGGTAGTCACCTCATGAATGCATTTAACACTATCTCACAGGTTAATAAGTGGAAAAACCCTTTCGCACTCTTTAAGAGCTAGCTAAGTACATCCTTACAACATACCTTTATTTATTATGTCCCCGAAGGGGAACATAAATGAATCGTTGTGTGCCTATTATTGTAGGCTATCGAACCTATAAATTTATCCTAGAGCTATAGTTTGGATATAGTTTGAATATGCTATATTAAATCCAGTTTTTTTAATATGGCATTTTTTTAAAATATGATTGGTTGTAAAACAATGACGCCAGCCTAGTTTTTCCCACCCCAAGAGGGGGCGGCGGGCTGGCGTCATGGTGGTTTCTGGCTTCCGTGCAAGGAGTTGGAGAGTTCGTACTGGGGAATAGCGAATAGATTTATTGTTGATAGCAAATACATTTATTGCTTGTGTAACCATATTATTATAACCCAATGCATTGAGTGTATGGGTGGCGAGTGGTTACATGGCTCAACGCATTACATGGATTATTGACAATGTATGCATGGTATGGCCACCAGTAAGTCGATTCCATATATCGATGCCTTGCATTAATAGTAGACAGAGTTTTGGGTACATGCTAGAGCCTTATTAATGAGCGCTTTAATTGTTGTTTATTGTTTATTATTATTGTTAAACAGGTGACGTAAGCCGTCTTGGGTTTTGATATTTGATTTTATCGTGCACATTGCATTTGGTAATATAATAGCCAAGGTCTTCATAACAATACAACTCGTAAAATGTGACCAAGGATTTAATAAATAGTGTTATGATGACAGCGTCAAATCTTTGTACTGCCATGACCTTTGGCTCTGCGGAGAGGCTTTATCCTGTTGCATTATCTGGGAGGCGTTAACAAATGAATCGTAGAAATTGTGGCCGATAGTTGTGGAGGAGACAAAGGGCGTGAAAGGTCTCGGCTTGGAGGTCTATCGATTTTTTGTGATGCAGTCGAGTTACAGTGTTGGCAGATAGAGCTTGTGACAGGAGCTAGATCCGTGTTGAAGAAGCGCATGTCATAGCTTTGGGGTTTGGCTGATTGCAGAGGCCCAGCTTCATACCGACATCGAACTGAGACTTTGATTCTTGTTTCTGGTAGGTTTGGTCACAATAAATCATACACTTAGACTGTTTTTTAGTTACTTATCTATTGATTGATAAAAATTTCCCTGGTTTAATTTATGTGTTGTACGTGACGGCAGGTTGCATCGAGGTTACAAAGGCGCAGCTTCGTATCGACGTCAAATTGAGACTTCAATTCTCGTTTCTCGTAGGTTTGGTTACAGTAAATCATAGGCTTGAACTGATTTTTGCTTGCTTACGTATTGATTCATAAAAATTTCGTTGGTTTAACTTATGTCTTGTACGCGATGGCAGGTTGCATCGAGGCTACAAATGCGGGGCTTCATGCCGACATCGAATTGAGACTTCAATTCTTGTTTCTGGTAGGTTTGGTTACAGTGAATCATACACTTGAACTGTTCTTTACTCGCTTACCTATTGATTCATAAAAAAATTTGTCGTTTAACCTATGTCTTGTACGTGATGGCAGGTTGCATCGAGGTGTTCAAACTGCGTAGAAGCACGTGCTGCTCCTCGGGTAAGAAACAAACTATTTGCTGTAGGTTTTCTAGGTTTGTTAGAAATGAAATCAAGAGTGAAAAAGACCCTCAAGTTGTGAGGATCCCAGACCAGTTGGTAGCTGCGGTCCAACTTGTGCAATTGAAAATAGTTCTCTAGGCTCTGAACCTGATTATTTCTGCTTGCTCGTTTGGGTCGTGCAAATAAGTCATCGTGTACAATAGCTAGAAAACGAAAGCTCATAATAAGTGGTGTCGTAGTCTCAATCGTATGATCCTTCCCTGGTAGTAGATGTTGATCACTGCCATTCGTTCGTTGGTAGATGTTCTATCTATCAGCGGTAGTAGATGCTCTCCATTCTTAGTTCCTTCCCTCAGATGGTCGTATATTTACTCTCATTGCATTCCAATCCATTGCATTTATTGCATTCTATCCCCTGCTCGTAGGTATAAGTCATTTTATCAGTTTAAACGATTCCGTCGAAAGGTGGGAAGCATAGATTGCGACGGATGATATTGCGTATAAATAATATGTCCTCCAACGTAGGTTGTTCAGTAGCGCTTCTTTATTTTTGCAATAAAAAATAGATTAAGCCCTCTTCCTGCTAATATCATTGTTTAAAGCACAAGCCCTAAGGGAAGTCCTCCTAGATCACAACCTTCAATTTGGCAAGGCAGGCTTTATAGACCGGCTCACTTAACCTACCCAAATTATGTAATGCCCTAACCTTACAGCGCGTTGGATCGCATGGAAGGTGCTACCTTAAATATGGCAAATAAGCTATTTTGCTGGGTCATGCAAATAAGTCGTCGTGTAGAGTAGTTAGAAAACGGAGGCTCATAATAAGTGGTGTTTTATTATATACGTAATAATAGAAAGGTGATTCTTAAAGAATATAAATGCCGAGCGGATGGTTGGGAGAGGTGTCTGTGGGTCATCATTTCTGTGAGAAAGGGCGCTGAGGGCAATAAATCCACCCATACCTATGGGCACAATCCCAGCGTCCGTGGCACCTGCAAGCATGATGTCTGCTTCATCTCTACGAATATTGGACTTACACTGTTCTTTACTTGCTTAGCTATTGATTCATAAAAATTTCGCTGGTTTAAGTTATGTCTTGTACGCGATGGCAGGTTGCATCGAGGTTACAAAGGCGGGGCTTCGTACCGACATCGAATTGAGACTTCGATTCTTGCTTCTGGTAGGTTTGCTTACAGTGAATCATACACTTAAACTGTTGTTTACTCAGTTATCTATTGATTCATAAAAATTGGTCGTTTAACTTATGTCTTGTACGTGATGGCAGGCTGGATCAAGGTGTTGAAACTGCGTACAAGCAAGTGCTGCTCCTCGGGTAAGAAACAAACTCTTTACTGTATGTTTTCTACATTCGTTAGAAATGAACTCAAGAGTGAAAAAGACCCTTGAGTTGTGAGGATGCCACAGCAGTTGGTAGCTGGGGTCCAACTTGTCCAATTGACAATAGTTTTGTAGGCTCAGAACGTGATTATTTGCCTATTATTCTAGGCTGTTGAACGTAGAAATTTACCCTAGAGCTATAGTTTGGATATAGTTTGAATATGCTATATTAAATGCAGTTTTTTAAAATGCCATTTTTTTATAATATGGTTGGTTGTAAAACAATGACGCCAGCCTAGTTTTTCCCACCCCAAGAGGGGGCGGCGGGCTGGCGCCATGGTGGTTTCTGGCTTCTGTGCAAGGAGTTGCAGACTTCGTAATGGAGAAAATCGTTTTCTTTTATCGTTTGATAGCGAATAAATTTATTGTTGATAGCGAATACATTTATTGCTTGTGTAACCACATTATAGCCCAATGCATTGAGCATATGGGTGGCGAGTCGGAGAGCTTATCCTAGCACTCACACCATGGGTTTGGAACTTAGTTAAAGCAATTTCGATTGCATACATAGTAGCTTGGCATCTTATTATTATTATTACCATATAACTGTACCATATTGATACTAATACCTAACACACACATGTATATAATCAACGCATTACATAATCAAAGGATTAGACATGAATCGGGCTTGCCGATAATTTTCAATGTCAATTTGTAAAGTATTGGGTACTACAAACCATTGAATGTACTATATATGATTTGATTTATCTATATTCAAACATTTATAATTATAAACATATTGGTTACCATAAAAGGTTACATGGATCAACGCATTACATGGATTATTCACAATTTATGCATGGTATGGCCACCAGTAATAATTGAATTGTTGTCGATTCCATATATCGATGCCTTGCATTAATAATAGACAGAGTTATTGGTACAGGTTAGATCCTTATTAATGAGCGCTTTAATTGTTGTTTATTGTTTATTTTTATTGTTAAACAGGTGGCGTAAGTCGTCTTGGGCCCTAATAGTTTGATTTTATCATGCACATTGCATCTGGTAATAGCCAAGGTCTTGATAACAATACAAAGTTTAAACTTGTAAAATGTGACCGAGGATGTGAGTCACCACTCTGCTGCTGGAGTTTTTAATAAATGTTAATAAATAGTGTTATGATGGCAGCGTCAAACCTTTGTACTCCCATGACCTTGGGCTGTGCGAAGGGGTTCTACCCTGTTGTACTATATGTGAGCCGTTAACAGGTGGATGGTAGAAATTCTAAGCGATAGTTCTGTGGAAGACAAAGGGCGTGAAAGGGTTTATTCTATGATTTTGTTCTGGTGGGTCTGGGGTTGGGGGTCTATGAATTTTTCTCATACAATCGAGTCACAGTCTTAGCAAATAGAGCTTCTAACACTAGCTAGACGCGGCTTGAAGAAGCCCATGTCATAGCTTTGGGACTTGGCTGATTACAAAGGCGTAGCTTCATACCGAGATCGAGTTGAGACTTCAATTCTTGTTTCTGGTAGGTTTGGTTACAATGAATCATACACTTAAACTTTTCTTTAGTTAGTTACCTATTGATTGATAAAAAATTTCGTGGCTTAACCTATTGAAACATGGAAGTCTCATCTTGACTAAAGTCATTTTTTACACAGTACGTGGGATATGGTATTAACGGAAGTCTTAAATATATAGTTGTGTTTCAACTATTACGGGACCAATTCGTATTGCAGATTGGCCATAGCGTACTAGAGGGTTAAAATCTTAAATAGTTAAATGGACACCTTCTCAAAACTAAAAACTTTCATCTGTAGGGTTGACAACTTAACTACACAATAAAAGATCAAATAATGCGAGATCGGGTCTCAAAACTATTAACCATAACTTATATGAGATAAAACAAAATACCAAATTGCTTGCAATGCACATGGGATGGAGCTCAAATCATGAAGGGAGGTGCCGAATGATTCCATCTAGTAAAGAAATTAATCGAAATCCAAAATTAGTGATATTAATCGTTTCACCTGGATATATTTATAGATATATGTTTTAGGATGTAGCGTTAATAGGTGCTTTCATACATGTATTGTTTTTGCTATGCGCCATTAAGAGCTGCATTTATATATATATATATCCATTCTCAACTGTGCATGGCAATCTCGGCTTTAAAAAGACCAATTGTGGTTGCCAAGCCATCTGAAAGCACCCAAGTGGTGGCGGTGCTCAACATTGCACCTGTGTTTTGATAGGAAAATAAGGGTAAACAGGGGGCTTTTCAACATAGAGTCTCTTCACGGATAAATAGAGAAACCCCTGCTAGAATTTTCATAAGGATGCCAACGGCTGGCAGACTCGATATCTTGATAAAATTTCATACTTTAATCTTTTTATTTTCGACGGAATAAATTCGAAGGGCTACCAGACTCAAAACCCTGAGAAATAGTCTATAAAACATTAACGGAACATCTTATACATTTTAACTTCAGGCTATAAGAAATTCTCTAGGCGATAAACCAGAATTCCCTGATAGCAAGCACAGTTACTCTAGCTCGAATAATATTGAGTGTAATACGAAGATATTATTGCAAGCCCTATAAAGAAAAATATGGTTGAACAGAGAACAATAACGAAGCTTAAGTAAAACTAAATTCTAGGTTTGGGAGGATGTAGTTGTAAACATTTACCTGCGCAGAGGTAAGAATCCATGTACCTGGAGGAAACTCTCGTCTACTATCGAAGCCACAATCCCCCACAAATTTCTACAGTCGGCGCAGTGGATTGTAGTGCTTCGCTCGAGCTCTCAATATAAAAAAATTTCCCAGTCTCTGCGGTGCTCGAGCTTTCTGTATAAACACAATATGTTGAAATAGGGATGTGCGCTAGATGAAGGAACGCCGGTACCAAGATTATGTTGTGTCACAACGATTACAAAGAAACAGGTGTCAACAAGATACACCGCCCATACTATCTACTTACAGGTGCTATATAAGCTGGCAAATTAGCGTTTGCATGCAAGACAAGGCTAATTGTTTATAATTTCTCCCTTGTGGGTAGTGTAAATGCATTGGTAGAGTGCGCTCAAGATTTTAGACGCTAAATAACAAAGGTGGCTACAACAGCCAAATGTAGCGTATGCATGGAATCATTGTTACTTGATTAATACTATGGCATCGATACACGACCGACACGTGTTTATACGAGTAGAATCTGATTATATTTAGTCTCTACGGTCGTACAGCTATCTGTATAAACACAAAATGTTGAAGTAGGGATGTGCGTTACACGAATGAATGCCCGTAGCAAAATTATGTTCTGTCACAACGATTAAAAAGAAACAAGTGTCAAGAAGATATACCGCTCATACTATCTGCTTATAGCTACTATATAAGCTGGGAAATTAGCGTCTGCATGCAAGACAAGGCTAATTGTTTATAATTTTTTGCTTGTAGGTAGTGTAAATGCATTAGTGAAATGTGCTCAAGATTTTAGGCGCTAAATAACAAAGATGGTTGCAGCAGCCAAATGTAGCATATGCATGGAAGCATTGCTACTTGATTGGTACTATGACATGGATACACGACATGCGTTTATATTAGTTGAATCTGATTGTATTGAATAGATATATTCATAGCTATTCAGCTTGTTGAAATATGTATGCTCCTTTTTCTACATCGGTGGATACGATTCAATTCTTAAAAATATATTTAGCAAAAAAATATACTTTAATCTGGTACGAACATCGATTCACTAATTTTATTTAAATACAACAGGGTTGTGCTGATTCTCTCTATGAAAAGTTTCATGTTCGTCCCTGGACTTTGAAATGATTAGTGACAAATGATCATAGGATCAATGCCTAGACATTTTCTATGTTGAAGCTAAAACTAACTGCTTGGACCAAGAAGACTCAAGCTAGTGGTGTTAAGGCTTACTGTACAGACTAGTCCAATAAGCGCTTTAATTTTGACTCTTCCTCTCCAATGAGAGATGATTTCTAGATTGACTCAAACTCCAATAGAGATATGATTTGTGATATTACTCTCAAGTAAGAGGGTTATATTATAAAATAAAGTGATCTAGGCAGGTTGATGCTAGGCTGTCCAGCTGAATCTTACTCACCGAAGCGCCAAAATATGCTTATTGCCGAGTCAGCTCTAGAGATAAAAAAGGCTTGATCGCTCCTTGTTCTCCTACGTCGAACAAGCCTTTAAAGACCGAAAGCTTTAAAATAAAAAACGTGTGCATCGTGTTAAACCTAGTATTTCTGACCAGCTAAGCCCATAGATTGTGAGTAGTCAAAGTTAATTGTAATTGCACACAGTAGACTAAAAGAAATATTTTATCTAAGATCTATACATACGCGATACTGGATATATATGTGATACACTGGCATAGGATCAATGCCTAGACATTTTCTATGTTGCTAGGATGAATGCTTATTTTTTTTGTGGCTTCAATGCTACAAACTTTAACATTTCTGTCTTTGTTAAAACCGGCGTTTAAAATTAGAGGCAGTGTCATTACTTTTAAGCTCTATTAAACTGCTAAAGTTCTGGTTTCCCCTCCGCATTGCAACAAGCTTGAGGCATTGCAAAAAGTTTTTACAAATCAAAACAGTAACTATAAATTAATCACTTGCTCTATTTTCTTTTAACTAAACTTCAACCAGTTTAAAATCAACAAAATTAGATTCTTTCAACAAGAGATTTAAATGTGACAAAGATCCTTAGTTAAAAAATAGAAATTACATTCTTCGAACAACATATTTGAATACGGCAAATATCCTTAGTTAAAAATTCAACAAAATAATATTCTGTTGTACAAAACTTTGAATACAACAAAAGTATCAAGTCCAATGTGGCTTCCTTTTAAATGACTATAGTTTTTTCACATTATACATAAAACGGGTGTACTTATTGGTATTGAGTATTGTGGTCTAGGTTTAAAAATTCACATTTTAATATAAAATTTTAGATGTATAGGCACAATAAAATTTTAGATGGATAGAAACAAAGATTATTTAGATTTGATAGATGAATAAAAATAAGATAAAAAATATATGTTTTGATAATAATAAAAAAAATCGCTTCATTATAGAAGTTTATTGCTGGCAAATTTTGCCTTCGAACTTGCTTATAATATGTATATGGGTGGTATCAATTTCTACTAGTTTGTGGAGATCACGATTTTGTTGTCTACAATTTGTGACTGCTGTTCGGCTCTGGTTTTTATGCTTATGAGCGATTTTTTTTAATGTCCGATGTTTGATGGTTTGCATTGCTGGTTTTTCCCTTGTATTTTCTTCTTCTGCAATTTAATAGTTGCTTTGTTCAATATTTTTTACTATTTTGAGATAGGTTATATTACTAAATCAAAACGGTTTATATAGACATAGTTTTGAACCTCTGTATTTTGATTTTGAAGCTATTTGATCGTTAGTTTTGTTGCAATGCCATATACTTAAATATGCTTTGATAACATCTTTGACAACTATAAATAAATTTTAATACAAAATTTACAAAGAGATAATGTTGAATACTCTAATCCTGGTTATACTGTCATCAATTCAACATATGTTTGCTGAGAAAATCCCTTGCCTATGAGGTTGTTGAATTTTGCTTTTGCATTGTTTTCCTTTCTCCTTGCATTTAATTAAACAATTGATTACTAAATGTGAACAACTTATTAGCAAATTGATTATAATTTATCGCCCAGCCTAGAAGAATTTATGGCGATAGTCAATTGACTGTAGATCAAGTGGTCCGTAGGAATGTTGTTGTCCTCTCCACTTAGGTTCAAAACTCGCTTTGTGGCGCTTGCTCCATGGGAGCTAACTTTGACTATGTAATCGAGCTAGTCATAAGTGGACTTCAAGAAAATTCTAGAAACTCCAAAACCTTGACCCTAATCAAGAGTTCAGACATATATAAACACTTAAACTAACCCTAGACAGTTACTAGGCTATGTTAAATAGTGCTTCATCATGAGGAGAAGGGGTTCCATTATGATGATCTTATTGTATTATTTCATGGCTTGCCAACAATAAGGGAGTGTATATTACTTTATTCATCATTTTGTGAAATTAAGCTAACATGATGAATTAAGTTGTCAGATATCTTGTGACAAACTATTGCAATGGAATGTCCATGGCAATTTATAGATCACTTGTTCAAGAATGGTTAAGTGTCCTTACTAAACTAAAGACAAACCGTTGTGCAATATTACTTTAAAATCAAGGTCAATCCCTCTGAATATTTCATCAAGATACTAGATTTTGAAATTTTGAGAGAAGATGATACAAATCAAGAGAAGGCATAGAAATAATGTATCTAGAAATGCTAATATGGGCTTCCTGTGAACATACCAAACAGGATAATGCATGAGAACCACGATGAGTGCACCAAGGCACAAAAGTTGAAATGGAGACCAAGGACACAATGATGAAATACCATAAGAGCTTTGTATCTAAATATCAGAGTTGAGCATGGGTGAATAGAGAAAAATATTTAGGAGCGATGAGCCACCAATCCTTCAAAATGTATTGTTGTTGAGCTCAAACACTAGAAACTTGATATTGGCTTCTTCCATTTGCAAGCCACCCATGAAAATTGCTTTCGACTCAGAAACTAAATCCATTGTGGCTTAGGTTATTGAAGATTGGTGCATGCAACAATAATCCATTATGGATAAATTTGAATTTTTGGATCAAAAGTATGACACTTTAGGCAAAATTCTTTGGGACATGGAAGTAATACGCAAGGAGAAGAATTAATATAAGCAGATCCTAACTACCCATGTAGACTCTAGATTTGAAGTGGAGGATTAGGTCGATAGGTATTCTAAATCATTCACATATAACTGATTTTTAGTACTTAGTATCATATCATTTGTCTTGTTTCTGCACATAGGAGATTATTGTCAATGCCTTGTTGGTTGCCTAATATTGAAGAGCACTTGAGATCTTATCTACAACCATTTCTATTATTGTACTTAGTTGCTAGTTTTAAGAATCTTGTTCATTCAAATTTTTCTCTCTTTGTTTTCATAGTTAGTTCTCTTTATGCAAAGCTATGTAGTCCTATGTTTACTTAGTAAAAATCAATTAAGAAATCTACTTACGGACTTTGATTTCGAACTCCACTCATGAGTAAAAATCCCCCACATCATTGGTATTAGCGCAAGTTTCCAATCTAGCTTCAATTTGGGTAATACTTTATTCAAATTCAATTTCAACTTAAGTTTTTTTAGGAAGGAATTCTATGATTAATTTCCATAAGTGATTAGTGTTAAATTGATTTAAGTCTACAATTCTATTGTCATCAAGACCTTGAATAGATTTTGATTGATCCAGCTACAAAGCGATCATGTTCACCCCTCATAGCCACATAGGTACATATTGCATTAGCTTGAAATCTAATTTTTACTAGATGTCGAGCCTTTTTCTCATGAGGTATGCATTGTTGCTATTTCCAAATTTGTAACTTCATAGTGTGATCTACGTTACTTATTCTTAAACATGTAGAATCGCTTGAGACATTAAATCACCATCTCTATTATTGCACTTAGTTGCTAGTTTCAAGAATCTTGTTCAAATTTTCTCTCTTTGTTTTCATGGTTAGTTTTCTTCATCTAAAGCTATCTAGCGCTATGTTTACTTAATAAAAAGCAATTAAGAAATTTACTTTCCAGACTTTGATTTCGAAGTTTGCTTATGAGTGAGAATCCCTACATCATTGGTATTAGAGCAAGTTTCCAGTCTAGTTTGAATTTGGGTAATATTTTATTCAAACTCAATGTCGAGTTTAGGTTTTTTAGGAACAAATGCTATGATTGGTTTCCATAACTGATTGGTGTTGAACTGATTTAAGTGTGCAATTCTATTGTCATCAAAAGCTCGAATAGTTTTGATTCATCCACCTACAAAGCAATTATGTCCACTGCTCATAGCAACACACATACATATTGCATTAGCTCAAAATCTATTTTATATTATATATCAAACCTTTCTCTAATAAGGTGTGTATCGTTTCTATTTCCACATTTTGTAACTTTATAGTGTGATCTATGTTACTTATTCTCAAACATATACAATCGCTTTAGACATTAAAGCACTATAACAAATTATTGTGGGCTCAGCAAGTCCCTAGCTGCTGCTTGTTCTGGCTATACCAAACAATAGGAATATGGCCATCCACACAAAAAAACATCAAATTCTCGTGCCTATTGTATTTGAGCAATGTCAAGTGCCTTTTATGACCCTTCACCAAAATCAGCCTCATCTTGCCTGTGATATAATGGCTTGATTGATGGAATTTCTTCTTTATTTAGATCGGCTTTCATAATCAAATTCAAGTATCTAACATTAAATTGATGTTATCGATCCTTAAAATATAATTCAACACATAATAATGAGTTATTTTATTGTCATTCTATCCATGACTAGAAAAATGAAGGTTGCCAATCCATTCGATATTAAGGACATAGTGTTCCCATTATTGGAATTGATTGTCACAAGCCACGCTACATATTCTTATCTTTTATGCATCCTGCATATTTGATTTTGTTCGGTATGCTCATTGCTTTGTGTTTTGCACATCCAAATTTCATGGCTTAACAATTATTTCATGCTTAATGAGTCTTAAGCATGATTTCTATTTGTTATGTGCCTCAACAACATAATTGGAAATTCATAACATAAATAAAAAAAAATAAACCAAGATTTCAATATGAAAAGACATAATTACCACAACAATAGATAGTTCTAGATAACAAAATATTATAATAGAAATATCTTTATTAATTAAAGCAATATTCATTTACCTCTTCAAGGGGAAAACCTCCAAATCAAGCCAATTCACAATTACAAAATACTCCACAAGACATCTTGTTTCATTGCTTCTACTTGTAGATATATAGTTTCTAGTGAAGAAACTTTTTACTAGGCTGAACCTACTAATAAGCGTCCTTAGTAAAGGAACTTTCTAATAGGTGGACCTTGTAATAAATTTTCTTACAAATATTGTTTTCATGCTATAGAGACTTTCTAATAGGTGGAAGCTTCTAGTAAACATTTTTACAAATATTGCTTCCACACTAAATCTACTTTATTGACATGATTTAAGATAGATGATCTCAATACATAACAATCTATCTATTAAGACGGTTAGGCCAGGCCACTAGCATTAATTGTTTTTTTTTTTTTAATTGGGGTTATGTAACATTTTCCTTCATTTGGACATGATGGAAAATTTGAAAGAGATGTTGATAAGAGGCATTTACTTGTATCATTGAAATTGACTTTGTAGGATACACACATAGTGATTTTGGATGTTGATGAGACAATGTTGAATACCTCTTTTTATATGGGCTCATTTCCTAGTGTTTCATTGGAGCTTCATTGACACTATACACTAAAGATTTTTTGTTGTTATGCATTGATTAACAATCTCCCAAGTTTTAAACTAATTGATGGTGATATTCGTTGATATTTGAAGATGTTCTTGAGTCTTCAGCTTTGTTTACAAGACTCTTGACCTTTTATTTAATAGAGCTTTATAGATATTTGAAAGCTGTTTTGGAATTTTTAATACACTTTCAAAGAAATCAAGTTGCTAATAGTTCTATTAGTGGCCATATCCCCTCGGTATCAATGACGGCTACTATAAGATCGATGGAAATAATGATGTTACGAAAAAGAATTGTGGAAGTTGCCAACATAATTGCTTTGTTTGCATAAAATGTTAATAATATTTTTATCAAGAATTTATGTCCTCGATGTTAAAAATCCAAGCTTATCATTTATGATGAATCCCATGATTCGAAAGTGCTCCAAAGTTAGATTCTTGACATAGAAAGTTGGTTTAACTATAATCTGTTTCTTGGTCTTGAAAAGGTTATGTCCATTAAGTTGAAACTCACAGGGCTTTGTAGGCATGATGTGAATCAAAACTCAATCACGATTTGGACCAAGTTTGTGAAATCCCTTTCTCTCTCCTTTAGTTCTTCCTTCTACAAATAGGGTATCAATATTAAGTGGCTTCACCTCATTCAAGGATTCAACATTCTTGTATGAGAGTACTTCCATCAATTCAATCAATTGTCCATTCTTCTCAATATCACTAATGCATTCGATAATCTTATTGTCAAATTTAAAAGTAGATTACAAGAATGTTTGTAGCTAGAGCTGACGTAGATGGAAATCGCTATTCCTTGCGTTGTGTATAATCAAGCACAATTGATTGAAGACAAGTTTTTAGATTATTGTAGAATTCAACATCAATCATCCTCTTCAATTGTTTGCATATCTACATTTTCAAAACTTGCACTTCCTACTACTACAAGGTCATTTTGTTTCTCACAATCTGCTTTTTCTTTTCTCCGTCTTCTACTAGGTTTCGTAGATATTGTAATAAACATGAACATGATTAGTGCAAATGTTTCAAATCCAACAAGAAGAAAAGATGGTTTAATAGTCTCCTAATCAGGGAAACCATAATGCTCCCATTGAGGTATTTGATGAAGACAGAAGCTATGAAGAGTTAAGTGCACTCAATAAAGTTAACATCTAATTACACCGCAATCTTGCTAAATCTTGATATAGTTTGTTTGTCACTCTATTTGACACAAAATATGATCGTTCGCATTCCCCTGCTAGGCCTAGCGAAATCACTAGTGTCAAAAAGAAAGTTCTAGGTGTGAGTGTTTAATATAGAAGCGTAAATGAAACAATATGATATAAAAGAGAAATTATAAATCATGTGTTACATCTATAGAATGTTTCAAATCCAAGAAGAAGAAAAAATGGTTTGACAATCTGCTGATCAAGGAAACCACAATGCTCCCATTGAGGTATTTGATCAAGACACAACTTATGAAGAGTTAAGTGCACTCAATAAAGTCACCATCTAATTACACCCCAATCTTGCTAAATCTTGATATAGTTTGTTTGTCACTCTCTTTGACACAAAATATGATCTTTCGCATTGCCTCGCCAGGCTTAGCGAAATCACTAGTGTCAAAAAGAAAGCTTAAATTCTGAGTGTTTAATACAAAAGCGTAAATGAAACAATATGATATAAAACAAAAATTATAAATTGTGTGTTAAAATTATAGGTTCATGGCTTTAATCTATATATTATAAGCTAATTGCAAATAAAATTCTAAGTAGTAGCAATTGCTCATAAATTAAAGTTCAATAGAAAGATTAAGGAAAACAATAATCGCAAATTTGTTTTTGAAATAAATTTTTTATGTTCAGTCTTTAATTTTCTATGCTTTATTCTTACTTTGTCCTGAGATGCAAAATCATTGTCGCTTATGCCATTTATGTTTACATTTATGAATAATATGAGGAATCAATATTAGCTATGCCAGTATTCTAATTCACTCTTACATTGGCAATTAATTAGTAGCTGAATGGTTAACAATCAAGGTACAAACTATAGCATGAGCATACAGCATAGTGGTATACTAAGTTTAAATATTTAAACATTTCTTAACACACATAGTTATATTTTATTGATATATGAAAGTTTAAAACTATAAATATGTTGTTATAGGTCACCAATAAATCTAATATTGCATTGAATCTAATGATTCCCCCTGACTAGAATAAGAAATCAAGTGTCTACTAATGTGTCATGAGAAACATTATATCCATATTTCTTGTTAAAATGACTTTGACCTTTTAACCTTTTAAGTGCCAAAAGCTTTCCCTTTGACCAAAATCGTGTCTACATAGTATCGTACAAAAAAATATTTTAGTGGTTATAAGATAACAAACTCAAACATAGCTTCAACAAAAAAAGAAAGACAAAAAACACACATAGAATTTTCTTGTTTGCTAATTGCCATTTTTTTTGTATTGATACCAAATTTTGCATATTTAATAATTTTAGCTTAGCAATTAACATGCTGGTTTTTTCTATTCTAGTAGCAAGACAAAATACATTTCATTTCAAAATTTCTTTGTTGTGAATATGTTGTTCCCTTTGCTTTGCTTATTTGCAATGGCAACAACAATCTACAATGTTTACAACATCATGGTTTGGAAAAAAAAACCATTCCCTTTGCTTATTTTGTTTTCCTTAGGGTTTGTTTCTCTTCACTTGCATGCAGGTTTTCCGATATAAAAAACTAGGGACATAGAAAAACCAAGAACAAAAACCAGGAAAAACATATGCCGTCGCAAATGTGTTTGTAGACAATATGGGAAAAGACAAAAGTAAAGGCGACAATATTTTAAGAGCAAATCGTCTTGGCATCAAATATTCTAATTGGCAAGAAATTGATGAGGCTTTGGCTACAAGCAATTTGTTTCGACTAGACAATTTCCACTATGAGCCAGGAGATTGCTTGTTTGATGCACTTGCATTATTATTGCATTTTCGATATACATCAATAGAGATAAGGAAAGAGATTGTTAATCATTTTCATGTTCGTCTAGATCAAAAAGATCCCTCTGCATTGTTGTCAATGCGCACAGAATTGACAGTTGACTATTTGATGGAATTGCATAGCATAGAAAATGCCAACAAATATCTCAATCGCATGTCGCAATCTGCTTCGCAGCCAGATAATCAAAATGTATATGGACTATGGGGTGATATATTTTGCATCAAGTGGTTTTCAAAATGGTTGAATGTTCCAGTCGCTGTTTGGTCATTAACAAAAGGAACAAAATACCTTCACTTCAATTCTGGAAGATCTGAATATTGCTACAATATATTGTTCCATGACCACACACCAGCTTCTGGCCACTTTGAACCATTATTGTCATATAAAACAATGCAAGCCGAAAGACAAGCGACTGATATGCTTTGTCAAGGCGCAAATGTAAATCGATGTTTATACAGGCAAGTTGAAATGTCATTTCAGGTTCAAGGCAATTGTCATGACTCCTTGTTCGAATCAATCTCCGAATTGACACTCTTCGCTAATGGACAAAGTGTTAGAAAAGCAATTGCGCAAAGCTTCTATAACTCTATTGCTTCAAACGATATTAGAGCAATACAATGCTTGGACAAATATCTTGATAAAAACACATTAGCAACTACACCTCTTGTTAGTGGATGGGAAACCTATATCGTGCATTTGGCAGAGCCATATATCATTGGCCACATAGAAGGAAATCAATTTGCTCTTCAATGGTTATGTGAGCTACTAGACACTAACATACATTTATGGAGCAATAATTTGCAAGAAAATATTGCGACATTCCATGCAACAAATAAATCGTCAAGAGTTCTATGCCTGATGCAACATGTAATAGATAAAATGCACTCGCATTTCTAACTGTTGTTGCAACAACATTGTGGAAATAAAATGCTCTTTTCGCTCAATTGCAACAAAAATACTTCTATTGCAATTGGAACGGATAATTTTGAAAAGAACAAACAGACAATAGCAAAAGAAAACACTATAGAAAAGAACATTGACAACGAACCATTCAACAAACCAATATACATAGATGCAATTAAAGCAAAGGAACAAAAACAAAAGATAAACATAGGGGAAAAAAAGTCTTGCATTGCTGATCAATTTTCAAAAACCAAAATCAAGACGCAAACATGCATTGATGGCAATATGCAAAAAAACTTGCGCTTGTTGAAACACAATATGTGTAAACAAGGAATGGACATTCTTCAAAAGCAAAAGGAATGTGCAAAAGCAAAAAAAGCAGTTGTTACATACTTAAAAGTTATTCAAGACACACCTATTCATGCATGTTCCGTGTGTAAACAATTGCATTTTAAAAAAGACATTTCTAGTGTAAACAACACAGTTAAGTTAGCCTTTCAAACTCTTACAAGTACAGAAGATGTGACATACCCCATGCTACTTGTTCAAATTTGTAGGCCTTGCAAGAAAGCAATCGCTAATGGGAAATTGCCCATGTTTACATCACCTACACGAATCCGACGCAATAACATATTGCCATCTGTAGCTATACTGACTCCTTTGGAAGAACGATTGGTGTCACCAAGAATAGCCTTTGCACAAATAAGACAACTTGGTTATAAAAGAGCACAAATTGGGCTGACTGGCTCAATTATCAATGTGCCTGCAAATTTGGATAAAGTTCAAATAGCATTGCCTAGAAGTCTAGATGACAATTTGACAGTTGCAGTTATGCTAAAGCGAAAATTGGAATACAAAAATGCATATCTATCTGGAAATATTCAGCCAAAGATCATTTTGACTGCGCTGAGTGATTTATGCAAAACCGAACTTTACAAAATTGAAGGCATTGTAATCAATACTAGTTGGGAAAAAATATTTGATGAAACAGCCAAACAAGAATCAAATACTCAAGAAACAATAGAACAAGTAGCTGATGATGAAAATGAAATAAACATAGAACCAATATCAGAAACATTGATACATGGATATGGAGAAACACATCTAATAGATGATCTAGACAACAAAATCATAGAAATTGCACCTTCAGAGAGCTTCCGACCATTGAGCATTTTCCAAGACAAATACTTTGAAGAGCTAAACTTTCCTACACTTTTCTACGGATTCAATCGACCTAATGAAATTTTCAATCACTTCTCTTATCAACAAATATCGCAGTGGGAGCTACAACATGAAAGTACAGACTTTGAAACACATGGCACAAACATTTTCTTCAAAGCAATTAAAATCATAATAAAACAAGTACAAAACACTGCTTGGATATCAATCCGCATGGGAGAGTTAAAGGACAAAAAATTATTGGCAAAAGATGTCAAGTCAAAAGACAATCTTGTAAAAATACTCCAATCTTCGATCGGGTATCGTACATTGAAAGCAATCAGAACATCACCTGATTACTTTGAAAATATGACAAAAGATCTATTTGCAATGATTCGACAGCTTGGTCCTCCTACGTTCTTTTTAACCTTTACGAGTGTTGAACACCTTTGGGCACCTTTATGCAATGCATTGAAACAAATCGAGGAAAAACATTTGGGAAAGTTAGAAGACAATGCATTGGAAGAAAATATTGACACGTTAATAAGAAGACATCCAGTGATTTGTACTCGCTACTATAGACACAAAATAGCAGCACTAAAGTCTCTTATGTTAAAAAACAACACAATATTTGGAAAAATACAAGATTTTTTCTTTACGACCGAATTTCAACAAAGAGGAAATGAGCATGAACATGGACTGATTTGGATTCAAAATGCACCTGTTTATGGAAAAAATTCAAATGAGGAGATCATTGCTTTTTTTGATCGCTATATATCCACAAACTCGTCTTTACTTGATCAAAATCTTATTCAAATTCAAACGCATCGACACACAAAAACATGTAGAAAACATCGGCATTCCACATGCAGATTCAATTTCCCATTGCCTCCTATGGATAGTACCATGATTCTAGAGCCACTAGAAAATGCTTCAGACGATCTCATTCAAAGAGCAAAAAAAGTGTTCTCTGTTATTGAACACAAAGAATATTCTAGAAACGTGTCGTTTGCACAATTGCTTCTAGAGCTAGAACTAACCAAGGATGAATACATTTTGCTGCTACGGTATTTTCTTCCTCGTGCTACCTTAATACTAAAAAGAGATCCCGTTGACATTTGGATTAACTCATTTGCAAAAGCAATACCAGAGTTGTGGCAAGCAAATACAGATGCACAATATATCTTAGAAGCTTACGCTACAGCAACATATGTAAGCTCTTACATCACCAAATTTGATAGATCCATGACAAATGCTTTCAAAAAGATCAAAGAACAATGTCTCATTGAGAATGATGGAAAGATTGAAACGATACGTAAACTTGGAAATGCGCTTTTGAACATGCAACAAATGTCTACTAGACAAGCAATACATATCATACTCTCGTTACCTCTGCATTCATCCTCCAGGAAGACTATTTTCATCAACACTGCTCCAGACGACAAAAAAATAGTTGTCTTGAAAAAACCATCGCTTTTGGAAAAAGAACCAGATGACTCTGATGACATTATTTGCCCATCAATTTTGGACAAATACATTGCACGTCCTATTGAGCTTGAAAACATCTCTTTGGAAGAATATGCATCTTCCTATTCTTGCATGCACTCAATTACAAGAAAAAGAAATAGACCATGTATCATACAATATATTCGCTACAACAAACAAAAAGACCCCGAGAATTTTTTTAGAGAAAATATGATCCTCTTTATGCCACATAGAGACAATTGCACCCTACTAAAGAGCAATTTCAAAACATGGTCTGATGCATATGTCAAATTCAAAGAACAAATAGACATTGTAGAACAAAAGTTCATGGCATCAACAATGACAAAGTGGGGTGACCTTGATAATGCTGCTGAAACAAGTGAATTGCAAGACATATCTATGGCTCCTCTAACAACAGACAAAACAACAACTGTGTCTGGATTAGAACAATATGACATTCAGCATGATCTAATCCGCAAAACTATGTCCAATGCATCAAAACCTGGGATTGTGTGCTACTTGACAGAAAAGCCATTTCTATTGGACATGCATGAATACCATGCAATACGAAGAAATCTAAATACTCAACAACAATCAATCGTGAAAGAAGTTATTGCAAGGAAAAAGAACAATCCCCTCACTCCAATTCACTTGTTCCTGACAGGAGGAGCAGGAACAGGTAAAACTTACACGGCAAAAGCAATCTATGATGGTCTTCTACATCACTATGACAAAGAAATTGGTAGTGATCCTTTAAAGAAAAAAGGACTTATAGTTGCATTTACTGGAAAAGCAGCATATAATGCAGGTGGCGTTACAGTCCACTCTGCTTTTAGACTGCCATTAAGTTCAAATATGCTTCCGCTAAATTCAAACACCCTAGATCTTTTGACAAAAGATTATGAACAACTTCGAGTATTGTTGATTGATGAAGTCTCTTTAATAGGGTCTCGAATGCTATACAACATTGACAAACGACTACGTGAAATCATGCACACACCAACAAAAGCATTTGGAAACCTTGATGTCATATTCTGTGGTGATTTGTGTCAAGCACAACCCGTACATGATTGTTGTATTTTTGAACAACCAAGATTCCAGCAGCAAACATTTCCTTACACATTTTGGTTCGATGCAATAAAATGCTATGAACTTACAATAGTTGTACGTCAAAGAAATCAAACATTCATATCAATCTTAAATAGAATTAGAACATGCTCACAAACACCAGATGGCATAGATTACTTAAACCAACATTGCTATAGACAACCACCAATAGATGCAACGTTACCTTATCTTTTCCATAGTAATAAGGATGTTCAAGAACATAACTCAAAAATGTTGTCAGCTATGCAAACATAAACATTCACGCTTGTAGCACATGATAGCAAAATTGATTCAATTGAAAAAAATGACCATAGACAAAACACATTGCGACTTCCGTCTATGATAGTAGTGAAAAGGATATGCTTATTGAACTAGTTGGAGGCAACTACTCAACTGAGGATGGGTTGGTTAATGGTGCAGAAGTTGTGTTTAAACACTATGCACAAACAAACCATGATATTGTTTGGATTGAGTTTATAGATCCAAAAGTTGGAGCCAAGCAGCGTGCAACTATGCAACATCTTTATACACCTGTTGTAAAGTCCAATTGGACACCAATCAAAAGAATTGTGATACAAACAACACTTGAAAATAAAACGAATATTATGCAAACACAATTCCCAATTCAGTTAGCATGTGCAAGGACAATCCATAGAGCACAAGGATTGACAATGAACAAATTGGCATTTGACCCAAAATGAATTAAGAGACATGGCCTTGTTTACACTGCGCTCTCACGTGTTAGAAATATTGATTGTCTTTATCTCTTAAATAAGTTAGAACAAAGAAATTTTAAAACTTGTCCAAAAGTCGCTACTGAAATAGATAGATTAAAAACAAATGCAACTTTGCAATTTGAATATGGCCTGCGTTCAATGCCAAATGCAAAGCAATTACTCATTGCATCATTGAACACACGCAGCTTGCTTTTGCACTATGACGATGTTGTAAATGATCATGAACTTATGCAGGCAGACATTTTATGTTTGCAAGAAACTCACATGCACACACTTACCAAAGAAACGATAATGATAGAAAAATACAATTTCTTCTTAACATTTTCAATGCATGGAATCCTTACATTGATTAAAAAACACATTGCCATCACCGATTCTAAAAACTATACAAAACACTCGACTGAAGCAATTTGCGTAGATCTTGAATTTGGCTACAATGTGTTGAAATTAGTGAACATTTACAATAGACCATGTGCTTTGCTTGATGATCTCTTTCATATATTGAGTTGCATTTTGTCAACTTGCACACAAACCACTCAAATCCTAGTAGTTGGTGGCCTGAACATTGACATGTTGCAAGAAACAACGTCAAAAAGAAAATTGCAACTGTTTATGGAAATGAAAGGCTTGACACTGAAAACAACAAAGGCAACAACGAACACTGGTTCAATGCTTGACCACTTTTGGACAAATTTGAAACACATAACTATTGTTTTCAATATTTCAGATGCCTATTGGACTGATCACTACTCAACTTTCCTATCAATCTGTGATAACAATGCATAGTCTATTCAATTTTGCATTGTCTAATTTTGTTGTCCCCTTATCTATGGACAGATCCATCGTATCATATTTGCACAAAATCAAAAGCAGGTACTATTCTTTATCTTGCAACTTGCATGCACTTTAAACTATATCAATTTGGTTTTTTCCTATTTGTAGTGAGGTAAATTTACATCAGCTATGGGCATATGCAACATTAATGTCATACCTATGAGTTCAAATTGTGTTGAACTTTCTAATATTTTTGTAATCTATTTTGTGATGTAAAATTTTGATTATTTTTTATTGTTGAAAGTTGTTTAGACTTTAATTTGTCCACAATTCAGATTTTAAAAAACTAGCACTTATTGCATAACATATGTAAACACTCTTTACAAAAGTATTCACATGCTATTTCCATTTTATAATAATTTAGACGATATATAGGCTACATAAAATGTTTTAATAACAAATTCTTATGTTCAAGATAATTGTAAATGAAAATTTGTTCAATATTTGGCTATAGACAACATAGTTTTCAGCAGTTGTTCTGTTCAAATTCCTGGCACTACATAGACTTCATGCTATGCATATGTAAAAAATCTAGTAAAAGAATTATAGAAATTTGCCTTTTTTCTTTTTTTTCCCTATGATTCTTTGTTTTAATGCTATCTATTTGTTTCCATATTTTCCATTTGTTCTAAATCTCTTCTAATCTTTACATTAATTAACAATATTAGGTAAATTTGACTTGCTTGATACTTCTTGCATGTACAGTTGTTGAAACTAAAATCCAAAATTCCAAAACAATGGAAAATAGTTCTTTGCTTATGCTCAACACAACAAAAACAATATCAACATCAGACAGCTCAACAATGGAAACAATTTCACCTGTTCAAAGTCCAAAAAGGTGTGCAATTATTTTGGTTCTAATTGCTTTTTACATCATTTTTAACACATGCAACTTCTTCATCTTCTTTTATGATTTCCTAGCACAGAAAACAACAGAATGTAACTATTGCATTGACAAATATCTTGTCAATCTTGATCCAAGTTCGAAATTTTCTGCTATTAATTGCTGATAATTTCTTTCTTGGCGTTCTTCTCTAACTATAACAATAGCAGGTTCAAACAAACAGCTACAGAAGCAGCTACTATTATAGAGCTATGCACAATAACCCCAAAAATTGTTTTCGAAGGAGACATCTTGGCCGTCTATGGGCCTGCACAAAACAAAATCCAAGGTTCTCCTGTAAAGGCACAAATACTGCATGCAGACTTTGTTGACAGAGATGGGCTGATGACAATCACTGCTGGAATAAGTGACAACTTGATCAAACGTTTTGGTAGCTATTTCTCAACTGGAAAAAGCCTAAGAATCACTCGATTTGGGCTGAAGAAAAAATTCCAGTACGACAGAGGCGATGCCAAGTATTCAATAGTCATATTTCCACATACAATAATTGAGACAATTGATCAAGTTTGCAAAATGAGAAAGCTAGCTCCAGATATGACAATTGCTGATCTGTTGTCATCAAACGATTCCTACTCTGTTGGCTCTGTCGCAGCAATTGTCGTTTCATGTGAATACAACAACAAGCAATTCGACTTGTATATCAAAGACGGTGGAACGGTAAACGACCATGCAACAGTAAATATGCCATTTGCATGTCTAATGTTCTTTTGGAATTGCTATTTTTTAAAGCTAAATAAAATTTCTGTTGTTTTATATAAACAAGAAAATAGGCGAAAAACAAATACAAATAGCTTTAACGATTTTTAATTGTAGCCTATGCTCATTGACTACTGTCTTCTACTATTGCAGTTACAAGTCAATGAATCCTTTCAACAACTGCTCTTGCAAATTCAACAACAACTTGCATCTGATAATCCTCCATTCTATTTGTTTAAAAACATTGTCCGAAATGACACTAAAGGAAGCCACATGCTCCGGACCTGTGCAGCTACTTTTATTGACCCTCTTAATGATGATTATGCAATTCAAAATTTGCTTCCAATCATTGACTCAAAGACACAGGTTCGTTGGAAAATTGCTTCTTTTCCATTTCATCAACAAGGAAAAACAAGAACAGAATTTACTTTGGTGCAAAGTAGTTTCATTGCTTAACAACTTCTTCTGGTTTTTTGTCTCTTGTTCATTGTCTGATAGCATTGACTTTGTTATCTGTAGTAGGCTTTAGTTCAACACTTTTTTAAATTGTTGTCATCTCTTCAGAACATTATCATCAAGACTGATATAGATTTTCCAAACAAACTGCTATAGCACTTCCTTTTTTACTATATAGCTACTGACGAATTTATCTTGATTTCATTCTCCACTTCTATCAGACATTTGTTATGCAAATTTTCAAACCCCAACCAACCTTTCCATGCTATAAAAAAAAACCAATATCTGCTTTAGTATCCAGTGGTTAAATCTATATAGACTTATTTAAGTAAATATTATTTTAGCCATAACTAAAACTTACTTAGGGGACCCTTTTCTCAAATTAGTATTTCTTTAAGGGCGAGGATGGAGGTCACATCTAGGGTTTTGCAGATTCGAGATGCAGAATCATCCGGAAGCATCTGTTTTGGGATCGAGGATGGATGTGGACTGTTTTGAGTGGTGCCATTTGGGAGTCAGATCTCTAGGATCTGTACGGGTGGTAGTTGTCAGAGAGAACAGTAATAGCCACTTTTTCCCCCCCTTTGCAGGCGTGGACAGGTGTATGGTACACCGGTAGCACCGGTCGCCGGGCCATTATGTCACATGAAGCTGGGACTTCTTCCCTTTCTCGCCCTTTCCTTGGAGGTGTGGCTGATTCTCGGGCAGATTTTTCTCCTATATCGCCGCAGGGTTTTGGCAGGAACCCTAATCTGGTGGGAGAGAAGGCTCGACGCAGACGAAGGACAAAAACATACAAAGCTCGGGAAGGTGTGCAGAGGTTCGTTATCCCGGCGAATGCTCACTTGGACAGGGTCGAGATGCTCGCGGATCGAGCTTTGGTAGGTCATCTGGAATATGCATCTGGATCAAAAGTGGAGATAGTAGAGTGGGTTAAGATTAACTGGTCGCCGCTTGTGGGGAATATGCCAAGAATAAACCTGTTGGTTAATCAGTGGATTTTATTTATTTTTCCCTCGAATGAAACGATGCTGCGGATTCTCGAAGGGACATGGCTGTTTAAGGAGGGGTCTTTAAATTTGAAGCGGTGGCATTTGGATTTTGATCCCATCCACGAACGCCAAGGTATACGACATTTATGGATGATTGTTCCTGCTCTCCCTATTGAAATCTGGACGGAGGAAACAGTGGCAGGGATTGCAAATTCTGTGGGTAGATGTATTAAGGTGGATAAGAATTCTGTTCTAGGCATTGACAGGCGATATGCCAAGGTTCTTGTAGAATTGGATGTGAGATTGGGGCTGCCGGCCTCTATTGAGATTGCCTGGGGTGACCGTTGCTGGACGCAAAATTTGGATTTCTTTATGATTCCATTTCGTTGTTACATTTGTCGGGAGCTGGGTCATACTAAGGCGAATTGTCCGGCCCGTCTATCTGGTCTGAAGATAGAGGATCATCAAGGTGCGGATAACAATATTTTCTCTGGTCCGGCTTCTATGGTGAGGGTTTCCTCAAACCCTACCCACTCTGATCCGGCTACTTTGGAGCGGGCTCCTCAGAAGCCTTTGGTTCCTGGTAAGTTAAACCCTACCCTGGATGTTGCTTTTAATGCTCTCACAAATGAGGAATTGAACTTTATCACTGATAAAGAATCAGATTTAGATAGAAGAATCTCTTTGGGAATGGTTCAATTGCGGCATGGTTTGTCCACACCTGGGTCTATTATTGGAAAGGCTGGTGTTGATAATTGTCATATTCCGGTTGGAGAGACAGAGTTAGACCAACCCATATTGTGCCCTAGTTCTTCTTCCGAAGGATTTCCCTCTGGGGAGACACAGACTGTTACTGTTTCCACTCCTGAACATACTAGTATAAATTTGGTTGAGTCCTGTCCAGATAAATTGATGGATGTTTCTGTCTCTAAAACTTTGGGTGATTGTAGTGTCAGGAGGGAGGGTTGTTTGGAATCTCTCAGCATCTATTCAAAATTCCCTGCGAAGGATTCCAATGTATTATCAATACCATCAAAGTATCAGAACGTGATGATCAGAAAAGCTAGGAGAAAGAAAAAAGGCTCTGATCCAGAGCCTTTAAGGATTGACGGAGTTATTGTTGACGAGGGGGAGTCTTCTGATGGGAAAGAGGTGGGTCTTAGAGCACATATACCCATTGTAGACATTTCCTAATGTCTATTGTCTCATTGAATGTTCGTGGGTTGGGTGGGGTTTTGAGGGCTAGGGCCCTATCCAACCTTCTACAAACTACTAGACCCGGTATTGTGTTGATACAAGAAACAATGTGTTCTGCGGTTGATGCTGTGGCAAAATTGGGGAATATTTTACCTTACTGGGAGATTTCTGCTGTAGATGCCTCTGGTCTCTCGGGAGGTTTGGCTGTAGCATGGAATCCGTTGTTATACTCTTTCCTTTCTTTCAAGACTGAGTGGGGGATTCTGTTAAAAGGAAAATGTATTGGTCTGAATCTTGGATTTTCTGTTTTCAACTGTTATTCTCCCTATACGAATCGACTGGTTTTTTGGGACTCTCTTTCAGATTCTGGACTTCTGCAAGATGAAAATCTTATCTTCGTTGGAGACCTAAATTTCACTTTATCTCCTTCAGAAATATGGGGGAGAAGGGCCAGACTTGATCCCCTGGCGGATTATTTCAGCAGATTTCTATTGAAGCATGAACTTATTGCATTGTGCCTACAAATTTGAGTCCTTCCTGGAGTAATGGCAGGGGGGGAGATGAAGGCGTACACAAGAGATTGGATAGGTTTTTGGTTAAGGACTCCATGCTGGGGAAATTTCAAAGATACCGGGCCTGGACTCATGGGTATAAGGTATCAGACCATTGGCCCATCTTTTTTCAGTTTGATGATTACGGATTTAAATCTAATATTCCGTTTAAATTCAATCATTCCTGGTTGATGGAGGATGAATTCTGCAAATTGGTTAAAGATTTCTGGTTGAGTGCTGATGTTGTGGGGGAAAATCCTTTGGTTTTATTCTGCAACAAAATGAGAAGTCTTAAAAGATTGGTGAAAGATTGGATTAAGAAGAGAAAGGATGCTGACAAGAAGGATCTCATCCTTATAGAAGATGAAATTCATAAGATTCACTTGGAAAATTACTTGGGAAAGTTGAGGCAGGAGGAATTTGAGGTGGTGAAACATCTTGAGAAGAAACGAGCTGATATTCTGGTTAGGGAGGAGATGGAATGGCGTTTAAAAAGTAGGGCAATGTGGTTAAAACATGGTGATCAGAATACTAAGTTTTTTCATTCCTATGCCTCAGCTCGTCGCAATATGAATGCCATTTGGGATCTGATTGATGCTGAAGGAAATATTTGTACCGGAGATGAGGATTTAAAATGGGCAGCTTTTAAGCACTTTGAGAATATTTACAAAGAAGAAGGCAACAATGATCTTAGGGAGCAAATAAAAATTGCTGGTCTCTTTCCCAGATTCTTTGATGATGATGAGGCTGCTGCCCTTGGCAGGTTGGTTTCTCTTGAGGAGGTGGAACACACGTTGAAGCTTTTCGCAGGTGACAAAAGTCCCGGCCCTGATGGGTGGCCGGTGGAGATTTCCACACATTTCTTTGATATCATGGGGCATGATTTATTGCAAATGGTAGAGTATACAAGGTTGAGGGGTTTTACTTCAGGTGCCTTAAATTCTTCATTCGTTACTCTTATACCGAAGAAAGGGAAACCGAAATACTTTGGAGATTATAGGCCTATTGCCTTGTGCAATTTGGCTTATAAATTGGTTTCAAAAATTATAGCACAAAGAATTAAAGGGGCTCTTTCTGAACACATTACTGCAGAACAGTTTGGTTTTTTACACAATAGACAGATTCATGATGACATTGGGGCTTCACAGGAACTGCTCCATTCTATCAAAAGTAGAAGAATCAGTGCTATGTTGTTAAAACTAGACCTGGAAAAGGCTTATGACCGGGTGAACTGGACTTTCTTGCGGCTTATCCTGATCCAAATTGGAATGCCCCCACTTGTTATAAATTGGATCATGTCTTGTATAACAACTGCTAGTATAGCCATCTTAATCAATGGGTCTCCTTCCTCCTTTTTTAAATGCACTAGGGGTATTCAGCAAGGATGCCCACTGTCTCCTTTATTGTTCCTGTTGATTGTTGATGCTCTTAGCGGAATGTTAAATTTTGCTAAACAGGAAGGATTACTTAAGAGTGTAGATCTGGGCTTGGACTGTCTTATTTCTCACTTAATCTTTGTGGATGATATACTTTTGGCTGGATTGGCTACGGCTGCGGAATGGAGAGTCTTTCAAAATATTTTGGATTGTTTCTGCAGAATTTCGGGGATGAAGGTTAGTGCTACAAAGTCCAGTTTCTTCTACCAGAATGTGGACCCTGATATAAGACTAGGTATTACATCTATACTGCCATATAATTGCTTTCCTTTAGAGGATGGTCTCATGTATTTGGGTTTCTTCTTAAGACCTAATAATTACCAGATTAAAGATTGGTGGTGGCTGGTGAGGAAATTTGAGACGAGGATTTCACATTGGTCAAATAGGTTGCTTTTGGTGGGCGGCAGAGTAATTCTGATTAAGGATGTGCTTCTCGGGGTACTGGTGTATTGGTTATCTCTCCTTGAAATACCCAAATATATTCTAAATGTTATCAGGAAATTGATTTTTAACTTCCTGTGGAGTGGGAGTTCTGATAGGACATCTTTAGCAATGACGGGCTGGGAATCGATCTCCAGACCTGAGGTATTTGGAGGCTGGGGTATAAAGGATATCAATGCTTTTAGCGTGGCACTAAGGGCAAAAAGTCTTTGGAGATGCATATTCAATCATAATCTCTGGTCCAGGATATCCTTTGCAAAATATATTAATATGAATCATGTGGATTGGATAAGACTGGAAATGCCACTGAGTCCGGGATGCTCTCCCTTATGGCATGGGATGATGAAAACCTCAGGATGGATTCTACGTGACATAAGATGGCTTGTTGGAAATGGAAAGACTGTCAGGATTGGTAGAGATGATATTTTGGGTATTATAGATCCTGTTCAACCAAATAACAAGGTCCTGGATTATTTGAAATTATATGGTATTTGCACTTTGGATCGTATCAGAAATACAATTGGACAGAAGTGGCTTCAGTCTTCGGATTTGGGTCTTATTAATGAAGATGCCAGATCCTGGGATAATTATATTAGATCTCTGGAAGTGGCTGGTATCACCCTTACACAGCATGAGGATAAATTGGTGTGGATTGGAAATAAGAGAACTGGTATCGTTACGGCCAAAAATGCTTATGACAGGATTATGCAGGAGAAATTTATCTATCCACAACACTGGTGGTATAGAAAAATATGGAAGTGGAATATTGCTTTGAAACATAAAGTTTTTCTGTGGCATGCTCTCCAGGGTACACTAAAGACTTGGGATAATCTATCTAGACGGGGCTGGATGGGACCTAGCTGGTGTATTTTATGTAAGGATAACTCAGAAACTATTAATCATCTTTTCCTCCATTGCTCCTTCGGTCTGAAAGTCTGGGATTTCTGCAGTGCTAAACTCTCTATCACTAAAGTTTGGGGGAAAACAAATTTTGGAGAAGAATTGCTTTGTTGGTTCCGTGAATCCATCGATACCATACAGGTTCCTGTTTTCTTATCTTGGGCACTCTGGTATTATCGGAATTTATGTACATTTCAGGATAATGATCCAGATGTAGCGGCTTGTGGGATTATTGTTTTGAATATGATGAAGCTTTATTCTGAACATTATTCACCTGCAGTGGTCAGAAGGGTTGAACCCTTTTCTTACATTGTAAACCGACCCATATGTTTCTTTGATGGA
Source organism: Larix kaempferi (assembly GCA_027924585.1). Lineage (NCBI taxonomy): Eukaryota > Viridiplantae > Streptophyta > Pinopsida > Pinales > Pinaceae > Larix > Larix kaempferi. Next base: position 2,905,422 of record BSBM01000592.1, on the reverse strand, counting down.
GCTTCACAGGATGGACTGTGTGCGGCTGGAGGTGTTATATATCTAAATGAGGAACATTTCTTTACTCTTTGTCTCAACTGTGGCCGGGGCAGTAATATGAAAGTAGAACTTTTAGCTCTCTGGTGTGTTCTGAGATGTGCCAATATATTTGGACTGGTTAATTTATTGGTATTTGGTGACTCAAGGGTCACTATAAAATGGGCCTTAAAAGAATATGAAATAAATGTATTGGCTCTTACTCATTGGTGCAATCGCGTCAGAATGGAGATAGATTTGCAGGAAAGGATTACATTTTCACATATTTTCAGGGAACATAATGGAAAGGCAGATGAATTATCTAAAAGAGCATTAACTGGTACTGAAGGATATTTATCTTGGGAGGAGTGGATGGACTCCAGCATCCAGGACTGTGGTGAAATTTATTTTTTCTAGAAGAATTTTGAAAAATCTTTTTGCAGTCTACTACAGATATTGTACTGTAGGGATACGCGTCTAGATGATATGTATTATGTTGTATGGTTTGATGTAAACTGAAGGAAGTCTATGGGTCCACTCTCATGCTTATGCAGAATGTATCTCTCTCTTTAGAGGAGGTGGCTTATGCAGAATGTATCTCTCTCTTCAGAGGAGGTGAATATCTTTGTACTATTTGATTCGATGAATAGCAATAGTACGTTTTTTTTCGGCTGAAAAAAAAAATAAAAATTTAAACTTACTTAACTAAATATTATTTTAACCATAAATATGTTAAGTTTTTGATAACATAATCCACTAGGGAAAAAGTTTTCGGCAGGCTAAATTTTGCTATTGTCAACAGACATAGTTATATATAGTTATATATATATATATATATATATATATATATATATATATATATATATACACAAACAGCTCCACAGTGAAAAGTTCTTGCAACAAGCTCCATGACACAAGAACCTGCCCCTGCCAGAAATAGAAATTATTGAATATAGATATGTGCAAAAAAATGGTCTAGCTGTCTCAAGTCTGCATTTTACCCATCCTTGACCTATCAACACTATGACATCATTCCATCATTGCACAGTTGCAACCATGGCTATACAACCTGCCCTTGCCATAAATAGAAACTACTAAATATAAATACGTAGAAAAAACCAGTCTAGCTCTGAAAAACAAAAATGTAAGAAATATTTAAAATAAAGATAATATCTGGGAGACTGCTGTCAAATATAAAAAATCCAAAATTAGTCGCTTCCAAAAATAACATCATCTCTCGTATGGATCAAAGCAATCTCATTAGGCTCACTTTTTTACAAGGAGCCCAAACATGTGCTCAAAAACTACATACAAGCATTGATAAGCATATTGCTAAAAATAACTATTATTATGATTCACTGATCACATTGATCATATGTTGGCTGAAATATGCTCATCTCATCAGCTTGTGATGACCCAAAATATATAAACATCCCTCACATGCAAGCCCAAAAGTCTAGCTCCCAAAAAAGCAAGTTGCAAAAAATAATAGTTTATTAAAAACCGATGAACCCAATTGTCAAACAAGCTTCAATCGCTGTGAAAGTCTAAATGCACTTGTATTACCACCAACGTGATGTACTCTAACTAAATGTTAGCACTTCATTTCTGCAATGAAAAATGGCAGCTAACATTTTCCAAGTACATCCTCGCAATCGGTAGACCCTTTGATATCTCCTCCTTGACTTTTTTGTGGTTTTTGACTGCATCTTGTCTGAAATATGCTCAACGACATTGTGAGCTTGTGATGACCAAGAATATTTAAACATCTCAGATACAGACTCCGGCAAGCATGCATCTCTTTGCTAAAAATCTAGATGCTATTGAAACCTCCCTTATGCACAAATGCATCATTCAATATCAAAGTGCACATTTTAAACTATAGTGAACTGCATCTATCTGAAGCTAAAAAAATAACACTTTCAGGGATCTTGTCCACTTCTTGCTGTTATCTAGTTCACTGCTGTTTTATGTTTGAAGTTTTATTCAATAATGGACTATTAACATTGATTTAAATTTTTTTATGCTGATATATCTAATTGGCTTTTGTTAAGGTGGTATCTCAATGTTGTAGGCTTCAAGCAATTTTGATATGTACAGACTTATGTAAATGGTATTATAGCAATATGAATAGAATCTACTTGATTGCAATTTTAGCAAAGTCTATGTTGATCAAAATGCTTTGGCACCTTTTGAATGGAACTTTCCCCTGGTTGAATATGAAGTTGCAAGTTTACAAGATTGAATATGCTTTGGCACCTTTTGAATGTAACTTTTCCCTACTCATGACAACATCTTTATCTCAACATGTAATCAATGTCAAGCTCTCTTTGCAAACAAGGCTTTTAAGTACCAAAGGTGCATCCAACCAATTCATTTTACCTACCACACCTAAAATTATTAATGCTAGATAGCACAACAGTGACATATCTAGATTTCTGTGATCGGAAGATACATCCACCATGCTTACAGTGCCACGAAACGGGTTTTCCATTTGTTTAACTCGTCAAAACTGCATTTGCAATGGCATTCGAGAATTAGATTTTTTGCCTTTTGCAGAAAGTGCATTGAATATTTGTACTTTCAATGTGAGAAACAAAAGTATCAGAATACAACCTTGCATCCCAATTAAATGACAATCGTCTTTGCACATACAGTATTTGTTGCATGCTAGGAAAATACAATTTGTTCTCTTTCTATGACTTCTTCAAAACATTGGTTGCATTGCAACAAATTTTACATTCAACCCCAGAACTTTGTTCACAACACTCTTATTCATCAATTTGCAAGAATTGGTTTTCCAATGTTTCTTTGCTTTTACTCAACCGCTAACAACAATTAGCCAATGGCTACATTGCACATTCGTATGCAACTAGTCATAGTACTTAGAATCTAAGTTTAATTACTATTCAAATAGAAAAGAATATTGGCATAATTCTATTTAAAAACATGCTGATATTATATGCATTTCCTATCGTCATTTGTTCTGAGACTTTGACAGATACACGGAACACTGAAAGCAAGAAATCCATTTGCACCTCCATATCGATGCCTTTGCACTCAATGTAAACAACCACTGATTCAAAGCTCTGTGGTCTGTGCATTTTGCAAAAAAGAAATGGAAATTATGTATGAACATAATCTGGAATGCAATTTGGACACAAATGATGGGCTGATAGAATGCACACTATGCAACCCACAGCTAAAAGAGCATTGTCCAGAAGTAGCAAATATTTCATTTGAACAATACTCAAAAAACATATCATCGACAGTTTTCAATCTGCGAAGGTTTTCCCAGCAAGGGCTATTTACTTTAGCGCTGGATAACAGAATCATCAACGTAAAAAGAAACTGATTTCCAGGTACATAAATCTATTTTCTGTTCTAAAGAGTACAAGTTTCTTATTCAATATTACCGACATCTGCAATCTGTGTTTAGACAACAAGGCCCGCAACATCAATAGCATTTTAGGAAATATATTTATGTATTTGTCCATCCTAGGAAAATAAAATTGAATATGAAGTATATACTTAACCTTCTTTGTCAAAAACTTTAATAGTTGACTTTTATTTAGATATGCAATATTTTGAATATTGACCCTGTTTTCCTAAAGCAATTTCTCATAGCATTCTATTAGTTGAGGGATTATGAAAAAACCCTGTACTGGGCCAAAAGAGTGAAATTACATATTTTCTATAATATTTTCGACGCAGCCAATCAAATTGTTGATTCATATCTTACATATTTCAGCCTTTTAATATATTTCTTGCAAATAGATAGGATATTGTTTAATATCGGGCATTCCTTCTCGAGTCAATAATAAAACGTGAGCATAAATTTGCTTGCAAACCTAAACTCATATTGTGTTCTTTCTACTGTGACTTTCCAATCTAGACTTTCTTTGACTAAAATCAACAACTTTAAACCCAACTCTTGCGATTGGAACTTTTTTCCCTTAGAAATCCCTTCCAGCATTTGCATTTGCTACACCCTGTTCAATGCATATTCAATCAAGGTTGTCATCAGACTTTGATCTTATTTACAATATTTTATTTGGATTTCCCACGATCTTCTTCTTCTTATGCAATTGATATGCAATGTTTTTTTCTTCATCTATTATATTCCCTGAGATATATGCTGCACCATTTGAGATCTGGCTTGTACTGAACTATAATATTTACCTGTGACAAAACAACAGATTCTGAGAACCATTCCAAGCTCATCAAGTAAGACCTGTACAAAGATATTGCAATAGATTCTAGCACAACTCACACAACACCATCAGAGAAGGGATATCCTCCACATCAACTTACATCGCTACGTCATTTGGGCAGCAAGATATGTCTCAGGTCAAATTCCCCAACATGTCTATATCAATCTAATTGGTCATCTCTCATCAGCTTCTTCATTTTCTCCTCAGATGTTAGAAGAGAAGGATTCAAGACTCATTGGGCTGCTTATTTTAGACATAACCTTCTCCTTGCTTTCCTTTTTGGGGATTTTGTCATTGCGTTCTTAGTAGTATGCTTTAGCTTTTCTTTCTGATTTATATATTTTATAAGAGTCACCTGTGCACTCCCATTTGTATCCTGCACTATTGTAATTAGCAATCCCTTTGGCCTATTTGTGGTTAGTACTTGAGCATTAATAAAATTATCTCATCTAATTCTCAAGGCTAAATTTTCATTATTGCATCCTGCTCTCTGTGTCCAAAAACAACAAAAAAATATGGCTATTTATCATGCATATCTCTACATTCATGTTATTTGTATCTGTTCAGAACTTTGTTATCCTTGCTAAGAAACTACTAGAATTAAATGGATTCATTGTTAATTCTTTTGAGTTGCCTCATTCCTTTCAGCACATAATTCATCGCCATGCTCTAACATGCCACATAATTCTCCATCAACTAGATTTTGCTGAGGCTTGTTGGTTCTTATTTATAATATGATGATTTGCGTATAGAACTATTTACATTATCTAGCTGGCAAACCTATCCATTACTCTTCTTTCTGGCTCAATTGCAGCCTTGAATTTTATGCTCATGTCTCACATATCTTGAGCGTGTGAACCAGAGAACAGAGATGATTCTTCCATTTTGAAAAACACCGCACACATCCATCCTTCTTCCTCTATGTCTATAATACTGCATTGGCCACTATTGCACCACATGCCTAACGGCATCTAATTCAGAGATCAATATTCTTGGACATGGCACACTTGCTTCAAAATTGACTGTCTATCTTTCCATGCTACTCCTGATGCATACATTGTCTTCTTTCTCCTCTCTGGGATCATCATTGAAAACTCTGGTTTATTCTTGGACATGACAGAAAACAATTTCCTCTACCACAAAGTCTGCAACTCGTTGCACGCAACCCAGAAACCACCATGGCACCCCCTCTTGGAATGAGAAAAACTTGTCTGGCGCCATTGTTTTACAACCAGCTATATTTTTAAAAAATACCAATTTAAAAAATTGGATTTAATGTAGGATATTCAAACTATACTCAAACTATAGCTCTAGGGAAACAAAAAATCACCTTTTTTCATCACTTTTGTGATCTCAACCATGAGATCTGCATTGTTGTCAATTGACCCAGGATTTATGGGTCCAAACTACTCAATTTCGACAACATGTGCAACAGCAAATTGCTCTTTATATGCACCTGCAAACCATATTCATAGAGCTGAAGCAAACATCATGCTTAGAGGTGCAACAGACACTGGGATTGTGCATGGCTGCATTTAGTGTCCTTAGGGCTCTTTCACAAAGGAATGATGACCCACAGACCCTTCTCCCAACCATCCATTCGGTTTTTTTACATTCTTTAGGAATCAGCTTTTTATTACCAGGTATATAATAAGACACCACTTATAATGAGCTTTCGTTTTCTAACTACTCTACACCACCACATATTTGCATGACCCAATCAACCAAGCAGAAATAACCAGATTCAGAGGCTACAGAACTATTGTCAATTGGACAGATTGGACCGTAGCTACTAACTGGTGTAACATGCTCAAAACTTAAGAGTCTTTTTCACTCTTGGGTTCATTTCTAACCAACGCAGAAAACATACAGCAAACACGAGCAGGAGCATGCGCTTGTACGCAGTCTGAACACCTCAATGCAACCTGCCATCATGTACAAGACATAAGTTAAAGCACGAAATTTTTTATGAATCGATAGGTAAGTAAGTGAAGAACAGTTTAAGTGTATGATCCACTGTAACCAAACCTACGAGAAACAAAAATTGAAGTCTCAATTAGATGTTGGTATGGAGCCCCGTCTTTGTAACTTCGATGCAACCTGCCATCACATAACACTAGGACAATTTGGCCGCTTTTTGTTTTAAACTACAAATACATTGCTTTCATGGCTATGAAGATACTGATAACATTCATATTAATTTCTGCATATACCTGTAACGTCCCCAGCTTGACCCTATGGCATTAATATTGTAAATGATGTAAATATTGTCATTTAGTCATGGTGAGGAGCTCAAGGCCAAGGCCCTGCCACTGATTTATCGTTTTATGTATCGGCAATTAGAATAGATGCATATGGTTCTTGTGCTAGCAGTGCACAATGTAAAATCGGACATCATGTAAACATGCAATTTTAATGAAAAACCCACAACCAGCTACGCAATGCAACAAAGAGATGGGGGCATGATATTTACAAGGAATAGGGAGGGAAAATAACCAAACCCTTGAGCCATGGTGTTAAGCCATTTCATTGGGGAAATCCATGAACTCTCAACTACCCATTTGGCCTCATGCACCCAATCATTTAATTCTTCCAATAATTGGTTGAGATAATTAATGCCTTGGGATGGGAGAGGCATGGCTGTCAATTTTTGGGTATGGGCAAGACAACAACCTGGGAAATCGAGTTTTGGTTGGCTGGGCAAGAAAACCCCCACGAAATTGGCCCAAAGCCATTCTTCACCCATGGCATTCTTTCTCTCACAGAGTCTGAGCCTGTTGGGGTTTTATCCTTCACGTTTTTCACCATTTTCGGCATTATTCCCTGCCTGCAAACTCATTTTTGGTTAGCTCATTGGATGGGAGAAGAGAGCCACGATTTTTGGGGTTAGAGAGGCCGTTTCTGCCCACGAAATTCCCATGAGCATTCTTAGGAAAACGATTCTACCCTCCTGGGGTTGATTTCCCATTTTCTCCTTTTCGTTTTGGTTGCCCACGTTTTCCTGGAACTATTAGGAACCCATTGTTGGGAACTTCACTATAGAAGCATTTTTATCACGCCCAGCACTTACATTTTTGTTGTTATATGCATCCATCTCCTAACAGCCTCAGAAACCCAACTGATGGTTGGTATGGCTGATTTTGGGGTATCTATGGCCATGTGAGACCCTGTTGTTCCCTATTTCCTTGTGGAGATCATGCCCAACTCGGGGGTGGCAGTGGTGCTAAGAAATTGAAGAGCACACTGGCCTATGGTTGGGAGGAACGTTGCAGAAGCGTAGCTGGTTTCTCAGGGATTACTTGGTTTGAGATAAGTATTCTCACTTGATAATTTGATATTGTTTAGATTGATGAATGGCATGAAAATACTGAATGTCTAATGGGATGTGAAATTGATCATTTCCGTTGTATTTCTCTCCTAATTATACATCCCATATCTCTTTTTAAATCATGTGAGTGCTTGGTTATAATATTTATGGGGCTAGATGCCCGGTTTTAGCCTCACGATCCTCTCCATTGCACTGGTGTGATGGGTGGGGACGTGACAATACCTGTCCTTTGGACATCTACAATTGATACACATAATATACATTGGGTTATTCATAAGGTTGAATCTTATCATTCTCAAAATCTACATCTGTCTTTCAATTTCCCATATCATTGCAATCTGCAACCATTCCCAACTAATGGTTTGACAACTCAATCATTTTATTTGTCAAGTCCTTCTCCTTTAAAACTTGTAATATTCTGTCCATGAGTTTTTTTCCCATGTAACCATGCATGAGAAACCGCTGCAGACACCAGCACTGTCAATGGATACTAACCACTGTAAATAGTTGGCATAAACTATAATATGTCTAGCCTGGCAGCGACATTGAATATTGGAGTGACCTTTTTTCCAATGTTCCAGTGATGCTTATGTCTAGCACTATTCATTAATACAATATTTTTATGTTTTCCTCCTTAGAAATTACATGGTTATAATCCAATGCACTGTGTTTTCATCTTCTTGATTGAATTCTCAATTAGTTTTTTTTGCATTTTTATGCATCTCAATGTATTTTAATTATGGCTGATGCATTACTTGTATATTTGGAGGCACATTCATGCAGGTAAGCATTTAAATTTTACAATTCTACATGTCTCATTAAATCTAATGAATTCTTATCTGCTCCATCTATTATGATTTTGTTTAACTCTTATGTTTAATATTCAGGATATAAAAGATTATTTGCTTATTCTACTTCAGCTTGCATGCCTTTCAACTACCCAACACATAATTTTGGCTGTAATTTTACAAATTGTTCAGCAACCAACGCAAGAATTGATTCTATTTTGCCTGTCTGATTTAACAAATATAGCACTGCAATTGGACTAACATCTTCCTTCTGTTTTTGTATATGGCAGGGCTCAATGATCAGATCTGATGACGACCAACTCTGTGCTAGTTTACTTACTATTGTTTTTTGTATAACTAGCTATAGACACTGATCACTGGTCACTTATTACCATGTTGAAGCTACTATGAAACATTGTGTATCTCAAGTTTTTTGTTGACTGCTAGCTTTCTTCTTTTGCTTTTGCATTTAAAGAAATAAATCATGATGCTGGGCAATTTTAATAGTATTGATGCTTACGTTCCCAATTTGTTTCCAATCTCGATAAGTCTGCAGTTTTAATACTCTTGATGGTTAAGTTCCCAATTTCTTTTCAATCTCAATATGATGATTTACTATTTGCATGATAAAGGAATTCCATAAATATGTTTGAATTTTTTTTGCCATCAGTAAAATTTACTTAGAAAATTAATTTGATTTCTAAATAGTTGTTATGTTCGAGGGACATATAATAATAACTCATTTGTACCCATCAATCTGTTTATACATCTTTCGAATATTTGAAATTACATGTCTAGGTATGATATAGTTTCAATTTTACTAAACTAGAGTTTATAAAAATAAATAATTTATAGTGATTATCATTAGCTAAGACTATACCTTAGTAATGTTGTCCTTGAGTTTTAAAGTGACTAAGGCTTTTAAACTTGTATTTTGTATATTGAATGTAGTGTATTTTTACATGCATAGGTTTTAGATAATTATTGGTATAATTCTTTTCACTTTTGATTCAGAATGGAAATTGGTCTCCACGGATTTTAGATTTTCGAGAAAATGGGACAAGTGTATTGAATGCAGCTTAATCGCCACTGAGTTTAGATTCCATGAGAATGACACAAGTTTACAGTCTAAATTGATTTTATGATCATGGTTAATTTCCATCTCTTCTGTTCAAATCAGTTAGTAAAGCTACTGAATATTTTGTGTTTGGATCATTGTTTCGCATTGCTTTTGCCAAACAACTCATGATAGTTGTTTCTACAAGTACAAAATACTTCACAAGACATCTTGTTCCATTGCTTCTACTGCGACATATAGTTTTTAGTGAAGGAACATTTAAGTGGGCTGAACCTGCTAACAAGCATTCTTAGTGAAGAAACTCTCTAGTAGGTGCACCTTCTAGTGAATCTTTTTACAAATATAGCTTTCACACTATAGAGACTTTCTAATAGCTATAACCTTCTACTAAGCATTTTTACAAATATTGCTTTTAGACTAAATCTACCTTATTGACATGATTTAACATAGATGATCTCAATACATAACAACCTATCTATTAAGAGGGTTAGGCCAGACCACTAGCATTAATTGCTTTTTTTTCTTTTTTAATTGCAGTTATCTAACAATCTTCTTCATTTGGACATGATCAAAAATTTGGAAAGGATGCTATTAACAGGAATTTACTTGTATCATTGAAGTTGCCTCTGTGACAACACATAATGATTTTGGATCTCGATGAGACAATGTTGAATACATTTTTTTTATATGCGCTCATTTTCTAGCGTTCCATTGTGACTTCATTGACACTATACACTAATCATTTTTTCTTGTTATGCATTGCTTAATGATCTCTCGACTTTTTAAGTAGTTGATCATGATATTCCTTGATATTTGAAAATTTTCTTCAGTCTTTGAACTTTGTTTACAACTCTCGACCTTTTATTTAATAGAGATTCATAGATATCTGAACCTTGTTTTTTTTGCAATTTTTAATACATTTTCCGAAAAAATCAAGTTGCTAATAATTGCATTAGTGACCATATCCCCTGGCTATCAATGATGCATCATATAACATCCATGCAAATAATGATGATATACAAAAGAGTGGTGGAAGTTGCCAACATCATTGCTTTGTTTGCATAAAATATTAACAATATTTTTATCAGCAATCTATCTCCTCAATCTTAAAAATGCAAGGTTATCATTTATGATGGAACCCATGTTTCGGAAATGCTCCAAATTTGGATACTTGACATAGACACTTGATTCAACTACAATCTGTTTCCTGATCTTGAAAAGCTTATGTCCATTAAAATGAAACTGGAAAGGCTCTTCAAACATGCTATCAATCAAAACACAATCACCATTCCAGCTGCGCTTATGCAATCTCTTTATCTCTCCTTCAGTTCTTCCTTCTACAAATATGATATGAATATTAAATGGCTTCACCTAAGTCAAGCATTCAACATTCCTGCATAGGATCACTTCCATCAATTCAATTAGTTATGCATTCTTTTCAATATCACTAATGCCTTTGATAATTTTATTCTCAAACTTAGAAGTGGATTCCAAAAATGTTCATAGCAACAGCTGACGTACATGAAAATCACCATTCTTTACATTGTGTATAATCAAGCACAATTGACTGAAAATAAGTTTTAAGATTATTGTAGAATTCAACACCAGTCATCCTCCTCAACTGTTTTCATATCCACACGTTTAAAAGCTACACCTCCTACTACTACAAAGTCATCTTGTTTCTCATGATCTTCTTCTTCTTTTCTCCCTCTTCTACTAACTTTCATAAATATTGTAATAAACAAGAACATGGTTAACCCAAATGTTTCAAATTCAATAACAAAAAAAAAATGATTCTACAGTCTCTTAATCAGGGAGACCATAATGCTCCCATTAAGGTATTTGATGAAAAAACAAGTTATAAAATGCCAAGTGGATTCAATAAAGTCACCATCCAGTTACACCCCAATCTTGCTAAATCTTGATATAGTTTCTTTATCACTTTCTCTCACACAAAATGTCTTGCAAACATAGAATGTCTTCCTGCATAGATTCATAATCATTCAGAACATCATCATAATGCAAAAGCAAGCTGCATGTGTTCAATAATGCAATGAGTGATTGCTTAGCATTTGGCATTCAATGCAGACCATATTCAAATTCCAAACTTGCATGTGTTTTTAATCTATCTATTTCAGCAGTGGCTTTTGCACGAGTTTTAAAATTTCTAACACATGAGAACGCAGTGTAAACAAGGCCATGTCTCTTAATTCCTTTTAGGTCAAATGCCAATTTGTTCATTGTCAATCCTTCTGCTCTGTGAATTGTCCTTGCACATGCTAACTGAATTGGGAATTGTGTTCGCATAACATTCATTTTATTTTACAGCGTTCTTTGTATCACAATTCTTTTGATTCCTGTCCAATTAAGTTCCAAACTCATGGTGTGAGTGCTAGAATAAGCTCGTCAACTCACCACCCATACGCTCAATGCATTGGGCTATAATGTGGTTACACAAGCAATAAATGTATTCGCTATCAAACAATAAAACAAAACGATTTTCTCCATTACGAAGTCTGCAACTCCTTGCACGGAAGCCAAAAACCACCATGGCACCAGCCCGCCACCCCCCTCTTAGGCTGGGAAAAACTAGGCTGGCATCATTGTTTTACAACCAACCATATTTTAAAAAAATGCCATTTTAAAAAACTGAATTTAATATGTTTTGTTATCATGTGCTACAAGTGTAAATGTTTCTATTTCCATAACTGATAACATTCTCGACTTGTGTTCTTGAACACTCTTATTGCTATGGAAAAGATAAGGAAACATTGCATGTATTGGTGGTTGTTTGTAGCAATGTTGCTTTAAGTAATCTATGTCATCCGGTATTTGAAAGCATGTTCTAACTCTACTTAGTATATGAGCATTCTAAATCCAAGATGTATATGAGCATTATGACTCTCTTGCCTAAAACCACAAATTAGCACATGTTGAAGTTTAATCACAACTAAAAATTGAAATTTTATTTCAATCTTACTTAACATGTCTTCCTAAAGCAATTGCTCTTTCTTTCTTTCACAAGAACAGATGCTAATCTCGGGGACATTGCCACCTCGTGGCTCTTGTTCGATAAGATAGGTGAATGACATCGAAACATTTGTACAAAAACTTTAGAATGTGGCTTTTGGTAAGAAAAATCTCGTAGTAGGATTTCATGAAGTTCGGTATGTTATAGTCTTATAGACTTACTTTTTCTCTTTAAGGAGATCCTAATAACTATAAATTTCGACCTTTGTTTCTAGAGTTAGGAAGCCTTTTATACATAGGAATAGTTTTGACCTGCCAAGGAGTTATGGCTCTAGACTTTGGATATGTGTTATCCCTTGGAAGCAACTTTTTCCCAGACTTGGAAACTCACTCATTGGAAGGAAATTTGCAATGTTATGATCTTAAAATCTGTTCTCAAGATTAACTCCCTCTTTTCCCGTTGTAGCTGTCAAAACAAAGAAAACAATGCATTAGCCGGAGCTAAGTAAGCAATATTTCAACCCAAGGATCTTACCCTTGCTTAAAGAGAAACTCAAGAAAATCTGTAATTAAGTTTTGCTTTCAATTATATTTTAATGGTGATTGAAGAATTAGATTGCATCTATGGAAAGTTTTGGGTGTTTAATTCTCTCAAAATATTTGGAAGAGTAGTTTTATTAAAGAATTTTTTTTTTTTTCTTGTGGAGAAATCTCACAATCACCCTGTTCAATGGAAAAAACTTATTAGCAGATGAGGTACAAATTGCAATCTTAAATAAAAGTTAAACATAGTTAATTGGACTAAAAAATATTTGCACTCAATGAATAATTTTTGGAGGTGAGTGAATTAGGTGAAGTACAATGATATTATCGATGGTTTTTGTAAGGAAGGCAAGTTGGAGGAAGCTAAGAATCTCTTCCATGAAATGGATAACACGAGAATATCCCCTGATGTTGTCATATACAATGTGTTAATTGATGGTTTCTGTAGAAAAGGAAAGTTGGAGGAGGTAATGAAGCTTTTCCATGAATTGCCCAGCAAAAGCATATGGCCTGATGTTGTCACATACAATGCGCTTATTGATGGCTTCTGTAAGGAAGGGTTGGATCCTTTTCTAGGTGGAGGATCTGGATTTATACTATCAGAAGAACTACTACCATACCTACACAGTCGGGGCCTTTATTATATTGCATATATACATAAGACAAATATATCCAACTTGACAGGATCTAGTATTTGGCTCTCTGCACAAGATCTCGGACTCACAGGAACTCTAGCGAGTGAATAGAACACATACACACAGGGAATTTACCAAAATGGGATCACTTTGTCTACATAACCAGATAGGTTGGCTTGGACTTGGAAAAAAATAGAAGGGATTGTGACAATAAAAGAGGCCTATAATGCCTTTATATATATTTATGAGGATGATGATTTGAAGTGGTGGTATACAATGATATGGAAAATCAAAGCTCCTCCAAAATCAATTCTATTTATGTGGTTATGCTTACGAAATAAAGTCTTAACAGCGGAGATTTACAGAGAAAGGGGTGGAATTGGACCTCCAGTCTATCCATTATGTTTGAACAGTGAGGAGACCATACAACATCTTGCCGTAGATTGCACCATTACTCAGGATCTTTGGACTTTCATTTGTAACATTCTTCAAGTAAAAAAAATTGGCATCTGCAGCCCCTTTAAGAAAATTTAAAGCTCTGGTTTTTAACAAATCCCAAGGTAAAATCAATTCCCTTTATTGTCACGTGGGGCTTATGGATTTTCATGGATGTCATTCTTTTTTAAGGCTACAGACAGAACCTAGAGGAGGTTGAAAGAAGGATTATTAAAGCATCAGTAGAATTCCTCGTAGATCCAGGTGCGAACAAAGTAAAAATTTTGATAAATCCAATTTTATTTGGTAATTCCCCCATGGGATTCTTCGATGGCGCAACAAATAAGGATCAAAGTGGAATCGGGATTTTGGTGAAAGACACCTCCACTCACTATTTTAAGGCACACATGGAAATTGATGAAACGAAACTAGTGAAGTTGAATACAGCAGCCCTGACCAGTGTATTTAAATTTTGGTTAACTTTAAAATTATTCCTCCTCGTATTTTATTAGACTAGGTCCAAAGCTTCATGTTAACAACAACTCCTCAGGAACAATACGTGTAAAGTTCAGAACCATGCCATTATTGGGCATGTTTAACCTAAAGTTCTTCCCTGACTGTCTTCGATCATAAGCACCGATGACGATGGTGGAGAGCTCATTCTTCATGCAGTTTGAGTCGGTGGTATGCACTAACATGTGTCTACAGCAAGGCGACAGGTGGTGGCACATCTTAAATAATGCAGACGAGTCTTTTCTCTCATATATTGATGATACCCAAAACTTGAGTCCAACTTTGAAAAAATCTTTTCCCATCTAAGTTAATAAAGAGGATCATCAATTTGGGTAGGAGGTACTTGTTCTTAATTGTCACCTTATTTAACATTGAATAACCAATGCACATCCAAATGGTTCCATCCTTCTTATTGACTACCAATATGTGTTCTATCCAAGGTGATACACTTGGTCATATGAACCCTTTGTCTAATAATTATTGTAATTGCATCTTGAATTCACTCAAATCATTAGTTTGAAATATATTGTAGTCCTTGGATATGGGCATGTGTGTGTTATGTTATGCTCTCTTGTTGCCATTGTCGTCCATTGGAATCCACTTGAGTCACCCTTCACAAAAAGGGGAAAACAATGAGAAGAAAGGGTGATGGAATGAAAATTACTAGCATGTTTAAATTGGCAGGAAAATTTTCGTTTTTGGTGTTATAGATCTAAAAATTACCAACATATCCCACTTGTAGTTGAAATTAGATTCACTCTTTATAGATTATGTGATGTCGCAAGTCCTTAATCATCACTCAAGACCAATAGAGGGAATTGTTACATATAGGCTAGATATTCCATATGTAGGTCATATGTAGTAGTCTAGGTTAACATGCATGGACCATCAACCCCATAGCAAATTAATATGGTATTAGGCCCTAAAATTAGTTAATAGGCCATGGTATAGGCCACGAGAACCATCGTCAATGTTACAAATATTGAAATGGCCACAATATCTCGTTTGTAAGGTAAACCAATTATGTGTAGGGCCCTACACATGGACCATGAATCATATAGTAAATTTATTAACCATGGACCATTATTTAGGTTATGAGAACCAATATTGGTTTACATAACAAATAAATATTAAACCATGGTTGGTTTATTGGTTTACATAACCATGGACAAACCAACAACAACAATGACATCGACGATGGTGACAATGATGATCATGACGATCTCACATGTAGGCTAGAGATTATTATGTGGTAATCTAGGTTAACATGCATGGACCATCAACCCCATGGAAAATTAATATGGCATTAGACCCTAAATTTAGTTCACATGCCATAGTCCAGGCCACGAGAGCCATCCTTTGTGTTACAAATATTGAAATGGCCACCATAAATAATGCCACTAATTAGACACTGAACTAACACAGCCAACCCATGTAAATGACTCATGCACTTGGCACACTTGATCCATGCAATGAATTCATGCACCTAGGAAGCTTCAACCTCTAACCCCCTCACCTTGTACCTAACCTTAACATATAGCCCCAAACTGAATAACATGATAACTTATCAACCGCTTAACCAGTAGTACCAACAAAAACAAAACCCCTAGTTTCCCACTAACCCACTGATCCCTTAGGTGCCTCACTTCTAATCCAAAAAATCCCTAAAGCCTACCACATTATGAAATTGTAGAAAATATTCCCTTAAGCTAGTGTCCCTCTAACCCTAACCCACTACCCCCTAACCCAATCACTAACATGCCTACTGCACAAAATCAACACACTATCACAATCAACTTTGACCTTGGGTTATTTATAACCAAGGTTTTAGATCAAAGAATTTGACATCAAGGTTTGAATGATCATTGTATGGGATTTTATCAAACCAAAATTAGTGCAAAAATAAACACAAGAACTTA
The DNA here is from genome assembly GCA_027924585.1 of Larix kaempferi. NCBI lineage: Eukaryota > Viridiplantae > Streptophyta > Pinopsida > Pinales > Pinaceae > Larix > Larix kaempferi. The sequence continues at coordinate 2,888,984 of BSBM01000592.1, read as the reverse complement.
GACTATAAACAAAATATTTCCTATCTAGGGTATGTATGATGACTCAAGTCCCTATGCATGGCCCATGAGTCTCAAAATAAATTTTTATTTCTCAAGAAGCTACATTTTGGCCCTAGACCATAACATAGGCTCCTAGAACAATCCACGACATGAAAATACTAAAAAAAATGACAATGTGTTACTCAAAAGCTAAATATTCCTTGCCTATGGCATATGTGGTGGTACAGAGAAACGCCCATAGATCACAAGACCTTGAGGTAAGTACCAGTCATTATAAACTAGATTTTGATCTAACACCATGGACACCATGGATTAGGCTTCAAGAACCATCCATGATGTTGTAAATATTGAAATGGCCATCATACCCACTTGCAAGCTAAATATTCCTTGTGTAGGAATCATGTGGTGAGTAGGGACCTACATATGGACCATTAGCCATAAAGCATAATGTTATGGCACACGAGTTTGTATTTTGACCATGGATCATGGAAAGTTGGAGTGTGAGAACCATCTTTGATGTGAAAAAACTAGCATGACTGCCTCAAATGTAGAGCTCTAATGGGATATGGTCTTGAATGATGATGCACACCCTTACTAACATTACAATAGCTTGTGTGCGCTTATCTCCAATGTTTTGATGAGATGCATTGTTGAACCCATGTGACACACCTAACCCACGTACATAAATTGTTAAATTTTGAGCATTAATTCACAATACTCTAAGATCTTCACTGAGAGAATAACATATACAGTGTATCAATGCATAACAATCACAATAAGCATGACAAGCATCACTAGAATCAAAAGCATGAGAGACAAGAGACACAGAGTTTCTGTGGGGAAAACCCTAAGGTGAAAAACCCCACAACTTCCTCAGAGATAGAGAGAGCAATGGCTCAACCAAAGTACAACCAAAATACACTGAGATAGTCTCCTAGTAGCAGATGATCCTCCTCCTCACTAGTGCACCACTTTCTGAGTGAGAGAAGTATGAGTTTCAGAGTGATAAAAATAGAGATCTCCCGATCTCTATTTATACTATTCTGTTTTCCCAATTACACTATGGGGCCGACTTGTCTAGTTAGGTACATCAATTATATATTACATAAAATAGGGCCGACCCCACACATGGTGGTGTAATAACCCATCGGCAAGTTTACACACTTGCGACACTTGTCAATACACATGACGACACTTCCTTATAGAGGAATAACACATCTCTTATAAGGGTACAATAAATATAGATGAAATACATTCCAAAGTTACATATACATCAACACTCCCTCTTAACTAGGAAGGTATTTCTCGACACAGTTCTGCTAGACAAGTCTTCTTCTCGGGATCATCGTCATCGATGTATCGACATCATCATCGTCACTGTTGCTGCTATCTCAACCAATCTCTGTCTCTACTCGTCATAGGAAGTTCTACAGAGCCAATCCTTTTTCATATTGGATGTAGGCCCACCACCTGCAGGTCTTCATCATCACTGGCCATACTGTGGAATCCTCGGGACTTATTACGTGCATCACAAAACCTTACAAGAGCATCCCAGGCTGTTACGAGCACACAACTCTACTTATAGGATATCCCAGGGCCATATTATATGTGACCTCACCACAAAATCTTGCAAGAGCATCCCAAGTTGTTACAAGCACACATCTCTACCTATAGGATCTCCCAGGGACAGATTATATGTGGTCACCACAAAACCTTGCAAGAGCATCCCAGGCTGTTACAAGCACACAGCTCTACCTATAGGATCTCCCAGGGACAGATTATATGTGGTCCTGGAAAAACCTTGCAAGAGCATCCCAGGACTTATTATGGGAAAATAGCCCAACCTATCGGATCTCCCAGGGACAGATTATATGCCATAGGACAAAACCTCGAAAGAGCATCTGCAAGATATCCCAAGGCCAAATTATATGCCATAGGAAAAACCTTGCAAGACTATCTGCAAATCTCCCAGGGACAAATTATATGTCCTCCTAGAGCAAAACCTCGAAAGAGCATTTGCCAGATATCCCAAGGCCAAATTACATGCCATAGGCAAAAACTTGCAAGACTATATGCAAATCTCCCAGGGCCAAATTATATGCTCATCTGCACAACCTGATCCACGGCCATAGAGTATCAACCTGATACTCACCATACATCATCCTGATGTACATATGATCATCCTGATCATCATCACTACAACATCCTGCTGCATATCATCTAGAGCAACATCCTGAAGCTCGTCATCCATGATCATCCTGATCATACAATGCATCTAATTGATGCATACCAAGTATCTACCTGATACATATCATCATACATGATCCACCTGATCATACTGTGTATCCACCTGATACAAATACAAATACATGATACATATCAACATACATGATCCACATGATCATACAATGTATCCACCTGATACATATACAGATACATGGTCCAAGCATCCAACATGTTGCATATACAAAATACATACAAATGATCCAATTGATCATATCCAGCATCCAACATGATGCGTACATACATATACATATAAATGATCCAACTGATCATATCCAACATCCAACATGATGCATACATACATATACATATAAATGATCCAACTGATCATATCCAGCATCCTCCTGATGCATATACAGAGGAGCATCGTCCTGATGCTCATCATCAAGCGCTTACATCCACAGCCATGTGAAGGATCCTCCTTCCAACATGCTTGGAATGGCTTCTGCAAATGTGTCCATCACTTCTTCCTCGAAGTGTCATCAATCTGAAGAACACCAAGCCTCTCCTTGAAGTACTTGAACTTCACCCTGGCTAGTGGCTTCGTCAGCACATCTGCAATCTGCTCATCCGTCGCAATGTACAAGAGCTTCACATCTCCTCTCTGCACTATATCCCTGATATAGTGATATTTGATCTCTATGTGTTTCGACCTATCATGAAACATTGGGTTCTCAGACAGCTTCACACAACTCTGGTTATCACAAAAAATACCAGTAGCATCCAATGGGAGATCAAATAACTTAAACAGTAGCTTCCGTAGCCATACTACCTCACAACTAGCTAAACAAGCTGCACTCTGCCTCAGCTGTACTCAATGCTACACAAGACTGCTTCCTGCTAAACCAAGAGATCACACCTGATCCCATACTAAAGCAGCACCCAGATGTGCTCTTCCTATCTGCAGCACTGCCAGCCCAATCTGAATCAACATAACCCTGCAGGTTAAACTTTTGATTCGCTTCATACTTGAGCCCATAATCAACTGTACCCTTCAGGTACCTCAGAATATGCTTTAAAGCAACCAAGTGAACACTCCTCGGATCCGTCAGGAACTGGCTCAATGTGTTCACCGCAAAGCAAATATATGGTCTCGTGTTCGTCAGGTACATCAAGAACCCAATCATCTGACGATACATAGAGACATCAACTGGCTCAGATGAAGCATCACAAAGAAGCTTCAGATTCGATGCCATAGGTGTGGCCATGGCCTTGCAATCCATCATCCTGAACCGTTTCAGGATATCTACAGTATACTTCCCTTGTCCAAGGAAGATCCCATCTGAACTCTACCACACCTCCATACCTAGGAAACAGTGCATCATCCCTAGGTTCTTCATATCGAACTCAACAACAAGCTTCCTCTTTGTGACTACAATCAATCTGTCATCTCCTGTTACAAACAGGTCATCCACATATAGGAGTAGAACCACGGGATTCCCTTCCTCAACCTTATAGTAAAGGTTGGAATCCGCTTTACTCTTGGTAAAGCCCAAGCTAGATAGGAAACTGTCCATCCTACCATACCAAGTTCTGGGAGCTTGCTTCAAGCCATACAAGGCTTTCTTCAATCTACACTCATATGACTCCCTGTCATGTGTTTTGAAACCGAGTGGCTGCTCCACATATACTTCCTCTTCAACTACACAATTCAAGAAAGCAGTCTTGACATCCATCTAGTGTATTTTCCATTTCATTGCTACAGCCAGGGCAAGTACTGTTCTGATGGAAGTATACCTGGCTACAGGTGCAAAAGTTTCTTCATAATCTATTCCCTCTTTCTGAGAGAAGCCACGAGCTATGAATCTTGCCTTGTATTTCTCTACACTACCATCTGCAGCATGCTTGATTTTGTAGATCCATTTGGAAGTCACAATAGACTTCCCTTTAGGTCTTGGGACAACATCCCAAACACCATTCTTCATTATTGATTCATATTCCTCAACCATGGCATCCTTCCATTCTTTCTTTTCCGCTTCTTCTTCATAACTGGAAGGTTCTTTGTTCATAATGTCATAGAGTAAAGCAACATAGCTGGTATGTGATCTGGTTCTCTTCTTTCCTTTGTGTTCTTATTCTGGAATGCCAAATCTTTCTGCATCTTGAATGAGCTCTCTATCCCATGCAGGTTTCCTCTTGTGAGAGTTATCCTCACGAGGTGGATCTATAAGTTCTTGTGGATCTTCAAACTCACGAACAACTTCTAGAATTGCTTCAGTCATGGTAGTGTCTTGAAATCTAGTTTCCTTAGGTTCTTCATAAACCTTGATAGGTTCCTTCCTTGATTTGATGAATGCTGAGTTTTCATCAAATGTTACATCTCTGCTGACATCAATCTTCTTGAACTCTAGAAAGTATATTCTGTAAGCCTTCGAGCTTTCACTGTAACCCACAAAGATACCCTTCTTTTTCGAAGGATCTAGTTTAGTCCTCTTTTCCTTTGGGACATGTGTGTATACTAGACAACCAAATATTCTGAGATGGATGACTTTAGGTTTCTTACCAGAAAAGACCTCTTCTAGTGTTTTGCTGTCCAATATCTTGTGGGGTGTTCTGTTCTGCACATATATAGTTGTTCTAGTTGCTTATGCCCATAGATGCATAGGTAGATCCTGGTCATGCAGCATTGCCCTTGCTGCTTACATGATTGTTCCGTTCTTCCTTTCTGCAACTCCATTCTGTCGAGGATTATAAGGAGCAGTCAACTCCCTATTAATCCCTGGATCACTGCAAAGCTTCTTGAAGTCACCTGAGGTGAATTCTCCACCACTGTCGGACCTGAATGTTTTGATCTTCTTGTCAGTTTGATTCTCCATCAAGGTTTTGAATTCCTTGAGCTTATCAAGCACCTCATCTTTGTTCTTCAAGAAGTATACCCAAGTCTTCCTAGAGAAGTCATCAATAAATGAGACAGAGTAAACATACCCACTTAGAGAACTGGATGACATAGGACCACATACATCTGAGTGGATGATTTCCAGGATATCCTTTTCCATGCTTTCACTGCTTAGGAAAGCCTTCTTAATGTTTTGACCTTTTGCACATCCTTTGCAAACACCTTCATGTTTGGTCTTGATTTCAGGAAGACCCTCTACATCCTTGCTTGCAATTGGAAGTGCCCTATAGTGCATATGAGCAAGTCTTCTATGCCAAAGTTCACTTGGCTCCATGGATTCATGCACCATGGCATGTTCAGGTTGTCCCTTCAATTTATACAAACCTCCCTCTTTCTCTCCAATCACTACTGCATCATCTATGGTCTTTCCCTTTGGCCACATTAGGACTTGGCCATCCACAAATGCAACCCTCATACCTTTTGCATCCAATGCAGAGATGGAGAGTAAGTTCTTCTTAAGCTCATGTACATAAAGGACTTCTTTCATCTTCAAAGATTTTCCAGAATCTAGGTTGTAGGAGGCTTCACCACTTCCTTTGATTGGGTATTGATAATCATCCCCAAGTTTCACCTTATGGGGTGATTCATGTTCTGATAGGTTTACAGAAGATTCCTTAAACCTAGTCATGTGTTTGGAAGTACCACTGTCAATTAACCAATCATTACAACCATGGGAGATAGTACCTATGAGAGCAGAGATTAGAACATACTCTTCTTCACTTGATGAGTCATCATCACTTTCATCCATAGCCTTCTTCTTTGGATGTTCATCATCTTCAGCGGCATGAGCATGGAACTTTCTTTTGTTACCCTTCTTCTTCTTGCTAGAGTTGATGTTATCCCTTTTGTTCTTGGGACATTCTGAAGTAAATTGACCCTTCTCATTGCATGAGAAAAATCTTACATCCTTCTTATTCTTTTGTTGGTTGTGATAGGATCTCTTGAAGTGAGAGTGCTCCTTCTTGGGCTTGCTTCTTTTGGTGTGGGCTACGAGAGCTTGATCTTCACCTCCCATCTTTTCTTCATGAGATAAAAGCCTAGCTTCTTCTTGAGAGCATTCCTCCCACAATTTACTGAAAGAGATCAATTTCTTTCTTGCACAGATTCCTTGAATAAAGGAGTCCCATGACCTAGGAAGGCAATTCAGAGTGGTCATAACAACTTCACCATTATCCACTACTTCATCCACAGCTTTAAGTTGTTCCTTGATTTGAGAGACCTTGGAGAAGTAAGATTGAATGGTTTCTCCATTCAACATATTGACCCCTTTCAATTGATTCTGCAGAGTCATCTTCCGATTTATGTTCTTCCCTTCAAATAGCTTGGTCAAAGAGTCAAACATAGCCTTGGGTGTCTTTAGAGAAGACACATGGGGTATGAGATGGTCTTTAATAGAATCAGCAATGATTCTTTTTGCCTTGACCAAGTTCTTCTTATGAAATACCTTAGCCTCTTCATCCTCTGGGATAGGGATGTCTTCTTTTATATATGAGTCCAACTCATTCTCTTCCAGGATTAACCCAATCCTATACTTCCAAGCTCGGAAGTTATCAGCCCCTTCAAGCTTATCCTCAAGCTTGGTGTGGTGAGACATCTTAAAGAGTATTTCAAATGGAAATAAAAAATATTTAGGTCTTACCACTTGAAATGCTGAAAACTAGATCTAGTCCCAGATTAGGGTTTGTCGAAAAAACCCTAAAAATTCAAAATGTGAATTTCAACTTTCTGAAAGGATAGAAAGATGCGCCTTGATGAGCTGATCATCCTGGTGTATTCATAATTTGAGATCAATAAAGCTTTACCCTTCAGATTTTCCTTTTTGTCCTCCCGGGTTCACTAGGGAGAGCCTTGAATTAGGTTTTGAGTTTCCCGGAGATCTACCCATCCAAAAATCTCACTCCAAAGCTATAAACTTTGATTTTTGCAAGGAGCTTCCAGCTATGTCTTCAGATTTTAGAAATTCCTATTTTTGAGGAAACCTTAATTTTTAGGGCCAAATATGAAAAAGCTCAGAATTGAATTCTGATTGGATATATAGATTCTCCTTGATGAGTAGAGTCAATCTACTATACTGATTTTCCAAAATCTTTGGAGAGAAACCCAATAAACAAGAAACCCTAGTTTTTGTCACTGCATAATGTCTTTTTCTCAGGTTAGCTCTGATACCATGTTAAATTTTGAGCATTAATTCACAATACTCTATGATCTTCACTGAGAGAATAACATATACAGTATATCAATGCATAACAATCACAATAAGTATGACAAGGATCACAAGAATCAAAAGCATGAGAGACAATAGACACAGAGTTTCCGTGGGAAAAACCCTAAAGTGGAAAACCCCACAACTTCCTCAGAGATAGAGAGAGCAATGGCTCAACCAAAGTACAACCAAAATACACTGAGATAGTCTCCTAGTAGTAGATGATACTCCTCCTCACTAGTGCGCCACTTTCTAAGTGAGAGAAGTATGAGTTTCTGAGTAATAAAAATAGAGATCTCCCGATCTCTATTTATACTAGTCTGTTTTTCTAGTTACACTATGGGGCCGACTTGTCTAGTTAGGTACATCAATTATATATTACATAAAATAGGGCCAACCCCACACATGGTGGTCTAATAACCCATCGACAAGTTTACACACTTGCGACACTTGTCAATACACATGACAACACTTCCTTATAGAGGAATAACACATCTCTTATAAGGGTACAATAAATATATATGAAATATATAGATGAAATACATTCCGAAGTTACATATACATCAACATAAATGACTTTTAGGGGGTTTTCAAAAAAGTTCCTCGAAAATTTCAATTCGCATGACTTTTAGGGGGGGTTTCAATAAACCACCTCCAAAAGTTCAATTCTCATGACTTTTCGAGGGGGTTTTGACAAACCAGCCCCAAAAGTTATGACAATTGGGATTTTAGGGGGGGTTTTCAAAGAACCACCTCCAAAAGTTCAATTCTCATGATTTTTAAGGGGGGTTCCAAACAAACCGCCTCCCAAAGTTCAATTCTCATGACTTTGTTAGGAACCCATGTCTTTACTTTGTTAGTATATTGTTGTTGGACGCATATGCTTTGTAAGTCGTCCCGTAGTATTTGTTGATCCATAGTTTATATTAGCCCATAGTATTAACCCATAGTATTGGATGCATATGCTTTGTAAGTTGTCCCATAGTATTATATGTCCCATGGTTTTGACTCATAGTATTGGCGTCTAGACTTAGCCCATGGTTTGTATTGACACATAGTATTGACCCATGGTATTGGCACCTAGACTTAGTATATAAGTGTGTGTTGAGGCCTATGAAGGCACCGTGAAGTTAATTGTGTTGAGCTTTCCCCCTCGAAGTGGCCCGTGATCAATATAAAAGTGATTCTGAGTTCTGTTATTTCTGATATCTCATGTATTTGCATTAATTAATTATTGCAGGTTCTTCACATCTGGTATCAGAGCATTTTCTTGGGCTCGTTGGGTGGAATTTCTGCCAAATTTTTTTTGCATCTGTTGCAGCTTCGGATTTGGGAATAATCCCTATCCGCTTAACTGTGGGAAGTACTTGGGCATAAGCCCTAAAACTCATTGTAAGGAGTACCACAGGAACCCCAAAGTAGTTGGCCCATTGAGAGGACCTGCAAACGAAAATGGCAACAACCCCTACCTGATTAACTAGTTCCCACCCGTGACGTAAACCAAGAGCTGTCGTTTGTGGCAAAGCAGTTATCAATTTTACCTGAGCCGTGGAGTGAGGGGTACTGCCCCAATACGCAAGTCGTTAGACAACATTGGTGTCCGTCAGCCATATCTCCCTTGTTTCAACTCTGTTTTTCCTGAAACTTCATTGAAATCCCTGCAATCCCATTCTGCATATTTCATTCCTGAAGACCCTATCCCAAATTCCACTTCCCAAGACCAGAAATCCCACATTTGTCTATTTTTAGGGTTTGCCATAACTTCTTCAATTTTCACCTGATTGCCTTCAAATTTTACCATAGAGTTCCCGCTTCTGAAATCTCTATTTTTTGCTTCCCTGTCCCTCAGAAAGTGTCAAAAACCTAGTCAAACCCCAATTACCCCTCCGATTTTTTTCCAAATCCAAATTTCCCCTTACTAAATAAGCTTGTGTTTGCGTTTTTCTATCCATTCCCCCCCCCCCCACATAAAAAAAAAATACTGGTTATGGTTGTCACTCGCACAAGAGCAAACACCATGGAGGAAGCACTTGCAGCTATCCAAACCAAACTCCAAGATCTTGATGAAAAATTTCTTAGCCTCCATCTTTAGCATTCATCCATGAACAATAACCGACAGCCAGAATCCTTTGCAGCCACCGGGTTCTCTTCTTCCAGCAATTTTCGTGGGTCGAAGTTTGATTTTCCTCGCTTCAATGGTACTGGTCCGACTGGATGGATATACCGAGTAGAACAATATTTTAGTCTACATAATACTTTTGATGTCCAGAAAGTTCCACTTGCATCCTTTCATTTGGAACGGGAATCCCTTCAATGGTACCGTTGGTACATCAAAGCTCATCCCGAGCCAAACTGGACAGATTTTTTCCAACTCCTTTTTCCATGATTTGGTCCTAGTGCTTTTGACGACTTCACAGGAGCACTCACTAAACTTCACCAAACTGGCACAGGGAGAGAATATCAGACGAAATTTGAGAAACTAGCCAATCACACAGAAGGATTGTCTGATAAATTCTACAGGAGTTGTTTTATCAGTGGTCTCAAGGATGAAATCCGCTCAGAGGTCAAAATGTTTTGTCCCAACACAATGATGGAAGTCCTATGGTTGGCTAAGCTGGCTGAGGACAAGATCGCAGCTCAACAACGCTTCAAACCCACCTTTGTTCCCTTCAGAAATATGGGTTCCCAACGACCTCCCATCACGCCTTCTCCTCAACCAACTCCTATCAAGCAATTGTCTGAAACAGAGATGCAGGCACGCCGAGAAAAAGGGCTTTGTTATAATTGTGATGAGAAATTCACTTGGGGACATAGATGTGTTCAACAAAAGCTCTATCTCTTGGATGTCGATTCTCTGCCTGCCTCAGAACTTAATGAAGAAGCTCCGGATATAGTAGATGATCAGGTCGACATTCGACACCCGCCTGTTGACACCCCATCTCAGGATGACCCACCCGAGATCTCTCTCCATGCTGTAATCGGCGTCACCACCCCACAAACAATGCGAGTCAGGGGATACTTCAAGAAGCTCCCTCTTACCATAATCATTGATTCTAGTAGCACTCATAACTTCATTGATCCTCGGATTTCCAAACAGGTTGATTGTTTTGTCCATCGTTGCTCCAACTTTGAAGTCGTGGTTGCCAATGGGGGCACCTTACCTTGCAACGGGAAGTGTCACAATGTGCGTATCTCTATGGAAGATTATAACCTGCACTCTCATATGTTTGCCTTGTCCTTAGGCGGATGTGATGTGGTTTTGGGCGTTCAATGGTTACGCACACTTGGCCCCATCTTATAGGAATTTGCTGAACTTTGGATGCAGTTTTCAGTCAATGGGGCACAACACAAATTTAAGGGCTTACAACCAGGGTCTCTCTGCATCATCAGTTCACATCACCTAGAAAAAATACTTAAGAAGAATTCACATGGTGTCATGGCTCAGCTCCATTCCATTCAGATGCACCCATCAATAGTCTCCACTACTTCCTTGGATAGATATGCAAGTGTCTTTGTTGAACAAATGAGCTTGTTGCCTTCAAGAGACCTTTCCGGTAAGAATTTAGTGTTAAATTTTGAGCATTAATTCACAATACTCTAGGATCTTTACTGAGAGAATAACATATACAGTATATCAATGCATGACAATATCAATAAGCATGACAACCATCACAAGAATCAAAAGCATGAGAGACAAGAGACACAAAGTTTCCATGGGGAAAACCCTAAGGTGAAAAACCCCACAACTTCCTCAGAGATAGAGAGAGCAATGGCTCAACCAAAGTACAACCAAAATACACTGAGATAGTTTCTAGTAGCAGATGATCCTCCTCCTCACTAGTGCGCCACTTTCTGAGTGAGAGTGAGATACTTTTCCAAGTGATCTAAATAGAGATCACCTGATCTCTATTTATACTAATTTATTTGCCCAATGACCTTATGGGGCCGACTTGTCTAGCTAGGTACATCCACAATATAATATATATTTCAAGGTCGGCACCACACATGGTGGTCTAATAACCCATCGACAAGTACACACACTTGCGACACTTGTCAATCCACATGACAACACTTCCTTATAGAGGAATAACACATCTCTAATAAGGGTACAATAAATATACGAAATACATAGATGAAATGCATTCCGAAGTTACATATACATCAACACTCCCTCTTAACTAGGAAGGTATTTCTCGACACAGATCTGCTAGATAAGTCTTCTTCTCGGAATCATCATCATTGATGCATCGTCATCATCATCGTCACTGCTGCTGCTATCTCAACTAATCTTTGACTCTACTCGTCATTGGAAGTTCTACAGAGCCAGTCCTTTTTCATACTGGATGTAGGCCCACCACCTGCAGGTCTTCGTCATCACTGGCCATACTGTGCAATCCTCAAGACTTATTACATGCGTCACAAAACCTCGAAAGAGCATCCCAAGCTATTATGAGCACACGGCTCTACCTATAGGATCTCCTAGGGCCATATTATATGTGACCTCACCACAAAACCTCACAAGAGCATCCCAGGTTGTTACAAGCACACAGCTCTACCTATAGGATCTCCCAGGGACAGATTATATGTGGTCATGGCAAAACCTTGCAAGAGCATCCCTGAACTTATTACGGGCACACAACCCAACCTATCGGATCTCCCAGGGACATATTATATGCCATAGGACAAAACCTCGAAAGAGCATCTGCTAGATATACCAGGGTACGAATTACATGCCATAGGAAAAACCTCGAAAGACTATCTGCAGATCTCCCAAGGCCAAATTATATGTCCTCCTAGAGCAAAACCTCGAAAGAGCATTTGCCAGATATCCCAGGGCACGAATTACATGCCATAGCCAAAACCTCAAAAGACTATCTGCAAATCTCCCAGGACCAAATTATATGCTCATCTGCACAACCTAATCCACGACCATAGAGCATCAACCTGATACTCACCATACATCATCCTGATGTACACATGATCATACTGATCATCATCACTGCAACATCCTACTGCATGTCATCTGGAGCAACATCCTGAAGCTCGTCATCCATGATCATCCTGATCATACAATGCATCTACCTGATACATATCATCATACATGATCCACCTAATCATACAATGTATCCACCTGATACAAATACAAATACATGATACATATCACCATACATGATCCACCTGATCATACAATGTATCCACCTGATACATATACAGATACATGGTCGAAGCATCCAACATGATGCATATACAAAAATACATACACATGATCCAACCGATCATATCCAGCATCCAACATGATGCGTACATACATATAAATGATCCAACTGATCATATCCAGCATCCAACATGATGCATATATACATATAAATGATCCAACTGATCATATCAAAGCAGAAACCAGAACATCATCCTGATGCTCATCATCCAGCGCTTACATCCATAGCCATGTGAAGGATCCTCCTTCCAACATGCTTTTAATGGCTACAACAAATGTGTCCATCACTTCTTCCTCGAAGTGTCCTCGATCTGAAGAACGCCAAGCCTCTCTCTGAAGTACTCGAACTTCACCCTAGCTAGTGGCTTCGTCAGCACATCTGCAATCTGCTCGTCCGTCGCAACATACAGGAGCTTCACAGCTCCTCTCTGCACCATATCCCTGATATAGTGATATTTGATCGCTATGTGTTTTGACCTGTCATGAAACATTGGGTTCTCGGTTAGCTTCACACAACTCTGGTTATCACATAAGATACTAGTAGCATCCAACGGGAGATCAAATAACTCAGACAGTAGCTTCCGTAGCCATATTGCCTCACAACTAGCTGAACAGGCTGCAACACACTCTGCCTTAGCTATACTCAGTGCTACGCAGACTGCTTCCTGCTAAACCAAGAGATCACACCTGATCCCATATTGAAGCAGCACCCAGATGTGCTCTTCCTGTCTGCAACACTGCCATCCCAATCTGAATCAACATAACCCTGCAAGTTAAACTTTTGATTCACCTCATACTTGAACCCATAATCCACGGTACCCTTTAGGTACCTTAGAACATGCTTTACAGCAACCGGATGAACACTCCTCGGATCTGTCAGGAACTGACTCAATGTGTTCACCGCAAAGCAAATATCTGGTCTCGTGTTTGTCAGGTACATTAAGGACCCAATCATCTGACGATACATAGAGACATCAACTGGCTCAGATGAAGCATCACATAGAAGCTTCAGATTCGATGCCATAGGTGTGTCCATGGCCTTGCAATCCATCATCCCGAATCTCTTCAGGATATCTACTGTGTACTTCCCTTGACCAAGGAAGATCCCACCTGCACTCTGCCACACCTCCATACCTAGGAAATAATGCATCATTCCCAAATATTTCATATCGAACTCAGCAGCAAGCTTCCTCTTCGTATCTGCAATCAATCTGTCATCTCCTGTTACAAATAAGTCATCCACATACAGGAGTAGAATCACAGGATTCCCTTCCTCAACCTTGTAATAAAGGTTGGAATCCACTTTACTCTTGGTAAAGCCCAAACTAGATAGGAAACTGTCCATCCTACCATACCAAGTTCTGGGAGCTTGTTTCAAGCCATACAAGGCTTTCTTCAATCTGCACACATATGACTCCCTGTCATGTATTTCAAAACCGAGTGGATGCTCTACATATACTTCCTCTTCAACTACACCATTCAAGAAAGTAGTCTTGACATCCATCTGGTGTGTTTTCCATTTCATTGTTGCAGCCAGGGCAAGTACTGTTCTGATGGAAGTATACCTGGCTACAGGTGCAAAATTTTCTTCATAGTCTATTCCCTCTTTCTGAGAGAAGCCACGAGCTACGAATCTTGCCTTGTATTTCTCTACACTGCCATCTGCAGCATGTTTGATTTTGTAGATCCATTTGGAAGTCACAACAGACTTCTCTGTAGGTCTTGGGACAACATCCCAAACATCATTCTTCATTATTGATTGGTATTCCTCAACCATGGCATCCTTCCATTCTTTCTTTTCCGCTGCTTCTTCATAACAAGAAGGCTCTTTGTTCATAATGTCACAGAGTAAAGCAACATAGCTAGTATGTGATTTGGTTCTCTTCTTTGCTCTATGTTCTTCTTCTGGAATGCCAAATCTTTCTGCATCTTGAATGAGCTCTCTAGCCCATGCAGGTTTCCTTTTGTGAGGGTTATCCTCATGGGGTGGATCTACAGGTTCTTGTGGATCTTCAAACTCACGAGACACTTCTGGAATTGCTTCAGTCATGGTAGTGTCTTGAAATATTGTTTCCTTAGGTTCTTCATAAACTTCAATAGGTGCCTTCCTTGATTTGATAAATGCTGAGTTTTCATCAAATGTTACATCCCTGCTGACATCAATCTTCTTGAACCCTGGAAAGTATATTCTATAAGCCTTCGAGCTTTCACTGTAACCCACAAAGATACCCTTCTTTCCTGAAGGATCTAGTTTAGTCCTCTTTTCCTTTGGAACATGAGTGTATACTGGACAACCAAATATTTTGAGATGACTAACTTAAGGTTTCTTACCAGAAGTTTCTTTTCTGGTAATGTTCCAATCACTAACTGTTGAGTTTGTAGTATGTTCCAATCACTAACATGCCTACTATACAAAATCAACACAATAAGCTTTGACCTTGGGTTATTTATAACCAAGGTTTTAGATCAAAGACTTTGACATCAAGGTTTGAATGATCACTGTATGGGATTTTATCAAACCAAAATTAGTGCAAAAATAAACTCAAGAACTTAGACTATAAACAAAATATTCCCTATCTAGGGTATGTATGATGACTCAAGTCCCTATGCATGGCCCATGAGTCTCAAAATAAATATTTATTTCCCAAGAAGCTACATTTTGGCCCTAGACCATAACATGGGCTCCTAGAACCATCCACGACATGAAAATACTAAAAAAAATGACAATGTGTTACTCAAAAGCTAAATATTCCTTGCCTATGGCCTATGTGGTGGTACAGAGAAACGCCCATAGATCACAAGACCTTGAGGTAAGTACCAGTCATTATAAACTAGATTTTGATCTAACACCATGGACACCATGGATTAGGCTTCAAGAACCATCCATGATGTTGTAAATATTGAAATGGCCACCATACCCACTTGGAAGCTAAATATTCCTTGTGTAGGAATCATGTGGTGAGTAGGGCCCTACATATGGACCATTAGCCATAAAGCATAATGTTATGGCACACGAGTTTGTATTTGGACCATGGATCATGGAAAGTTGGAGTGTGAGAACCATCTTTGATGTGAAAAACCTAGCATGACTACCTCAAATGTAGAGCTCTAATGGGATATGGTCTTGAATGATGATGCACACCCTTCCTAACATTACAATAGCTTGTGTGCGCTTATCTCCAATGTTTTGATGAGATGCATTGTTGAACCCATGTGACACACCTAACCCATGTACATAAATTGTTAAATTTTGAGCATTAATTCACAATACTCTAGGATCTTCACTGAGACAATAACATATACAGTATATCAATGCATAACAATCACAATAAGCATGAAAAGCATTACAAGAATCAAAAGCATGAGAGACAAGACACACAGAGTTTCTGTGGGGAAAACCCTAAGGTGAAAAACCCCACAACTTCCTCAGAGATAGAGATAGCAATGGCTCAACCAAAGTACAACCAAAATACACTGAGATAGTCTCCTAGTAGCAGATGATCCTCCTCCTCACTAGTGCACCACTTTCTGAGTGAGAGTGAGATACTTTTTCGAGTGATCTAAATAGAGATCACCTGATCTCTATTTATACTAATCTGTTTTCCCAGTGACCTTATGGGGCCGACTTGTCTAGCTAGGTACATCCACAATATAATATATATTTCAGGGCCGACCCCACACATGGTGGTCTAATAACCCATTGGCAAGTACACACACTTGCGACACTTGTCAATCCACATGACGACACTTCCTTATAGAGGAATAACACATCTCTAATAAGGGTAAAATAAATATATATGAAATACATAGATGAAATACATTTCCAAGTTACATATACATCAACATTTAGCCGCATCTACCTCTCAGTAGGAAATGATGACTATTTTGCATACAGTACAGAAGTGGCAACCATCCCCATTGGGAAATTATTTCTTCATTAAGACTGATCTCCAAAGTCTGGAAACTTTCTTGGAACAACGGGTCTCCTCCCCAACACACCTGAAATGGGTTATCCAACTCATGGGTTATGACTATGCGACCACTTACTAGAAGGGTAAGGACAATATGGTGGAATATTCTCCTCCTCGCACATTTGATGACCCAATTTCTCTTACAGCTATTTCTCTGCTTGTTCCAAATTGGTTGCAATATGTTCAATGGGGCTATCTCTTCTATGAACTCCATGCTTCTTCATCAATAGGGCACTTTGGGTTCCTCAAAACATATGACCAGGAACAATGTAACTTCTTTTGGCAGGGACTCAAAAGGACAATTCAACGGATGGTGGTCGACTGTGATACTTTCCAAGTCAACAAGGGTGAAACGACCCTCCTTTCGGGACTGCTCGAACCCTTTCCCATCCCTCCACAGATTTGGACAACTATTTCTATGGATTTTCTAGAAGCGCTCCAGTGGTATAGTACCACATCTCAAAGGACACCATATGAAGCAGTCTCTGGACAGGCACCACCAGTTCTTCTTCCATACACCTTCAGCAGCTCCCCAGTTCAGGAAATTGACTCAATTCTTCGAAACCGTGATCAGCTTCTTCTCATTTTGCAGGACAATTTTCACATGGAAAGAATTTGACTGAAACAACAAGCCAATCAACACCGTTCTGAGTGCACTTTTCACATCGCTGATATGGTTCTTCTTCATCTACATCCTTCCATGCAATCCTCCCTGAAACTCGAAAGGTGCCAGTGGCTCAGAATGCAACCCGAGGATGCTACAGGGGACCCACTCCTTCAGATTCTGCATCAATTTCCACATCTAAAGCTTTGAGGACAAATCTTTTTCTAAGGGAGAGGGGATGTTAGGAACCCATGTCTTTACTTTGTTAGTATATTGTTGTTTGACGCATATGCTTTGTAAGTCGTCCCGTAGTATATGTTGATACATTGT
Organism: Larix kaempferi; assembly: GCA_027924585.1. Lineage (NCBI taxonomy): Eukaryota > Viridiplantae > Streptophyta > Pinopsida > Pinales > Pinaceae > Larix > Larix kaempferi. The sequence goes on along the minus strand of BSBM01000592.1, from coordinate 2,871,482 downwards.
TTATATTAGCCCATAGTATTGATCCATAGTATTGGACACATATGCTTTGTAAGTCGTCCCATAGTATTATATGTCCCATGGTTTTGACTCATAGTATTGGTGTCTAGACTTAGCCCATGGTTTGTATTGACACATAGTATTGACCCATGGTATTGGTGCCTAAACTTAGTATATAAGTGTGTGTTGAGGCCTATGAAGGCACTGTGAAGTTAATTGTGTTGAGCTTGCTCAAAGGAGGTTGCCCCCTCGAAGTGGCCCGTGATCAATATAAAAGTGATTCTGAGTTCTGTTATTTATGATATCTCCTGTATTTGCATTAATTAATTATTGCAGGTTCTTCATAGACTTTTAGGGGGGGTTTTGACAAACTACCCCCAAAAGTTATGAGAATTGGACTTTTAGGGGGGGTTTTCAAACAACCACCTCCAAAAGTTCAATTCTCATGACTTTTAAGGGGGGTTCCAAAAAAACCGCCTCCAAAAGTTCAATTCTTGTGACTTTTAGGGGGGGTTTTGACAAACCGCCCCCAAAAGTTATGAGAATTGGGCTTTTAGGGGGGGTTTTCCAAAAACCGCCCCCCAAAGTCAAATTTTAGGACTTTTGGGGGCGGATTTAAAAAAAATGCCCCCAAAAGTCCAATTTCCATTACTTTTAGGGGCGGTTTTAAAAGACCACCTCCAAAGGTCTGAAATTTTTTTTAGGGGGGGGTTTACAAAGACCCCCGCATGCCAAAACCGCCCCTAAAGGGCTATTTTGTTGTAGTGACAAGAATTGTCACATTTGTGAACCATAGATTGCTTGGTAACGATAGCATTTGTTGCATCAAGAAATAAGCATAAGCATATTTTTATTTGATTAATGGTTTCATAATCTTAAGCATTTGTAGTGCAAAACTCATTTCAATAGTTTTTCCAATGAATCATTTTGCACTCACTTATTTTGAAAGTTGATAATAATTGTATCCTAGATCACCCCAAAATTGTATAATGGGGTTTAAGGACAATTGTGCATATTATGATGCATACATTTTTTGTCTGCCTGATAGAATCTTGTATCTAGTTTTGACACTTGAATCTACATCTTGAAAATTAATGAACAAACATGGAGGAAAATGCATTAACATTTGATAGAACAAACTTGAGAATTATAAAGTATAGTAAAACATCCAAACTTGAAGATCAATTCAACTCCATAATTAGTATTTTGAGCTAGTTTTGTTCATAATATATCTCTTTTGTAACTTGCGAATAGTTGTTTTGCAAGATTACCTACAGTATTTTGTAATGATATTTAATTGTATGTATCTGGGTGCAGTCTTGGTAGAACCCCACGCCCTTCATTTTTTGAGAAATGGGAGGAGTTGCAAGAATCCCTATAAGCTTTATGTCATCTTCTTGTAGATGAACAATTTTCATCTTCTCACTTGATCCAAGAATTCTCTCCATTCGGTTGATAGGGCGCACATAATGGTGATTGTTAGACTTCAAGTTTCAAAGTGTACCTTGATGAATTATGGATTCAGAATGATGATGGATTATTTCGACCTGATTTATTTCAAGGATTGATTTTGCAGATGGATTGATTGATAGTTACACTTTAAGTTTCAAAGCGTTATCAATCTAGCCAGAGGGGGATCCAAAATTATTCACCACCCGCCACTGGATCCCCCATGGAGACTATAGTGGGGGTAAATTCCCCCCCCACATATCCCCGACATCGTATGGAATCCAAACACAGCTAAAAAATGACCTCTAAATCAGGAAGATCAAGCTACACAACCAACAAGTTTGTGGTATTTTATGCCTTGTGTTGACACTCATAACCACCATGAGATTTCTAATTGTGATACTCATAACCACCATGATATTTATAATTGTGATACTCATAACCACCATGAGACTCCCACTCCTCACATTGTTCCTAACACATGGGGGGATGAAGACAATCAGAAACAAGCAAGACAGAACAAGCAAAATAATCCAATGCCATGTTCGAGTGAGCCCCAGAGTTTGTGGTCAGCCAAAGCCACAAGTTTAGTAGAATAATTCAGCTTCTGCTAGACATTAGATGGTGGTCCCGAAACCACCTCTTTCTAGAAAACCTCTGAGCATTCATGCCAAGTTTGATACTTTGTTGGTCATCCTTAAACCACCCACTTAGTAGAATATTTCAGCTTCGCTAGCCCCTTTTTGTTTGTGGTCAGCCAAAACCACCGCTTCAGAGAGCACTTGTATTTAATAGGAGAATTAACTTATGCTAACTTGGTTGGCAATTTGGATTTCCAAGTTGGAAATGTTCGACAGTAGTAGTTGTCCACTTCCATTCATTCATCTATATTTTTCTTGGGGTCACTTACACCCCTCACAAGAGAATAATTAATCAAGCAAGAAAATAGAAGAAGAGTGGTCAATGCAGTATAATGAGCAACAGAATAATAATACAGTAGAACTCGGATAGAAGCAAAAATACTTCACACACACTAATTAATTAATCACAATATGGACAATAAGTAGTATAATGCATGAGGATTCGAATGCCTAAGGTGGCAATTCAAATTAGCCTTCATGGAGTGATCAAAGAATCACTGGAGTGTCATCGGAGCACAACTAGTAGTCTATCTCATCATCGGTGGAGTCATCAATGCACAAGTAACTGTCAACTGTCAGTCAAACTGAGTCTAACTGAGTGTGGTAGGTGTAACTGAATGTAACTGGCACGTGGAGACACTAACTGAATGAAGGAGGCTCAGTGGAGGCCGCATGAGGAGCTAACTAGAGTCAGAACAGGTAGTCATGTCTCATCGGAGGTCAATCGGAGTGATAACAGTAGTGAGGAGTCAGTCTGGCCTCAAATCAAGGAAAGACTGGTGGCTAATTGAAGTAAACTGGACTGGTAGGTGAGAAAGGATGAGTGGCTTCCTTAAATCAAGGAGGAAGGGTGCACTAAGCTCTAGGAGGGATAAAACTGATCTGAGAGAAGCTCTTGGGGGCTGCTAACTGAGGGCTAGGTGTTGGACTGATGACTAGAATGAATGCAAATGCATGCAAACCCTAAAAGTGCATGCATGACTGAAAATGTAAATGATCAAAATACTGGTGGGACTAGGATGAAGTGTAGGAATATCCTAACACCCCCCCTTAATCCATCCTAGGCCCTGGTAACTAAGACCAAAGGTCACCCAATACAATGAATAGTAACAGTCAATAACCCAAGGAAGTGGGGAAAATTTCATGGGAAAAATACCCCCCCCTCAAAACAGACTGTAAGGCACACACAAAAAATAAATTCTCCAAACTCAAGCAGGTGTGATGCTTGGTCATATGTCTGGGGGTATCTTCTTCTTGGGAAGAAGTGGATCATGCTCAAAAAGCATGTGCTTTGACTTGCTCTTCAGATCGAATGTGATGAGAACAAATCCAAAAGTATGAGGATGATCCTTGAACCTGTGATTCGAATAAGTTGAGGTAGGATCAAAAACATGAATATGCAGATAGTCTTTTGTCTTCTCCTTCGAACCATCATGGGTGAGATTATTCCAAAAAGAACCATCAAATAATAATGATTGCTTGAAATCCAAATCAGATTTAAGACTTGATGAATAGTTTCTTGAGATCTCCTTTGAACCAGTAGGGGTGAGATCAAAACTATCATATGCATGAGAAATTATCCCAAGTAGTGATTGTTTAGAATCCAAATTAGATCCAAGACTTGAATCATGGTTTCTTGAGATCTCCTTTGAACCATAAGAGGTGAGATCAAAACCATAATGTGCATGAGAAATTATCCCAAGCGGGTGGCAATGGCCATATTCTTCAATAACCTTCTGAAAGCATGAAATAATGATCATATAGTAGTAAATAAGAGGTGATTGCTTGAGGAGAGTGAATGCATTACCTCCAATAGCTGATTTTTCCTCCGAAATAATCATGTGATCATGATGCAAATCAACAGACTCTGGTGCAAGAGAGGATTTAGGACCTTCTACAATATCTAGAGTGTGAGCTGGCACACAAAAAGAAGAAAGTTGGAGCATGAGTGTAGAATCTGCAAAATCTTTGTGGACAACTTCAATATGAGATGATATTGGTTCATGATCTGAGAGACCGTCAAGGGGAGCGAATGCATCACTTTGCTTGTTCTCGAAAGGGTTTGGACCAATTCATTCATTCTGTCTGGAAAATATTTCATCCAGGTAATCCCATATCTTTATTGGAGATGAAATATTAGGGAGGTCATATATCATGCATGGAGACATAGCATAACTCATGACTGCAAAAGCTTGTTCACCTTCACTTAACCTGTCATACTCTTCAGCATAGGATTCGAACTCTCTTTCAAAACAATAATCAAAGAGACCATGTCTCTTCAAATGTGCTATCATTTGTGGTTTCCATTCATCATAGTTGAATGGAGAAAGAGGAGTAATTCCTGATGAATACATGGAAGTTGTAGAAGACCTGCAAAAACAATAGAGAATATTTGCAACTGCTACTACTGCAAAGATGCAGAAACTGTTGCAACTGCTACAACTGCTGCACTCGAAATCTTGGTAATAACCTGCATTAATCTCTCAAGAATGGAGATAAACAATACTCTCAACATGCTCTGATACCATGTGAAAATCCTCACAGCATATCTAAGAGATGATGTATACCTCACAAAAGAATAATTAATTAAGCAAGAAAATAGAAGAAGAGTGGTCAATGCAGTATAATGAGCAACAGAATAATAATACAGTAGAACTCGGATAGAAGCAAAAATACTTCACACACACTAATTAATTAATCACAATATGGAAAATATGTAGTACAATGCATGAGGATTCGAATGCCTAAGGTGGCAATTCGAATTAGCCTTCATGGAGTGATCAAAGGATCACTGGAGTGTCATCAGAGCACAACTAGTAGTCTATCTCACCATCGGTGGAGTCATCAATGCACAAGTAACTATCAACCGTCAGTCAAACTGAGTCTAACTAAGTGTGGCAGGTGTCACTGAATGTAACTGGCACATGGAGACACTAACTGAATGAAGGAGGCTCAGTGGAGGGCGCATGAGGAGCTAAATGGAGTTAGAATAGGTAGTCATGTGTCATCAGAGGTGAATCGGAGTGATAACAACAGTGAGGAGTCAGTCTGGCCTCAAATCAAGGAAATACTGGTGGCTAACTGAAGTAAACTGGACTGGTAGGTGAGAAAGGACGAGTGGCTTCCTTAAATCAAGGAGGAAGGGCGCACTAAGCTCTAGGAGGGCTAAAACTGATCTGAGAGAAGCTCTCGAGGGCTGGCTAACTGAGGTCTAGGTGCTGGACTGACGACTGGAATGCATGCAAACCCTAAATGATGCATGCATGACTGAAAATGTAAATGATCAAAATACTGGTGGGACTAGGATGGAGTATAGGAATATCCTAACAACATTAAGGGGGAATTGTTGGGAACATAATCCTTGGTGCTAGGATTATCTCCCTATTCACATAAGGAGAAGACCAAAAGTTGTTGGTGAATACAAAGAGTCACTCTAGCATCCAAGAGTCCACTAGGGAAGTTGAACCCAAGGGACATTCTCGTTGTATAAATTTACATCTAATTAATGAGAATAATGTGCTTAACACCTAACCTTTTTTTTCTTTGTGCATTTGAGGGCTGGTGCAAGCTAATGTTGGCTACTCATGACACGTTAGTCACAATGGACTCCTGGAAAAACAGAAATATGAACGTCAAAAATCAATATTAGAGATACCTACACAACTTTTTGGAATATGGCGAAAGAAGATGAAACGTAGACAATCGGATTACCTTTCGGAATATATAAATATTATTTATGGAAATTAAGTATAACTCCCAAAAAATGGGGTTCTCCTAAGGTTGGTATGTTGTTTTTTTAAGAAAACACAATGAATATGTTTCCATTAGTTTCCTAGTTCGGTATGCAAATGGTGGAATTTTGTGAAAAAAATTATGTACAGTCGTAGATAACAGGCCGTTCTAGTGCAACACTATTTTTCCATATTTATTTATATTAATTTTAATATTTTTTTAATTAAGGAAGTCAACCAAGCCCTGGAATAACTAGGTCGAGTGTTAGTTTCCAACATCATGGTCTTAACATAATCAATGAACTTTTTTTTTAGGATGTAGGCCTTTGTGTGTACTTGTGTGGGTTCTTTTCCGTTTTCAAAATAGGTGAGCCAATCAAAAGTTATAGACGAAAGAAATAACCTACTTTTTGTGTAATATTGACATTAGTGCAATTAAAATTAATTAAAAAATAGGAACAAATAATAGATTTAATAAAAAATTACATATTCGGAATCTGCACACATAGTTCTACAAGTGTGTGAAATTTCATTAGCAGTGGACTAGTGTAGCATACGCAGAATCATGCTCGAAACAAAAGAAGTTATAGAATAAGATGTATTTTGTTATAACATAATGTTTGGCAACCCGAGCCTAAAACCATAGTAGCCAAGTCATCCACCACGTTGGTGGGAAAGAAATTACCTGCCAAAACTTAAAAATTTAAATGGTGCATGCAAATTGATTTAAATAGTGCATACGCACTAACAGCGCGTACGCACTAATAGTGTACACACACTAACAATGCATACGCGCTATTTAGTAAAATCAGACCAAACCATAGCTCACGCACATATGCATCCATAACAAAATCGTATTGAATGGATGAAGATGATGATGATGAAGATGATGATGATGATGATGATGTTGATGATGAAGATGATGACCAAGATGATGATGATGACGAGGAGGAGGAAGAGGGTGATAACGATGATGATGATGATGGAGATGATGATGATGATGATGATGTTGATGATGAAGATGATGACCAAGATGATGATGATGAGGAGGAGGAGGAGGAGGAGGAGGAGGATGAGGATGAGGAGGAGGAAGTGGGTGATAACGATGATGATGATTATCATCATCATCATATTAATCATCATCAGCATCATCATCTTCATCTTCGTACTAATCTTCATCATCGTCATCATCTTCGTCATCATCATCATCTTCGTCATCATCATCATTATCAATGATGATGATGAAGAAGATGATGATGATGATGAAGAAGATGATGATGATGATGAAGATCATTATCAATGATGATGATGAAGAAGATGATGATGATGAAGATGATGATGATGATGTTGATGATGATGATGACGATGGTGATGATGTTGATGATGAAGATGATGGCCAAGATGATGATGATGATGAGGATGAGGATGGGGATGATGATGAGGAAGTGGGTGATAACGATGATGATGATGATGGAGATGGTGATGATGACAAGCATGATGACGATGATGTTGATGATGATGATGATGATGATGATGATGATGATGATCATATTCGTCGTCATCAACATCAGCATCTTCATCTTCGTACTCATCTTCATCTTCATCACCATCATATTATTCATCATCATCATCATCATGACGAAGATGATGATGATGATGATGATGATGAAAGAGATGATGATGACGAAGATGATGTTGATGATGATGATGACGATGATGATGACGATGATGACGATGATGATGATGTTGATGATGTTGATGATGAGGAGGAGGAGGAAGAGGGTGATGACAACGATGATGATGATGGAGATGATGATGATGATGATGATGATGATGTTGATGATGAAGATGATGACCAAGAGGATGAGGATGAGGATGAGGAAGTGGGTGATAACGATGATGATGAACATCATCATCATATTCTTCATCATCAAGATCATCATCTTCATCTTCATACTCATCTTCATCATTGATAATGATGATGATACTGAAGATGATGATGATGATGTCATCATTGATAATGATGATGATGACGATGATGATGATGATGATGATGGAGATGATGATGATGACAAGGATGATGATGATGTGGAGGATGATGCTAATGAGGATGATGATGATGATGATGATGATGACGACGAAGATGATTATGATGATGATGATGATGATGATGATGAGGATGATGATGATGATCATATTCGTCATCATCATCATCGTCATATTCATCTTTGTACTCATCTTCATAATCATCATCATCTTCGTCATCATCATCTTTATCAATGATGATGATGAAGAAGATGATGATGACGAAGATGATGATGATGATGCTGATGATGATGATGACGATGATGATGATGTTGATGATGAAGATGATGACCAAGATGATGATGAAGATGATGACCACGATGATGATGATGATGATGATGATGAGGATGAGGATGATGATGAGGAAATGGGTGATAACGATGATGATGGTGATGGAGATGATGATGATGACGAGGATGACGATGAAGACGATGATGATGATGATGAGGATGATGATGATGATGTTGATGATGACCAAGATGATGATGATGATGATGATGAGGAAGTGGGTGATAACGATGATGATGATGATGGAGATGAGGATGATGATGAGGATGATGATGATGATGAGGATGAGTATGATGATGATGATGATGATGATGTTGATGATGACGAAGATGATTATTATAATTATGAGGAGGAGGAGGAGAATGATGATGATCATATTCATCATCATCAACATCATCATCTTCATCTTTGTACTCATCTTCATCATCATCCGTCATCTTCATCATCATCATCATCTTCGTCATCATCATCATTATCAATGATGATGATGAAGAAGATGATGATGATGATGATGTTGATGATGATGATGAAGATGATGATGATGTTGATGATGAAGATGATGGCCAAGATGATGATGAAGATGATGGCCAAGATGATGATGATGATGATGATGATGATGATGATGAGCATGGGGATGATGATGAGGAAGTGGGTGATAACGATGATGATGAGGAGGAGGAGGATGGGGATGATAATGAGGAAGTGGGTGATAACGATGATGATGATGATGGAGATGATGATGATAACGAGGATGAGGATGATGAAGAATATGATCATCTTCTTCATCATCTTCATCATCTTCATTGATAATGATGATGATGACGAGGATGATGATGAGGATGAGGATGATGATGATGATGTTGATGATGACAAAGATGATTATGATGATGATGATGATCATATTTGTCATCATCAAGATCAACATCTTTATCTTCATACTCATCTTCATCATCATCCATCATCATCATCATCGTCATCATCAGCATCATCATCATCCATCTTCTTCATCATCATCCATCATCATCATCATCATCTTCGTCATCATCATCATTATCAATGATGATGATGAAGAAGATGGATGATGATGATGCTGATGATGACGATGTTGATGATGAAGATGATGATGAAGATGATGACCAAGATGATGAGGAGGAGGAGGAGGAGGATGAGGATGATGAAGAGGAAGTGGGTGATAACGATGATTATGATGATGGATATGATGATGATGACAAGGGTGATGACGATGATGAGGATGATGATGATGATGTTGATGATGGCGAATATGATTATGATGATGAGGAGGAGGAGGAGGAGGAGGATCATATTCATCATCATCAACATCATCATCTTCATCTTGGTACTCATATTATCATCATCATCATTATCAATGATGATGATGAAGAAGATGTTGGTGATGATGATGACGATGATGATGATGTTGATGATGAAGATGATGGCCAAGTTGATAATGATGATGATGAGGATGAGGATGGGGATGATGATGAGGAAGTGGGTGATAATGATGATGATGATGATGGAGATGATGATGATGACGAGGATGAGGATGATGATGATGATGGAGATGATGACGATGTTGATGATGAAGATGATGATGAAGATGATGACCAAGATGATGAGGAGGAGGAGGAGGAGGATGAGGATGATGAAGAGGAAGTGGGTGATAACGATGATTATGATGATGGATATGATGATGATGACAAGGGTGATGACGATGATGAGGATGATGATGATGATGTTGATGATGGCGAATATGATTATGATGATGAGGAGGAGGAGGAGGAGGATCATATTCATCATCATCAACATCATCATCTTCATATTGGTACTCATCTTATCATCATCATCTTCATAATCATCATCATTATCAATGATGATGATGAAGAAGATGTTGGTGATGATGATGACAATGATGATGATGTTGATGATGAAGATGATGGCCAAGTTGATAATGATGATGATGAGGATGAGGATGGGGATGATGATGAGGAAGTGGGTGATAATGATGATGATGATGATGGAGATGATGATGATGGCGAGGATGAGGATGATGATCATGATGGAGATGATGATGATGATGAGGATGAGGATGAGGATGATGAGGATGATGAAGAATATTATCATCTTCTTCATCGTCTTCATCATCTTCATTGACAATGATGATGACGACAAGGATGATGACGAGGATGAGGATGATGATGATGAGGATGATGATGATGATGATGATGATGATGATTACGATGATGATGATGATCATCATCATCATATTCGTTATCATCAGCATCAACATTTTCATCTTCGTACTCATCTTCATCATCATCCATCATCTTCATCATCATCATCCATCATCTTCATCATCATCATCTTCGTCATCATCATCATCATCATTATCAATCATGATGATGAAGAAGATGATGATGATGAAGATGATGATGGTGATGATGTTGATGATAATGATGATGATGATGGTGAAGATGTTGATGATGATGACGATGATGAAGAAGGTGGTGATGATGAGGATGATGATGATGAGGATGATGATGATGAAGATGATGATGACGATGGATATGATGTTGTTGTTGTTGATGATGATGATGATGATGACGATGATGATGATGTTTAAGGCATTCAATGTAGCCTAATCATGGTATATGTATCCCTATACATTTCCTAGAGATACCCCACAAGGGTTATGTGTGGTGGTTTGAAGATGCATTCAACATCGTATCCCAAGAAGCTTCTTGAGTTGTAGGTGTTGTTCATGGTGCTTGAACCCGAGAAGCTTCATTTAAGTCATGAGAAGCTTCTTTTTGTCCATACACCTTGGTCAGACCTTGAGACCCATTTTTGGTTCACAACTAACCTAGTCATCGCACACATAACACACTCGAAGTTGACTAATACCGTATAGATTTCATATGTTGTGGTTCATGGACTCATTCATGTTTGTGCCTAAGAAGCAAGAGTTAGTGTTGGAGGTTCTTGTTTCCCTCCACTAGCCATGGTTAAGGAGCCAAGATAAATCCTTGATGTCCAAGACATTATAATGGCAACAATATTCAATTCATATGCAAAAGGCTCCTTGTAGAGGGATAGTGTCATGGATTCTATGTGTTATTGATAATGCGTGAGGTCTAGAATTTTCCATTAAGGCCTGGATGGAATTCAATTGAGCTCAATATGCTTCAATAAGATCTCAAGGAACTTGTTTTGATTCTTCGATGATGTTCAATGCTTTTCAACATATCCATGGTATTGCATGGTAGGATGAGGAGGCATTCATGGCATTTGATCTTTACAAAATATGTTTTTTGTCAAAGTGAAATTCAAATTGCCTCTTTGATGAGTCCTCCTATACAAGACTTCATTTATTGCATGAATGTCACAAGCTCACGAAAACTCTAAACAACACTCAATGGCATGCAACTACAAATAATGGTATGCAACTATAACCACAAACCAAGCAGAGGTTGATTTTATGCATTGATATAGAGAGGTGGCAATAGGCACACAATATGGAGAAACAATGAGTTAGAAAAAACATTTGGACCAAAGTACCACAATGGTTATTAATAAATTAAAAAAAACAATTTTTGGCTCAAGAATTGTCTTCAATTTGATGGGTGGCATGATCATGATCATGTAACCTCCCTCCATCCTTCCAACATATGTGGTTTATCACCACATTTCTCTTCGACACTCGCCATCAAAATACGTATAAAAATAACATGTCTCTACATCCTCTTCCATTTAAATCCTCATCGCATAGTCATAAATAAGGATTATTATGCATGCACATCCTCACCTTACAATATAAATTGGGTCAAGGCGCATAGACGACCATAAATTATCAAATGTGTCAAGATACAAAGAGTAATCCATTCAAATGAATATTAATACCCACCCTTCAAACTTCATCACCGAGTCCAATTTATGCAAATATTTTCTAAGTGGGGGAAGGTTTGGCATTAAATGGTGTAAACGTTGGGGAATAAATGGTGTAAACATTATACAGGGGCACGTGCACGTGTTTTAGCACATGCGTGCTAGTGACGTGTATGGGATAAAAACACATGTGTGCGCATTTAAGCACACATGCACGTCCTTGTTACTAGTTAAAAAAAATAGAGTTCTATGTTTCCCGGGAATTCTACCAAAAAACACAGGTTTTATTTCTTCCGCGGGTTTCAAGCTCTTACAGGTTTCTTATTGGCTCACACTCATTGATATTTTGGACACTCATTGATCTACTGGACACAAAATTACCCTTGGAATCTAACAAACATATTCAGTGTTCTTGGAATCTAGTGGATACATTCAAGCTACCAGTTTCCATTGCAAGTGGAGATCATTTCTATAGAGGTATGGTGAATTGTAAATAAGTCTTTTCATTCACAAGATTTGATATTCTCCCATGCCTTTTTGTTTTTATCATATGCCCACAACAATATCCATGCATAGACAACAATGAATTTGACAAGAAGATTTCCCAAGTTCATATCTAAAAAAACTCATATGAACACTAGACAAGATGAAGTATGCAACCTCCTCATTGTGTAATTAGTTCCCAAGTTAATTTTGTTCTTTTCACCTCATATTATGCTAGCAAAAAATACTACAAGTCACTCAATAAACATGACTAAAAATATGACTTCAACTCATCCACAAAACCTCAACTCTCTCATCTCTTATTCAATACCATTGTATGGAATGAGGATATCTGTAAGTATATGCACCTTTCCTTTCTCTATGAATCCAAATATGATAATATTCATCCATATTTACCATCCTTACAATATCCCCTCACCTTTAATAATGATTTTTTTTCCAAAAGACAAGACTTTCCCACTTCATGCTCTATCCAAAATGATCATTGTTGTTATAGTCCCTAGTTCCCCAGTTTCCAACACCTCCCCACCCTAGATATTGCACATTGAAAGGTCTAATTACATTCCCCCTAATCATCCTTCCCAAGACCATGATCCTTGTTAGATACCTTTGCATCCTCCTTAAGATTTTGCACAATACAAGGTATACATTCATTCTATTGTGATGCATTATTGAATTCAACCATGGGTATTTTAAACTCAAAATCGCATTCTATCATCTCAAGGTTTATAAATAAGGAAATAGTTTGTTTTTGTTTCTTCAACTCCTTAAGGTGTTATATAACGTAGTAATTTATTATGGGAAAGGACATTGCCTCAAATGGAAGGATATACCATTCCACTATGAAGACAAAGCAATCAAACTAGGTGCAAAATTTAGAATTGATAACATTAAGAGAGAAAGCAAAAAATGCAACTAATTAAGGTGAAAAATATGATGTAAACCAATAAGAAAAACTATTCCCAAACTATTCTCATAGGTTACCTTATTTGATGTATAAAAACTATCAAACTATTCCCAAGGCATCTCTAGACATCTCTGTTGTAGGGTGTTACTACCATAATTTTTATGAATTCATGGCTAGGCAAGACACTAGTTTCTCCACTCTACACTTGACCAACCATCATCTATATTGATTGGAATTGTAAGAGATAATGATGTTTATTCGAACACAAATAAACCAACATAGTCTGTAGTTGTATATGTTAATTTGTAAAGTGGTAAGCTATGTTGGAATGTGTCAAGTTCATTGTATAATGGCACTAATATCTAATTTGTTGTTTCTTTTGCAGGGGTAGGCCTGATAGTTGTGTTAAAGAGAATTTTGGAGATGGGAAACTCATGCAACGCAAAAAAAAATATAGAAGGAATCTTCCCATTGAAAAGGTCAATGACTTAAGAGAAAAGGCTGGGTTGGGAATGGAAAGATTGAGACATGGTCCTATCATTGCCCCGGATCCTGCCACTGATCCTAACATAGTTGTTGAAATGAAAACCTCTTGTTCAGAACTATAGGTAAAGCAGTCGTGTCTAATGGACCCAACTCAAATTTCAACATCAACACAATCTCCAACCAACAATCCATCAATGAGTCATGCTGAAGTTCCTCACGACACAAGAATTTTGGGAGATGTTGCATGTGTAGAGATGGACATATAAGCCTTGATTAATTTTCAATCTCCCCAAGAAGACGAGAACCATGTCGACCACACTCCCATTATGGCCCAATCTGTGAACGAAGCACGACAATAAACAAGCTCTAGTATTCATGTCTCATGTCCACCCTCCCTACCTCAATTGTCCAGTACAAGAAGAAGAACTCCTAGACGTATTCATGTGGATGAGAGTGCTATGTCAGGGCTTGAAGGCAAGTTGCCAAAATGCACTATCGAATGGCAATGCAACAAAATTGTCAAATAATACTTTGAATCCAAAGGTGATGCAGGTAAATGTCAATTATTGCTATGTTTGTTAAAGTCACATTGTTTAGCTGTTGTTAGGAGAATTTTGGGCATAAATATGGTTAAAATTTCAGAGGCTAGCAGTCATATTGTTAGAAATCTCCAATCTGCATTTAATGCGATTGGGAAGACGTCTCGTACAAAATATCTTTGTGCGGCTTGTCGTGTTTTAGAGGAATCAGTTGTAAGCAAGTCCACAACGCAACGTCGCCTGGTATCACACACTTCTCACATACTCAAATTAAATAGAAAAAACTATTAAAAAGTACTCTATTATAAGAGAAAATCTTGACACTCCGGGTGGAAATGATTGTTGGGATTTTGTTGGTAGGTTGCCTCATGCAGATAGGAAGCTAATTGATGCTGTTAAGGAGTTAGTACAAAAGTTTTGGCATGATCATACTAGACCTTCATCAAACCAAAGAGACGTGCTAAAGCTGAGAAAAGGTTCTACTGAACGTGAACCCCATGTTAAACACTTCCTTGCCACCACACAGACTGAACTCTATGAGAGATTCAGGAATGAGCACACACAATTGAACCTGGGCCAAAGGTCCTTTGAGAAATGCAAACCCTGGTACGCTCGTATATGCATTGATTAGAACACCTGTTGTTGTAGATACTATGTAGAATATGAATATTATTATGACACATATAAACATATATTTTGTGATTTGCATATTAACATTTTGCAGGGATGCAAAGGATCCATACTACCACCGAATGCATCAAGAGACTTTATCCACAACATCATGTGTCCAAGGCCCGAAGGACAAAAATATTATGAAAAATCGTGTCTATATGGGACATGTTCTAGGTGTAGTGGGTTTTTTCTTTTGAACCGTTGCATCCATGAAAGCAAGGAGCACGAATTAGGAATGATGGGCGTGGAGATGCAGAGCTTCAAGTACGTAACCTATCAATTAGATAGTGCTAGGGAAAGTAAAAAGATTGCATTAGTGAAGTCACAGGTACAAATGAATATTGCATATTTTTCATATTACACGTTCAATTTATTACATATACATTTTTTGAAATGCCACATTGTAATATTTCCCTTGTTTTCATGGTAACAAGTATCGATATGTGACTTCTTGACGGAGTTCTACGAGAAAAAAAAGCAGTATGTTAAACATGTGCATGTAGCGCGATGGCAAGATGAGTAGTACAGAAAATGCAGGGACACATTTCCTATTGGAACCATAGTGTCAATTGTGGATTTTGCAGAAAATTACACCCTTCAGCCACAAAATGAAATCTAGAGTCAATACTACCATTTAGACCAAGTCAACATCATGGTACATATTATGTATAGGCATGGTCCAGAGAGCAACAATGACAAGAGGATAATACTGAAGGAGACAAACTTTTACATAAGTGATGATAGAACCCATGATCTGCATTATGTGCAACATTGTTTTCGAATTTTCTATGATCAGTTGAAGGAGATAGATATACAGATGGATTAGCATTGGATATGGTCGGATGGTTGTGTGGGCTAATTCAAAAATGCCCGAGTATTCCAATGGATGAGTATTTTGCATAAGACTTATAGTGTGCCGCATATATGGAACTATTTTGAGACAGGGCACGGCAAAGGCGAGCATGATGGGGTCGGTGAATGAATCAAGACCGCTCTATGAAGGGAAGAGATGAGGTTTGACAGGGAACCTCATATCCTATATGCAGAATCCATAGTTCAATGGTGCTCTGCAACAATGTCATACCAAGCAAGAGATCAACAAACATCATCAGTGGCAGGACGTGTGGTAAGAAATTTTTGGTGGTTGGTTGACATAGACCAATCACGTTCCTACAGTTGCAACACAGTACAAGAAACATGTTGATTTCATTCAGTTCAAAGCTCAAACAACCCCTTATTTGAAATATGGATGCAAAAGCTTGCATGATTTTGCATCCCTTGCAGCAGTGGAAAATGGGATGAATGCAGATGCATGGACTGGGTTGATGAATGGGATCATGTTTCACTTGCAGTAGACCAACGTGAAGTTGTTGAAACAACCCAGTTAGAGGAGGTTCAATCAGCGATTTCGACAGACTACGACCATATCTCAAATCTTGTACAACCAGGACACATATACGCAGTTGTTTCCCCGAAGGGAAATGAATGAGGCACAGATTATTGGTTGGCATAGTGCATCCAAGGTAAGCAAACCCTCTACGCATCATTAATCGACGATGAAGGCTTTGAATTTCCTATTGGATCAATGGTGGTTAAAGGGGAATATCTTACACTAGATGGGAAGTCAAGAAAGACTACTGGCCATGTATTCATGGATTACAAACCAGGTTAAGTGGTGTATCACTTCACAAACTTGATCGTTGGCACAAACATCCATCTTCAGACAATGTCAAGCAAGAGCTCAACCAAGGTACGCTACTACCCACCTCATTCAGAGCACGAGAGATTGATGGAGACAATTAGCAATAGAGAGGATCCAGATGGATTTATTGAATGAGGCCAGTCAACTTTACATAAGAGAAAGAATTGCATCAAAGAATGTTAGGTTCTACATCAAGGTATGTGTATTTTTATGTTATTATGTTGGTACATGCATTTTTTTATACATACATACATACATGTCTTTTCCATACATACATAGAGATACATACATATAGATACATACATACTTACATAGAGATACATCCATCTTCCATGTCATCATTTCACCCTTTGTCATTAATGTTTAGAAACCTAATCTAGCCCTAGAAATCCTAGAAAGCTAAACTAACCCTAGAAACACTAATTTAACACTATAAAACTAAGCTATAATACTATAAACCTAAACTAAACTAGTCCTAAAAACCTAAACTAGTCCTAGAAACCTAAACTAGTCCTAGAAACACTAATCTAACCTAAACTAGCCTTAACACTTCTCTCATTTGGTATGAGAGAAGTTGCTTTAGACCTACCTCACTCATGTCAATGCTTGAGTTTCTGGAGCCCAGCCTCCCACCCCACATGACCTCTTCAACATTTTTTGTTCTCTTGGTTTTGTGCCCACCCAAATTTTTTTCATGCTTTGGGTACCTTGAGGTAAATCCCCAACCCAAAAAACTCTTATATTATGATGATTATGTTGGTTATTAGCTTCACCCAACAAAATTATATTTGACAATACACATATTCATAGATTTGGTTCCCCATGCTCAATGCTCACCCAAATCTAGCTAGATTTTGAGTTTTTTCCCTTATCCAAGCATCGTGTCATCAACCTAGGCTTTCCACTAATATATTCTAACTAGATACTAGAATCTCCTTGACCAAATTTGATGGAAAAATGCATAGAGGTCTTCTAGACTCTTAGATACGTATCCTAGCGATTTATTTTTAAACATGCTCATTTATGGTTGGATATTGATGCTTGATTCCTATAGATAACCACTTATAGGGACTTGTCATCGTCATCATCACCATCACCATCATCATCAACGTCTTCATCATCATCACCATCTTCATCATTGTCACCATCTTCATCAACGTCTTCATCATCATCACCATATTCATCATCATTGTCATCTCTATGCTCCTCATCAACATCTCCATCATCATCATCTTCTTCGTCATCATAATCATCATCTTCATCACCATGAACATCATCAACAACGTCTTCATCATCATCACCATCTTGATCATCATTGTCATCTCCAGGCTCCTCATCAACATCTCCATCATCATCATCATCTTCATCACCATCACCATCACCATCACCATCACCATCACCATCACCATCACCATCACCATCAATGTCTTCATCATCATCACCATATTCATCATCATCATCACCATCTTGATCATCATTGTCATCTCTAGGCTCCTTATCAACATCTCCATCATCATCATCTTCTTCACCATCACCATCACCATCACCCTCAATGTCTTCATCATCATCACCATCTTCATCATCATTGTCATCTCTAGGATCCTCATCAACATTTCATCATCACATCTTCTGCGTCATCATCATCATCATCACCATCACCATCACCATCACCATCACCATCATCGTCAATGTCTTCATCATCATCATTGTCATCTCTAGGATCCTCATCAACATCTCCATCATCACATCTTCTTTGTCATCATCATCATCATCTTCATCACCATCACCATCATCATCAACCTCTTCATCATCATCACCATCTTCATCATCACTAGCATCTCTAGGCTCCTCATCATCATCTTCTTCTTCATCATTATCATCTTCATCACCACCACCATCACCATCATCATCAACATCACCATCACCATCTCCATCATCATCAACATCTCCATCATCGTCATCTTCTTCCCCATCAACATCAACATCTTCATCATCATCACCATCTTCATCACCATCACCATCACCATCACCATCACCATCACCATTGTCATCACCATCATCATCAATGTCCTCATCATCATCACCATCATCATCATCACATCTTCTTTGTCGTCATCATCATCATCTTCATCACCATCACCATCATCACCAACGTCTTCATCATCATCATCATCTTCATCATCATTGTTAAATCTAACTCTAACTCTAATTCAATTTCCTTCTATAACTCTAGCCCTAACCCTCACGCAAACCCTAGCACTAAACCATCTTCTTCATCATCATCATCACCACCATCATCAACGTCTTCATCATCATCACCATCATCATCATCATCATCAACATCTTCATCATCATTGTCATCTCTAGGTTCCTCATCAACAACTCCATCATCACCATCACCATCACCATCACCATCACCATCATCATCAACGTCTTCATCATCATCACCATCATCATCATCATGAACATATTCATCATCATTGTCATCTCTAGGTTCCTTATCAACATCTCCATCATCACATCTTCTTCATCATCACCATCACCATCACCATCACCATCAACATCTTCATCATCATCACCATCTTCATCATCATTGTCATCTCTAGGTTCCTCATCAACATCTCCCTCATCATCATCTTCATCTCCATCACCATCACCATCACCATCATCATCAACGTCTTTATCATCATCACCATCATCATCATCATACGTGCCCCATCGACGATTTTGCAAATTTGACCCCAATGTGCAAAAATTGCACACTCTTGTATTGAGCAAAAC
Organism: Larix kaempferi; assembly: GCA_027924585.1. NCBI lineage: Eukaryota > Viridiplantae > Streptophyta > Pinopsida > Pinales > Pinaceae > Larix > Larix kaempferi. The sequence continues at coordinate 2,851,797 of BSBM01000592.1, read as the reverse complement.
CCTAGTTTCGAAAATAGACGTACAAGATTACACCTGGACCACGGAACCGGAGGAGAGGTGCACCCCTAACACTATCCCGACGTCCTGAATACAACGGAGTTGATGGTTTGTTGATCCGAGCCACAGTCGTCATTCTATGGCTCGTTTCGTCTTGCATCCAAAAGACCTTCATGGACACCTCCTGGATACCTACCGAGGGCATAGAATTTCAACTGTGCAACAAAACCAGGTTCCAGAGAGTCATGCAAGTGTGTCTAGGAAGGTTCCAGCTGGGAACACTAACTATACCTGCCCGGTCGACGATTTTGCAAATTTGACCACAATGTGCAAAAATTGCACACTATTGTACTGAGCAAAACTCTAGTTTCCAAAATGGATGCACAAGATGACACCTGGGCCACGAGATCATAGGAGAGGGGAACCCCTAGCACTATCCCTACGTCTTGAATCCAACGGAGTCGATGATTTGTCGATCCGAGCCATGGTCATCATTCTATGGCTCGTTCCATCTCGCATCCAAAAGGCCTTCAGGGACACCTATTGGATACCTACCAGGGGCATAGAATTCCAACCATGAAACAAAACCAGGTTTCGGGGAGTCCTGTTAGTGTGTCTAGGAAGGTTCCATTTGGGAACGCTAGCCATACCTCCCCGGTCGATGATTTTGCAAATTTGACCCCATTGTGCAAAAATTGCGCACTCCTGTACTGAGAAAAACCCTAGTTTCCAAAATGGATGTACAAGATGACACTTGGGCCACGGGACTGGAAGCGAGGGGCATCCATAGCACTATCCCGATGTCCTGAATCCAACGGAGTCGACGGTTTGTCGATCCGAGCCACAATCGTCATTCTATGGCTCATTCTGTCTCGCATACAAAAGGCCTTCAGGGACACCTACTGGATACCTACTGGGGGCATAGAATTCAAACCGTGCAACAAAACCATGTTCTAGGGAGTCCTGCAAGTGTGTCTAGGAAGGTTCCAGCTGGGAAAGCAAGCCATACTTGCTCGGGAGATGATTTTGCAAATTTGACCCCAATGTGCAAAAATTACACACTCCCATACTAAGGAAAACCCCAGTTTCCAAAATGGACATACAAAAGGACACCTGGGCCACGGGACCGTAGGAGAGGGGCACCCCTAGCACTATCCTGATGTCCTGAATCCAACGGAGTCAACAGTTTGTTGATCCGAGCCACGGTCGTCATTCTATGGCTCGTTCCGTCTCGCATCCAAAAGGCCTTCACGGACATCTACTGGATACCTACCGAGGGCATATAATTCCAATCGTGCAATAAAATCGGGTTCCGGGGAGTCCTGCAAGTGTGTCTAGGAAGGTTTCAACTAGGAATGCTAGCCATACCTGCCTGCTCGACGATTTTGAAAATTTGACCCCAATGTGAAGGCCATCCAAATTCGCTCAATGGAGCCATTTCTCGTCCAGAGGCCCCTAGGTGTGCGTGGCTACCGTGGACATGTCCACTATGGCCACATGGACCTGCGGGAGTCGACAAAATCCATGTCTGCTCGTCGATTTGGGTTCCATGGCCCCGGAGCAAATCCCCAAAAGTGTCCCTGAATGGCCCCGGGGTGCCCGACTAGAATGCCCGTAGTAGCCAAACCGTGGCTCTGTTCGTGCATCCATCGATTCTGATGGGTCTGGGACGCCGGGTTTCAGCTAGGGGACCCCCCACAACATGCCTCAAAGACCCGGAAGTGGTGCCAATGGGCCATCTCCAGAGCTAGGGTTTTGCTCAATGAGGGCCATTCCAAATTCGCTCAAGGGGGCTATTTCTCGTCTGGAGGCCCCTGGGCATGCATGTCCACCGTGTACAGGTACAAAATGGCCACGTGTACCTGTGGGAGCTGACAGAATCCAAGTCCGCTTTCCAGTTTGGGTTCCATGGCCCCGAAGCAAATCCCCAAAGTGTCCCTGAATGGCCCCGGGGTGCCCGACTAGAATATCGTGGCAGCAAAACCGTGGCTTTATTCACGAATCCATCAATTCTGGTAGGTTTGAGACACTGGGGTTTAGTTAAGGGACCCCAAAAAACATGCCTCGAAGACCCGGAAGCGGTGCCAATGGGCCATCTCTGGAGATATGGTTTTGCTTAGTGAGGGCCATTCCAAAGTCGCTCAAGGGGGCCATTTCTCATCTAGAGGCTGTTGATGTATATGTAACTTCGGAATGTATTTCATATATATTTATTGTACCCTTATAAGAGATGTGTTATTCCTCTATAAGGAAGTGTCGTCATGTGGATTGACAAGTGTCGCAAGTGTGTGTACTTGCCAATGGGTTATTAGACCACCATGTGTGGGGTCGACCCTAAAATATATATTATATTGTGGATGTATCTAGATAGACAAGTTGGCCCCATAAGGTCACTGGGCAAACAAGTTAAGTATAAATAGAGATCAGGATATCTCTATTTGCATCATTCGTAAAGATACAGTTCTCTCACTCAGAAAGTGGTGCACTAGTGAGGAGGAGGATCATCTTCTCTAGGAGACTATCTCAAGTGTATTTTGGTTGTACTTTGGTTGAGCCATTTCTCTCTCTATCTCTGAGGAAGTTGTGGGGTTTTTCACCTTAGGGTTTTCCCCACGGAAACTCTGTGTCTCTTGTCTCTCATGCTTTTGATTCTTGTGATGCTTCTCATGCTTATTGTGATTGTTATGCATTGATATACTGTATATGTTATTCTCTCAGTAAAGATCCAAGAGTATTGTGAATTAATGCTCAAATTTTAACAGAGGCCCCCGAGTGTGTGTGTCCATTGTGGCAGGTCCACAATGGCCACGTGGACCTGTGGGAGCTGACTGAATCCAAGTCTGCTCCTAACTGAGTCATCAATCTCATCTAGGCCGCTACCAATCCTGGGTGGCTGCAGAGGGGGGTTTGGCTCTCTCCTAGGTGTAGGAGGTCCTCTAAGCGGGTTGAGGTGGGCCCGAGGTCAATCTTGGGTAGAGCCAAGACCGACACCCTAAAACTCAGTGATGTCAAAATAGTTGACATGGTAGCCTAGCTTAAACTCAGCCCACAATTTCCGAACTAAATACTGTGGGACCTCCAAATTGTTGCACGGGGGCCTGTCAAACACCATGAACCATCTCTTTCTCCAGTTATCTCTCCATGGCTGGTAAATACACCAGTCCATGCAAACCCGTTTCCTCGTCACAGCTGGAGGTTGTCCTATCAAGGGAACTATGCGTTTGCTATACAACTGGGCTTTGGTGATGTTGAGGTATTTTAGCTAGTCTTTGGACATCCCGGTGGGGTAGTGTTCCCTCATTAGAGCCCTGTATTGGAATTTTAGTTTGATATCAGGCCCTTTCTTCCTCAACTTCCAGAAGGACAAGAGGCATGTGTGATTATCTTTACCCGTTTGGTTCTAGGATCCATGCTTATTGTCTTCATTTTTTGGCCTGAGAGATGAACCTTCAAGTAAAACATGTTTCCCAAAATGAAATGTTGTTTCTAATCACACAAAGAGAGACTGGGAAGGAACTGTCAATAAGTATACCTCTTGAATCTGCCTTGTTTTCCAGATTCATCTTTGCGTTAATATTCCAATTTGTGGCAGATTTCGTCATGATTGATAGTGGAGGAAAGGAAACACTACAAGGCATGATATTCCACATTCACCAAACCGAACGTAGAGGATCGAGAGCTCATGCATAGGGAGAGGGTAGATGATTTAGGATGTGCAGATGCATGGGGCACACAACAACTTGTACTACAATGCCCGCCATGCTTTAAATTCACCTTGGAGTATCATCAAAAGCCCCCATTTCATGGTTGTTGGAGTTGGGATCATGTGGAGCCATATCATGCATCCCTGACACATTACCCAATAAGGGTGAATAACTTGTAATAATATTATTCATAATAAGATAAATAATAAATTTAATAATAATTTTTATTTTATTTTATAATAAAATGATAAATCCCCCTATCCCACTACTAAATGTATTATAATCTATAGGATTTGAAGTTAATGGGTTATCAATCTCAAGAAACATTTAACTTTGAGGAATCAAAGTTTTAGATGCCAAAGACACCCTCACTCCTAAAATTGAATGTGTAGGTTAATGATGAAGAACTCTGACTGATTTACAAAAAGAACAATGAAAAACAAACACATATTCACATAATCATAATGATTATGTTAGTAATATCTTGTGGCATTTCCACTATGAATATAAAGGGAATCTAACAATTATGATCTTGTTCTATTAAGGTCATGAACTTTTTGTTGGACAACGAGAGGAAAACCTACATCTGTAAGCTAGAGGTTGGATATGTTATGAATTTTAATTTTACACTCGGTGGTGCTACACTCCCATGTGTATGGTAATTCACTTCCATGTGTATGGTATTGTCTAAGGTTAATCATTTAATTCACGACACGACCATGTCGGCTAGAAAGAAATATTGGGAATGATGGATCTACCAACGATGCTTATGTTATCTCTAGAATTCCATTAAGATCCTCGTATTATCCACATTTATCATGACCTTGATACACATTACTTGTTTGATCTGATTAAGGTTCTTCCCTGTAGAGTCGAAGATAAAGAAAACGACTTGTAGAGTCGTGAGTGTGTTGAGGTAGAACCATCCTCTATTTTTTGGAAATGACATCGGGTTAGATGAATTGACTACCCTTTCTATTTAAGTCCATGATATCAGTGGTTGAGACCAAGATCACAAACTGTACATAGGTCTCCCCACGTAGAAAAATATAGAGAACAAGGTAGTGAAAGAGTTTGTCGTTGATTCAGTGGTGATGCATGGAATTTTATGAGCCAACAAAGGAAAACTGAGATAAGGGTTTTGAATTTGTGAAGTTCAAAAATCGTTGTGGTGGTACAAAAGCTAAGAGCCATTTGAACCATTAGGTAATTGGTAGGTGGGAGATTTCTATTGTCCATTAAAATTTTTGGGTTGTAGACCATATTGTTTGTGTAGTCAGATTGTGGCTTATGGTAAACTGTTAATCCAAGCAAAATATTAGAAACTCGAGAATTGTCACATTTGTGAGCCATAGATTGCTCGATAACGATAGAATTTGTTGCATCAAGAAATAAACAGAAGCATATTTTTATTTGATTAATGGTTTCATAATCTTAAGCATTCGTAGTGCAAAACTCATTTGGATAGTTTTTCCAATGAATCATTTTGCACTCACTTATTTTGAAAGTTGATAATAATTGTATCTTATATCAACCCAAAATTGTATAATGGGGTTTAAGGATAGTTGTGCGTATTATGATGCATACATTTTTTGTCTACCTGATAGAATCTTGTGTCTAGTTTTGACACTTGAATCTACATCTTGTCAATTAATGAACACACATGGAGGAAAATGCATTAACATTTGATAGAAAAAAGTTGAGAATTATAAAGTATAGTGAAACATCCAAACTTGAAGATCAATTCAACTCCATAATTAGTATTTTGAGCTAGTTTTTTTCATAATATATCTCTTTTGTAACTTGCAAATAATTGCTTTGCAAGATTACCTGTGGTATTTTGTAATGAATTTGAATTGTATATATCTGGGTGCAGTATTGGTAGAACCCCATGCCCTTCATTTGTTGAAAAAGGGGTGGAGTTGCAAGAATCCCTATAATCTCTATGTCATCTTCTTGCAGATGAATAATTTTTGTCTTGTCACTTGATCCAAGACTTCTCTCCATTCAAATGATAGGGGGCACATAATGGTGATTGTTAGACTTTAAGTTTAAAAGTGTAGCTTGATTAATTATGGATTCAGAATGATGATGAATTATTTTGACATGATTTATTTCAAGGATTGATTTTACAGATGGATTGATTGATAGTTACACTTTAAGTTTCGAAGCGCTATCAATCTAGCCAGAGGGGGATCCAAAATTATTCGCCACCCGCCACTGGATCCCCCATGGAGACTATAGTGGGGGTAAATCCCCCCCCCCACATCCTCGACATGGTAAAGGATCCAAACACAGCTGAAAAATGACCTATGAATCAGGAAGATCAAGCTCCACAACCAACAAGTTTGTGGTATTTTATGCCTTGTGTTGACACTCGTAACTGTTAAGATTTAATATGCTAACACAGAAAATAGCAGCATTACATTCCTTTTCACAATAATAGCATATACAGGATCACTGAAGGAAGAACAAGCACAACAAAAACACAAGAGACACAGATATATCCTGGGAAACCCTCATGGGGTAGAAAACCCAGCAAAGCTTCCTCAATATAGATGACCAGCAATATACAAAGATGCAAACCAAAGACATGATCTCCTCCTCCACCATAACAGACCTATCCTCCACAAGTGCGCTACATTATGAGTGAGGGAAGTGTATCAAATGAGGATCTCACCTCCTCTATTTATACACATCTCCGACTTGTACAATATATTAATTAGGTTGCCCCCCCACTTTACCATTGGGTTAAACACCCCACTACAATTGACTGGGCCGACCCTTCTAGGGTGGTATAACAACCCTTTGACCCACATAACACATACAAGGACGACCCCCACTAGGGAATTCTAATAACCCAAGTTACCAAATTCCGACGGAGGAATAAACATCTCCGGATATACAATAAGATCTCCACGGAGGAATGAAACATCTCTGGAATAATAAAGTACAAATATAATATTCTTTGAAGTTACAATATTTCAACACTCCCCCTTAACAAGAAGGATATTATAACAACATCTGCACGAGCAAAAAGTCATCAACATCATACATGATACATCTATAAATCATTGGAAGCTTTCTCAACATCATCAGTAACTCAAGCAGTTACTGGAACATCTTCAATACTGGAACATCAACATCTTCAGTACTGAGTCTTTATCTTTTGCAGCACTCGAACAGCTACAGAAACATCAACATTGTCATCACAAGATCATCAACATCGTCATCACATGATCATCAGCATTGTCATCACACGATCATCAAAATCGTCATCTAGACCATCACGATCAGCAGCATCGTCATCTGGATCATTAACATCGTCATCACACGATCATCAGCATCGTCATCTAGACCATCACGATCAATAGCATCGTCATCTAGATCATCAGCATCATCATCTAGACCATCACGATCAGCAGCATCGTCATCTAGATCATCATCATTAGTATCCACACCAATACAAGTATACACATCATCAATACAAGTATCCTCATCAATACAAGTATACATATCATCAATACAAGTATCCACACCAATACAAGCATACACATCATCAATACAAGTATCCTCATCAATACAAGTATCCACACCAATACAAGTATACACATCATCAATACAAGTATCCACACCAATACAAGTATACACAATAGCAGCATACCCTGCAACACACATGATCCAATTACGGGATGATCAATCCCTCTCAATTTAAGACATCTCTCATGTCTATGGATGATGCAGTCCACTCGTCAACTTAGACAAAGTCTAAGGACTACTTCTCCCAGACATACGTCTACGGATCATTTAAGACATCTCATCATGCCTAGGGATGATACAATCGAAATTACGTACCTTTTGAACCGAGGTCCAGGGATGATACAATCCTATCAACTCTAGTGATCCTTCCTTTCAGAATTACGGGATCTACACCATTCATTTAGGACTATGTCCAAGGATGATTTAATTCACAACCGTACATTTAGGACTATGTCCAAGGATGACTTAATCCTCACTCTGTACATTTAGGACTATGTCCAAGGATGACTTAATCCTCTCCCCGTACATTTAGGACTATGTCCAAGGATGACTTAATCCTCACTCCGTACATTTAGGACTATGTCCAAGGATGACTTAATCCTCACCCCGTACATTTAGAATCATATCTAAGGATGACTTAATCCTCTTCCCGTACATTTAGGACTATGTCCAAGGATGACTTAATCCTCACCCCGTACATTTAGGATTATATCCAAGGATGACTTAATCCTCTTCCTGTACATTTAGGACTATGTCCAAGGATGACTTAATCCTCTCCCTGTACATTTAGGACTATGTCCAAGGATGACTTAATACTCACCCCGTACATTTATGATTATATCCAAGGATGACTTAATCCTCTTCCCGTACATTTAGGACTATGTCCAAGGATGACTTAATCCTCTTCCCGTACATTTAGGACTATGTCCAAGGATGACTTAATCCTCACCCCGTACATTTAGGATTATATCCAAGGATGACTTAATCCTCTTCCCGTACATTTAAGACTATGTCCAAGGATGACTTAATCCTCACCTCATACATTTAGGATTATATCCAAGGATGACTTAATCCTCACCCCGTACATTTAGGATTATGTCCAAGGATGACTTAATCCTCTTCCAGTACATTTAGGACTATGTCCAAGGATGACTTAATCCTCACCTGTCCATCAAGGACTTCATTCTCGAAGACCATACGTCTATGGATCAATTCAAGGGACCGAAGTCAGGGGACGATACAATCCCCACTTGTCCACTAAAGACTTCATTCTCAGAGACCATACGTCTATGGATCAATTGAAGGGACCAAAGTCCAGGGACGATACAATCCCACTTGTCCACTTAGGACTTCATTCTCGGAGACATATGTTTACGGATCACTTTAGGACTGAAGTCCAGGGATAATCCAATCCCCACTTCAACTTAGACCCTGTCTAAGGACCATCCACCAACCTCTCTATTGGCATTACTAATATAGGTATCCACATCATCGACCTCACTGTCGATGCAGGAAATCTCATCATAAGTGATCACATCACTCCCCCTTTCGAGGAGGGTCCTTAAGTTTGTCTCGGAAAACTTTACTTGAGGTAGAGGTTTGGTTAGTACATCGGCAACTTGTTCATTTGAGGTAGAGGTTTGGTTAGTACATTGGCAACTTGTCACAAATTCGAACTTTATAGTTTATTTCTGCACCATATATTGTCAAATCTCTATGTGCTTTGACTTATCATGGAACACTGGATTCTCTGTCATCTTGATACAACTCTGTTTGTCACATGGGATCATAGTTGGTTCTATCTCTAAGCAAACAATCCTGAAGACATACTTCTTCACAACTAGCAGAGCAAGCAGCCATATATTCCGCTTGTGTTGAGAGCCACACTAGACTGCTTCCAGCTAAACCACGAGATCATGGCTAATCCTAGACAATAACATCCTCTCGACGTGTTCTTCCTGTCTGATATACTTTCTGCCCAATCAACATCTGTGTAGCCATCTGAAGTCATGATCTCCAAGATAGCATAGATCAAAGTCTATCGTATCCTTTAGGTACCTCATCACATGCTTTGCAACTATCAAGTGAACACATCTAGTTTCCACTAGATACTGACTCAAGGTGTTCACAGCAAAGCATATATCTAACCTAGTATCAATGACCCAATAATTTGTTGTACAGAGTTATATATACTAACTCTGATGAGTCATTCGCTAATAGCTTCAAGTTGGAATCCATGAGAGTGGCCATTCCAACATATCAAGTCCTTTTAATATTTCTCGGCATACTTTCCCTGGTTGAGAAAGATTCCTTCTGAGCCTTGCCATACTTCCAGACCTAGGAAGTAATGCATCAATCTGAGATCTTTCATTTTCATTTCTGCAGCCATTTGTCTGTGCCATCTCTCATCAGATGGGTCTACTGATATAAGCCTCAACATCATTTGAACTCTGTGGTGAGTTCCTTCTTGCATCCATGTCATCTGTATATAGAAACCATATTCAAACTTGTGGCAAAGGTTGAGATCCACATCACCCATGGTGATCATTAAGCTCATCAAATTAGTATCGATCCTGAGTACCCATACAGAACCTGATTCACACTTCTTCTTTAATTACACCATTAAGAGAATGGTCTTATCTAGCCACTAGCCTTCTATATTTTGTTTGATTTGTAAATCTTCTTGTTGAACATCCGTCACTTGTTCGGTGTTCATCATTCTTCATGATCTTTCCTACAAATCAAAATTAAGTACATGATTAGTAATACTTCATAATCATCAAATCATATTGATATGATAACCTATTATGCATACATATATCATTTACATAGTTATGCAACTATCTTGACCAATACTTTGGCACAACACTTTTCCATATCCTGTATGCATACAATGGCTATCTAGATGCCTTCCATCTCTACTAGAACATACTATCGAGAGTGTGCACAACTCTCAGCATGTCAGCAAATAGGTTTCATTCTAGACAAGCAACAATGGAATGTTTGTCCAATTTACCAATCATATGCATATTAGTAGTATACTGTTCAATGCTATATGAATGTTTACACTCAGTGTGATATATTCTAGGAATACAAATATGTATACAACTATTACAAGCAATATCATTTACTATTTCAAATAACAACTCAAATACTTATCTTTTATGTTTGTGTGGTTGCCTCCCGTTTGATCTTCTAAATGTCTTTTGAACTTCTATTCATTCTGTACCACTGGGCATGCTCAAGTTTGCACTAGTGTTATCCTCATGATCTCATACACAAACATACATTCATTAGTATATTATAATTCTTGAATATGTATAGTCATGATCATAGATAATAAACATTAGTATTAAAGGTTTCAGGGAAGTCTTCTTTTACTCATGCATATCATCAATCAAGATAAAAGACATAATATGCATAAACCCTTGATTACTTACATTTCTAATCTTTATGAATAAGCATAACCAATCATACCAAGTATACTTATATAAGGGATCCTAACACAAGGTAAGATTCTAACTTGATATAGGAAAACATACCTGGATTAGTATACCTGCTTAGTTATGTCTAACATACCTAATCAATATCTTCTTTGTTCTCTTCAATGATTTAGAGATTCTGTGCTGGAACCGGCATATCTCATAATAGAATAAAGTCATACATACCTCGTAAGTAGAACAAAGATTATGGATGAGTCTTTGTCTTCATGTTGTCATGGTCATGGAACTTGATTTGTCTTTTGTGATATACCTGTATCTTGTTAGCAGACAACATCAACCTCATACAACACCACAGTGCATTAGTACAATCATATAGCCCTAATCAATGAATGTCTTCTATCATTCACATGCATTCATACTGTTACTAGGGTGATAAGACAATTCTAACATTAATCAAGATTGTACTAATAAATAATATGAAGACAAACATATTATGAACTTAATCAAGAATCAAATTTCAAGACATACCTGAACTTCCTTAAGTCATACCTGTCGAGACTTCTTGTAGTCTTCTTATGTAAGGCTTTAGCCTCAACTCCCCCTAAAACTTGATCTGGAGCTTGATTAGGGTTTGCTAGAGAAACCCTAAAAATTCAATCTTTGATTTTCACACTTCTGAATGGATGGAAGGATGTGTCTTGCTGAGCTGATCAAACTAGCATACTTCAATTTTGAAATCTCCAAAATTTGACCCCTCAAAATTGCCTTTGAAACTTCTGGATCTTCTGGACAGGATCTCGAACTAGGGTTTGATGGAGCCCACCTTTCTGCCCAATTAAAAGGTTTGATCCAAGGCTCTAAACTCTTATTTTTCTGAGGAGCTTCCAGCCGTGGTCACAGACTTCAAAAATTCCAACTTTTAATGAAGGCCTAATTTTCCATCTTTTCGATCAAAATCCTGAACTGGGGTTTGATCAAGCCTGGTCTTCTACCCAACCAAAAAATTCAATATTGGTCTCTAAATTTTGATTTTCCTGAGTATCATTCAGCCGTGGACTCCGATTCCAAAAATTCTAACTTTCTCCAAAACCCTAAATTCCGGAAGCCATGAATGAATGTGCTCAAAAAATAATTCTGTTTTGACAGAAATATGTACCTGATTGTTTCTGCTGTAACTCCGAAATTTTCGCTGCACAGGGTCTGAAAATTTTTTCTGTGGTATCCTGACCTATCATCTTTCCATCCCGACAGGTCTGACCTCAATTGGATTTTCTGAGAGAGAGTTATGCCAAGTGTCGCAACGTGACCTGTTTATGGGATAAAACAGGAGAGCAAACTTGTACGGCGTGCCACGTGTGACTGGTTCAACTTCGGCCTCTGAAAACGTTTCTTGAGATAGTACAGTATGTGTACTACCTGTCATGTTTTACTAAATTTCATTTGGAGCTTCCTAGCCCAAGTTATGACCTTTTTTCCAAGGTCACCTAATTATGACTGAGACATGGAAGAGGCAGAAACCCTAACTTGTACTGATCATAACTCACAAAGTACAACAAATATGAGGGTTCCCTTTGGACATAAGGTACATGGGGATGTTATCTACGACCTGTAAACTTTTTAGATCCTGAACCTTCACCAAAATGGATTTATAGAGAAAGTTCCACGATGACTGGTTTTGTCTATATAAAACTCTAACCTTCAAATTGTCGCAAGAGAAGCAAGTGTCGTAAGTGCCATACATTGCCTTCCTTCAGGTTAGCTCTGATACCATGTTAAGATTTAATATGCTAAGACAGAAAATAGAAGCATTACATTCCTTTTCACAATAATAGCATATACAAGATCACTGAAGAAACAACAAGCACAACAAAAACACAAGAGACACAGATTTATCCTGGGAAACCCTCATGGGGTAGAAAACTCAGAGGGAGTTGACCACTTCTCACAATCCACATCAGAATGGAGTTGCAAAGATTCAGAGGGAGTCCACCCAGCAACCAAACAAAGATAAGTATTTGAATTGTCATTTCTTACATAATGTTATTCAATGATGTATATGCTTATGTTCCTAGAATTAGGTTGTGTATTACACATATTAGAATAGTTGGATTGATGAACAGTATACTACTAATATACATGGGTAAGTGGCCTATGGCACTGTACAACATTCCATTGCTACTTATCTAGAATGAAACCTCTTTGCTAACATGTTAGGAGTTGTGCACACTCTTAAAAATGTTTTGGTAGAGATTGGAAGACATCTAGAAAGTTATGGAATATGGATAAAGGTTGTATTGAAGCATTGGATAAGATAATTGCATGACTGTATGAAATATTTCTTTATGTGTAAGAATTTGTTCTGAAAACTATGAGATGTTTTCTAATCATGCAATTTAACTTGTTGTGTAGGAAAGATCGTATACCATCACCTACAAAAAGAAGGAATACAACATTTGTTGAACAACAAAGTTATCTATTGAAAATATTGAAGATATTGAAGTTCCCAGGATCTCGGAAGAATGCCATGATCGAGGAGTACCAGTCGATCATGAAGATGTTTGGGATGCAGTCACAAAGGGTAGTCTGTAGTGACTTCCAAGAGGATCTACAAGATCAAGCATGCTGCAGGTGGTAGCATAGAGACTTTTGCTCCTGTAGCTAGATACACTTCCATTAGATCCGTACTTTCTCTGGCTGCAGTGATGAAGTGGAAGATACACCAGATGGATTTCAAGACAACCTTCTTGAATGATGTAGTTGAAGAAGAAGTGTATGTGGATAAGCCACTTGGTTCTAAGACACATGACAGGGATTCATAAATGTGTAGAACTTGGTATGGTAGGATAGACAGCTTTCTATCCAGTTTGGACTTTACCAAGAGTAAAGCGGATTCCAACCTTTACTACAAGGTTGAGGAAGGCAATCTAGTGATACTACTTTTGTATATGGATGACTTGTTCTTAACAGGTGAGGATAGATTGATTTCCGACATGCAGCAGAAGCTTGCTACTGAGTTCAAGTTGAAGAACTTGGGGATGATGCACTATTTGATTTTGGCATGAAGGTGTGGCAGAGTGCAGATGGAATTTTCCTTGGACAGGGGAAGTACACAGTAGATATCTTGAAGATGTTTGGGATGATGGACTGCAAGGCTATGGCCACACCTATGGAATCGAACCTGAAGCTTCTGTGTGATGCTCCATCTGATCTGGTTGATTATGGGATCAAGTATGATGCAAATCAAAAGTTTAACCTACAGGGTCATGTTGATTCAGATTGGGCAGGCAGTGTTGTAGATAGGGATCAGGTATGATCTCTTGGTTTAGCAGGAAGCAGTCCTGCATAGCACTGAGTACAGCCGAAGCAGAGTATGTTGCAATGGATGAGCAGGTTGTAGATGTATTGACCAAGCCATTGGCCAGAGTGTAGTTTGAGTACTTCAGAGAGAGGCTTGGTGCACTTTAGATCGAGGTTCCTTCCAAAGGGAAGTGATGAGTCCGGAAGATGTAGATGCACATGAGCTTTTCTGACATGGTTGATGTGTTCTCCCTTGGTCATGATGTAATTGCTGATCCATTTTTCACATGGTGGTAGATGTGTTCTCCCATGGTGAAAAAGTAAGGGTTGGAGCCTTCCCCGAATGGTGGTAGATGTGTTCTCCCATTTCGGTGGTGTAAGTGATGGATGATGTGCATCTGGGCTGTGCTTCGTGGATGATGAGATGATCTGAAGAGGATGATGCTATGATGATTAGGAGGATCATGGATGATGAGCATCAGGATGATGCTCCAGTTACTACTCTCTATATGTATATATGCATCATGTTGGATGCTTGTTATGATCAGTTGGATCATTGCATCATGTTGGATGCTTGTTATGATCAGTTGGATCATTTATATATATATGCATCATGTTGGATGCTGGATATGATCAGTTGAATCATTTATGTATGTATGCATCATGTTGGATGTTGGATATGATCAGTTGGATCATTTGTATGTATTTTGTATATGCATCATGTTGGATGCTTGGACCATGTATTATATATGTATCAAGTGGATACTGAGATCATGTATGTTGATATGTATCAGGTGGATACATTGTGTGGATCATGTATCTGTGTATGTATCAGGTGGATACATTGTATGATCAGGTAGATCATGTATGATGATATGTATCAGGTAGATACTTGGTATGCATCAGGTGGATGGATTGTATGATCAGGATGATCATGGATGATGAGCTTCTCCAAATGACATGCAGCAGGATGTTGCAGTGACGATGATCAGGATGATCATGTGTACATCAGGATGATGTATGGTGAGTATCAGGATGATACTTTGTGGCCGTGGATCAGGTTATGTAGATGAGCATGTCTGGGAGATCCTATAGGTCGGAGTTGTGTACCCGTAATAGCCTTGGATGCTCTTTCGAGACATTGCTCTGGGAGGACATATAATTTGTGCCCTGGGAGATCTTCAGGTCGGAGTTGTGTACCCATAACATCCTGAGATGCTCTTGCGAGGTTTTGTCCTATGGCATGTAATTTGCTCCTGGTAGATCTGGATAGTGCATTTGTGCAAGACTTCTATGCCAAATTTCACTTGGCTCTACTGAATCATGGACCATGGCTTGTTCTGGTTGGCCCTTCAATTTGTATAATCCTCCCTCTTGCTCTCCAATCACCACTCCATCATCAATAGTCTTACCCTTTGGATACATTAGGACTTGGCCATCTACAAATGAAACCCTCATGCCTTTTGCATCCATTGTAGATATGGAGAGTAGATTCTTCTTGAGACCTGGAACATATAGCACATATTTCATCTTCATAGACTTTCTAGAGTCTAGTTTATAGGAGGCTTCACCGCTCCCTTTAATTGGATACTGGTAGTCATCCCCAAGTTTCACCTTGTGGGGTGACTCATGTTCTGATAGGTTCATAAAGGATTCCTTGAATCCTGTCATGTGTTTAGAAGCCCCACTGTCTATAAGACAATCATTACTTCCATGAGTAATGGTTCTAGTGAGAGCAGAAATCAAAACATATTCTTCATCACTTGAAGAATATTCACTATCTTCTCTAGCCCTCTTCCTGGGAGGTTCATCATCCTCTGCAGCATGAGCATGATGTCTTCTTTTGAATTTCTTCTTCTTGTGAGAACCATCTTTCTTATTTATGGGACAATCTCTGGAATAGTGTCCCTTCTCATCACATGTATAACAATGGACATAGGACATATTCCTTCGAGGTTTGGGACTACCTCTCTGATGGTGATGTATTTCTTTCTTTCCATGATGGTGAGCCTTCTTGTCACCATGAATTTTGGAGTGTGCTGTGAGAGCTTGGTCTTCATTCCCCATCTTCTCTTCTCGAGCTACAATTCGAGCTTCTTCCTATGAGCATTCTTCCCACAACCTACTGAAGGTGATAAGTTTCTTCCTAGCACAAATCCCTTGGATGAAGGAATCCCATGATCTAGGAAGGCCATTAAGAGTGGTCATTACCACTTCTCCATTTTCTATATCTTCTCCCATAGCTTCAAGTTGTTCTTTTATCTGGGAGACCCTTGAGAAATAAGACTGCATAGTCTCCGCATTCTGGATCTTGACATTCTTCAATTGATTCCTCAAGGTCATCTTCTGATTTATGTTCTCCCCTTCAAATAACTTGGTCAGGGAATCAAACATCTCTTTAGGGATGACACATGGGGTATGAGATGATATTTGATATAATCAACAATGATCCTCTTTGCCTTGACCAAGTTCCTCTTGTGAAGAGCCTTGGCCTCTTCTTCTTCTGGGATAGGGACCACTTCATTGATATAAGTTTCCAACTCATTTTCTTCCAGGATTAACCCAATCCTATACTTCCATGCTCGAAACTTATAAGCCCCTTCAAGCTTATCCTCAAGCTTGGTGTGGTGAGACATCTAAAAGAGTACTTCAAATGGAAATAGAAAAGTTTTAGGTCTTACCACTTGTCTTGCTGAAAACTAGATCTAGTCCCAGATTAGGGTTTGTCAGAGAAACCCCAAAAATTAAAAATGTGAATTTCAAATTTCTGAAAGGATAGAAAGATGCACCTTGATGAGCTGATCAGCCTGGTATATTCATAATTTGAGATATGTAAAGATTCACCCTTCAGAAATGCCTTTTAGTCTTCACGGATTCACTGGGGAGGAACTTGAATTAGGGTTTGAGTTTTCCGGAGCTTCATCCAACCAAAAATCTCGATCCAAAGCTCTAAACTTGGATTTTTCCAAGGAGCTTCCAGCTATGTCTTCAGATTCCAGAAATTCCTATTTTTGTGGAAACCCAAATTTTTAGGGCCAAACCTAAAAGTGCTTAGAATTGAATTCTGATTGGACAGAAAGATTCTCCTTGATGAGTAGAGTCAATCTACCTTACTGCTTTTCCAAAATCTGTGGAGAGAAACCCAATAAACAAGAAACCCTAGTTTCTGCCACTGCACAATGTCTTCTTCTCAAGGAAGCTCTGATACCATGTTATATTTTGAACATTAATTCAACATACTCTAGGATCTTTACTGAGAGAATAACATGTACAACATATCAATCATATCAAGCATATATCAAGCATATCAAGCAATCACATAAGACAATGGACACACAAAGTTTCACTAGGGAAAACCATAAAGGTGAAAAACCCCACAACTTCCTCAGAGATCGAATGAGCAATGATACAACCAAAGTACAAGAGATAGTCTTCTCCTAGTAGATGATCCTCCTCCTCACATGTGCGCCACTTTCTAAGTGATGGAAGAGTGAGTAATGAGATGATCAAATAGAGACTCCCGATCTCTATTTATACTTGTCCTGTCCTGCCCAATAAACCTATGGGGCCGAATTGTCTAATTCAACCTAATAACCCCTGGTTACATTAATACAGGCCGACCCCTTAATAGGTGGTCTAATAACCCATCAGCAAGTTACGACACTTGCGACACTTGTCAATACAAATGACGACACTTCCGTATAGAGGAATAACACATCTCTATAGGAGTACAATAATACATAGATGAAATACATTTTGAAGTTACATATACATCAACAATAATGATGTCTATAAACTTAAAGAGTGAGACAATTTTTACATCTTCATTGTATGTAGGAATAGCCTCAGCCCACTTGGTAAAGTAGTCAATGACAATGATGACGTAACCATGCCCCTCGGCAGAGGTAGGCTTACAATGCATGAAATCTATGCCCCATTTGGAAAAGGGGATGATGGCAATAACTGGGTGTAGTGGGGCTAGGTGAGAGCGCTTTTTATGATGAAAAATATGAAAAGGAGGACACTTCTTGATGGCTTCAATACAATCTTTAAAGATGGAAGGCCAATAGTATCCATCGCATAGTATTTTTTGAGCTGTAGCCATCCCAGAAAGATGACCACCACATGCCCCTGAGTGACAATCATTCAAAATGTGTTCAACCTCTTCATGAGTTAAGCATCGTTGGAGGATGGAAGAAATACCACGATGGTATAAGGTATCACCGATGATTAGGTAGTACTTTGTGTGGTGACATACACGGCGACGGTCGTCATGAGATAAATGAGGACTAAAAAGTTGGGTTTGGAGATACAAAGTGATGTCTCCATACCATGGGTCAGAAGTATTGATGAGAAACAAAGAATCGTCAGGGAGGGATTCAATGGGATCAGTTCCCGGATCAATACGGGGAAGATCGCAGATAAGCTCCACAAAAACCAAAGACTTTTTAGACTTGGCCTTCTCAAACTAGAGGTCGAATTCCTTAATAATTATGATCCAACGTGAATGCTTTCCCCCCAAAACCTGGCGTGTAAGCACGTGGTACATGGAGTTAGAGTCGACAATGTTGGTGGTAGTGCGGAGGAGGATATAATGGAAGAACTTTTGGACAACGATGACAGTTGCGAGAGCTAGTTTCTTGACATATGAATACCGCGTTTCAAAGTCAATAAGACGCTTAGTAAGGTAGTAAATCATGTGTTCCTGGGCGTTACTATCCTACTAAGCCAAGACCATAGCAATGGTGGTAGTGGAAGCAACAAGATAAAGGATGTAATCCTTGGTGTAATTGGGAGGTTGTAGTAGAGGTGCATGGGTGATAGCATGTTTTAGGTTGTCGAAGGACTACTAAGTAGAATCATCCCAAATGAATGGGACGTCCTTCTTTAACAATCGCATGTATCCCTAAGTTTTCTCGGTGAAATTACACACGAGGCATCTTAAGTAGTTTTACTTTCCTTGCAAACTTTGTAGTTCCGGTATATCCATTGGGGGTGGTAGAGCAACAATGGCTTATACCTTCATGGGATCAATGTGGATCCCATCTTTCGAAATGATGAATCCTAGGAGGCATCCAGACTCGACACAGAATATGCACATGTGAGGGCTTAGATGGATATTATATTTCCTACATATGAGGAATACTGTCATTAGATGATCAATGTGGAACTCACGACGATTTGAATGGGCAAGGAAATTGTCGAGATATGGTTCTACAAAGTCCTTCATGCAATGGAAAGCATACGACATAGCCCGCTGGAATGTAACACCAACATTTTTAAGGCCGAAAGGGAGTTTGCAATATGCAAACGTACCCCCCGGGCACATGAAAGCAATTTTATGTTGATCGGCTGGGTGGATCTCAATCTGATTGTATCCAGAAAATCCATCCAAGAATGAAAAGATGACGCTTCCGGCATAGATGTCGATGATTTGGTTGATAAATGGGGTAGGGTAGTTGTCCTTGGGATAAGCCTTATTTAGATCCCTGTAATCGAAACAAAACCTAATGGTTGCCTATTTATTGGTAACTGGGATGACATTAGAGACCCAATCTATCAAAAGAACAAGATAAATGAAACTGGCCTTCAACAACCTTTCAATTTTATCCTTTATAGCTGTAGTTTTCTGAGGTCACACTGGACATATTTTTTGTCGGACGGGTTTAGCATCGGGATATGTTTGGATCTTGTGTACAACAATAGCAAGATCAATCTCGGGCATTTCCTCATAGCTCCATGCAAATACATCGTGGAAGTGTTTGAATAAGGCCATATATGAGATAATTTCTTTGGGAGAGTAGTTTTGGCCTATACGAATGTCGGGGCAACTTTCCAATGGGCGATGTCATACGCATTTCATGACATCAAACATATTGTAGAACCATATCTTGATGACCTTCCCGCTCACTCTCGAACTCGGGAAGACCATCCAGACCACTTAAGCGCCATTTTCGAAAGATGCCGTCGCTACAATATACGTTTGAACCCGCATAAGTGCGTCTTCTGTGTGGAAGCCGGGAAACTGTTGGGCTTCATAGTCTCCAAAGATGGGATACGTTTAGATCCCGCAAAGGTAGCAGCTATCGTAGCCCTGCCTTCACCCACCAATATTCCAGAACTTCAATGTTTGCAAGGGCATGCAAACTTTCTACGCCGTTTTATCTGCAATCTGTCCGAGATAACAAAAGGCTACATGCGGCTTCTCAAGAAGAATGTTCCCTTCATCTGGGATGACGAAGCCCAACGCTCCTTTGACAATCTAAAGGCAGCCTTAACCAGAGATCCTGTGATTCAACCCCCCGATTACACACGGGACTACATTCTTTATCTCGCAGCCTCGATTTCCACTATTGGTATGGTGCTGGTCCAGGAAGACCAAAACGGCATAGAACATGTGGTATACTATCTTAGTAAGAGTCTTCTTGACTCCGAAACCCGCTATTCACATGTTGAAAAACTGGCTCTGGCAATAGTATTTGCTGTCCAGAGATTCCGCCATTACATCTTACTCCGTCGGACCACTGTTATAGCCGACTTCAACCCAATGTATTACATCCTCACACGTCAGGTGCTTGGGGGCAAATACTCTCGTTGGATTGTCATCCTTCAAGAGTTTGACTTGGAGTTTGTCAAGGCTAAGTCCAAGAAATCTTTGGTCTTCGCGGAGTTAATTTGCAACTTGCTCATTTATCCGAGTGCGGTACTCCACACTACTGTGCTATGCTTTTTCCCCAGAACGCGGTAGTACCGCGTTGTGTTAAGACTACAGGGCGCGGTACTCTTTTATTAGCCTTTTTTCCATGGCTTGTGGGATTTTGGATTTTCGAAGATAATGGAAGATTAGGGTCCCTGATTCGATCCCAAATCACTTTTTGTGTTTAGAAACTCTGATCCACTTATCTCTCCCTAGATCCACCCATCTCTCTTGTTGGTTAACCCTACCATACACTATAAAAGAGAGGAATTCCATGGGGAAAGGGGAGGACTCTTGAAGTACCAAACTTTTGATCTTGCAGCATTGTGGAGATAACTAGAGGAGAAGGCACTTGGAGCTGAAGAATTGGCTTGGACATCAAGCAACCTATGTAAGCATTCTTCAAGTTGTAATAAGATAACTTGTCTTGTCTTTCCCATTTCATGTGTTTTAGTGTAAGTTCTTAGCATGAAATGTATCTAATCTAGATTTGAATCTAACCTTTACATTCAAGGTATTTGGAAGTTTGCATGTTTGTTCTTTGAGTGATCTTAACAGGTTCTACATCGGAGCTTTGGATCAAGAGCTAGAAGCGGGACAAACGTCAGTTGAAAGGTGTGTCTCATCTCTCATCGTATCTAAATACATTTAATCTTACTGTAAAAGTTAATTCAGGAATTTCAAGGTAGCATTTGTTTTGACTTGTTTCTTGCTTTAGAGTTAGTTTAAAGTCTGCTTTAAAGTTAAGAGAGTTTTGGCTTATCCGTAGGACAAAATTCTACATAACAGATCCCGAACTAGGGTTTGATGGAGCCCACCTTTCTGCCCAATCAAAAGGTTTGATCCAAGGCTCTAAACTCTTATTTTTCTGAGGAGCTTCCAGTCGTGGTCACAAACTTCAAAAATTCCAACTTTTAATGAAGCCCTAATTTTCCATCTTTTCGATCAAAATCCCGAACTGGGGTTTGATCAAGCCCAGTCTTCTACCCAACCAAAAAATTCAATATTGGTCTCTAAATTTTGATTTTCCTGAGTAGAATTCAGCCATGGACTCCGATTCTAAAAATTCTAACTTTCTCCAAAACCCTAAATTTCGGAAGCCATGAATGAATGTGCTCAAAAAATAATTATGTTTTGACAGAAATATGTACCTGATTGTTTCTGCTGTAACTCCAAACGTTTCGCTGCACAGGGTTTGAAATTTTTTTCTATGTTATCCTGACCTGTCATCTTTCCATCCCGATAGGTTTGACCTCAATTGGATTTTCTGAGAGAGTTTTATGCCCTGTGTCGCAACGTGACCTGTTTATGGGATAAAACAAGAGAGCGAACTTGTACGGCGTTCCACGTGTGACTGGTTCAACTTCGGCCTTTGAAAACGTTTCCTGAGATAGTACAATCTGTGTACTACCTGTCACTTTTTACGAAATTTCATTTGGAGCTTCCTAGCCCAAGTTATGACCTCTTTTCCAAGGTCACCTGATTATGACTGAGATCTGGAAGAGGCACAAACCCTAACTTGTACTGATCACAACTCACAAAGTACAACGAATATGAGGGTTCCCTTTGGAAACAAGGTACATGGGGATGTTATCTACGACCTGTAAATGTTTTAGATCCTGAACCTTCACCAAAATGGATTTATAGCGAAAGTTCCACGATGACTGGTTTTTGCTATATAAAACCCTAACCTTCAAATTATCGCAAGAGAAGCAAGTGTCGTAAGTGCCATACATTGCCTTCTTTCAGGTTAGCTCTGATACCATGTTAAGATTTAATGTGCTAAGACAGAAAATAGCAGCATTACATTCCTTTTCACAATAATAGCATATACAGGATCACTGAAGAAACAACAAGCACAACAAAAACACAAGAGACACAAATTTATCCTGGGAAACCCTCATGGGGTAGAAAACCGAGCAAAGCTTCCTCAATATAGATGAACAGAAATATACAAAGATGCAAACCAAAGACATGATCTCCTCCTCCACCATAGCAGACCTCTCCTCCACAAGTGCGCTACATTATGAGTGAGGGAAGTGTATCAAATGAGGAGCTCACCTCCTCTATTTATACACATCTCCAACTTGTACAATATATTAATTAGGTCGGCCCCAACTTTACCATTGGGTTAAACACCCCACTACAATTGACTCGGACGACCCTTCTAGGGTGGTCTAACAACCCTTTGACCCACATAACACATACAGGGTCGACCCCCACTAGGGAAGTCTAATAACCCAAGTTACCAAATTCCGACGGAGGAATAAACATCTCCAGATATACAATAAGATCTCCACGGAGGAATGAAAAATCTCCGGAATAATAAAGTACAAATATAATATTCTTTGAAGTTACAATATTTCAACACTCCCCCTTAACGAGAAGGATATTATAACAGCATCTGCACGAGCAAGGAGTCATCAACATCATACATGATACATCTATAAATCATTGGAAGCTTTCTCAACATCATCAGTAACTCAAGCAGTTACTAGAACATCTTCAATACTGGAACATCAACATCTTCAGTACTGAGTCTTTATCTTTTGCAGCACTCGAACAGCTACAGCAACATCAACATTGTCATCACAAGATCATCAGCATCGTCATGACATGATCATTAGCATCGTCATCTAGACCATCACGATTAGTAGTATACTGTTCAATGCTATATGCATATTAGTAGTATACTGTTCAATGCTATATGAATGCTTACACTCAGCATGATATATTCTAGGAATACAAATATGTATACAACTATTACAAGCAATATCATTTACTATTTCAAATAACAACTCAAATACTTATCTTTTATGTTTGTGTGGTTGCCTCCCGCTTGATCTTCTAAATGTCTTTTGAACTTCTATTCATTCTGTACCACTGTGCATGCTCAATTTTGCACTAGTGTTATCCTCATGATCTCATACACAAACATACATTCATTAGTATATTATAATTCTTGAATATGTATAGTCATGATCATAGATAATAAACATTAGTATTAAAGGTTTCAAGGAAGTCTTCTTTTACTCATGCATATCATCAATCAAGATAAAAGACATAATATGCATAAACCCTTGATTACTTACATTTCTAATCTTTATGAATAAGCATAACCAATCATACCAAGTATACTTATATAAGGGATCCTAACACAAGGTAAGATTCTAACTTGATATAGGAAAACATACCTGGATTAGTATACCTGCTTAGTTATGTCTAACATACCTAATCAATATCTTCTTTGTTCTCTTCAATGATTTAGAGATTTTGTGCTGGAACCTGCATATCTCATAATAGAACAAAGTCATACATACCTCGTAAGTAGAACAAAGATTATGGATGAGTCTTTGTCTTCATGTTGTCATGGTCATGGAACTTGATTTGTCTTTTGTGATGTACCTGTATCTTGTTAGCAGACAACATCAACCTCATACAACACCACAGTGCATTAGTACAATCATATAGCCCTAATCAATGAATGTCTTCTATCATTCACATGCATTCATACTGTTACTAGGGTGATAAGACAATTCTAACATTAATCAAGATTGTACTAATAAATAATATGAAGACAAACATATTATGAACTTAATCAAGAATCAAATTTCAAGACATACCTAAACCTCCTTAAGTCATACCTGTCGAGACTTCTTGTAGTCTTCTTATGTAAGGCCTTAGCCTCAACTCCCCCTGAAACCTGATCTGGAGCTTGATTAGGGTTTGCTAGACAAACCCTAAAAATTCAATCTTTGACTTTCACACTTCTGAATGGATGGAAGGATGTGTCTTGCTGAGCTGATCAAACTAGCTTACTTCAATTTTGAAATCTCCAAAATTTGACCCCTCAAAATTGCCTTTGAAACTCTGGATCTTCTCGACAGGATCCCGAACTAGGGTTTGATGGAGCCCACCTTTCTGCCCAATCAAAAGGTTTGATCCAAGGCTCTAAACTCTTATTTTTCTGAGGAGCTTCCATCCGTGGTCACAAACTTCAAAAATTCCAACTTTTAATGAAGCCTTAATTTTCCATCTTTTCGATCAAAATCCCGAACTGGGGTTTGATCAAGCCCAGTCTTCTACCGAACCAAAAAATTCAATATTGGTCTCTAAATTTTGATTTTCCTGAGTAGCATTCAGCCATGGACTCCGATTCTAAAAATTCTAACTTTCTCCAAAACCCTAAATTCCGGAAGCCATGAATGAATGTGCTCAAAAAATAATTATGTTTTGACAGAAATATGTACCTGATTGTTTCTGCTATAACTCCAAACGTTTCGCTGCACAGGGTTTGAAATTTTTTTCTGCGTTATCCTGACCTGTCATCTTTCCATCCCGATAGGTCTGACCTCAATTGGATTTTCTGAGAGAGAGTTATGCCCTGTGTCGCAACGTGACCTGTTTATGGGATAAAACAGGAGAGCGAACTTGTACGGAGTTCCACGTGTGACTGGTTCAACTTCGGCCTCTAAAAACGTTTCCTGAGATAGTACAGTCTGTGTACTACCTATCACTTTTTACGAAATTTCATTTGGAGCTTCCTAGCCCAAGTTATGACCTCTTTGCCAAGGTCACCTGATTATTACTGAGATCTGGAAGAGGCACAAACCCTAACTTGTACTGATCATAACTCACAAAGTACAACGAATATGAGGGTTCCCTTTGGACACAAGGTACATGGGGATGTTATCTACGACCTGTAAACTTTTTAGATCCTGAACCTTCACCAAAATGGATTTATAGCGAAAGTTCCACGATGACTGGTTTTTGCTATATAAAACTCTAACCTTCAAATTGTCGCAAGAGAAGCAAGTGTCGTAAGTGCCATACATTGCCTTCCTTCAGGTTAGATCTGATACCATGTTAAGATTTAATATGCTAAGACAGAAAATAGAAGCATTACATTCCTTTTCACAATAATAGCATATACAAGATCACTGAAGAAACAACAAGCACAACAAAACACAAGAGACACAGATTTATCCTGGGAAACCCTCATGGGGTAGAAAACTCAGCAAAGCTTCCTCAATATAGATGACCAGCAATATACAAAGATGCAAACCAAAGACATGATCTCCTCCTCCACCATAGCAGACCTCTCCTCCACAAGTGCGCTACATTTTGAGTGAGGGAAGTGTATCAAATGAGGAGCTCACCTCCTCTATTTATACACATCTCCGACTTGTACAATATATTAATTAGGTCGGCCCCAACTTTACCATTGGGTTAAACACCCCACTACAATTGACTGGGCCGACCCTTCTAGGGTGGTCTAACAACCCTTTGACCCACATAACACATACAGGGCCGACCCCCACTAGGGAAGTCTAATAACCCAAGTTACCACATTTCGATAGAGGAATAAACATCTCCAGATATACAATAAGATCTCCACGGAGGAATGAAACATCTCCGGAATAATAAAGTACAAATATAATATTCTTTGAAGTTACAATATTTCAACAATAACCACCATGAGATTTCTAATTGGGATACTCATAACCACCATGAGATCTATACTTGTTATACTCATAACCACCATGAGACTCCCACTCCTCACATTGTTCCTGACACAGGGGGGATGAAGACAATCAGAAACAAGCAATCCAGAACAAGCAAAATAAGCCAGTGCCATGTTCGAGTGAGCTCCAGAGTTTGTGGTCAGCCTAAAACCACAAATTTGGTAGAATAATTCAGCTTCTGCTAGACATTAGATGGTGGTCCTAAAACCACCACTTTCCAGAAAACCTTTGACTCTTCACAAAACCTCGGAGCATTCATGCCAAGTTTGATAGTTTGTCGGTCATCCTTAAACCAACCACTTAGTAGAATATTTCAGCTTCTGCTAGCCCCTTTTTGTTTGTGGTCAACCAAAACCACCGCTTCAGAGAGCACTTGTATTTAGCAGGAGAATTCAACTTATGCTAACTTGCTTGGAAATTTGGATTTTCAATTTGGAAATGTTCAGCAGTAGTAGTTGTCCACTTCCATTCATTCATCTATATTTTTCTTGGGGTCACATACACCCCTTCGCATTAAGGGGGGAATTGTTGGGAACATAATCCTTGTTGCTAGGATTATCTCCCTATTCACATAAGGAGAAGACCAAAAATTGTTGGTGAATACAAAGAGTCACTCTAGCATCCAAGAATCCACTAGGAAATTTGAACCCAAGGGACATTCTCATTGTACAAATTTACATCTAATGAGACTAATGTGCTTAACACCTAACCTTTATTGTCTCTGTGCTTTTGATTATCTTCCATAATGGGCATCTACCAACATAAAAAAATGGTTACTAGATCCATGGTAAAAAAATGAGCCTAACCTTTATTGTCTCTGTGCTTTTGATTATCTTCCATAATGGGCATCTACCAACATAAAAAATGGCTACTAGATTCATGGTAAAAAAATGAGTCTGACCATTATGATCTTGCTCTATTAAGGTCATGAATTTTTTGTTGGACAACGAGAGGAAAACCTGCATGTGTAAGCTAGAGAATTTTAATTCCATGTGTATGGTGTATGGTAATTCACTTCCATGTGTATGGTATTGTTTAAGGTTAATCATTTAATTCACAACACGACCATGTCGGCTAGAAAGAAAGATTGGGTTTCCTTGTTATGTATCTAATTATTTAGGAAGAAATATTTTAAATATTAAATGTAATATTAGTTAGCTGAGCGTAGGGTCACACCATTCCATTGAAACGTGTGTTTAGACCTATAAAAGGGCTTTTCTCTTATTGTAAAAATCATCATTTCAATTATTATTCAGTGTGGCTCTTCCGATTTTTGGTCCGTTTTCGAATACGTTGACTTCAGTCCTTGACTCGGTAACCTCTGATCTGATCTGTAACGTTGACGGATCGAGCTTGACAGAAATTGAGTTATGACAAAGTGAAACAATACGTCTGATCTGTAACGTTGACGGACCGAGGTTGACAGAAATTGAAGGCTAAGAAAGGCAGACTATTACGACGATGATGTCAAGTGATATTACTTTAGAATTTAATGAAGGATGGGCTATTATTCAGAAGGGTATCCTCAAGTTGACAGAGATTCTGAAAGCAGATTTAAAAGATGAGTTCCCTGCTTTGGCTTTGGAGTACATGAACAGTTATGCAACTGTCTACGAACTGTGTACACAAATTCCTGGGAACGCACAGAAACTGTATGGTAAATACAGGGATTCGTTTGATGAATACATTGCTCTCTCTGTATTACCAGCTTTAGAGAATGTACGTGATGAGTTCATGTTGAGAGAACTCGTGAAATGTTGGGGAAATCATAAGGTGATGGTCCGATTAATGTCACATATGTTCTCTGGTATTGAACATTGCGACCTCGAAAAAATGTCAGCCCGGTATCGCTACGTCGAAAAAAGGTCAGACCAGTCGCTAATGGAAGTTGGAATGATGTGTTTCCGTAACATGGTCTATAATAGCATCAAGACTAAGGTGAAGAATGTGCTGCTTCAGCTGATCAATCGGGAACGCGAGGGAGAACAAATTGATCGCGCTTTGTTGAGAACCGTTCTGAACATTTTTGTGGAGATGCGCATGGAATCGGATCACTTGAATATCTACGTGGAGGAATTTGAAGCTGCCATGTTGGAAGAGACTGGAGCTTATTATTCTAAGAAGGCCGCTTTATGGCTTTTAGAGTATTCTTGTCCTGACTATATGCTCAACGCTGAAGAATGTTTGAGACGTGAAAAAGAAAGAGCTGCTCAGTTTTTGCACTCTAGCAACGAGCAGAAGTTACTAGAGAAAGTACAAAATGAAATTCTCTCACCAAGTTATCGAACTCAACTTTTGGAAAATGAATATTCGGGCTGCTGTGCTTTGCTTATAGGCGAGAAGAAAGACGATCTTTCAAGGATGTACAGGCTGTTCGGTAGAATCCCTAAAGGATTGGAACCGGTTGCAAATATATTTAAACAGCATGTAACCAGCCAAGGAATAACATTAATTAAATGGGTGGAAGATGCTGTAAGCAACAATGCGGGCAGAAGTGATATAGCTGATGCCATTCAAGCTGCTCAACATGAATTTGTGGAGAAGATTAGTGAACTCCATGATAAGTGGATGAACTACGTTGTGGATGTATTTCAAGGAAGTGCTATTTTTTGTAAAGTCTTAAAGGAAGCGTTTGAAGTAATATGTGATCGAAGAATTGAAGGAAGCACAACTGCTGAGTTGCTGGCTACATTTTTTGACAACGTGCTTAAAAAGAGTGGCAGTGGTGATGATATTGAGAGTGTTCTTGAAAAGGCCGTGAATCTTCTTCAATATGTCAGTGATAAAGATTTATTTGGCGAATTTCACAGTAAAAAACTATCTCGCAGATTACTATTCGATAAAAGTGCAAATGATATAATTCACGAAGGAACCATATTGTCCAAGGTAAAGCAACGATTTGGTTTCCTGTTTACATCAAAGATGGAGCGCATGGTTAATGATGTCACACTATCAATGGAGACTCAAGTTGACTTCAAAACATACCTTGATGATTATTCAAATATGCATCCTGGAATAGATTTCACTGTTACAGTATTAACGAATGGAGTCTGGCCAACCTGCTGCAAGTCCTCTGAACTTAATCTACCATCGCAAATGCTTAAATGCATTGACTTATACAAAGGATTTTATTCCACAAAATATCAGCATCGTAAACTTACGTGGATATACAGCTTGGGAAATTGTAAAATTATTGGAAAGTTTGACTCTAAGCCCATAGAAATTACAGTATCAACCAAGCAGGCAGTTATGCTTCTACTGTTCAATGACTCGGAAAGGTTAACATACGAAGATATCAGATCGCAGTTAAATTTGCCAGAGCAGGATGTTGTTAGACTGCTGCGTTCTATTGTATGTGGAAAGTACAAAATCATTTTGAAGGAACCCGTCACGCAAACAATAGCCAAAACTGATAATTTTGAATTCAATGCTGGCTTCACATGCAAATCTACGAGGATTAAGATTCCCGCACTTGCACTTCCACAAATTGATGAAAAGAAGAAAGTCCTGGAGGCTGTAGATGAAAAGAAGAAAGTCCTGGAGGCTGTAGATCGAGATAGATGTCTTGCAATCGATGCTGCAATAGTTCGCACAATGAAGGCTAGAAAAGTCATGACAACTCAACAATTATTCATTGAATGCGTTCAGCAACTCCAACCGATATTCAAGCCAAAAGTCAACTTAGTGCAGAAGCAGATTCAAGATTTGATTTCCAGAGATTTCTTACAACGGGACAAACAAAATTGTAATATCATTCGTTATTTAGCCTGAAAGAAGTTTGAACCAGATAGGCATTTCAATGAAGAAAATGACAAAGCGTGAGACTTCTGCACTGCATAGTATCATAATTTGGTTTGTTCGGAAATTCTTAACAGATATTAAATATAGATTTTTGCACATATTAAATATAGATTTTTGCACAGAAGTGCTTTATAATTCAGTAAATGGGAGATGTTGTAACCTGTATGTAGTCTTATATTTAATAAAACTTAAAAAGTAATTTCAATGACAAGTATGACATTTCTGCATTGCATAATAGCATTAGTATTTTCTGTAAAGAAATTCGTAACATAAATATTAATATAGATTTTTAGTAATGAAAAAGTAAATTTTCATCTATAAAGAGAAAATCATCATAAATCTTATAATGTTAATCTACATAATGGTTAACTTAAAAATTAGTGGGCATATGAAAGGAAAATCATTAGTGGGCATTTAAAAAACATATTTTAATTATTTAATAACTATAAATATAAAAAACATTCAATTTGGTTGCTAAAGTTTTACCTTAATAATTCTTGTTATTTGTACGAGTAAGAAGCCGGTATATGCTCGGCACCTGCATCTTAAAACCCTTGTAAGTCACAAGACGATTAGTTAGCCTTCGACACCTTTGTAGTTTGCATTTTCATGGACGTGTAACTTTTCATCTCCCTAGACGGAATCTTTGTATTTCAGATGCACTTGAGGAAATTCCACAACTGATTAAGAATTGTCTGATTCATAGCAGTGCTTATTTTATTATATATATTTTTGTATATGGTTTTCATTTCTATTTACTGATACGAATCTGAAGCGGATTTGAGTCTGCCTTCATTTTCCATTTTACATAGTCACTTTCTGCCCAAAACTATGAAGTATTTTAGGTAAAAATTAAAAAGAGTTTTAGGTAAAAATTAATGATAGTATGAATAAATTGTTTATATAATGATAGAGATCAAGTTTGTTATTTTAGATTTTATGAAAATTAATTTGTAATTTAACATTTTATAAAATTTGTCTAATAAATATGTATAATATTATTAATAACATTATTAGTATAAAAACCTTTGATTTCTGTGTACCATAAAGAAGATTTTCTCATCAATAAAATTTATAATAAAATCTACGCATTCAATTTTTGAAAAATAAAAATTCATCAACCTCATCTTCACCCAGAAAGTTGAAATAAGACACTTATCAACATAAATATAATCCATTCAACTATAGCAAATCCATACCTCGAGTAACAGGTAAGAATATCACAGCCAGATATAAGTTTCCAATGTAGCTATTCTTCAAAAAAATAAAAAATAAAAAGAGGTTACACTTTCGGCATGGAAAGTTTATTCACCAAGATATGCCAAGATTCATTAAAAAAAATATTTGATGGATTGTAAAAATTGATCTTATATCTTAAGGGTCAAGTAATAAATTAAAATAAATTGATTAAGTCTTAGGAAGGGTCAAAAACTTTCATAACCAAGAAATTAAGATAATTAAGTATATTTGATGGATTGTAAAAATTGATCTTATATCTTAAGGGTCAAGTAATAAATTAATAATAAATTAAAATAAATTGATTAAGTCTTAGGAAGGGTAAAAAACTTTCATAACCAAGAAATTAAGATAATTAAGTGGATATCAATTTTTTATGTTATAAAAGTAGATATATTATTTTATCTTAATTATAGTACATTATATCAAATTTTATTTTATATTATTAATTAATTTTATCAAATTAACATGTCCTACAAATATAACCAATCTTCTTAAACTATGAGATTAATTACATCATAAGATGTTTCCCTTATGGAAGTGTATATGTGATTGTGAACTTACCATTAGAATAATATGATTTTTTTCCATAATATATATCCCATAGACATACACATTATGTTGAAAATCCTCTCCCTATCCTAATATATACAAGCATGTTTTACCATGCAAGTATTCATCTAAGTTCCCTATCTATGTAATTATGATTTTTTTTTCCATAATATATATCCCATAAACATACACATAATGTTGAAAATCCTCTCCCTATCCTAATATATACAAGCATTATTGAGCCACCTAATCCTAAGCTCTAAAGTCTCTAGTTTAAGTCTCATATTTACTTTTTACTTTGTATTATTCTTTTTTGTTTATGGCCGACATAATATTTACTACCTAATCCTAAGCTCTAAAGTCTCTAGTTTAAGTCTCATATTTACTTTTTACTTTGTATTATTCCTTTTTGTTTATGGCCGACATAATATTTATTACTTTTTACTTTGTATTATTTTGTTACTCTACAAACTCGACAAACATTGGACACATGTTACAAGATCTCCCTCATACTCTAAATATGCGATATATTATTAAAATCCATTACAAATGTATTCATATTATCTCTCTACGAATGCATTCCTGTGTTCAAAACCAACAAATACATTATTACAATTCTAATAGTTCTAAAAATATGAATTTATAAGGAAAAAATATAAGAACCATATATGTTAATAACCTAAATTCATAAGTTAATGAAACCACAAATGTGTGTACATACAATCACATAAAAAATCTATAACTAACTATCCAATTTCTTGATTAAGCATTAATGAGGTAATTAAAACATTGAGCAAGCTAAAACATTTATTACTTTAATAATACTGGAAATTGGATGATGCAATAACGCATAAGGCCCTAAATAAATTACTGCATAACAATCATGTTTTCTATACAACAAATTCTCATGAGATATTTTATTATGCTATTAAATGGAATATCTATATGTTTGATTATGTGCATTACCTATCGATATGTTATGCATGGGATGATATGCAATATACTATTTGTAAAAATGTTAGAAAGATGATGTGTCATAATGATGCCTGTGAGTAAACATTTAGTTTATACCTTAGACAATGCCATGCTACTTTATACTTGTGTAAGGCTATTGTAATGATTTAAGATGATGATAGGATTTAATTGATGTTTATAATTCCATACTCTCTTATCATTTTTCATGTTCCGTATTCATCACAAACATGTTGTCTTATGATCTAATTATATCTTGATAGCATGGGTGATTTGTGTAGGTTCCATTTCCATAGTAGTGACGATCTAATTAATGACATACTATGATTGCATGTGGACTTATTTCCTTTGATCACATGATACAATTTGATGGTATGATTAATTAGTGTTTGAAAATGTTATGTTCTATTAAGGGATATGGTTATGGTGTATGGTACTGTTGGAATGGTACGCGTTGATGACATACGGTAGTATATGTTGATTTAGTTCCATGATAATGGTGATGTAAATGAGCACATGTAGTAATTAATGAAATGGTATGACCATTAGAATATGTGATTATGAGTTATAGATTGTTGATATTACAATGTATTAATAATGCTTGTTATTCCACGAGATGTTATGTTGCATAATATCAGGTGTAACATGTGGTTCCATGGTATTTATGATGATGCTATAATCTCATAAGGGTATGATGGTATTTGGGTATGATGGTATGGTGGTTCCATGGTATTTGGGTATGTGGTTGCTAACGTTTTACCTTAATAATTCATGTGTCGCCAAATGTGGTTATTTGTATATGCTCGACACCTGCATCTTAAAACCCTTGTAAGTCACAAGATGATTAGTTAGCCTTCCACACCTTTGTATTTTGTTGGTTTGACATTTTCCTGAACTTCATTTGTAACTTTTCATCTTTGTAGATGGAATCTTTGTTCAGCGTACCACCTATTTCAGATGCTCTTGAGGAAATTCCACATTTGATTCCAGAATTGTTTGATTCATAGCAATATGGCAGTGCTTATTTTATTTTATATTCTTTGTATATGGTTTTCATTTCTATTTACTGATACAAATCTGAAGCCGATTTGAGTCTGCATTCATTTTCCACCTTACACAGTCACTTTCTGCCCAAAAATATGAAGTATTTTGTGTAAAAATTAAAAAGAGTTTTAGGTAAAAATTAATGATAGTATGAATAAATTGTTCATATAATGATAGAGATCAAGTTTGTTATTTTAGATTTTATGAAAATTAATTTGTAATTTAACATTTTATAAAATTTGTATTATAAAAATGTTACAAATATCTATATAGTATTATTAATAGTTCATTATTAGTATATATAATAATAAAAACATTAATAATATTATTATTATAATATTAATAAAATTTACATATTTATAATCGTAATACTCATACACTATTATTAATATTTTATTAATAACATTATCATTCACATTATTAGTCCATGTCAACATAGAGACTATAGTCATAAACAAGTTTGACTTTTATATTAATACCAAAAAAAATTATAATGTTTTTCAAACCTCCATGTATGACCTATGTTGGTTAACAATCACCTCCAATAATACTCTAGATTCCATCAATACATTAGTTGTGCACCAAGAATAAGTCTAGAGGTATTTCTAATGTCATAATCAATACCCATGATCAGTACCTGCAAACTATAGTACAAACCTTTTCTTAAGGATGGGTTGCAAGATTTTGAACATGGTTGAGGGAAAAAACTAACAACTTCATGGATATTGTTGAACCTTCTCAAACTTGAGAACCTTGAGTGATTCCTTGTACCATCTCATTAGTCTTTTGTAGTGGTTCTATACAAGAGTTAGAGTGGTTTATCCACTAGAAATATGTTTGGACCATACCACATGGACAATGGGGTAAACAAGAGTCTTAACCCATAATTGAACCTTCTTGATCTCAAGTTCCAAAAACAAACCATATACACAACAACACGAACCCTTGATAGGGGGTCTTTTCTTTAGGAATTGTATATTGATGCAATTAATATGTTTCACACATTGTGGATGGGTCTCGAGGCGTTAACCATAGTCCTAGTAAGAAACAACATCCTATAGCCCTTAACATTGGTTTGTAGAGTGAAGTATTATCCTCAATCTCTAGATAGGGTTTCTTAGGATCAAACACCATTAACATGCCCTCAAACCTTCACATATGACCTTTGTTGGTTAACAATCGCCTCCAAGGATGTTGTACATGCCATTAATATGTTAGTTCTACAACGGGATTGTGCTAAAGGTCTATCCAATGTCATAATAGGAAAATAATGGGACTTGTTCACGAAACTCCACTTCGTAGTCTCAATCACCATGAACAACACCTACAGCCATAGAAATCATGACACAACTATCACAAAAGTGCAAACAACCCCATGCTTCAATAAGTGCACGAGGTAAATTTTCCCACCAACCTCACACATGCATTAAATGATTGGAGAATAGTAAAAAAGGAGATAATTTGCTTATTCAAAGCACATGAAAAAATTTGGGTGAGTTATAAGGTTGGCACTTGGCAGCAAGTATGTAGTCTCCCACAAACCATGTTTCTTCTTCCCCTATGGTCGAATCATAGCCCCTTTGGTTCTCTTTGCATAGCCATTCATGGACCATTTTGTTATTTACGCACATAATATTTACATATATTATAAATTGGCATGACAAGCCAACCACGCAATCCAATTAAAAATATATACATCATACCTTCCTAGCCATTCGCTAGTCGTCCCTTGGCCTTGAGGTCCGCACTATGAATCCGCACTAGCATATTTACATCATTTACATATTTTTGGTTAGATACATTCCAAGTCAAAACTATGGGTAATACACCCTCAAAGCACCTCCCCTTATTTCAAGAATGGTATTCTGGGTAAATTGTTCGGTTGCAGCTTTGGAAACCTAATCTAGTGGGGATGTTGAGTGAATCCCATAAAATTCATAGAGGTAGGATTAACCCAAGGAATTACCCCATGGACTACTACTGACATTTCATATCATTCCTATAAAGCTTTGTGCATAATACACTTCCAAGTGTAATTTTATATAAATAAAATACAATTCATTTTTGTCCTTTTGAGATATAATCCGTGATCTTTCGTTTTTTTAAATTCTTCTTTCTAACCTCATACCATCCCCCTAAATAAGGATACATAGTGATGAACTGTAAATCAAAATTTGGGAGTTCAAGATTCGTAGAGGGATTGAATTCCCTATCATAATAATAGGTGTCAGATTCATTAAATATCTCCAATACCCCTTGAGAGTATTTAAATACACCAACCACCCATGAGAATGAAATCTCAACATTCATGTCTTATTCTCTATCCCGTGAGAACGAGTTGATTAGAGGTCAATTTTCATGATGAGGTCCCATAGAGTAGAGGTCTGGTCGAGTTGGTTTATCTCCCTATGTGACAGAGCTTTTCGAGCACACCCTACACACAATGTAATACCCCATTTTTCCCTTGATGTATTTGGATTTGATGTAAATACTATGTATCTACAGTGTGTGTATTTTCCCTAGTGTGGAGCTTAAGGCCAAGGCCCCACTAGTGGATGATTAAGTTTATTGCTTAGGCAAGTATTTGGATAGTTTGATTATTCATGGGATGGTTAAGCCATGAAAGAATGTAAATGATGTAATTATTACTGAATGAATAAAATAGCCAAGAAGCTAGTTAAGGAGGCATGGAATGAGAAGGGGGCATGTGTATCCAATAGGGAGAGGTGAGGGGGTTTGGGATTGGTTTCCCATATTGCCACATGTCTGACTGCGAACCCGTTGGAACTCCCTTTTGACATTAATGCAACTGCAGTGGGTGGTTGAGAATCCTGATGACTGAGGCCGCTGGAGTATGGAGCATGCCTACGATTTTGTATGGTAGGTCATGGATCTGATCGCTTGAACAGGATGACACTCACTTTCCTAGGGAAACTCGCTAAACCTGTTTGACTATCCGGAGGAGGATTCATTCATTCATGGGGAGAGACATATAAACATTACTCACTCCTCACTCACTCCCTCACTCGCCTTGACACACACTTGCCATTCATGAGCCATGGACCCTCGCAGAGAATTCGTTCCTGTATTTTCTATATGCACCAAACCTATCCAGAAAGATGGAAATATGAGGTTAATCGTGCTTCATGTGTGGAGGAAAAATCCTGAGATTTGATAACCGTAACCACCCTGTGTGCAAACCCAGTTACAGGGACATAGTGGTATTGATAGAAGAGTTTGCAGAGTGGCATTGGCAGAGTGGCCGTGAGGAATCCTCAAGCCTGGTAACGAATCAGTTGTTGAACTATGGGAAAGAGTTGGGTTGCTTTATAAACCCAGTGAAGTCTATAGTCTCAATGAACTAGTGACTGGACCTTTCTATGCCCATCCTGGAACAACATTGGAAGGGAAGGAGTGGGGAAGGATTGTGAGAGACTATGCAGCAGTGATAGGATCTTCCTTGTGTTGGATGTGGTAGTTATTGTGGGTGCCAGGTTGGCTAAGAGTGATCAGACCTTTCTATGCCCATCCTGGAATAGCACTGGAAGGGAAGATGCCTTGAGAGACTATGTAACAGTCTTGAAGGTCTTCCTTGTGTTGGATGTGGTAGGTATTGTGGGTTCCAAGTCAACTGATTGCTGAGATGCCTACAGCTCTGTGCTTGAGCTCATTGGTTTGGCAATGCCTTGTTGTTCCTGGATTGCTTGATAGCCACTGTAGGTTTGCTTAGCATGGGTAAGAGCCCTGGAATGCTTGATAAACCCAACTACAGACTCGTTTAGAATGAGAATGGAGCCTTGACTGTGAGAAAACTTGTTAGCCCTCCTTAGTGGATACACTGCCCAACTTGGCAGTGATTTATGAGCTGAAATAGTATAGAATGGACATAGATCTAAGGTGTGGTGGAACGTTGCTCTCACTTAGCCAGTTGCTTCAGAATTGAAAGATAACTATTCCTTGTTATGTCAATGATGTTGTCTCATTGTTGTGATGAATGCTTATGTATAATTGTGGAACTGTGGAATGTATGAATACGAATGAGATTGATATGAAGTCATATATAGACCTGAGTAAGAGGTTGATTTCACTGTTGTATGTATATATCATATTGCATGAGCTTAATTCCTTGTAATTCTTGCATATGATAGATGGGTTGATTAAACCTATTAATGCATCATACATGTTATAATGAATGATAATGTTTCGTTGTTTTGTAATGAATGTTTATGCATACTAACCCTGTGAAGGAGATGTATATTTACACTTGATCCTTGAGAAGGAAGAGAATCCATGGAAGTGGTTTCAGGAACCTTTGTGGGTTAGATAGAAGGGAAGATCCTCGCAGGTAGAAGGTTGGAAGTGTCTAAGTGGGATATAGACAGAACTTCAGAGAAGAAAATGGGAAGGTTAGATACCTCACTTGATCAGAGGGATCCTACCATCGGATAGGACTTTCCAAGAGCTTTCCAACGGTACCAACCTTGCCCCATCTAGATGCCGGAGGAAGAAGTTATGCCCTTTTGAAGAAATTGATGAAATTCCCTTACAAGGCAGAGTTCCGCACGCATGGTTCCACATTGGCGGGTTGCGGATTGCTGAATCACCAAGTTCACAACTATACGTAATTTGGGTTTCCGCAATCCTGCATCTGCAATTGTGGGATGCGGGTTGCGGGACTGTCAAAGTTTGAGATTATGTGGGGCTTCCGCAATTCTGCATCCACAACTGCGGGTTGCGGATTGTGGGATGTAGGTGGTGGGACCAACTGCCTTGCGGGTTGCGGGATCTCCAAGTGTATGTTTTCATCTTCTGGGTTTCCCCAATTTTGCATCAACAATTGCGAGATGTGGAATGCGGGATACGAAATGCAAGACAAACTATTACGGGTTGCGGGAGTGACCTCGTGCGGAAGTTGGGATTCTACGTTTCCGCATCCGCAATTGCGGGTTGTGGACTACAGGATGTGGATTGTAGGATTTGCAGTTGCAGAATGAAGGTTGCGGATTCGCAGCTGCGAGTTGCAGATTGTGGAACCAAACTCTCCTGACTATGTGTATAGGCACTCAGTCTATGTTTTGGGAGAAACAAAATGGATCATGGTCTCCAGTGGCCAGGTAGGTCGATGGGGATGTGACAGAGTGGTATCAGAGATTCAGTTGCAGCACTGGGAGCTGTTTGGGCCAGACCGTGCATGGATTTTGGTCAAGAAATGCGCCCATGGCGTGATTTTTAAATGAACTTATTTGATTAACTTTTGTTCAAGTGAATAATTTTTGGTTTGAATGGGTATGATAAAGCTTATTTGCATGCATGTGATGTCTAATAGAGTGTATCTGATATGCACAGAGATAGCAGCAGCTGTAAGACGAGTTACAGCAGAGTGCAGCGCACAAAACGGTGTAAGTATGGTTACTCTGAATGACGCGCGAGACCCGTTTGGACCAAAAGATGATGTACTGGGTGAGAATGTGCAAGAAGCACATACATAAGCCGAGTTTGATGGAAGAAGGGAGAAAGTGACGCCCCCAAACTTGGTTGAGACTATGGTAAGCTTTAATGAGTGGATTATGAAAGAGTAATAAGAGAAACATCAGCTCAATGCAGGCATCTTGCAGAGTCTGATCGACTTGTAGAAAAGGATTAACGGTCGTTCTAACCTGAGCCACGAAGTCCGAGAAGAAAGGAATGCAGAAAGTCAGTCTAAGGGTTGTTCCATGAGAAGAACTCCAAGCCCTAGAAAAGGTTCTGTAGGCAGAAGGAACAAGACACCTTCTCCTAAGTTTTCTTCTAGCAAGTCAACCGATTCAGAGGGTTCTTAAGGGATCCCAAGATGCACTGCCAGTAAGAGTAAGAATAGGAAGAAGCACCGAGGTATTCCACATGGTGAATTTAGGAAGGAAAGGTCTCCTAACTTTGATGGTGAAAGTAAAGAAGGTCAAGAAGTAGAGCCATGGATTCTTGGGATAAAGAAGTACTTCAGAATGCATGAATATTCAGAGAATGAAAAGGCTAAGGTTGCTATCTACAACCTTAGTGGAAGATCTTCTATTTGGGGGGATCACCTCATGCAAGTGAAAGGAATTAGTGAAAGAAGAGTCAGCTGGGGTAGATTCCAAGGATACTTTCAGGAGAACTACCTATAATCTAGGTACTATGATAGCAATAGGAAAGAGTTCAATGAACTCAAGCTAGGACAGAACACTATGGATGATCATGTTCATAAGTTTATGGAGTTGCTGAGGTATGTGGACTACATCAAGGATGAAAGAGTGAAGATTCAATGCTTCCTTGGTAGTCTACCACATAACTATAACAATTTGATAGAGTTTGTAAATCCACCAAGCTTGGATGAATCTATCAGGATGGAAGAGCATTTATATCAGCAAAATAAAGGTAAAGTAGAAGCATAGCCAGCGTGGAAAGGTAAAATCAAGGGAAGGTTGGATCAGAAGAAATGTGAGTTTAAACCACCATTCAGGAATTAGCGTAGGAGATTTCCGCAAGGCCAACAAGCAAGAAGATAATTCAATCCATCTATAGCAGGGATAGGACATTGATGGGGCCACTTCAGTGTTGGGGTTGTGGGGAAAACCACATGCTTAGAGATTTCCCAATTGCAAAGAAGAACCCCAAGAGCTTGTATAATGTTAGAGGAGTTGTTAACACCCAAAAAGTGCTCACTACCTCATCTACCCCATTACATGACTCATTGGTCCATATTTCCTACCATATTTGCCTCCAAAACCCCAAACAACCATTAAAAAGCCTCCAAAAGGCCAAAAAACCATTAAAAAAGCCTCCAAAAGGCCAAAACCCCCCTTTTCCCCCCAAAATAAGTTAAATTCCTCCAAAAATAGCAAAAACCCTCTAAAAAGGGAATAAAAAATACAAAAAAGAGGAAAAAGAGAGAAAAAAGGAGGCAAAAACCCTATACAACTGACCTAAACCATATGGTGCCCAAAACCATGGGTCAGCACTCCACCACTAAAAAACCTATAAATAGGTGATGGAGGCTCCCCATTTCATATCCATAGTCATCCCTATCCTTACTCTGCCAAAATCACTCCTGAAACCCTAGCTCACCCTTTTGAGCTATTTTCACATTTGAGTGCCCCTTTGGCCCATATCCAAAACCCTTTGGAGAAGGAGAAGGAACAACACTGGAGCTTGGAAGCAACCCTCTTGGACTGCTGTAAGAGCTTCACCAGCCTCACATTGAAGGTATAATCAATACAAAAAACATTTTATTATCTTGTCTTTTCTCTTTATGCACAAGCTAATTTAAATTTACTATTTTCATTTACTGTATTGCTTTTACTATTTTTACTAAACTGCTACTAAGGAGTCCCTTCTCCTTAGTAGGTGCTCATTTGCACAATCTAGGGCGAAAACCCTAGCTACAGTTTTGGTGACTCGCCTCGTGTTCCTTTGAATTTGTGGTTATAGTTTTTAGACGTTTTTAATTTTCTGCAATATTTTTCTGTTTTTTTCCTTTCGACTGTCCCTTTCAGCAATCGGGTTTGCTGCCATAAACCGCATCTTTTTTCCCTGCAGTTGCGATCCGATAGCGGCTTTTAGACTGTTAGCTGCGATCTGACCGCGGCTCTTAGACTGTTTCCGACAATCTCCCAACAATTTTCAGTCTGTTTTCTGCGATCTGACCGTGGCTCTCAGCATGTTTCTTGCGGTCCGACGACGGCTGTCCAACCATTTTCCTGTGATCCGCCTATGGCTTTCAGCCATTTTCCTGCGATCCGCCTGCGGCTTTCAGCCATTTTCCCGCAATTCACTTGCGGATTTCAGCCATTTTCCTATTATTTGCCTACGGCTTTCAGCCATTTTCCTGCGATCCGCCTGTGGCTTTCAGCCATTTTCCTGCGATCCGCCTGCGGCTTTCAACCATTTTCCTGCAGTCCGCCCGCGACTGTCGACCTGTTTCCCACGATCCGACCATGCAGTTTCACCGCAGACCCACGATCTGTTTTCTACACTTTTTCCCTGTTTGAACCCCGAAGGGTGTGTGCAAGAAGATGAGGGTCACTTTAGATGCAATGCTACTTTTTTCAAATCTCGTTCCTGATACCTAAAACATAACGCGTTTTTGATATTTACCACCTGCCATGGTAAGACCCGAGCCTAACATGTCATTGGACATGTAGGCTAGGTAACAATAACGCGTACGCGTTATGTAGTTAAAAAACGCGTACGCGTTATGTATTTACAAATCGCGTACGCGATATGTAAAACTAAAAATCAATTTAAAACACAGTCGGCCGATTGCCGACCACCCGCGACACTCACGCATCAGAAACGCGAATAGAGGCGAAATTGACCCTGGATGAGGACGCTTTGTGGCCCACTCAACTATCCGTGTTGCTCGATTTCGCTGGAGGGGAGACAAATTCACCGGTGCATTCTCATCTAGTCAGGTAATTTATTCACCCAAATCATTTTTTTGTGATTTTTTAATCCAAATTACAATTTTTTTATTGTTTAACCTAGTTTTGTAATATTGATCAAATTGGGAATAACCCAATTTGTAATTAAATTCACACCTCAAAATGAAACCCTTTTCAAAAAACTCAAAACTTCATAATCAAACCAAAAATTGAAAAAATTAAAACTCCCCCCTTTCTACAATGTATTCATCTAAGTCACCCGACACGAGGACACGGGACACGAGTGTCCCCACCAGGCTTCAAATTTGAAGCCTTCAGGCCACTTCAAATTTTACCCACACGTCATAGAAGGCCACTTCAAATTTTACCATGCAAAAAAAATTTAATTTCATGGTAAGCCCTTCAATAATTAAATTAACCACTACTGTTTAAAATTGCAACAGAAGGGTAGCTTCAAATTTCACCCATCAACAATTTTTAGTGGGAAATTGGGAATGCGGCTACTAGCTAG
The DNA here is from genome assembly GCA_027924585.1 of Larix kaempferi. NCBI lineage: Eukaryota > Viridiplantae > Streptophyta > Pinopsida > Pinales > Pinaceae > Larix > Larix kaempferi. The sequence goes on along the minus strand of BSBM01000592.1, from coordinate 2,809,079 downwards.
GTGACTTGGGAGTGGGACTCGCTTACTCTCCAATATCCACGTGTTCGATCATCCATGGATCATGGACCATTGGGCCTCTAATAATATCATTGAGCAACTTACGTGGACGGGCTTACACTGAGTAGCCCATGGCTTGAACGCTTCGAAGTTCTCGTGTTTGTAGCGAGCGCTTACGTGTTTAACACATTTAATGGCATCAACAAAATTATTAAACCTGGAAGGTGGCTCATACGTGTTGTTGCTAGCGGGCTTACCAAGTTACAAGTTATCACATACCAATTCGTGAATGCTGACTCCGTGAGTTAATTGAGTATTCAATGTATAATATATTATGTTAATATGCCCCCCGCGAATTTGGCATTTCAGACAAAATCCACAATCCATAAACTTCTTGTAATGTTGCAGGTTGTTGCTCCTGCCCGTGGCCCCTACCTATAGACCTGTGTTTTCTTTGTTGTATCAAGTTAATCCTACCATCTACGGCTCCCAGCCTCACACCCTGTGTTTTCTTTGTTGTATCAAGTCAATCCTGCAGCTCCCAAGTTCCACCTTTTGTTTTCTTTGTTGTATCAAGTCAATGCTGGAATTCCATGCTTCCATGGCTCCGACCATATTGCATGAATAGAAACAAGCTTTTTCTTATACCCCTATTCCACTGTGGATGAGCTACTTCCAAGTTCCACCTACCCTATCTCCTCCAGTCCTCCAGGATAGTTTGCGGAGCGAAGCTGGCAATGCCAGCCTGCCATAAACATATTTAAAGAAATTCGTTTTCTTTGAGGAGCTCAACTTCAAGGCTGACTAGATTTTTGACATCCTATGAATTTACAGGTCTTCTATATCCACTGAAAAATAAAGCCTCTCAACTTTACTACGTTAGTAAACATTGAAATTTTGATGTACTATTACATTTTCAAATGAAAAGAATAACTTATTATTAATAAAAAAATCAAATCATATTAATATATTAATGAATTTGAATTTAGCTTCCCAATTATATTAAAATAAATTATACATTTTAAATGATCCACAACCAAATATTATACTGAGAAGGAAATGGAAAAAAAGGAATTTCCTCAACACAACATGCTATTTCCTTATGATGATGCTTTTACGTTTATGATTACCAACCTTGGAATCAGGTTTGGTTATCCGAAGGTGTAATATCTTCTAAGCTAAGTCAATAGGTAGGGATGTTGGTATTGATATAATTATGACAAAGTTTTATAAAGGATTAGGAACAATTCCGTTGGCTTGTAGATGACATATTTATGGATAAAAAGCTTGTTGTTATGAGATAATGACATCATGCCTCAAAAACATGTCCCATACAATCTAATGTTAATGGGCGCTCTACATAGAAATTGGAATGTCAACATTTGTGAGTACAATAAATATGTGGATGATTTTGGCCTACTACAACTTTAATATATTGAGTGGATTGATAACCTTCACAATTATATAAGAGATTGTAGCTATGACTAGGAGGAGAGTTAACAATGCAACAAAATCAAGTAATCGAATTTTGTGCATAAAATGAACATAAGACTCCTACCAAATTTCACTGAATCTACGTCTTAACAAAAGAACTCATCGTTTCACGGGATTCCACCCCATCAATCCTTTTAACAGTAATGGCCATAACAGTTGCTACAACCCTAGCGCGAGAAAAATCAATCGAGCTACGCATGACAATACTTGAAACCAGACTTTTTGAACTCCCTATTATGTCATAGGAATCAATACTACTTTCTCCACAACATGTGGCACCCTCAATATCTTCCATCACCGCAAATTACATTTGATAAAAAACTTGTTCCCAAATAGTAATTACCCCATTCTTTGCTCTAAAAAGGCCTCGGTTAACCTAGAATCCAATCCATACAACATGAACACATCCATATATACACATAGAATAAATATTAATAAATTTCTCATAGCCCTTCAATAGTGTTCAATATCTCATAGCCCTTCATAGTGAAATGGGACCCCACCCTTCAAATTTGATCCCTGGTCCCCACTAGACACGGTGACCCCCGGAATTATGACACGTAGGACACGGTGACCCCCGGAATTAATATATTTTTAAAATATATTAAAATTTAAAAATATAGACATATAGATCATCCAATAAAATTTAACATTTACAATTACAAATATTCAATAGAAATTACATTTACAATTACAAATATGAAATATTCAATAGAAATTAGATCATTCACAAATCACAACACATTTGTCATTCACAATCACAAAACACAATGAGACATTGAGACACATAGATGCAAACTCATCACTGCCTTGATCCTCCTCCTCCATGCCTGAATCAACAAACTCATCACTGCCTTGATCCTCCTCCTCCTCCTCTCTGCCAATCTGACTAACTTACTTTTTAATTGTCAAATGTTTAATTTTAAGTTTTAAATGTATGTAAGTAAATGCCATTAAATTGCTTATGTGAGTTTGATTTAATACATGTTCAATTTTGAAGAGACGTCATTATATACCATGTATATGTTTCTAATGATTTTCGTATTAATGTCTTTATTGCAGTTGCGGCTATGGATGCCAATGCCGAAATATTGATTGAGCTTGCCCAATTGAGGGGCATAAGTGAAGCTTTTAGTGGTGGCGACAGGATTCGCCGTTCACTTGCATCAACCTTGGATGCAATTGTGGACACAATTACACAATCTACGAATGTCCTGTATGATATTGCATCTTACAGAGAAAGAAAAAGACAACAATATGCTGATGGACTAGATTACAATGCAGTAAAAAAGCTAAAAATATCCAAAGAGGTTATATTTGCATTGTTTAGGGACCCTCGGACGGGGGAAATCCCTAATGCAAGCAAGCCGCATATCTCCATTGAGTGGTGCACGTTTCAACCATTTGTTGATAACTGGATGGACAGATGGTACATGGTTTTTGATATGCCACCACACAACAACAGGGAAATTCCCTTATATTTCCTTCGAAAGATGTATGCAGAGTTCGTGTTGCATAAACACGTTAACTATTTTGACGTCTTACAGTTCCAGGGGATCGGTGGGGGGATGCCCCAAAACCGACCCAATGCCAGGCTTCGAGACCAGGATCGCCCTATCCCTGCACCTCGCAGGCAGTTGCCTGGGCCAGATGTCCCACCAGCACATCGCATTATTCCGCAGACACGGGATGCATTTTTGAGTTTGGCACGGACGGTTGTTCGCCATGGCAGGATGGTTCAACATATGGGTGAGGAAGGGACATCTGTCCCTGGTGTGGTACATACACCAGCTCGTCACCATGCAGGACCATCAGCTACTGCAGGACCATCAGGACCATCCACTACTGCAGGACCATCAGGACCATCCACTAGTGGAGGACCATCAGCTATTCCCCATCCTAGTACTGATCCTCACGAGTGCACGTCATGTGGTCGTCCCTGCTATGGTATTGCATCAGATGTTGCCTTCAGTGGCTTTTTGAGAGAGGTATCTTGATGGTTAATTGTAATAAATTCTTCATTTATTTTCGTCTTTGTACACATATATATAGTTTGAGCTAATATATTAATTTTGTGAACTTGCAGTTGATGATGATTACCGGCAGTGACGCCCCAGAGCCGGATGTTCCAGACTCGACAGGGGGGCATGATGCTACCCATTCGGCAGGCCCATCTTATATACCACCTATTGCCGTATCTCACACCGAGGTAAACATTTTAAAATTTCAGTTTTTTAATACTTGTTAATTTGTTAATTTCCACATACTTTACATTTTAGTTCATTAATGCTATATACGGTCTAATATTTACAATTATTAAACTTGCAGATGGCAGATCCTTCACAGGGGCAAGGTAATGTGGAGGTAGTGCCCATGGTCATACCGTCCCCTGAAACGTCTGGGCTCCAGGTAAACAATTAAAAATGACATTTTTTAAATACATGTTTGTTTGTTGAATCATGCATGTCTAACTACATGAACACTTGCTGACTGTAGGCACCATCCGACACATCTGGCCCATTGCCTGTATTTGCATCTACCTCCAGGCCATTCGTGAACAAGGGTCGTGTGTATGTGAGGCGTTCTACTCCGAGAAAGACTCCAGCTGCCCACGACCATGGGCTTACTCACACCACGGTAATGTATATCCTTCGATGATATTTGTTGTTTAACTTGAAATCCAGTGCATAAATCATTTTTGTTAATGTTTGAATTGCATGTTTACTGCAACAGGAACCCGAGTTGTCTGCTGAGAACCTTGCATCGATGGTTGATGCAGCAGTTAGTGCCGCATCTGCAGTGGCGACTGATCACACACAGGTATGTAACTATTTCAACATTATCTTTACATAGTTTATTATTGTTGGACCTATTGTTTATTCATGCATTTCTAACTATTTCAACATTTTTTCATTGTAGCCACCACCAGCAGGAGCAGTGCCTGGCCCCCCTGGTTCAACCATCCTGGATGTTCAACCGACGGCTCCATCTGCTACACAAGCAACACAATCTCCTTTGTCAGTTGAGGTGAGATGTCCTTCAGTGACCAAGTGTTTCATGCACTTTCCATGCACCAGTTGATAATTGTTGAGATAATGTATTAGTGTACATAGTTAGTTGAATTTAACAATTGATATTTAATTTGCAGGATCCAGGGATGCACATTGATCCTAGGGATGTGCCTAGAGGATCAACATCGGGAAAGAACAAGAGAAAGCTTGAGTTTTGATACTTTTGGATAGTTTTGGACACATGTGCTTTTGGATACTTTTGTATATATATGTACTTTTCGATACATTCAGTTTTGGAGACATGTACATTGACTTTATTGTGCATGTACTTTTGGAGACATGTACATTGACTTCATTGGATACATGTACTTTTCGATACTTTTGGATATACATGTACTTTTGGAGACATGCACTTTTGGAGACTTTTGGATATACATGTACTTTTGGAGACATGCACTTTTGGATATATATGTACTTTTGGATACATGTACTTGTGTCATTCTAATGTGTTGATTTGTGTGGATTATCTTTTACTCATGAATGCACTATGTCAAAAGAACAAACTATTATATTCAAAGGTTTCAACGAATTCACTACATGCATGCACTAATTGGTATCTAATTAAAATTTGTGATTTTGGATGATCATTACAAGTTATGTCAAAGTTCTTGCTCGTGTAATTTAATCAAACTAAATGTAATACAATGTTTTCAAGGTTTCAACGAACTCACTCATGCACACCCATTGCCATCAACTACCAATGAAAGTCTAACATTATGAGGTTCTTCTTAAAAAATGGGTAATATTTCCTTGATGATCGTAAATTGAGAACCATTTGTAGCCACTCATATAATACCATCTTCACTTATCTTTGTACATGATAATCCATATAATGTGCTATGTTTTTTAACCTAAACAATCATCAAAAACCTAGAATTATAGGGATATGACAAAGAACCTTATGGGGCACCTTATATATTAACCTTGTGTATACATTAGGATCTTTGTCATACCATTGTTTGAAATGTCATTCAATACCTTCAATTTTATCAACATCAAATTAGTAGACAAAGTGACCCATCTTTGATCTCTTGTATAGGCCTTTGTGTGCCTTATCAATAAGATGTACATCATGAATATTATCATAGGTCTCATACATAGGTGCATCCTCATCCATGCAAACAAAGGTGTCATGGATCAACCTATTATCCCTTTATTCTCAATAATATTAGTATCATTATCTTCCATAGGATCAAATTCAAATATGGAAGTTCAAATATTTAAAAGTGGCTTAAATTATAAAATGGGCGGAAATTCACCAAGTGTCCCTGAACGGCATTTTCATGCGACTTGCAACTCGACATAACTCGGAAACTGGACGTCGGACCGACGAACCGTCGACTCCGTTGGTCTCCTGGCATGCGATTACCTCTAGGGGGCCCTCTCCCTCGTCTCCCCATGGCCCAGTGGCTTCATTGTGCATTCATTTCGTAAACTAGGGTTTTGCTCAGTGTAATTGCATGCAATCTCGCATTGGTGGGTCAACTCTGCAAAAACCTCCCCCGAGCCAGTGTTGGCAGTGTTCCCACGTCGGCATTGCCCACACACACTTGCGGGAGCCAACGGCACGCAATATTCTTGCTCCATTTGCTTTTTGGCTCCCGGACGGAAATTCACCAAGTGTCCCTGAACGACATTTTCATGCGACTTGCAACTCGACATAACTCGGAAACCGGACGTCAGACCGACGAACAGTCGACTCCGTTGGTCTCCTGGCGTGCGATTACCTCTAAGGGGCCCTCTCCCTCGTCTCCCCATGGCCCAGTGGCTTCATTGTGCATTCATTTCGTAAACTAGGGTTTTGCTCAGTGTAATTGCATGCAATCTCGCATTGGTGGGTCAACTCTGCAAAAACCTCCCCCGAGCCAGTGTTGGCAGTGTTCCCACGTCGGCATTGCCCACACACACTTGCGGGAGCCAACGGCACGCAATCTTCTTGCTCCGTTTGCTTTTTGGCTCCCGGACGGAAATTCACCAAGTGTCCCTGAACGGCATTTTCATGCGACTTGCAACTCGACATAACTCGGAAACCGGACGTCGGACCGACGAACCGTCGACTCCGTTGGTCTCCTGGCATGCGATTACCTCTAGGGGGCCCTCTCCCTCGTCTCCCCATGGCCCAGTGGCTTCATTGTGCATTCATTTCGTAAACTAGGGTTTTGCTCAGTGTAATTGCATGCAATCTCGCATTGGTGGGTTAAACTTGCTCACCTTGCAAACATCATCCATCAAACAGAAATTTGATGGAGTTGAAATCAATGGATTGCTTGTCACAATAGGCATTCATAAGTTTGCGTAATTGAATACTCCTCTTAATCCCTAAAAAATACTTCATTCCCATCCTGCAGATCCCAAACAATGTCAAAGGTAAGAAGGATTTCCATATGTTGGCTGCTTTCTTGGGCAGACCCGGGTTTTAATGAAGCGCAGCAACAAAACCCCTTGGCGCACTGGCCCTCTCGGCAACGAGCTGCGCGGCAGCTCGAGGTCTCACCCGAAGTGGCTATGGGGGGGTTAAGGAATCAGGTTTCCTTAACCGGGGTGACGCGGAGATAGCTTTTCCTTGAATGGTTCCTGCAAAATCGGCGGTCGGACCTTCCCGCAGGCCGCTCGGCGCAGCTGCGCGGATCCCTTCCTTGGCAGGTCTACTGCGCAGATTCTCCTTTCTATCGCAGCAGGCAACTATTTCTTGGGTCGACGCGCGAAACACTTTCTCGCCCTTCGCATCTAGCGCAGTAACGCAGTCTGCTCTCGCCGCAGCGACTGTGCGTTACTACCTCTTTAGTACTTAAGATACTTATAGTTATCAAGGGATCTTTCCAACTCGCTCAAACAGTCACAAAGATAAGACAGAAGTCTTGCATACACAAATACTGAACTCGAAATAGTTATCATTCACACAAACATTATAACAAGAAGATATAAGTGAAGCTCATCTCCTCGAGGAAAACCACGTCCTCAGGAGTTTTATATTAACCAGAAAATGATAGAGTTATACAATATGCTGCGCACACAGCTGCAGCCTTAGAACTTACAGGAAACTCCACGCACACAGCTGGGAGCCCTTTTCTCAAGCTTGTCTCCTCTCTATGGAGATTACAAAGGCACAGACGTCGACTCAGACTGTCTGGCAACTCAGGGATTAGCTCCTCGGCTATCCGATTTCCTCTCTCTAGTTCTACACACCAGGTAGAAATTACAGTGAAGGATAATCAACACATGATCTATCCCTTTAGACTGGCTCTCTAACAGTCTAGCATCTAACTCTCTAATTCTCCAAAAAGGGAGGAACTGAAGGAAGGGAGGAAGAACCCTCTACCCATTACAGTGATTCATCTATATAGGTAGCCATGACGGTCACACCTTTACAAAACTGTGGGCCTTTCCCAACAGTGATTCCCAAAAACCCTAACCACGCACATGGCTAGGTGTACTGTAGGCGCCGCTTGCAGTCACGTCGCCGCTTCCTGCAGGCTCCATGAATTCCGGCGCAGATTGTGGGTATGGGCGATCGTCCTTCGCCTTCAATGCTCTGGTCCGTTGCTCCTCCTTGATCCGAGCAACCATAACTTCTGTACTAAGCCTTTAAATGAGGGTAGCTAATCCCTCTACTCCATCACCTTATTTATTATGGTAGCTGAGCCACCTTCATTCTTCGATGACGTGCGCGCGAGCTCCGCAATTTCCGGTCCGTGATCTGCGCTGAGATCATCCATCTGGCACCGTACTGCGCACCGTCTCCTTCTTACCCAAAACTTAGTGCTTGTCCCAAAATTAGCACTTTCCTTCCATACTCGTGCTTTTTCCCAAAATTCGCAGCTTTTACTATAGCTGCGACCTTGGCCCCAACAGGCCCCCAACACTCACTTGTGGCTCGCCCTCGAGCCACTCGCACTAGCGCGTGGTCTTTGAATTTGCGCATCTGCGTTTGCTTGAGTCTCCGCGAATGTTTTCTGCCATTTCACAATAGCGGAGTCCAATTCCTCAATACACTGATCGGCTGTTTGTACTGTTTCTGCGGTTGTTTCTTCTTTAGTGAGTGTATCAATGATCTCTTGAGACTCGGCAATTTCTTTGATTTTTGTCTCAATCTGGCCAACAATTTCAGCATACTCATCCATGAATGGCTGAATGCTGTTGGTGAGCTTCTCATCTTCAGTTCTGAGCTTGTGCAGTTGCTGCTGCATTTTGCGCACTTCGCCCATTTTCTTCATCTTTGGCAAGCCTGTTAAGGACTTGGCTTCTTCATTCAGAACAGTGAGGGACTGTTCTGCAGCTTGCACCTGTTCTGATAGTCCCACTTTAAAAGGGAGGTTCACAAGCTCTGTCCAAGCTTCCATAGCCTGGTTCATCAGGTTCTTGGCTTCCTGTACTCGACCTTTCATTCGTGTGGAAGCTCTGCTCAATGCTTCAAACTGTACCTGCGCATCATCTGTAAGATGCGCAGCAACGCGAGCTTCTAGCTCAGCGATCTGGGTTTTATGGCCTTCTGCCATAGCAGCTATTTCTTGCTCCAGGGTTTTCGCCCTTTCGCCAATAATTTGAACTTTTGCAACCAGAGGGAGGTCTGGTTGAATCTCGCAAGCCGGCAGTTCCTGAGCAATCTCTTCTATTGCGTTTCTGATGCCGGTGTCTTGCGCCTCATAGAGTGCAAGCTTCGCAGAGATATTCTTATGACTTTCCTTCAGCTCTATCTCCTGCGATTGCAGTCGTTGGTTTGCCTGGAAAGTAGAGAGCTCTCTAGCTCTCAACTCAAGAGAAACTTTCTCCTGTACTAGCTGTAGAGTTTCTATAGGAATCATAGACAAATTAATTTCTACAGGTCCAACTGTGCTTACCTGCAGTTCAGCTAGGGGATCTGGAAGTGTCATGCTGGTAGGCGGAATATGCACGACAGTGTGCCTTTCTGTGAGTTCTTCAACTCGCTCGCCAGTTGGGATTTCTTGTGGCACCTGCGAAGTAGATGCTGGCGCATGGGTCTGCGCAATCCTTCCTGCGAGACCTTTTAGTTCTACAAATTGTAAGTCTAGATCACCTCGGATGTGAGCATGCATGTTCCGCATCTCACGAAATTGCTCTTTCAAATATTTGTCGACCTCCGAGGGAATGGCCTCAGTGGGATGCGACACTTTCTGCTTCTTTGTGGCTGGTTCTGTTGAGCCTTCGTCGCTTCTTTGCTCAGGGGCTTCCTTGCCCTTATCTTTTTCTTGCGCAGCGGCGGGTGGCATCGCAGGTGCGATGTCAGCTGCTGCTCTCCATTCGTCCGACCAAGACTTAATGGTTTCTTCGACATCTTCTGTGGTCATCCTGTAAAGACCTAGCGCCCAGTCACCTGGAATGTCGCAAGGCCGAAGGTAGAGTTGATGGATGTCGGCAGTAAAAGCCAACTTCCCGTCATACAATGTGGCTGTCTCCGCGCTCAGCCTTGGCATATCTTGTATGGTATCGCGGAGGAGATAGTAATACTCACAAAAAACAGCGCGATTCATCTTGCGCTTCGCGGGATTAGGGGAATCCCAGAGGTTGATGTAGCGCATGCCGGCAACCTCTCCTGCGCGGCGTGGACGGAACTGAGTATTCGGGGGCTCCTTCCACCCGACGAGAGCACATAGAATTAAAAGCCATGAAAAATGGAATGATTGGCCTGCATTGTCCTGCACATTCAGGCAATCAGCCAAAAAAGAATTCAGCAGGAAGAGAGACCAGTTGTACTGTTCTCCCTCCGCAGCTGCGATAGCGAGCTCTACGACAGCTCCAGTAACTTCTTTTGGTCGGCACTTGGTGAGAAGTCTGCCTGCAAGCAGACTTCCTGTGAAGCGAAGTGCCTCATCTTCTACGGTCGTGAGGTCATAAGCCCGACCTCCTCTTGTCAAGTTATATTTCTGGACCAGCTTTGCAGCTAATTTCCGGTCCTTCTCTTTTCCCGCAAAATGGATATTGGGATCCTTACCAACCTTAGATAGGCCGGTGATACGGTGTATCAAGTCAACAATTAGATCAATTGGCCTCCCGAGCCAAAGGTAACCTCCATGAACGCAGGATAGCAGTGTTTTAACGACTGCGTTCACTTCATTGCTACGCCCAAAGTGCGGTAGCTTCAACAAATTCAAGAGTCCAGGGCGCTCAAGATTTGCTGCAAATCCCTTCGGGATAAACTCATCAACGTTTCTGGTGGGATTATGGACGATATCCAAATATCGGTCCAACTGAAACTGAGGATATGTCTTATAGTCTCCAAGGTTAAAATCAGAGAATTTAACCAGTGGAATGTTTCCCAATAGTTGGCCTTCTACCCGCACACTAGCCGGTAGTGGCGGTAGCGGAATTGGATACTTTGCATTCTTCGGAATCTGGACATCCGGCGCATCGTCTGGACGCGGCGGAAGGTAGTTCACCATAGACGCGAGCGGTTCTGGAACAGGTTCCTCCGGCTGCTGCTGAGATGCTCTTGTGCCTGGAGATGTTCTGGGATCAGTAGCACCAGGGTGTACGTAGGCCGACGGCGTCACCGGAGTGGCCATGCCGAAATCTAAGCCTCGGCGTAGAAATTGACGAATAACTTCTTCAGTCGATAAATTCTCCGTTGTGAACCAATGTAAATAAAAAGACTCTGGACAGCAAATGGCGGAACTGCGTAGGGTATAGACTCTGAAAACAAGGGAAAATAGTCTGCACACTCGGCTCTGAAAACAATAGTGCAGATCTTCAAAGACAACTTATGCAACTCGAGACAGTAACCCAAAATTGATACAAGTGTGAGGTATTTATAGCCAGCGGGGTTAGTAAATGCGACCAAGTGGGGTTACGTAGCTATAGGCGGCTACAGATGAGTTGACAACACGCTATCCTCCTTGCCGTAGCGGTGCATTTAGTGTGATTGACGGGTTCTGACAGCCTTCCGGGAGAAGCTAATGGTTTCGGCGCCTGAGTTAAATGCAAATCTTTCGGAGATTAAGCCGAATCCGTCAGAACGGGTAGAATTAAATAGCGGCCTTATCCTTCATTTATTCAAACGCGGCTACATAACTGCTGTAATTCAAAATTTTCCGGCGGGTCATTTCAACTTAGGAAACTGTGCCTCTAGGGGTCCACAACAAAACTCTTTTCAGCGGCAAATTATGAAAGGGGACTTCGCAAGAGCGATAGTCCAATGGTCCATAAAGCAAAACTTCGCCAGAGCGGACCGCTAAGCTTTGTTCAAGCAATTTTTATTCAGGATGCGCGGATATTTCAAGGAACTGCGCAGGAAGCTGGAAACTGAGGGTGTGTCGCAGCTTCCGTGTAGACTAAATGCGATGTCTCTTTCAACTACACTGGGCATCTGCATTCCTGAGTACTATATTATGTCGACAGGGCGGAGTGGCCGTCGCAATAAAGCTTAAGCCGACTCCCGTTTATCATTGTAGGTAGTAGTTCTCCATTCAGCTTCGCAAGCTGAACTGCGCCTCCGTCTGTTATTTTTATTACCTGAAAAGGACCTAACCAATGCACACGAAACTTGCCTGGAAACTTGATGAATTTACTATCATAAAGGAGTACCAAGTCTCCTTCTTCAAAGTGCTTATGCCGAATGTGCCTGTCATGCCAAGCTTTCTGTCTTGCCTTCTGTACCTGTTGATGAAATCCGGCCATAAGTCTGTCTTCTTCTAAAGAAAGCAGTTGCGAAAGTCTTTCATTCATAGTGTCAGGATCTGCCATTTCTGTAATTTGCGCAATTCGGAGACTGGGAACAATGTATTCCATGGGCATAACTGCTTCTTGTCCATACACCAAGCTGAAAGGTGTGTGACCTGTTAATTTCTTGCAAGTGGTTCTGTAAGCCCATAATACAGCTGTGACTCTAAGGTCCCAATCATCTCTTTGTTGATTACAGATCTTCGTCAGGGCATTCTCAAGGATCTTATTGAATGCTTCCACCGTACCATTAGCTTGAGGATGGTAGGGTGTACTCTTATGGTGATTAATTTGAAATTCTTCAGTAAGGGCCTCTATAGTCTCATTGAGGAAATGTGTACCTTGATCACTCATGAGGATCACTGGGCATCCAAACCTAGTGATAATGTTCTCGAAAATGAACTGCGCGGCAGTAGCAGCGTCGCAGTTCTTAACTGGCTTCGCCTCAGCCCATCGGGTGAGGTACTCAGTAGCTGTAATGATATATCTTGCGCCAGTTCTTTTTCCTGGTGGGTTAATAGGTCCTACAAAGTCAATGGCCCATTTATCAAAAGCACGCAGTGTGATCTGGGGTCTTAGCGGCATTTCATCTCTCCTTGAGGGTTTTCCTGTGCGCTGGCACACATCGCAACATTTACAGAATTCCTTAGTATCCTTGTGCAATGTCGGCCACCAAAGTCCTGCGGCTAATATTTTCTGCGCAGTCGGCTTTCCTGCGAAATGGCCTCCTGCGGTACCTGAATGTGCTTCTGCGATGATAGAGCTCTTTTCATGTGGTAAGATACATCTGCGCAAAATTTCGTCAGGGCCCAACTTATAAAGCTGGCCTGCTATCAAAGTGAAGTCTGTGGCTCGGACAACAAGTTGCTTCTTCTGCTGGATTGTAAACTCAGCCGGCGCTTGTCCGGTAGTGAGAAAGTTAAGAATATCAGAATAATATTCGTCTGCTGCTTGGATATAAAACAACTGTGCGTCAGGCAGATTGTCCTCCAGACTCGTAGGTTCCTCTCCTGACTCTATTCTGGATAGATGGTCAGGCCCTGCATTCAATCTGCCTGGCTTTACAATAACCTCAAAATCATACTCTTGAAAGAGTAGTAGCCATCTGCAAATTCTGCCTCCTAAGACTGGTTTATTGACCAAATATTTCAAAGCAGAATGATCAGTATACATTTTAAAGTGAGCTCCTAACAGATAGTGTCTGAATTTCTGTAGGGCATACACCATGGCTAGTCCTTCCCTTTCTGTAGTGGTGTAATTCTTCTCAGCTGTAGATAACTTTCTGCTGGAGTAAGCAATTGGGTGGTCAATACTTCCTTCTCCAGACTGTGTAAGCACGATTCCCAATGCTATGGAAGAAGCATCAACATGAACATGAAAAGGTTTTCTCCAATCCGGGAAAACTAGAATAGGCGCTGTGATCATCTTTTCTTTAAGTGTGTCCAAGCTCTGTTGGCATTCCTCTGTCCATTGGAACTTCGAATCCTTCTTCAGCAATCTTTCCATAGGCGCTGTGATCCTTGCATATCCTTTGATGAATTTTCTGTAGTATCCTGTATGTCCCAATGTAGTGCGCAATTGCTTGACTGAGTTGGGCGCAGGTAAATTGGCAATGATGGCAACCTTCGCAGGATCCATCAAGAGTCCTTGTCTGCATACAATATGTCCCAACAAAATACCAAAGGGCGCACAGAATATACATTTTTTCAAGTTAAGGGAAATCTGATGCTGTCTACATTTTTCTAGCATCATACGCAGATTCGCAATATGGTTCTTTAGTAAACCAAATACAGTCCAGTCATCAAAATAGACTTCTAAAAACTTGTGGATAAATTCTTTAAAAACAGCAACAACAACTCTAGAGAAGATAGCAGGTGCGTTTTTAAGACCAAAGGGCATTACCGTGTACTGGAATGAGCCCCATTCAGTTGCAAAAGTAGTCTTGTGGCGGTCATCCGGATGGATTCTAATCTGATGATATCCCGAAAATCCATCAGTGAAAGAGTAAGCCTCTTGTCCTCCAACATTATCAAGTACTTCATCTGTGAAAGGAGTGGGAAATGGGTCGTGCGCTGATGCATCATTGAGTTTGCGCAAGTCGACACAAATTCTTATTTCACCTTTCGTTTTCTTTTCTTGGACCACCATAGGACTAATCCAATCGCTTTCCTCTACTGGCTCAATAATACCTGCTGCAAGCATCTTATCAATTTCTTCTTTGACTTTTTCTTTGTAGCGCGGGTTCAACCTGTATGGGCGCTGCTTTACTGGCTTGGCGTCTGGTTTCAGAGGTATGCGCATCACTCCTAAGTCTCCTAGGATGCCTTTCATTTCTGTGAACTTGGTAGGAAAGATATCCTGGTAATCACGTAATAAATCTGAAACATGCGCAACGGTTTCATCATCCCAATAATCTCCTATAGAAGCAAACTTTGGGTCAGCTTCTGTGCCAATGTTAACTTTCTTGAGCTTGACGTGTTCTGCGATGGCAGGAATATCAAGCTCAGGACCTTCAATATTGCGTGTCCCTTCTGATTCTGGGATATGGAGGTTGCGAGGATCGTCCTCCTCATCTTCGGCGGTAAAGTTATAACATTCCAGGGCATGCTCCATCTGAACAGCCCAATCTGGTTGGGAATATTCTGTTACTAGACCTGGTTCAAATACCTTCTTTTTAATACACTTCAGAGCCTGATCAATGCTTGGATGCTCTGACTCAAAGCTGAATGTAAGTTGAAAACTTTCTATCATAAGAGCCCAAGTAAGAGTGCCTTTGCGCAATTCTATTTCAGTATACCAATTCCTTGGAATTGTATCTAATGTGTGGATGAATTGGTGAACCCATTCATCTTCCGGAATATCTGACCATTGCTGAATACATGCTTCAATGTGTGACCTGGGGTCACTCTGTCCTTCATATTTGCGTAGCGCTTCGGCTGTGGTGTCCTGAAATCTGCGCAGTATCAATCTGTGACAGTCTTTCCATGTATGAATATTCTCCTTGTGCGCAATCCACCATCTTGCGGGTGTAGCGCGCAATGCTATATCCAGTGCCTGGATGCGCTGTGGTTCTGGAAGCTTTTGTTCATATTCCTGTATGAATTTAGTTACTTTGGTTAGACCATCAAAAGTTGGAGTGTCAGTTAATTCTGTGCCAATCCATCGAATGGATTTAGTCATCATGGCGCAACGTCTTGCAGAAACCTCATGTAGACGATTCTGCCAATTTTCCAATCCTGCATCTGAATCTGATGTGCACGAGCTATCACATCGCCAGCTGATATGGCCGTCTGCTGTGGGGTTGACATAGTCACTGTGGTTAGTGGTCATCTGATACAGGCTTTCCATGTGGCGCGCTTCCTCTTCTGCGCGAATAGGTTCTATATATCTTGGTCCTTGAATAGGATCAAGAGGTGCGATGACCCTGATCTGGTCATCCTCAAAGGTCATCTGTCTTTTCTTCAGGTTAATGACAGCCAAATTATCAAGTGCCCAGTCTATTCCTAACAGCGCTGGGTATGGTCTACTATCATCCATAATTTTGATTACTTCAAAATCTGCAGAGCTTCTTACTCCTTCAATATCAATAGGTACATTGGGTAATCTGCCCAATGGAGAGACTCGTTGCTGATTTGCGAGTCTTAGCTGGATAGGGGATCTTGTAAGCTGAGGGCTTCCCATCTGTTCCCATGTCTGCATAGTGAGAACATTGGCTTCTGAGCCCAAATCTAACATGACTTCGTCCATTTCAAATGCTCCAATCTGCGCTGTGAGCCTCATCTCTTTTCCTGTTCTAATGTGACTCCTAATCTGGTGAACAGCACGCTGTGGTGTGTTCGTCGAAGCAGAGTGTTGGCACCGATCCAACAGGTGTTGGAGTTCTAGAGTTGCTTGTTCATTGCGCAACAATTTTAAACATTGTCGCAGAAACGCATGAACACTGCCTAGGGCATGCTCCTTATCGTCGTCAGGTCTTCCAGCTGTAGTGGCCTGTTCTTGTACCAAGTTGTCTTGTCTTAGCACTTGCGATCTACTATTGTTCTGCGGAATTGCGGTAGAACTTGAAGCTCTCGGATCTGAGAAATACTCTTGAGCTTGCTTAAATGCTTCTTTTTGCTTCTGTAGGTTAAGTGGGGCTGGTTTAATGTTAGCGCGGCGCACCCATTGCGTCGCTTGCTTTCCCGTTCCCATCTCTTGCGCACCAGTTGTAGCTCCACTGCGTGTCACTATATTAACTGTAGGGTCTGGTTCTCTTTTTTCGGCTCCAATCAACTGGATATTCTGATTGACCTGTGGTGTCTTTGCTTGCATCTTATCCTGTAACTGAGGGCATTCTTCGATGATATGGTCAGAAGATTTACAATATCTGCAGAGGGTTGTAGGATTTTGGCAATCCCTAGCAAAATGACCTTGTTCTCCGCAATTATAGCAAGTGATCTGTCCTCTTCCACGACCCAAATTTGTTGTGCGTCCGCGTCCTCTGTAATTTGCTGCTCGGGCGTCCCGAGATTGGTCATATGGTGGACCTGCTGTGGGTCCTTGTGTCTCTGCTTGTACCCTATAAACATCATGCTTTCTTTCTATCATAAGATCATATGCTCTACAATTGTTCTCATCATGACCTACTGATTTACAGAAATTACAATATAGATTCTTTGGAGTTTGTACATATTTCTGAAGTAAGTGGCATTCTTGTGGTCTATGACCTCTAGTTCTGCAGATTTCACACCAAGGCCCTTGTGCCTGTGGTAAAGGATTAGGTGCTCCAGTTGCAATGTAGTCTATGAAAACAGGACAATGGTCCTTTGAATGACCTTGGGCTTTACATTTTGTACACCAAATTTCTTCCTTAATCTCCTTGCCTTTCTTAATATCATGCACTTGCAAGGTTAAGTTTGCTAATTGGTTCTGTAAATGCGCAACATCGTTGCTTGTTCCTGCAATTGGCGAAGCTTCTAGTTTCATAGCCATTTCTAGAGCTTGTTCCTGAGTATTGAGATTCTGTTGCATAAGAGGAAGTCTAATGTGTGGGAGCAGCGCAGCAATGAACCATTCTTTATGTTGCTGTGGTGCAAACTCGAAGCTTACTTGATCTATCAAAGCTTTGAACTTCTGGTCAAAATCCCATACTGATTCTGTAGGTAACTGTTTGATGTCTTTGAGCTCTGTTATACACTGTGATTCTGACTTAGGTTTCTTGAATTCTCTAATCATGGCATTTCTTACCTCAGCAAGCGTCCTATTCTGTGCTGCTGAGTATTTCATGAACCAAGTCAAGGCTCTTTCTCTTAGTGTGGTTGCTAACTGAACCAGTTTAACAGCATCATCATTAATTTGCTTAATTGTCCAAATGGCTTCACATAAGAACCAGTGCTGCTCAGGGTCCTCTATCCCTGTTCCTCTAAAAGTTGGTAGTTTCATGTCATCACCCATCCTTCTTGCACGGGTTTGAGGTGGAGGTACTGTAGCAGTGCCTCCGGGATGGTTAAACAAAGGTGGTACAGAGGTACTAGAAGTAGCGTGTGGGCTACTCGAAGGTGTTACTGTAGGATTATACTGAGCTCCGTCTGGTTTTTGCGGTGTAAAGGGGTAATACGGGATATGAGCACTCCCCTGTCTTTCTATATGGCTTGCTCTAGGGACTTGGCGATTGTCTGGGCTAGACTCAAAAGGATATTGGTCAAGGCCTACTTTATATCGTTTTCCACTACGAGTGCAACCAATAACTTCAGGATCACTATCAGAATCTACGGACATTACTTGACTATGCTATTCATCAGAAGCAATACATAGCTTTCCTTTTTCATACAGAAGCATTTTAATCCATAAGTTCAGAGAATTTAAGAACTTACCTCTGTGTACTTGGAAGAAACTCCTCTCAGCTTCACTGAAACTCTTTCTTGTATCGACTGCAAATTCGGTAATAAAACCTTCCAGTAGACTATTCAACCAAAAGTCTACTGCGCGGGACACAGGATTGTCTATCCGCTTCACAATACTAGCTAGCTCAGGCGTCCACGTGACGGGTCGATCAACATGCAGCGTAGGTCTAGAATCTGCTAACTTGGCTATCCAAGCGTGTAACTCCAATGCAAACGTAACAAAGAAAATTTCGTAAAGGTCAGCATAAATATACTTCTGTAACCAATCTTCTGTTTGAAGCGTAGGGCTTCTATTTTCTTGTTCAGCAAACTCTTTAGCCTTTAAATCAAACCAGTCTCCAATTTCCTTAGTTGTAGGGTTCCAGTAACACATTTGGAACCATTTGTTGGTCACTAGGCAACGGAACCATTTGTTGGCTCCAACAGTATCTCACACGTTGCTGAAAGAACAAGTCTCATTCGCGCGGCAACGGAACCATTTGTTAGCTGTTCTATCTCGCGCGTCGCCAAAATAACAAGTCTCATTCGCGCGGCAACGGAACCATTTGTTAGCTGAGCAACAAGGTTCAGAGCAACGGAAGTGACGTGATCAAAAATTCATGAGGCAACGGAACCATTTGTTGGCTGCTTTCTTGGGCAGACCCGGGTTTTAATGAAGCGCAGCAACAAAACCCCTTGGCGCACTGGCCCTCTCGGCAACGAGCTGCGCGGCAGCTCGAGGTCTCACCCGAAGTGGCTATGGGGGGGTTAAGGAATCAGGTTTCCTTAACCGGGGTGACGCGGAGATAGCTTTTCCTTGAATGGTTCCTGCAAAATCGGCGGTCGGACCTTCCCGCAGGCCGCTCGGCGCAGCTGCGCGGATCCCTTCCTTGGCAGGTCTACTGCGCAGATTCTCCTTTCTATCGCAGCAGGCAACTATTTCTTGGGTCGACGCGCGAAACACTTTCTCGCCCTTCGCATCTAGCGCAGTAACGCAGTCTGCTCTCGCCGCAGCGACTGTGCGTTACTACCTCTTTAGTACTTAAGATACTTATAGTTATCAAGGGATCTTTCCAACTCGCTCAAACAGTCACAAAGATAAGACAGAAGTCTTGCATACACAAATACTGAACTCGAAATAGTTATCATTCACACAAACATTATAACAAGAAGATATAAGTGAAGCTCATCTCCTCGAGGAAAACCACGTCCTCAGGAGTTTTATATTAACCAGAAAATGATAGAGTTATACAATATGCTGCGCACACAGCTGCAGCCTTAGAACTTACAGGAAACTCCACGCACACAGCTGGGAGCCCTTTTCTCAAGCTTGTCTCCTCTCTATGGAGATTACAAAGGCACAGACGTCGACTCAGACTGTCTGGCAACTCAGGGATTAGCTCCTCGGCTATCCGATTTCCTCTCTCTAGTTCTACACACCAGGTAGAAATTACAGTGAAGGATAATCAACACATGATCTATCCCTTTAGACTGGCTCTCTAACAGTCTAGCATCTAACTCTCTAATTCTCCAAAAAGGGAGGAACTGAAGGAAGGGAGGAAGAACCCTCTACCCATTACAGTGATTCATCTATATAGGTAGCCATGACGGTCACACCTTTACAAAACTGTGGGCCTTTCCCAACAGTGATTCCCAAAAACCCTAACCACGCACATGGCTAGGTGTACTGTAGGCGCCGCTTGCAGTCACGTCGCCGCTTCCTGCAGGCTCCATGAATTCCGGCGCAGATTGTGGGTATGGGCGATCGTCCTTCGCCTTCAATGCTCTGGTCCGTTGCTCCTCCTTGATCCGAGCAACCATAACTTCTGTACTAAGCCTTTAAATGAGGGTAGCTAAGCCCTCTACTCCATCACCTTATTTATTATGGTAGCTGAGCCACCTTCATTCTTCGATGACGTGCGCGCGAGCTCCGCAATTTCCGGTCCGTGATCTGCGCTGAGATCATCCATCTGGCACCGTACTGCGCACCGTCTCCTTCTTACCCAAAACTTAGTGCTTGTCCCAAAATTAGCACTTTCCTTCCATACTCGTGCTTTTTCCCAAAATTCGCAGCTTTTACTATAGCTGCGACCTTGGCCCCAACACCATATAATCCAAATATATGTTTTTTTTCAAATATATTTTACATGGAAACATAGCAAAATGGAATCTAATATTTCGTTTGCATTCGGAAGAAAAGATTGGCAAGGCCAACATTGGCTTCCTTTTGGATTAATATCTCCATTTATAATTCCATAGATTTATACAGTTGTCTTAATCCTAACTGTATACATTGCATGAGAATAAACACCATCAATCTCATTTTTGAGAATAAAATGAACATATATGCAATGGTTTCCCTGAAAGATAATTAATGGGGCACTCACTATTTGTTGGCATGTTCCTTAAAGGCGAACCAAACCCTCATGTATCACTAATAGATGACAATGGTGATCAACTTGTAATCAGTTTGATGGTTATTAAAGGATAATATCTAACACTGGATGACCAAACATGGAAGAAGGTTGGTTATGTATTTCAAGATTAGACTAGGTGAATCTATATACCACTTTACAAACTTAGTTTTCGATACAAACCTCAAACTACAAACAATGCCAAGGAAGCACCCATCAAAGGTATGATACTTCAAGCCTCATTGTGAACATGAAAAGTTAATGGAGATCATTAGTAATAGACATGATCCAAATGGTCTACTTAGATGACCATAGGTAAGTAGATAAGTAAGATTGCCTAACATGGTCACTCTTGTGTTATATTCCAAGGTATATGGGTTGTTTGTTATTTTTGTTAATTTTTCAATTCATTTATGTAGATTACTCATATTAAATTGTTTATAATGAATTAGTCTAATAATGGTGTCCTTGTATGTGTCCAGATTATCCAAAGAATCATAAGCACATGAAATCCCATCAACACCACCAAAGAAAAAATCAGAAAAATGAAATGACCTACTTCAAAAATTATTTTATTACTTATTGTGCATGGTCCATCAAACAAAAGGTAAACAAACACAATTATATGGCCTACAATGTAGGTCTTTTGATGCTCTATTTCACAAGGTTTTAACAAACACACTTGTTGTGATCATCATTAAAGTCTACAATTTCTTTCAATGAATGTGCCAAATTGACCTAACAATATAGGAAATTGAAAACCACATCCATTGAAAGGAATAATTCAGTTTTTTTTGTCATGAATTAATTTACTATCATGGATTTATGGCTCCCGGCAGTGTTCCCACGTCGGCATTGCCCACACACACTTGCAGGAGCCAACGGCACGCAATCTTCCTGCTTCGTTTGCTTTTTGGCTCCCGGACGGAAATTCACCAAGTGTCCCTGAACGGCATTTTCATGCGACTTGCAACTCGACATAACTCGGAAACCGGACGTCGGACAAACGAACCGTCGACTCCGTTGGTCTCCTAGCGTGCGATTACCTCTAGGGGGCCCTCTCCCTCGTCTCCCCATGGCCCAGTGGCTTCATTGTGCATTCATTTCGTAAACTAGGGTTTTGCTCAGTGTGGGAGTGTGCAATTTTTGCACACAGGGGTCAACTTTGGAAAATCATCCACCGGGCAAGTATGGCTAGTGTTCCTAGCCCAAACCTGTCTAGACACACCTGCAGGACTCCCCAGAACCCGGTTTTGTTGCATGGTTGGAGTTCTATGCCCCCGGTAGGTATCCAGCAGGTGTCCCTGAAGGCCTTCTGGTAGTGAGACGGGACGAGCCATAGAATGAAGACCGTGGCTCGGATCGACGAACCGTCGACTCCGTTGGATTCAGCACACCGGGATAGTGCCAGGGATGCCCCTCCCCTCCTACCCGGTGGCCCATGTGTCACCTTGCAGGTCCATCTTGGAAACTAGGGTTTTGCTCAGTGTGGGAGTGTGCAATTTTTGCACACGGGGGTCAACTTTGGAAAATCATCCACCGGGCAAGTATGGCTAGTGTTCCTAGCCCGAACCTGTCTAGACACACCTGCAGGTCTCCCCGGAACCCGGTTTTGTTGCATGGTTGGAGTTCTATGCCCCCGGTAGGTATCCAGCAGGTGTCCCTGAAGGCCTTCTGGTAGTGAGACGGGACGAGCCATAGAATGAAGACCGTGGCTCGGATCGACGAACCGTCGACTCCTTTGGATTCAGCACACCGGGATAGTGCCAGGGGTGCCCCTCCCCTCCTACCCGGTGGCCCATGTGTCACCTTGCAGGTCCATCTTTGAAACTAGGGTTTTGCTCAGTGTGGGAGTGTGCAATTTTTGCACACGGGGGTCAACTTTGGAAAATCATCCACCGGGCGGGTATGGCTAGTGTTCCTAGCCCGAACCTGCCTAGACACTTTGGAAACTAGGGTTTTGCAGGTCCATGATGATGATGGCTTGGTCTAAGGTGGTGCTCTCAACTAGCTAATTCATTATGAAATATTTAACAAGACATGAATTAAATTTAATATAAGTGTATTGTTTAATATAGTGAGCATGAATTGAATTAATTTTGTTGGGTGAAGCCAATAACCAACATGATGAACATAATATAATTTTAGGGTTTACTGATCATATGTAAAAAATGGATTAAAAAACACAATTATTATAATTTTAGTTTAATGTTTATCCACTTTAATCCATATATTTTTTAGTTTTGACTATGAATACACAATAATTATTATATATATATGTGTGTGTTTTTGTGTGGATAACTTAGAGATGTATAATAAAAATGGGTAAAAGGTGGTTGTCACTAGAGACTTTCATAGTTGTATAGTGAAAATGTAATAGCTATTAAAATTTGGATTAGAAAATTATTAAAGAAGATAAATTCTATAGAAATGGGTAAAAGGTGGTTGTCGCTAGATTAAGAGAGACTTTCATAGTTGTATAGTGTACAATTGTCTAGTGGTTATGGCAGTGATGTGTAAAATCTTATGATCACATGAAAGAGATCACAAATAGGTTCATAAAACTAAGAACAACAATACTTTGAGCAATTTTTCAAAGGAAACTAGAATAGAGCCAGTAAAGAGAAAAAAATACTAAAAACTTGATTTCATACTAAAATGAATGAAAAATGGTTTTACATAAAGAAATTTGAATTACTCAAGGAACCAATTCGATTGTCTAGTGATTCATAAGGATTTAGTTGGGCTTAACATAGAGCTTAAATGCCCTTAAAGTTAGCTAAGCAACCTCTCAAACATGATTAATATATGGTTTACTGATCATATGAACATAATATAATTTTAATCCATCTCTTGTAAATTTGGCATATCAAGAACGCAAAATTGACATATTCATATGAAACATACATGTGAAAATTGAACATATATCAATATTCAATTACAAATAGTGAAAATAGTATAGTATTAAAAGTATGTAACGTACCTCATCATGCTAGATCCCACCTATTATCATACAACCAAGCCCTCCGGATCATCTCTTATACTGATGGTCTCCATTAGTCTCTCGTGCTCTGTATCCGGTAAGAAGTAGCGTACCTTCGATGTATTTCGACTAGGCATTGTTCGTACCTGAAGGTTTGTGCCAATGATTAAGTTGGTAAAGTGATATACACTTGCACCTGGTTTGTAATCCCTATAAACATATCCACCCTTCTTTCTTCCATTGTTGTCCCGTGTCAAGTATTCACCTTTAACAACCATAGAACCAGTTGGAAAGTGGTTGTTTTCATCGTCAGTCATGGACACAATGAGGGTTTGCTTTCCATCTATACAGCGTGCCAACCAGTATTCATCACCCCATTCAGTATCTTTTGAGGCAACCACTGCGTATATGTGCCCTGCATTATATGATTGTAGGTATATGATCAAAATATTTTTCGTGCGATACAAGGCCATTAATGTGCATTTGAAGACTACGTAAACAAACAAAAAATGTTAAGGAAATGCATCATACCGGGTTGTACAAGGTCTGATACATGATCAAAATCTGCAGAAATAGATGATTGGTCTTCTTCCAACGGAGTTAACTCAACAATTGCACGCTGATCAAGTGGAAGTGATATGCGATCCCATCCATCAACCCAATCCAATGATTCACACCCATCCCAGTCACCATCACAACAAGGCGGGCAAAAACAAGCAAGTTTTCTGGTCCAAATTTCAAATACTGGGTTATCAGAGCTTCGAACCGAATGAAAGCCACGAGTCCCAGGAACAGTCTTGCATTCCCATGCATGTGAACGATCTATGTCTACCACCTCCCAAAAAAATCTCTCCACATGTCTCTTTCTTGTGGATTCTACTCGCATAGTTGATTCCTCTCCCATTACTGACGTGCACCACTTGACTATAGATTGAGCATTTAGAATAGTAGATTCTGTAGATACTTTCAATTCCTCTCTTCGTAGGGCTGTTTTGACACATGCTCCGGCTCCATCATGCTCTCCTTTACCATGCCCAGTCTCAAAATAGTTCCACATATGTGGCACTTTGTAGTTTTTATGCAATGAACACAACCACTGAAATATGCGTGCATTTTTGAACTGACCAGCACACCCATCAGACCAAATCCAGTGTCGGTCCATCTGTATGTTCCTTCCCTTCAAGTGATCATAGAACATGATGAAGCAATGACGTACATAGTGGAAGTCGTGGCACCTATCATCACTTATGTAGAAGTGATATTCCTTCAGAATTTCTCTTTGCTCTTCAGTGCTATTTGGGCCATGCCTGTATGTGATATGGACCATCAAGGAAACCTGCTCAGAGTGATAATACTGACTTTGGATCTCATTTTGAGGTTGCAGAGTGTAGTTCTCGGCAAAATCAACAACTGAAAGTATAGTACCAAGGGGAAATGTATCTCTGCATATTCTAAACTTCTCATCCTGCCATCGTGCCACGTGGACATGCTGAACATATTGATGTGTCTTTTCAATAAATTCCTTGATGAAGTCACTAACTTGTACCTGGTGACACAAAATGATCTCAATGTCAGTTTTTTGTTGTAAGTAAGGATTGAAATGTAACCGTTACAACATAATTTTATAGATATAAATGCATACCTGAGATGTCACCAATTGTATTTTTTTGCTTTCTTTCCCTGGGACTATTTCATAGTTGATATATTTGAAACTTTTCATGTCTGTAACCATTTTCCCAAATTCACTGTCTCCATTCTCGTGCATACATTGGCTCAATAATGCCATTCCAGCACAGTTGGAGCATGTTCCATCCAAACAAGATTTTGCATAGTATGTTTGCCCCTCGGGCCTATTGCACATGATGCTATGAATGAATTCTCTTGATGAAGTCGGTGGTATTGTCATGGAGCAATCCTGCACAATGTTAGTATGCAACACATGACGAATGTACAAAAATGTTTCATAGTAATATTCATATTCTACATGGTATCTACAACAACAAGTGTTACGAAGAGTATTTATTCTAACATACCATGGCTTACATTTCTCAAAAGATCTTTGCCCCAAGTTCAATTGTCTATGCTCAATCTTAAATTTTTCGTAAAGCTCTGTCTGTGTTATATCAAGAAGATGCTTAGTATGTGGCTCACGATCCTTTGAACCCCTTCTTAGTTTTAGTACATCCTTTCGGTTTGAAGAAGGCCTTGTGTGATCATGCCAAAAACTATGCACTAGTCCCTTTACTACATCAACTAGCTTCATGTCACGACGTGGCAACCGACCAACAAAGGCCCAAAAATCTGTCTGATCGGTTGTGTCAAGATGTTCTCTTCTAATAGAATACCTACGGAGGGTTTTTACATTCAAATTAACTAGTTTCGATGTAGGCCTGAGAATACGAAGGGCCCTGGTGTTCTTATCTGCAATTGATTGTGACAACACACGACGAGCAGCATTGCGG
Organism: Larix kaempferi; assembly: GCA_027924585.1. Taxonomy (NCBI): domain Eukaryota; kingdom Viridiplantae; phylum Streptophyta; class Pinopsida; order Pinales; family Pinaceae; genus Larix; species Larix kaempferi. The sequence continues at coordinate 2,783,123 of BSBM01000592.1, read as the reverse complement.
TCCTTTGAACGTGTGTTCTTACCAATTTTACCAAATGCATCTACTAGGCTTTTAACTATATGAGAACTTGGTTCAGAATTCTTTATCATCTTTATCCCTAACTTTTTCCTAACAACATTCATGCTCCTAGATTTTAACAATGATAAAAATAATCTACATTTATCTCCATCACATTTAGAAACAAAATATTTATCAAGTATCTGTTGAGTTTGATAAGCAATACTACGTTTAGATAGCGTACCTTCAATGGAATTCATAAGTCTTTCATCAACTTGTATACGCTTCGGAGTTCTTCGACGTGTGCTTGCTAATGGAGGTAAGGGGGTTGGAATTGTACCATGTAGCGCATCACCAAGACGCTCTGGCGTTTCAGTAGTAGCTTGGTGTCCTTCATTCTCTTCCTGGTAGTTGGATGGTGGAAGTCCAACATCCTCATCCATGGTCTGTGGAAGTCCAACATCCCCTTGTGGAAGTCCAACATCCTCATCGATGGTGTGGATAACATTCTCTTCTTCAACAGTAGGCAAAATGTCCAACGCCTCTCTGACTTCATCGCTTGTATAACCACATCCGGATAGCAAATTGTGTGTTTCTTCGTGAGCTTCATCTTGAGATGGTAACTTATCACTTTGACTTGAAGTGGGAATTGAAACATCCCCTAATGAGCACCTACGTTTTGCTTCTTGATTACTTCCATGGGGTGCTTGTTCAACAACTATTGTGGAAATTGAAGGTCCCTCTTGTCGTGGATTAATAGGATGAACCATGGTATCCTCTACAATTGGATTTGGATTAGTTTCCAAAGAAAGCCTCCGATTCATCATGTATATTCTTTTCTTTTCTTTCTCTTCTTCAATGACTTCTTGAGGTCTCTTCTTCCTTGTGGATTTGTTTACTCGGTTACGTGCATTCCCCATCACCACAATGATCAATTCAATATAGTTTGTTTTTGTTGCTCCTCAATTACAAGCTCTTCAATAATAAGCAAATGGAAGTTCTTCCTTGTTGGTCTTGAAGCTTGATATCTTACCTTGTGTGCTCCTCAAATATAGGCAAAATGAATCTTTCAAAGGCCTTATCTTTGGTGTTCTTCAATTGGAGATTCTTCAAGCTTGCTAATTATTTTCTTCAAATATGGCCATATAACCCAACACCACAGTGAGCAACCATGAAAGATGTCCTCAATGCTGCACCTGCATAAAAAAAAATGATGGAGTTGGTGTAGAATGTGAAAATTTTCAGACGCGGGCTCGTGCTGTTCGAAAAATCGCGGGATTGTTGCTTTCGTTCGGACAGAGTGAAGTTGCTCTCGGACAGCAACAGTCCATTATTTCTGGAGTTCACAAACGCGTACGCGTTATATAAATATAAAACGCGTGCGCGATATGTAGTTAAAAAACGTGAACGCGATATAGTCAAGCACAATAAATAGGTTAGGTGCACGGCTAGGGCAACGAACAAAATCAAAGAAAACTAATAATTTATATGATTGCATACAAAACAAATGTTTTGTATGGTTTAATACCCCCTAGCTCTCTCCCAATAATCCCTAGATACCCCCTATCTCTTTCTAAATATCTGTCCCTCATTCTCCCTACATGTTTCTTTCATGTTTCTTTCTCTCCCTTCAGCCATGTCTCTACCACCCCACTCTCCATCTCTCCACCTTCTCTTTATCTTCGTCATTATCCCTCCCTATAGCACTCTCTCCATTCTTCTCCCTTAATCACTAACCCTCTACGCCTTTATCCCTCCCCCCTGCCCTCTCTGTCTTACCTTGTTCCTAGAGCCCCTCCCCCATAAAGGCCTTTAGACCCTCTTCTAAATATTAATCCCTAAGTGCATAAGTGCACAAGATGATGAGGAGGAGGAGGGTGATGACAATGAAGATGATCATGATGTAGATGAAGATGATAAAGATGATGAGGAGGAGGAGGGTGATGACAATGAAGATGATCATGATGCAGATGTAGATGATAAAGATGATAATGTTGATGAAGATGATGGTGATGATGATGAAGATGTTGATGATGATGGTGATGAAGATGTTGATGATGATGGTGATGATGATGGTGATGAAGATGATGGTGACATGATGGAGATGTTGATCTGATGAGGAAGATGATGATGATGATGGTGATGATGGTGATGATGATGAAGATGTTGATGAGGACGATGATGGAGATGAAGATGATGATGATGAAGAAGATGATGATGATGGAGATGTTGTGTTGATGGGGAACCTAGAGATGACAATGATGATGAAGATGGTGATAGTGATGGTGATGGTGATGGTGATGACGATGAAGATTTTGATGATGATGCTGATGGCGATGATGATGAAGATGTTGACGATGATGGTGATGGTGATGTTGAGATGATGATCATGATGATGTTCAGAAGATCATGATGGTGATGATGGTGATGATGATGGAGAAAATGACAATGATGGATATGTTGATGAGGAACCTGCAGATGCCAATGATGATGATGATGGAGATGTTGATGAGGAACCTACAGATGCCAATGATGATGGTGATGACGATGAAGATGTTGATGATGATGGTGCTGGTAATGATGATGATGATGTTGATGACGAAGATGATGGTGACATGATGGAGATGTTGATCTGATGAGGAAGATGATGATGATGATGATGGTGATGATGATGAAGATGTTGATGACGATGATGATGGTGATGAAGATGATGATGATGAAGAAGATGATGATGATGGAGATGTGTTGATGGGGAACCTAGAGATGACAATGATGATGAAGATGGTGACGGTGATGACGATGAAGATTTTGATGATGATGCTGATGGCGATGATGATGAAGATGTTGACGATGATGGTGATGGTGATGTTTAGATGATGATCATGATGATGTTCAGAAGATCATGATGGTGATGATGGTGATGATGATGGAGAAAATGACGATGATGGATATGTTGATGAGGAACCTGCAGATGCCAATGATGACGATGATGGAGATGTTGATGAGGAACCTACAGATGCCAATGATGATGGTGATGACGATGAAGATGTTGATGATGATGGTGTTGGTAATGATGATGATGATGATGATGATGATGATGAAGATGAAGATGATGGTGACATGATGGAGATGTTGATCTGATGAGGAAGATGATGATGATGATGGTGGTGATGATGATGAAGATGTTGATGACGATGATGATGGTGATGAAGATGATGATGATGAAGAAGATGACGATGATGATGGTGATGAAGATGATGATGATGAAGAAGATGACGATGATGGAGATGTGTTGATGGGGAACCTAGAGATGACAATGATGATGAAGATGGTGATGGTGATGACGATGAAGATTTTGATGATGATGCTGATGCTGATGATGATGCTGATGATGATGATGATGATGATGAAGATGTTGACGATGATGGTGATGGTGATGTTCAGATGGTGATGATGATGATGATGATGATGATGATGGAGATGTTGATGAGGAAGGGGGAGATGACAATGATGATGAAGATGTTTATGGTCATGAAGATGATGATGATGGTGATGGTGATGATGATGGAGATGATGGAGATGATGGAGATGGCGATGAAGATGATGATGATGATGATGATGGTGAAGATGATGAAGAAGATGATGATGATGGAGATGTTGACCTGATGACGATGAAGATGATGATTATGGTGATGATGATGAAGATGTTGATGCTGATGATGATGGTGATGAAGATGATGATGATGGAGAAGATGATAATGATGGAGATGTTGATGAGGAACCTACAAATGCCAATGATGATGATGATGATGATGGTGATGACAATGAAGATGTTGATGATGATGGTGATGGTAATGATGATGAAGATGATGATGATGATGGTGATGGTGATGGTGATGTTTAGATGATGATGTTCAGAAGATGATGGTGACATGATGGATATGTTGATCTGATTCAAGAAAGATAATGATGATGATGATGATGGTGATGATGATGAAGATGTTGATGATGATGATGATGGTGATGAAGATGATGATGATGAAGAAGATGATGATGATGGAGATGTTGATGTTGATGGGGAACCTAGAGATGACAATGATGATGAATATGGTGATGGTGATGGTGATGGTGATGACGATGAAGATTTTGATGATGATGGTGATGGTGATGATGATGAAGATGTTGATGATGATGGTGATGGTGATGTTTAGATGATGATCATGATGATGATAATGATGATGGAGATTTTGATTTGATGAGGAATATGATGATGATGATGATGATGGTGATGATGATGAAGATGTTGATGATGACGATGATGGTCATGAAGATGATGATGATGAAGAATATGATGCTAATGGAGAATATGATGCTCACAACTCCCTCTAGTCTCTCTCTCCCCAACCATCAATCTCTCTCTCTCTCTCTCTCTCTCTGTCTCTCTCTCTCTCTCAAACACACACACATACACACACATTATGTCACTTTCCATTCTCAAACCCATACCCCCTCCATCCATATCTATCTCCAACTTTCTCCCTCCATCCCTCACCCTACCTTCTCTCCCTCCCTCTCTCATCGCCTGTCTCTCACCTTCTATCCCTCCCTCATCTTTCCCTCAACCTATCCCAATCTCTCCATCACTCCCTCTCTCTCCATCGCCACCACTCTCTGCATGTCTCCCACCAACACTTTCTGTCCCTCCCTTCCTATCTCTTATTTCGTTCTATCCCCATCTATCTCTCACTCCCTCCAAATCCATTCCTCCCCATTGTCCCTCTCCCTCCCTCGCTCTATGTCTCTCCCCCCCTTGTATTCTTTATTTCTCTCTCACATCCCCCTTGTCACTCAAGTCTCACTTTCAAATTCTAACCCTATACCTCTTCAGAACCTATTCTACTCCTAATAGTGCTCTCAAGCTCCACTTCCCTTCACCCCCTGTAGCCCATCATGTTCTCATTCCCTTCATCTCTCCCCACTCAAGCTTCCAACATCCTTCTAAGCCCTTGACCCTTTCCCACCCCTATTAAATATTAACCATAGATTCCCTTGACCCTTCCCCACCCCTTCTCAAATATTAAACAAAATTTCCCTTGACTTCTACACCCCCTCTTTCTCAAGTATTAAACATGTATTTTATGATTTGAATAACGCGAGCGCGTTTTGTAACTATATAACGCGTACGTGTTATGTAGTTATATAACGTGTACGCGTTAATTATTGATATAACGCGCACGCGTTATTTAGTTATATAACGCGTACGCGTTATTTAAATCTAAAAGCGCGGCAATATTTTTGAATTTAAACAGGCCGAGTCACATGCTCACATGTCAACAATAATCCTATGTGTATGCTTTGGAGTTTGCTTCGGTAATTCCAAACCTGTGCTATGTTAATGAAAAACCAAAGCTAATTGGGTATTTCTTCCAGTTTCTGGAGAAGCCTGTGCTTAGCCACTCGTTACAATATGCTACACAGAGTCATTTTTGACGAAATCTTAGACACAAATAGCATTTTTTCTGCAGATTCCAAATATGTAACTTTTATTTTGAAATATTAATTTTTCCTATTTTCTTTCAATTTCTTTTCTGTCCTACCTCCTTAACTCGTGAAACACATTGTTAGTGTTTCTTCCATAACTTTTTCAATTCTCAATCATTTCAAAAAAAAATTGTATGGTGCACAAGAGGACACTAACCTCCACGTTCTATGAAAAACCCATTTCAAGAATTTTGCATTAAGACCTTCAAAGGCTCTACCCACAAAAGATGTACTATTTTTGAGGTTTGATCACTTAGACAATTATAAAAAAATTATAAAATTACTAATTTAATTTTCGAAAAATAATGGCGCACAAGTGCTACGTGTTCTCTAATTTTCGAAAAATAAAGCTTTAAGAGCGAACGTTTGAATAGCTTTGACAACATTTTAATCAGCGTGTCCTTAAAATAGAGAGGGAGGAATATGGCAAAGAAGAAATCAATTGGAGCTTTATACAGTTCACAAACAATAAAGACATTCTACATCTAAGAGAAGAGAAACCTGTAGGATTCATTTCTCTTGAGATGTAACCTTGGAATTGCTTACACAACTATAAAATCTCCTCTCCCTCCTCTCCTGCAAGCTTTCTAAATCAAAACATGAAACATTCACCAGCAAGCTTCTAGAAGTCTACAAGTCTTCAAAAATCATAACCAATTGAAAATGCCAAAACTTGCATGTACATGCTTCACAATTTCTCAATATGCTGGTGGGTTTGAAATATCAGGACTCGGGAGCACTTAATGGAATTAAACTTACAATTTTGGTACCTTCCATATAGTCACTTCTTGTTGATTCAATAGATGATGGAAAAAATTGTTATCTTCTCCACCTAGGTTCAAATCCCACCTGTGACATGTTCACACTTTGTGAGTCAATTGTTGATTGGGATTTCCGCGAGCTGATTGTTGATGTGGGCTGGCAAGGTACCAGCAATCACATCCTCACTTATAGGATTGAGGGTGGGAAAGATTGTATTCCAAGGAAACAAAGAAGATAAGAAAAACAATAGATTGGCATTTATTTGGCTATAGCTTACAGGCAACAATGGGTACATATTAGGGCATTTTTCTTCTGCATTGTTAGCTGCATTGTTAGCTGCCACAATAGTGATGGGAATTCCTATCTAGAGAGTTTCTTTCTACCTAGTTGTCGTCAAGGTTGTGGTTGGAATTTTCATTTGTGTTTGGACAACAGAGCCATAGTTTTCAAATGGTTTGATGCCAACTTCAGAAAATAGTGAACTAAAAAGGCATCTCACCACTATGGTCAGATCTGAAAAAAGTACCATGCATTCAAACTTTTCAGATTATTGTAACTTAACGGTTTATAGCATCATTTCCTTGGTTAGGTCTATCTTTTATCTCAATGTGGATGGAACGAATTTGGTTTTTCCATAACCAAACAACTTTCCTCGTGGATTCTTTTGTAGTTGTTGTTGGAGCCTTGGGTGGATTATTTTTTAGGAAATATTTTGTCTCAATGTAGATGGAACTCATTTGGTTCTACCAAAACAACTTTCCTCAAGGATTCTTTTGTTGTTGTTGTTGGTGCCTTGGGTGGATTATTTGGTGGGCACACAGGTAGCACTCTTGCTAGGCACCTTGCAAATGCTGTCAAGATCATTCTTACCCAAATAAATTCAGGTTTGGGCATCCCTTTGGCAACATTTTTGTTGTTAGTTTTGCTTGGTGATCCATCTACTGGGCTGGTACATGGAGTAATGGATTTTATCATCAGGTTTTCAATAACATGAAATGCACCTGCCACCAATAACCCTATATTATTGAAATTGTGCATGAGAAGCAACAAACAAGTATCTATGCTTTAGACCAGTAAAGTCAACATTGTCATCCTTTGCTCCACCAGTTGTTGGCATTCTTATTCAACATGTTTATGGCTAAAAACCTATTCCTGAATGTTCTAGTAAATTTGTTGAAATAGAAATAGATAGGGAGAACGATACTTCATTGGAATATGCACTGTGTGTGGCAATCATTATTCCTTTGGTTCCTTGTCTCATTTACACCTTTATTTATTGGACTTATCTCAAAGATTATGATAAAAATTGCCATGAATCTCCACTGAAATTGGAGATGCACCACATTAGAATGGACATTCTTGATTCACTTGAACATTTTAGCACCTAATTTCATGAAAAAATTAAGGATAAGGTAATGAAGGATATAGGCCCACTGGTCAACTATAACATTCCATCACTGAGAACAACAGAGGCAAGTATGCACAAAGGATCTGTCCTCAGAGGTTTCTGCTCTAGGAGGTCTAAGAATATTTCAATATCAAGCACTCTTTGTGTTTTGGGGACAACACAATTCAAGGAGAGGGAAACATCATGATGCTTGAAGAGTATGTGGCATATACAATGTACTGTCTCTAGCTGAGAAGAAATGCCCAACAACTAATAATAATGGAGAAGGGAAGCCCAATTTTGCATTTGAAGAGTTAACACAGACTTTTCTAGGCTTAAGAGGTTATACATAGGCAGTTTGGTAAATGAACTTAAACATATTAGCATACAATTCGCTTGAATAAATTTATAACGTAAAACATATTTAGCCCTCATGTAAAAGATAAAGAAGCACAAGTGGGAAGAGAAAAGACTGAGAAGGGAAGCCCAATTTTCCATTTGAAGGGTTAGAACAGACTTTCACACGCATCAAAGATTTAAGGGTCATTAGGCATGCATAGGGAATGGGGAAGCAAAGCATAAAATGGGCCAAACAATACCAGCATATGGGCAGCCATCTTTTAGTTTCACAAAACCAAAAGCAGGTTGGGACAAAAGGCTTTTTGCCAGACCTGATCTTAGATTAAATTTTAATCTATAAATTTTGCAGTCATTGCTCTACCCAATGGAAAAAGGAAAAAGTAAACTAAGTTATTGAATACTCCATGGTAGCTCCTTTTTTGGCTTTATTTCAAAATTTTAAATACATGAATGGCATCTCGAATTTGTATGTCTCCTAGTGTCTTTCTATGTATATATCATGTGTGTGTGTAGTCTGCTGGGATGTGGTCTAGAAGCAACTTGATGTAGTTGTTGTAGAAATGACCCAGATTCAAATAAAGGCGGGCTCACAACTGCCCTTCATGAGGTCTACCAGTTGTGGCTTGTATCTAGGGTGACTTTGAAAGGGCATGTGGCCTCTCGGATGTAGCCAGAATTTGTGCCAAGATTGTTCTTTCCTTATTGTAGTGTGCCAATATTGTTCTAGGCCTAGTATCAATAACCATATCATATCAGTGCAACCACCAAATCGAGCTGATGTGGCCAACAAAAGTGGTTTCATACATAACATAGTTGATTTTGATCTTGGAACCTTTGTTGTATCATACATAGTACCCATTTGTCTCGATTGAAGATCCTTTTGATTAGGATGATTGGGAAAACACAAACACTCTTACTGGTGCTAGATTTTGTGAGGTATGTTGCCGTTAGTTTATAGTTTTAGTTTGTTATTCCATCAGACAATATGTCTAAGGCATTTTGTATGTGATATTGTTCATGCCTAGATACTGATTATATGGGTTGCAAGTGGTTGGAGATGACCTACTAGTGACAAATCCTAAAAAAGTTTCAAAGGTGATTGAGAATTGCACAATGCACTACTTATCAAGGTAGGTAGGCTTTATTTTGGGAATCTGACCAATGCTTGATACAAAATTGTAATTGGTTTTACCTAACGGAATATTATGTTTTATAACAAATAAGAATGCTCACAATTTGTTTCATAATTAAAATATTTTCATAATGTTCTAACAGTATATAGGTAAGATAGGGTGATAATCAAAATTTAGTATGGACTCTCCATGCTATTTCAATAAATGAGCTTAGAACTCTACAAGTTTTAAGTTGATGAACAATGTTGCATGAAATGGAGAAAATATCACAGTTTTTGTAATGAACACACATAATAATAGTAATAATAAAAATAATAAAGTGTCAAATCTTAACTAAGGTACATGTCCTATGTAAAAGAAATTTTTGTTCAACCATAGTGACCAGTCAATGTATATTAGTACACTGGCACATGGCATAGTATCATATTCTTATCTATCTTATTCAATTATTTATTACTTGTACTATATGGATTTATGTTGTCTATCCTTATGTTGGGATTCAATTTCAACTTTATTTGTTGATCGGCCTTGAGATGAGCCTTCCAAGTCATAATGTCTGTGTATCTATAGTTCTGAACATAATATATTCCCCATCACCACAAAACGGATCTGTTCAATCTCACATGTCAATTTTAAATTGCAACTTGTATGCTTCACAATGAGTCTAGAAACACAATCTCAAAGCATTTACACATGAAAAATTACAACAGAAATGTTTGACAAAGACTTGATGAACAAAATCTCATTAGTTCCTTCATAAACTTAAATAGTCATAAACTTAGCCTCTGTTTCAGTCACTTGTCTCTCTTTATTATCTAGTTGTTATTAAAATCCTTTGGGTGACTAGCTTATAATTCGCTCCTAGAGTTTTTGTCTCTATTCTCTGGACATTGATTCAATGGTCTAAATTCTATCCCAGTCTCTTGCATTATAGCGCCTTGACTAATTCAAATTATGCCAATCACCCTCATGTTGTGAGCTTCAGTCCTACAATCTCTATATTTCACCCAATTTCTAGAACCCTAGAGCTGTTGCATTTGAAAGTTATGGTCTATCCTGGTGTCAAGCCTCCTCTCTACCTAGACCTCTATATCTCAGCAGAAACCCACCATGTGTCTCCCACCCTATGCATGACTACAACTCTGGTGTCAGGTCCTTCTAGCCCGCACAATAAGGAAATACACTCCTCAGATGGTTTTAAATTTTCTTAAGAGCAAAAAGACTTACCCCTTCTCAATCCCCTATTCTTCAACCACAAGGATGTCGAGAATCTAAAAAAACTTTACAACATGGTTATAATTGTTACTCTCAGTGAGGTGAACTAGCACAGGAACATGAGGAAGCAACCTGGTAGCATGAAGTAGATCCAAGAGAAATTATATGGCTACATGCTCTATAAACACAGTTTCATCTTGAGCCACAACAGACATTTTCCATCAACAATCCCAGGAGTTGCAATTTAATTCTCCTTATTTTGACTTATGCTTTGTAAATCTGTCTTAATTATGGGGACATAGTTTCATATTGAGCCACAGCAGGCATTTTCCATCAACAATCCCAGGAGTTGGAATTTAATTCTCCTTATTTTGACTAATTCTTTTTAAATCTATCTTAATTATGGGGAAGTTACACATATGGCATTACACATGCCATATAGTAGACAATAGTAGGAAGATTTTGAATATTCAGAAGATAGATGGCTCTCTATTAGCAAGGTGAAAATTTTGGAGGTTATCTAGAACTGTCCTATAATTGTTTTGTACTAGTTGGCTGGACGGTCAGGCCGCAGCCCTTCTTTTTATCAATATAATCTATCCATTCCTATTAAAAAAACAAGAGAAAACTATCCCAGTTTTTTTGTTCTCTTACTTTTTATCTTCACAGGACAATACTACATTTCCAGCATGCTTGCTGAATAGTTATTTCTCAATAGTCACTCAGAAAACCTATCAATTTACTGTTTTCTTTATTGGCTACATTGTAATAATCATATTTGCAAATGTTACAAATTTCATATACAGTTGCATCGAGTAGATAATATACTTGCTACAATAAAGGATTGAAAAATTATATTAGTAATATTAACCATGTTTGTAATAATAAGTAAAGAATGAGAAATTTTTAGGTTACACTATAATCATGGTGTAGTGTTAATTTTCTTTAGAGATCGAGACAGGAGATATTATCGTTGGCGTCAGTGATCTATATCTTTCTCAATAGAGAACAATTGTAAGCTGGTACAGATCGAGTGGAGAGATGCCATCCCTGTATCCTCGTGGGACTCAACAAGGGTTTTAGCGTTTTATGCTCGACATACAGTATGTGGTCTCTGTACTAATTGATTAGGTAGAGTTTGCATTTTTTTTTTCAGTCAGTTTTTGTTGGTTATTAATCTTCTTCTTAGACCGTGAAAAGGCCTGAAACTTTACCTGTTAGTAACTCTCATAATTTAAACTTTTGTTATTTTAAAGATTGTAAACCCTAACGCAAATCAAGAAGGCTACTTCTAAAAGAATGAACATGTCAGGGTTATGGTAAGGGCTTTAAGAGGTAGAATACAGGAATTTTCGAGGGCGCAAGTTAAGCACCAAACCTTTAAACACTTTATGAAAAGAGAACCCTGAAAAAACATATCTTGGCTTTCGGAACCAATCTTCAGATATGTTAGATTTTTAGAAAAAAAGAGATATTTTCTTCTTCGATGTTTTTATAAAGAAAAGTTACAGAAGAGTTCTCATGCAGGAGTTTTTTTTTTAAGTCATACAAACCCTATTGATTTTGACTCCAGAAATACTAAATTCTTAGCCATGTATTTTTCGGAAGAAAGACTTTGAGAAAATAAATATAATATGGTTGTTTCACTTATTTAAAGAACCACGGCCATTCACTTGGACACATTGCCAGTAAGGGAGTAACATTTATACTCAACAATATAAAATTTACACACATCAGAATTAGTTTAACTAAACGGAGAACGAAACTCCAAATATCTACTTATGGATAAGTACAGTTATAGTTCCCGGAACTGTGCGAATACCCAGTCGCCATTATTTTCATTTTGGAACCTTCCAGGTTCATCCTCAAATGAGATTTTAAATTCAAAGATTTCATCTGCTAAAATTTAAGCTACAGTTTAGAGCAGCTCTTTCTTTTCACGACATAATTTTCTTCATGTACTTAAATACTTTTAAAACCCCAAATAGAAGAGGAGTACCATTAAATCTCATATGAGATAGAGAGTTAACGTGAGTCACCGCAGACCTCAACATTTAAACATCACTTCCAAGTTCTTCATCAGCGAAGGGTAGGAAAGGGATTGGTGTATTGCTTACCAAGAATTAGTGGGTGCTGGCATATGTATATGATGAGCGTGTAAATACCTGCATTAAAAATAAGTTAGGTGTTAGAACTGTTTGACAGTTTATTCTAGTAAAATGCTGACTTAGTAAAGAATTAAAGAGCTTCTTTTCTTATCTTACCCTATAAATGACAAATGCCGTGAGCTGTTGAAGAGGACTGTAACTGCACGAGTTACATCGGGCCGAGATGAAATTTTAAGACAGGGTTTTAACCTGTGCAAACCTCCCCTCACCGTTTAAATCTGAACATCAGGGTTCATCACTTGGTTTAAACCTTCTCGCACCAGAAGGGTATGGCTCCCTGGAACTAGAACAATTTTTGCAAACCCCAATACTTACTGACGAAGGTGGGCAGCTCGAGAAGGTAGTCACCTCATGAATGCATTTAACACTATCTCACAGGTTAATAAGTGGAAAAACCCTTTCGCACTCTTTAAGAGCTAGCTAAGTACATCCTTACAACATACCTTTATTTATTATGTCCCCGAAGGGGAACATAAATGAATCGTTGTGTGCCTATTATTGTAGGCTATCGAACCTATAAATTTATCCTAGAGCTACGGTTTGGATATAGTTTGAATATGCTATATTAAATCCAGTTTTTTTAAAATGGTATTTTTTTAAAATATGATTGGTTGTAAAACAATGACGCCAGCCTAGTTTTTCCCACCCCAAGAGGGGGCGGCGGGCTGGCGTCATGGTGGTTTCTGGCTTCATGCAAGGAGTTGGAGAGTTCGTACTGGGGAATAGCGAATAGATTTATTGTTGATAGCAAATACATTTATTGCTTGTGTAACCATATTATTATAACCCAATGCATTGAGTGTATGGGTGGCGAGTGGTTACCTGGCTCAACGCATTACATGGATTATTGACAATGTATGCATGGTATGGCCACCGGTAAGTCGATTCCATATATCGATGCCTTGCATTAATAGTAGAGAGAGTTTTGGGTACATGCTAGAGCCTTATTAATGAGCGCTTTAATTGTTGTTTATTGTTTATTATTATTGTTAAACATGTGACGTAAGCCGTCTTGGGTTTTGATATTTGATTTTATCGTGCACATTGCATTTGGTAATATAATAGCCAAGGTCTTCATAACAATACAACTCGTAAAATGTGACCGAGGATGTGAGTCACCACCCTCCCGCTAGAGTTCTTAATAAATGTTAATAAATAGTGTTATGATGACAGCGTCAAATCTTTGTACTGCCATGACCTTTGGCTCTGCGGAGAGGCTTTATCCTGTTGCATTATCTGGGAGGCGTTAACAGATGAATCGTAGAAATTGTGGCCGATAGCCGTGGAGGAGACAAAGGGCGTGAAAGGTCTCGGCTTGGAGGTCTATCGATTTTTTGTGATGCAGTCGAGTTACAGTGTTGGCAGATAGAGCTTGTGACAGGAGCTAGATCCGTGTTGAAGAAGCGCATGTCATAGCTTTGGGGTTTGGCTGATTGCAGAGGCGCAGCTTCATACCGACATCGAACTGAGACTTTGATTCTTGTTTCTGGTAGGTTTGGTCACAATAAATCATACACTTAGACTGTTTTTTAGTTACTTATCTATTGATTGATAAAAATTTCCCTGGTTTAACTTATGTGTTGTACGTGACGGCAGGTTGCATCGAGGTTACAAAGGCGCAGCTTCGTATCGACGTCAAATTGAGACTTCAATTCTCGTTTCTGGTAGGTTTGGTTACAGTAAATCATAGGCTTGAACTGATTTTTGCTTGCTTACGTATTGATTCATAAAAATTTCGTTGGTTTAACTTATGTCTTGTACGCGATGGCAGGTTGCATCGAGGCTACAAATGCGGGGCTTCATGCCTACATTGAATTGAGACTTCAATTCTTGTTTCTGGTAGGTTTGGTTACAGTGAATCATACACTTGAACTGTTCTTTACTCGCTTACCTATTGATTCATAAAAAATTTTGTCGTTTAACCTATGTCTTGTACGTGATGGCAGGTTGCATCGAGGTGTTCAAACTGCGTAGAAGCACGTGCTGCTCCTCGGGTAAGAAACAAACTATTTGCTGTAGGTTTTCTAGGTTTGTTAGAAATGAAATCAAGAGTGAAAAAGACCCTCAAGTTGTGAGGATCCCACACCAGTTGGTAGCTGCGGTCCAACTTGTGCAATTGAAAATAGTTCTCTAGGCTCTGAACCTGATTATTTCTGCTTGCTCGTTTGGGTCGTGCAAATAAGTCATTGTGTACAGTAGCTAGAAAACGAAATCTCATAATAAGTGGTGTGGTAGTCTCAATCGTATGATCCTTCCCTGGTAGTAGATGTTGATCACTGCCATTCGTTCGTTGGTAGATGTTCTATCTATCAGCGGTAGTAGATGCTCTCCATTCTTAGTTCCTTCCCTCAGATGGTCGTATATTTACTCTCATTGCATTCCAATCCATTGCATTTATTGCATTCTATCCCCTGCTCGTAGGTATAAGTCATTTTATCAGTTTAAACGATTCCGTCGAAAGGTGGGAAGCATAGATTGCGACGGATGATATTGCGTATAAATAATATGTCCTCCAACGTAGGTTGTTCAGTAGCGCTTCTTTATTTTTGCAATAAAAAATAGATTAAGCCCTCTTCCTGCTAATATCATTGTTTAAAGCACAAGCCCTAAGGGAAGTCCTCCTAGATCACAACCTTCAATTTGGCAAGGCAGGCTTTATAGACCAGCTCACTTAACCTACCCCAATTATGTAATTCCCTAACCTTACAGCGCGTTGGATCGCATGGAAGGTGCTACCTTAAATATGGCAAATAAGCTATTTTGTTGGGTCATGCAAATAAGTCGTCGTGTAGAGTAGTTAGAAAACGGAGGCTCATAATAAGTGGTGTCTTATTATATACGTAATAATAGAAAGGTGATTCTTAAAGAATATAAATGCCGAGCGGATGGTTGGGAGAGGTGTCTGTGGGTCATCATTTCTGTGAGAAAGGGCGCTGAGGGCAATAAATCCACCCATACCTATGGGCACAATCCCAGCGTCCGTGGCACCTGCAAGCATGATGTCTGCTTCATCTCTACGAATATTGGACTTACACTGTTCTTTACTTGCTTAGCTATTGATTCATAAAAATTTCGCTGGTTTAAGTTATGTCTTGTACGCGATGGCAGGTTGCATCGAGGTTACAAAGGCGGGGCTTCGTACCGACATCGAATTGAGACTTTGATTCTTGCTTCTGGTAGGTTTGCTTACAGTGAATCATACACTTAAATTGTTGTTTACTCAGTTATCTATTGATTCATAAAAATTGGCCGTTTAACTTATGTCTTGTACGTGATGGCAGGCTGGATCAAGGTGTTGAAACTGCGTACAAGCAAGTGCTGCTCCTCGGGTAAGAAACAAACTCTTTACTGTATGTTTTCTACATTCGTTAGAAATGAACTCAAGAGTGAAAAAGACCCTTGAGTTGTGAGGATGCCACAGCAGTTGGTAGCTGGGGTCCAACTTGTCCAATTGACAATAGTTTTGTAGGCTCAGAACGTGATTATTTGCCTATTATTCTAGGCTGTCGAACGTAGAAATTTACCCTAGAGCTATAGTTTGGATATAGTTTGAATATGCTATATTAAATGCAGTTTTTTAAAATGCCATTTTTTTATAATATGGTTGGTTGTAAAACAATGACGCCAGCCTAGTTTTTCCCACCCCAAGAGGGGGCGGCGGGCTGGCGCCATGGTGGTTTCTAGCTTCTGTGCAAGGAGTTGCAGACTTCGTAATGGAGAAAATCGTTTTCTTTTATCGTTTGATAGCGAATAAATTTATTGTTGATAGCAAATACATTTATTGCTTGTGTAACCACATTATAGCCCAATGCATTGAGCATATGGGTGGCGAGTCGGCGAGCTTATCCTAGCACTCACACCATGGGTTTGGAACTTAGTTAAAGCAATTTCGATTGCATACATAGTAGCTTGGCATCTTATTATTATTATTACCATATAACTGTACCATATTGATACTAATACCTAACACACACATGTATATAATCAACGCATTACATAATCAAAGGATTAGACATGAATCGGGCTTGCCGATAATTTTCAATGTCAATTTGTAAAGTATTGGGTACTACAAACCATTGAATGTACTATATATGATTTGATTTATCTATATTCAAACATTTATAATTATAAACATATTGGTTACCATAAAAGGTTACATGGATCAACGCATTACATGGATTATTCACAATTTATGCATGGTATGGCCACCAGTAATAATTGAATTGTTGTCGATTCCATATATCGATGCCTTGCATTAATAATAGACGGAGTTATTGGTACAGGTTAGAGCCTTATTAATGAGCGCTTTAATTGTTGTTTATTGTTTATTTTTATTGTTAAACAGGTGGCGTAAGTCGTCTTGGGCCCTAATAGTTTGATTTTATCATGCACATTGCATCTGGTAATAGCCAAGGTCTTGATAACAATACAAAGTTTAAACTTGTAAAATGTGACCGAGGATGTGAGTCACCACTCTGCTGCTGGAGTTTTTAATAAATGTTAATAAATAGTGTTATGATGGCAGCGTCAAACCTTTGTACTCCCATGACCTTGGGCTGTGCGAAGGGGTTCTACCCTGTTGTACTATATGTGAGCCGTTAACAGGTGGATGGTAGAAATTCTAAGCGATAGTTCTGTGGAAGACAAAGGGCGTGAAAGGGTTTATTCTACGATTTTGTTCTGGTGGGTCTGGGGTTGGGGGTCTATGAATTTTTCTCATACAATCGAGTCACAGTCTTAGCAAATAGAGCTTCTAACACTAGCTAGACGCGGCTTGAAGAAGCCCATGTCATAGCTTTGGGACTTGGCTGATTACAAAGGCGTAGCTTCATACCGAGATCGAGTTGAGACTTCAATTCTTGTTTCTGGTAGGTTTGGTTACAATGAATCATACACTTAAAATTTTCTTTAGTTAGTTACCTATTGATTGATAAAAAATTTCGTGGCTTAACCTATTGAAACATGGAAGTCTCATCTTGACTAAAGTCATTTTTTACACAGTACGTGGGATATGGTATTAACGGAAGTCTTAAATATATAGTTGTGTTTCAACTATTACGGGACCAATTCGTATTGCAGATTGGCCATAGCGTACTAGAGGGTTAAAATCTTAAATAGTTAAATGGACACCTTCTCAAAACTAAAAACTTTCATCTGTAGGGTTGACAACTTAACTACACAATAAAAGATCAAATAATGCGAGATCGGGTCTCAAAACTATTAACCATAACTTATATGAGATAAAACAAAATACCAAATTGCTTGCAATGCACATGGGATGGAGCTCAAATCATGAAGGGAGGTGCCGAATGATTCCATCTAGTAAAGAAATTAATCGAAATCCAAAATTAGTGATATTAATCGTTTCACCTGGATATATTTATAGATATATGTTTTAGGATGTAGCGTTAATAGGTGCTTTCATACATGTATTGTTTTTGCTATGCGCCATTAAGAGCTGCATTTATATATATATATATCCATTCTCAACTGTGCATGGCAATCTCGGCTTTAAAAAGACCAATTGTGGTTGCCAAGCCATCTGAAAGCACCCAAGTGGTGGCGGTGCTCAACATTGCACCTGTGTTTTGATAGGAAAATAAGGGTAAACAGGGGGCTTTTCAACATAGAGTCTCTTCACGGATAAACAGAGAAACCCTTGCTAGAATTTTCATAAGGATGCCAACGGCTGGCAGACTCGATATCTTGATAAAATTTCATACTTTAATCTTTTTATTTTCGACGGAATAAATTCGAAGGGATACCAGACTCAAAACCCTGAGAAATAGTCTATAAAACATTAACGGAACATCTTATACATTTTAACTTCAGGCTATAAGAAATTCTCTAGGCGATAAACCAGAATTCCCTGATAGCAAGCACAGTTACTCTAGCTCGAATAATATTGAGTGTAATACGAAGATATTATTGCAAGCCCTATAAAGAAAAATATGGTTGAACAGAGAACAATAACGAAGCTTAAGTAAAACTAAATTCTAGGTTTGGGAGGATGTAGTTGTAAACATTTACCTGCGCAGAGGTAAGAATCCATGTACCTGGAGGAAACTCTCGTCTACTATCGAAGCCACAATCCCCCACAAATTTCTACAGTCGGCGCAGTGGATTGTAGTGCTTCACTCGAGCTCTCAATATAAAAAAATTTCCCAGTCTCTGCGGTGCTCGAGCTTTCTGTATAAACACAATATGTTGAAATAGGGACGTGCGCTAGATGAAGGAACGCCGGTACCAAGATTATGTTGTGTCACAACGATTACAAAGAAACAGGTGTCAACAAGATACACCGCCCATACTATCTGCTTACAGGTGCTATATAAGCTGGCAAATTAGCGTTTGCATGCAAGACAAGGCTAATTGTTTATAATTTCTCCCTTGTGGGTAGTGTAAATGCATTGGTAGAGTGCGCTCAAGATTTTAGACGCTAAATAACAAAGGTGGCTACAACAGCCAAATGTAGCGTATGCATGGAATCATTGTTACTTGATTAATACTATGGCATCGATACACGACCGACACGTGTTTATACGAGTAGAATCTGATTATATTTAGTCTCTACGGTCGTACAGCTATCTGTATAAACACAAAATGTTGAAGTAGGGACGTGCGTTACACGAATGAATGCCCGTAGCAAAATTATGTTCTGTCACAACGATTAAAAAGAAACAAGTGTCAAGAAGATATACCGCTCATACTATCTGCTTATAGCTGCTATATAAGCTGGGAAATTAGCGTCTGCATGCAAGACAAGGCTAATTGTTTATAATTTTTTGCTTGTAGGTAGTGTAAATGCATTAGTGAAATGTGCTCAAGATTTTAGGCGCTAAATAACAAAGATGGTTGCAGCAGCCAAATGTAGCATATGCATGGAAGCATTGCTACTTGATTGGTACTATGACATGGATACACGACATGCATTTATATTAGTTGAATCTGATTGTATTGAATAGATATATTCATAGCTATTCAGCTTGTTGAAATATGTATGCTCCTTTTTCTACATCGGTGGATACGATTCAATTCTTAAAAATATATTTAGCAAAAAAATATACTTTAATCTGGTACGAACATCGATTCACTAATTTTATTTAAATACAACAGGGTTGTGCTGATTCTCTCTATGAAAAGTTTCATGTTCGTCCCTGGACTTTGAAATGATTAGTGACAAATGATCATAGGATCAATGCCTAGACATTTTCTATGTTGAAGCTAAAACTAACTGCTTGGACCAAGAAGACTCAAGCTAGTGGTGTTAAGGCTTACTGTACAGACTAGTCCAATAAGCGCTTTAATTTTGACTCTTCCTCTCCAATGAGAGATGATTTCTAGATTGACTCAAACTCCAATAGAGATATGATTTGTGATATTACTCTCAAGTAAGAGGGTTATATTATAAAATAAAGTGATCTAGGCAGGTTGATGCTAGGTTGTCCAGCTGAATCTTACTCACCGAAGCGCCAAAATATGCTTATTGCCGAGTCAGCTCTAGAGATAAAAAAGGATTGATCGCTCCTTGTTCTCCTACGTCGAACAAGCCTTTAAAGACCGAAAGCTTTAAAATAAAAAATGTGTGCATCGTGTTAAACCTAGTATTTCTGACCAGCTAAGCCCATAGATCGTGAGTAGTCAATGTTAATTGTAATTGCACACAGTAGACTAAAAGAAATATTTTATCTAAGATCTATACATACGCGATACTGGATATATACGTGATACACTGGCATAGGATCAATGCCTAGACATTTTCTATGTTGCTAGGATGAATGCTTATTTTTTTGTGGCTTCAATGCTACAAACTTTAACATTTATGTCTTTGTTAAAACCGGCGTTTAAAATTAGAGGCAATGTCATTACTTTTAAGCTCTATTAAACTGCTAAAGTTCCGGTTTCCCCTCCGCATTGCAACAAGCTTGAGGCATCGCAAAAAGTTTTTACAAATCAAAACAGTAACTATAAATTAATCACTTGCTCTATTTTCTTTTAACTAAACTTCAACCAGTTTAAAATCAACAAAATTAGATTCTTTCAACAAGAGATTTAAATGTGACAAAGATCCTTAGTTAAAAAATAGAAATTACATTCTTCGAACAACAGATTTGAATACGGCAAATATCCTTAGTTAAAAATTCAACAAAATAATATTCTGTTGTACAAAACTTTGAATACAACAAAAGTATCAAGTCCAATGTGGCTTCCTTTTAAATGACTATAGTTTTTTCACATTATACATAAAACGGGTGTACTTATTGGTATTGAGTATTGTGGTCTAGGTTTAAAAATTCACATTTTAATATAAAATTTTAGATGTATAGGCACAATAAAATTTTAGATGGATAGAAACAAACATTATTTAGATTTGATAGATGAATAAAAATAAGATAAAAAATATATGTTTTGATAATAAAAAAAAAATCGCTTCATTATAGAAGTTTATTGCTGGCAAATTTTGCCTTCGAACTTGCTTATAATATGTATATGGGTGGTATCAATTTCTACTAGTTTGTGGAGATCACGATTTTGTTGTCTACAATTTGTGACTGCTGTTCGGCTCTGGTTTTTATGCTTATGAGCGATTTTTTTTAATGTCCGATGTTTGATGGTTTGCATTGCTGGTTTTGCCCTTGTATTTTCTTCTTCTGCAATTTAATAGTTGCTTTGTTCAATATTTTTTACTATTTTGAGATAGGTTATATTACTAAATCAAAACGGTTTATATAGACATAGTTTTGAACCTCTGTATTTTGATTTTGAATCTATTTGATCGTTAGTTTTGTTGCAATGCCATATACTTAAATATGCTTTGATAACATCTTTGACAACTATAAATAAATTTTAATACAAAATTTACAAAGAGATAATGTTGAATACTCTAATCCTGGTTATACTGTCATCAATTCAACATATGTTTGCTGAGAAAATCCCTTGCCTATGAGGTTGTTGAATTTTTCTTTTGCATTGTTTGCCTTTCTCCTTGCATTTAATTAAACAATTGATTACTAAATGTGAACAACTTATTAGCAAATTGATTATAATTTATCGCCCAGCCTAGAAGAATTTATGGCGATAGTCAATTGACTGTAGATCAAGTGGTCCGTAGGAATGTTGTTGTCCTCTCCACTTAGGTTCAAAACTCGCTTTGTGGCGCTTGCTCCATGGGAGCTAACTTTGACTATGTAATCGAGCTAGTCATAAGTGGACTTCAAGAAAATTCTAGAAACTCCAAAACCTTGACCCTAATCAAGAGTTCAGACATATATAAACACTTAAACTAACCCTCGACAGTTACTAGGATATGTTAAATAGTGCTTCATCATGAGGAGAAGGGGTTCCATTATGATGATCTTATTGTATTATTTCATGGCTTGCCAACAATAAGGGAGTGTATATTACTTTATTCATCATTTTGTGAAATTAAGCTAACATGATGAATTAAGTTGTCAGATATCTTGTGACAAACTATTGCAATGGAATGTCCATGGCAATTTATAGATCACTTGTTCAAGAATGGTTAAGTGTCCTTACTAAACTAAAGACAAACCGTTGTGCAATATTACTTTAAAATCAAGGTCAATCCCTCTGAATATTTCATCAAGATACTAGATTTTGAAATTTTGAGAGAAGATGATACAAATCAAGAGAAGGCATAGAAATAATGTATCTAGAAATGCTAATATGGGCTGCCTGTGAACATACCAAACAGGATAATGCATGAGAACCACGATGAGTGCACCAAGGCACAAAAGTTGAAATGGAGACCAAGGACACAATGATGAAATACCATAAGAGCTTTGTATCTAAATATCAGAGTTGAGCATGGGTGAATAGAGAAAAATATTTAGGAGCGATGAGCCACCAATCCTTCAAAATGTATTGTTGTTGAGCTCAAACACTAGAAACTTGATATTGGCTTCTTCCATTTGCAAGCCACCCATGAAAATTGCTTTCGACTCAGAAACTAAATCCATTGTGGCTTAGGTTATTGAAGATTGGTGCATGCAACAATAATCCATTATGGATAAATTTGAATTTTTGGATCAAAAGTATGACACTTTAGGAAAAATTCTTTGGGACATGGAAGTAATACGCAAGGAGAAGAATCAATATAAGCAGATCCTAACTACCCATGTAGACTCTAGATTTGAAGTGGAGGATTAGGTCGATAGGTATTCTAAATCATTCACATATAATTGATTTTTAGTACTTAGTATCATATCATTTGTCTTGTTTCTGCACATAGGAGATTATTGTCAATGCCTTGTTGGTTGCCTAATATTGAAGAGCACTTGAGATCTTATCTACAACCATTTCTATTATTGTACTTAGTTGCTAGTTTTAAGAATCTTGTTCATTCAAATTTTTCTCTCTTTGTTTTCATAGTTAGTTCTCTTTATGCAAAGCTATGTAGTCCTATGTTTACTTAGTAAAAATCAATTAAGAAATCTACTTACGGACTTTGATTTCGAACTCCGCTCATGAGTAAAAATCCCCCACATCATTGGTATTAGCGCAAGTTTCCAATCTAGCTTCAATTTGGGTAATACTTTATTCAAATTCAATTTCAACTTAAGTTTTTTTAGGAAGGAATTCTATGATTAATTTCCATAAGTGATTAGTGTTAAATTGATTTAAGTCTACAATTCTATTGTCATCAAGACCTTGAATAGATTTTGATTGATCCAGCTACAAAGCGATCATGTTCACCCCTCATAGCCACATAGGTACATATTGCATTAGCTTGAAATCTAATTTTTACTAGATGTCGAGCCTTTTTCTCATGAGGTATGCATTGTTGCTATTTCCAAATTTGTAACTTCATAGTGTGATCTACGTTACTTATTCTTAAACATGTAGAATCGCTTGAGACATTAAATCACCATCTCTATTATTGCACTTAGTTGCTAGTTTCAAGAATCTTGTTCAAATTTTCTCTCTTTGTTTTCATGGTTAGTTTTCTTCATCTAAAGCTATCTAGCGCTATGTTTACTTAATAAAAAGCAATTAAGAAATTTACTTTCCAGACTTTGATTTCGAAGTTTGCTTATGAGTGAGAATCCCTACATCATTGGTATTAGAGCAAGTTTCCAGTCTAGTTTGAATTTGGGTAATATTTTATTCAAACTCAAAGTCGAGTTTAGGTTTTTTAGGAACAAATGCTATGATTGGTTTCCATAACTGATTGGTGTTGAACTGATTTGAGTGTGCAATTCTATTGTCATCAAAAGCTCGAATAGTTTTGATTCATCCACCTACAAAGCGATTATGTCCACTGCTCATAGCGACACACATACATATTGCATTAGCTCAAAATCTATTTTATATTATATATCAAACCTTTCTCTAATAAGGTGTGTATCGTTTCTATTTCCACATTTTGTAACTTTATAGTGTGATCTATGTTACTTATTCTCAAACATATACAATCGCTTTAGACATTAAAGCACTATAACAAATTATTGTGGGCTCAGCAAGTCCCTAGCTGCTGCTTGTTCTGGCTATACCAAACAATAGGAATATGGCCATCCACACAAACAAACATCAAATTCTCATGCCTATTGTATTTGAGCAATGTCAAGTGCCTTTTATGACCCTTCACCAAAATCAGCCTCATCTTGCCTGCGATATAATGGCTTGATTGATGGAATTTCTTCTTTATTTACATCGGCTTTCATAATCAAATTCAAGTATCTAACATTAAATTGATGTTATCGATCCTTAAAATATAATTCAACACATAATAATGAGTTATTTTATTGTCATTCTATCCATGACTAGAAAAATGAAGGTTGCCAATCCATTCGATATTAAGGACATAGTGTTCCCATTATTGGAATTGATTGTCACAAGCCACGCTACATATTCTTATCTTTTATGCATCCTGCATATTTGATTTTGTTCGGTATGCTCATTGCTTTGTGTTTTGCACATCCAAATTTCATGGCTTAACAATTATTTCATGCTTAATGAGTCTTAAGCATGATTTCTATTTGTTATGTGCCTCAACAACATAATTGGAAATTCATAACATAAATAAAAAAAAATAAACCAAGATTTCAATATGAAAAGACATAATTACCACAACAATAGATAGTTCTAGATAACAAAATATTATAATAGAAATATCTTTATTAATTAAAGCAATATTCATTTACCTCTTCAAGGGGAAAACCTCCAAATCAAGCCAATCTACAATTACAAAATACTCCACAAGACATCTTGTTTCATTGCTTCTACTTGTAGATATATAGTTTCTAGTGAAGAAACTTTTTACTAGGCTGAACCTACTAATAAGCGTCCTTAGTAAAGGAACTTTCTAATAGGTGGACCTTGTAATAAATTTTCTTACAAATATTGTTTTCATGCTATAGAGACTTTCTAATAGGTGGAAGCTTCTAGTAAACATTTTTACAAATATTGCTTCCACACTAAATCTACTTTATTGACATGATTTAAGATAGATGATCTCAATACATAACATTCTATCTATTAAGACGGTTAGGCCAGGCCACTAGCATTAATTGTTTTTTTTTTTTTTAATTGGGGTTATGTAACATTTTCCTTCATTTGGACATGATGGAAAATTTGAAAGAGATGTTGATAAGAGGCATTTACTTGTATCATTGAAATTGACTTTGTAGGATACACACATAGTGATTTTGGATGTTGATGAGACAATGTTGAATACCTCTTTTTATATGGGCTCATTTCCTAGTGTTTCATTGGAGCTTCATTGACACTATACACTAAAGATTTTTTGTTGTTATGCATTGATTAACAATCTCCCAAGTTTTAAACTAATTGATGGTGATATTCGTTGATATTTGAAGATGTTCTTGAGTCTTCAGCTTTGTTTACAAGACTCTTGACCTTTTATTTAATAGAGCTTTATAGATATTTGAAAGTTGTTTTGGAATTTTTAATACACTTTCAAAGAAATCAAGTTGCTAATAGTTCTATTAGTGGCCATATCCCCTCGGTATCAATGACGGCTACTATAAGATCGATGGAAATAATGATGTTACGAAAAAGAATTGTGGAAGTTACCAACATAATTGCTTTGTTTGCATAAAATGTTAATAATATTTTTATCAAGAATTTATGTCCTCGATGTTAAAAATCCAAGCTTATCATTTATGATGAATCCCATGATTCGAAAGTGCTCCAAAGTTAGATTCTTGACATAGAAAGTTGGTTTAACTATAATCTGTTTCTTGGTCTTGAAAAGGTTATGTCCATTAAGTTGAAACTCACAGGGCTTTGTAGGCATGATGTGAATCAAAACTCAATCACGATTTGGACCAAGTTTGTGAAATCCCTTTCTCTCTCCTTTAGTTATTCCTTCTACAAATAGGGTATCAATATTAAGTGGCTTCACCTCATTCAAGGATTCAACATTCTTGTATGAGAGTACTTCCATCAATTAAATCAATTGTCCATTCTTCTCAATATCACTAATGCATTCGATAATCTTATTGTCAAATTTAAAAGTAGATTACAAGAATGTTTGTAGCTAGAGCTGACGTAGATGGAAATCGCTATTCCTTGCATTGTGTATAATCAAGCACAATTGATTGAAGACAAGTTTTTAGATTATTGTAGAATTCAACATCAATCATCCTCTTCAATTGTTTGCATATCTACATTTTCAAAACTTGCACTTCCTACTACTACAAGGTCATTTTGTTTCTCACAATCTGCTTTTTCTTTTCTCCGTCTTCTACTAGGTTTCGTAGATATTGTAATAAACAAGAACATGATTAGTGCAAATTTTTCAAATCCAACAAGAAGAAAAGATGGTTTAATAGTCTCCTAATCAGGGAAACCATAATGCTCCCATTGAGGTATTTGATGAAGACAGAAGCTATGAAAAGTTAAGTGCACTCAATAAAGTTAGCATCTAATTACACCGCAATCTTGCTAAATCTTGATATAGTTTGTTTGTCACTCTATTTGACACAAAATATGATCGTTCGCATTCCCCTGCTGGGCCTAGCGAAATCACTAGTGTCAAAAAGAAAGTTCTAGGTGTGAGTGTTTAATATAGAAGCGTAAATGAAACAATATGATATAAAAGAGAAATTATAAATCATGTGTTACAATTATAGAATGTTTCAAATCCAAGAAGAAGAAAAAATGGTTTGACAGTCTGCTGATCAAGGAAACCACAATGCTCCCATTGAGGTATTTGATCAAGACACAACTTATGAAGAGTTAAGTGCACTCAATAAAGTCACCATCTAATTACACCCCAATCTTGCTAAATCTTGATATAGTTTGTTTGTCACTCTCTTTGACACAAAATATGATCTTTCGCATTGCCTCGCCAGGCTTAGCGAAATCACTAGTGTCAAAAAGAAAGCTTAAATTCTGAGTGTTTAATACAAAAGCGTAAATGAAACAATATGATATAAAACAAAAATTATAAATTGCGTGTTAAAATTATAGGTTCATGGCTTTAATCTATATATTATAAGCTAATTGCAAATAAAATTCTAAGTAGTAGCAATTGCTCATAAATTAAAGTTCAATAGAAAGATTAAGGAAAACAATAATCGCAAACTTGTTTTTGAAATAAATTTTTTATGTTCAGTCTTTAATTTTCTATGCTTTATTCTTACTTTGTCCTGAGATGCAAAATCATTGTCGCTTATGCCATTTATGTTTACATTTATGAATAATATGAGGAATCAATATTAGCTATGCCAGTATTCTAATTCACTCTTACATTGGCAATTAATTAGTAGTTGAATGGTTAACAATCAAGGTACAAACTATAGCATGAGCATACAGCATAGTGGTATACTAAGTTTAAATATTTAAACATTTCTTAACACACATAGTTATATTTTATTGATATATGAAAGTTTAAAACTATAAATATGTTGTTATAGGTCACCAATAAATCTAATATTGCATTGAATCTAATGATTCCCCCCTGACTAGAATAAGAAATCAAGTGTCTACTAATGTGTCATGAGAAACATTATATCCATATTTCTTGTTAAAATGACTTTGACCTTTTAACCTTTTAAGTGCCAAAAGCTTTCCCTTTGACCAAAATCGTGTCTACATAGTATCGTACAAAAAAATATTTTAGTGGTTATAAGATAACAAACTCAAACATAGCTTCAACAAAAAAAGAAAGACAAAAAACACACATAGAATTTTCTTGTTTGCTAATTGCCATTTTTTTTGTATTGATACCAAATTTTGCATATTTAATAATTTTAGCTTAGCAATTAACATGCTGGTTTTTTCTATTCTAGTAGCAAGACAAAATACATTTCATTTCAAAATTTCTTTGTTGTGAATATGTTGTTCCCTTTGCTTTGCTTATTTGCAATGGCAACAACAATCTACAATGTTTACAACATCATGGTTTGGAAAAAAAAACCATTCCCTTTGCTTATTTTGTTTTCCTTAGGGTTTGTTTCTCTTCACTTGCATGCAGGTTTTCCGATATAAAAAACTAGGGACATAGAAAAAACAAGAACAAAAACCAGGAAAAACATATGCCGTCGCAAATGTGTTTGTAGACAATATGGGAAAAGACAAAAGTAAAGGCGACAATATTTTAAGAGCAAATCGTCTTGGCATCAAATATTCTAATTGGCAAGAAATTGATGAGGCTTTGGCTACAAGCAATTTGTTTCGACTAGACAATTTCCACTATGAGCCAGGAGATTGCTTGTTTGATGCACTTGCAGTATTATTGCATTTTCGATATACATCAATAGAGATAAGGAAAGAGATTGTTAATCATTTTCATGTTCGTCTAGATCAAAAAGATCCCTCTGCATTGTTGTCAATGCGCACAGAATTGACAGTTGACTATTTGATGGAATTGCATAGCATAGAAAATGCCAACGAATATCTCAATCGCATGTCGCAATCTGCTTCGCAGCCAGATAATCAAAATGTATATGGACTATGGGGTGATATATTTTGCATCAAGTGGTTTTCAAAATGGTTGAATGTTCCAGTCGCTGTTTGGTCATTAACAAAAGGAACAAAATACCTTCACTTCAATTCTGGAAGATCTGAATATTGCTACAATATATTGTTCCATGACCACACACCAGCTTCTGGCCACTTTGAACCATTATTGTGATATAAAACAATGCAAGCCGAAAGACAAGCGACTGATATGCTTTGTCAAGGCGCAAATGTAAATCGATGTTTATACAGGCAAGTTGAAATGTCATTTCAGGTTCAAGGCAATTGTCATGACTCCTTGTTCGAATCAATCTCTGAATTGACACTCTTCGCTAATGGACAAAGTGTTAGAAAAGCAATTGCGCAAAGCTTCTATAACTCTATTGCTTCAAACGATATTAGAGCAATACAATGCTTGGACAAATATCTTGATAAAAACACATTAGCAACTACACCTCTTGTTAGTGGATGGGAAACCTATATCGTGCATTTGGCAGAGCCATATATCATTGGCCACATAGAAGGAAATCAATTTGCTCTTCAATGGTTATGTGAGCTACTAGACACTAACATACATTTATGGAGCAATAATTTGCAAGAAAATATTGCGACATTCCATGCAACAAATAAATCGTCAAGAGTTCTATGCCTGATGCAACATGTAATAGATAAAATGCACTCGCATTTCCAACCGTTGTTGCAACAACATTGTGGAAATAAAATGCTCTTTTCGCTCAATTGCAACAAAAATACTTCTATTGCAATTGGAACGGATAATTTTGAAAAGAACAAACAGACAATAGCAAAAGAAAACACTATAGAAAAGAACATTGACAACGAACCATTCAACAAACCAATATACATAGATGCAATTAAAGCAAAGGAACAAAAACAAAAGATAAACATAGGGGAAAAAAAGTCTTGCATTGCTGATCAATTTTCAAAAACCAAAATCAAGACGCAAACATGCATTGATGGCAATATGCAAAAAAACTTGCGCTTGTTGAAACACAATATGTGTAAACAAGGAATGGACATTCTTGAAAAGCAAAAGGAATGTGCAAAAGCAAAAAAAGCAGTTGTTACATACTTAAAAGTTATTCAAGACACACCTATTCATGCATGTTCCGTGTGTAAACAATTGCATTTTAAAAAAGACATTTCTAGTGTAAACAACACAGTTAAGTTAGCCTTTCAAACTCTTACAAGTACAGAAGATGTGACATACCCCATGCTACTTGTTCAAATTTGTAGGCCTTGCAAGAAAGCAATCGCTAATGGGAAATTGCCCATGTTTACATCACCTACACGAATCCGACGCAATAACATATTGCCATCTGTAGCTATACTGACTCCTTTGGAAGAACGATTGGTGTCACCAAGAATAGCCTTTGCACAAATAAGACAACTTGGTTATAAAAGAGCACAAATTGGGCTGACTAGCTCAATTATCAATGTGCCTGCAAATTTGGATAAAGTTCAAATAGCATTGCCTAGAAGTCTAGATGACAATTTGACAGTTGCAGTTATGCTAAAGCGAAAATTGGAATACAAAAATGCATATCTATCTGGAAATATTCAGCCAAAGATCATTTTGACTGCGCTGAGTGATTTATGCAAAACCGAACTTTACAAAATTGAAGGCATTGTAATCAATACTAGTTGGGAAAAAATATTTGATGAAACAGCCAAACAAGAATCAAATACTCAAGAAACAACAGAACATGTAGCTGATGATGAAAATGAAATAAACATAGAACCAATATCAGAAACATTGATACATGGATATGGAGAAACACATCTAATAGATGATCTAGACAACAAAATCATAGAAATTGCACCTTCAGAGAGCTTCCGACCATTGAGCATTTTCCAAGACAAATACTTTGAAGAGCTAAACTTTCCTACACTTTTCTACGGATTCAATCGACCTAATGAAATTTTCAATCACTTCTCTTATCAACAAATATCGCAGTGGGAGCTACAACATGAAAGTACAGACTTTGAAACACATGGCACAAACATTTTCTTCAAAGCAATTAAAATCATAATAAAACAAGTACAAAACACTGCTTGGATATCAATCCGCATGGGAGAGTTAAAGGACAAAAAATTATTGGCAAAAGATGTCAAGTCAAAAGACAATCTTGTAAAAATACTCCAATCTTCGATCGGGTATCGTACATTGAAAGCAATCAGAACATCACCTGATTACTTTGAAAATATGACAAAAGATCTATTTGCAATGATTCGACAGCTTGGTCCTCCTACGTTCTTTTTAACCTTTACGAGTGTTGAACACCTTTGGGCACCTTTATGCAATGCATTGAAACAAATCGAGGAAAAACATTTGGGAAAGTTAGAAGACAATGCATTGGAAGAAAATATTGACACGTTAATAAGAAGACATCGAGTGATTTGTACTCGCTACTATAGACACAAAATAGCAGCACTAAAGTCTCTTATGTTAAAAAACAACACAATATTTGGAAAAATACAAGATTTTTTCTTTACGACCGAATTTCAACAAAGAGGAAATGAGCATGAACATGGACTGATTTGGATTCAAAATGCACCTGTTTATGGAAAAAATTGAAATGAGGAGATCATTGCTTTTTTTGATCGCTATATATCCACAAACTCGTCTTTACTTGATCAAAATCTTATTCAAATTCAAACGCATCGACACACAAAAACATGTAGAAAACATCGGCATTCCACATGCAGATTCAATTTCCCATTGCCTCCTATGGATAGTACCATGATTCTAGAGCCACTAGAAAATGCTTCAGACGATCTCATTCAAAGAGCAAAACAAGTGTTCTCTGTTATTGAACACAAAGAATATTCTAGAAACGTGTCGTTTGCACACTTGCTTCTAGAGCTAGAACTAACCAAGGATGAATACATTTTGCTGCTACGGTATTTGCTTCCTCGTGCTACCTTAATACTAAAAAGAGATCCCGTTGACATTTGGATTAACTCATTTGCAAAAGCAATACCAGAGTTGTGGCAAGCAAATACAGATGCACAATATATCTTAGAAGCTTACGCTACAGCAACATATGTAAGCTCTTACATCACCAAATTTGATAGATCCATGACAAATGCTTTCAAAAAGATCAAAGAACAATGTCTCATTGAGAATGATGGAAAGATTGAAACGATACGTAAACTTGGAAATGCGCTTTTGAACATGCAACAAATGTCTACTAGACAAGCAATACATATAATAGTCTCGTTACCTCTACATTCATCCTCCAGGAAGACTATTTTCATCAACACTGCTCTAGACGACAAAAAAATAGTTGTCTTGAAAAAACCATCGCTTTTGGAAAAAGAACCAGATGACTCTGATGACATTATTTGCCCATCAATTTTGGACAAATACATTGCACATCCTATTGAGCTTGAAAACGTCTCTTTGGCAGAATATGCATCTTCCTATTCTTGCATGCACTCAATTACAAGAAAAAGAAATAGACCATGTATCATACAATATATTCGCTACAACAAACAAAAAGACCCCGAGAATTTTTTTAGAGAAAAGATGATCCTCTTTATGCCACATAGAGACAATTGCACCCTACTAAAGAGCAATTTCAAAACATGGTCTGATGCATATGTCAAATTCAAAGAACAAATAGACATTGTAGAACAAAAGTTCATGGCATCAACAATGACAAAGTGGGGTGACCTTGATAATGCTGCTGAAACAAGTGAATTGCAAGACATATCTATGGCTCCTCTAACAACAGGCAAAACAACAACTGTGTCTGGATTAGAACAATATGACATTCAGCATGATCTAATCCGCAAAACTATGTCCAATGCATCAAAACCTGGGATTGTGTGCTACTTGACAGAAAAGCCATTTCTATTGGACATGCATGAATACCATGCAATACGAAGAAATCTAAATACTCAACAACAATCAATCGTGAAAGAAGTTATTGCAAGGAAAAAGAACAATCCCATCACTCCAATTCACTTGTTCCTGACAGGAGGAGCAGGAACAGGTAAAACTTACACGGCAAAAGCAATCTATGATGGTCTTCTACATCACTATGACAAAGAAATTGGTAGTGATCCTTTAAAGAAAAAAGGACTTATAGTTGCATTTACTGGAAAAGCAGCATATAATGCAGGTGGCGTTACAGTCCACTCTGCTTTTAGACTGCCATTAAGTTCAAATATGCTTCCGCTAAATTCAAACACCCTAGATCTTTTGACAAAAGATTATGAACAACTTCGAGTATTGTTGATTGATGAAGTCTCTTTAATAGGGTCTCGAATGCTATACAACATTGACAAATGACTACGTGAAATCATGCACACACCAACAAAAGCATTTGGAAACCTTGATGTCATATTCTGTGGTGATTTGTGTCAAGCACAACCCATACATGATTGTTGTATTTTTGAACAACCAAGATTCCAGCAGCAAACATTTCCTTACACATTTTGGTTCGATGCAATAAAATGCTATGAACTTACAATAGTTGTACGTCAAAGAAATCAAACATTCATATCAATCTTAAATAGAATTAGAACATGCTCACAAACACCAGATGGCATAGATTACTTAAACCAACATTGCTATAGACAACCACCAATAGATGCAACGTTACCTTATCTTTTCCATAGTAATAAGGATGTTCAAGAACATAACTCAAAAATGTTGTCAGCTATGCAAACATAAACATTCACGCTTGTAGCACATGATAGCAAAATTGATTCAATTGAAAAAAATGACCATAGACAAAACACATTGCGACTTCCGTCTATGATAGTAGTGAAAAAGGATATGCTTATTGAACTAGTTGGAGGCAACTACTCAACTGAGGATGGGTTGGTTAATGGTGCAGAAGTTGTGTTTAAACACTATGCACAAACAAACCATGATATTGTTTGGATTGAGTTTATAGATCCAAAAGTTGGAGCCAAGCAGCGTGCAACTATGCAACATCTTTATACACCTGTTGTAAAGTCCAATTGGACACCAATCAAAAGAATTGTGATACAAACAACACTTGAAAATAAAACGAATATTATGCGAACACAATTCCCAATTCAGTTAGCATGTGCAAGGACAATCCATAGAGCACAAGGATTGACAATGAACAAATTGGCATTTGACCCAAAATGAATTAAGAGACATGGCCTTGTTTACACTGCGCTCTCACGTGTTAGAAATATTGATTGTCTTTATCTCTTAAATAAGTTAGAACAAAGAAATTTTAAAACTTGTCCAAAAGTCGCTACTGAAATAGATAGATTAAAAACAAATGCAACTTTGCAATTTGAATATGGCCTGCGTTCAATGCCAAATGCAAAGAAATTACTCATTGCATCATTGAACACACGCAGCTTGCTTTTGCACTATGACGATGTTGTAAATGATCATGAACTTATGCAGGCAGACATTTTATGTTTGCAAGAAACTCACATGCACACACTTACCAAAGAAACGATAATGATAGAAAAATACAATTTCTTCTTAACATTTTCAATGCATGGAATCCTTACATTGATTAAAAAACACATTGCCATCACCGATTCTAAAAACTATACAAAAAACTCGACTGAAGCAATTTGCGTAGATCTTGAATTTGGCTACAATGTGTTGAAATTAGTGAACATTTACAATAGACCATGTGCTTTGCTTGATGATCTCTTTCATATATTGAGTTGCATTTTGTCAACTTGCACACAAACCACTCAAATCCTAGTAGTTGGTGGCCTGAACATTGACATGTTGCAAGAAACAACGTCAAAAAGAAAATTGCAACTGTTTATGGAAATGAAAGGCTTGACACTGAAAACAACAAAGGCAACAACGAACACTGGTTCAATGCTTGACCACTTTTGGACAAATTTGAAACACATAACTATTGTTTTCAATATTTCAGATGCCTATTGGACTGATCACTACTCAACTTTCCTATCAATCTGTGATAACAATGCATAGTCTATTCAATTTTGCATTGTCTAATTTTGTTGTCCCCTTATCTATGGACAGATCCATCGTATCATATTTGCACAAAATCAAAAGCAGGTACTATTCTTTATCTTGCAACTTGCATGCACTTTAAACTATATCAATTTGGTTTTTTCCTATTTGTAGTGAGGTAAATTTACATCAGCTATGGGCATATGCAACATTAATGTCATACCTATGAGTTCAAATTGTGTTGAACTTTCTAATATTTTTGTAATCTATTTTGTGATGTAAAATTTTGATTATTTTTTATTGTTGAAAGTTGTTTAGACTTTAATTTGTCCACAATTCAGATTTTAAAAAACTAACACTTATTGCATAACATATGTAAACACTCTTTACAAAAGTATTCACATGCTATTTCCATTTTATAATAATTTAGACGATATATAGGCTACATAAAATGTTTTAATAACAAATTCTTATGTTCAAGATAATTGTAAATGAAAATTTGTTCAATATTTGGCTATAGACAACATAGTTTTCAGCAATTGTTCTGTTCAAATTCCTGGCACTACATAGACTTCATGCTATGCATATGTAAAAAATCTAGTAAAAGAATTATAGAAATTTGCCTTTTTTCTTTTTTTTCCCTATGATTCTTTGTTTTAATGCTATCTATTTGTTTCCATATTTTCCATTTGTTCTAAATCTCTTCTAATCTTTACATTAATTAACAATATTAGGTAAATTTGACTTGCTTGATACTTCTTGCATGTACAGTTGTTGAAACTAAAATCCAAAATTCCAAAACAATGGAAAATAGTTCTTTTCTTATGCTCAACACAACAAAAACAATATCAACATCAGACAGCTCAACAATGGAAACAATTTCACCTGTTCAAAGTCCAAAAAGGTGTGCAATTATTTTGGTTCTAATTGCTTTTTACATCATTTTTAACACATGCAACTTCTTCGTCTTCTTTTATGATTTCCTAGCACAGAAAACAACAGAATGTAACTATTGCATTGACAAATATCTTGTCAATCTTGATCCAAGTTCGAAATTTTCTGCTATTAATTGCTGATAATTTCTTTCTTGGCGTTCTTCTCTAACTATAACAATATCAGGTTCAAACAAACAGCTACAGAAGCAGCTACTATTATAGAGCTATGCACAATAACCCCAAAAATTGTTTTCGAAGGAGACATCTTGGCCGTCTATGGGCCTGCACAAAACAAAATCCAAGGTTCTCCTGTAAAGGCACAAATACTGCATGCAGACTTTGTTGACAGAGATGGGCTGATGACAATCACTGCTGGAATAAGTGACAACTTGATCAAACGTTTTGGTAGCTATTTCTCAACTGGCAAAAGCCTAAGAATCACTCGATTTGGGCTGAAGAAAAAATTCCAGTACGACAGAGGCGATGCCAAGTATTCAATAGTCATATTTCCACATACAATAATTGAGACAATTGATCAAGTTTGCAAAATGAGAAAGCTAGCTCCAGATATGACAATTGCTGATCTGTTGTCATCAAACGATTCCTACTCTGTTGGCTCTGTCGCAGCAATTGTCGTTTCATGTGAATACAACAACAAGCAATTCGACTTGTAT
This sequence comes from Larix kaempferi, assembly GCA_027924585.1. Taxonomy (NCBI): domain Eukaryota; kingdom Viridiplantae; phylum Streptophyta; class Pinopsida; order Pinales; family Pinaceae; genus Larix; species Larix kaempferi. The sequence continues at coordinate 2,747,050 of BSBM01000592.1, read as the reverse complement.
ATCAAAGACGGTGGAACGGTAAACGACCATGCAACAGTAAATATGCCATTTGCATGTCTAATGTTCTTTTGGAATTGCTATTTTTTAAAGCTAAATAAAATTTCTGTTGTTTTATATAAACAAGAAAATAGGCGAAAAACAAATACAAATAGCTTTAACGATTTTTAATTGTAGCCTATGCTCATTGACTACTGTCTTCTACTATTGCAGTTACAAGTCAATGAAGCCTTTCAACAACTGCTCTTGCAAATTCAACAACAACTTGCATCTGATAATCCTCCATTCTATTTGTTTAAAAACATTGTCCGAAATGACACTAAAGGAAGCCACATGCTCCGGACCTGTGCAGCTACTTTTATTGACCCTCTTAATGATGATTATGCAATTCAAAATTTGCTTCCAATCATTGACTCAAAGACACAGGTTCGTTGGAAAATTGCTTCTTTTCCATTTCATCAACAAGGAAAAACAAGAACAGAATTTACTTTGGTGCAAAGTAGTTTCATTGCTTAACAACTTCTTCTGTTTTTTTGTCTCTTGTTCATTGTCTGATAGCATTGACTTTGTTATCTGTAGTAGGCTTTAGTTCAACACTTTTTTAAATTGTTGTCATCTCTTCAGAACATTATCATCAAGACTGATATAGATTTTCCAAACAAACTGCTATAGCACTTCCTTTTTTACTATATAGCTACTGACGAATTTATCTTGATTTCATTCTCCACTTCTATCAGACATTTGTTATGCAAATTTTCAAACCCCAACCAACCTTTCCATGCTATAAAAAAAAACCAATATCTGCTTTAGTATCCAGTGGTTAAATCTATATAGACTTATTTAAGTAAATATTATTTTAGCCATAACTAAAACTTACTTAGGGGACCCTTTTCTCAAATTAGTATTTCTTTAAGGGCGAGGATGGAGGTCACATCTAGGGTTTTGCAGATTGGAGATGCAGAATCGTCCGGAAGCATCTGTTTTGGGATCGAGGATGGATGTGGACTGTTTTGAGTGGTGCCATTTGGGAGTCAGATCTCTAGGATCTGTACGGGTGGTAGTTGTCAGAGAGAACAGTAATAGCCACTTTTCCCCCCCCTTTGCAGGCGTGGACAGGTGTATGGTACACCGGTAGCACCGGTCGCCGGGCCATTATGTCACATGAAGCTGGGACTTCTTCCCTTTCTCGCCCTTTCCTTGGAGGTGTGGCTGATTCTCGCGCAGATTTTTCTCCTATATCGCCGCAGGGTTTTGGCAGGAACCCTAATCTGGTGGGAGAGAAGGCTCGACGTAGACGAAGGACAAAAACATACAAAGCTCGGGAAGGTGTGCAGAGGTTCGTTATCCCGGCGAATGCTCACTTGGACAGGTTCGAGATGCTCGCGGATCGAGCTTTGGTAGGTCATCTGGAATATGCATCTGGATCAAAAGTGGAGATAGCAGAGTGGGTTAAGATTAACTGGTCGCCGCTTGTGGGGAATATGCCAAGAATAAACCTGTTGTTTAATCAGTGGATTTTATTTATTTTTCCCTCGAATGAAACGATGCTGCGGATTCTCGAAGGGACATGGCTGTTTAAGGAGGGGTCTTTAAATTTGAAGCGGTGGCATTTGGATTTTGATCCCATCCACGAACGCCAAGGTATACGACATTTATGGATGATTGTTCCTGCTCTCCCTATTGAAATCTGGACGGAGGAAACAGTGGCAGGGATTGCAAATTCTGTGGGTAGATGTATTAAGGTGGATAAGAATTCTGTTCTAGGCATTGACAGGCGATATGCCAAGGTTCTTGTAGAATTGGATGTGAGATTGGGGCTGCCGGCCTCTATTGAGATTGCCTAGGGTGACCGTTGCTGGACGCAAAATTTGGATTTCTTTATGATTCCATTTCGTTGTTACATTTGTCGGGAGCTGGGTCATACTAAGGCGAATTGTCCGGCCCGTCTGTCTGGTCTGAAGATAGAGGATCATCAAGGTGCGGATAACAATATTTTCTCTGGTCCGGCTTCTATGGTGAGGGTTTCCTCAAACCCTACCCACTCTGATCCGGCTACTTTGGAGCGGGCTCCTCAGAAGCCTTTGGTTCCTGGTAAGTTAGACCCTACCCTGGATGTTGCTTTTAATGCTCTCACAAATGAGGAATTGAACTTTATCACTGATAAAGAATCAGATTTAGATAGAAGAATCTCTTTGGGAATGGTTCAATTGCGGCATGGTTTGTCCACACCTGGGTCTATTATTGGAAAGGCTGGTGTTGATAATTGTCATATTCCGGTTGGAGAGACAGAGTTAGACCAACCCATATTGTGCCCTAGTTCTTCTTCTGAAGGATTTCCCTCTGGGGAGACACAGACTGTTACTGTTTCCACTCCTGAACATACTAGTATAAATTTGGTTGACTCCTGTCCAGATAAATTGATGGATGTTTCTGTCTCTAAAACTTTGGGGGATTGTAGTGTCAGGAGGGAGGGTGGTTTGGAATCTCTCAGCATCTATTCAAAATTCCCTGCGAAGGATTCCAATGTATTATCAATACCATCAAAGTATCAGAACGTGATGATCAGAAAAGCTAGGAGAAAGAAAAAAGGCTCTGATCCAGAGCCTTTAAGGATTGACGGAGTTATTGTTGACGAGGGGGAGTCTTCTGATGGGAAAGAGGTGGGTCTTAGAGCACAGATACCCATTGTAGACATTTCCTAATGTCTATTGTCTCATTGAATGTTCGTGGGTTGGGTGGGGTTTTGAGGGCTAGGGCCCTATCCAACCTTCTACAAACTACTAGACCCGGTATTGTGTTGATACAAGAAACAATGTGTTCTGCGGTTGATGCTGTGTCAAAATTGGGGAATATTTTACCTTACTGGGAGATTTCTGCTGTAGATGCCTCTGGTCTCTCGGGAGGTTTGGCTGTAGCATGGAATCCGTTGTTATACTCTTTCCTTTCTTTCAAGACTGAGTGGGGGATTCTGTTAAAAGGAAAATGTATTGGTCTGAATCTTGGATTTTCTGTTTTCAACTGTTATTCTCCCTATACGAATCGACTGGTTTTTTGGGACTCTCTTTCAGATTCTGGACTTCTGCAAGATGAAAATCTTATCTTCATTGGAGACCTAAATTTCACTTTATCTCCTTCGGAAATATGGGGGAGAAGGGCCAGACTTGATCCCCTGGCGGATTATTTCAGCAGATTTCTATTGAAGCATGAACTTATTGACATTGTGCCTACAATTTTGAGTCCTTCCTGGAGTAATGGCAGGGGGGGAGATGAAGGCGTACACAAGAGATTGGATAGGTTTTTGGTTAAGGACTCCATGCTGGGGAAATTTCAAAGATACCGGGCCTGGACTCATGGGTATAAGGTATCAGACCATTGGCCCATCTTTTTTCAGTTTGATGATTACGGATTTAAATCTAATATTCCGTTTAAATTCAATCATTCCTGGTTGATGGAGGATGAATTCTGCAAATTGGTTAAAGATTTCTGGTTGAGTGCTGATGTTGTGGGGGAAAATACTTTGGATTTATTCTGCAACAAAATGAGAAGTCTTAAAAGATTGGTGAAAGATTGGATTAAGAAGAGAAAGAATGCTGACAAGAAGGATCTCATCCTTATAGAAGATGAAATTCATAAGATTCACTTGGAAAATTACTTGGGAAAGTTGAGGCAGGAGGAATTTGAGGTGGTGAAACAGCTTGAGAAGAAACGAGCTGATATTCTGCTTAGGGAGGAGATGGAATGGCGTTTAAAAAGTAGGGCAATGTGGTTAAAACATGGTGATCAGAATACTAATTTTTTTCATTCCTATGCCTCAGCTCGTCGCAATATGAATGCCATTTGGGATCTGATTGATGCTGAAGGAAATATTTGTACCGGAGATGAGGATTTAAAATGGGCAGCTTTTAAGCACTTTGAGAATATTTACAAAGAAGAAGGCAACAATGATCTTAGGGAGCAAATAAAAATTGCTGGTCTCTTTCCCAGATTCTTTGATGATGATGAGGCTGCTGCCCTTGGCAGGGAGGTTTCTCTTGAGGAGGTGGAACACACGTTGAAGCTTTTCGCAGGTGACAAAAGTCCCGGCCCCGATGGGTGGCTGGTAGAAATTTTCACACATTTCTTTGATATCATGGGGCATGATTTATTGCAAATGGTAGAGTATACAAGGTTGAGGGGTTTTACTTCAGGTGCCTTAAATTCTTCATTCGTTACTCTTATACCGAAGAAAGGGAAACCGAAATACTTTGGAGATTATAGGCCTATTGCCTTGTGCAATTTGGCTTATAAATTGGTTTCAAAAATTATAGCACAAAGAATTAAAGGGGCTCTTTCTGAACACATTACTACAGAACAGTTTGGTTTTTTACACAATAGACAGATTCATGATGACATTGGGGCTTCACAGGAACTGCTCCATTCTATCAAAAGTAGAAGAATCAATGCTATGTTGTTAAAACTAGACCTGGAAAAGGATTATGACCGGGTGAACTGGACTTTCTTGCGGCTTATCCTGATCCAAATTGGAATGCCCCCACTTGTTATAAATTGGATCATGTCTTGTATAACAACTGCTAGTATATCCATCTTAATCAATGGGTCTCCTTCCTCCTTTTTTAAATGCACTAGGGGTATTCGGCAAGGATGCCCACTGTCTCCTTTATTGTTCCTGTTGATTGTTGATGCTCTTAGCGGAATGTTAAATTTTGCTAAACAGGAAGGATTACTTAAGGGTGTAGATCTGGGCTTGGACTGTCTTATTTCTCACTTAATCTTTGTGGATGATATACTTTTGGCTGGATTGGCTACGACTGCAGAATGGAGAGTCTTTCGAAATATTTTGGATTGTTTCTGCAGAATTTCGGGGATGAAGGTTAGTGCTACAAAGTCCAGTTTCTTCTACCAGATTGTGGACCCTGATATAAGACTAGGTATTATGTCTATACTGCCATATAATTGCTTTCCTTTAGAGGATGGTCTCATGTATTTGGGTTTCTTCTTAAGACCTAATAATTACCAGATTAAAGATTGGTGGTGGCTGGTGAGGAAATTTGAGACGAGGATTTCACATTGGTCAAATAGGTTGCTTTTGGTGGGCGGCAGAGTAATTCTAATTAAGGATGTGCTTCTCGGGGTACTGGTGTATTGGTTATCTCTCCTTGAAATACCCAAATATATTCTAAATGTTATCAGGAAATTGATTTTTAACTTCCTGTGGAGTGGGAGTTCTGATAGGACATCTTTAGCAATGACGGGCTGGGAATCGATCTCCAGACCTGAGGTATTTGGAGGCTGGGGTATAAAGGATATCAATGCTTTTAGCGTGGCACTAAGGGCACAAAGTCTTTGGAGATGCATATTCAATCATAATCTCTGGTCCAGGATATCCTTTGCAAAATATATTAATATGAATCATGTGGATTGGATAAGACTGGAAATGCCACTGAGTCCGGGATGCTCTCCCTTATGGCATGGGATGATGAAAACCTCAGGATGGATTCTACGTGACATAAGATGGCTTGTTGGAAATGGAAAGACTGTCAGGATTGGTAGAGATGATATTTTGGGTATTATAGATCCTGTTCAACCAAATAACAAGGTCCTGGATTATTTGAAATTATATGGTATTTGCACTTTGGATCGTATCAGAAATACAATTGGACAGAAGTGGCTTCAGTCTTCGGATTTGGGTCTTATTAATGAAGATGCCAGATCCTGGGATAATTATATTAGATCTCTGGAAGTGGCTGGTATCACCCTTACACAGCATGAGGATAAATTGGTGTGGATTGGAAATAAGAGAACTGGTATCGTTATGGCCAAAAATGCTTATGACAGGATTATGCAGGAGAAATTTATCTATCCACAACACTGGTGGTATAGAAAAATATGGAAGTGGAATATTGCTTTGAAACATAAAGTTTTTCTGTGGCATGCTCTCCAGGGTACACTAAAGACTTGGGATAATCTATCTAGACGGGGCTGGATGGGACCTAGCTGGTGTATTTTATGTAAGGATAACTCAGAAACTATTAATCATCTTTTCCTCCATTGCTCCTTCGGTCTGAAAGTCTGGGATTTCTGCAGTGCTAAACTCTCTATCACTAAAGTTTGGGGGAAAACAAATTTTGGAGAAGAATTGCTTTGTTGGTTCCGTGAATCCATCGATACCATACAGGTTCCTGTTTTCTTATCTTGGGCACTCTGGTATTATCGGAATTTATGTACATTTCAGGATAATGATCCAGATGTAGCGGCTTGTGGGATTATTGTTTTGAATATGATGAAGCTTTATTCTGAACATTATTCACCTGCAGTGGTCAGAAGGGTTGAACCCTTTTCTTACATTGTAAACCGACCCATATGTTTCTTTGATGGAGCTTCACAGGATGGACTGTGTGCGGCTGGAGGTGTTATATATCTAAATGAGGAACATTTCTTTACTCTTTGTCTCAACTGTGGCCGGGGCAGTAATATGAAAGTAGAACTTTTAGCTCTCTGGTGTGTTCTGAGATGTGCCAATATATTTGGACTGGTTAATTTATTGGTATTTGGTGACTCAAGGGTCACTATAAAATGGGCCTTAAAAGAATATGAAATAAATGTATTGGCTCTTACTCATTGGTGCAATCGCGTCAGAATGGAGATAGATTTGCAGGAAAGGATTACATTTTCACATATTTTCAGGGAACATAATGGAAAGGCAGATGAATTATCTAAAAGAGCATTAACTGGTACTGAAGGATATTTATCTTGGGAGGAGTGGATGGACTCCAGCATCCAGGACTGTGGTGAAATTTATTTTTTCTAGAAGAATTTTGAAAAATCTTTTTGCAGTCTACTACAGATATTGTACTGTAGGGATACGCGTCTAGATGATATGTATTATGTTGTATGGTTTGATGTAAACTGAAGGAAGTCTATGGGTCCACTCTCATGCTTATGCAGAATGTATCTCTCTCTTTAGAGGAGGTGGCTTATGCAGAATGTATCTCTCTCTTCAGAGGAGGTGAATATCTTTGTACTATTTGATTCGATGAATAGCAATAGTACGTTTTTTTTCGGCTGAAAAAAAAAATAAAAATTTAAACTTACTTAACTAAATATTATTTTAACCATAAATATGTTAAGTTTTTGATAACATAATCCACTAGGGAAAAAGTTTTCGGCAGGCTAAATTTTGCTATTGTCAACAGACATAGTTATATATAGTTATATATATATATATATATATATATATATATATATATACACAAACAGCTCCACAGTGAAAAGTTCTTGCAACAAGCTCCATGACACAAGAACCTGCCCCTGCCAGAAATAGAAATTATTGAATATAGATATGTGCAAAAAAATGGTCTAGCTGTCTCAAGTCTGCATTTTACCCATCCTTGACCTATCAACACTATGACATCATTCCATCATTGCACAGTTGCAACCATGGCTATACAACCTGCCCTTGCCATAAATAGAAACTACTAAATATAAATACGTAGAAAAAACCAGTCTAGCTCTGAAAAACAAAAATGTAAGAAATATTTAAAATAAAGATAATATCTGGGAGACTGCTGTCAAATATAAAAAATCCAAAATTAGTCGCTTCCAAAAATAACATCATCTCTCGTATGGATCAAAGCAATCTCATTAGGCTCACTTTTTTACAAGGAGCCCAAACATGTGCTCAAAAACTACATACAAGCATTGATAAGCATATTGCTAAAAATAACTATTATTATGATTCACTGATCACATTGATCATATGTTGGCTGAAATATGCTCATCTCATCAGCTTGTGATGACCCAAAATATATAAACATCCCTCACATGCAAGCCCAAAATTCTAGCTCCCAAAAAAGCAAGTTGCAAAAAATAATAGTTTATTAAAAACCGATGAACCCAATTGTCAAACAAGCTTCAATCGCTGTGAAAGTCTAAATGCACTTGTATTACCACCAACGTGATGTACTCTAACTAAATGTTAGCACTTCATTTCTGCAATGAAAAATGGCAGCTAACATTTTCCAAGTACATCCTCGCAATCGGTAGACCCTTTGATATCTCCTCCTTGACTTTTTTGTGGTTTTTGACTGCATCTTGTCTGAAATATGCTCAACGACATTGTGAGCTTGTGATGACCAAGAATATTTAAACATCTCAGATACAGACTCCGACAAGCATGCATCTCTTTGCTAAAAATCTAGATGCTATTGAAACCTCCCTTATGCACAAATGCATCATTCAATATCAAAGTGCACATTTTAAACTATAGTGAACTGCATCTATCTGAAGCTAAAAAAATAACACTTTCAGGGATCTTGTCCACTTCTTGCTGTTATCTAGTTCACTGCTGTTTTATGTTTGAAGTTTTATTCAATAATGGACTATTAACATTGATTTAAATTTTTTTATGCTGATATATCTAATTGGCTTTTGTTAAGGTGTTATCTCAATGTTGTAGGCTTCAAGCAATTTTGATATGTACAGACTTATGTAAATGGTATTATAGCAATATGCATAGAATCTACTTGATTGCAATTTTAGCAAAGTCTATGTTGATCAAAATGCTTTGGCACCTTTTGAATGGAACTTTCCCCTGGTTGAATATGAAGTTGCAAGTTTACAAGATTGAATATGCTTTGGCACCTTTTGAATGTAACTTTTCCCTACTCATGACAACATCTTTATCTCAACATGTAATCAATGTCAAGCTCTCTTTGCAAACAAGGCTTTTAAGTACCAAAGGTGCATCCAACCAATTCATTTTACCTACCACACCTAAAATTATTAATGCTAGATAGCACAACAGTGACATATCTAGATTTCTGTGATCGGAAGATACATCCACCATGCTTACAGTGCCAAGAAACGGGTTTTCCATTTGTTTAACTCGTCAAAACTGCATTTGCAATGGCATTCGAGAATTAGATTTTTTGCCTTTTGCAGAAAGTGCATTGAATATTTGTACTTTCAATGTGAGAAACAAAAGTATCAGAATACAACCTTGCATCCCAATTAAATGACAATCGTCTTTGCACATACAGTATTTGTTGCATGCTAGGAAAATACAATTTGTTCTCTTTCTATGACTGCTTCAAAACATTGGTTGCATTGCAACAAATTTTACATTCAACCCCAGAACTTTGTTCACAACACTCTTATTCATCAATTTGCAAGAATTGGTTTTCCAATGTTTCTTTGCTTTTACTCAACCGCTAACAACAATTAGCCAATGGCTACATTGCACATTCGTATGCAACTAGTCATAGTACTTAGAATCTAAGTTTAATTACTATTCAAATAGAAAAGAATATTGGCATAATTCTATTTAAAAACATGCTGATATTATTTGCATTTCCTATCGTCATTTGTTCTGAGACTTTGACAGATACACGGAACACTGAAAGCAAGAAATCCATTTGCACCTCCATATCGATGCCTTTGCGCTCAATGTAAACAACCACTGATTCAAAGCTCTGTGGTCTGTGCATTTTGCAAAAAGGAAATGGAAATTATGTATGAACATAATCTGGAATGCAATTTGGACACAAATGATGGGCTGATAGAATGCACACTATGCAACCCACAGCTAAAAGAGCATTGTCCAGAAGTAGCAAATATTTCATTTGAACAATACTCAAAAACCATATCATCGACAGTTTTCAATCTGCGAAGGTTTTCCCAGCAAGGGCTATTTACTTTAGCGTTGGATAACAGAATCATCAACGTAAAAATAAACTGATTTCCAGGTACATAAATCTATTTTCTGTTCTAAAGAGTACAAGTTTCTTATTCAATATTACCGACATCTGCAATCTGTGTTTAGACAACAAGGCCCGCAACATCAATAGCATTTTAGGAAATATATTTATGTATTTGTCCATCCTAGGAAAATAAAATTGAATATGAAGTATATACTTAACCTTCTTTGTCAAAAACTTTAATAGTTGACTTTTATTTAGATATGCAATATTTTGAATATTGACCCTGTTTTCCTAAAGCAATTTCTCATAGCATTCTATTAGTTGAGGGATTATGAAAAAACCCTGTACTGGGCCAAAAGAGTGAAATTACATATTTTCTATAATATTTTCGACGTAGCCAATCAAATTGTTGATTCATATCTTACATATTTCAGCCTTTTAATATATTTCTTGCAAATAGATAGGATATTGTTTAATATCGGGCATTCCTTCTCGAGTCAATAATAAAACGTGAGCATAAATTTGCTTGCAAACCTAAACTCATATTGTGTTCTTTCTACTGTGACTTTCCAATCTAGACTTTCTTTGACTAAAATCAACAACTTTAAACCCAACTATTGCGATTGGAACTTTTTTCCCTTAGAAATCCCTTCCAGCATTTGCATTTGCTACACCCTGTTCAATGCATATTCAATCAAGGTTGTCATCAGACTTTGATCTTATTTACAATATTTTATTTGGATTTCCCACGATCTTCTTCTTCTTATGCAATTGATATGCAATGTTTTTTTCTTCATCTATTATATTCCCTGAGATATATGCTGCACCATTTGAGATCTGGCTTGTACTGAACTATAATATTTACCTGTGACAAAACAACAGATTCTGAGAACCATTCCAAGCTCATCAAGTAAGACCTGTACAAAGATATTGCAATAGATTCTAGCACAACTCACACAACACCATCAGAGAAGGGATATCCTCCACATCAACTTACATCGCTACGTCATTTGGGCAGCAAGATATGTCTCAGGTCAAATTCCCCAACATGTCTATATCAATCTAATTGGTCATCTCTCATCAGCTTCTTCACTTTCTCCTCAGATGTTAGAAGAGAAGGATTCAAGACTCATTGGGCTGCTTATTTTAGACATAACCTTCTCCTTGCTTTCCTTTTTGGGGATTTTGTCATTGCGTTCTTAGTAGTATGCTTTAGCTTTTCTTTCTGATTTATATATTTTATAAGAGTCACCTGTGCACTCCCATTTGTATCCTGCACTATTGTAATTAGCAATCCCTTTGGCCTATTTGTGGTTAGTACTTGAGCATTAATAAAATTATCTCATCTAATTCTCAAGGCTAAATTTTCATTATTGCATCCTGCTCTCTGTGTCCAAAAACAACAAAAAAATATGGCTATTTATCATGCATATCTCTACATTCATGTTATTTGTATCTGTTCAGAACTTTGTTATCCTTGCTAAGAAACTACTAGAATTAAATGGATTCATTGTTAATTCTTTTGAGTTGCCTCATTCCTTTGAGCACATAATTCATCGCCATGCTCTAACATGCCACATAATTCTCCATCAACTAGATTTTGCTGAGGCTTGTTGGTTCTTATTTATAATATGATGATTTGCGTATAGAACTATTTACATTATCTAGCTGGCAAACCTATCCATTACTCTTCTTTCTGGTTCAATTGCAGCCTTGAATTTTATGCTCATGTCTCACATATCTTGAGCGTGTGAACCAGAGAACAGAGATGATTCTTCCATTTTGAAAAACACCGCACACATCCATCCTTCTTCCTCTATGTCTATAATACTGCATTGGCCACTATTGCACCACATGCCTAACGGCATCTAATTCAGAGATCAATATTCTTGGACATGGCACACTTGCTTCAAAATTGACTGTTTATCTTTCCATGCTACTCCTGATGCATACATTGTCTTCTTTCTCCTCTCTGGGATCATCATTGAAAACTCTGGTTTATTCTTGGACATGACAGAAAACAATTTCCTCTACCACAAAGTCTGCAACTCGTTGCACGCAACCCAGAAACCACCATGGCACCCCCTCTTGGAATGAGAAAAACTTGTCTGGCGCCATTGTTTTACAACCAGCTATATTTTTAAAAAATACCAATTTAAAAAATTGGATTTAATGTAGGATATTCAAACTATACTCAAACTATAGCTCTAGGGAAACAAAAAATCACCTTTTTTCATCACTTTTGTGATCTCAACCATGAGATCTGCATTGTTGTCAATTGACCCAGGATTTATGGGTCCAAACTACTCAATTTCGACAACATGTGCAACAGCAAATTGCTCTTTATATGCACCTGCAAACCATATTCATAGAGCTGAAGCAAACATCATGCTTAGAGGTGCAACAGACACTGGGATTGTGCATGGCTGCATTTAGTGTCCTTAGGGATCTTTCACAAAGGAATGATGACCCACAGACCCTTCTCCCAACCATCCATTCGGTTTTTTTACATTCTTTAGGAATCAGCTTTTTATTACCAGGTATATAATAAGACACCACTTATAATGAGCTTTCGTTTTCTAACTACTCTACACCACCACATATTTGCATGACCCAATCAACCAAGCAGAAATAACCAGATTCAGAGGCTACAGAACTATTGTCAATTGGACAGATTGGACCGTAGCTACTAACTGGTGTAACATGCTCAAAACTTAAGAGTCTTTTTAACTCTTGGGTTCATTTCTAACCAACGCAGAAAACATACAGCAAACACGAGCAGGAGCATGCGCTTGTACGCAGTCTGAACACCTCAATGCAACCTGCCATCATGTACAAGACATAAGTTAAAGCACGAAATTTTTTATGAATCGATAGGTAAGTAAGTGAAGAACAGTTTAAGTGTATGATCCACTGTAACCAAACCTACGAGAAACAAAAATTGAAGTCTCAATTAGATGTTGGTATGGAGCCCCGTCTTTGTAACTTCGATGCAACCTGCCATCACATAACACTAGGACAATTTGGCCGCTTTTTGTTTTAAACTACAAATACATTGCTTTCATGGCTATGAAGATACTGATAACATTCATATTAATTTCTGCATATACCTGTAACGTCCCCAGCTTGACCCTATGGCATTAATATTGTAAATGATGTAAATATTGTCATTTAGTCATGGTGAGGAGCTCAAGGCCAAGGCCCTGCCACTGATTTATCGTTTTATGTATCGACAATTAGAATAGATGCATATGGTTCTTGTGCTAGCAGTGCACAATGTAAAATCGGACATCATGTAAACATGCAATTTTAATGAAAAACCCACAACCAGCTACGCAATGCAACAAAGAGATGGGGGCATGATCTTTACAAGGAATAGGGAGGGAAAATAACCAAACCCTTGAGCCATGGTGTTAAGCCATTTCATTGGGGAAATCCATGAACTCTCAACTACCCATTTGGCCTCATGCACCCAATCATTTAATTCTTCCAATAATTGGTTGAGATAATTAATGCCTTGGGATGGGAGAGGCATGGCTGTCAATTTTCGGGTATGGGCAAGACAACAACCTGGGAAATCGAGTTTTGGTTGGCTGGGCAAGAAAACCTCCACGAAATTGGCCCAAAGCCATTCTTCACCCATGGCATTCTTTCTCTCACAGAGTCTGAGCCTGTTGGGGTTTTATCCTTCACGTTTTTCACCATTTTCGGCATTATTCCCTGCCTGCAAACTCGTTTTTGGTTAGCTCATTGGATGGGAGAAGAGAGCCACGATTTTTGGGGTTAGAGAGGCCGTTTCTGCCCATGAAATTCCCATGAGCATTCTTAGGAAAACGATTCTACCCTCCTGGGGTTGATTTCCCATTTTCTCCTTTTCGTTTTGGTTGCCCACGTTTTCCTGGAACTATTAGGAACCCATTGTTGGGAACTTCACTATAGAAGCATTTTTATCACGCCCAGCACTTACATTTTTGTTGTTATATGCATCCATCTCCTAACAGCCTCAGAAACCCAACTGATGGTTGGTATGGCTGATTTTGGGGTATCTATGGCCATGTGAGACCCTGTTGTTCCCTATTTCCTTGTGGAGATCATGCCCAACTCGGGGGTGGCAGTGGTGCTGAGAAATTGAAGAGCACACTGGCCTATGGTTGGGAGGAACGTTGCAGAAGCGTAGCTGGTTTCTCAGGGATTACTTGGTTTGAGATAAGTATTCTCACTTGATAATTTGATATTGTTTAGATTGATGAATGGCATGAAAATACTGAATGTCTAATGGGATGTGAAATTGATCATTTCCGTTGTATTTCTCTCCTAATTATACATCCCATATCTCTTTTTAAATCATGTGAGTGCTTGGTTATAATATTTATGGGGCTAGATGCCCGGTTTTAGCCTCACGATCCTCTCCATTGCACTGGTGTGATGGGTGGGGACGTGACAATACCTGTCCTTTGGACATCTACAATTGATACACATAATATACATTGGGTTATTCATAAGGTTGAATCTTATCATTCTCAAAATCTACATCTGTCTTTCAATTTCCCATATCATTGCAATCTGCAACCATTCCCAACTAATGGTTTGACAACTCAATCATTTTATTTGTCAAGTCCTTCTCCTTTAAAACTTGTAATATTCTGTCCATGAGTTTTTTTCCCATGTAACCATGCATGAGAAACCGCTGCAGACACCAGCACTGTCAATGGATACTAACCACTGTAAATAGTTGGCATAAACTATAATATGTCTAGCCTAGCAGCGACATTGAATATTGGAGTGACCTTTTTTCCAATGTTCCAGTGATGCTTATGTCTAGCACTATTCATTAATACAATATTTTTATGTTTTCCTCCTTAGAAATTACATGGTTATAATCCAATGCACTGTGTTTTCATCTTCTTGATTGAATTCTCAATTAGTTTTTTTTGCATTTTTATGCATCTCAATGTATTTTAATTATGGCTGATGCATTACTTGTATATTTGGAGGCACATTCATGCAGGTAAGCATTTAAATTTTACAATTCTACATGTCTCATTAAATCTAATGAATTCTTATCTGCTCCATCTATTATGATTTTGTTTAACTCTTATGTTTAATATTCAGGATATAAAAGATTATTTGCTTATTCTACTTCAGCTTGCATGCCTTTCAACTACTCAACACATAATTTTGGCTGTAATTTTACAAATTGTTCAGCAACCAACGCAAGAATTGATTCTATTTTGCCTGTCTGATTTAACAAATATAGCACTGCAATTGGACTAACATCTTCCTTCTGTTTTTGTATATGGCAGGGCTCAATGATCAGATCTGATGACGACCAACTCTGTGCTAGTTTACTTACTATTGTTTTTTGTATAACTAGCTATAGACACTGATCACTGGTCACTTATTACCATGTTGAAGCTACTATGAAACATTGTGTATCTCAAGTTTTTTGTTGACTGCTAGCTTTCTTCTTTTGCTTTTGCATTTAAAGAAATAAATCATGATGCTGGGCAATTTTAATAGTATTGATGCTTACGTTCCCAATTTGTTTCCAATCTCGATAAGTCTGCAGTTTTAATACTCTTGATGGTTAAGTTCCCAATTTCTTTTCAATCTCAATATGATGATTTACTATTTGCATGATAAAGGAATTCCATAAATATGTTTGAATTTTTTTTGCCATCAGTAAAATTTACTTAGAAAATTAATTTGATTTCTAAATAGTTGTTATG
Source organism: Larix kaempferi (assembly GCA_027924585.1). Lineage (NCBI taxonomy): Eukaryota > Viridiplantae > Streptophyta > Pinopsida > Pinales > Pinaceae > Larix > Larix kaempferi. Next base: position 2,731,626 of record BSBM01000592.1, on the reverse strand, counting down.
TTCCAGGGACATATAATAATAACTCATTTGTACCCATCAATCTGTTTATACATCTTTCGAATATTTGAAATTACATGTCTAGGTATGATATAGTTTCAATTTTACTAAACTAGAGTTTATAAAAATAAATAATTTATAGTGATTATCATTAGCTAAGACTATACCTTAGTAATGTTGTCCTTGAGTTTTAAAGTGACTAAGGCTTTTAAACTTGTATTTTGTATATTGAATGTAGTGTATTTTTACATGCATAGGTTTTAGATAATTATTGGTATAATTCTTTTCACTTTTGATTCAGAATGGAAATTGGTCTCCACGGATTTTAGATTTTCGAGAAAATGGGACAAGTGTATTGAATGCAGCTTAATCGCCACTGAGTTTAGATTCAATGAGAATGACACAAGTTTACAGTCTAAATTGATTTTATGATCATGGTTAATTTCCATCTCTTCTGTTCAAATCAGTTAGTAAAGCTACTGAATATTTTGTGTTTGGATCATTGTTTCGCATTGCTTTTGCCAAACAACTCATGATAGTTGTTTCTACAAGTACAAAATACTTCACAAGACATCTTGTTCCATTGCTTCTACTGCGACATATAGTTTTTAGTGAAGGAACATTTTAGTGGGCTGAACCTGCTAACAAGCATTCTTAGTGAAGAAACTCTCTAGTAGGTGCACCTTCTAGTGAATCTTTTTACAAATATAGCTTTCACACTATAGAGACTTTCTAATAGCTATAACCTTCTACTAAGCATTTTTACAAATATTGCTTTTAGACTAAATCTACCTTATTGACATGATTTAACATAGATGATCTCAATACATAACAACCTATCTATTAAGAGGGTTAGGCCAGACCACTAGCATTAATTGCTTTTTTTTCTTTTTTAATTGCAGTTATCTAACAATCTTCTTCATTTGGACATGATCAAAAATTTGGAAAGGATGCTATTAACAGGAATTTACTTGTATCATTGAAGTTGCCTCTGTGACAACACATAATGATTTTGGATCTCGATGAGACAATGTTGAATACATTTTTTTTATATGCGCTCATTTTCTAGCGTTCCATTGTGACTTCATTGACACTATACACTAATCATTTTTTCTTGTTATGCATTGCTTAATGATCTCTCGACTTTTTAAGTAGTTGATCATGATATTCCTTGATATTTGAAAATTTTCTTCAGTCTTTGAACTTTGTTTACAACTCTCGACCTTTTATTTAATAGAGATTCATAGATATCTGAACCTTGTTTTTTTTGCAATTTTTAATACATTTTCCGAAAAAATCAAGTTGCTAATAATTGCATTAGTGACCATATCCCCTGGCTATCAATGATGCATCATATAACATCCATGCAAATAATGATGATATACAAAAGAGTGGTGGAAGTTGCCAACATCATTGCTTTGTTTGCATAAAATATTAACAATATTTTTATCAGCAATCTATCTCCTCAATCTTAAAAATGCAAGGTTATCATTTATGATGGAACCCATGTTTCGGAAATGCTCCAAATTTGGATACTTGACATAGACACTTGATTCAACTACAATCTGTTTCCTGATCTTGAAAAGCTTATGTCCATTAAAATGAAACTGGCAAGGCTCTTCAAACATGCTATCAATCAAAACACAATCACCATTCCAGCTGCGCTTATGCAATCTCTTTATCTCTCCTTCAGTTCTTCCTTCTACAAATATGATATGAATATTAAATGGCTTCACCTAAGTCAAGCATTCAACATTCCTGCATAGGAGCACTTCCATCAATTCAATTAGTTATGCATTCTTTTCAATATCACTAATGCCTTTGATAATTTTATTCTCAAACTTAGAAGTGGATTCCAAAAATGTTCGTAGCAACAGCTAACGTACATGAAAATCACCATTCTTTACATTGTGTATAATCAAGCACAATTGACTGAAAATAAGTTTTAAGATTATTGTAGAATTCAACACCATTCATCCTCCTCAACTGTTTTCATATCCACACGTTTAAAAGCTACACCTCCTACTACTACAAAGTCATCTTGTTTCTCATGATCTTCTTCTTCTTTTCTCCCTCTTCTACTAACTTTCATAAATATTGTAATAAACAAGAACATGGTTAACCCAAATGTTTCAAATTCAATAACAAAAAAAAAATGATTCTACAGTCTCTTAATCAGGGAGACCATAATGCTCCCATTAAGGTATTTGATGAAAAAACAAGTTATAAAATGCCAAGTGGATTCAATAAAGTCACCATCCAGTTACACCCCAATCTTGCTAAATCTTGATATAGTTTCTTTATCACTTTCTCTCACACAAAATGTCTTGCAAACATAGAATGTCTGCCTGCATAGATTCATAATCATTCAGAACATCATCATAATGCAAAAGCAAGCTGCATGTGTTCAATAATGCAATGAGTGATTGCTTAGCATTTGGCATTCAATGCAGACCATATTCAAATTCCAAACTTGCATGTGTTTTTAATCTATCTATTTCAGCAGTGGCTTTTGCACGAGTTTTAAAATTTCTAACACATGAGAACGCAGTGTAAACAAGGCCATGTCTCTTAATTCCTTTTAGGTCAAATTCCAATTTGTTCATTGTCAATCCTTCTGCTCTGTGAATTGTCCTTGCACATGCTAACTGAATTGGGAATTGTGTTCGCATAACATTCATTTTATTTTCCAGCGTTCTTTGTATCACAATTCTTTTGATTCCTGTCCAATTAAGTTCCAAACTCATGGTGTGAGTGCTAGAATAAGCTCGTCGACTCACCACCCATACGCTCAATGCATTGGGCTATAATGTGGTTACACAAGCAATAAATGTATTCGCTATCAAACAATAAAACAAAATGATTTTCTCCATTACGAAGTCTGCAACTCCTTGCACGGAAGCCAAAAACCACCATGGCACCAGCCCGCCGCCCCCTCTTAGGCTGGGAAAAACTAGGCTGGCGTCATTGTTTTACAACCAACCATATTTTAAAAAAATGCCATTTTAAAAAACTGAATTTAATATGTTTTGTTATCATGTGCTACAAGTGTAAATGTTTCTATTTCCATAACTGATAACATTCTCGACTTGTGTTCTTGAACACTCTTATTGCTATGGAAAAGATAAGGAAACATTGCATGTATTGGTGGTTGTTTGTAGCAATGTTGCTTTAAGTAATCTATGTCATCCGGTATTTGAAAGCATGTTCTAACTCTACTTAGTATATGAGCATTCTAAATCCAAGATGTATATGAGCATTATGACTCTCTTGCCTAAAACCACAAATTAGCACATGTTGAAGTTTAATCACAACTAAAAATTGAAATTTTATTTCAATCTTACTTAACATGTCTTCCTAAAGCAATTGCTCTTTCTTTCTTTCACAAGAACAGATGCCAATCTCGGGGACATTGCCACCTCGTGGCTCTTGTTCGATAAGATAGGTGAATGACATCGAAACATTTGTACAAAAACTTTAGAATGTGGCTTTTGGTAAGAAAAATCTCGTAGTAGGATTTCATGAAGTTCGGTATGTTATAGTCTTATAGACTTACTTTTTCTCTTTAAGGAGATCCTAATAACTATAAATTTCGACCTTTGTTTCTAGAGTTAGGAAGCCTTTTATACATAGGAATAGTTTTGACCTGCCAAGGAGTTATGGCTCTAGACTTTGGATATGTGTTATCCCTTGGAAGCAACTTTTTCCCAGACTTGGAAACTCACTCATTGGAAGGAAATTTGCAATGTTATGATCTTAAAATCTGTTCTCAAGATTAACTCCCTCTTTTCCCGTTGTAGCTGTCAAAACAAAGAAAACAATGCATTAGCCGGAGCTAAGTAAGCAATATTTCAACCCAAGGATCTTACCCTTGCTTAAAGAGAAACTCAAGAAAATCTGTAATCAAGTTTTGCTTTCAATTATATTTTAATGGTGATTGAAGAATTAGATTGCATCTATGGAAAGTTTTGGGTGTTTAATTCTCTCAAAATATTTGGAAGAGTAGTTTTATTAAAATTTTTTTTTTTTTTTTTCTTGTGGAGAAATCTCACAATCACCCTGTTCAATGGAAAAAACTTATTAGCAGATGAGGTACAAATTGCAATCTTAAATAAAAGTTAAACATAGTTAATTGGACTAAAAAAGATTTGCACTCAATGAATAATTTTTGGAGGTGAGTGAATTAGGTGAAGTACAATGATATTATCGATGGTTTTTGTAAGGAAGGCAAGTTGGAGGAAGCTAAGAATCTCTTCCATGAAATGGATAACACGAGAATATCCCCTGATGTTGTCATATATAATGTGTTAATTGATGGTTTCTGTAGAAAAGGAAAGTTGGAGGAGGTAATGAAGCTTTTCCATGAATTGCCCAGCAAAAGCATATGGCCTGATGTTGTCACATACAATGCGCTTATTGATGGCTTCTGTAAGGAAGGGTTGGATCCTTTTCTAGGTGGAGGATCTGGATTTATACTATCAGAAGAACTACTACCATACCTACACAGTCGGGGCCTTTATTATATTGCATATATACATAAGACAAATATATCCAACTTGACAGGATCTAGTATTTGGCTCTCTGCACAAGATCTCGGACTCACAGGAACTCTAGCGAGTGAATGGAACACATACACACAGGGAATTTACCAAAATGGGATCACTTTGTCTACATAACCAAATAGGTTGGCTTGGACTTGGAAAAAAATAGAAGGGATTGTGACAATAAAAGAGGCCTATAATGCCTTTATATATATTTATGAGGATGATGATTTGAAGTGGTGGTATACAATGATATGGAAAATCAAAGCTCCTCCAAAATCAATTCTATTTATGTGGTTATGCTTACGAAATAAAGTCTTAACAGCGGAGATTTACAGAGAAAGGGGTGGAATTGGACCTCCAGTCTATCCATTATGTTTGAACAGTGAGGAGACCATACAACATCTTGCCGTAGATTGCACCATTACTCAGGATCTTTGGACTTTCATTTGTAACATTCTTCAAGTAAAAAAAATTGGCATCTGCAGCCCCTTTAAGAAAATTTAAAGCTCTGGTTTTTAACAAATCCCAAGGTAAAATCAATTCCCTTTATTGTCACGTGGGGCTTATGGATTTTCATGGATGTCATTCTTTTTTAAGGCTACAGACAGAACCTAGAGGAGGTTGGGAGAAGGATTATTAAAGCATCACTAGAATTCCTCGTAGATCCAGGTGCGAACAAAGTAAAAATTTTGATAAATCCAATTTTATTTGGTAATTCCCCCATGGGATTCTTCGATGGCGCAACAAATAAGGATCAAAGTGGAATCGGGATTTTGGTGAAAGACACCTCCACTCACTATTTTAAGGCACACATGGAAATTGATGAAACGAAACTAGTGAAGTTGAATACAGCAGCCCTGACCAGTGTATTTAAATTTTGGTTAACTTTAAAATTATTCCTCCTCGTATTTTATTAGACTAGGTCCAAAGCTTCATGTTAACAACAACTCCTCAGGAACAATACGTGTAAAGTTCAGAACCATGCCATTATTGGGCATGTTTAACCTAAAGTTCTTCCCTGACTGTCTTCGATCATAAGCACCGATGACGATGGTGGAGAGCTCATTCTTCATGCAGTTTGAGTCGGTGGTATGCACTAACATGTTTCTACAGCAAGGCGACAGGTGGTGGCACATCTTAAATAATGCAGACGAGTCTTTTCTCTCATATATTGATGATACCCAAAACTTGAGTCCAACTTTGAAAAAATCTTTTCCCATCTAAGTTAATAAAGAGGATCATCAATTTGGGTAGGAGGTACTTGTTCTTAATTGTCACCTTATTTAACATTGAATAACCAATGCACATCCAAATGGTTCCATCCTTCTTATTGACTACCAATATGTGTTCTATCCAAGGTGATACACTTGGTCATATGAACCCTTTTTCTAATAATTATTGTAATTGCATCTTGAATTCACTCAAATCATTAGTTTGAAATATATTGTAGTCCTTGGATATGGGCATGTGTGTGTTATGTTATTCTCTCTTGTTGCCATTGTCTTCCATTGGAATCCACTTGAGTCACCCTTCACAAAAAGGGGAAAACAATGAGAAGAAAGGGTGATGGAATGAAAATTACTAGCATGTTTAAATTGGCAGGAAAATTTTCGTTTTTGGTGTTATAGATCTAAAAATTACCAACATATCCCACTTGTAGTTGAAATTAGATTCACTCTTTATAGATTATGTGATGTCGCAAGTCCTTAATCATCACTCAAGACCAATAGAGGGAATTGTTACATATAGGCTAGATATTCCATATGTAGGTCATATGTAGTAGTCTAGGTTAACATGCATGGACCATCAACCCCATAGCAAATTAATATGGTATTAGGCCCTAAAATTAGTTAATAGGCCATGGTATAGGCCACGAGAACCATCGTCAATGTTACAAATATTGAAATGGCCACAATATCTCGTTTGTAAGGTAAACCAATTATGTGTAGGGCCCTACACATGGACCATGAATCATATAGTAAATTTATTAACCATGGACCATTATTTAGGTTATGAGAACCAATATTGGTTTACATAACAAATAAATATTAAACCATGGTTGGTTTATTGGTTTACATAACCATGGACAAACCAACAACAACAATGACATCGACGATGGTGACAATGATGATCATGACGATCTCACATGTAGGCTAGAGATTATTATGTGGTAATCTAGGTTAACATGGATGGACCATCAACCCCATGGAAAATTAATATGGCATTAGACCCTAAATTTAGTTCACATGCCATAGTCCAGGCCACGAGAGCCATCCTTTGTGTTACAAATATTGAAATGGCCACCATAAATAATGCCACTAATTAGACACTGAACTAACACAACCAACCCATGTAAATGACTCATGCACTTGGCACACTTGATCCATGCAATGAATTCATGCACCTAGGAAGCTTCAACCTCTAACCCCCTCACCTTGTACCTAACCTTAACATATAGCCCCAAACTGAATAACATGATAACTTATCAACCGCTTAACCAGTAGTACCAACAAAAACAAAACCCCTAGTTTCCCACTAACCCACTGATCCCTTAGGTGCCTCACTTCTAATCAAAAAAATCCCTAAAGCCTACCACATTATGAAATTGTAGAAAATATTCCCTTAAGCCAGTGTCCCTCTAACCCTAACCCACTACCCCCTAACCCAATCACTAACATGCCTACTGCACAAAATCAACACACTATCACAATCAACTTTGACCTTGGGTTATTTATAACCAAGGTTTTAGATCAAAGAATTTGACATCAAGGTTTGAATGATCATTGTATGGGATTTTATCAAACCAAAATTAGTGCAAAAATAAACACAAGAACTTAGACTATAAACAAAATATTTCCTATCTAGGGTATGTATGATGACTCAAGTCCCTATGCATGGCCCATGAGTCTCAAAATAAATTTTTATTTCTCAAGAAGCTACATTTTGGACCTAGACCATAACATAGGCTCCTAGAACAATCCACGACATGAAAATACTAAAAAAAATGACAATGTGTTACTCAAAAGCTAAATATTCCTTGCCTATGGCATATGTGGTGGTACAGAGAAACGCCCATAGATCACAAGACCTTGAGGTAAGTACCAGTCATTATAAACTAGATTTTGATCTAACACCATGGACACCATGGATTAGGCTTCAAGAACCATCCATGATGTTGTAAATATTGAAATGGCCATCATACCCACTTGCAAGCTAAATATTCCTTGTGTAGGAATCATGTGGTGAGTAGGGCCCTACATATGGACCATTAGCCATAAAGCATAATGTTATGGCACACGAGTTTGTATTTTGACCATGGATCATGGAAAGTTGGAGTGTGAGAACCATCTTTGATGTGAAAAAACTAGCATGACTGCCTCAAATGTAGAGCTCTAATGGGATATGGTCTTGAATGATGATGCACACCCTTACTAACATTACAATAGCTAGTGTGCACTTATCTCCAATGTTTTGATGAGATGCATTGTTGAACCCATGTGACACACCTAACCCACGTACATAAATTGTTAAATTTTGAGCATTAATTCACAATACTCTAAGATCTTCACTGAGAGAATAACATATACAGTGTATCAATGCATAACAATCACAATAAGCATGACAAGCATCACTAGAATCAAAAGCATGAGAGACAAGAGACACAGAGTTTCTGTGGGGAAAACCCTAAGGTGAAAAACCCCACAACTTCCTTAGAGATAGAGAGAGCAATGGCTCAACGAAAGTACAACCAAAATACACTGAGATAGTCTCCTAGTAGCAGATGATCCTCCTCCTCACTAGTGCACCACTTTCTGAGTGAGAGAAGTATGAGTTTCAGAGTGATAAAAATAGAGATCTCCCGATCTCTATTTATACTAGTCTGTTTTCCCAATTACACTATGGGACCGACTTGTCTAGTTAGGTACATCAATTATATATTACATAAAATAGGGCCGACCCCACACATGGTGGTGTAATAACCCATCGGCAAGTTTACACACTTGCGACACTTGTCAATACACATGACGACACTTCCTTATAGAGGAATAACACATCTCTTATAAGGGTACAATAAATATAGATGAAATACATTCCAAAGTTACATATACATCAACACTCCCTCTTAACTAGGAAGGTATTTCTCGACACAGTTCTGCTAGACAAGTTTTCTTCTCGGGATCATCGTCATCGATGTATCGACATCATCATCGTCACTGTTGCTGCTATCTCAACCAATCTCTGTCTCTACTCGTCATAGGAAGTTCTACAGAGCCAATCCTTTTTCATATTGGATGTAGGCCCACCACCTGCAGGTCTTCATCATCACTGGCCATACTGTGAAATCCTCGGGACTTATTACGTGCATCACAAAACCTTACAAGAGCATCCCAGGCTGTTACGAGCACACAACTCTACTTATAGGATATCCCAGGGCCATATTATATGTGACCTCACCACAAAACCTTGCAAGAGCATCCCAAGTTGTTACAAGCACACATCTCTACCTATAGGATCTCCCAGGGACAGATTATATGTGGTCACCACAAAACCTTGCAAGAGCATCCCAGGCTGTTACAAGCACACAGCTCTACCTATAGGATCTCCCAGGGACAGATTATATGTGGTCCTGGAAAAACCTTGCAAGAGCATCCCAGGACTTATTATGGGAAAATAGCCCAACCTATCGGATCTCCCAGGGACAGATTATATGCCATAGGACAAAACCTCGAAAGAGCATCTGCAAGATATCCCAAGGCCAAATTATATGCCATAGGAAAAACCTTGCAAGACTATCTGCAAATCTCCCAGGGACAAATTATATGTCCTCCTAGAGCAAAACCTCGAAAGAGCATTTGCCAGATATCCCAAGGCCAAATTACATGCCATAGGCAAAACCTTGCAAGACTATCTGCAAATCTCCCAGGGCCAAATTATATGCTCATCTGCACAACCTGATCCACGGCCATAGAGTATCAACCTGATACTCACCATACATCATCCTGATGTACATATGATCATCCTGATCATCATCACTACAACATCCTGCTGCATATCATCTAGAGCAACATCCTGAAGCTCGTCATCCATGATCATACAATGCATCTAATTGATGCATACCAAGTATCTACCTGATACATATCATCATACATGATCCACCTGATCATACTGTGTATCCACCTGATACAAATACAAATACATGATACATATCAATATACATGATCCACATGATCATACAATGTATCCACCTGATACATATACAGATACATGGTCCAAGCATCCAACATGTTGCATATACAAAATACATACAAATGATCCAATTGATCATATCCAGCATCCAACATGATGCGTACATACATATACATATAAATGATCCAACTGATCATATCCAACATCCAACATGATGCATACATACATATACATATAAATGATCCAACTGATCATATCCAGCATCCTCCTGATGCATATACAGAGCAGTAACTGGAGCATCGTCCTGATGCTCATCATCAAGCGCTTACATCCACAGCCATGTGAAGGATCCTCCTTCCAACATGCTTGGAATGGCTTCTGCAAATGTGTCCATCGCTTCTTCCTCGAAGTGTCATCAATCTGAAGAACACCAAGCCTCTCCTTGAAGTACTTGAACTTCACCCTGGCTAGTGGCTTCGTCAGCACATCTGCAATCTGCTCATCCGTCGCAATGTACAGGAGCTTCACATCTCCTCTCTGCACTATATCCCTGATATAGTGATATTTGATCTCTATGTGTTTCGACCTATCATGAAACATTGGGTTCTCAGACAGCTTCACACAACTCTGGTTATCACAAAAAATACCAGTAGCATCCAATGGGAGATCAAATAACTTAAACAGTAGCTTCCGTAGCCATACTACCTCACAACTAGCTAAACAAGCTGCACTCTGCCTCAGCTGTACTCAATGCTACACAAGACTGCTTCCTGCTAAACCAAGAGATCACACCTGATCCCATACTGAAGCAGCACCCAGATGTGCTCTTCCTATCTGCAGCACTGCCAGCCCAATCTGAATCAACATAACCCTGCAGGTTAAACTTTTGATTCGCTTCATACTTGAGCCCATAATCAACTGTACCCTTCAGGTACCTTAGAATATGCTTTAAAGCAACCAAGTGAACACTCCTCGGATCCGTCAGGAACTGGCTCAATGTGTTCACCGCAAAGCAAATATATGGTCTCGTGTTCGTTAGGTACATCAAGGACCCAATCATCTGACGATACATAGAGACATCAACTGGCTCAGATGAAGCATCACAAAGAAGCTTCAGATTCGATGCCATAGGTGTGGCCATGGCCTTGAAATCCATCATCCTGAACCGTTTCAGGATATCTACAGTATACTTCCCTTGTCCAAGGAAGATCCCATCTGAACTCTACCACACCTCCATACCTAGGAAACAGTGCATCATCCCCAGGTTCTTCATATCGAACTCAACAACAAGCTTCCTCTTTGTGACTACAATCAATCTGTCATCTCCTGTGTTAAATTTTCAGAATTTACTTCAATATGATCTAGGATCTTAACTGAGAGAACAACATGTACAGCATATCTACAGCATATCAATCATGGAGACAATAATGCAAGCACACAAGAGACACAAAGATTTATTTGGGGAAAACCATAAAGGTGAAAAACCCCAATAACTTCCTCAGAGATAGATTGAGCAATGATACAACCAACCAAGAGATAGACATAACCTAGCAGCAGATCCTCCTCCTCCATAAGTGCGCCTCTCCTCCTTGAGAGCATGTGTGAGAAGTGAGTGAGCAAATAGAGTGCCTCCCGCACTCTATTTATACTTGACTTGACTTGCCTTTTTACCTAACTCATGTCGGCTCTAACTTAACCACATAACATAATGCTGAGTGGGACGACCCCCAATAGGGTGGTCTAATAACCCTTTGACCCACATGGCTTACCCCCAATAGGGTGGTCTAATAACCCTTTGACCCACATGACTTATACAGGGCCGACCCCAAACAAGGTGGTCTAATAACCCATCAAGTATAAGTTACGACACTTACAATATAAATGACGACACTTCCTTATAGAGGAATAATACCATCTCTATAGGAATACGATATACATATATGTGAAATACATTCCGAAGTTACATATACATCAACACTCCCTCTTAACTAGGAAGGTATTTCTCAGCACAGTTCTTCTAGCACAAGTCATCTTCTCTGGATCATCGTCACTAGATAATCGTCATCGAGTCATCATCATCGTCACTGCTGCTTCTATCTCAATCAATCTCTGAATCTACTCGTCATAGGAAGTTCTATAGAGCCAGTCCTTTTTCATACTGGATGTAGGCCCACCACCTGCAGGTCTTCATCATCACTGGCCATACTGTGGAATCCTCAGGACTTTTACGTGCGTCACAAAACCTCGAAAGAGCATTTGCCAGATGTCCCAGGGCACAGATTACATGCCATAGGAAAAACCTCGAAAGACCATCTGCAAATCTCCTAGGGCACAAATTATATGTGACCTCACCACAAAACCTCGCAAGAGCATCCCAGGACTGATTACGAGCACACAGCTCAACCTATCGGATCTCCCAGGGCACAAATTACATGTGGTCATGGCAAAACCTCGCAAGAGCATCCCAGGACTGATTACGAGCACACAGCTCAACCTATCGGATCTCCCAGGGCACAAATTACATGCCATAGGACAAAACCTCGAAAGAGCATCTGCCAGATATCCCAGGGCACAAATTACATGCCATAGGAAAAACCTCGAAAGACTATCTGCAGATCTCCCAGGGCACAAATTATATGTCCTCCCAAGCAAAACCTCGAAAGAGCATTTGCCAGATGTCCCAGGGCACAAATTACATGCCATAGGCAAAACCTCGAAAGACCATCTGCAAATCTCCCAGGGCACAAATTACATGCTTATCTGCACAACCTGATCCACGGCCACAGAGTATCAAACTGATACTCACCATACATCATCCTGATGTATCCATGATCATCCTGATCATCATCACTACAACATCCTGCTGCATGTCATCTGGAGCAACATCCTGAAGCTCGTCATCTATGATCATCCTGATCATCATCACTGCAACATCCTGCTGCATGTCATCTGGAGCAACATCCTGAAGCTCGTCATCCATGATCATCCTGATCATCATCACTGCAACATCCTGCTGCATGTCATCTGGAGCAACATCCTGAAGCTCGTCATCTATGATCATCCTGATCATCATCACTGCAACATCCTGCTGCATGTCATCTGGAGCAACATCCTGAAGCTCGTCATCCATGATCATCCTGATCATCACTGCAACATCCTGCTGCATGTCATCCGGAGCAACATCCTGAAGCTCATCATCCATGATCATCCTGATCATCAATGCATCTACCTGATGCATACCAAGTATCTACCTGATACATATCATCATACATGATCCTCCTGATCATACAATGTATCCACCTGATACAAATACATGATACATATCATCATACATGATCCTCCTAATCATCAATGCATCTACCTGATGCATACCAAGTATCTACCTGATACATATCATCATACATGATCCTCCTGATCATCAATGTATCCACCTGATACAAATACATGATACATATCACCATACAAAAATGATCCAACTGATCATATCCAGCATCCAACATGATGCGTACATACATACAAAAATGATCTAACTGATCATATCCAGCATCCAACATGATGCGTACATACAAAAATGATCCAACTGATCATATCCAGCAGAAACTAGAACATCATCCTGATGCTCATCATCCAACGCTTACATCCACAGCCATGTGAAGGATCCTCCTTCCAACATGCTTGGAATGGCTTCAGCAAATGTGTCCATCACTTCTTCCTCGAAGTGTCCTCGATCTGAAGAACGCCAAGCCTCTCTCTGAAGTACTCGAACTTCACCCTGGCTAGTGGCTTCGTCAACACATCTGCAATCTGCTCGTCCGTCGCAACATACAGGAGCTTCACAGCTCCTCTCTGCACCATATCCCTGATGTAGTGATATTTGATCTCTATGTGTTTCGACCTGTCATGAAACACTGGGTTCTCGGACAGCTTCACACAACTCTGGTTATCACAGAAGATACCAGTAGCCTCCAACGGGAGATCAAATAACTCAGACAGTAGCTTCCGTAGCCATACTGCCTCACAACTAGCTGAACAGGCTGCAACATACGCTGCCTCAGCTGTACTCAGTGCTATGCAGGACTGCTTCCTGCTAAACCAAGAGATCACACCTGATCCCATACTGAAGCAACACCCAGATGTGCTCTTCCTATCTGCAGCACTGCCAGCCCAATCTGAATCAACATAACCCTGCAGGTTAAATTTTTGATTCGCCTCATATCTGAGCCCATAATCCATTGTACCCTTCAGGTACCTCAGAACATGCTTTACAGCAACCAGGTGAACACTCCTCGGATCCGTCAGGAACTGGCTCAATGTGTTCACAGCAAAGCAAATATCTGGTCTCGTGTTCGTCAGGTACATCAAGGACCCAATAATCTGACGATACATAGAAACATCAACTGGCTCAGATGAAGCATCACAAAGAAACTTCAGATTCGATGCCATAGGTGTGGCCATGGCTTTGCAATCCATCATCCCAAATCTCTTCAGGATATCTACTGTGTACTTCCCTTGACCAAGGAAGATCGCACCTGCATTCTGCCACACTTCCATGCCAAAAACAAATAGTGCATCATCCCCAAGTTCTTCATCTCGAACTTGGAAGAAAGCTTCCGCTGCGTGTCGGTAATCAATCTATCTTTACCTGTAACAAACAGGTTATCTGCATATAAAAGTAGTATCACTGGATTGCCTTCCTCAACCTTGTAGTAAAGGTTGGAATCCGCTTTACTCTTGGTAAAGCCCAAACTGGATAGAAAGCTGTCTATCCTACCATACCAAGTTCTGCACACATATATGACTACACCATGCTGTCTTGAATCCATCTGGTGTATCTTCTATTTCATCACTTTTATATTTCTCAATGCTGCCATCTGCAACATGCTTGATATGATAGTTCCATTTGGAAGTCATAACAAACTTCCCTTCACATCTTGGGACTACATCCCAAACATCATTCTTCATGATCGATGGATCATGGCATTCCATTTCTTCATCCCAGATCCTGGGAACTTCAATATCTTCAATAAATAAATTTGTTGCTGAACAAATGTTGTAGTTCTTCTTTTGTAGGAGATGGCATACGATCTTTCCTACACAACAGGTTAAATTGCATGATTAGAAAACATCTCATAGTTTTCAGAACAAATTCTTACACATAAATAAATATGTCATACAGTCATGCAATTATCTTAGCCAATGCTTCAATACAACATTTATCCATATCCCGTAACTTTCTAGATGCCTTCCAATCTCTACCAGAACATTGTTAAGAGTGTGCACAACTCCCAACATGTCAGCAAAGAGGTTTCATTCTAGATAAGTAGCAATGGAATGTTGTACAGTGCCATAGGCCACTTACCCATGTGTATTAGTAGTATACTGTTCATTAATGCAACTATTCTAATATGCACAAGACATATCCTAATTCTAGGAACATGAGCATATACATCATTGAACAATTTTACTTAAACAAACAAATATGCAAGAAATGATAATTAAAATACTTATCTTTCTTTGTTCGTTGGGTGGACTCCCTCTGAGTCTTTGCTTCCTTGCAGGAGCTATTGGAGTCCTAATCTGAAGTAGCTTCTTCTACACTTCTCTGTTGTGGAATGTAGAGAGATGGTCAACTCCCTCTGAATATCTGCATCCTTGCATAAATCACTGGAGTGTACTCCCTCTTGATCTTTGCTTCCTGAATTACATGTTCTTGAACTCATATTCATCCTTGGTCCCTATGCATGCTTATTAGTATCATGATTGTGTTATCCTTGTGATCTCATATAAAATCATACATTCATTAGTATACTATTAAAACACAATAATCTCAAGCATGTATAGTCATGATCATTTCAAACAGAAATAATAAGCATTAGCATTCAAGGTTTATGAAGGATTCTTATGGTTAGTCAAATCATAAGAAACATAATATGCATACAACCATGATTATTCAAACCTATGCCTTCATGAATAATCATTATCAACAACAGTATAGGATCCTAACACCAGGTAGGATTCTATCTTGATATAGGAAAAACATACCTGGATTAGCATGCTAGCTAGTTATGTCTAACATACCCGTATAATGTCTTTTGGTTCTCTTCAGTGACTTGTGCTAGTAACCTGCATGTCTCATAAGTTAACAATTGAAGAAACAAGTTATACATACCTCGAAAGTAGGTCTTCTATGTGATCCATGACAATGGATGAATCCTTGTCTTCATATCACCATGATCATATGTTCTTGAAGTAGAACATGATTTCTCTTTCTTGGTGTACCTTTTATGTTAGTAGACAACATAAACCTCATACAACACCATAATGCATTAGTACAATCAAAAGTGTCAACACCCTAACCAATGAATATCTTTTATCATGCATTCATAATTTTGTTAAGGTGATACGACAAATCTAAAATCAAGATTGTACTAACCGTAATAACATGAAGACAAACATACCATAAACTTAATTATGAACAAATCTCAAAACATACCTCGATGAGTCATACCTGTCGAGATCGCTTGTAATCTTCTTATGTAAGGCCTTCGCCTCATCTCCCTCTGAAACAGGAACTTCTTCACTTATGCAAGTGACCAATCCATCTTCTTCTAGGATCAACCTAATCCACTTGATTTGCAAGAACTGGACCTGGAGCTGGATATGGGTTTGTCAGAGAGACCCCAAAAATTCAAACTTTGAATTTCAAACTTCCGAAAGGATAGGAATATGCGCCTTGATGAACTGATCAAACTGGTATATTCAGAATTTGAAAACTGCAAAGTTTCACTCCTCAATTTTGCCTTTGAAACTTCTGCATTCACTGGTGATGACCCTGAACTAGGGTTTGATGAAGCCCACTCTTTTGCCCCATCAAAATGTTTGATCCAAATCTCTAAGCTTCTATTTTTCTGAGGAGCTTCCAGTCGTGTTCACAGATTTCAAAAATTCCCATTTTTACAGAAGCCCTAATTTTCCACTTTTCTGATCAAAGTCCCGAACTAGGGTCTAATCAAGCCCGGCCTTCTGCCCAACCAAAAATTCTGATCTTGGTCTCTAAATTTCTATTTTGATGAGTAGCATCCAGCCGTGGTCTCCGATTACAAAAATTCCAACTTTCTCCAAAGCCCTAAATTCCGGAAGCCATGAATGAAGGTACCAAAAAATAATTCTGTTTTGACAGAAATATGTACCTGATTGTTTCTGGTGTAACTCCAAAAATTTTGATCCACAGGGTCTGAAAAAGTTTCTTGAGATAGCCTGACCTGTTAAATTTCCATCCTGATAGGTCTGACCTCAATTGGATTCTCTGAGAGAGAGTTATGCCAAATGTCGCAACGTGACCTGTTTTGGGAAAATACAGGAGAGCGAACTTGTACGGCGTGCCACGTGTCACTGTTTGACCTTCGGCCTCTGAAAAAGTTTTCTGAGATAGCTCGGCCTGTTATCTTTCCATTCTGATAGGTCTGACCTCAATTGGATTCTCTGAGAGAGAGATATGCCAAGTGTCGCAACGTGACCTGTTTATGGGATAATACAGGAGAGCAAACTTGTACGGCGTGCCACGTGTCACTGTTTGACCTTCGGCCTTTGAAAAAATTTTCTGAGATAGCTCGGCCTATTATCTTTCCATCCTGATAGGTCTGACCTCAATTGGATTCTCTGAGAGAGAGATATGCCAAGTGTTGCAACGTGACCTGTTTATGGGATAATACAGGAGAGCGAACTTGTACGGCGTGCCACGTGTCACTGTTTGACCTTCGGCCTCTGAAAAAGTTTTCTGAGATATCTCAGCCTGTTATCTTTCCATCCTGACAGGTCTGACCTCAATTGGATTCTCTGAGAGAGAGATATGCCAAGTGTCGCAACGTGACCTGTTTATGGGATAATACAGGAGAGCGAACTTGTACGGCTTTCCACGTGTCACTGTTTGACCTTAGGCCTCTGAAAAAGTTTTCTGAGATAGCTCGGCCTGTGTACTACCTGTCACTTTTCACGAAATTTCATTTGGAGCTTCCTAGCCCAAGTTATGACCTTTTTCCCAAGGTCACCTGATTTTGACTCAGATCTGGAAGAGGCAGAAACCCTATATTGTACAGATCATAAATCACAAAGTACAACGAATTAGAGGTTGTCCTTTGGACACAAGATACCTGGAGATCTTAGCTTCGTCCTGTAACAATTTCAGATCCGAAAACTTCGCCAAAACGGATTTATAGCGAAAGTGCTATGTCTGGTTTTTGCTATATCAAGCCCTAGCATCGTTAGTGCAACAAGTGTCATACATGCCATATCATGCCTTCTTTCAGGCTAGCTCTGATACCATGTTAAATTTTCAGAATTTACTTCAATATGATCTAGGATCTTAACTGAGAGAACAACATGTACAGCATATCTACAGCATATCAATCATGGAGACAATAATGCAAGCACACAAGAGACACAAAGATTTATTTGGGGAAAACCATAAAGGTGAAAAACCCCAATAACTTCCTCAGAGATAGATTGAGCAATGATACAACCAACCAAGAGATAGACATAACCTAGAAGCAGATCCTCCTCCTCCATAAGTGCGCCTCTCCTCCTTGAGAGCATGTGTGAGAAGCGAGTGAGCAAATAGAGTGCCTCCCGCACTCTATTTATACTTGACTTGACTTGCCTTTTTACCTAACTCATGTCGGCTCTAACTTAACCACATAACATAATGCTGAGTGGGCCGACCCCCAATAGGGTGGTCTAATAACCCTTTGACCCACATGGCCGACCCCCAATAGGGTGGTCTAATAACCCTTTGACCCACATGACTTATACAGGGCCGACCCCAAACAAGGTGGTCTAATAACCCATCAAGTATAAGTTACGACACTTACAATATAAATGACGACACTTCCTTATAGAGGAATAATACCATCTCTATAGGAATACGATATACATATATGTGAAATACATTCCGAAGTTACATATACATCAACATCCTGTTACAAACAGGTCATTCACATATAGGAGTAGAACCACGGGATTCCCTTCCTCAACCTTATAGTAAAGGTTGGAATCCGCTTTAATCTTGGTAAAGCCCAAGCTAGATAGGAAACTGTCCATCCTACCATACCAAGTTCTGGGAGCTTGCTTCAAGCCATACAAGGCTTTCTTCAATCTACACTCATATGACTCCCTGTCATGTGTTTTGAAACCGAGTGGCTGCTCCACATATACTTCCTCTTCAACTACACAATTCAAGAAAGCAGTCTTGACATCCATCTAGTGTATTTTCCATTTCATTGCTGCAGCCAGGGAAAGTACTGTTCTGATGGAAGTATACCTGGCTACAGGTGCAAAAGTTTCTTCATAATCTATTCCCTCTTTCTGAGAGAAGCCACGAGCTATGAATCTTGCCTTGTATTTCTCTACACTACCATCTGCAGCATGCTTGATTTTGTAGATCCATTTGGAAGTCACAATAGACTTCCCTTTAGGTCTTGGGACAACATCCCAAACACCATTCTTCATTATTGATTCATATTCCTCAACCATGGCATCCTTCCATTCTTTCTTTTCCGCTTCTTCTTCATAACTGGAAGGTTCTTTGTTCATAATGTCATAGAGTAAAGCAACATAGCTGGTATGTGATCTGGTTCTCTTCTTTCCTTTGTGTTCTTATTCTGGAATGCCAAATATTTCTGCATCTTGAATGAGCTCTCTAGCCCATGCAGGTTTCCTCTTGTGAGAGTTATCCTCACGAGGTGGATCTACAAGTTCTTGTGGATCTTCAAACTCACGAACAACTTCTAGAATTGCTTCAGTCATGGTAGTGTCTTGAAATCTAGTTTCCTTAGGTTCTTCATAAACCTCGATAGGTTCCTTCCTTGATTTGATGAATGCTGAGTTTTCATCAAATGTTACATCTCTGCTGACATCAATCTTCTTGAACTCTAGAAAGTATATTCTGTAAGCCTTCGAGCTTTCACTGTAACCCACAAAGATACCCTTCTTTCCCGAAGGATCTAGTTTAGTCCTCTTTTCCTTTGGGACATGTGTGTATACTAGACAACCAAATATTCTGAGATGGATGACTTTAGGTTTCTTACCAGAAAAGACCTCTTCTAGTGTTTTGTTGTCCAATATCTTGTGGGGTGTTCTGTTCTGCACATATATAGTTGTTCTAGTTGCTTATGCCCATAGATGCATAGGTAGATCCTGGTCATGCAGCATTGCCCTTGCTGCTTACATGATTGTTCCATTCTTCCTTTCTGCAACTCCATTCTGTTGAGGATTATAAGGAGCAGTCAACTCCCTATTAATCCCTGGATCACTGCAAAGCTTCTTGAAGTCACCTGAGGTGAATTCTCCACCACTGTCGGACCTGAATGTTTTGATCTTCTTGTCAGTTTGATTCTCCATCAAGGTTTTGAATTCCTTGAGCTTATCAAGCACCTCATCTTTGTTCTTCAAGAAGTATACCCAAGTCTTCCTAGAGAAGTCATCAATAAATGAGACAGAGTAAACATACCCACTTAGAGAACTGGATGACATAGGACCACATACATCTGAGTGGATGATTTCCAGGATATCCTTTTCCATGCTTTCACTGCTTAGGAAAGCCTTCTTAATGTTTTGACCTTTTGCACATCCTTTGCAAACACCTTCATGTTTGGTCTTGATTTCAGGAAGACCCTCTACATCCTTGCTTGCAATTGGAAGTGCCCTATAGTGCATATGAGCAAGTCTTCTATGCCAAAGTTCACTTGGCTCCATGGATTCATGCACCATGGCATGTTCAGGTTGTCCCTTCAATTTATACAAACCTCCCTCTTTCTCTCCAATCACTACTGCATCATCTATGGTCTTTCCCTTTGGCCACATTAGGACTTGGCCATCCACAAATGCAACCCTCATACCTTTTGCATCCAATGCAGAGATGGAGAGTAAGTTCTTTTTAAGCCCAGGTACATAAAGGACTTCTTTCATCTTCAAAGATTTTCCAGAATATAGGTTGTAGGAGGCTTCACCACTTCCTTTGATTGGGTATTGATAATCATCCCCAAGTTTCACCTTATGGGGTGATTCATGTTCTGATAGGTTTACAGAAGATTCCTTAAACCTAGTCATGTGTTTGGAAGCACCACTGTCAATTAACCAATCATTACAACCATGGGAGATAGTACCTGTGAGAGCAGAGATTAGAACATACTCTTCTTCACTTGATGAGTCATCATCACTTTCATCCATAGCCTTCTTCTTTGGATGTTCATCATCTTCAGCGGCATGAGCATGGAACTTTCTTTTGTTACCCTTCTTCTTCTTGCTAGAGTTGATGTTATCCCTTTTGTTCTTGGGACATTCTGAAGCAAATTGACCCTTCTCATTGCATGAGAAAAATCTTACATCCTTCTTATTCTTTTATTGGTTGTGATAGGATCTCTTGAAGTGAGAGTGCTCCTTCTTGGGCTTGCTTCTTTTGGTGTGGGCTACGAGAGCTTGATCTTCACCTCCCATCTTTTCTTCATGAGATACAAGCCTAGCTTCTTCTTGAGAGCATTCCTCCCACAATTTACTGAAAGAGATCAATTTCTTTCTTGCACAGATTCCTTGAATAAAGGAGTCCCATGACCTAGGAAGGCAATTCAGAGTGGTCATAACAACTTCACCATTATCCACTACTTCATCCACAGCTTTAAGTTGTTCCTTGATTTGAGAGACCTTGGAGAAGTAAGATTGAATGGTTTCTCCATTCAACATATTGACCCCTTTCAATTGATTCTGCAGAGTCATCTTCCGATTTATGTTCTTCCCTTCAAATAGCTTGGTCAAAGAGTCAAACATAGCCTTGGGTGTCTTTAGAGAAGACACATGGGGTATGAGATGGTCTTTAATAGAATCAGCAATGATTATTTTTGCCTTGACCAAGTTCTTCTTATGAAATACCTTAGCCTCTTCATCCTCTGGGATAGGGATGTCTTCTTTTATATATGAGTCCAACTCATTCTCTTCCAGGATTAACCCAATCCTATACTTCCAAGCTCGGAAGTTATCAGCCCCTTCAAGCTTATCCTCAAGCTTGGTGTGGTGAGACATCTTGAAGAGTATTTCAAATGGAAATAAAAAATATTTAGGTCTTACCACTTGAAATGCTGAAAACTAGATCTAGTCCCAGATTAGGGTTTGTCGAAAAAACCCTAAAAATTCAAAATGTGAATTTCAATTTTCTGAAAGGATAGAAAGATGCGCCTTGATGAGCTGATCATCCTGGTGTATTCATAATTTGAGATCAATAAAGCTTTACCCTTCAGATTTTCCTTTTTGTCCTCCCGGGTTCACTAGGGAGAGCCTTGAATTAGGTTTTGAGTTTCCCGGAGATCTACCCATCCAAAAATCTCACTCCAAAGCTATAAACTTTGATTTTTGCAAGGAGCTTCCAGCTATGTCTTCAGATTTTAGAAATTCCTATTTTTGAGGAAACCTTAATTTTTAGGGCCAAATATGAAAAAGCTCAGAATTGAATTCTGATTGGATATATAGATTCTCCTTGATGAGTAGAGTCAATCTACTATACTGATTTTCCAAAATCTTTGGAGAGAAACCCAATAAACAAGAAACCCTAGTTTTTGTCACTGCATAATGTCTTCTCAGGTTAGCTCTGATACCATGTTAAATTTTGAGCATTAATTCACAATACTCTACGATCTTCACTGAGAGAATAACATATACAGTATATCAATGCATAACAATCACAATAAGTATGACAAGGATCACAAGAATCAAAAGCATGAGAGACAATAGACACAGAGTTTCCGTGGGAAAAACCCTAAAGTGGAAAACCCCACAACTTCCTCAGAGATAGAGAGAGCAATGGCTCAACCAAAGTACAACCAAAATACACTGAGATAGTCTCCTAGTAGTAGATGATACTCCTCCTCACTAGTGCGCCACTTTCTAAGTGAGAGAAGTATGAGTTTCTGAGTGATAAAAATAGAGATCTCCCGATCTCTATTTATACTAGTCTGTTTTTCTAGTTACACTATGGGGCCGACTTGTCTAGTTAGGTACATCAATTATATATTACATAAAATAGGGCCAACCCCACACATGGTGGTCTAATAACCCATCGACAAGTTTACACACTTGCGACACTTGTCAATACACATGACGACACTTCCTTATAGAGGAATAACACATCTCTTATAAGGGTACAATAAATATATATGAAATATATAGATGAAATACATTCCTAAGTTACATATACATCAACATAAATGACTTTTAGAGGGTTTTCAAAAAAGTTCCTCGAAAATTTCAATTCGCATGACTTTTAGGGGGGGTTTCAATAAACCACCTCCAAAAGTTCAATTCTCATGACTTTTCGAGGGGGTTTTGACAAACCAGCCCCAAAAGTTATGACAATTGGGATTTTAGGGGGGGTTTTCAAAGAACCACCTCCAAAAGTTCAATTCTCATGATTTTTAAGGGGGGTTCCAAACAAACCGCCTCCCAAAGTTCAATTCTCATGACTTTGTTAGGAACCCATGTCTTTACTTTGTTAGTATATTGTTGTTGGACGCATATGCTTTGTAAGTCGTCCCGTAGTATTTGTTGATCCATAGTTTATATTAGCCCATAGTATTAACCCATAGTATTGGATGCATATGCTTTGTAAGTTGTCCCATAGTATTATATGTCCCATGGTTTTGACTCATAGTATTGGCGTCTAGACTTAGCCCATGGTTTGTATTGACACATAGTATTGACCCATGGTATTGGCGCCTAGACTTAGTATATAAGTGTGTGTTGAGGCCTATGAAGGCACCGTGAAGTTAATTGTGTTGAGCTTTCCCCCTCGAAGTGGCCCGTGATCAATATAAAAGTGATTCTGAGTTCTGTTATTTCTGATATCTCATGTATTTGCATTAATTAATTATTGCAGGTTCTTCACATCTGGTATCAGAGCATTTTCTTGGGCTCGTTGGGTGGAATTTCTGCCAAATTTTTTTTGCATCTGTTGCAGCTTCGGATTTGGGAATAATCCCTATCCGCTTAACTGTGGGAAGTACTTGGGCATAAGCCCTAAAACTCATTGTAAGGAGTACCACAGGAACCCCAAAGTAGTTGGCCCATTGAGAGGACCTGCAAACGAAAATGGCAACAACCCCTACCTGATTAACTAGTTCCCACCCGTGACGTAAACCAAGAGCTGTCGTTTGTGGCAAAGCGGTTATCAATTTTACCTGAGCCGTGGAGTGAGGGGTACTGCCCCAATACGCAAGTCGTTAGACAACATTGGTGGCCATCAGCCATATCTCCCTTGTTTCAACTCTGTTTTTCCTGAAACTTCATTGAAATCCCTGCAATCCCATTCTGCATATTTCATTCCTGAAGACCCTATCCCAAATTCCACTTCCCAAGACCAGAAATCCCACATTTGTCTATTTTTAGGGTTTGCCATAACTTCTTCAATTTTCACCTGATTGCCTTCAAATTTTACCATAGAGTTCCCGCTTCTGAAATCTCTATTTTTTGCTTCCCTGTCCCTCAGAAAGTGTCAAAAACCTAGTCAAACCCCAATTACCCCTCCGAGTTTTTTCCAAATCCAAATTTCCCCTTACTAAATAAGCTTGTGTTTGCATTTTTCTATCCATTCCCCCCCCCCCCCCCACATAAAAAAAAAATACTGGTTATGGTTGTCACTCGCACAGGAGCAAACACCATGGAGGAAGCACTTGCAGCTATCCAAACCAAACTCCAAGATCTTGATGAAAAATTTCTTAGCCTCCATCTTTAGCATTCAGCCATGAACAATAACCGACAGCCAGAATCTTTTGCAGCCACCGGGTTCTCTTCTTCCAGCAATTTTCGTGGGCCGAAGTTTGATTTTCCTCGCTTCAATGGTACTGGTCCGACTGGATGGATATACCGAGTAGAACAATATTTTAGTCTACATAATACTTTTGATGTCCAGAAAGTTCCACTTGCATCCTTTCATTTGGAACGGGAATCCCTTCAATGGTACCGTTGGTACATCAAAGCTCATCCCGAGCCAAACTGGACAGATTTTTTCCAACTCCTTTTTCCATGATTTGGTCCTAGTGCTTTTGACGACTTCACAGGAGCACTCACTAAACTTCACCAAACTGGCACAACGAGAGAATATCAGACGAAATTTGAGAAACTAGCCAATCACACAGAAGGATTGTCTGATAAATTCTACAGGAGTTGTTTTATCAGTGGTCTCAAGGATGAAATCCGCTCAGAGGTCAAAATGTTTTGTCCCAACACAATGATGGAAGTCCTATGGTTGGCTAAGCTGGCTGAGGACAAGATCGCAGCTCAACAACGCTTCAAACCCACCTTTGTTCCCTTCAGAAATATGGGTTCCCAACGACCTCCCATCACGCCTTCTCCTCAACCAACTCCTATCAAGAAATTGTCTGAAACAGAGATGCAGGCACGCCGAGAAAAAGGGCTTTGTTATAATTGTGATGATAAATTCACTTGGGGACATAGATGTGTTCAACAAAAGCTCTATCTCTTGGATGTCGATTCTCTGCCTGCCTCAGAACTTAATGAAGAAGCTCCGGATATAGTAGATGATCAGGTCGACATTCGACACCCGCCTGTTGACACCCCATCTCAGGATGACCCACCCGAGATCTCTCTCCATGCTGTAATCGGCGTCACCACCCCACAAACAATGCGAGTCAGGGGATACTTCAAGAAGCTCCCTCTTACCATAATCATTGATTCTAGTAGCACTCATAACTTCATTGATCCTCGGATTTCCAAACAGGTTGATTGTTTTGTCCATCGTTGCTCCAACTTTGAAGTCGTGGTTGCCAATGGGGGCACCTTACCTTGCAACGGGAAGTGTCACAATGTGCGTATCTCTATGGAAGATTATAACCTGCGCTCTCATATGTTTGCCTTGTCCTTAGGCGGATGTGATGTGGTTTTGGGCGTTCAATGGTTACGCACACTTGGCCCCATCTTATAGGAATTTGCTGAACTTTGGATGCAGTTTTCAGTCAATGGGGCACAACACAAATTTAAGGGCTTACAACCAGGGTCTCTCTACATCATCAGTTCACATCACCTAGAAAAAATACTTAAGAAGAATTCACATGGTGTCATGGCTCAGCTCCATTCCATTTAGATGCACCCATCAATAGTCTCCACTACTTCCTTGGATAGATATGCAAGTGTCTTTGTTGAACAAATGAGCTTGTTGCCTTCAAGAGACCTTTCCGGTAAGAATTTAGTGTTAAATTTTGAGCATTAATTCACAATACTCTAGGATCTTTACTGAGAGAATAACATATACAGTATATCAATGCATGACAATATCAATAAGCATGACAACCATCACAAGAATCAAAAGCATGAGAGACAAGAGACACAAAGTTTCCATGGGGAAAACCCTAAGGTGAAAAACCCCACAACTTCCTCAGAGATAGAGAGAGCAATGGCTCAACCAAAGTACAACCAAAATACACTGAGATAGTTTCTAGTAGCAGATGATCCTCCTCCTCACTAGTGCGCCACTTTCTGAGTGAGAGTGAGATACTTTTCCGAGTGATCTAAATAGAGATCACCTGATCTCTATTTATACTAATTTATTTGCCCAATGACCTTATGGGGCCGACTTGTCTAGCTAGGTACATCCACAATATAATATATATTTCAAGGTCGGCACCACACATGGTGGTCTAATAACCCATCGACAAGTACACACACTTGCGACACTTGTCAATCCACATGACAACACTTCCTTATAGAGGAATAACACATCTCTAATAAGGGTACAATAAATATACGAAATACATAGATGAAATGCATTCCGAAGTTACATATACATCAACACTCCCTCTTAACTAGGAAGGTATTTCTCGACACAGATCTGCTAGATAAGTCTTCTTCTTGGAATCATCATCATTGATGCATCGTCATCATCATCGTCACTGCTGCTGCTATCTCAACTAATCTTTGACTCTACTCGTCATTGGAAGTTCTACAGAGCCAGTCCTTTTTCATACTGGATGTAGGCCCACCACCTGCAGGTCTTCGTCATCACTGGCCATACTGTGCAATCCTCAAGACTTATTACATGCGTCACAAAACCTCGAAAGAGCATCCCAAGCTATTATGAGCACACGGCTCTACCTATAGGATCTCCTAGGGCCATATTATATGTGACCTCACCACAAAACCTCACAAGAGCATCCCAGGTTGTTACGAGCACACAGCTCTACCTATAGGATCTCCCAGGGACAGATTATATGTGGTCATGGCAAAACCTTGCAAGAGCATCCCTGAACTTATTACGGGCACACAACCCAACCTATCGGATCTCCCAGGGACATATTATATGCCATAGGACAAAACCTCGAAAGAGCATCTGCTAGATATCCCAGGGTACGAATTACATGCCATAGGAAAAACCTCGAAAGACTATCTGCGGATCTCCCAAGGCCAAATTATATGTCCTCCTAGAGCAAAACCTCGAAAGAGCATTTGCCAGATATCCCAGGGCACGAATTACATGCCATAGCCAAAACCTCAAAAGACTATCTGCAAATCTCCTAGGGCCAAATTATATGCTCATCTGCACAACCTAATCCACGACCATAGAGCATCAACCTGATACTCACCATACATCATCCTGATGTACACATGATCATACTGATCATCATCACTGCAACATCCTACTGCATGTCATCTGGAGCAACATCCTGAAGCTCGTCATCCATGATCATCCTGATCATACAATGCATCTACCTGATACATATCATCATACATGATCCACCTAATCATACAATGTATCCACCTGATACAAATACAAATACATGATACATATCACCATACATGATCCACCTGATCATACAATGTATCCACCTGATACATATACAGATACATGGTCGAAGCATCCAACATGATGCATATACAAAAATACATACACATGATCCAACCGATCATATCCAGCATCCAACATGATGCGTACATACATATAAATGATCCAACTAATCATATCCAGCATCCAACATGATGCATATATACATATAAATGATCCAACTGATCATATCAAAGTAGAAACCAGAACATCATCCTGATGCTCATCATCCAGCGCTTACATCCATAGCCATGTGAAGGATCCTCCTTCCAACATGCTTTTAATGGCTACAACAAATGTGTCCATCACTTCTTCCTCGAAGTGTCCTCGATCTGAAGAACGCCAAGCCTCTCTCTGAAGTACTCAAACTTCACCCTAGCTAGTGGCTTCGTCAGCACATCTGCAATCTGCTCATCCGTCGCAACATACAGGAGCTTCACAGCTCCTCTCTGCACCATATCCCTGATATAGTGATATTTGATCGCTATGTGTTTTGACCTGTCATGAAACATTGGGTTCTCGGTTAGCTTCACACAACTCTGGTTATCACATAAGATACTAGTAGCATCCAACGGGAGATCAAATAACTCAGACAGTAGCTTCCGTAGCCATATTGCCTCACAACTAGCTGAACAGGCTGCAACATACTCTGCCTTAGCTATACTCAGTGCTACGCAGACTGCTTCCTGCTAAACCAAGAGATCACACCTGATCCCATACTGAAGCAGCACCCAGATGTGCTCTTCCTGTCTGCAACACTGCCATCCCAATCTGAATCAACATAACCCTGCAAGTTAAACTTTTGATTCACCTCATACTTGAACCCATAATCCACGGTACCCTTTAGGTACCTTAGAACATGCTTTACAACAACCGGATGAACACTCCTCGGATCTGTCAGGAACTGACTCAATGTGTTCACCGCAAAGCAAATATCTGGTCTCGTGTTCGTCAGGTACATTAAGGACCCAATCATCTGACGATACATAGAGACATCAACTGGCTCAGATGAAGCATCACATAGAAGCTTCAGATTCGATGCCATAGGTGTGTCCATGGCCTTGCAATCCATCATCCCGAATCTCTTCAGGATATCTACTGTGTACTTCCCTTGACCAAGGAAGATCCCACCTGCACTCTGCCACACCTCCATACCTAGGAAATAATGCATCATTCCCAAATATTTCATATCGAACTCAGCAGCAAGCTTCCTCTTCGTATCTGCAATCAATCTGTCATCTCCTGTTACAAATAAGTCATCCACATACAGGAGTAGAATCACAGGATTCCCTTCCTCAACCTTGTAATAAAGGTTGGAATCCACTTTACTCTTGGTAAAGCCCAAACTAGATAGGAAACTGTCCATCCTACCATACCAAGTTCTGGGAGCTTGTTTCAAGCCATACAAGGCTTTCTTCAATCTGCACACATATGACTCCCTGTCATGTATTTCAAAACCGAGTGGATGCTCTACATATACTTCCTCTTCAACTACACCATTCAAGAAAGTAGTCTTGACATCCATCTGGTGTGTTTTCCATTTCATTGTTGCAGCCAGGGCAAGTACTGTTCTGATGGAAGTATACCTGGCTACAGGTGCAAAATTTTCTTCATAGTCTATTCCCTCTTTCTGAGAGAAGCCACGAGCTACGAATCTTGCCTTGTATTTCTCTACACTGCCATCTGCAGCATGTTTGATTTTGTAGATCCATTTGGAAGTCACAACAGACTTCTCTGTAGGTCTTGGGACAACATCCCAAACATCATTCTTCATTATTGATTGGTATTCCTCAACCATGGCATCCTTCCATTCTTTCTTTTCCGCTGCTTCTTCATAACAAGAAGGCTCTTTGTTCATAATGTCACAGAGTAAAGCAACATAGCTAGTATGTGATTTGGTTCTCTTCTTGGCTCTGTGTTCTTCTTCTGGAATGCCAAATCTTTCTGCATCTTGAATGAGCTCTCTAGCCCATGCAGGTTTCCTTTTGTGAGGGTTATCCTCATGGGTGGATCTACAGGTTCTTGTGGATCTTCAAACTCATGAGACACTTCTGGAATTGCTTCAGTCATGGTAGTGTCTTGAAATATTGTTTCCTTAGGTTCTTCATAAACTTCAATAGGTGCCTTCCTTGATTTGATAAATGCTGAGTTGTCATCAAATGTTACATCCCTGCTGACATCAATCTTCTTGAACCCTGGAAAGTATATTCTGTAAGCCTTCGAGCTTTCACTATAACCCACAAAGATACCCTTCTTTCCTGAAGGATCTAGTTTAGTCCTCTTTTCCTTTGGAACATGAGTGTATACTGGACAACCAAATATTTTGAGATGACTAACTTAAGGTTTCTTACCAGAAGTTTCTTTTCTGGTAATGTTCCAATCACTAACTGTTGAGTTGGTAGTATGTTCCAATCACTAACATGCCTACTGTACAAAATCAACACAATAAGCTTTGACCTTGGGTTATTTATAACCAAGGTTTTAGATCAAAGACTTTGACATCAAGGTTTGAATGATCACTGTATGGGATTTTATCAAACCAAAATTAGTGCAAAAATAAACTCAAGAACTTAGACTATAAACAAAATATTCCCTATCTAGGGTATGTATGATGACTCAAGTCCCTATGCATGGCCCATGAGTCTCAAAATAAATATTTATTTCCCAAGAAGCTACATTTTGGCCCTAGACCATAACATGGGCTCCTAGAACCATCCACGACATGAAAATACTAAAAAAAATGACAATGTGTTACTCAAAAGCTAAATATTCCTTGCCTATGGCCTATGTGGTGGTACAGAGAAACGCCCATAGATCACAAGACCTTGAGGTAAGTACCAGTCATTATAAACTAGATTTTGATCGAACACCATGGACACCATGGATTAGGCTTCAAGAACCATCCATGATGTTGTAAATATTGAAATGGCCACCATACCCACTTGGAAGCTAAATATTCCTTGTGTAGGAATCATGTGGTGAGTAGGGCCCTACATATGGACCATTAGCCATAAAGCATAATGTTATGGCACACGAGTTTGTATTTGGACCATGGATCATGGAAAGTTGGAGTGTGAGAACCATCTTTGATGTGAAAAACCTAGCATGACTACCTCAAATGTAGAGCTCTAATGGGATATGGTCTTGAATGATGATGCACACCCTTCCTAACATTACAATAGCTTGTGTGCGCTTATCTCCAATGTTTTGATGAGATGCATTGTTGAACCCATGTGACACACCTAACCCATGTACATAAATTGTTAAATTTTGAGCATTAATTCACAATACTCTAGGATCTTCACTGAGACAATAACATATACAGTATATCAATGCATAACAATCACAATAAGCATGAAAAGCATTACAAGAATCAAAAGCATGAGAGACAAGAGACACAGAGTTTCTGTGGGGAAAACCCTAAGGTGAAAAACCCCACAACTTCCTCAGAGATAGAGATAGCAATGGCTCAACCAAAGTACAACCAAAATACACTGAGATAGTCTCCTAGTAGCAGATGATCCTCCTCCTCACTAGTGCACCACTTTCTGAGTGAGAGTGAGATACTTTTTCGAGTGATCTAAATAGAGATCACCTGATCTCTATTTATACTAATCTGTTTTCCCAGTGACCTTATGGGGCCGACTTGTCTAGCTAGGTACATCCACAATATAATATATATTTCAGGGCCGACCCCACACATGGTGGTCTAATAACCCATTGGCAAGTACACACACTTGCGACACTTGTCAATCCACATGACGACACTTCCTTATAGAGGAATAACACATCTCTAATAAGGGTAAAAATATATATATATGAAATACATAGATGAAATACATTTCGAAGTTACATATACATCACATTTAGCCGCATCTACCTCTCAACAGGAAATGATGACTATTTTGCATACAGTACAGAAGTGGCAACCATCCCCATTGGGAAATTATTTCTGCATCAAGACTGATCTCCAAAGTCTGGAAACTTTCTTGGAACAACGGGTCTCCTCCCCAACACACCTGAAATGGGTTATCCAACTCATGGGTTATGACTATGCGACCACTTACTAGAAGGGTAAGGACAATATGGTGGAATATTCTCCTCCTCGCACATTTGATGACCCAATTTCTCTTACAGCTATTTCTCTGCTTGTTCCAAATTGGTTGCAATATGTTCAATGGGGGCTATCTCTTCTATGAACTCCATGCTTCTTCATCAATAGGGCACTTTGGGTTCCTCAAAACATATGACCAGGAACAATGTAACTTCTTTTGGCAGGGACTCAAAAGGACAATTCAACGGATGGTGGTCGACTATGATACTTTCCAAGTCAACAAGGGTGAAACGACCCTCCTTTTCGGGACTGCTCGAACCCTTTCCCATCCCTCCACAGATTTGGACAACTATTTCTATGGATTTTCTAGAAGCGCTCCAGTGGTATAGTACCCACATCTCAAAGGACACCATATGAAGCAGTCTCTGGACAGGCACCGCCAGTTCTTCTTCCATACACCTTCAGCAGCTCCCCAGTTCAGGAAATTGACTCAATTCTTCGAAACCGTGATCAGCTTCTTCTCATTTTGCAGGACAATTTTCACATGGAAAGAATTTTGACTGAAACAACAAGCCAATCAACACCGTTCTGAGTGCACTTTTCACATCGCTGATATGGTTCTTCTTCATCTACATCCTTCCATGCAATCCTCCCTGAAACTCGAAAGGTGCCAGTGGCTCAGAATGCAACCCGAGGATGCTACAGGGGACCCACTCCTTCAGATTCTGCATCAATTTCCACATCTAAAGCTTTGAGGACAAATCTTTTTCTAAGGGAGAGGGGATGTTAGGAACCCATGTCTTTACTTTGTTAGTATATTGTTGTTTGACGCATATGCTTTGTAAGTCGTCCCGTAGTTATATGTTGATACATTGTTTTATATTAGCCCATAGTATTGATCCATAGTATTTGGACACATATGCTTTGTAAGTCGTCCCATAGTATTATATGTCCCATGGTTTTGACTCATAGTATTGGTGTCTAGACTTAGCCCATGGTTTGTATTGACACATAGTATTGACCCATGGTAT
This sequence comes from Larix kaempferi, assembly GCA_027924585.1. Taxonomy (NCBI): domain Eukaryota; kingdom Viridiplantae; phylum Streptophyta; class Pinopsida; order Pinales; family Pinaceae; genus Larix; species Larix kaempferi. The sequence goes on along the minus strand of BSBM01000592.1, from coordinate 2,698,941 downwards.
TGGTGCCTAGACTTAGTATAATAAGTGTGTGTTGAGGCCTATGAAGGCACTGTGAAGTTAATTGTGTTGAGCTTGCTCAAAGGAGGTTGCCCCCTCGAAGTGGCCCGTGATCAATATAAAAGTGATTCTGAGTTCTGTTATTTATGATATCTCCTGTATTTGCATTAATTAATTATTGCAGGTTCTTCATAGACTTTTAGGGGGGGTTTTGACAAACTGCCCCCAAAAGTTATGAGAATTGGACTTTTAGGGGGGGTTTTCAAACAACCACCTCCAAAAGTTCAATTCTCATGACTTTTAAGGGGGGTTCCAAAAAAACGGCCTCCAAAAGTTCAATTCTTGTGACTTTTAGGGGGGGTTTTGACAAACCGCCCCCAAAAGTTATGAGAATTGGGCTTTTAGGGGGGGTTTTCCAAAAACCGCCCCCCAAAGTCAAATTTTAGGACTTTTGGGGGCGGATTTAAAAAAAATGCCCCCAAAAGTCCAATTTCCATTACTTTTAGGGGCGGTTTTAAAAGACCACCTCCAAAGGTCTGAATTTTTTTTTAGGGGGGGGTTTACAAAGACCCCCGCATGCCAAAACCGCCCCTAAAGGGCTATTTTGTTGTAGTGACAAGAATTGTCACATTTGTGAACCATAGATTGCTTAGTAACGATAGCATTTGTTGCATCAAGAAATAAGCATAAGTATATTTTTATTTGATTAATGGTTTCATAATCTTAAGCATTTGTAGTGCAAAACTCATTTCAATAGTTTTTCCAATGAATCATTTTGCACTCACTTATTTTGAAAGTTGATAATAATTGTATCCTAGATCACCCCAAAATTGTATAATGGGGTTTAAGGACAATTGTGCATATTATGATGCATACATTTTTTGTCTGCCTGATAGAATCTTGTATCTAGTTTTGACACTTGAATCTACATCTTGAAAATTAATGAACAAACATGGAGGAAAATGCATTAACATTTGATAGAACAAACTTGAGAATTATAAAGTATAGTAAAACATCCAAACTTGAAGATCAATTCAACTCCATAATTAGTATTTTGAGCTAGTTTTGTTCATAATATATCTCTTTTGTAACTTGCGAATAGTTGTTTTGCAAGATTACCTACAATATTTTGTAATGATATTTAATTGTATGTATCTGGGTGCAGTCTTGGTAGAACCCCACGCCCTTCATTTTTTGAGAAATGGGAGGAGTTGCAAGAATCCCTATAAGCTTTATGTCATCTTCTTGTAGATGAACAATTTTCATCTTCTCACTTGATCCAAGAATTCTCTCCATTCGGTTGATAGGGCGCACATAATGGTGATTGTTAGACTTCAAGTTTCAAAGTGTACCTTGATGAATTATGGATTCAGAATGATGATGGATTATTTCGACCTGATTTATTTCAAGGATTGATTTTGCAGATGGATTGATTGATAGTTACACTTTAAGTTTCAAAGCGTTATCAATCTAGCCAGAGGGGGATCCAAAATTATTCACCACCCGCCACTGGATCCCCCATGGAGACTATAGTGGGGGTAAATTCCCCCCCCACATATCCCCGACATCGTATGGAATCCAAACACAGCTAAAAAATGACCTCTAAATCAGGAAGATCAAGCTCCACAACCAACAAGTTTGTGGTATTTTATGCCTTGTGTTGACACTCATAACCACCATGAGATTTCTAATTGTGATACTCATAACCACCATGATATTTATAATTGTGATACTCATAACCACCATGAGACTCCCACTCCTCACATTGTTCCTAACACATGGGGGGATGAAGACAATCAGAAACAAGCAAGACAGAACAAGCAAAATAATCCAATGCCATGTTCGAGTGAGCCCCAGAGTTTGTGGTCAGCCAAAGCCACAAGTTTAGTAGAATAATTCAGCTTCTGCTAGACATTAGATGGTGGTCCCGAAACCACCTCTTTCTAGAAAACCTCTGAGCATTCATGCCAAGTTTGATACTTTGTTGGTCATCCTTAAACCACCCACTTAGTAGAATATTTCAGCTTCGCTAGCCCCTTTTTGTTTGTGGTCAGCCAAAACCACCGCTTCAGAGAGCACTTGTATTTAATAGGAGAATTAACTTATGCTAACTTGGTTGGCAATTTGGATTTCCAAGTTGGAAATGTTCGACAGTAGTAGTTGTCCACTTCCATTCATTCATCTATATTTTTCTTGGGGTCACTTACACCCCTCACAAGATAATAATTAATCAAGCAAGAAAATAGAAGAAGAGTGGTCAATGCAGTATAATGAGCAACAGAATAATAATACAGTAGAACTCGGATAGAAGCAAAAATACTTCACACAAACTAATTAATTAATCACAATATGGACAATAAGTAGTATAATGCATGAGGATTCGAATGCCTAAGGTGGCAATTCAAATTAGCCTTCATGGAGTGATAAAAGAATCACTGGAGTGTCATCGGAGCACAACTAGTAGTCTATCTCATCATCGGTGGAGTCATCAATGCACAAGTAACTGTCAACTGTCAGTCAAACTGAGTCTAACTGAGTGTGGTAGGTGTAACTGAATGTAACTGGCACGTGGAGACACTAACTGAATGAAGGAGGCTCAGTGGAGGCCGCATGAGGAGCTAACTGGAGTCAGAACAGGTAGTCATGTCTCATCGGAGGTCAATCGGAGTGATAACAGTAGTGAGGAGTCAGTCTGGCCTCAAATCAAGGAAAGACTGGTGGCTAATTGAAGTAAACTGGACTGGTAGGTGAGAAAGGATGAGTGGCTTCCTTAAATCAAGGAGGAAGGGTGCACTAAGCTCTAGGAGGGATAAAACTGATCTGAGAGAAGCTCTTGGGGGCTGCTAACTGAGGGCTAGGTGTTGGACTGATGACTAGAATGAATGCAAATGCATGCAAACCCTAAAAGTGCATGCATGACTGAAAATGTAAATGATCAAAATACTGGTGGGACTAGGATGAAGTGTAGGAATATCCTAACACCCCCCCTTAATCCATCCTAGGCCCTGGTAACTAAGACCAAAGGTCACCCAATACAATGAATAGTAACAGTCAATAACCCAAGGAAGTGGAGAAAATTTCGTGGGAAAAATACCCCCCCCTCAAAACAGACTGTAAGGCACACACAAAAAATAAATTCTCCAAACTCAAGCAGGTGTGATGCTTGGTCATATGTCTGGGGGTATCTTCTTCTTGGGAAGAAGTGGATCATGCTCAAAAAGCATGTGCTTTGACTTGCTCTTCAGATCGAATGTGATGAGAACAAATCCAAAAGTATGAGGATGATCCTTGAACCTGTGATTCGAATAAGTTGAGGTAGGATCAAAAACATGAATATGCAGATAGTCTTTTGTCTTCTCCTTCGAACCATCATGGGTGAGATTATTCCAAAAAGAACCATCAAATAATAATGATTGCTTGAAATCCAAATCAGATTTAAGACTTGATGAATAGTTTCTTGAGATCTCCTTTGAACCAGTAGGGGTGAGATCAAAACTATCATATGCATGAGAAATTATCCCAAGTAGTGATTGTTTAGAATCCAAATTAGATCCAAGACTTGAATCATGGTTTCTTGAGATCTCCTTTGAACCATAAGAGGTGAGATCAAAACCATAATGTGCATGAGAAATTATCCCAAGCGGGTGGCAATGGCCATATTCTTCAATAACCTTCTGAAAGCATGAAATAATGATCATATAGTAGTAAATAAGAGGTGATTGCTTGAGGAGAGTGAATGCATTACCTCCAATAGCTGATTTTTCCTCCGAAATAATCATGTGATCATGATGCAAATCAACAGACTCTGGTGCAAGAGAGGATTTAGGACCTTCTGCAATATCTAGAGTGTGAGCTGGCACACAAAAAGAAGAAAGTTGGAGCATGAGTGTAGAATCTGCAAAATCTTTGTGGACAACTTCAATATGAGATGATATTGGTTCATGATCTGAGAGACCATCAAGGGGAGCGAATGCATCACTTTGCTTGTTCTCGAAAGGGTTTGGACCAATTCATTCATTCTGTCTGGAAAATATTTCATCCAGGTAATCCCATATCTTTATTGGAGATGAAATATTAGGGAGGTCATATATCATGCATGGAGACATAGCATAACTCATGACTGCAAAAGCTTGTTCACCTTCACTTAACCTGTCATACTCTTCAGCATAGGATTCGAACTCTCTTTCAAAACAATAATCAAAGAGACCATGTCTCTTCAAATGTGCTATCATTTGTGGTTTCCATTCATCATAGTTGAATGGAGAAAGAGGAGTAATTCCTGATGAATACATGGAAGTTGTAGAAGACCTGCAAAAACAATAGAGAATATTTGCAACTGCTACTACTGCAAAGATGCAGAAACTGTTGCAACTGCTACAACTGCTGCACTCGAAATCTTGGTAATAACCTGCATTAAACTCTCAAGAATGGAGATAAACAATACTCTCAACATGCTCTGATACCATGTGAAAATCCTCACAGCATATCTAAGAGATGATGTATACCTCACAAAAGAATAATTAATTAAGCAAGAAAATAGAAGAAGAGTGGTCAATGCAGTATAATGAGCAACAGAATAATAATACAGTAGAACTCGGATAGAAGCAAAAATACTTCACACACACTAATTAATTAATCACAATATGGAAAATATGTAGTACAATGCATGAGGATTCGAATGCCTAAGGTGGCAATTCGAATTAGCCTTCATGGAGTGATCAAAGGATCACTGGAGTGTCATCATAGCACAACTAGTAGTCTATCTCACCATCGGTGGAGTCATCAATGCACAAGTAACTATCAACCGTCAGTCAAACTGAGTCTAACTAAGTGTGGCAGGTGTCACTGAATGTAACTGGCACATGGAGACACTAACTGAATGAAGGAGGCTCAGTGGAGGGCGCATGAGGAGCTAAATGGAGTTAGAATAGGTAGTCATGTGTCATCAGAGGTGAATCGGAGTGATAACAGCAGTGAGGAGTCAGTCTGGCCTCAAATCAAGGAAATACTGGTGGCTAACTGAAGTAAACTGGACTGGTAGGTGAGAAAGGATGAGTGGCTTCCTTAAATCAAGGAGGAAGGGCGCACTAAGCTCTAGGAGGGCTAAAACTGATCTGAGAGAAGCTCTCGAGGGCTGGCTAACTGAGGTCTAGGTGCTGGACTGATGACTGGAATGCATGCAAACCCTAAATGATGCATGCATGACTGAAAATGTAAATGATCAAAATACTGGTGGGACTAGGATGGAGTATAGGAATATCCTAACAACATTAAGGGGGAATTGTTGGGAACATAATCCTTGGTGCTAGGATTATCTCCCTATTCACATAAGGAGAAGACCAAAAGTTGTTGGTGAATACAAAGATTCACTCTAGCATCCAAGAGTCCACTAGGGAAGTTGAACCCAAGGGACATTCTCGTTGTATAAATTTACATCTAATTAATGAGAATAATGTGCTTAACACCTAACCTTTTTTTTCTTTGTGCATTTGAGGGCTGGTGCAAGCTAATGTTGGCTACTCATGACACGTTAGTCACAATGGACTCCTGGAAAAACAGAAATATGAACGTCAAAAATCAATATTAGAGATACCTACACAACTTTTTGGAATATGGCGAAAGAAGATGAAACGTAGACAATCGGATTACCTTTCGGAATATATAAATATTATTTATGGAAATTAAGTATAACTCCCAAAAAATGGGGTTCTCCTAAGGTTGGTATGTTATTTTTTTAAGAAAACACAATGAATATGTTTCCATTAGTTTCCTAGTTCGGTATGCAAATGGTGGAATTTTGTGAAAAAAATTATGTACAGTCGTAGATAATAGGCCGTTCTAGTGCAACACTATTTTTCCATATTTATTTATATTAATTTTAATATTTTTTTAATTAAGGAAGTCAACCAAGCTTTGGAATAACTAGGTCGAGTGTTAGTTTCCAACATCATGGTCTTAACATAATCAATGAACTTTTTTTTTAGGATGTAGGCCTTTGTGTGTACTTGTGTGGGTTCTTTTCCGTTTTCAAAATAGGTGAGCCAATCAAAAGTTATAGACGAAAGAAATAACCTACTTTTTGTGTAATATTGACATTAGTGCAATTAAAATTAATTAAAAAATAGGAACAAATAATAGATTTAATAAAAAATTACATATTCGGAATCTGCACACATAGTTCTACAAGTGTGTGAAATTTCATTAGCAGTGGACTAGTGTAGCATACGCAGAATCATGCTCGAAACAAAAGAAGTTATAGAATAAGATGTATTTTGTTATAACATAATGTTTGGCAACCCGAGCCTAAAACCATAGTAGCCAAGTCATCCACCACGTTGGTGGGAAAGAAATTACCTGCCAAAACTTAAAAATTTAAATGGTGCATGCAAATTGATTTAAATAGTGCATACGCACTAACAGCGCGTACGCACTAATAGTGTACAC